>CM070641.1:60391989-61741989 GCA_036346575.1 Dendrocalamus sinicus
GAGAGAAGCCGGGGAGGCAGTGGTCCAGCGGTGGGCGATGACGGAGGGTGTTGGATGGTAGCGGAGTGCGGTGGGTGGCAACAGAGAGAGGCACGGCAAGGCGACGGCACACTGAATATTAGATTGGGTGGGGAGGAGGAGGGGGGAGACGACAACGCGGGGCCGCCGATGGGGAGGAGGGGTGGGGGAAGCGAAGGAGGGACATAGAGTTATAGTCGACGCCAAAGAAGAAGATGAAGAGGGAGAGCAGCGGAGGAGGTGAGAGAGGGAGGTGAGACGGAACTTGATAAAACTTAGTAAAACTTTATACCATTGGTAACGTTTCCAGCCAACAGTATACCGTCCTGAAGTAGCTCCCTAGTATTATAGTGCCACGTTATAGACTTACATTATATGAATTGTTTCCTTTCCGTGTTTGGTTTTTGCGAGTAGAGCGGCTATTTTTCAGTGACTAGGCACATATGAGATAGATAAAATAGACAAAATAGTAAACAAGTATGAGAATCCTGTGTGCCAAGTTTGTTGCTTGAATGGTTTTATATGGAAGGTAGATAATTGGGAATAGTAAGGTTTTGTTTGCTTCTCTTTTTGCTTTTTTTAAAAAGGAAAAAGGTGAACTACAATATTTGTTGGATGGTACCTTTTCAATTTTGTTTTTATGTAATGTTGTGCCGTCCTGTAACAAAAACCTGTTGCACTTAATTAAAAAAAATGAGTTGGCAAAGGTATCTTTTAAAGCTAGGACGATGAAAGGAGACATTGCGACTTGCAAGAAAGGTTTGTTGAAATGGGGAGGGAGAAACACAAAGAGAGGTACACGTGTACTGCTCCCTACCGTATCCCAATTCCCACAGCCAAAAGGCTGGCCTCCGTTTCTAATCTTCTGAGAGCAAGTACAATAGTATAGTCAACTAGTGGCTATAACACTTGTCCACTTCATTTATAGCCTTCAAAAAAATAGTTCATACAATAAGGTAGCTATTATAATAACTATTTGGCCCCACGTGTAAAAGAATGAAATGCATATTTTTACGTGCTATAGCTAGCTATAATTTAGTAGTCAGCTTCCTTCTCTCTCTTCCTTTCTCTCTCTGCCATATAAGATTTTGTTGATATTATATTTGCTATAGTCTGCTGACTAAGCCTTATTGTACCTGCTCTGAAGGTGTTGCACAAAAGACAGATGCTTCTGCTAGTTTCTTGTTTTGCTTGGCTTCTGTTTCGCACGTAGGACTTTAAAAAGTTGTAGCATTGAATTACGCAAATCCATCGATAACCCATCCAATAAGTAGTCAGTGGGTATAATCGAACTTTATCCTTTATCTACGCATCATACACCTGGATTAGCCACGGTTACTTGCTTGCCGTGGCCTTATCCTGATCCTGACTCACACTATAATCCATGGATTAATTGTAAATTCACACGAGCATTAAAGATCTCTCTAAAAAAATGTGGTAAAAATTGGAAAGGAGATAAAAGGGAGAGATCATTCTGTTCACGGTTTGAGAATGAGCGGAGGGTACATGATTGAGTTCCTACTCAAACCCCTCGAGTGCGCGCAATGCAACATCTCCAATTACAAGCTCTCCCATGCATCTTGTGACGCTGCCGGAGCTGGGCAGGAGATCATCGGATGCAACGCCAGGGAATGGAATTGGAGGGAAAACCGAAAAGGTTTGCCCTGCCTTCCAGGTCTCACATGAGTTCCTGTAAAGAGAGAGAGAGAGAGAGAAAGAGAGGAATTCAATTTCTTTTGCCATTCGCCGGCCTAATTTGACATGGACAATGCGTACGCTACGACCGCATGTAAGAGAAATTTAAAAGCCGAAAAGTTGAAGCGCTAAAGCAACTTAGGTGCTGCTCCAAACAGCTTAAAAGCCTGACTTCTACTGTTGGCTTTTAGCTGTGATTACACTATAATAGCTGTTAGCTTTTTATAAGTCTAAAAATAAGAAAGAATAAGTGGTTTCTGATTTTTAGAAGCTGAAAGCCGAAAGCCAAATGCTTTTAAGCCGTTATTGTTATACAATAAGAGAAATTACAAACTGACGAGTTGAGACGCTGAAGCAATTTGTTGTTGTGCGATGAACGCTATAGCAATTTGTTGTTTTTGGATAAGAGAGATTACAAGCCGATGATCCAATTTGTTATTACTCGAGAAGTAACAAGTTGATTGGGTTCCTAATATACTTATGTTTGGCTGAATGATCTTCCCAAGAATGCTAGATTCAATTGTCAGTATATGCATGGAAAACAGCCATCGCAGGAACACATCTCATCACTGTTGTTTACTCCGCTCATTTCGGTTTGAGTTTCTAGCTTCTGACTTATTTTTCACTATTCCTAAGTTTCGTCCTTTTAACTTTCTGTCAATTCTTTTTTCCTGTATTCATTTGCATTGTCCGTGATGGACTAACATGTTTTTTTCTATTTTTATTTTTTAAAATTTAGTTATGTCAAATAAGCCATCATTAGATACAGTGCAATTTCAGCCAGCTATAATACAATTTTAGCCATAAGCCAGCTTATTTCAGTCTAACCGAGCAGCAACCTCTGGACCTCGTGTACATGTCTTAACTAACAGCAGGGACAGAGCCAAGATTTAGACATAGAGAACCAAACAGATGATTTTTTTTTTTGCTAAGAGAGTAGCAAATCATATAAAAATACAACATAACAATATAAAAAAGTTACATTTCTATTAATTTGAATTTAGGTCTATGCCTACTAAAAAAATCATAGATGTTAATAATTTAATTAAAAACAAATTTTGCTCACTCATAAAAAGACTAAATAAATAGTTTATAAAATAATTACTAAAATATTTAATAGTTAATCAAGACAAATAAAAATATCAGGGAGGACCAGGCCCTGCTCGCCCGCCCTTGTCTCAGCCCTGACTGACAGGTCAGTTGCAGCTTTCTAGATTTGCTTAGATCGAAACCTTTGATTCGAGAAGCCAGCTGTCTCTGCAACTTGCAGGTGCTGCATACTAGTAGTCGAACTGTCCATTTATACCTTAATCATTATTATTATTTAGAACTAAATCAACATCAACACAAAGCACATGCATTCCTGCTGAGGCCATTGTGTCCAACAAAGCCCTGATTCTGTCTAAGTATGGCTACAAAACACGTCTGCAGAAGCTGGATGTTGTACTTGTAATCCATGATGTCCATGAAGTGATCTGTATTTTGCAAGTATAGATATAAACTTTCAATAAAAACACACTTGATTTTTATTCTTTTGAATTTTGTATTTCCCTATACATTACACACCTAGCTTCGAGCTACCGAACTAGGAGTTAGAAAGATTTGGCACTGTTGCGTACTATATTTACAAAACTAGTTGTATACATATCGTATTTGCAAAAAGGGCACTCTACCGTCCGGTGAGCGGGCGGCAGCGCCGACGAGGCGACATACGGCGAGGCCGCCACTGGCAGGCGCCTGCTGCCCCGCCAACAAACGGCAGACAACCTGCCACCCGGTGGGGGACAACAGCCAAGCCTGCCGTCTTGTGAGGGGATGGCAGGTAAGTTAGCACATTAGCCAGCTTAATTACCTGCCCTAATTTTTTATGTTTAGTATTTGTTTAAATTTTTAAATATATCAAATGAGCTCAAAAAAGTACGAAAATTTATGTACAGCCTCCCAACATAACGTACATCATAGTGTAAGTTTTGGATAAATTTATCCATTGTAAATGTTGCTTAAAAATTCATACAATTCTAACAAACTAGCCTCAAAAGTTACGAAATTTTATGTGAAGCCTCCAACACAGTCATACTTATTATGTAATTTTTTTGAATTTTATGTGCTCCGAATTTATAACGTTTATTCAGATTAATTTAATCATGAATTAAATTCATGTTTAAATTCATCGGTCGTAAATTCATGACTGAATTAATTTGAATAAACGTGGCAAATTTGGATCACATAGAATTTCTAAAAACTTTACGCAATAACAATGATTGTGTCGAGAGATTTCACATAAAATTTTATAATTTTTGAAGCCTGTTTGTTATAAATACAAACTCATATAAATATCAAAATTGTATAAATGTTTTAGCAATATTCACAATAAATAAAATTACCCAAAAATTACATTGTCAAGTACGTTATGTTAGGAGACTATGCATAAACTTTCATAATTTTTGAGCTAATTTGGTATATTTAAAAATTCAAACAAACATAAAGCTAAAAATTTAGAGGTAATTAAGCCGGCTTAATCACCTACCGTCTCCTCAGGCGACAGGTGATTAAGCTAAATGATTAGCTGGCTTAATTACCTATTTTTGTTTTAGTAGTTATTTGAATTTTTAAATATATCAAATGAGAACAAAAAATTATGAAAATTTATATACAACCTCGCAATACAACGTACTTGGCACTTCAATTTTTTGGTAATTTTATCTATTGTGAATATTGCTAAAAAATTCATAACATTTTGATATTTTTATGAGTTTTTATATATAGCAAACGAGCTCCAACAATTACGAAATTTTATGTCAAGCCTATTGACACAATTGTAATTATTGTGTAATTTTTCAGGAATTTTATGTGGTCCAAATTTGCCATGTTTATTCAGGTTAATTTAATCATGAATTAAATTCACAATTAAATTCATCGGCCGTAAATTCATGAATTAGCATGGCAAAGTTGGACCACATAAAATTTCCAAAAAAATTACACAATAACTATGACTTAGTTGGAAGGATTCATATAAAATTTCGTAATTGTTGGAGATTTTTTGCTATATGTAAAAACTTGTAAAATATCAAAATTGTATGAATTTTTTAGCAACATTCGCAATGGATAAAATTACCCAAAAATTATACTACGAGGTACATTGTGTCGAGAGGCTGTACATAAATTTTTGTAATTGTTTGAGCTCATTTGTTATATTTAAAAATTCAAATAAATACTAAGCGTAAAAAAAATTAGGGTTGGTAATTAAGCCGGCTAATTAGCTAGGTTAATCACCTACCGCCCCCCTCAGCCTGTCGTCCCCCTACCGGGCGGCAAGATGCACGCCATATCTTTGGTGGGGCGGCAGCGCTGCTATTGGCGCCTCGTCGCGTGTCGCCTCGCCGATCTTGCGCCGCCCGCCCACCGCATTTACGAAGTGTCATTTTCGCAAATACGGTGCGTATACGACTAGTTTTATAAATACAGTGCACAACAGTGCCAAATCTGGCTTTAACTCCCGAACTAGTTAAGCGTGGAAAGCAATACTACACTAGTAGAAAATGAAGGCCCAGATCCGAGGTGAGAAGCGCAGGGGAGTAGAGAAAGAACGAGCGAAAGCAAGATTAGGAGATGTTGTTCGTCCAGCAACACACGCCTACGACTTTCTCTGTATTCACTATTCTTCTTCTCTAAAACTCACAGTCTCCTTTACAACAGATTACAGGGGTATATGTACTACTGAGCCACACAGGCCACTACGACTATGACTCCTGCCTCTAGCACTCCCCAGGTCTGCCGCTTACATCTGCTATAGGGACCAGCCGTCTGCCCATGCCGCTCCGCTCAGCTGTCCCACGACTGCTACAGCGACCAGCCGTCTGCCCATGCTACTTCGCTCAGCCGCCCCACGGCTTCTATAGTGACTAGTCGCCTGTCCATACCGGGCAGTTCACCGACCAAGGTATGGCCTGCATCATCCACGACGACCCGTTCTGATGCCCGCACAACCACAACCACTGGCTTCAACCTTGGCTGTTCCTTGACCGCTTCTCCGATATGAGCTTGGCTTCGACTGCGATTCTGTAGCTACGACCATTGCAGACACAAGCGCCAATACCACGTGACACGTAGGAGCTATGACCGCGGCGCTTACGACCACAACGCCGGTAGTTACGACCACAACGCCGGTAGTTACGACCACATACCGACCTGGTCGTTACGACCACGTACAACATGGTCGTAACTGACCACCGACTATCGACTACAGTAGCTACTACTACAAATCATCGACCACAGTAGCTACGACTACTAGCTATCGACCACGGCAACTTCGACTATTGACCATCAACCACGGCAGCTACGACTACCAACTATCGACCACGACAGCTTTGACTACTGTACAGAACATAACACACAAAGACATGATTACGACCACACAGTACTCGAACACACCGAGTACTTTGACTACGACCACACAGTACTCGAACACACCGAGTACTTTGACTACGACCACACTCAATAGTAGCAACGACTACCGAGTACAGCTATGACCACACTATCAAGCAACAAGATTATTTCCAACATTCAACCCCCCTAATCTTGTTGTCATCCTTTGTGAGTGCCTCCTTGCCAAACTTTACATCAGTGCCGGTTCGTCATCGACACCGACCATGACAAAAAGCGCCTCCTTCTTCGGCTCTACTTTCTTCGGTTTACGGCACTTACTGGAAAAGTGCCCACGTTCCCCACAGTTGTAGCACTTTAACTTCTTGTTGGTCTTGCGCTCGTTGGTATCATAGTCGCTGTTGTCCTCATCGTCGCCATCATGGTCGTTTCTACGACGACCTCCTCTGGCGTGGTCACAACCACGACCACGGTCCACCTTTGCGCCGCTACCTAACCCTCCTCTCTTCTCCTTGTTGAGGGTCTCCCACTGCGTGCGCGTGAGCAACAGATGCTCACTTTGGTTCGCGTCGCCATAACTGGTTTGGACACGCTCATCGTAGGCTTTGTACCGTTTGACGAGATCTTCAACGGTGAGGGTCTTCAAGTCCATGCACTGCTTGATGGAGGTCACGAGCTACATGTATCGTGACGGGGCAACCCGGAGCAATCTACGAATCACAGCAATCTTATCCACCGTAGTGTTGCCCAACGCTCGGATGTCGGTGACGACCGACGTCACCCGACCGACGAAGTCTTCAATGTACTCCCCTTCTCCCATCTTCAGCCCCTCTAAGTCTCTTTTGAGGGTCTGGAGCTTGGTTTCATGCACGCGCTCATGCCCCATGTGCGCCGTCTTAATTGCCTCCCATGCCGACTTCACCGTGTCTTTCTTGGCAAGGGAAGACATGACATCCTCCGGCACAGACTGGTATATGGCGTACAATGCCAACCAGTCCTTTTGGTATTCAGCAGTGCCAGGCTCAACTGCATCCCACACGTTCTCAGCCTGAAGAGTGACTCGCATCTTCATCGCCCAGATAGTGTAGTTGGTGTGGGTGAGCTGCGGGTACGTCAATGTCACCACGCTTTCCCTCTTTGCGACCTGCGAGTCGGATGGACCAACTCGTAGGAAGCCTTGCGTTGTGGTCGGAGACATACTCCTTCCTCCTCTCGGCATGTTCTCTGACTAACGAAAATTACCGAGGAACCTTCTCCTCTGACTTATGAAGAGCAGTTGCGCTTCCTCTTCCCCGATGCACGGAGGACACCAAGGCTCTGATTCTCTGACTAATGGGAATCACCAGGCTCTAATACCAAGTGAAGGCCCAGATTTGAGGTGAGAAGCATAGGGAAGTGGAGAAAGAACGAGCGAAAACAAGATCAGGAACTATTTTTCGTCCAGCAACACACGCCTACGACTTCCTCTGTATTCATTGTTCTTCTTCTCCAATACTCACACTCTCCTTTACAACAGAATATAGGGGTATATATAGTACTGAGCCACACAGGCCACTACAACTATGACTCTTGCCTCTGCCGCTCCCCAGGTCTGCCGCTTAGATCTGCTACAGGGACCAACCGTCTGCCCATGCCACTTCACTCAGTCGCCCCCACGACTACTACAGTGACCAGTCGCCTGTCCATACCGGATAGTTCACCAACCAAAATATGGCCTGCGTCATCCATGATGACCCGTTCTGACGCCTGCACGACCACAGCCAACCCCAGCTGTTCCTTGACCGCTTCTCCGATCTGAGTTTGGCTCCGACTGCGGTTCTACAACTATGACCACTGCAGACACAAGCGCCAAGACCACGGACACGTAGGAGCTACGACTGCGGCGCATATGACCACAACATCGGTAGTTACGACCACATACCTACAAACCATCGACCATGGCAGCTACGACTACCGACTATCGACCACAGCAGTTTCGACTACCGACCATCAACCACGGTAGTTTTGACTACCGACCATCGACCATGGCAGCTACGACTACCGACTATCAACCATGGCATCTTCGACTACCGTACAGTACTTGACACACGAGTACATTTGACTACAAACACTGTACAGAACACAACACACAAAGACATGATTACAACCATATAGTACTCGAACACACTGAGTACTTCGACTACGATCATACTCAACAGTAGCAACGACTACCGAGTACAGCTACATCCACACTGTCAAGCAACAAGATTATTTTCAACAGAAAAAGCCAACCATATGAGATGGTGATGGTACGACAACGAGGCTTAGCTACATTCTAAATAGTGATGACTTCTGGATTGCAGAAGCCAAAAGCTATCTGAAACGCGTTGGCTTTTTAACATGTTTTTCTTTTTTTGTATTATCTGTGGAGATATAACAGTATTTCCATTTTCTTTATTTTTTTTCTTTATTTTCCTTTAATTAAATACTTCAGAAAGACTAACAGTCGCGATAGCGTCATTTCAGCCAAAAGCTAAAACACTTTAAAAGAGGTCTTAATTTTGTGACTTCAACGTGTAGCCGAGGGAATGAGCAAGCAGATGCAAGGAGGCCAATGAGCATGGATGGATGGATGTATGAATGAATGCCCAAGGACGCAAGAAATGAAAGGGAGTGAAGAATAAATAAGAGGAAAAGCAAGGCAAGGCAAAAGAAGAGCGGCACCCCAGGCTTCCCGTGACAGCTCTAAATCCCAATTTGACCCCCTTCGTAAACAAACAAGGCGATGGATCAATTCTAGCGCGTACTATGTGTAATCTGCGTAGGCGCGCACCCCACCAATCACCGCCGGCCAGCGGTGCAGCGTTGCCGCCCGCGGGTGCCCTCCTCCCCATGCAACCAATCGATCCGTCCGACCCTGAGAAATTTCGTTTCAGGAAAAGATGGACCCGGACAGGCTGCAGCTGTGCGGCCGCTGTATGCCATTGCTACACTGCAACCTATTCTGTCCGTCCAAATTTATAAATCATATTTTTAAATAATCTAATCTATAAATATAAGACGTATTTTATATTGTAATATAAAGTTAGTTTGATATTCACTTTATATCCTTAATAAATATATATATATATATATATATTTGCTATTTTTTTACATACATATATTGAATATAGTGTTTAAAGATAATAATTAGGAGTAATCTAGCTATTTATACTATTTCTTTAGTCTATGTGATAAAAGAAAATACGTCTTATACACTTAGACTAAAGAGGACGTGACCGTGTGATCAATGTCCGGTATTCCAAACAGGAAATGGGCGGTTTCTCACCACGGAGATTTCCCATTCCACCGTGTTCCATGGATTCCATCCAGCCCTCCCTTTAAAAGGGCGTGACTGAAGTATGACAGGTTGTACGGTACAGCACAAATAGAGCCATGGTGCAATAATACGAGTTCCTTTTTGAGAGTTCGATCAAAACTGGAGGCAAGCAGTATGTTCTCGCATGTGGTATCCGTGCAGGACAAGTTTGAGTTGGGCTGTGTCTTGGGGGTCCGGAAATCCATGCATGTGACGAGCGACAAGGACCGACAGGGCCAGAGTTTTGCGTACCTGTCGTTGTGTTGGTACTGGACGTGTAGAAACCAGAGTCGCATTCTCATCCGAAGCCCGCCTTGTGCCGCCCTGACCTTGCACAGATCCGTGCAAAAGTCAGAATGAAACAGGATGGCATTTTAATATGATAAAAGATAAAGAGATTAATATACAGGTACAACATAGCAACCTGTAGCGCAGGAGGCACTGAATGGCAATCAACAGATGTTACATCTTTTGCTCAATGAAGCCCACACAGATTATGCAGAAGTGAACCGAAAAATTTTCAGCTCCAATTGCACCAAAAATAAACTCAAGACTACCAGGTGAACCACTGCTTATGCTTTGTAAATTTGTTGCAGTAAGCACAGCTTCCTCATCGTGGATATATTGAACTGTATGACAGAGTACGCATGGGGGACGTAATCACAAATTCACAATTACTGGATGAAGTGAGGTCATCGTCATCTTGCCAGGGCAAAACAATTACACATTTCACAAAACTATTTTAACAACAGAGAAATGGCTCGCGCGTGCGCTACACAAACTCATCAGAAATTTGGACAAGTCCATTGCTCAACACCGGATGATTGAAGCACCGCTCAGAGCTTCCATGGTGGCAAGGGCCTGGGACCTGCTGGGAACCAGAGTTCCCGTTTCTCCAAAATTGGGATGATACACGAAGCATAAACAACCATGACGCATGCCTATTGGTTCTCAATTGCCGAAGCAGCTTGATCTATGTCTGCACGCGAGCCCTCCCACAATTGCTGCTCTATGTGCAATTTCCTGAGCTCTGTTAGACCTCGCTCCACTGCAGTAACAAAACTGACAGTGTTCAGTAAAGCAGAAAACGAAAATGATGGCATCTTGGACCAGAAAAGTTGGATGATGTGCATGAAACCAGATACAGAATTAGAAAAACCAACAGATAGACAACATATAATATAGGACGGCATACTAAAAATGCTTTTGTACAGCCGCCTTAACTGGTTTATGCATATAAACATTCGTAGCAATATTTTGGTTCCCTAAAAAAGTGACTTGGCTGAGCAATAGGCACTTTGATCATTCAAAGCAAGGGGCATGCAAAATCCACCCCATGAACATCATGCTAATCAAATAATGAGATAATTAGTAACTTGACAGGGGGTATCTGCCAATAGTAAGTTTTTTTTCAATAACGGGTGAGCAAGGGCATGCAAAATCCACCCCATGAACATCATGCTAATCAAATAATGAGATAATTAGTAACTTAACAGGGGGTATCTGCCAATAGCAAGTTTTTTTCAATAACGGGTAATAGGAACAAGCAACATACCATCTATAGCATCATGAGAATTTGGAGCTTGCGCGTTGCGACCAATCCAAAACTGAAGCCGTTCATCAGCAATATCTTCCTCAATGCCATGAGTTTTGGCTCTTCTCCAGAAGTATATAAGCCATGCCTGCATTTGGTATGGAGCCCATAAATCACGGGTAATAATCGGAAGAAATTAACAGTTCACATTGCTGAAGGCGTACCTGCTTAAAGCTAACATCCTCCGCCTCTTCTGGGCTAAGGTCTGCAATATGTTAAATAGTTTCAGGTTGAATTGAAGTACAAACCCGGTTAAAATGTTTACATATAACACAAGCTCAAAACACAGTAAAAAGGGAAACATCACAGAAATAATCTATTAGACAAAGGGAAGAAGTATTACCAAATGCCTCCAAGTACTTAGGTTCACCAGGTGATTTAAAATCTGCATAGGTAGAGATAATTTACAACGTGCTTAGTAAAAATACAAGCAAGTGGAGTCATGGACAATCGTCCCTGTGAAAAGAAATATGGTGGATGCACAAGGAGATGGCATCATACAATCAAGGATTCTTTGTTTCATGCAATGACCACTACCAAGTCTGGGTGTTGGTGAAACAGTTATTGGAAAGAAGATCAATGCATATATGAGGGATTTGTGATCAATGCATATATGAGGGATTTGTGGTGTTTCAAATAGATACAACACATTATAGGACCCAACTGCAAACTAGCAGATATGCAAACCCAAAATTTTGTCACAAGACCCTCGATAGTTGATAGTACAAAAGTTATCAATCCCACCCAACAAAAGTTTTGCTAATGAACCTTCAAAATAGTTGTAATAAGAAATTAAACATCACAGGCCATGTGAACACCACTTATGATTACATTGTGAACTTTAAAGAAGATAATAAATAAATAAATAAATAAATTGCAAATGAAAGGAGTGTTATTTATTCATTACAGTGAAGCCTAATCATAAAGATCTAGCACAACCAATGATTTTATGTATAGTAACGAAGCAATTATAATATCCATACAAGGTAAACAAGAATGATATAAAAATAATAAAAAAGAGCAAACCTGAGGTGAATTGCCGGACTATGCTAGGTCTCCGATGTTGACCAAGTGCAACCACAACAGCATCTTCCACCTACATGACAATAACTATAGTTGAGGATCACAATGACAGTGAAGCTGTTATGAAATGGACTTGTCACTTTCCAATGGGCCAAAGGCCAACTATACAGGAGGGAGAATAAGCAAATAGCACCCTATACAAAGCAGTAATGCTACAGCCTCTATACATGTCTAAGGTAGTGTTTGGTTTGGGGTATATCCTGGGATGAGAGGGGGCCAACCCATTTTTTGTAGTGTTTGGTTGTAGGATTTGGTGGGATGGGTTGGACCCTAAAAAGAATATTCTCCTAAAATCTGGGTTGAGATGATACCCAAAAAATGGGCGAACCGCGCCAACCCAGGTCCCTTCGCGCGCGCGTACAGCCCTAATCTCACCACGCGCGAAGGAATCTCACCACGCCGTTCCGCCATCTCCCCCATCGCCCGCGCATCTTCCCCATCGTTCGCGCGCCTGCCGCTCAAAGACGCTCGCGCCGCTCCCCATCTCCCATCGCCCGCGCTGCTGCGCTCCCATCTCCCGCGCCTCGCGACTCCCCATCTCCCACGTCGCTCCCCATCTCCCGCGCCGCCCGCGCTCCCCATCTCCCCGCCGCCTCCCCATCTCTGCGCGCGCCCCATCTCCCCGCGCGCTCCGGTTCGCTCGGTCGCCGTCGTCGTCGCCGCTGTGTCGTCCTCGCCGCCATCGTCGTCGCCGTGCTCGGCCGTCCTCTCCGCCTCTCTCCGCCGCCGCGTCCGTCCCGCCGCCGTCCTTTCCGCTGCGGCCTCCTCCGCCTGGCGCGTCCTCCCGCCGCCTCTCCATCGCCGGCTTCCTCCGCCCGGCGCGTCCTCCCGCCGTCCATTGCACCGCGGCCTCCTCTCCACTGCCGGCCTCGGCCTCCTCTCCACTGCCGGCCTTCTCTGCTCCAAGCCAGATCTGCCGGCCTTCTCTGCTCCACTGCCGGCCTTCTCTTGCAAGGTATTGACTCTGGTGACCTCTACTCCAGTAGATATATGTGATATTTGTGTGATATATGTGATATCTGGGCACTGCTCTCTTGCAAGTAATTGTGTGATGTTTTAGTTGATATATGTGTTGATTTGTTGACAATAAATACTTGTGATGTGTGAGTTAGCATGTGAATGCAGCAATATGAATTTTTTGTTGATTATCTGTACTATACTGTATTTGTGATGGAGTGGCATCTATTGCTAATCTGTAGATGGAAAAGAGGACCAAGATTTTGATTTTTGCGGCCGCTGCGCAAATTTTGTTGTCAATGATGGCCATGATTATTGAGTCTAGAAAAAGAAAAAGATGTGTAAGGAGAGAAGGTATTAGTTATGGACCACTAGATGAAAGGGATAGGACAAGAATTGAGTACCTCAACAAAAATTTGGAAGGATGATACAACATGTATCAACATGCTTAGACTTACTAGAGCTAGTTTTTAGGTTTGTAACATTTTTAGGGACCGTGGATTGCTTCAAGATACCATCCATGTGTGTGTGGAACAACAAGTGGCTATGTTTCTAAATACGGTTGGACATAATCTTAGGAATAGGTTAGTTGGAACTAATTTTGATAGATCAGGAGAAACAGTGAGCCGATATTTCAATATAGTACTACGTGCTGTTGGTGAGCTACGAGATGAACTAATTAGGCGACCTTCATTGGACACCCCAACCAAAATAGCAGGGAATCATCGATGGGATCCTTACTTTAAGGTGTGAGGTTCTTCCTATTATTTTCAAATTTGTTTCTATGTGACATGTATGTTGCCTAATCTGTCATCTATGTTGTTGAATATAAAATAGGATTGTATCGGTGCTATCGATGATACACATGTAAGAGCCTCCGTTCCTAAGAACATGGAGCATGCCTTTCGTGGTAGAAAGTCATATCCAACTCAAAATGTAATGGCGTAGAGATTTTGACCTAAGGTTTACCTATGTGTTGGCTGGTTGGGAGGGACAACACATGATGCTCTAGTCTTACGAGATGCATTAGAGCGTGAAAATGGCCTTCGTGTTCCACAAGGTAATAGATTAATTTAGCTATCCATTTTCTGGCATGCCAATTGTTAATATGCCAAAAGTGACATACTTGTCCTTTGTGCATCATATGTTAGGAAAATTCTATCTAGTTGATCTTTGGATATGGAGCCAAACCAGATTTTTGCCTCCTTTTCGTGCTGTCCGGCACCACTTGAACGAATGGGGAAATAATCCGGTGGAAAATGAGAAGGAGTTGTTCAACCTTAGGCACTCCTCTCTTCGTATCACAGTAGAGCGTGCATTTGGGTCACTAAAGAGGAGGTTTAAAATTCTTGATGATGCCACTCCATTTTTTTCTTTTCGGACTCAAGTAGATATTGTTGTAGCGTGCTGCATTATTCATAATTGGGTCATACAAGATGGTATTGATGAACTAATTGTACTGGAGTCTGATTGCCCAACTAGAGATGGCAACGGGTAAATACCCATCGGGTATTGCCATTCCATACCCGTACCCGTTAGGTATAAATTTACCCGTCGGGTTACCCGTATCCGCACGCGGTAGAAAAATTTACCCATACGTGCATTCGCGGGTATTACTACTGACGGGTAACCTGCACCATAAGCATACCGGTTCAACACATAAGAATATCATCAATTTAGACATTCATTAATCATACATGTCAAGCACAAAAGCGTCTAATGATCAAAATTAGTACATCATATAAACATACTTGACATGACCATATCAACATATGACAAACAAATAAACAATCAACAACAAGTAGATAATAAAATTAACATTTGAGTTGGAAGTCTAGTTGTCTAATGCGGGTATTCATTACCCGCGGGTAGGCGGGTATGGGTAGTATATACCCGCACCCGCCTACCCGGCGGGTAGAGGATTTTGCCCAATAACGTACCCATGGGTACATAAAATTTTCCATACCCGTCTCTTTATCGGGTAAAACCCGTCGGGTATTCGGGTATCGGGTATCCATTGCCATCTCTATGCCCAACTCAAAACTATTCAACAACATCAAGTGGGCAAGCAAGTGAGCATGCTTTTATGGTTAATTTGAGGCAAGAAATTGCTAATGCGATGTGGGCAGACCGACAAAACAACCATGTAAACTAGTATGTATTTGAGTTGTATGAACAATTATGTATTTGAGTTGTATGGGCTACTCTATGTATTGTAATGTTGCTGAAAACTTATTTGTAAGGACATATGAATTTCATTTGTATGAACAAATCTATGTATTACTAGCTTGCTGAAATTTAATTTGTAAGGACAAATTGAGGGACTTGGTGCAACAAGTGGGCATGCCTCATGGACATCAGCTATGTCTTCATTCATGCTATCTCACCTAGACAATTTGGTGGCTAGTGGCACTAGGACATCATCTGGATTCAAGAAGGTCCATCTTTCTGCATGTGCTAGAGCTGTGAATGAGAAGTTCAATACTAGGCTAATGCTGACATGATCAAAAATCATTCAAAACTTGGCAAAAAGGTATTCAAAAATACTTAGACTTAGAAGATTGAGTGTCACTTGGTTGGGATGAAGAAAATTTCATTATTACTCTTGATCTTTGAACACTACAATAGCTATATTCGGTATTCATGTCACAAGTGTTCAATTTTGATAATTACTCTTCTATTGTGAAAATTGCATATGTTCATTTTGCCTTTACACTTGTGTACTATTGTAGGATCATAAAGTCGATCTTGAGTTTTTAACAAACCCCTTGAACACTATGATGAGATGGTTACCATCTATAGAAATAGTATGGCTACCGGAAACTTTGCTAAGGACTCAAGTTCAGCTCTAGGGATGTAAGATGTTGACAATGAAACACAAGATGGCAATGAAAATAGTGCAAACAATGGTCATGATGCTGTTGGAGATGATAATGGGGCATCATCATCTGCAAGTAAGCCCAAGAAAGCTAGGACAAGTGCAAGTGATGAAGATGGGGGACTCATTGCTGCATTCACCGCTGGTTGTGATAAACTTGCCAATGCTATTGTCAAGGCCGGTGCTTCAAATAGTAATGATGTGCCAGAAGATTTGTTTGATAACTTGAATAACCTTCCAGGTTTTGAAGAGGCTCATGTTTCCTTCTACTATGCTTATTTGGTGGCTAACCCACACATTGCTAAAGCTTTCAACAATTTACCATTCAACCATAAGATCAACTGGTTTGCAATGTTTGTTAGTGAGAAGTTTCTTGCACCATAAGCTTGAGTTGTATTAGTGGTTATGTCTTTTGCTTATACCACATGGAACTATTAATTATGGTCTAATTACTACTAGTTAACATGTATGGGCTGTGTAGGACTTTTGTCTGTACCACATATAGAAGGAATTGTGGTCTAATTATGTATGGGCTGAATAGTACTTTTGTGTGTACCACTAGACAATGAATTGTGGTCTAATTATGTATGGGTTGAAGAGTACTGTTGTGTGTACCACTAGACAATGAATTGTGGTTTAGCCATATGTAAGATTTAATATTGCAATTACTACTGAAAATTGTAAATGAGCATATTTAGATCTGTCTTATACTTGTGCATATGAAAATTGAGTTGGTAAGGAGGTAATCCTACCAAATTCATAGGAAGGTAAGTATATGCAGCTATCCCACTCCATTCCTCCATCCAAACAAGAGGTGGATCACTAGATCACATTCTATCCCTCCATCCAAACAAAAAACATGGGCTAACCCATCCTTGCAACCAAACAAAAAATGGGATTATCCCATCCCACATACCTGGGATGGAGCCATCCCATCCCATCAAGTCCCCAATCCAAACACCACCTAACAGAAGCCAGCTAGCAGTTACAGATGGAGAGGAGCTGTACAGTAATAGAAGGGCAAAAGTGCACATATAGCCTTTGTCATTTGTCCAATAGTTGAAATAGTCTCTGTAAAAAAAAGTACTTTGAGTCCATCTATCACAGTGAATGTCCAACCGAGCCCTTCCTACTTTTGGTTTTGGCAGAAGGAAAACTCTGCCAGCACATTAAATTCTTTTGCCACCTCAGAATTCCAATGGACAAAATCACCAATGGGCTGAGTCGAACTTTGTAGAACATTAGAGGAGCTAATGCCCCCACCCTTTTTGGTGCAAAAGCTTGTTACATTTGAAGTTTGAACAAGTACTATATCTGCAGATTTGCCTTTGAGAAATCTAGAAAACAGAAAGTTAAACATAACTTGCTGCGGAAAAAAGGGCAGAGATTACCTTCAAAGATGAAAGCTCTCTAAGTCCCATTTCAACTGAAAGCATGCTCTCTATATTTCCTTCTCCCATTATATCACTCATATCTCGCACAAGCTTATTTCTCCACTGAGCATCATCCTCACCTGCTCGAATAAATTCCAAGAATAATTAACTGGGTAGCCTGGAATAAACTATGATCTACAACTAGTGCAGTAGAAAGATACAGACGTGCCTTGCTTACGAGGCTCCTCCTTAGCCTTTTGACCAGAAGAGAGAACAACCTCGAGAGGAAGAGGAGCTAATGATGACCAATGTTCATGCTTTGATACAGCAATCTCGGGATACACTCCTTCAAGTTTATTAAATGGTCATCAGATAATGAAGAACTGGGGATAAAAGTACATGTGAACATTAGCCCTGTTGGCGTGTGTCAACTAGACCTGAGCATTTTCCAGGCCTTCATCAGGTCCGGTTCCTTTTGGGGTCCCCTAACCTAGGCACAGGCCTGGGCCGGCCATTGGCCTAATTTGTCAAGCCTGCACCAGCCCTAAACCTGGGCTCAGGCTGTTTGCTCAGGTCTAGTGCGACCATGAATTATTAGCATCCGGAGACAAACTAAAATCAAAGAGAAAATGCATTATATACTATCGAATAACTCCCTTCTCCACGATATGCCATCGGGTTTCAAATTTTATTCGCAATATGCCATCACCATGAGCACCCCCCCCCCCCCCACCCACCAGCGTGAAACCATGAGAAAAGACTATGTTGCCCTCGAATGTCACGTTTCAATCCATGCCACTCTGAAATGAATGCTGTTCTATTCTTTGCCATCGTTGGGACAACAGCAGGGGAGCATCAGTTCCATGCATGGCAATTAATGAATTTTTATGAATCCAAATGTACTGATGAAAGTGATTATTTTTTCACATGTAATGCATTTTTATTTTATTCCTTAAGGAGATGTTCTGATGATGCAGGCCTTGAGCATCCATCATTCTGAACTATTTCCAAATGCTGATGCAATAAGAATTACTGATTGGCCAGGTATTGCTTAAGAGTTAAGACTCAGAGAAAGAAAGAGAGATTCAAAATTAAGTCAGCTAGCTTTCTTATCCCACAATGAATTTGTTCCAAGATCAGCATTAGTGGCTGAAACAGAAACCATTGAATTCGCAGAGTGTTGGCAGTGGCAGCCTTTGTGCTACACATATGGGCCATGAACTGCATTACAGCATTTGAGATTTTAACATTGCATCCTGTTCCTTTGCTACTGGCAATGCTTGTGAACACTGTTCACCGATTTCGACCAGCAAGGATGGCACAACCCACACCCACAAAGACACCATGGGGAGCCCGGCTGTCAGGGGGAGACATGCCGCCGGTGCACGACGCACCGCCGTGGGAGCCGCAGCGTCGGGGGGAGCAGCGTGGCCAGTCAAGGGAAGCAGAGGTGCTGCGCCACCTGGGGATGGCGCACTGCTGGGAAGCGAAGGGGCTGCATCGCCTTCAAGCTCACTCATGGACGCTCGATTTGGGGATCTAGGATTTGAGGGCTTGTGTATCTCCATGGATGGAAGCAGCTGCAGTTGGGGGAGAGAAATGAGATGGGTTGGGTGCCTAACAGCCAGGTAATGGGGATGGAAGTCTGCCATGTGGGCCACGGTTGGCAGTCTCATGAGTGCTGGGCAGTTTGGGCATTTTTTAGAAACCTGACATGCTTAACGGAGGGGTTGTGATGGAGCGCTCACGGCGATGGCATATCACAAAGAAAATTTGGAACCCGATTGTATATTGTGAAGGAGTTATTCGATGGCATATCGTGAAGGAGTTATTCGATGGCATATAATGAATTTTCTCAAAATGGAAACAATAGTAAAGACCATTTTTGCGAACTCAATAAACAAAATTGCACATAAGTCGCAAAAATGGTTGTCTTTCCACAACTAATTAGCTCTTATTCAATCCTAACACATCACAGCTTCAAATTTTGTCCATAAATATCTTAAATCAAATCATATGTGGCTATGTGACCAGAAGAGCTGGGATATCCTATTGAAAATTACCCAAACAAAGCAAATCACCAAAGCAAGCTAGCTAACTTTCTTCCCAGAGAGAACAATAAATAACATCTGAGCATAGAGATTTATTTGTATCGTGAATACCATATAAGCTTTGATTCTTTTAAAATGCCTAGTGAGCATAATTAGAGAACAGCTCATACTGGATAATGGTCAACATTTTTTCCCTTAAAGAAAGGACTTCTTAGGCAACTTACCGTATTGAACTGCTAGGCCCCAATAACGTGCAAGCCAGCATCTTTTAAGGACAACCTCTTCCTAGCAAAAGGTTCCAAATATATCAAAATCCATGTCAAAAGCAAATGAAATGAGTGGAATCATACATAGATCAAACTAACCATTTCTTCTTGGGTTAAGATCATTCTCTGAGTCATGGACCGGAGAGCCTTTGTTTCAGACTCTGCTTCCTTTAGTTGGTCCATAGCTGTTGCAACCTCTTCTTTGGCAGACTATTCAATGCATGAGTGAACACAAGTAGGAGCCGAATAAAGCGCCATAGACAAACCAACAAAAACTTCCAGATTTGGATTTATAGAAAGTATCGCTACCTCAAGTTCTTGCTTTAGTGTTGTTACTTCCCCATCTCTACCATCCTTCGATTCCCTTGCAGCCTTTAGTGCAGCCTGTGGACACATAAATAGAGAAAGAATTACAAAAGTAGCGTAAGTGTTGGCAAACAGATAAGAAAGTTTCTCTTGAACTATTCAGTTCGTAACAGCTTGTAAAATCTATAAGTATGTAATTTCATGTATCATTGAGCAAAACTTTGAAATAAAACACAAGACGAAAAACTAACCTCCCTCTGTTTAAGTGCTGCTTCCTTCCTGCCAGCATTCATGTAAATGTTATGCTATGACCAGTTCTGGATTTGAGAAACATGCATATTCAGGCATCGAACAAACCTGCTCAAGAGGCGAGCTTCTAATGATACGCCTTCTCCAAGAGCAGCTACCTGCATATCAATAAATTATGACCTTAGCAAACAGAAGATGCATACAGCTCATTATGCAAGGAACACTTACATTCTGAACATAAAAAGGCCAATTTATTCCAGTATTTCAAAAGTCAAGTTCAGCTATAGTTGAGATAGAAGTTAGAACACCTATTACAAATGAGTAAACATAACCAAATAAGCACATCAGAAGAATTTATAGTAGATCCTAATCTCACCTGTTTCTCAAGATCCTTGGCTCTAGCTTCCGCTTCCTCACATCTTTCTTCAGCACGTCGTAGCTGTTGATTAAGATTCAGAAATAACGTATCGAAGCCCGACATTAAAACGATTACTAAATTGCACTGTATGGTGATAATGTCTGCTATTTTACCTTTTCTAGAACACTCTCATTTTCCTCTTGTAGCATATCAAGCTGTAGGACAGCATTGCATTAGTCTTCAAATAGCTGATAGGCAATCTTCAACTTTTCAATGTTCTAGTAAAAATTCCTAACAGCTAAACTAGAAACCATGAACTATAATGCAAGTAACTAGAACAACGGAAACCTCATCTTGAAGTGCAGATGCCTGTCTTTGTGGTGCTGATTCTCTAGAGTTAAGATGTCCTGTATCGAACCTAAAGCAAAAAAAAAGTGTCAAAACTATACTTGGTACCTGTTTTTTGAAAACATATAGAAAAAGGATGAAAAGAGAAGCTCTTTTTGTAAGGATGAAAAGGAAATTCAAGCTACAAGAGACAATCAATAATGATGAATCTGATGATCCCAAATTTCCAATACGACAAGCACTGCAGTTCCCATGGTAACATACAGAAAAGAGAAAAAAATGTGTTTGGCATGGGGGATTTGAAAAGGCATAATCTTGCTAATTTTAGATGTGTTAACTAGTCTGTAACCTTCCTTTTAGAGTAACAAAAGAAATTATATGATAGAATTGGTGAAGATAGCCTATAACCAAATAGTTTCTGCAGCACAGTTCAGCGTAGCCCAGTCATGTCAAAGTGGCCCAAGGGGCAAACTCACACTGTCACACACCCCCAATGTTGATCTTCTGATCTAATCTAGTATCAGAATTCATAATTTAGATGAGATTAAGATTTCAGTCACATAGTAACAATTGAGTACCTTAGCGCATACAATTGGACTCAAAATTTCAATTCCATTAGACAAAGGATCGGAAGCTCTCTTCTGCAACAGCCAAAACTGAACAAAAAACTTGGTTTCGATTCGACCGTATGATACCGATGTCATTCTTTAAAAATTATAGTCAAGGTTGTCATGGTGCTCTGGCAAGTCGTGACGAGGCCAGGGCGCCTAGACGCCTGCTATTGCGATAGTTAGATGACAAATAATACCTTATATGACCGAAAATTAAATAACCATACAATATAATAGCATAAATTATCTAAATAACCATGTCCCAGGAGGTCCAAATCAGAAAAAATCTATTGAGGGAGGGGTATGTTTGTAATTTTCAGGAACTCCGAGAACTTAATCGCAAAAAGACCAAAAAAATACCTCCTAACCCTAGCCGCCAGCTAAGCCCAACTCCTCTCCCGGCTCCCGCTGTCTCTCCCCACATCTCCTCCCGACTCCTCTCTCCCGTTCTCTCTCCCCGGCACCTCCCCTCCCCGCACCTGCCGCCTCCTCTCCCCAACGTCTTTCCTCCCCGACACCTCCTCCCCCCACCGCCTCCCCTCCCCGCCACCTCCTCCCCCATCGCCTCCCCTCCCCGCCGCCTCCTCCCTGCGCCCGGCACCTCCTCTCTCCGCCGCCTCCTCCCCCCGCCACCTCCCCTCCCCGCCTCCTGGCTCTAGCTCCCAGCCGCCAACTCACCTACAACCTCCCTCTATTGTGCATCGGACCTCCCTGCTGCGTTGGCGGAGAGGGCTGACATGGCTATCGCAGTGGAGAGGAGCGTCGGCAGCAGGAGCAGGCCGAAGATCGGCGCCGGTGGCAGAAGCAGGCTGGAGATCGGTGCCGGCAGCGGGAGCAGGCTAGACGAACAGCCTCAACGTCCCCTTCCGGCCACCAGGACGACTTGGCGTTGCCTAGGTGACGCCAGGACAACCATGATTATAGCTTAGAGGCACTTTAACATGTCTTGCTCATTTTCTCAGATTGATTCATGGGCACCAAATGCTTTGATCATACATTAATTGGGTGATGCTTACATTCATGCATCATACATGCTGTCAAACTAAGTAAATATATTGACCACATCTGAATTTCATGAGAGGCAAGTTCTAAAAAGACCTAACACCAAGTCCAGTCAAAATAAGTCCATAGCCAGAGCTGATTAATGTAGTAAGCTAGCAACGTCACTTCTTCTGACAACTCACTCGTTATTGCTCCATTGGCATTTGGGGGCACCAGTACCACTAATCATGCATTCATTTGTAGGAGCTGAGACCAGCCTATTTTTAGTATGCAAAGCACATTTCACGTTCTGCAGATCTGGGGGAATGTCACTGGTTTACCTTTTCTGCCGACTGTGATCCACTGGAGGCTCCACAGCCACTGGTGGGATAGGGGACGGGGTTCGCAACGCCGTGTTGGTTTTGATCGGTGGCACCACCGTGGTGGTCGGCCGTGACGCAACGGCTGGCCTCCCGGCCGATGTTGAGCGGACGGTAGGAGGTGGCTCTACAATGTTCCGACCTAACTAATGAAAATATGAGGAGATCAAATTAGCAGAAGGCCACAGAATAAGCAGTAAGCAAAAGCAAAACGAGGCACTAATCCACAATTCCAATTCCAACGCACTCATCACTTCTCTGAATTCAAAAGGCAGCATTACTAAAGAAAGGCCTAGCATTAGCGAATGAGAGCTAGCTTCTTTTGCAAATTCATCAACTCGAGCATGCTTTCAAACCCGATTTGACCAATTAGGACTAATTCGCGCATAGCAGCAGCCCAAAACAGCCGATTCCGAAGTAGAGAAGCAGTCTCAAGCGAGATTAGCGAGAGATCCGGAAGCAAAATACCGCAGGGGAGGGAGATCTCGTGGGGCGGCCGAGCAGAGAGACGCCGTTGCTGCCGTGCGCCGGGCGGGCGCCGCTGCCGAACCTGGCAGGGGGCGGGGGCGGGTGGTCGGCAGCGTAGTCGTCCTCGTCTTCGTCGTCGCCGGCGGCCGCGGCGGCGCTCTGGGAGGCCATGACCTGCGCGAGCCTGGCGGCGGCGGCGCGCGCGGCGACGTTCTGCGTGCGGCGGACGTTGGAGATGCCTGCACCGGCGGCGGAGGAGGTGGAGGAGGAGCGGTGGTGCGAGGGGGAGACGCCACCGGGGGAGGAGGAGCCCGTGCTGCTGCCGCTGCGCTGCCGCCCGTAGACGGGGCTCCCCGCCCGGAGACGATCCATGGGACGGCTCGCCGGAGGAATCTGGGCCGTCGGGCGCGCGGTACGGACGGCCGCGACACGGCGCTGAGATGGCGACGGGAGGCGAGGGGCAAGTGGGAAGGAAGTGGGAGAGTAGAGTACGCTCGGGACTCCGGCGGTGAGGACCGGTAGAGTTTGCAGTTTTCCTCTTATCGCAGTTTGCCCCCTCGTCTTCTTTCATTTCGCAACAGTTCCGCGTCCTTATCCTTTCCTGTTTGTTATGTACTTCTTAAAAATCTTCCTATGCGGTTATGTTCACAAGGTATACTTTTGAAAATGTTTCGTGATTTCCTATCTACAGAACAAACCAAGAGGGTTTCTGCAACTTCGTGTAACAAGTTTTTATAATAATGCATGTCATATGTGAAATGTTGATCATTTTGGTTTGTGAAATTTTTGGCTAACGTTAATCATTTAGGCGTTATTATCATATTTATGACTCTTTGCTCAAGCATCTTTTGGATTGAATAAGAAAACAACGGAATTTTGGACACGTCCCCTGCTCATTTCGGCTTCAGGTTCTGGTTTATTTTTCACTATTCCTAAATTTCGTCTTTTTCTGGCTTTTTTAGCTTTTTTTACCGATTCTATTTTCCTATATTCATTTGCATTATCCATAATAGGTTAACCTATTTTTTGTATTTTTATTTTTAAAAAAAATTAATTACGTCAAATAAGCCAACATCAGTTACAATATAATTTTAGCCAACTGCAATACAATTTCAGTCATAAGCTACATTTTCAGCCCAAATGAGCAGGCTCCTAGTGTAGCAACACTCATTCACCACGGCTACTTAGTGACGCCAAACAACTACCACATGACTTAAGCAAACTATGCTTTTAAGTAACTTCGGGCCGTTTATATTGGCTTTAGCTGCTGGCCATTGTTAGAAGCCAAGTCAATATGAACATTTCAATTTCTATAATTTACTTCTATTAGTTAGGAGCCCTGTAATATATAGTATTGTTGTCTCTTGAAATATTTTGGAAAATACAACATATTTGCAATAAACGTTGCAAGTAAAACAAATTGAGAAGAACACAGGGTGCTCCAGACATAACAAACCAGCAAACAGAACAAAAACACCAAACAGAGACTGATGTGGACAATACCAGAAAAGAGAAGGGGTGCCATGTAAAATAGAGAGCATTTATATAAGCGAAATTCCACTCTGGTTTTTTCACATCCCCGGAGAGCGATGTTGCCGGTGCGTGCTGGCGCGCATCCGATCCGCTGCGCGGAGCAGTCCTTTCTTCCTCGTCCTTCACTGTAGATCAACTTGACCCGACCCGATCCAACGGGCAGAGCGTTATCTGCACGGACGGTTTGACAAGGCGGGCCGCGCAGCGGATCGGCAGGTGGTGATGTGGCAGAGGAGGGTGGTGGTTGGAGAATGTGGGCATCCACTCGCAGCCGAGCCTTGGACACAAAATTAATCACTGTACCTATTCTGCAGTGGCATTACGGGGTATCTTCGTATTAGCTGCGATTAATGGTCCTATTTTTTTGTTTGTTAGCTGTGATAAGGATTGAATAAAATTTTGAATATAAGTTAAATATTTAATTTAGATCAAAGGACCTTGTGGTCATAAAACTCTAGAGGTTGCTCTTGAATATCCTGGTCGGAGAAATATTATGCGTGTTACCTGACCGAACGACCGCTTAAAGATTTTGTGAACTAGTACCTAGATCCAATTTTAGGATATTCCTCCTATGCTATTGATATAACTTGTACCTTATCTACTCAAAAACAGTATGACATTTTAGCCTTGAGTCTCTGACAACAACTGCTATATAGTTGTTCCTCACGTTCGTCTCCCACTAACAATAACTGATGATAAGATGTCTTTTCTCTGACAATAACTACTTTTCCGATCAGACACGATGGTTCCATAAAGGTACATATTCTTCGATGGATAATTGGTGCCCCTTTAATGCTATTTAAGGGTGATGAGAGAAGATAGGACAACGGGGAAAACATCCGAATCAAGACAATTCAAGTTGATTAAACAAGTAATGTTCTCCCAGTAGAAATAACATAGAGGCTAGTTTTTAGACCTTTGTAAAGGCATCCTATAACCATTTCATAGTAATAAAAAGTATCTTCATTCTCTCCCAAGTATTTGAGCTATCTTTCTCATATTTTTTCATAAGATAGACGACTCAATCATCGACTAATAATCACTATTCATAGACTAATAAGCCTTAGCCAAAAACTACGAGCCACAACCCAAAAGAATAGGTCAATAACTTTTGGCTGAAAAAATAGTAATGACTAAAATAAGTGACTTTTAAAATGGGGAGAAGTGGTGGAGAAAGTGATGGAGAGATGTGTGCGTGAGATGGAGCGAGAGGAGTGGGGTTTGTGTGATGTACCTGTGACCCCATACCTTATCTCCAGAGCGAGAGGAGTAAGAAAGCCGATTTAAAAAACTCGATGTTTATATTAACTTTTGATTTCTCTATACAGAAATTAGAAACATAAATTAATATGAACAACCATTTAGTTAGGTCTATACCAATGGATTCAACAAGAACATGCTGCAGTAACTTGTAACTACACTAGCTTGAACACTCTCCCTCTTATCTTGTTTACTAGAATTAGTCACCTACTCGTATGTTGCAAAATCATGCTATAGAAGAAGATTGCTCTGATCAGTTGAAAAGTGATAAGTGATGATAAGTTAAAGGAATATGACAGTTAAAGAAGATAGAATGTACAACTATAGACTCATTTTTTTTATAATAGTAATGATAAAGAGGTCCGTCACACGTTCAGCTTTGGTAAGAAAAGCACTGTAGTACTAGTGCGTGAGGGAAAAAGATGAAAATTTGAGCTAGAAAAACGGGGTATGATTAACTGTGATTGATGCAAGGCACGCATGTGTTAGTGGGTGTAGCCGTGTAGGCGTGGGCCTATCTTCAGGGCCCTGATCGGTTCGGCTTAAGTTTCTGTCTTTTGGTTTATTTTTCACTATTCATAAATTTCGTTTTTTTTGAACTTTTGGCTTTTTATTGAGTTTTTTTCGGTTCTTTTTTTCCCGTATTCGTTTGTATTATACATATTGGGCTAACATATTTTTTATATTTTTAAAATTTTTAAATTTAATTATGCTAAATAAGTCTCTGTCAGCTACAGTATTTTTTTTTCAGCCAGCTACAGTGTTTTCAGCCATAAGTCATAAGCTTTTAAGCCCAACTGATCACCACCAAAACTTCTGTGCCGCCCTAAATTAGTTGAAGCTAGCTAACTGCAACAACCCAAGTGCATGAGCAGAGACGGTCTTGCTTCTCCCAGTAAAATTGCACTTACATGACCGAGGTTGTCGATGATATTGCCAATTAATTGGAACTATATCCCATAAATTTGACGTTGATATTGTTTATTTTCTTAAGAAAAAAGAGGTCCAAGATAGGGTGCAATTAAAATAGATACGGACAAATATCGCTTATCATATGTCATATTCTATATTTTTTATCGAGTCGGAGTCGGACACGGATAATGTCGGATGCCTATTTCTCCATTCCATATCTATTTCATAATTATTTGGATGATCGATCAGACGGAAATTATCTACTTCTTTGCACAGGTCATTAAATAATATGGTGCAATTAGAGTGAACACGGAGGGACTAATCACCGAGATGTCGAAGGAAGAACACTCAGTATTCTCCACTGTTTAGATATAATGATCTGTCTATATATTATCTTATTTATAAGTGAAGTCACAACATACTTTCTCATATCATTTGACATATGGATATATACGAACGGATATCACTTATCCCGTATCCTATTTCATTTTTTTCTGAGTTGAAGTTGAACATGAATAATGTTGAATACCCATCTATCCCTTCCATATTCATTCCACAAATTTTTAGTCACAAAACGAAAATTATCCACTCCGTTTATATCCCTAATAAGTTTAATCTATTTATGTACTTGGTGCATGGCTTGCCTTGGCATCCACTCCAATTAATCCAGACGGCCAGTTGACGAGCCATGATTGTCAACCGAAACTGGCATGCCTCTTAGTGCCCGGATATCATAGTATAAAATAGATATGTATCGTGTGCGAAAAATTGTAAATTTTTTTGGATGTCAAGTTTAACTAGTTTAAATAAGTTTGAACTAAATCTCGAATTGTAGTTGCCTTTTTTTATGATAGTTTGATTGTAGGTATATGCTGATTATATATATAAATCAGCAAAGTATATGATCTAAATTCATTCAAAACTTTTAATTTGAGTATATTTTTTAAACTTATATATTTCATTTGAATTGTTATAGATGAGTATATACCTTAAAACTGATATTTTCAAAAAATATATATGAATTTAGATGAAATTGATGTGTTTAAAATTATGATACCTGGACATCATGATGTCCTATTTCAACATCATCTTATCAGTATCATCTCTCGTACGTTGGCAATGCAGTTGAAAACCAGCCAGCTAGTACGGGTAAGATTCTGCCGACACATCAGGCGTCGATCCGAGGCATGAACGGGCCAAATCAACGATCGACCCACGCACGCATGCACTCCAAGAGAATAGACAGAACAAATTCAGTTGACTTCTGCATGCACACATGAGAGGAGCTATATAAGCTGCTAGTAGAGACACATCACACATGCAGATCATGTCATGTGTAGAAATTGATATATGAGAGTCCCAAGAACATTGATACAGATCGTTTAATCAGCATGGCAAATAATGTTGCTTAGATAATTAAGAGACATGCAGGCATGCATATATACAGATGATGATGCTGATGAAGTGATCAGACATTCAGATCACGAGATCCTTTATATATGTACGGATTCTTTGCTTTGCATACACGCTGAGCTGAGCCTGATCAGAGGGGACGGGTGTCCTGGGCGTTGCCATGGGACATGGATATATAGATGCACAGCACAGGTTGGATTGGGCCGTGGTGCCAAGAGGAACAGCCAAGCTAGCCATGTGCGCGTGCTGCCTGCCCATGGATGCCTCGTCTTTGCCTTGGCTAATCTAATCAAATCTAATGGCCTACCTTACCTAACCGGCCAGCCATATATACAGCATGCAGCGCAAGTAGAGCGGTGAGTGGATCTCATTCTCATATGACCGCGCGCCCGCGCTCGGTGGTTGCCATGCCCCGTCAGACGCATCGAATCACATGACCGCTCACAAGGCATTGCACGGCGCGGCAGGACCATCTCATTGTCCTCCTACCCTGCATACACACCATGTTCATGACTCATGAGTGTCTCATTCCATCTCATTGCAGGGGGGAAAACACAAGTGCTTTCATGTCCCATCAGCTCATGCTGATGAAATATAGTTTTGTGCTTGATGGTCTGCAAGTTTGCCCTGTCTCTATTAACTCAAAAGTGCCTGATTAGCTCGAATTGATCTCACTTCTGCAGCTAGATATGGCCATTTGTGGCCAATGGGACTACTGAATGATCAACTGTCATTGCCTTGCACTGCAGCAGGCAGCAGCAGTGCAGATCGAATAGCCACCGACAGAAGCTGCAGTCAATATATACAGGTAATTAATCAGGATCGCACCACCTAGGTAGGTTGTCAGCCTCAATAGTCACATGTGTATAACCTTTCGACCAGCAACAGCACTACTGCCTTGCAATTGGGATGTCTGCTTAATTAATCAACCAATCTCCTGCCTTTGCTTCATATATATAGCTAGCAACATATATATGTGGCACTGACATGCAGCTAGAATAACGTGCACTGATTAATTGATGAGAAGTAATGATTGTCTAGTACCACTGCAGATTCTTTGATTAAGTTATTCCACTTAATCCATCTTGCTTAATTTGCTTGCCACTCAAAGGGCAGATCAGCTGTTGTTTACACAACAGTAACCTTCAGTGGAAAAGGAATGCTATAAAGGAATAGATGAATGCGCAACCATAGGCTATGCAGCTATAGCCTAATGTGTCTATCACTGGGCCATCTCTCTTTTAGAAAAGAGAAGTGGCATAGGAAAAGGATCCATTTGTGTCCATTTAAAAAGGAACCAAAGTGTGTGTGTCAAGACTCAAGGCTGGAATGTGGGAGAGGCAGAGATCAAAAGATTTCAGCAGAGTGCGTGGCACTGAATTTCTTTTGCTTAGGTGAGGAAGAGTGCTAGCTAGGTTCTGCCAGTTGCATTCTACATATATCATAGACACAAGATATGAAGCTCTTGTTCCAGTGCCCCTGCTGCTCATTCTTCTGCTTCATGAAGGCCAAGAGAAGCAAAGGCAAGGAAGAAGGAGAAGGCAGCAAATTGCAAGGGGGAGCAGCAGGGAAAACCACAGACATGTAGCTTTGGTTTTGGCCAATTCCAATATCTTATCTGCATCATTGGTCCATACATGCATGCTGAGTCAGTTCTTCGATTTTTTTCAGCCTATCTAGCTTGCTGTGTAGTTTACATGATCATGTCGCAGCAGTTGCACCATGCACTTGCTGTTGCTCTTTGAAATTTATGACTTGTGAATCAAAAAGTGCCGTGTCTTTGTGTTGTTATTGTATCTAATCCAGTTAATAAAAGCATCACTAGTTTGGTGAATCACTGAATTGTCTCCCTTAATTTGTTTCTTCAAGTCACTTATTTCTCTCAGGCCTCAGCTTTTGTAAGCAGCCTTGTTAACTACTGTTTCTATGCTAACCAGTTCTTGGATGAAGATGTTAAGGGTATTTAGGTCTTTTCCCATGTGTATCTAGGGTTTGTGTCCTTGTACTATATATGCCCTATGGCCCTCTTTGCAATATATCAACTGTTCACATTTACATGGTATCAGAGCATGGTTTCAGAACCCTAGCTGCTCCACCGCCGGATTCGTGCTGCTGCCCCCGGGAGGAGCTTATCCCGGGCGCCATCCACGCCGCCACCGCCATCGCCATCGTCTCTCCCGCGGCGCGCGGCATTTTCCATCGCCGCAGCCGTCCCTCGCCTCCGCGCCCCCCACGCCTCCTCGCCTCGCTCGCGCTCGCGCATTGTTGCCGCGCGCTGCGCTCGCGCCGCGCCGCCGCTGCCGCCTCGCTACCCGATCCGCGACCGCGCGTGATCGATCCAGCCGCCGCCGCCGGATCGCCATCTCCGACGCCTCCGCCGGATCCGGCCTCCGCGCGGATCCGCCCGCTCTCGCGCGCGGCGGCGCGCGAGATCCGCGCCGTCCGGCCGGATCTGTCGTCTTCGTCGCACCCGAAGCTCGGATCGCGCCGCCGCCGTGCTCGCGTCGGTGCTCCGCTCCGCGGCTCGCGCTGCCCACCGCCACGCCGGATCCGGCTCCTCGACCGCGCCGCGCTCCGACGTCGCCCTCCGGCCTCGCGCCGCTCCGTCGCCTTGCCGACGCCGCCCGGCCGCCGTGCCGCGCGCGCCGCTTGGGACGTCGCCTCCGGCCTCGCGCGCGCGCCGCGCCTCCTTCCACCGTCGGCTTCTCCCTCCGGCCACCTCCCCATCCAGCCGCCGCCGGATCCCGCCGCCGACGCTCCTGTGGCCGCCGTCGCCTGGCCGGGGAGCCGGCTCCCCGCTACTCCTCTTTCTCTCTTAGGGAGGAGGAGAGATGGGGGTATGCTGGAGGGATTAAGAGTGAGGGAGGGGAGTGGTGCAGAGAGAGTGAAGGGAGCTAGGATTTTGAAGGCAGTCTTATTCTACTGCTAGTATCTGTTGAGTTTTTCTGTTTTAGAGTCTTCCGTTGCGTCCATCCAAATCCATAGCTTCTCCTTCATATCGTCAAAGTTGTGCGAGCCCACAAAAATTTCTGTCAATCAGCCGACTTCTTTGCTACCCACAGTTTATCCTCTCGGATGAGTGAGGTCTTCTCCTTCCTTTGCATAGTCGCAGCCGTTGGTCTTCTCTTTGAGCAACTACGGATCGTAGAAGTCTTCATGATGCCGCTCTTTTCTTTGGGCCGCCCCAGTTTCTAAAGCCGCGCGCTTTTTGCACCGCGCCTCTATTGCGTGTTTTGTGCATTCTTGCCGCCCTCTCTCGGGCTTCGATCTGTGCCTCTATGCTTCTATCTCCCTTTTCGGCTTGATTCGACACAATTGTTCAAGGGCCGCACACGCAACGACATATTCAAGACATGGATTTTGGATTTTCTCTATTTTAGTGTCAATCCTTCCAAATGCAATGCTATTGCATATGCCTTGCATTTGAGGGGGGGTGTTAAGGGTATTTAGGTCTTTTCCCATGTGTATCTAGGGTTTGTGTCCTTGTACTATATATGCCCTATGGCCCTCTTTGCAATATATCAACTGTTCACATTTACAGAAGAAACATTCAGAAAAAAGGACCAAGTACAGGGAATACATAAAACTACATTACTTTTTAGAGTAACTAGCATGGTGGCCCGTGCACCTTCACGGACATCATTCTAAAGGAACTATATGTGAAAATAAAGAGTTGCAGATAACATGAAAAAAATCAAATATTAGAATTTTGAATATTATCAATTCAATTTAAATTCTATGTTTGCAAAATTAGTTTCATTTGTGATATCAATGTATAGTAATATATGTTAAAATAAAGAATACAGATTATATCTTTGGGAGGAAATACTTGTGCTTTATAATTTTTAATCGTCATCTTCAATCATAGACAATAGTTGTATCCATATTAATACAATTAAAAGCATGCAAATTATAATGGATATTGTAGATAAGTTCATTTGTGTGCGTGGATCGTTTGAGTTTAATTCTATCTTTAACATCTCACATCTTAATAGTTTTCCAACTATACGTGCATATGCATGCATATCATGGTACAAACCAATTTTATGCGCACTTCCATAGATTAAGAAAAATCATTGATTATGATTTGTTAATCGTAAGAAGGGTCTACCTAATTAAGCTAGATACTTTCCCTTTTTTCGAATTTCTAGCAATATTCTCATTTATCAGGTAACATCTATCGGCTATGAATTGCTAAACATAATTAGGATCCACCGAATTATGGGCCAGATGTTTCTTTTTTATTTTTGGAAAGAATTTCTATAATATTTCTCTTTTTTTTTCAACCAATGTAATCAACCATACTAAACTTTTATTGTATGATAGATAACACTCAATGGTCAATATGGTTTGATTTTGATTAGAATCCACCACATCGATGGAGATTCTAAAAAAATTTAAAGTTGTACAATACACATTGTTGGGAAGTGTGCAGTAGAATACACATTGTTGGGATGGCTTTTACGCAATTACTTTGCACATCCATATCCTTCTTTTCCTCTGGTATATGGATTTTAGTGTGGATCATCAAGGATTCTTTTTATTTATTAAGTTTATTTAAAATCTATAATGGGTAGCCTTGTCTTATTAGATTTCTTGTTTTATCTAAAACATCCACTAGTGATCATTTACTGACCATAATAATGGTCCACTAAATCAAGGGATGGATGCCTTTTTTTAGAATTTCTAGCTTATTTCTCTATTTTAGTAACTGTAAATCTCTTGCAATCGACTCTTAGTATATAATAGATAGATTTTGTTTTTCGTGTATTTACTTTGGAATTTGTATGGAAATCAAATTGCTTGGTTTTATTTTCTAACCCAAATTTTAGTTATTTTGGATTGTATTGGACATGAACTCTTTTTTAAAAATGCTAATTTTATTTAATTATTATTTCTAACTTTAGTTATTTATGGATGTTACTTTAGATGTCGTATACAAATCAAATTGTCAATATCATTTATTTATTATTCCAAATTGCAGTTAATTTAAATTATACTTGACATGGTATTCTTTCTTTTAATATGAGCTATTCTAAGTTGGTTATGCGAGATAGATAGCTAGATTTTTCAGGTTAATACAGGAGCTTCCTCGGATTGTCTAATTAGTATGATTTACAAATTTTAATATTTTTATAATTTAAGTTTCAAATTCATTTACAAATCAAATTTCTAATCATTCTTTAATTTTTATTCCAATTTGCATGTGTTTGGATCATACTTGCGCTGATTTCTTTTTAGTTATAGGTTGGAATTCATATAAAATAACCAATTTATATTTATATTTTAATTATTATTCCAAATTTATTTAGGTTTAGTTTGGAATTCATATAGAAATTAAATTTATAATTCTATTTTACTTTTAATTATTAATTTTAGTTATTTTAGAATGTGCTTGACATGAATTGTTTCTTTTAATTTGCCAATATTCATTTAATTATTATTCCAAATTTTAATTATTTATGGATGTTACTTTGGAAGTTATATGGAAATAAAATTATTAATTTTTCTTTATTTTTACTTTTGATTTTCTCTTAATTTGGATTTTACTTGATATTGACTTTTTCTTTTAACCTCAGCCGTTATAACTCTAATCCGCTAAATTAAGAGCTAGAAGTTTTTGAGAATTTCTCACATATTCTCTTGTTATTTAACTACTCTAAAGGACTGTCATTGAATTTTAGTATATTTTTTATTTTTAATTATGAATTTTAGTTGATTTGGATTGTACTTAATATGAACTCTTTCTTTTAATTAGCTAATTTTTATTTAATTATCATTCCAAATTTTAGTTATTTATAAATTTTACTTTAGAATTTGTATGGAAATCAAATTATTAATTTTTATTCATTTTTAATTCCGAATTTTTCTTAATTTGGATTATATTTGACATGGACTTTTTCTTTTAATCTGAGCTGTTATAACTCGGGTCCACTAAATTAAAAACTAAATGTTTTACTTTTTTGTGAGAATTTCTAGTATATTCTCTTTTTTCTAAGTGGCTCTAAAACATCTATTATCGACTTTTAGTAATAAATAAATTAACATGTTATCATGACCAATTTGCAGTACATATATAGCTACAAGTCTAATTAAAGTGTTGTCATGATCAATTTGCATAGCTACAAGTCGGTAAAAGAAAAGCGTGTGTTCAGTACTAAAAAGGATGCACGGGGATAGAAAAGCACGCGCGCTTTCTGAAACATTGCTCTGAACAATGTGGCCAACTTCAGAAAAAGTGAGGTAGGTAGCTTTCTCTGTTGATGGATGACATTTGAAGAGAAGTTGTACCTTGGTTCAATTGCAGTAATTTTGTTGTTGTTCAAATAACATGGCACTCAGGTTATGTGTGCCTCCTAAAGATTAAATTAGTGATGTAATGTTTGCAATAACGAAACTGAAAGTAGCATATACCAGCAACATTCCAAACACAAGGAGATCAAGAGGAAATTCACATATGGGCTGGTCAATTCCATTTGCCAATGAGAGCCCAGTAGCCCAAGCATTTCGCCAATTCCAAAAATAAATAAATAAATAAATAAATAAGGCCCAAAGGAAGCGAAGTCGGCGCGGCATTCACCTCGCAGCTACACACGGTCCAGCCCATTAGTTCTGGGGTTTTTGGCTGCAGCGAGGAAGGGGACGGCGACAGCGGCGATGGCTGCGGCGAGGAAGGGGACGGCGACGCCGCTGGGCGCTGTGTTCTCGCCGGAGGAGACGAGGAGGGCCGTGGCTCGGGTGGCTGAGGCCGTCGCCGTCCGCCGCGCTGAGCTCGGGCGCCTCCAGGGCTTCGTCGCCGACAACGCCGCCCTCGTCTCCCTCGTCCAGAGGCTCCCCGACGAAGTCTCCCACGAAATCATGGTCCTACCCTCCCTCTCTCGCTCTCTCTCTGTCTCGCTCTCGATTAGAAATCTGTATATTCTTCTAGTTGTGTTGTGCGATGTCTTGTTGCTGTCAGTTTCTCGTATTCGCTCTATGCAAACTTTCTTTTGGCTTGTTTGTACAAGCACGTCTACTGGTTTTCTTAAAGAATGTAGGATTCGGCATAGATATTAGAAGTGAACCGTGAGAATCAAGCTAGTGTTCATTCCTTCTTTCATGTAAATCAAGCTAACGGTTTCTTCATTTCTATGAGAAAAGTTTGTGGTAGGGTCTGCAAACTAAACAACCAGTAACTGTTAATTATGTACTCCCTCCATGGCAAAGTACAGGGCGTACTTCTTTTTCTATGCAAAAAAAAGGGTTAATAATGCTGTAAGATTCATTAAAGGACTAAAGTGTCACTCTTATAATTGATTTGGAAATACAAGGGAGTGTTTTGTGTGGATGGTAATGAATAAATGATTAGCATAGTGGAAAATAGAAAGGGGGCAAAACAGGAAATCCTCATTAGATCAAAAATCTGTACATCCTATATTGTGCAATGGAGGGAGGGAGTACCAACTTAGCTGGTGGAAAACAATAATCGCTAGAGTATAATTAGCACTCTTGAAGCATGTTTGTGTTAATGTATTAGCCATTCAAATGTTCGTAGGTCTGAACCAGTTTTGATCTGTTGGTAAGTTTTGTGCGTTTTGGTTGATTGCAGGTTCCCTTTGGTGGCGCTGCATTTTTCCCAGGACGTTTAATCCACACAAATGAACTCTTGGTATGACATCCCACTAGGGAACAACTTTGGCTTCTATTTTATGTGGGTCTGCAACATAAGTGCTTGTGATTTGTGTTGCGTCTTAGGTGCTTCTAGGTGAGGGTTACTATGCGGAGAGGTCCGCTAAGCAGACAACTGATATATTGCACAGGAGGGGGATGGAATTGGAAGCTCAAGTGGAAGCTATGAAGGCAACTATCTCTGACCTTGAGGCTGAGGCGAAGTTCTTTGAGTCCACTGCCACCGAGGCTTCTGTAAGGCTCCCTTTTCATGTCTCATAATATCTCTGGGGATGATATGCTAGTGTCCAACTAAGTAAAGGTAACTGTAATATCAATTTTCTTGAGGTCATTGGTAAGGAAAAAAGAACATGGATAAAAAAAAAACCTCGACCTGCGGGGGGTAAGACGACCCCCAGGCATTTTTTGCTTAAGAGAAGATCCTCTCACGCAGATCGAGAAAACCCCCGAACCCCTGCTCCACCCTTACATAGGGGCACCGTTGCCCGCGTGAGAAACGACCAACGACCTAGGCCGGGCCTTAGACCTGTGCTTTGGTGTGGTAGCAGGCGAGGGGATTTTTTTACCTCCAGACCTGAAATTCGCCCCGTGGGATTCGAACTCAGGACCTGGGTGGTGCTACTGAGGTGCTCTAACCACTGGGCTAGAGACCCGTTCGCAAAAAGAACATGGATAGACCTTCATCTACATGTGGACTCCTCAATTGCAGCACTCATATGCAGACTAAGCTGTCACCTTAGCCTTCTTTTAGATCGAAAGCTGGATGCTGCTCACCGGTTTTTCCTGACACGGAAAAGAGTGTACTGTTTTGAGATCCTTCTATATAATATGGTTATGGTCTGACTATACATAATATATTGAGTGTTTATGTGTAGCAATATAACCTTTTAGAGGTGGCACTTAATTGAGTTACCTATAGGGTTGACCGGTCACTGTGTTTTGTCTTCATAGAATTGAGAACTATTCACATCATTGTTTCATTGTGAGCTTTGTTTCCATCGACAATTATGTTAAATTTGGATGCTTAATCATGTTGATGTTGGCAGGAGGGTCTCATTGAAATAAGGGAAGAATATGATGAAGACATAGAAAGAAATTCATCAAAATCAGGTGACCATTTGGAACTTTCTTTTAATTATCTACTGGCACTCTGCATTTTTGTTATATTCAGGATTTGTTTTGTTTGGCTCTTCGTGAAATCTCAGTATGTTGAATTCTAATATTAATGTTTTCCTAATATGCATATCCTTATTCTCTCGTGAATCCTTCTAGGGGGTGTTTGAATTAGGGGGATCTAAATCAAATTTGAACTAAAATCTTAAGGATTTAAATCGAAATCCCCCCTACCCAAGCAGGCCGGCCCTTCGATATAACACCCTTGTTGAGGGGGATTTAAAGCAAATGTTGTTTTGGTGGGGTTAAGGGCATAAAATCTTGTAACTTCTTTTTTTAGTATGTGCTCCACCATATCGAGACATCTTATTGTACTGAGACAATTGCCATCTTTATGCTCCAAAAGAAGCTGGCAGATTAGAGCTTACATATAGTTGGCAAATTGCAACTTCTGTTTTGGCATGACTAGTTTTTCTACTTGTCTTCTGCAGAGGCTTCAAGTTCTTCTTGGGGCATGTCAGATAAAGAAAGGGAACATGCTCGAATCATGGCAAGGTTAGATGAACTTGAATTGGAAGAAAAGGAAGCTGGAAGTACTTCCGAAGAAGATGGAGAAGAAGATGATGACGATGATGAAGGTGCTGGAACAAGTGATGATGGTGAGGAAAATGAGGAAGATGGGAATACATCAAGTGGTGAGAATGACAATGCTAATTTTGGTGCCTCATTTTCTGAAAGTGGTGGTAACGATCAGAGTCCTGGCAATGTCCAGGTACTTTCTTGTTTCTCAAGCTGATTGAGATGTAATCTTAATTTGTTTAATGTGCTGTGTTGCAATTATTATATTTTGATGCTCGGACCAATAGCTGAAGAGTGCATTAAAGAAGCTAGGAGGGAAGGAAATGCTGAAAGGTGCTTCTCTTGCACCGTCAGCCAGTACATCTCACTCAGGTTTTCCAGGCCAGGCTGCTGTAAGCTCCTTATCCTTTTTTCAGTACCTTCTACTTTATGCCTGAATGAATGTCACGCAGTCACAATGGTTTATCTTAGCTGCTGTAGAAGTCACAACGTGTTCCGTCTTATGTGCAGATAATAAACTCCGAAGTTCAGGTTCCAGTTAAAAAAGGTTAGTTTTGATACTTTCACATTATACAACTTACTCATAGTGTATTAGATGTTTGTTTAGAATACCGAATGCCACACTGACTTGTTCTGCTGTTTTTTTATGGGCATCTTTTTGTGTAATGTCATTGGAGCTGGAAGTAAACACATTATTCCCTTGTCGCTCCATATGTTGCTTGAAGTTCTTTAATTAACTACCCTGCTCATATGTGTGTGTCCCAAATTTCCTACTCGCAGCTGTTTCTTTTCAAGATGACAACAAGCATATAGTTCGTTCGTTGAAGTCTCATCCCTTGCCACAGGATCCAAATTACTCTGCTCCAGTACTTGAGGTACCAATTGCAAGGGTTTGACTTATTGGAAAATTTTGTATATATTCCTTGCATTCATAAATATGTCATTGATATTTTGTTCAGTGTTCTTTTTTAGTACCATTACGAAATGACGTAAATGGGAGCACTGGTTCTCACAAATGATTTTTGCTATATGCCCGTGCTTTAGATCTTCATGTATGGTTGTTTTAATCCATTTGGTAATATGGTGCATGTATTCTGTACATAAATCTTGTGCTAACATGACTTGGCACTTACTCTACATGTTCATATTTATTTTAGGCTAGTAGAAGTGTAGAACTATTACTTCTTTGTAACTGAGATCAAGCACCATTCTGGAGACTTGGGGATGCAGTTTATCCCATGTTTCATGTGTGGTTTGTTGTTGTTTCAATATGTTGATAATGCTGATTACCAGTTATTTGCTTGGCAGGTTTCTTCAGACAGCGCTCCATCGCATGATCGGAAGATAATATCAAGTGGACAAAAGGTCTTTTGCTTGTACTCTGATAGATATACTGCCACACCCTTCAAAATTGCATTTACCATAGTTTATGGCTATCACAGGCCTTCACGGGATCTATTATTGAACATGACGATAATCTTTCAGCGATTCAACCACCAAGGAGTAATGATAGTGAGAAAGTAAGCTGTTTGTTTGAAGCCTTTGATTGCTGTGGTGAAAATTTATATTGATCAGATCTCTACTTTTTTTTCCTGAACATCTGGCAGCCTGTTAGTTCTGCTTCTTCAAGGCCTGTATCTAGATTCAAGATGCAGAAGGGAGGGCGTTGAGTCTCTCTTTGACACAAGGATGAATGCAAAATCGTCTACTTAGATCTCTGGCAATAGCTGCATTGGTTGCAAGTGCTATAAGCGACACATGTCCCATCTAGATGGTTTGTGTTTGCCGCAATTTCAAGGGGAGTCCTTTGAGCTTGTCAATGCACGGGAAAGGAGATAACTATTGATACACTGAAATGCATGGCACTAGCTTAAGTGCTGAAGGCTACATTTTGGGGGGAAGCATTTGTATCTTTTTAGGATCTACATTGATAAACACTATAACGGCATCACATTAATGTGAATTACTCTGTAACCACCAGCGATCAGTTCTATGATAGCAGTTTGTGTAAGCTGTTAGCGCATCAAACTACACAAACTGCGACCTTGAGTCCTTGCAATTTGCCTGTATGGAATGCAGCTTCAGTGAACTGTATGTGTCATCTGACCTGCAATGACATGTCCCTGAAACATGGTTCGGTTGTACATTTTGTTTGTGTGATTGCTGTTTTATCTGAATTCTGACATGCCATTTTTTTAATTGTGTCGCAGTTAAGCTACCTTTCTTGAGTTGCGAATTGCGATTCATCAGCCATGTCGTATAACCGTTTGTTTGAACTTTAACATGCGCCCTGCAATGTAGTTCTTGCGAGCAGCTAGCGCAACATAAAATAATTTAGATTAGCCTGTCAGGTTGCTGTTTCCTGATGCAACAGCAGGCTTGCATCCTTGTTAGTTGTTAGCCAAACTCAGTGATTACAATTTACAAGAAATTCTCGGTGCACGCTAGCTATTTAATGGGAACACAGCTAATTAAGGAAGATAAACTGACAAGTATGCAACTGAACAACTGTAATGCCGAGGAAAGAAATGCTTAATTACGACTGCAACATACTGATGAAAGCTGAAGTTCCCAACGTCAGTTCAGCTGGTTAAATGTATATGGGGGAAGATGAGGAAAAGAAAGGAAGATCTCCATCAAATGTGGGCAACCTCTTCTTTGAAAAGAACGAGAAGGGGATTAAAACAAAAGAAAAATAGGTTCATTGGTTAATCTGGGACTAAGCATCAGGTAACCAGAGCAGCAGATCAGGGCGATCGGAGTTGGAAATAATCAAAGAACTTGTGTTGATTAATTACAGACTGATCGGATTAACTAATGGTTCCTACTTGTGCTGTAGAAGAGTGTCATGACATGGTCAGTAGTAGCAGCCGTTGAGCGCCGAGCCGACAGCTCGACAAGAGCCTCATCGTCTTCCCTTGGCGCCGACGAGCACCAGATGCTATCTCTCACGTATTTCACCAGCAAGAATGGAGGGAGAAGCTGCCCTCTGCATGTCAGGTCCACCTGGTTAAGATCACCATCACATTAATTAGCCTAAGAACAAATTAATGTCAATACAAGACCTGCGCAGAATAATGCTAAACAAGTTACTAGGAATAACGCATTATCATTATCCACCATTAATTATCGATGCATCCATGTTCCTCTAAAAAAAAGGCATGCATGGCTCATATATATATGGAACAACAAGCATGCATCGAGCTTAAAGAACAAGTGTTAATCTGAGACCAATGAAGAATGCTAAAAAAAAACAGCACATCGGCATGATCTATTAATTGTCCGTGCATATTCGTGTGGAAATATAATCCCCCCTATTATAGCAGGGGGATTCCCCGCCCCCCCGCTCGGCCACGTCCCCCGCCCGCGCGCGCTGGCCGCCGCGTGGCGGGGGGATTTCTGTACGGCCAGGAGAGGGATTTTCCTCCTGTTTTCCGGAATTTACGTACAGGTCCTTTTTCTTCGCGAACAGGTCCTTTTTCTCGCGAAAAGGTCCTGGCGGGTTTTTTTGCCGCGGATTTTTCTGAAAAACCCCCTCCAATTTGCAGGATGGCGCCCCGCGGTTTTCTAAATTGCGTACGGGTCCTCATTTCATTACATACGGGTCCTCAATTTTTACGAAAAAACCCTTTAACTTTTTCGAAAATACGCATGTACCCTCGATTTTTTTTAAAAAAAACTCCTCACAAATCATCGCCTCTTTTACTTCGGTGCACACGGTGGCTGGCGCGGCGTGTCGCCGCGCCTATGCTGCTAGTTAATATTCTTCTGTGACACATCCATCTTGCATGTGACACATCCTCTACCTAACCTAACATAAGCATGATGGCATATGCACGTATGCTGTGTGCATGCAGATCGATCGAAGCTTAGCTTATACTAGACAAGTATTGGGATTCTATTGGGTATACATATATATTGCATGTCGCCTTCACGTTGCCTTTGCAGCGCAGCCATCTACTCCGCTCAACATAGCGTGAGTTCTTTTTAGCTATAATTTATAGTTTATGATTATAATCAGCGGCCCTTATTTCTTCCGAAAGACCTCGAACTTTTAGTTCTAATGCCTTGATTTTTGCCAAAAACCCTACGTTTTCTTTTCTGAATTTTCGCTTTTTATGCGAAAGACCCTTGATTTTTGCCAAAACCCATATGCTTTCTTTTCTGCGAATTTTCGCCTCTTTTACTTGATCCACACGATGGTCGTGGCGATCCCATCACTATTACAAAAAAGCTCAACATTGAGTTCTTTTTAGCTATAATTTATAGTTTATGACATCTCATCAACACGAGTACTGATCCCATCACTATTTTTCGACAACCGCACAATTTTTTGAACTGTCGTGTTATAATTACCATAGATAGTCTTACAAGTGTGACCTGTGTACCGTCTATGATACCTACTATCATAGACGATTCTTGTTAATAACCATATATGATATTTTACAGACGGTTATTAATACAAACTGTCTGTGATAATTGCAGACATCATAGACGGTTTTTAATTAGAACCATATGTGATAGTTCACAGACGATTATTAATATAAACCGTCTATGGTAGCTGTGTAACACAGATGGCTTGTGGTTGGAATCGTTTGTGATATGCTTTGTCTCCCCGATGCATGCCTTCGATCGTTTTGGCTCCCAGATACATCTCTTCGTCTCACGAGCTAGATATATTCTTTGTTGTATAAAAATGATCATCTTCCACTGAAGATTAATCCTGTACGAGCACCTCGTTGATTGGCTATCTTCCTTGTCTTCCTTGTCTTTCAAGCACAAATAAATGACTCCCTATTCTTCCTTGTCATCGGTATTGATGGCCAACCTAGCTATCTTAGACGAGCACCTCACCAGTCATATGCTAATAGATACTGTGGAAGGACACTGTGCCAAAATAGTTGAAGGCTACCTTCCGCTGTCTTCACATCCTCCTCCGCTGCGTCTTCCGGTTGGTCTCCCGTTTCTGGTGAGCTAATCTTGCCATCAACATGGTCTTCCACAACGATGTTGCATGTCTCCAAGATGCTTGTCGTTACTTGGAGTGCTTAGTCGAGGCGGCAGACAACTGAGTCAATCTTGCTGAGACCCCTCAAAAAAGAGAAGAGAGCCTATGTGCTCAATTCGACTTGATTGTTCAATCGGCGAGTGTTCTGGAGATACTTGAATGAGCACATCAGTGGGTGGACATATTTCAGGCTTCGTTCGCCGATGATCTTGAACTGTCCGATGTCGACCACGTCGCCTACGAAGTTTTGAAGACGGAGATTGCATACTACCTCCTCCACTAGAAAAAACATTGAAACAGTTAAGTTTCTACTTTTTAATTATCTTTTGTAAGAAACGATCGCCACGTTGTTTGGGCATATATATATATATATATATATATATATATATATATATATATATATATATATATATATATATATATATATATATATATATATATATATATATATATATATATATATATATATATATATATATATATATATATATATATATATATATATATATATATATATATATATATATAAAATATTATTTGTATTTATGTATATGTAAAATCAAGCGATTGAATTTGTATTTACTCTCTTTTATATATGTAAACGGTCTCGGTATAACAATATGACAGCATTACTCACTGATAAAAAGCAATTAAGTAATACATTTTTACTTCTGAGTCATTACTAAATTTGCCTTTATGTATATGAAAATGAATTTAGATTTTAGAACCATATTTATCTCAGATGGTTCTACTTTAGAACCGTATATGGTATTTATTCACAGACGGTTATTAATATGAACCGTCTATGATAAATAATTATCGCAGACGGTTCATAATAATAACCATCTGTGAAATCTCCCATTATCACAGATGGCTCATGTTAAGAATTGTCTGTATATTATTACAGCCGGTTATTAATGAAAACCGTCTATGATAGTACCAGCAGACGGTTTGCAATTGGACGTGTCTGTGATACGTCGTGTTATTAAATGCCTGGCCAACGGGGTCCCCATAGATCTATCTTCATTGCGCTTCATTGAAGGAGATGGGTGGCTTTGAGGAGTTTGGTGAAAATATACCGCTTACAGATCTAGCTTGTAGATCTATTTATTCTTGGTGATTAGAGATTAATATTTGCTTCTAATTATATGCCTTGTAATGAAGAGAGGTGATAGCTAGGTTTAGATCTAGCTTAATCGCTCTAATTTAAGAATAGGTCACTACTCCTAATTTACTTTAATATATTCTTCCTTGATATATACATTGCTTCATGAATAGTACGTAGCTAGCTACTTAATTTAGATATAGACAATTTATTATAAGGTGAATGTCAATTATGTGTTATAGTAGCATTAATAATCCAATTCGACACTAATTTGTTACATTGTAGTGTAGATGGACTGAAACTGGATGTACGTTGAGAAACATGTGAGTGAAGAGTACATATATGACGTGCTGCTTTTAGAAGAGCGCCGAGCAAGATATGTTGAAGAAGAGAATGGAATATATGTACTCTCCATGCATTGATTGTGATAATCTGAAGATGTTTACCAACTCATTATAGATTGAAGTTCACTTAATTCGAAGGGTTTCAAAAAGGGGTATATATATTAGACCAGTCACGATGAAGAGAAGAATATTATACAGGAAGGTAATTATAATATCGTCGAGAGAGACAACGATATGTCAGTTGTGAACTGTATAGATGTCCAACAAAAAGCCAAACTAGTAAAGTGAATTCACCATGAGATACACGGAGGCACATTTCCTCCACGACTCGGGCTATATTGTTGTGATCTTCAAAGACTTATTTTTACTATTCAATCTCGACGAACTCGATGCTTCACTTCTATGATGTTGGACACTATAAGTGTACTGTACAATGAAATTCTATATTTATGTAATACCGATAAATGACATAACTTATTGCTTATGTATAGATCCATGATGCAGTGAGTACATCGACGACGACAGCCGGGGGGTTTTCTTGACCCACACTTGGTCTCTAAGCAATCTATCAATGCAATGCATCCTTCGTCGAAGAATACATAATGATGGCTTGCTTGCTCACACTGACAAGGAGTACATCCTAATACTTTTTATCCAAGGGTAAGTGCTCCACTAGTTACCATACAAGTTTCATTTGTACTTTATGCACAACATGAACTTATTGGATTCTGATTGTAATTGTAACAAAGTGGAGCAAGGTAATAACCTTGATTCTCTACTTATGAGCAACCACGACTTCACCTATGTGCAACAAACAATTGACAGGTAAACTCATTTCCTTCATACATAACTCTATTGTAGTCTTCTCTTTGTTTGCAATGGTCAAGGCTAACTTTTTAGAATCTAGTGCCACACTATGACACATGATATGATTTTCGGTACCCGCTACAACACAACAATCTTGGTATATCACACTTTGTAATAATGCCTTTAGAGTTGACAATATCTATGTATGTAATTCTATTTTTGCAGTTCCACGCCGGTGATGATTATTAGATGTTCAAACATTTGATACAATTGTAATCACTCAATTGTGCTTACTCAAACAATTCATTCAGTTGTACTTCCTTCAGTTGTTTAATTCATTTATGAGATCTGTGTAATAATTATCGTGTACTATATATGTGATCTGTTTGCTTATTTTCAGAGGGCATGGCTAGCATTTCCTGAGGCTAGCTAAAAAACAGGAAATAATTTAGTTATTAAAATAGCTATCACAGACGGTTTGTAACTATATGATATATCACAAACGATTTTTAGTATTAGCCGTCTGTGATATGTCAAATATCATAGACGACTATGTTGAAGAACCGTCTGTGATGTCTGTTATATCACAGACGGTTTTTAGTATTAGCCACATGTGATATGCGAGATATCACATACGGCTATATTTAAGAACCATATATGATATCTATTATATCATAGACGATTTTTAGTATTAGCCATCTTATATCACAGACAACTATGTTTAAGAACCGTCTCTGATATTTGATATATCACAGATGATTTTATTGAAAAACCCATCTGTGTTGTAAGTTATCACAGACGGTTTGAAAGTCGTCTGTGATAACCACTGTTATCACAGACATATAAATTCAGACGATTCAAAAACTGTCTGTGATGCATCAACAAAAGAACAACCAAGTTAGTAGAAAAGGCGACGGGGGAATGTGAAACAACCATCTACTTGTATGGGCATGCATCATAAAAATACTTGTAGGATGATATGGTATGGCTACATCACATACGTCCGATGGATGGTGAAAAAATCTAATGTTGCCCACCTGTCCTTTTCTCTAGAGCTTTCCGCCCAAAAGGTCCCTCCACTTTGCTCATCAGCATACTCCATCTACTTCTTTCTCCTCCATTCTCCACGCCTGTGTCTTCCTCCTCTATCCCACCTACGTAATACAGTTGTGTAGTACTTCTCCCTACTCTTTTTGGTAACCTGCCTATGGCTCTAGCCCAATATCTCTGCCTCTCTCTCTCTCTCTCTCTCTTCTCAAGAAGAGGGTTGGGTGGCTTGCCATTGTAACCACCAAAGGCGGAACAAGCAGATCGCAACCAAGTGCAAGGTAGAGGCATCATGCAGGCATAGGAAATCCTAGCGAGGTAAGGCGCTTCCATAGTGTGCGGGGCCTCCTCCTTCTCCGACCTCTCAGGTGGGAGCTGTGGTTGGCGCTAGGTGATAGCGGCCAACGATCTCTCGCAGTGCTAAATCACCATCCTGGAACGGGAGACCGAGCTTGCTGCTGTCACCATCGAGGCCAAGTCTTGTGAGTCGGGTGTTTGTTGTAGTAAAAGGGGCTTTGTTGCAATAAGCAATTCAAGATATTGGGACTTTATTTTTAGAATTTCGCATCAATAAATTCTTCAAATATTGCATACTTTTTATCTAAATGTTGATAGTGTTATTTTTTATGTTACATTAACTTTTTTTAGAGAATTGGATTTTTTGTCAAAGTTTTCCCCCTATGTTTCAACTGTTATTGGGTAGTGTTGCACATGCATAATTTAAATGTTGATAGTGTTATTTTTCAATGTTACAATAGTTCTTTTATTGACGTAGTTGGATTTTTTCAAAGTTTTACCCTAATGTTGCAACTATTGCTGTGCAATGTTGCACACGCAAAATCAGAATATTGCACCATTTTTTTGGTATCAGATGAGCCATTGGGTGGATTTCGCGAAGAAATATTGAAGCGAGAGAGGTGATGCCACGGTCGAGAAAGTGGCTCGGTGAGATGAGTACCTGAAGAAGAAAACTGGGTGGTGTTATTTTTCTTTCACGAAAAAGCGTTGTTTTGTTGTTGCGTCAGGCGAATTGTATCGGACGGCTCATGGATGCTTGTGTTACGATGATGGGACAGTAAACAAGGCGTACGACGTCCGAACGCTAGTCGCTTCTAGGATGATATGTACCACAAAATTATTTTGAGGGGAGCTAAATCAAATTCTAGCTAATTTCGAGGGGTTATTTGTAATTTTTCATATATATATATATATATATATATATATATATATATATATATATATATATATATATATATATATATATATATATATATATATATATATATATATATATATATATATATATATATATATATATATATATATGTATATGTGTGTGTGTGTGTGTGTGTGTGTGTGTGTGTGTGTGTGTGTGTTACATACTGCATACATTACAACGGAACTCATTGAATGTATAGAGATGCAACGGAACTTATTGAATATATAGATAATCGTGCTATAGAAGAGTTGCTCTGATCAGTTAAAAAGTGAAGAATGCTGAGAAGTTGAGGGAATAGAGCGGTTGGAGGAGAATGGATGAATGTTAACGGGTTTGCTTGATATATTACATACCATTGCACTTGCACACTACACATCTAAAAGCAATCTAAAGGTAGAGAGGCTTGGTGTTCAGACACTATATAGCCTCATTTCAGCTTTATATATATATATACACACACGTACTTTCGCTGTCGTTGCCGGGCCGTACTAGGTACGTGGATCTCGAGTGGTTGTACTCACGCGTGCCGCTAATGGCGTCGGATCGGAGCCCGACCCTGTCCTACGCTACAGGTCACGTACCTCTCATACGATAAAGCGTCCGGCCGGCCAGTTCCATCGAGCACGTTTCCAAATAATAATCGATCATATGCGTCGTGTCAATTATTTTCTTTGAGATGCGTGTCGCGTCAGTATAGTTGGCCGCTTGTGTGCAATATCGGTCGATACCGACCGATCCATCATCGACCATACTGCTATACATGTACGAACAGCACAGCAAAGAACGCTAGTGGTGGACAAGACATACTACCGGTTGTATGGGTGGATTATTTTCGGTTCAAGCAGGTAGGTTATCGTTACGGCTAAATATTTTTGTCCATAATACAAATATTTATATAAATAAATTGAATACCAATAAACTGATAAGTCGTTTTAAAATAACTGATTCGACAAGTCGTTCCGAAACGACAGTGAAAAAACTATTCTATTTATTTATTTATTTGAAAAAAGTTATAAACTATAAGGTAAAAAACCTATGTTTTACTATATATATATATATATATATATATATATATATATCATATGTTTATTATATAAGCTGCATTATGTACAGCTAGTGGGAACTGAGCAATGAGCACAATCAAAGTGCAAAAAAAAAAAGTTCCTAGAAAATTGAAACCCCAAAAAACGATGGTTGGACTACCGATGGTTAGGCAAAATCATTCTACTCTGTGCTGCTGGGCTTTAGAAATTGGGGTGCGATACAATCATACAAAGTAAGATCCAATAGCTGCTAGATTTAAAATCAGTAAAAAGAAGGCCTCTTTCGCAAAAAAAAAAAAACCAATTAAGATCCAAAATACCCCATGCAGCTAACACGATTGCCCGCTCTCCGAAAGCGTATTATGACGATGATACATACCTACTTTCCCCTGCAAAGTGCACCACTACTAAGCTATGATCACGACGAATGTCTATTAATGTGAAGTGACTAGTAGCAGCTAGTCAGTCCCGGCACGTAGACGTAACGTACTTAGTGCTGCGGTGCCAGCAACTGTGATATATAGTACTCCTTATACAAGCTATGATCACTTCTTATATATGCATTTTTTCATATATATAAAAAGAGTATATATATACAAATTATGCTATAAAAAGTGGATTTTGATAAAAGTTTTCGTGGAACTCACTTTAGAGTATCCTATAATCACCATTAGAGTATGCTCAAATAGATAAAAAGATATAACAATATCATTAAAGTGTATATTAGAAATGACAGTACGTACTCCTAGGAGTATATAAGAGCAAGTATTATAAGAGACTGTAAGCTGGCTGTATGCTGAGGTGGAGGAGAGAGAGGAGGAGAGAGAAGAGAGGTGGGCTGTAAGCTTACACCACCAAGCACAAGAACCAAGAAACTTTGTGAGAGAAAGGGTAGATCATACACCTTCAATTTGGTCAGAACTACTATATGAGTAGGCTGATAAGTGGGTTGTAAGTATCCATACAGCCAGCTGAAGGCTGTATTATAAGACTTGCTCTAACCATTTTCCTCTCTTTCTCTCTCTATATATTCTTTTTTACTTAGGTGTAATTACTCCTTATACTATATCTCATAAAATAAGAAAAATCTCACGCAACGGAGGGTATATACGCATAGTATATGGGTATATAAGGCTATCTACGTGGTATGTATTGCTTTTTAATATACTCTTTGTTATGTATGAATATGACAAAAACTATGTGTTTTCTTATAATTTTTTTTTCATATGACTGACATTAAAGTATTTTAGAATTAGTATATAAGTATATCTGAGATAATAAAGAAATGTGTTAAATTTATTTAGGTGGTATGTAATAGATAGAGGAACTTCATCCGATACATATGGGTGGCTGTAACTTTTCATCCGATACATGTACGTGTGTGTGAACACGAAAGCATGACGATGAGATGATGCGCCAGGCAGGCTATACTACTCGTCGGTCACCGCTTTCAATAGAAGTTTACCTACATATGCATATGCATGCATGCCCAAAATGGCTAAATTATTACCAATATAAATTAATAGAAGTTTCGAATTAACTACATGATTATCGATCGATCTCAAACACGACACGATGCATTCCTGTAGTGTGTTACTTCATTGCCGTGCATGCATGCGTACATATGCATGTATAGCTCACACAAACGTACGTATGTGGCATGCGTGCATGGACCTCGCTATTCTTTTTAAAAAAAATTAAAAGAAACAGAAAAGAAAAGACCGAAACCACTGCCGTCAAATAACGAGTATACTACGGCCCCGTTTGACAAAACTCTAACTCTAGAAAATCTGTAGATTTCTTAAAGCTGGTCATCTGTAGCTCTAGGAAATTCTGGATCTAGAGTTGCAGGCATGTTAAGTGCATTTACATGACTCATTTTATTTATATTATATATTAAATAAAAATATTTAAATCACTTTAATTTAGTCAACAAATTACAGATCCAGTATAGATCTCGGAGCTAGAGCTGTGCCAAACGGGGCCTACGTATGCGCGCACGCCTTCAAATTAGTTCAGCACTGTCAAATAATGAGAACTCTGTATGTATATGTGGAGATAAATTCATATAGCTAGAGAGCATAAATTAAGCAGGTCGCGTCAAGATCAGACGATCAAGTTGAACTTGATTTCGTTAAGATGATTAAGTATGGACAATGATTTGAACTAATTAGTTTAATGCAAATGAAGTTGGCCGCTGTACTTAATTGATGGGTAGTGTGTGACGGCCATATTGCGATAGTGTTATATAATTGACAGTTCAACAATCAGCGTGTTAATTATATATCGACTTAATTTGAGCTTTTTTGATATTCCAAATAAAAGTAGGCAACCGATTTTTATCAATGATCGACTGATCGAAGCCATACAAGTTTAATTTGCATCTTTCCTGCCTGTTTGACCCAAACTAATTAACACATTGGCAATTCCGAAAATTTGTACTGGCGTTTTTCTTTTCTTTCTCATTAATTAGGATAAACTTCATGAACTAAACTAAATGTTGCAAAGATGCCACTTGTATTATATATGTAGCTAGAGGTGCATATATACGTGCGCCCATATACTACAGCCCAACAATTTATACTAAATTAATTAATAGATTGTTGGGCTGTAATTACACACAACAATCTATTTATAGTAGTCAAGTGAATTACAGCCCAACAATCTATTAATTAATTTTAAGAAATCATACATAATGCATATATATACAGCAACATAATGGTATATTGGTTAACTATACCTATGATGTGGGCCTCTGACCTGTTTGCTTTGTCTAGTACCAAACCGAAGAGATCCCGACCTAGCTATGGTACGTTTAGGTATAATGTTTCTTTCATGATTCTAAGTGCCAACCCATATATGCGGCCACACAGCAAGACACCAATGTTACCTTGCAGTGCAAATTCAACAATTGCACGCGCACTATTCACTATTGATCACTCGATCGATATATGCTTCTTCCAAATATTTGATATGTAATCAAGAAAAAATCGACCATTATTTAATTTGATCATAGAAAATCAAAAGAAAATTAAAGAAAAAGAGAAAAACATGCATGCTTTATGGCTAAAGAAAGGTCGATTCGAAGTGTACCTGGTGAGATTGTGTGAGTCCTAGCTTGTCGGCCAAGTACTTCGTCACCACTTCCACCTTCATGTTGCTATCCCTGTGAAAAATGTGGATGCATGCATTTTGAGATTTATGTAACGACCTTTCAATTCATAATACTAGTCATTACAGAATCAAAAGGCCTGTTTGATCGGCACTGCTCCTACATGTACCTAGCTAGCTGCCTGACCTATCAAGAAACTCAAAAGACCAGCTAGCTAGACAGGCCTAGCAGAAACTAACAAAACAAGGAGAGCTACATTCGCAAATGTACATAGATGCCTTCACTGAATTTACACTGTGTATATGAAGAGGGAAAAAAAAGAAATGGAAAAGATAGATTACTTGATTCTTAAGTAGCTCTTTGGGATCTGAGGCAAAATGGGCTCTCTAACTCTGCAAGCATGAAAAGAAGAGTAGTTAAGTACTGAAGTTCCACACAACATGCATGCATGAACTGATGAACACAATACATAAGCTAGCTAGCTTCTGCATATACAAACTTGGAGCATGTGTTTTTATCCATATGTAGCAAGCATTTTTATCCATATAAATAAATAAACATACAGCATATATAGGACTTGCATCGTTACCAGAGGCATTAGCTAGCGAGCATATACACACATTGCTATATATATATATATGATCAGATATGTGTATATGTGTCTATGTACATGATCACAAGTGTACATGGAAACTTGTATATATGTATAGATCCTTACTGGTTGGGAGCTGCCTCAAGTGTTAGCCACAAGCCGGCAGCCTCCGTTCTTCGCGGTGGGCTAATGACTCTCATCATGAGATCGCCGGAGCTCCTCAACGGCCGTGCAAACGGCAAGAACGGCGCCGACATGGACCCGCTCGCCGTCGTCGGCCGATACCGGCCGTGGCCGTACGGGTAGCTCCTAATGGGCAGCGGGAACAGCGGTGGCCTCATCATCCTAGTGCTTTGCTTGTCGGCGAACAAGTCCAGCCCCAGGGGAGTAGCCGGCGCCGGAGCCGTGCTGTTGTTGTCGCCGGAGAAGGATGTGGAGGAGGATGACGCCGTGGCGAGGCCCAGCTGGAGCCAGTCCTTGTCGTCTCCGCCGCCGCCGCTGCCCCGAGAGCTCGTGCCGGCCGCCCCCTCGCCTTGCCGTCGCCGCCTCTCGGCGTCGTCGTCGGCCATGGCTAGCCGAGGGAATCTTGACGGCTTGTGATCTCTGTGCGCAGCTGCCGATGCCTCCAATTGGGTGGTGATGCAGTATTGGGGGTAGTACGACTTGCTATTCTTGCTGTCATGGTGCGACAGGTTCCTAGTTGGGACCATGGCAACGGTGTGCTGCTGACCTCGACCGTGCTGTGCGTCTCATGTCTCGATCGGCCGGTCTCTGTGGCCGATTAGACGACGAGCTCCATCCATGGCCGCCTCATCTCAATCGATCCTCTCCGTCATGGCCTAGCTTGCTAGTTAAGTACAAACTAGCTAGTTAGCTTAGCTAGTACCTGTTGCACAGATCAACGAGGCAAGAGATATATATTGGTGGTTCCAAATGGAAGGAAGAAGATGAATCAATCAAGAAGGAGAGCTATATCTTGAAAGGAAGGAGAGGGTTCTGAATCTTTTTCTCCTATTGCGGAGCAAAGGAGAAGACAAGGTGATGATGAGAGGAGAGCTGATGGGGGCCTTACTTTCCCTTTGGTCTCAAACTTGGAGGCTTGTGGCCAAGGGATGAAATACTAGTTATGTTGCTAGAGAGAGGCCAGCCAGAGGAGAGAGAAATTGGAGAAAAGATAAATCAGATATGAATAGCTGTCAGTTAATTATTTGCGTGATTTTGTGATGGAAATGAGTTAGGATATACTAACATAAGGGTGAATGCCATCTTGTACTAGAATCTATGTGCAGTGGACACTGGACAGGAAAACTACCTATGCAAACAAATGCACGTAGCCATAGGTTACGGAGAGAAGGCTGGAGAGAGAGAGAGAGAGAGAGAGGTTTATATCTGAATAAAACTGGTGGGAGAGATGGGGATAAGTGAGGTATATCTACGTTAACAGCATGGCAACTCACTCATCCCTAATTACTAGTCTTTTTTTGACTAGTTCTTAAATACATAAACAAGGTTACTATTTTTAGTCCAGGTGTAGCTTTTCACCACCAAAAAGTTAGCTGTTTGTGCAACTATTATTTCCTCTTTTCCTCATCTTCTTGATATGAGTACTCAGATACACTTAATTAATCAGCTCAACGGAATGACACAGGAGGCATCAGGTACCTTTCTGTAGAGGATATCTTGTTATTATCCTGTTAAGTCGACGCCATGTGTCTGTTCCTGATACATGGTCATTCAGAAGGATTCCTTAGTCTCCAAAACCTTAATTTTCTGATGCTAAGTCAGATCACAAGTGATGATATGATCATCTCCTATTTGTTTGCATCGTCACAAGAGAAATTGTTCATGCAGCTGGAAAATTATGCATTAATGCATGATTAAAGAAAACAAGTTAAGAGAGCTTCTGATGATGTAGTGTCATTTTTTTTTACTTTTTGGAAGCATATAGCCGATATATTTTTTAAAAAAAATTCAATGCAAATACCAAATATTTAGTTGTGTTTCTTTTGTTCCATCAGAGTCTGAGTCTTAATATGAATACACGTATATATGGAGATTGATTAGTGCAAGAATTATAGTACTTCTATCTTATGATATACGAGGCAGGGAGCTAGAAAAGGGGTGGGATCTTGATAAGTACATGATTATTTAATTATTGTGCACATAAGAAGGACAACAACAACATGTGTTAAGCACTAATGATCATGAGCAAATCTCTTGTATTACACGAGTAAATTGTTTATGAAATTAATGCTGGAGTACAAGCATGATTGCATTCAGATTTGTCATATATATATATAAAATATAATATAAAAAAATTTTGATTGGGTTTTCAAGTACCCTTTTAGCTAGTAAAAATGTACATTTGGAGAACCAGATATATTATATATACACCATTTATTCAACTGCCCCCGTCGATCACTAATAATTATTCATACTGAGAATTCTCATATTCTCCACATGCATGCACTTCCTGATGATAAGTTGACAGCTTCAGGTAATTCTATTTCTTGAGCGTCCTCAAGTCAGGGGCATGAATGCATGTACATCGATCAGTACATGGTACATTCAAAATTGACTAATACTACTAAACTTTTCACGGTTATATACGGAATATTACACTATTTTATAATTGACATAGATCAACTTGAGCTTAGTATAAGCATCCTCAACGTAGACATGATCTAGAGTAGCTGGATACTTAGTTCTTTTAGCATGTGGTTTATAGTTTTTGTTTTATAATTTTTAAATTCTAGCTGTTCGTGCGAGAGAGTACAAAGAGAGACAATTGCATGCAATTTTGGCCGGTATAGCTGAAATTGGTACAATATCTACTACAATTCACTTGTAGACCCCATCTTCAAAGATACAATATTTGAAAGTTAGTTACTATAGCAAAGGATAAAAGCCATGAGCCTTTCGAACCCAAACTAATTTGTAGGTAAGGCCACCACGTAATAGAGACTAAGAGTTTGTTCATATTGGTTTCTGCTGACGGTTTTTAGTTACGACTGATGAATAGTACTAGCTGTTGCAGTCTTACCGACCGCTCTCAGGATCTGTGTGACCACCTTCAAGTCGCTACGACCATCTCCTGCAGCCGTACGACTACGTTGAAGAGGTTGCGACCACCTCCTGAGTCGTTACGACTGCTCTACTGGTTCTTTGATCACGTTAACAGTCGTTACGACCACGTTGTGGCCTCTTTGATCACGCCTCGCTGCTTCGACCTTGTAGCCGTAAACTTCAGCTGAAGTTATGGCCACATTCACTGCACCTGCATTGCACTTCCTTCGACCACGGTCGATCACTGTAGTCGTAACCCGATTACGACCACGTTGTGATACTGTCGACCACGTCTACGGCTCTGTTGACTGCTGTTGTCGTAATCCTTATGACCACGTTAGTTGCTTCACGACTGTGGTCGTAACTCCTTTACGACTATGTCTTCCTGTTGTGTGACTGCGGTCGTAACTCCTTTACGACCACGTCTTCAGCACCTATGGACACCTCTGCTCGTCGCCGTGGTTGTAACACCGTTTACGACCACGTCCGTGATCCTCTGTTCACCGCGGTCGTAAGTCGTTTACGACCACGTTCGTGAACACACAATAAACTTGATACTCAATAATCTCCCAGAGCCAAACCGTTATTTATTTCTTCTCTTTTTATTTCTTTATCTCTCTATCACACCGATCACTACGATCACCCTGATCGCTCTCTCTTTTCTTTGCCTCTCGATCACACTGGTTGCATTAGCTTCCTCTTACCCTACCTCTCGGTACAATGCTCTGCCTTTATACCCTGCTCTACGACTTCGTCTTGGAGTCGAACACGACTATGACATGGACTCGTATACAACAGCGACCAAACTCGTACATGACCATGACTATCGACTCGTACATGACTCGGACCACTCGTACACGACCACGACCACGACCACGACTACCGACCATAGCTTCTAAACTGAAAATAAGATTACAAACTCTAATAATCACCTCCTTAATCTTGATTTACCATCTTGATCACGCCGATCTCCTCTTTTGCTTCCGCTTCTTCCTGAGCCTTGCTACTCCTCTCTCTTGGACCAAGATTGTCCACTTAAGCTATCCGCTCCTGCTGCATGACGCCCCTTGGACCCACTCGACTGCTTCGACCCCTTGTGACTATGACGACCATGGTCCTGCCCTCTACATTGTGCTTCCTCCCACCTCCTCAGGACCTATGCACCATGACAACGACTGCCTTCTACTGCACGAATGAGAGCTCCTCCCGAGCTGCTACTTGCTACGCTTGCATGCACTCTTATGCCTTCTGCATGTGGTCTATGCCAACCACCCATGTCAACGCCGCCAGTGTCTACCCGCATTACTTTTGCCCCATCTTGCTTCTCCGCTAACTCGGGCTCCCTACTCGTGTCTACTCCATGTGCGCCAGGCTTGCCTCTTGCTGCCTCTGCACCTCGTTCATCTGTGTTTCTCTCTACACAAACCTGTTTATAAGTTTTCAAAGAAATCTTGTACAACCGATTTGGAGATCTTTTCACCTTCATCAACAAATCTCTGTTCTTGTCGTACACTCGCAAGAACTCATCCTGCAGCACCGCCCTGCATCCTCTTTCTGTCATCTGCCTGAGACTAAGTATGTTGTTTTATAGACTTGATATATAATAAATTCCTGTCAACAACTTCTTATCTCCGTTCTTGCATTGCAACATCATCGTCCCTTTGCCCTTTATCTCCACCGTGGAGTTGTCGCCAAACTTGACCTTGCCCCAAACCTTCTCATCGAGCTTGTGAAACATGGAGCGATCTCCCGTCATATAGTTGCTTGCTCCATTATCCATGTACCATTGATCTGTATAATCGTGGTTTCCTTCCTTCATGTGTAGTTTTGGAACTACGTTCTTCTTCATTCAGTGTCACCATGACAGGCTCCTTTTCAACATATGAGGAGAGAAGTACTAGCAGTTCGTCATCTTCTTCTTCATCTTTGACGAGGTTCACCTCCCCGTCCTTCTTCTTGCTTCTGCAATTCGAAGCATAGTGCCCAAACACATTATAGTTGAAACACTTTATATGGTTACGACATCCGGACATGTAATGCCCGTATTCGCCACATTTAAAACACTTGAAATGTGACTTATCTCGGGATCTCTCACCATCGCCTTGCCCAGCCTTGTCTCCACGGCCACCCCTACCGGCTCAGCCACTCTGGCCGCCTCAACCGCACCACCTCCAGTGGTTGTTTGATGAGCCACGACCGTCTCTCGGGTCTCCCTTTACTAGCAACGCCTGCTCGTTATGAGATCCCTACTCGTTACACGACTAAAATCCCTTCAGTAACTCCTCACGTGCCTTGAGAGAACCGGTGATCTCCTCTATCTTCTTCTTATCCAGATTGGGAAAGTACATAAGTGTTGTGACAATAGGTATGTACTTCTCCATAAACACGCATAGGTACTTCTTCACTACCACAGATTCCTCCATCTTGTCGCCAAGTGAGTTAATCTGATTGTACAACGAACTCAACCTGCCAGCGAACTCGTCCACCGACTAGGTCTCTCCCATCTTCGGGTTCTCGAACTCGCTCCAAAAATTCTGGAGCCGCACCTCCTTGACATGATCAATGCCCTCGTGCATTGTTTGAAGCGTCTCCCACGCCTCCCGTGCCGCTCCTTGCCAATGAGCTGATGCATCATCGCATCTGGCACCGCCTGGTAGATGAGGGCTAAAGCTGTCTGATCCACCTTGTCGTCCACCTCCTTGTCCTTCCCCTTCGGATCGACTGCACCCTAGATTCCCTAAGCGTGCATGTTTGCCTTCATCTTCATTGCCCACATTGGGCAATTGTTAGTTGTCAGGAGAGGACACTGGAGGGAGATTAACCCACCCTGAGCCATCGCCTTGTCTCCCATGTTCTTCAAAACCGAAGTCAACTAGCTTTAATACCACTTGTTGCAGTCTTACCGACCGCTCTCAAGATCTGTACGACCACCTTCAAGTCGTTATGACCACCTCCTGCAGCCGTATGACCACGTTGAAGAGGCTACGACCACCTCCTGAGTCGTTATGACCGCTCCAACCACGTTGATAGTCGTTACGACCACGTTGTTGCCTCTCTGATCACACCTCGCTTCTCTAACCTTGTAGTCGTAAACTTCAGCTGAAGTTATGACCACGTTCACCGCCGCTACACTGCACTTCTTTCGACCACGGTTGATCATAGTAGTCGTAACTCGATTATGACCATGTTGTGATACTGTTGACCACATTTGCGGCTCTGTCGACTGCTGTTGTCGTAACCCTTATGACCACGTTAGCTGCTTCACGACTGTGGTCATAACTCCTTTACGACATGTCTTCCTACTGTGTGACCGTGGTCGTAACTCCTTTACGACCATGTCTTCCTACTGTGTGACCGTGGTTGTAACTCTTTTACGACCATATCTTCAGCACCTGCGGATACCTTCGCTCGTCGCCGTGGTTGTAACACCATTTACGACCACGCCTGCGATCCTCTACTCATCGTGGTCGTCCGATGCCAATTGAGTGCCGTCCGATGTTCCGATGGCACTCAAAAACCGTCCGATGCAACTCGGACCCAATCGGACTGGTTTGAAACTACTCGGAACAAGCCAAAATCACTCAGAGCAGATAAAAATCACTCGTACATGACCGAAACCACTCGTAGCAGACCAAAACCACTCGAAGCAGACTAAAAACCTTTGACTGTGATCGACCGAAATTTTCGCAAACGCAGATTTCAATACAAATCAATTGTCAATTATTCATCATCACTTTAATCACGACCATCCACAAACAAATGAGCATCGATTCCACAGACAAGATAGTCGCTTTCTTAATTAGCACTGTACCATTTCCCAATCCCTTGTTTTCTGAAAGATTAATCACTAATAGTTCGGTGATCAGCAGCATTTTCTTTTCCGTAAATTGCACTTCATGTCCAATTTAATTCTTCTCCCAATCTGTTGCCAACATAAAAATGAAACATATATGCAGTAGTACACAGGTAATCAGGTATGTAGATATACAAACAAATCTGGATTCCAATTTGCAAAGCTGAGAATGAGAGGATTGACATGTTTTCATGGAATCAGCTATGTGTGTGTGCTGATCAATCAATAAGCCAATCCCATAAGACACATGCACCGTTTTTATGATATATTTCCTTTATTTGGCTCACCTCGCTGAAGCAAATGTAAAATAACCCCCCAACCTCATGATGGCCGCAGCGAAGAAGTACTTGAGCATTGAGAGCCATTGGTAGGCAGGTACTGTTTAGCTGCCTACACATTGCATCCTGAAATGTTGCATAGATATACTTTAGGTTAGATTTCACTTTCCCTTGTGTTGCAGCCCGCTGCAGTGTCTTGGCCAGCCCACATTTCTGCATGCTTATAAAGTGTGCACACACAATAGATAGACTAAAGCTCTGTATCTTTTCTGTTTCTCTCTCATATCTCCAATGTGGCAGGGGAAGAGGAAAAGATTGTGCATGACAAGATGTTTGGATTGGGGAGGTCAGAGTTTTGATCATAAAAGTTGTGATATGTCAAGGAAGATCTTGTGGACCACGCACATATCGCACATGCATGCATGCACTTGCAGCACAAGACTGGCTGCATGCTGCAATCTTTGCATTGCTGCAAACCTGCAGCCATGCACTCATGCCATGGAAAGACACATCGCCGAATCTTTGTACACCAGCTCAAAACCATTAAAACCACCAAGGGTCGTGTTTCAGTGTCCCCTTTAGTTTGTTCTCTACTTTCTTTTGTCTCTAGCTGTCTCTGAAAAATTTTTTTTTTTTGTAATAGTGCTCACTGCTGGCTGCTTCACTTGCCAGGCCACACAAGCTTGTATATAATTGCAGAAACGGCCTTCAGGCTTAGGAGGGTATCTTCCTGTTCATGTCCGTCTCTTTTTACTGTTTTTGTATCCTTCTCTGACAGCCTAGGGGTAGGATGTTGCCACTACTCATAAAAGCTACTAGTACAATGGTACATATGTATGCATGCACGTCTCTGAAAAGAACCAATAAACTAGCATGCATGTAAAAAGCATATGCACGCACACGTATGTGCACACTGCACAGCACCTCGCTCATTGATGATTAAACTTGTAACTCCTATATAATGACTGTTTCAGGCCAGTTTTGCTTCCTGGCTTGCAGACCAGGAGACAGGGACAATTAATCTTAAGCTCCACTTCGGAGCAGAAAATGCAGTTGGTCAAGTTCTGATTTCCGGACCAACTTGTATTGTATATAGTATATACTACTAGCATAGGAGCAAGTTTGAAAATAGAAATGACCAGGGATCACCTGACACGTGCTAGCTCCAACAGAAATACCTAGCCCATCCTGTCAAATTTCCAAAATCCGACTGTTGAAGATTCCATCATTTTACAGTTACTCTTCCATGTCCATGGATTTGCAGCAGTAGCTAGCTGCTGATGCTTTTCTGCACTAGCTAGGTAGAAACTTTCCTCTTGTCGCATACCACACCCCTTACTGTTCTTCTGCTACAATTTTGCTTCTGAATTTAGTTTTTCATTGCCTATAGTACAGCATATAGTCTGAATCCCTGATGCACCCAAGAGAGAATCCAGTAAGCTTTATAAAAAGAACCACATCACAGATCCCTCATCCCTGTCAAGACGAAGTGCAAATATCCACCTGCATGTTGTTTTGCACTGCTGCAGGCTGCTGTTTGACCAGACGCAGAGATATAGAGTAGAGAGCCCATTTGTGCCATGCAAAGCAATCGGCCCCAGAGCAGTACATTGCACCAGGCATTTGCATCATAACAGGCGTGACCAAGCTCTCCTAGACATGCTACAGCCTACACCCTCAACATCTCTTTTTCCTTCTGTTCTTACAGATCTTACTAGCAACCAAAACATAACAAGACAAACAGAGGCACATTAAACCAGAAAGACAGTGTTGTTCCAGTTGAATTGAATCTCATGCTTGTGCAATCCTAGCAGCTTGCATGTCACAACATATCTCGCCTTGCCATCTGATGATAGTAACACTTCAGTGACTGGTGTGGCCCACTCTATCCTCTCTTGATAGGCCCATTGCTCACATCCATAATTAACCAAGGGCCCAAGCCCCATTTAGTTTTTGCTCATTGGCAAAAGGCTAACTTCCTTTGACCTGCCATAAAAGTTCATCAGCATCTTCATGTCCTTGTATTACAACTGTACACCCTACATAGTTGCACCTGATGGGGCCCAATTGAGATCATTCGATCAGATCAATCAAATTCAACACTAGGACACTACACATTGATCACCAAAAGAGTGTTTAACCACACATGCTGAACACTTCAGAGATATACGATTCATTTTTTCTTTCATGTTTGTTTATCACTTGGTCAAAGAAACTGAACCCATCGTAGTCTTAAGTCAAATGAACCAAATTTGATAAATAAGGATAGCCAGATATTTCTTGTCAAGCTCTGGTATCAGACATGATCGATGCAGCTAATATTGCACCTTGACAGGAAGTCAAAATCAGAAGGGAAAGAGTATCTACATGACTTCAGCCATTTACTCACAAAGTTTCAGGGTTGTAACAGGGAAAATTGCTTTTTCTGAATTCGACAAAACAATCTCTCTATCAGCGTGTTATGTTTTGTACTATGATGGATGATAATACAAGCTGTACAAAATCTAAATCGTTTCAGAAACAAAAGGAAAACAAAAGCGTCCTGAGGTGTACAGAAGAGCCAAACCGAGGCATGATGCACTACCAAGATGGCCCAGTAGATTTAGCACGACAGCATCAGATTGCTTCCACTTGTCACTGCTCACTGAAGTTTCTTCAGTTTCTCAACAGATGTAGTCTTTTCTTGCTCAACTGGGAAGTACTTGATTCCAACGAGATCACCAACTTTGCTGATAACCTGAACAATTTGTATGGAATTTTATGGATGGTCAGGGATGTATACATGGCACAATTCATAAATGCATTTATATGGTTCCATAGATTCAGATCAATTATACTCCATTTGGTTTACAACTAAAGCAAACTTGTCACACCAAGCTACCTAGGCGGTAACATTGACGAGAGCGTGGACTTACCTCCAATCCTTTAATAAGATCCTCCCTGGAGTGGGAAGCTGAGATACATATCCTAGCTCTGGCAAGTAGTAGTGGTGTAGCAGGAAATGCAACAGTAACAACAGCAACCTAGAATTATGGAACATGTCTCATTAGTTAAAAAAATGAAACTTTCTTTAAAAAATGAACTTAGTATGTTACTAAATTCAAACATAAAGCATGAATTGTTTACGACAGATTCCCACTAAAAATTCACTAAATGGACAACACTTTTTTTAATCTAATGGATGGTGTGGTGCATTCGAATACTCACATTTTGCCTCAGGCACTCTCTTGAGAATGCAGGAATTTTAGCAGGATTGTAAAGCATGATAGGCATGACAGGTGAGTCATTATCTCCAAGAACTTCAAAACCCATTTTCTGAAGCTCTGAACGGAAGAAATTGCTGTTCTCCCGAATCTGAGCAAGTTTCTTGGCCCCTATTTAGAGCAATGATTACATTAGGAATTTCCTCAAGACAAAAGGCGTACAAAACAGATAAAAGCTTTTAATTTATTTCTGATATACCTCTGTTAGATCCATCTTCCCCAAGGATAACCTTTATCGCAGAGATGACCTGCTGGACTGCTGGAGGTGACATGGATGTTGCATAGATATGGGCTGGGCATGTGTGCTTTAGATGATGAATAATCTCCTGAAAAACATAGAATGATCTATGGGTCAGATTTATGAACTCTATATATGTCAATCAAGAATCGGTAAGTGAATCTTCAGCATACTTTTGATGCTGCAATGTAACCTCCGCATGATCCAAATGATTTTGTAAATGTTCCCATCATAATGTCAACATCAGTTGGATCCACTCCTAGTAGCTCACATACACCTCTCCCTGTCTTTCCAACAGCTCCAATACTGTGTGCCTCGTCTAAATATGTGTAAGCCTATACAGATGTTTAAAAACTCTAGTCAATACTCAATACATCACTATCAGTTTGAAATTTTGGTTAGCTGGTGAAAGCTTCAGTAATATATATGCCAGTAATAACATGCCCGCGACAATGTCCAGCATGTAAGTAACTATTCTTTGCCATTACTATGAAGCACAATGATCCTAATCAACAGCACAAGAAGTCAGTAAGCGAAATTCTCGAACCTTGTATTTCCTGCAGACAGCTATAATCTCAGGGAGTTTGCATAGCTCCCCTTCCATGCTATAAATTCCCTCAACAATCACAATAATCTTCTTCCATGGCCTGTGTGTACGTGGCTGCCCCCCTGCAATCTGCTCTCTCAATACGTCTTCCAAATGTGCAGGATCTGGAAGAAAATAAAGAGAAGTATTAAACTTCATGATGCAATGTTGAGCTCATTACTTGACATGCAATTGTTCGTGAGCTTACTGTTATGTTGAAAAATATGGACAGTAGCCCCTGAACCTCTAGCTCCATTCACTATAGAATTATGGTTTAATGAATCACTAATTATCAGCCCCCCCTGCAATCATTACAATACATTAGCTCCAGGATATATGAAAAGAACAAAAGCAGGCTATCTCCTCACCACAAACCTTCCCAATCAAAGCAGGAATGATCGCAGAGTTCGTCACATAACCCATGCCGAAAAGAATAGCCGCAGGCTTACCAACAAAGCGTGCAAGCAGCTCCTCGAGCTCTGTGTGCAGCCTAGTGTTGCCTAAGATCATGTAAAAATCAAATAACCTTCCATATTTCACTATATTATTAAAGTACTAAATGGAGGCAAACTATGGCACAGACTGACAGACATAAGCACCTACCTCCATCGACTCGGACACTGCAAGTACTAGTAGAGTATTTCTTCAGTGACTCGATAACACGAGGGGTGCAGTACTCATCTGCCGCAGCAAAACCAAGGTAGTTGTAGGAACCCAAGTTAAGGCACTTGGATGTTTTTGTGGTACGGCTGCATTAAAGACGATTGAATCAGAAACTAGCATGCAACCTTAGAAAACATATGCAGCCTTTGCTTAGGGTAGTTAGATATGGAATCGAAATTGAGAAAAACATACTGGAGTGTCTTGTTGCTGTCATTTGAGTAGCGCTCAACCACATCAAACCAAGCATCCGGCGCACTAGCAATTGGTCGGCCAAAACAGTCCTGCCATAACGATTGATGACACAAGTCAGAAGGGAGAGCCAAACAAAAATAAGATCAATATGTTATTCTAATGGGTGAATGGTGAAATATCATCCCTCGCATCACTGGCCATCAAAATCTTTGGATTTACATTGTAGAAGTGATCCATTTAAGGTTCACACATACGGACACATACCTACTCTGATTAAATATTAGTTCCTTCTAATAACAACTTTGTACCCTGGGATATTGGAATATCAGTTTTTTTTGGAAGAATGAATAGCACATTCAAGATCACTCAAAAGAAGCCAGCCACCCTTCACTTCATCCAGCCATTAATTTTACATTTGAACCAAAGAAAGAAACTTTGCTTTCTTGGGCTGTCCAAATTTTTATATGATAATTCCAGTTCAACACTACATGACATCAGTGCTTCAAACATCCTTGCAAAGGATGAACCTCTACAACTTTCACTTGGAACATGCTCCATCATATGATCAACCTACTCAGACACTAAATTCACACGCCAACCATTAAGAAATAATTAACCCACCATTACATAATCCCGTGACAATTCCAACCAAAAAAACGAATTTTTATGAATTGCGCCTACTTTGGGAATCGTCGCAATCGGAAGGAGACCTCACCTGGATTCGGAGATAGAGGCGGCGCGTGTAGAAATCCTCCAGTCCCAAGCAAATTGGCGCGTAACCCTACCAAATTAACAAGAACAGCGTGAGCCAAAAACAGAAAACAAATCCGAATCTCTCCGGCCACCAGAGCGGCCGAGTACGCAGGCAAGGCCAGCGCACCTTGAGGTTGTTTGATTTGCCGGCATCGAGGATCCTGCGGAAGAAGTCGCGGAGCTGACCGAACGCGAAGAGGAGGCCGTAGCTGAAGAGCGTGGCGAGCGCGGTCATGTACGGGAGCCTCACCATCCTCGCTTCCTTCCTTCCCACTCACTCCCCTCGACGCAACACACGGCGGGAGACGCGGTGGTGGTGGTGGTGGCTGCGGGAGACGGCGGCGGGGTGGTATTTGTAGCCGCAGTTCGCGCGAGGGGAGAGGGGGAGTGGAAGCGGTCGTTAATGGCGACGAGGGGTGGGGATTAATTAATACTCGTGACAGGCCTCTGATGACGATTAGTTATGACTGGAATGGAATCCGGTCCCCTCACCCGCGAAGCACCCCATCGCAGCTCACCCGCGCGCTCGCATCGCATTACACCGTGTGTTAGTACGTTGCAATAGAGTGCTAACGAAAGGTAATATATATCACGGTTTTCGCCGTCAGTCTTCGAGCATATCATTACCGAAGCGTTCAGATTCAATTAAAGATTCATCAATAATTAATTAATTCTAAAAAATAAATAAAAAAATAAATAGAAATAATAAAAAGGCTTAGCTGTTGTCAAGTAGACCTAAATATCTTGTAGCCACGGCCATTCTTCCTTCTTCTCTCTCCAACGTCTTCTTCCTCGATAATCCTTGCACACATCGAATCCAAGTAATCCAATCCTACCTTTCTATCTCTTCACACTCTCTCTATAAGATCCAATAATCCCAAGTCTTATGCTGCCATCCCTAACTGGCTCACTAGCCTCACCTCCTGTAGCACCCAAAAAAACCCTATCCCTAATCCCTCTCCTATCCCTAATTTATCTAACTCTCTCCCGTGTTTTCATCTCCTCCATCTAACACACACACTCTCCCTCCCGTGTTTACATCTCTTCCATCCAATCTCTCTCTTCTTGTAGACTGGCGGTGAAGGGCCTTGGTCGGCGACAAATGGCGTGTGGCATGAAGCGACTGGCAATGGCAGCGCGAGCCCAAAGGCGGCGGCGGTGGCATCGCTGGTGGCCGGCGTGCGGGTGAGGAGCAGCGGCCATGGCCAAGCTCACGTGCGGGCCGGAGGTGGTGACGCGGCCAGGTGCTAGCGTGCTGGAGGTCGGTGGTAGCGCAGTAGCGCGGGCCGGCGCAGCTAAGCGACGGTGGCCAGGCGTCGTCACAACACGGCCGGCGCAAGGGATGTGGCGCATAGCGCAAGCGGCATAGGCAGTCGAGTGGGCTAGGCGGCTGGTGCAGGGGCATGGCCGGGAGGAGTCAGCACGGCTGGAGGCGGCATCGACTGCCTCGGCACGGGTGTGCGTGCATTAGAGGGCGACGCGGTGGCGCACCAGGCGGCGGCTCGTGTAGGCTCAACGGCGACGACAGGCGACCTCAGCGTGTGAGCGGCGGCGTGGAGGCATGGCGCAGGCGGTGGCCGGCGACGACGGCAGTCGACGGTGGCGGCCGGAGTGGCCAGTGGCCAACCTCCATGGCCTTGTTGTTCGGTTGGCCCGGGAGCACAGCCGAATAGCGTTTCGCATGAGTTTTCTTGGGCCGTGTAACAGGTCATGGTTCGTTCGACCGAACAACGATTCGCATAGCCGAACGGCAATTCACACGATGGAGGCTTAGCGAACGTAAATTCTTCTGGCTGATTGCACTTTCGTCCATTTTTTCACAAGTTTATCTTAGCATCGACCTGATTTGTTCCCGTTCCATCGTGTAGGATCTCACGCAGCTGTTGAAGGAGCATTCATGCAGTTGTGCACTCCAGATCCTTCAGGCAGCATGTCCATCAAGCATGCTCAAGGCAAGTATCTCACGGTTGTAACCTTTCCGTTTCGCATATCACGTAGTTCCAGTTTACTTGTCACCTTCTCATTGAGTAGAATTATCATATCACTCTTGCTACTTGGCTAATATCATATCATTTAAGTCACCTGGCTGATACCACATCACTAAAGTGACCTGGCTAATATCATATCACTAAAGTTACCTGGTTATTATCGTATCACTAAAACTTATCTGGCCATTATCGTATCACTAACACTTGTCTGGTTATTATCATATCGCTCATGTTGCCGGGTTATACTTTTAATATTGTATTTATAGCATGTCGTTCTAGGTTATCTTGGTTCACATGCTTTTATGTTTATTAGATTACTCAGTTATTAATGTTTAGAGTTCATGCTTAAATCGTTAATGGGGGTAACGGATGAACTTGTTGTAGACTTAGGTTTAAACCACTAGCAATCTTTTAGTATCAAGCTTCTATGTTTTATCTTTTTGATATCATGATGTACTGCTAGTATAATTTCTTATGTAAGTCATGATCGATATATATTAATAATTGTTAATTTTACTAATAATCACTTATTACGTAATAAACATTAGTTGATTTTCAACCCTTGTGTGCGGTATGTTATAATATCTCTTTTAGAATGATTCCTAGACCGTTATCACCATGTATCATTTCACATCACCCTCTATCAGGATCTAGCGCTTCTCCATCTTGAACCTTTAGCGAATCCTTCCATTCATTATAGCCTTATTTCCGCCATCTCTTAGTTGCCTTGAATTCATATTATATAACCTGCCTATGATATAACAGTTACCTTATCACCACATTATCATTTCATATCACTCCTATCGGGTATTAGGCCCTTTTAACTCCAATCTTAGTAAATCCTGTCACATCTCATAGCATTATCTTAGCCTTCTCTCAGTTCCCTAAAATTCACATCCTATAACATGTTAACAATATAACTATTATTGAGCATGGGGTTATCCACATATAGGGGAGATTACCACCTAGGTAGTAACGTATGGGGGCCATACACTTTCGTTACTAAGGATATTACACCCCGTCGACAGTTATACAGTTGAGGACGATGACGTGCCTGACTATTCTCGTATAACCAGGTATGTAGGGAGCAATCACCAGTGCCTTTGCCACGACTTGCTAAATAACAATTATTCCCGTTGACCAGATGACAATTATTTGGCCTAGGGTCATCCACATATAGGGGAGATTACCACCCACTTGGTAATGTACGGGGGCCGTACACTTTTGTTACTCAGGATATTACACCCCGTCGGTGGTTATACAGTCAAGGACGATGGCGTGCCTGACTATTCTCGTATAATCGGGTATGTAGGAAGTGATCGCTGGTGCCATTGTCATAACTTGCTAAATAACAATTACCTTTAATTCCATTAACCTTGTCACCTCTATCTCTGATATTTATCAGTGTTTTCGGTAATCTAGTTTCATTGCAATTAACATGTGTCAATTACTTGCTTACATTGCTTGTCCTTTACACATCTTGCTTGCATTACCTATTTTTACTCACCGTGTTGCGACTGTTGTTAGGTACTTGCTGAGATTTGTAAATCTCATGCTTGCTCTTTTCATTCTCAGGTAAAAGGCCAGTGGAGTGATAGCATCATGCATGGGCGGTAGCACTCGAGTTTTCAGTACCGTGGCTTGCCACTATTTTGTTGTTTCCTTTGCTCTTATTTGGTTAGAAGTGGACCGGTCCCATATTTCAAACATTTATTTTAGCTTCGTTGGTTTCTCTTAAAATTTTAATTTCTTTGTGATTTTCAATGTTGTTCTTATTTATTCCTTACTTTGGCGATGATGTTCCATAGTAGTATCTCACATCGGTACGTGAGGTGCTACACCTCCTCAGCTTCCTCCTCTCCTCTCTCTCCTAGTCTCCTCTGCTAAGTGCTGCTCTCCGCCTCTCCCTCCTCTCAACAGCTCGATTGGCCCTTCTCCCCCTAGATTGGCAAATTCAAGTCTCATCCTTTGTGTCTCCATCCTTCCCCTCCCTAGCTCCCACGAACCCGCCTCCCCCTCCCTGGCTCTCTGTCACAACCGCTTAGGTTCGGGCTTCCCCGGTGGCTAGTTCCCTCGTTGGCCTACTGCTCCCTGCGTGTCGTAAGCTTAGGCTAAGATCTGCCTCTCGAGCCCTGGCCACCACCGATAACCTATTCTGTGATCTCAACCTCCCGTCTCACTCCTCCTCCACAATGCGGTCCCCTGCCTCTGACAAGGAGAACCCGCCTCCCAACCCGCAGTGAGTGGTGTGTGCCATGATTGGGTAGCAGTGAGTGGTGCGGGCCGTACTGGTTGACATTGGTTGTGTGGGCATGGGGGCAAGCATCAAAAAGTCGGTATTGGCGACAACACATGGCCGGTTCTAGGGGTGGCGTCAGATCTGAAGAAGGGCATGCCTGTGAGTGGTGGTGGAGATTGGGATTGGAGGGAGAGGGAGAAGACTGTGGCTTGTCGTTGAATATAGGAGGGTGTTGAGAAGTTGAGGAAGGCAATTTAGGACTTGTGGGGAGGCGGTGGTTGGAGATGGTGCTAGACTATCAAGGGGTGCGAGTGAGTGATTGAACTGCGATCGTGGAGGAAGAGGGGGGCACTGACATCATGGCCTACTCGTCAGCGCGTGGATTAGAGGAGGGGTGTAGGGGTGAACAGACAAACTCTCTTTTATATTAGTAGAAATTATTACTCTCTTTGCATTTTGATCCCATGGTCACAGTAACAACACTGGTTTTCCTATAATAAAATTGCTCATTTTATAGGTTATAAAGTCTCTATTCTTTTTGGTCTACGATTGATGGTCTTTTGTTGTACCTGATAGCTTTTATCTATGTTTTTCGAGACTGTGACGGACGGTAGAGCCGTCGACGCAAATGGCGCGTACGGTTTTAGGTTCGATAAGTCGCTTGGAGAAGCGGCTTCGAGAAATCGTTTGGAGAAGTTGTCCTATTTGTTTCGACTTCCGGATAAGCTGAAGGCTAAAGTCACAAAAAAAGCCAAAAAGAATATGCACAAAGTAACATTGCTTATTAGAATGGATTACTTGAGTTCCTGTTATTGTGGCCACATTGAAGTCAATCGGATAGCTATTCTGATCACGCTTGGTTGAAGATGCTAATGCAATGCAACGTTCGTTCGGTGATCATATCATAACCGAACCGGTTGCGTGGAAAATACTGTGTGCTCTGTTTAGCCACTGTGTATATGTTGCTTTCTAACGACCAAAATTTAGAAGTTAATCGTAGACAAGACAAACACAGCGTAAAAAAAGGTACACTCAACGCAAACATGTCGTACAATACTTATTTCTGGTAATCATCGTCGCCATCGCCACCAATGGCACAACTTGGAAGCAAACAAGACTAATACCAACATTCTCTTCTAAATGATAATGTCTACTGTATTTTTAGTTAGAGGTTGGATTCTAAATGATAATGTGTACTGTATTTTTAGTTAGAGGTTGGAGATACGGAGATTGATGGAGAAAGTTACAAGGCCCCACCGTACTTTCACCACCGATTACCACAAAAATAAGAATGTACGAGAAACCTTGAAAAAAATATATAGATGCATTCACAACAAGCTGACCAGAGAATACTTCCACACACTTATGAGTTAAATGCACATGTCTTACCGTCTTGAATGCATCTGACTTATTTATTACCCTGCGTTCATAGAAAGAAAAAAAATGATGTTTTAAACTACATATCCTGAAGGTCTTAGATGGATCCACCATCAGAAATTGAGAACAGTGACCAAAGGGCAAATATTTTGTTGATGGTTGCTTAATATTTCAAATCATGTGGAGCCGCCACTTAGGGATGTCCAGTTGTGGAATCCTAGTATTCATTTTTATGTATACACACGAGTGTGCCTTTACTGGGAATTCTGTAAAGTCGTAGACTTACATCTTGCCTCTATCTTTCTAGACGTCTGCTAATAGGTGTACTCGTGTGTCCATGTGATGTGCATGTGTGGTGATGTGTATGTATATATGTCTTCCTTATAATAAAAAAATTCATCCCATGTAAAGCCGTATATATATCTGCTTGGTAATCCTCGTTGGTTTTATTTGAGATAGCACACAAACACAGTACAAAATGGAAACTAATTGCATTGACCGATGTAATCCCGGAGCATATGCCTCTCCATTCTCAAGGTTGCTTTCAGTCCAAATCTGTTACCTGACTCTTTGCCGGTATTTTCAGTGACTTGGTAAGGATGGGGATTGGATGGACCATCGATGCATTGCTCAAGTCAAGAAATTCACCCACCTAACAATTCAGTTTAGCTGGAGATAAACCCAGTGCACGCGTGGACTTAATATGTCTAAAGAAATACTATACAACGCTATAGCGTTGCGGCGGCATAGCATCTAACTGTTCGCTCTCACGCTCTCGGCGTTGTCGTGGGCAACAGGATCAAGCGGATATGGCGACGCCAACTTCGGATCTGGCTTAGCTTTGGCGGATAATATGTGTGTGGGCCAAGTATGGCCGAGCATTTTGTCCACAGTCCAGCAATAACTGACTTCTCCTACAAACACCTGAAAATCTACTGCTTTTTTGGATGGCGTAAGCTTCGAGCAGTTTTAGCTAGCTTAAAAACACGAAGGAAGCAATGTTGCAGTAGTCAGAAACACACGCACTATCTATCTATACCCATCTGCGAGTTAGCGTGCACTTGGAAACACTACGTAGCTAGAAAAATTAGTGAACATAATATAATATCCATATATAATTTATCTACTTGAAAACAACTGCATTATTCATGAAATATAATTGACTAATAACGTAAAGAAAAAAGCAATTGACATTAATTTAATTATCAAAAGATGGTATGATACAAGGACGGCCAGAGGCCCGATGGTTGGAGCGAGTGTGTTCGCACCCATCCACCCGGTTTTGATCCTTAGGATCAACACAATGTACCTTAATCAGAGTTTCAGTGAAAAAAGTGTGTTTCTGCGCTTCGGTGTGTGTCTTTGTACATGCTCTCTCTTAAGAAAAGATGGAACCATACATACATGTAATACGCGTTAAACGTCTTACTCCCTCCATCTAAGGTGGTGATCGGTTCGGCTGAAAAGCTCATAGCTTATGGCTGAAAACATCTGTAGTTTGGTGAAAAAGCATCAGAATCGTGAGAGGCTTATTTAGCATAATTAAATTTAAAAAAAATTTAAAATAAAAAATATGTTAGCCCATTACGTATAATACAAACAAATACGGGAAAAAAGAACCGGCAAAAAAGCTCAACAAAAAACCAAAAGTTCAGAAAAAGACGAAACTTATAAATAGTGAAAAATAAGCCAGAAGCCAGAAGCTGAAGCTGAGTTGATCAGGGCGCATTTTTAAGTGACATCGTTCATAAATATAGGGAGTATTTGATGTTCCAATTTAAAATTAGTGTGGTGTTTCCTTTATACCTCTAATAAATATACAACTTTATTTACTATTCTCTACATACATACATTAAATATAGTCCTTAGAGATAATATAGACATTTTTATTATCTCATTGGTCTATGTGCCAAGAAAAAATACACCTTAGACCATCTCCAATGTTGTGTTTAGCCAGTTCAAATGAGGAGAGAAGGTATTGAATCAATTAAATACGTTAGGGAGGTCGATTCCAATAAAAAAGCATGAAATCAGACTCTACTTAGGAGTCGATTCAAAACATTAAACAATCCATATAAACATTAAACAACTACATAGAAGGAGTGCGGTTGAGAGAGGATATTATTATTTTGTGATTTTTAATGTAATGTGGGTCTCAGTTATTAGTAGGAATCAGCTTAATATGTTGGAGAAAAATAAATTTATACGTACGTAGCATGACTTTAAATCGACATTGATTTAATATATTAAAGATGCACTACTACAGAAAGCCTCATAGGAGACGCCTCATCACAGACGGTTTTGTGAAACCGTCTGTGATGAACACTATTACAGACGGTTGTAATTAGGAGGCCGTCTGTGGTATTTGTGGCGGGAAAATGGATTATCACAAAGTGGTTATTACCTAAGTATCACAGACGGTGTCTGTATTAAAACCGTCGTGATAATTCCTGACGGTTTTAGTTAAAACCAAATCTCGTGATAATGGCTAAGGCATTTATTGCTGCTCGGACGCATCTGTCTTCATTTCGATCCACAGATCTAGTGGTTGCTTTACTCTTTCGCTCTGAAGGCAAGCTTGGCGATTTGGGCCACTTAATTTGGTGGGAGGAGGCGGATATTGAGCTTTGAAGCTACTTATATTTTCCGGTTGCTCTAGATATGGTTAGTAATGAATTTCATTTTTCTTTGCATGCATTACAAATTTGCTCTAGATTTGGTTAGTAATGAATTTCATGCTCTAGATATAAGTAATTGGTGAGTGTTATTAATTGAAGATAGTTTGCAATAATAGTTGTTGTGTTTATAATATGAATTGAGCTAGCAAATTGATAAGCCTCAATATAATACATGTGGCGATATATATGTAGTAATAATTAGTTAATTTAATTTGTAATACTAAGTTGTTATATATGTACGTAACGTAGGAGAAAGCTGGATGTATGCCGCTAGTAGTGTGAGTGAAGAGTACATTAATGGCGTGTCCGATTTTACAAGAGTGCGAGGAGGATATGTTGAATAAGGGGTGGAATATATGTACTTGTCCATGCACCGATTGCGAGAATTTAAAGATGTTTAAGAACCGAGGGCAAATTGAAGCGCACTTGATTCGGAGGGTTTCAAAAGGGTTATACGTGTTGGACCGGTCATGGCGAAGTCAACGATGATATGCGCGGATGATATTGCGGTGAAGTTAATGAAATGCCGCCGGATGACATCGCCGGTGAAGTGAATGAAATGCCGCCGGACGACATCGCCGGTGAAGTGAATGATATCTTTGCCGGATGATGTCGATTGTTGTGCGATTCGAGATAGGTTGCACGGCGACAACTGGATCGGATGCTTGCGATGTAGAAGAGAACTATGATGAGAGAGTATGTTAAATTCGGGGCTTGATGGAGGACTCGGAGAAACCTTTGTTCACGTCTTTGCAGTCAAAGTACACGCGGTTGTCGGCCGTGCTTGAAGCTGTTGGCGAAGGCAAGCAACGGTTGGTCCGACAAGAGTTTCACAAACCTTTGCTAGGTCTTTTAGCCGACATGCTTCCGGAGAAATGAGTTGCCTAAAACCACGTATAAAGCCAAGAAGGTTCTTTGTCCATTGGGAATGGAAATAGAAAGAATGCATGCATGTCCGAACGATTGTATCCTCTACCGTAAAGAGTATGCAGACATGCATGTATGTCCGGTGTGCAACGCATCCCGATACAAACGTAACAATCAATCGATGACGGCGAGGAGCAGAGGCGAAGAAAGGACCGCTGCTAAGGTGGCATGGTATTTTCCTATAATTCCCGTTTGAAAAGGTTTTTGCAAATCCAAAGGAGGCAAAGCATTGCGTTGGCACTCGGAGGAGCGGAAGAAGGATGGAATGCTAAGACACCTTGCGGATTACGCCGGTGGAGAAACATCGATAGGAGTTTTGCGGACTTGGTGCGAGAACCAAGGAATATTAGGTTTGACCGAGTACAGATGGAATGAATCCTTTCGATAGCATGAGCAAGCAGACATAGCACATGGCCCGTGACTCTGCATGTATAACCTTCCTCCTTGGTTGTGTATGAAGCGAAAGTATATCTTGTTGTCGATACTTATCCAAGGGCTGAAGCAACACGGGAATGATATCGATGTGTACCTAGCACCATTGGTGGAAGATCTAAAAGTACTATGGAGCGAAGAGTGCAGGTATGGGATGCATACAAGCGAGAGAACTTCACTTTGCGCACCTTATTGTTCTGCACCATAAATGATTATCCGCCCTTGGTAACCTATCGGGCAGTACTAAAGGTGCAGCTTGTACCTTGTTTAGATGGTGCTTCGGAGGGCTCACCCATAGAGTGTGTGTTGAGACACTCCAGGCATTTAAGGGGAAACGAGGTTTATGATATGGTTAAATTTAGCTGTCTACATGACATCACCTGCGGTTCCTTCAAAGTTCCGCCTCGTTACTCCGCAACGTGAGGAAACTTGTTTCATGCAAGATTTGGAGTCTCATGATTGTCATGTGCCGATGACACAGATGCTCCCTATTGGCTCACCCATACCGCAAGATGAAGAAACAATTTGATGGAGAGAAGGAAGGCGGTTCAGCTCCAAGGCATTTAAGCAGGACACGAAACGAGGTTTATGATATGGTTAAGGATTTAGATGTTATCCTCGGAAGGGGCGTAAATTGAGGGCTCATGAGAAGAACACTAGGCGGAAGAAGAGATCAATATTTTGGGACTTACCTTATTGGAAGTACCTAGATGTTCGACAATCAATTTGCATCGGCGTCATGCATTGATCATCATGAAGGGCTAATTTTTAAAGGAAATAAGCAAGTAGAATGATGTATATGTCCGCCATCCCATATTTGTATACAACAATGCATGTGGCAAATGTGTGAAGAAATATATTGTGTTGAGCACTGGTAGGTGCGTCGGTTCCACACGCCGCCATCCCGACCGCCGTCGAACCGCCGCCATCCCGAGATATACATCCGTCGGCGCCGCCATCCCGAGACGCCGCCATCCCCGAGCCCGCCGACGCCGCCATCCCGAGCCCGCCGCGCCGCCATCCCGAGCCCGCCCGTCGCGCGCCATCCTCGAGCCCGTCGGCGTCGCCATCCCGAGCCCGTCGCGCCGCCATCCTCACGTGAGTGCATTCAATCCTCCGTCACCGCCTCCTCACGCTCTGTGATGATAATATCAGCGAAATAATCTGGTTGAGTTAGATTTGAGCTCCTTGGTATTTCGGCTATCTTGTTAGACCTTATTTAATTTGGGCATATAAGTTTACATCTTTTGAGATCTGTTTGTGATGCGATATTATATTAATCTTGTGATGCAGTATTAATCTTGTGTAGAACAGATCCTTTTATTCAATTGATCTATTTGTGATGCAGTATTAATCTTGTCTAGACATGTATTTTTGTGAGCTCAAATCTTTAATAATCGGATTATTGATGATGAGTGTCGATATTAGCATGAGATGGCCAAGATTTTCAATCTTGCGCAACTCTGTACTGAGAGCAAATCTAAAACAATTAATTTGTGTAATGCTGGATTTAATTGTTTATTTGCTTAGAAGACAGATTGTCATGTTATTTCAGCATGTTGGTGTTTATATTCATTGAATATTTACATGGTTATGAATGGCAAGATAGAATTATATGTTTACATGCAATTTATGTCATTCATGTTATGTTGGAAATATAAATTGAATTTAGTTGGAATTAAATATGGAACTAAGATAGGCACATCACCCCCTCCCTTCTCCCCCTCCCTTCTCCCCTCCTCTACTCCTCTCCTCTCTTCATATCATTGAGCATCATGTTTCCTCATCTGTCCTAATAGGCGCACAAATTGAGCAACATGTCTTCCACTCATTCTTCACCATCTTCGCGGAGGAGTCGCTCCAAAAGCAAAGCGCCAAGGAAGAGGGCTATCGAAGAAGCTTGAGGGCGATTTATCATCACACAGTCAATGTATGCAGGGTGCCTCTCATTCCTAAGAAAGCAGATAGCGCATGGAGAAGAATGATCGGCATAGTTGCGAGCGAATTGAGATCACATTCAATTCGTGGAAGGGCGTGCCTCCAGACTCGGAAAAGCGAGCGTGGACGAGAAATTTTGGCGTCGTTTGAGATCCGAGAAGAACATCAAGACGCAGGTGCAACGACAAACCTTACTAGCGGCGTGCAAAGCATGGAAGAACTTCAAGAGCACGCTTGTCAAGAAATATGTGGAGACAGACGAAGCGCCTTATCATAAATACCCATTCTTGGAATCACAATGGGAGCAGTTCAAGGCGATGAAGATTACCAGCGAGTTCAAAAGTACAAGTGCGGCGCACAAGGCCCTCCAGCAAAAACACCCACCCCACAGACTTGGCACAGTGGGTATGCGGGTAAAATCTGCGATGGACGAGGAGGATGAATCGGCGGCCAATGAGACATCGCCCGCCATTTTCAAATATCCGGATGACCGCGCTCGAAATTGGATTAGAGCAAGGTCATCTACAACGACTATCGAGGATGTCTCCTTTGAAACCCCTGCGGACCGGCAAGTGTCCCAGCGCACAGTAAGATATCGAGCGAACTACGTAGCTTGTAATTACTCCACAACCTCCTACAGTAAAATGACATGTCGTGTTCTTGCGGGAAGAGTGAGTTTTGAATCTGGTTGGGATCATTCCGAGGGCGAAGGAGAATGATATGCTCTCATTGCCAGGAAACAAGGAGCACCAGTGCGTCACGAGAGGCCTTGGGCTTTATGTTCCTTGGAAACATGGTTTCCAAGATGACTCACGACGATGTCGGCGTAGGAAGAGAAGCAAAGCCGATCGCGAGGCACGGCTACGAGAAGAGATAAAGGCATCTCTTAGAGAGGAGCTTGCTGATTATGTTAGAGATGAGGTGCGGAGAATTACAGAAAATCAGCAGGCCGCGCGCATCTTTGGTCTAGCTAGCCCGCGCAACCATCCGAGTAGTTGTGCGTCCAATCCGCGCAAGCGAGGCGATTTCGGTGGGCGGCATCACGGTAATAATTATTATCTCTCGAATGCTTGCTCCATGGATATGCCTATTAGTTGAGTAGCTAATTTTGTATCGTTATGTAGGAGCCTACGAAGTGCGCTCCAAGTAAGATATGCCTCGTTGCGTTGAGCGCTGCGTGGGGCATGGCATATCCGTCTCGTATCGAGGCCGGGTGCCTGATCAACCTTAGCAACGAGCCGCAAAAGTGTCGATAGATGGGGTAAACACCAATTTTGAGGTCGTCCCACTACGAAGCCCACCAACGACGAGCTCGTGACTTTAGGGCAAGCCATTGGATCCTTCATCCGGTGGCCCAAAAGTGATATCTGCACGAGGCTTATTCACCGGTGGCGGATCGACAGCGTGCTGCGGTGCCTTCTCCACAAGAACAGCGGAACCGGACCGCTACGAACAAGTGCAACCTCCACCACCGGTGCTACGTAAAGTCGACCTACGATCGGGCGGCAAGGGCAGCAAGGGCAAAAGCAAAGCAAAGACCAATGATGAAATCTCGTACAAGCCATTAGCTCGCAAATTCGTGCTTGGCGAGCCGTTGCTCGAGGAAAAGGCCCTCCAACGCCTAGCATATAGTTGCGTGCAATTGCACATGTGGTACATGCAGCGATCCAATAAACGAGCAAGAGCGGATCTCAAGTATCTCTATCAAATTCTTGCCGAGTGATTTACATCACAATATGCAAAGCGGTGTCTTCGTAGTCACCTTTGATGATTTATTCGATCTTTACACGCTCAACACTCTGGGCGTCTCTCTCATGCGATCTTGGGCCGCTGTAAGTGTGTACAATCACGATCTCGATTCATGTCATACCGATAAATTTCGTATAATTTGTTGATTTCTTGTGTATATATGTAGCCACATCTTTGAGTAAAGCTAGGGCATCAAAGCATCGGTTGGTTTATTGGACCCACACATGGTCGCCAAGTATACCATCGGCGAGGATAGACCCTTCGTCAGAGGTACATTGCGGTGGATTTCTTTGGATTACCGCATGCGATGAATACGCACTTATGCCCTACAACCGAGCTATCATTGGATTTTAATAGTGATTGTACCAAAATGGAACATGGTATATTACCTTGATTCCCTAAGTAAGAATAAAATGGACTTCACACTTATCGACCAAGTAATCGATGCGTAAGTACATTTTCTCCATACATACCTATATTGTACTCTTTCTTTCCTTCCGAATGACTAAGGTTAATCTTTTGAATCACGTAGGGCGTTCGAGATATGCGTTGCAAAGGAGGTGACTCAAGCCAGGGCCAAAGGCACGACACATGCTCGAGATTTTAAAGTATTCGCTATTACACATTAATTAATCCTATGCAACAGTTTGTAGTAATTAATGCCTCTTGAATTGACACATTCTATTTTTGCGGTGCCACCGTGGCATAGGGCAACACATGTGGCTACTCGTTTGCCACCATATGGAACTACTCCTCGATTCCTCGAGGATTACCAATCCCAAGGTTTGTCAATCTTCCCATAATTACTTCATACTTATCATGTTATATATCGCACATTGATATTCCTATCGACAGTGCATTTATCCCGTCATCGCATTGAAACGGCTGACCTTGCCCGAATCGATCGAGTTAGCGTACTTTTTTTGTCTCAAGTTATAAAGCGGTAAGAACGGTTCCACTGCGCACCATGAGTTTTATTGCTCTTATCACTCCGGATTTGTAATTGTATATTTCTAAATGGATATTTTATTTCATTTCAATTATTTGCTTTGTGAAATGGATGTTTTATGTTTGTCAAATGAGTGAGAGTGCATGTTTTATGTTTGTGAAATGAATTGAGATGTGAATTGGATGTTTTATGTATGTGAAATGATTTCCCATGTGAATTGTATGTATATATCGCTTGTTTGAGAGGGCATGGCTAGCATTTCGAGGCTAGCTATAAGCGAAATATATATTCTGGCTGGGGAGGAGTATCACAGCGGTTTTTAGAAAAACCGTGCAGTGATTATCGATATCACGACGGTTTTGTACTAAAACCCGTGCGCGATTATCGATATCACGAGCGGTTTTTAGAAAAAGCGTGCGTGATATTGAATAATCGCGACGGTTTTAGTACAAAACCGTCTGTGATATCGGATAATCACGACGGTTTTTCTAAAAACCGTCTGTGATATCGCATAATCACGAGCGGTTCAAAAACCGTGCGTGATAACTGGATTATCAGCGACCCATAATTTGGGCGGTTGAGAAAACCGTCTGTGATGACGTTTCTGAACCGTCTGTAATGTGGATTTCTGTAGTAGTGATGGCCTTATAAACTTGAATGAAAAGAGTAATGAATAATCAATATAAAAATATCCCAGGATTGATTGCAAAACTCCACCAACCCGTTTCTCACGCGCCCACATCGTTTCTCTCTTTCCCTGCCGAAGCGAAGAGTTTTTTTTTCCTCTCAGTGCCACGTAAAATTTTAATTTAGCCTTATGCATCCGAAAATTACATTTTGTAGCCTCCTTCTCAAACGTTGAAGGACGAGAGACGGATGTATGTCCGCTACTGTAGCACCGAGGGCGGTTGATTGGTTGACGTGGCACCGAGCCGACCAGCACGATAGGCGGCAGGCTCCGTGGAGCTCCCGCGTCCCTGGGCCGCGGTAGGCGCCAGGAAGGGGCCGCGCTCCTGTGCTGCGGCACCATCCTCACTCAGGCGGCATGCATACCGATATCAACTGCGAAACAATGATGGAGTTAAAGCCACTTTTAGCATGTTTTGATATCGTATTTACGAAAATAGCTGTATGCACTCCGTATTGATAAAAATATTGTTTATGCTATTCGGTAGGTGGCGGTAGTGCGGAGCAGACGACGCGTGGTAGACGGCAGGCGCCTGCCGCCCACCCACGGGATAGCTGGTGATTAAGCCGACTAATTAATTAGAGCATCTCCAACAGTATAAGCTAGTTACTAGCTCTAAGATAACTTTTTCAACAGTACTAACTTTTAGCACATAGCTCATAACATAAATAGCCTCACATGGCACTCTCATATAATCTTGGAATGTGTGTATGAGACTAGCTCTTGATCAAGAGATAACTTTTCTCTCTCTTCTATTAAAATATGAAATAATATGCTTAGAGCTAGCTCATAAGTCACTATTGGAGATGCTCTTAGTCGGCTTAATTACCTGCCTAATTAATAATTAATAATTTTTTTAAATTTGTAAATATAACAAATGAGCTCAAAAAATTATGACATTTTTTGTGGAACTTCCTGAGGCATTGTGGTATGTTGTGTAATTGTTTTGAATTTTTTGAGACCATTTTCTACCTCTAAAAATTCCATAAACGACGCATAATTAACCAGACGATTAAGCAGTTATACGCTGCTCTAAAAATTTTTAGAGGTAGTAAATGATTGTAAAAGGTGGTGCTGTTTTTTTTGGCTGGTTGGGTATAGATTTTGCGGATTTGTTGGATATGTGGTTAGGTTGTTTTTAGTTAAGACCAATAACCACGATGAGTTTTCATAGTTCAAATATTTTATTGTGATTTTACTTTGTTAGAGGAAGAGGTTGTCATCAGTGATGACTTCATTACTACTACGTGGATTGGTGTGGACCGTATGGTAGGAAATTTGCCATTGTATTATAAGTGATTAGATCACTACTGTACATATAAGGCAGTCTATTATGCAAGAGTACTAGCGCAACTTTCTAAGAATATTTCTACAGATGCAACAAATACCGAGCATTGATTCTTTGGGTGGCTGGACGCCTGGACGTGCATATTTAGTCTTATTTTGCTCTCAGGGGAGGATCAACATGTATTGGCCGGGGTCAAGCGACACCCACATCTTTCAGCCTAGCCTATATAATTCCTTAGTATTATAAGCATGTGATCCCTTATTACAAGCTACAAGTTAGTATAATGATCAAGTTCATAATGATCCTGATGACCTTTTTTTCCTAGATCCACCGCTGTTTGCTTTACAGTTGGGTTTTCCTTAAACAAAACATACTATCTCTTCTAATTAAAAGAAAGAGTTGATGGTGATGATAGATGGTGGTGGTCACTCCAATTGAAATCACACGCCGACAAGTGAGACCACTCATGCCTCTCTCATGATCCCCTCGCCCTCAAGCCCCAAGCCCCCCAGCAAACTAGCACAAGTTCAGAAATTGGTGTAGTAGTGGACAATAGGTAATTTCTTTTATAACATAATTGCGCAGAATAAAATTACAACAGCCAGTCAAAAACAGCTTAAGTAACAGCCCTTTAATAAAATGGAATTGGCAATGTGATAATTTCTGACACTATTTTTTTTATTTTACGTATTTTAGGCGTTGAGCGAGAGATTGGCTCCCTGCAAATGGAGGTATGTAGTTCCTGATCTTTTAAATAATTCATGATGTAAAGTTAAGAAAAGAAAAACAGTGGACAAATTTTGCAAATATGCTTGCCTGTGTTAAATCCATTGCCAGACTGACTAGAGAGCATTAGGTAGCACTGCCAGTGTGCGAAGGGGATGAAATAATTCATGAAACACCTCAAAACCTCAAAAATTTGAATTTCTTTTTGGTTTTGCTTGAATTCTTATTTTTCTTCCCAATTTGGCAATCTCCCCTGAGAAATCACTTTCCTCTCTTGGCCTCTCCACCTCTCCCTCCTGCTGGTGCTGTTTGAGGAGCCACCACCCCTCCTTGTGCCTTTGGCCACGCGGCCACTTGCCCAAGCCAAATTTGAGGCTGCACCTCCCCGGGCATTCACATCGTCCTCACCAAAGTTTTCCCTGTGACCCCACCATCCAGTCACTCGCCTCCCTGTTGACCTCACCTCCCACCCTCGCTTAGCACGCCCGGTTGACTCGCGCCTCTCCCGCCGTAATTCACCGCCTCCCTGCCCGACGCACGCGCCTGCCGTACCGGCTGTTGTCACCTCTTGCCAACTCCTATAGAGACCGTGGTACTTCCCTTGCCACCTCGCCTGCAAGCCCATCCCTTTGGCAGAGCCCTCGTCATCTCTCCCCTCCACACACTGGCGTTGCCCGAACCACCTCACTGCTCCCATCACCTTACTTCGGCTTTAAAGCCCAATCGACTACTGGGATCACCTCACGCACCACTCCAATCGACCGACCAAGCCATCCAATTGACCCTTCTCACACCACACCACCGACACCAAGTTCTCCTGAGCTGGTAAGCCGTCTGGCCAATCTATCACTTCTGACCAATGCACTTCGATTCCCTACACCCACAACATCTCTGGACCGCTATGAACACGTTGGTAACCTCACTTTAGCAAGAGCATTTCCCTAAGGCTCTAGCACTGTGAGCCTCCACCGTTCGTAGAGCCCTCATTGGGGACAACCCTCTAGGGAGTTCCTCAACCCAAACTACCACCACCCCTATGATTCTTATGAGCCCTAAATGTTTAAATCACCTTTGAACTTGTTGGAAGACCACTAGAGAACCCTAATGCTGTGGTAGAACCCGTGACCTTTTCTCTTGCCACCGACCACCATCACCCATTTTCACGCCTCCCAAAGCCCCAAAATGGAATCATCGCCATGCTAGGAACCCGTCTGTACCACCCTCGACCGCTGGGAAGCACCACTGGTACTGATTCATGAAGGCAACAGTGCCTCTATCTCTCTCTGAAAGTTTTTCAATTATTACATTGCCAAAGGGGGAGAAATTGAAGTAAGGGGGAGAGATATTTGGAGAGATTTTGAATTGGAAGATTTTTGCTTCTCTTTCAAAATGCAAATCATTTGAGAATTTTTCAAAGTGTTGTCAATGTATTCATTAAGAGGGAGATTGTTAGACCATGTGGATGGTCGTAAATAAAGAGATGATGAATAATTGACATTTGTTTTACTTTGGATTTTTTGTGTTTGTGAAAGACTTGGTCATTTGCAGTTAAAGACTTTGCCTTCGAGTGATTTCAGTATCCAGTCCTCAAACTTCGGACTTCAGACTACGACCACAATCCACATACTTTAGACTTTCGACTACGACCACAGACTTCAGACTTTAGCCATCAGACATCAGACTACGATAACGGCATGGCCAAACAGACCACAGACTTTAGACTACGACATGGCCAAACGACCGCAGACTTCAGACTATGACCACGGCATGAACACGATTATGACCATGGCATGCTTGGACCACGCATGAACACGATTACGACCACGGCAAATATCGACCATGGCATGAACATGACTGGCTTCGACCACGGCAGTTTTTGACCACATCCAGCTTTTGACCACGGTAGCTATCGACTACGTCTGGCTTACAACCACAACATCTTTCAACTACAGCAGACTTCGACCATGGTAGTACAACTTTGACCTTTCAACCACGGCAGTACGACTTCGATCTTATGACCACGGCAGGTAATCGTAGCTATTGTACTCCTTCATGGTCGTAGCTACAGTACTCGATAGTCGTAGACTTTACTAGTCGTACTCAATAGTCGAGGGCTTTGCGGTCAGTGGTCGTAGGTTTTGCAGACTGCCTTCATGGTCATAGCTATAGTACTCGATGGTCGTAGGTTTTGCAGACTGCCTTCATGGTCGTAGCTACAGTACTCGATGATCGTAGGTTTTGTAAACTGCCTTCATAGTCGTAGCTACAGTACTTAATGGTCATAGGTTTTGTAGACTGCTTTCATGGTCGTAGGTTTTGCAGACTGCTTTCATGGTCGCAGGTTTTGTAGACTGCTTTCATGGTCGTAGGTTTTGCAGACTGCTTTCATGGTTGTAGGTTTTGCAGACTGCTTTCATGGTCGTAGGTTTTACAGATTGTTTTCATGGTCATAGATTTGGCAGTCTTGTCGATACTTGTAAACTTCATAGTCTGTTGTTCTATCTTCGGTAGTTGAAGGCTTAGCGATCGACTGCAGTAGGCTTTATGGTCGGTACTCGTAGACTTTTATGGTTGGTACGAGTGCTTCACTCTTGTGATCTTCGAGTACATTAAGTACTCGTGTTGGGCCAGTGGTTGACTGGTCAGTGTGTGGTGGTCGATGATGGATGGTCGTTGCTTGAGGTACTCGTAGTCGGAGGACTTGGTACTCGGTAGAAGTGGTTTTCTGATCAAGGTAGTGGTCAGGTGTCAAAATATTGTCTGTACTCATAGGCTTTGAGTATGTGTTGCGAATGTGATCGATACTCGGTAGTCGGTACTCGATAGTCGATCAGTAGCGGTGCGAGTGGTTTCCGAATACTTGTGGGTTACGAGTACTCTGAGTTAGCGGTCGTATTATGTGGTCTGAAGGGTTGTTCCAGTTAGCGATGGTCGTAATCGTTCTGAGGGATGGTCATAGAAGGTTTGTTTCTTGTCTAGGGATAGACAAGGGTGTGTTGCTAATATGTATGGTCAAGTTGGGGAGAACTTGTACCAAGAGATGGTTTCTTTGGTCTTTGCATGTGCAGGTGGGCATGAAGGCGCCCATGGTTGGTGACGATGAGGACCAGGAATAGGAGGGAGTAATCTGAGGTCCAAGCGGTCGGGATGTCACGCAAGGTGGTCAAGCTCATGCTGGAGCACATGGAGGTCAAAGGTTGATGCTACGTGGAGGCATGGAGACGGTTACGGTCAGTGACAAGGAAGACCACGACTAGGAGGGGGTAATCTAAGGTCCAGGCGATCAGGTGGTCATGCGAGGTGATCGGCCTCACACGAGAGCACGTGGTAATGGTGCACGATGGAGATACAGGAGGGGGTATCCTGGAGGCCTTGTTGTGTGTGTCGTATGAGTTGTGGATGGAGTCCATGATTTGTACGAGGTGGTTAAAACCCGTATTAGGAAGGGTTTCAGGTCCCTTGATTTGAGGAATAGATAGATTTCATGTCCAGGTGGTGAGGGACACGGTTTTGAGGTGTTCGAGTTGAACACGCTTTGTGTGCTGGTCTATAAAAGCAGAGGAAGTCATAGGGTAGCGTACAAAGTTTTAGGGCTTTCGTGGAGAAGGTTTTTAGGGGTGCTGTTAGGCGCTTTGTAGCCAAAAAGCTTGATGATGAAATAATAGATCAGATTCTTTCATCTCCAATGAATTCCAGAGTATCGCTCTCTCTCTCTCTATTTTCCATGCTCTATTTTGTCTTCGGCGTGTACTCTTTCGGGCGGTGGTCGAACGGCTGAGGATTTCAGGCGGAAGGAGATCACGACTTCGTCCATCATTGTCATACCGAGTAATCGGAATGAGCAGATGGTCGATCTGTTGTCGTGCCGAGTGATCGGAACAAGCGGGCGATCGATCCGAGCGGTCGTAAGCAAGCGATCGTAACTGAGCGGTTGTAACCAAGCGGTCAAAGTGAGTGCTTGCGATGAGCGTTCGGGACGAGCGGTCGTAATGAGTGGTCGTAACGAGTGGTCATAACTTATGACCAAACTCATAACGATCAATCAGGGACGAGATGTCGTAATGAGTGGTCGTACCAAGCACTCAGTCGACAGTGGCTTACGACCATGTACGAGCAGCCGCTGCGGTCGTGATCTCCGTTGGTAATTCAAATTGTTTCTTTTTTGTTTCTCTGTTTTGGGTTTTGATTTCAGATGGTAAAAGCGGAGACAATCATTCACCCCCTCTCTGATTATACCATATGATCCTACAATTTGCTACTATATTTTGATGGAAAATGGAAAGGCTACTATTGAGGTATATATTTTTTTTGGTTGTTTAAGAAGGCAATGTTTTGTTTCTGAAGTTGTTTTTAAGCAAGTACAGTGGTTGAGTTAAAAATATTCTTGGTTCTCCAATATGCTAGGATCTTGACTTGCACTGTGAAGAGTTAAGCAAGGAAGAGTTTGGCTTGCAATGCAATTTTGAGGTGATGGATGCTGTTCAAAAGTTAGAGAGGCTTGGTATTGTTACAAGAGTGAGCTCTTACAACCTTTTCTCGTATTATTGCATTGCCAGATCACAGGAAAGTTTTCTCACAAACATATAATGTGCAGAATACAAAAGATTTTGCAAAACACAGTGCACAGAATCCAAAAAATTTTAAGGACAGTACCATCGTGTTGTTAGTGTTTCTTGCTTTGCCCCTATTTTTGTCATGATAGTAAAGTCAGTTGTGCATTCAGGATTATATTGGAAGAATCTGTTGCCTTCCTCTAAAGCGTGCCAATGAGATCATTGGCACTACTACAGAAGAGCTGGTTATGAAAGCCAGACATGGCTAGTAAAATCAATTTGAACCAGGTAATCTTTTTGTGAAACTCTAGGCTGTTGGCGTTATAATGTTTCTGGAATACTCCGAGAAGTCCTGACACTAAATTCTTGCATTTTAGGGGGTAAATACATCCTGGCCGGAGCGGAATAGTTCTCCAGTGGAAGTTGAGGAGAGATGCTGTTGTGATTTTGTTGTGGGATCTGCTGTATTATGGAATGTTTAAAGTGTGTTGTAAGAATTTACGTTCATTTTTAGAAGAAATGTGAAAGATGTTCAAGAACTGCTGTCTTGTTTGTTCATTGATTCAGTTAATGAAGAAAAGAAATGCCCTGCTGAGACAAGGTGCAAGAGCGAAGTATGACGTGTTAGCAATGTTGTGAAGCAGTGAAGCTGCTGATGGTTCGCTGTAGTGCACCCACTGAGTCACTGACTTGGGTTGCTGAATCTGTCTCTGCTCTTACAACCTATGTCCACATGTTGCAGTTGCCTTTCCCTTTTCCTGATGTGTAAACAGAAAGCTCTGTACTTCCTAACAATTTAGGATGCAGTAATGTAACTAGTGGTTTATTAGTCACAAAATTACCATTTCACCAGCTGCAGGCTGAGTTTCTGTGAGTTTGTTACTAGTAAGTTGATGACACCCAATTCTTTCCGGTTTCCAGGCATCAAAGGAGAAAAAGGTAGCAATATTTCTGGACGGTACATGTCCAATACCATTATCCACTTGTTTTTGTCTGTTTGCAGCAAAGTACAAATGCGGTAGCAGCAAGCAAGGGGGTGGAGAATAGAGCAGAGCACAGCGCTTGGAGTGAGATACTGAGCAGCTACTTAGTGTCATCCATTTCTGTATCACCATCTGCAACCACTACTGCTCGTCCTCGTCATGATGCAGTGAAGCAGCCAAGTATAAAGGTAAAGCCACAGCAACAGCATGTTGGCTACTGGGAGAGCAGAGGCAGGGCAGTGGTGGCGAGGGCCGGGCCCGGGCCGCTGACGGAGATAGAGCCGGACCTGCAGGAGGACCCCATCGACAAGTGGCGCACCAACGGCGTCAGTCCGGTTTGCCCCTCATCTCCTCGTTCGCTCTAGAATCTGAGTAATTTTCTTCTTAGCGGAGCGCAGTCCTTGGTTTCTTGCTGCTGTGTTGTCTGAAGAAATGGATAACACTTGAATGAGGTTGTTTTGCAGGAGGACTTCGTCTATGGAGTATATGATGGCCACCACACCTATCATGAAACCCATGGTCTTAACTCCCTTATCCTCTCCTTCAATCGAAATGTATCGTCATGTGTACAGAATAAGCTACGTACTCAGCTAGAAGTTGTGCTGATTCTGATGTGATGTTGTGAAACAAATCATCTAACTGAAGATAAGAAGGCTTTCTGGGAGGATCTCCAAGTGGTACCAAGAAGCTGAGCCTCCTCAGGGCTTTCAAGATACACTTATGTTAATTTTTAGAAATGTTAAGGTATTCACTGTTTTCATTCAGTCATGTGGATGCCATATATAGGCTTTGCAGAAGCACGGAAGATAGCCAAGCGCATGCACGACAGATTAAGAGGAAAGTGGATCACGGTGATTACATGATTACGCAAATCATGCAGCCGTGAGACGTGGTCATGTAGTTGGCAAGTTGCCCGAGTCATGCAGTGAAGACGAGCTGGGGCCATGCATGAGATGAGATCCTCCTGAAGTATTGGTTCTCTGACAGCCCCTCGCAGCCTGTATTATCTCAGGGAGAATTTGCATGTTGGAGCGAAACTCTTGGAACAAAGTGGTGGACAATCCTTTGGTAAAAATGTCTTCAAATTGATGTGATGATGGTACATGCAGAACCTTTACCTTGCCGAGGGAGACTTTATCCTGTACAAAATGTAAATCAATTTCCACGTGTTTGGTGTGCTGATGTTGTATCAGATTGGAGGCAATGTACATAGAACTGACGTTATTACAAAACACTACCGTGGCCTTTTGAGGAGGATGATGAAACTCCACAAGCAGCTGGCGTAACCAATAAGACTCTGCCACGGCATTAGCAACACCGCGGTATTTAGCTTTGGCACTTGATCGTGACACCGTCACTTTCCGCTTTGAGGACCAAGAGACAAGGTTGTTGCCGACGAATACACAACACCCTGACGTGGATTTGCGAGTGTTTGGGCAACCAGCCCAATCAGCATTAGAGTATGCCACAATATCCATGGATGAAGATTGAAAGAGTCGAAGTCCATAGTCAAGAGTCCTACAGATATACCGAAGAATGCACTTGACAAGATGAAGGTGTTGCTCCCTGGGATCATGCATGAACAAACAAGCTTGCTGGACAGCGTAAAAAATGTTGGGTCTGGTGATGGTGAGGTATTGGAGAGCGCCTACTAAACTGCGGTGATAAGAAGGATTAGGCACAGGTGTGAAGCATGTTGGCATGGTCAAGGAGGTCATAAGCACATTGTTCTTGCGAAAGGAACAGACCAGCAGCTGAATTGTGGACCAAAACTCCAAGTGCTGGAGTGGGCCGAGATTAGTCATGGCAAATTCCTTGTGCAAGGAAGAAATAATGGAATGAAGCAAAGCATTGTTGTTTGCGATGAGAATGATATCATTGACATATAGAAGTAAATATGCAGAATTGGAGCCATGATGGAGAACAAAAAGAGAGGAATCTGACTTGGAGGCAATGAGTCCAATGGAAAGAAGGTAGGTTGTAAATTTGAAAAACCATATTCGTTGAGCTTGTTTAAGACCATAAAGAGATTTGTGAAGACAACAAACATGTTTTGGATGATGAGAATCAACAAAACACGAGGGTTGTTGGAAAAACACGGTTTTAGAAAGATTACCATGGAGGAAAGCATTTTTGACGTCTAATTAGTGAATAGGCCATGAATGGGAGGCGGTGATGCTTAAGACAACACGAATTGTAGCAGGCTTGATGACAGGGCTGAAAGTTTTATTGTAGTCGATTCCAACTGTTGGGAAAAACCCCAGATCACCCAACGTGCTTTGTAGCGGGAGAGTGAACCATCGGGGTTGAATTTGTGCCAAAAAATCCACTTGCCGGAGACCACATTGATACCTACAGGACAAGAAACAAGACTCCAAGTATTATTTTTCATCAAAGCATTATATTCTTCAAGCATAGTGTTGTACCAGTTAGAGTCTTTAAGAGCAGAATGATAGGAGGAAGGAATGGGCGAAATAGTAGTGGATGAAAGATTGAATTCCTTGCGGGGAACACAAATTCTAGATTTGTCTCGAGTCTGCATGGAAGGGTGGTTGTGAATAGGAGGTACTAAGCCAAGTGCACTGGATTGGTGGTGGGAAGGGTTGGGACACCGAGCGCTGTGCCGGAGAATCGGTGGGCTAAGATGGTAAGCTGGAACATGGCGAGGGTGGAGTGTGGTCTACTCTAGAGGTAGCGCATGGGCTGGCAATAGTATCAATTATAGAAGTAGTGCTATGAGCGGGAGCTTGTATAGCAATAGGCAGAAGATCAAGCATCGGATTTTCTTGGATAGGCCCAAGCCAGAAGAGGTTGGAGCACTAGGTATGCTAAAAGGAAACACAAGCTCATTGAAAATGACATGACGTGAAATAATAATCTTGCGAGAAGAAAGGTCCAAACACTGTATCCTTTGTGACAAGGAGGATATCCCAAAAAACACAAGGAGTAGAGCGGGAGCTAATTGGTGTGGAATAGAGGTGGCCAAGTTGGGATAACAATGGCATCCAAACACTTAAAAAGATGGTCATAGCTCGGTGGCTGACCACAGAGTTTTTGACATAGAGTGAGAAAATGAATAGATTTAGTAGGGCGCCGTTTAAGAAGATATGTGGCCGTATGGAGTGCTTCAACCCAATACGTAGATGTCATATGTGCATGAAACAACAAGGTTCGGAGAATGTCATTGATGGTTCTAATCATTCTCTCGACTTTTCCATTTTGTTGAGACGTATGGGGACAAGATAAGCGCAAGGAAATTCCCTTGGCTGCAAAAATTCTGGAGTATGGTGTTGTCAAATTCTCCACTATTGTCACATTGAACGGTTCGTATGGAAAAGTGGAATTGATTAAGAATCAGATAATAAAATTTTTTGAAGAATGGAGGAAGTGTCGATTTTTGCTTTAATGGGAAGGTCCAAGTATAATGCGTATAGTCATTAAGAATCACTACATAATATTTGAAACCAGAAAATCGACAATGGGAGATGTCCACAAATCACAATGCTTTATTTGAAAAGGGAAACTAGTGATGGAAGTGAATGTAGAGAAGGGAAGACGTACATGTCACCCCAATTGACAAGCATCACAAATAGAAGATAATCCACTTAAATTATTGCAAGCAATGTTGGAATGAGAAAATAAATTGAAAAGCGTGTGCCGGCCAGGGGTGTCCAAGACGTTGATGCCAAAGGTCTACTAAATTGGAGATGGCTGCATAGGCTGCTAGTGGATTGTCTTGTGGAGATGCTGGGAAAGAGTACAAGTCCGCATGACTATTAGACCTTAGAATTTCGGCCTTGCTGTGTAGATCCTTCATGGAGAAACCATAAGGGTCAAATTCAATGGAGCAACTATTATCAATTGTGAATTTCTGGACGGATATGAGGTTCTTGACTAAGTGAGGTGTATCAAGAACATGTTGTAAAGTAAAGGAAGTAGAAGGTGAATGTAAAGTAGTAGAACCAGAGCCAAGGATTGGAATAGTTGACCCATTTCCGACAACGATATGAGAGGAATTATGCAATGAGGAAGGACAATACTTAGCTAGCTTACCATGCACGCCTGTCATGTGAGAAGTAGCCCCGATATCTAGGTACCATTCACCACTGCTTGGGGTCAGGTGTGGTGCTGAGGCACTAAGGGCCTGAGAGAGCCCACTGGTGTCCCATGTAGAGGTTGAAGGCGGTGTAGGGATAGTGCCTGGCTGCATGTACATAGGGTATGCTTGGCCACCGACCTGTGGTGGACGTGTGCCTAGAATGCTAGAGCCGGTAACGCCTGTCCAAGGAGCACGCCATGGTGTGCCACCCCAGGGAGCCCCCCAAGATAGGTTGTAGGACCGAAATAGCAACAGAGGAGGGTGAATGTTGCCTTCAAAACTCCCCAAGTACTCACACAGCAAATCGAGTGAAAGAACTAGTTTCTCCGATCGAACACACGTGGTCGTAAGCCAATTGATGGTCGAACACCACGTGGTGAACACTTGCCCAAGCCGACAAAAGAAATCAAGCAGAGAGAATCGCACGGATAAAACAAGAGCGGAGAAGGACTCGATTGCGATTTCCAGTAACTAAGACTCTCTGGTCATTTGATCCTCAAATTTGAGACACTGAAAGAATCCAACCTCTGGAAAAGAAATTACCAGAAAAAACCAAAGTCTTAGCTATGCTCGGCTAGAGAGACATGGTCGAACTCAAGCAGAGGACTTGAGGCGCACGACCATTCGATTAAGAGAACTTCTCGATTCGACTCCTGCTCTCGGGAATGAAGCGGCCAAGTGGCCTTGAGATAGATTCGATTCTGAGCTAATCGAAGCACACAAAAGAATGCGAAACACGAAGAAGAGAAGAGAGAAAATGATCGCATGAAGAACAAGCTCTCAAAGCAGATCATAAACAAAACAATCATAACATCTCATAACGCAGAAATTAACTTGAGGAAGAGAGATGAATGATTGATCATGGAGGTTTCTCTGACCACTCCATCGGAGTACAAGAGCAATCGTGCTCTACCGAGAAAACTCACACAAATAGAGCGAAAAATTCGAGTGACTGGGAACAACCTCACCTATCACCCGAGCTCTACCTCTCTATTTATAGCCTCAAGCTTTGGGGAGAACCGTTAACCCCAACAAACACGGGTTTTACCACTCTCTTTTACCCAACGGCGAGAGCGAGCTCGGTGCTTTACCGTTACACCCACGGCTCCTTTGCTTTGCCGTTAGCGCCAACCACTCGGTGCTTTCGCGAGAACACGGCTTCCCTTTGCGACTTTCGCATTTCTCCAAAATGCCATCCCACTGCCTTCGGAAGCTTCCTGCGCCTTGCCTCTCAAGTCTTGCAACCACCTCGCGGACCTGCGTCGTCTTGGCACCTCTGGCGCTCTTGACCTCAGCACGCCCGTGCTTAGTCTCGGCCCTCCATGCCTCGCCACGACTAGTCTCAAGGTCCTGCAACCATCACGGACAAGCATATATTCATAGCACCGCACAAAACATTGTGTATAAACAATTGCATAAGAAACACGAACTCAAAACATGTTCCACAAAGTCGTACACCCATTACGACCGGTCAAAGACACTTAAACATTCATGCACATGACCTCGACCGCTCTCGGTCAAGGCGACTAGCCAGAGTCGATGCGACCGGTCGCAAGTGAAACGGCCGACCACGGAGGTCATACGACCGGTTACTAGATGTCTCGACCACGCTCAACCCTCCGGGGACTTGACCGTTTAGCGCGTGATCAAAACACCTTTCGACCACGTACAGCGAGTTTCTGGTCGAGACCCTTCCGACCACACCGGCGCTTGTGAGCACATCCGACCGCGACCAAGCGTTCTCGCCCTCGGTAGGCGCATCGACCACGTCCAACCAAGCCGACCCGTCGAGCTCGAACCGACCACGGTGATCGAAGTATCGACCTCCGACTACCTCTCGCGTAGCGTGGTGCGTAGCGCCGACTCCTCAGCGTGATCGTTCATTCGGCGCCGACTTTCGACCACGGCGATCGTAAACTTGCCCGACCACGGCCAGCGTGGTCGTCGCGTCGCCGACCACGGCCAAGCGTGGTCGTGACTGCCGACCACGGCCAGCGTGGTCGTCGCGGCTTCGACCACGGCCAGCGTGGTCGTCGCGCCGACCACGGCCAGCGTGGTCGTCGCGACCGACCACGGCCAACATGGTCGTCGCGCTTCTGGTGCCCGCCGACCATGGCGGTGGTCGTAGACCCCTCGGGTGACCTTCGACCACGCCCAAAATGGTCGTAAAGCTGCGAACCACTTCGCGGGAACTACGACAATGCGAACTAGCACAAACCTCAAAAATAAACTCAATCTTCCTAGATCAAGAGTCAATTACTCATCACAACCATGGGTGACCTCCACATGGTCTCTCAATCTCCCCTTGATGAGTATATTGACAAACCCGAGAAAAGCAAGAAGTTGAGTTTGTTTTGGAAAGTCCAACATGGTCCAAAGAAGAGAAAGAAACAAATGACCATGTCGACGGAAGGAACACTAGAGCAACAATCGGAAGGAGCAAATTGATCTCAAAGCTCTAAAAATTCCAACTAGCTTTTTCTTCTCTATTCTCCCCTTTTTGGCAATAAGCATCAAGGATGCAAAGAGAAAATGACATGGAAAAGGATGAAATGGTTGAAGTTTGTTATTCTAAGCATTTAGAGCCATGAGAATTATCCATATTGACCATAATGTAATACACCAAGCCAGAACTCAATAAAACGCTATCTAGATCATGACAACATATATATAAACCAGCTTAGAGCACATAGATGACAATCTGAAATGTAATGCATTTAGTGAGCAAGTCAAGTCATCAATGAGCAAAGTCTAACTAGAGATATCCATAGATGATGCAGGCCATGTCAATAAGCTAAGCGCAACAAGAAAGCTAATATTGAGTCCAAATAGAGTGCTATAAGCTCAAGATTGAAACATTGGTTAAGTACTTGATTCTTTTTGAAACTTAAGCAAGTTGAGCACAAATGATATATTTTCTTTTGAAATTCAAGGTTGTTGACAACCAGATTTTTGTTTTATCATGTGCTAGACCTCAAGCCTTATCACGACTACTTCAGCGAAGCTTAAGAAGATAGTCTAGGTCATCCAAAACTCCCCTAAGTTCATGCCAAGTGCAATGACAAGCCGTCTCATAGGAGAGAATTGGTGAAGTCGGTTTTTCGCACAAAGAGATCCTTTTGCATTTTAACATGTTGTACTAACTTATGCATCATCAAGAGACTAAAACAGCTCAATTTAAGGCTCAATATAGATTCAACGCTCTACTCAGTCTATTTGACATGGCATGAATCATAAAGAGATAGCTCAAGAAAGACTAATCTCGAATGCTAGCATGACCAGTTTTAATTTAAGTTGAGCAAGTTTAATTAACTTAGCATGGCACAAGCTAGTCTACACATACGAAGTCATGATAAATTTAGCAAGCTAAACATAAGTCATGGCAAGGTGTAAAGCATTAAAGCATGTCATAACGGGATAATAATCAAGGCTCAATGCAATTTGATTACAATGCTAAATGCTGAAAATGCATAAATCCAGCTCCCCTCAACATGAGATGCAACTTTTAGTTCAAGTTGAGTTATGTCACAATTAAGCTCAGAGGCTCCCAAAAGAACTCCCCTGAATCAAGGCAATAAGCGAGAAGCTGGGAAAGAAAGCAACAAGCAGTGGTCCTTAAAGCATAGAAAGATGTAGAGGCAACTATGGCTCAGGTGACTCCCATCTACCCCATATGACTCCGGGACAAGCAGTTGTGATAAATTACACGCTAGAGAGCAAACACGCACCTGTCTGCAGGGTGGCCCAACCCTCGCTAGAACCTACAAGAAGTGAGTGAGCTCGACCTAGTGAGATAAGAAGCAGCTAATCCTGGAAGCACAAGATAAGAGTAAGAAGTCTAAGCAACTCGGCAAGAAAAACACTCTAACCTATCTTTGGAAGGACTAAACCCAAATGCACCGCAAATGCAATGCAACTGAAATGAGACAGAAGCATAATCAATTTTAGGAAGACAGTAAAACCCAAAGCTCCCCCTTACTACAGTCCATAAGGACAAACCACCCCAAGCTCTCCCCGCAGAGCTGAAAACCTCGAACTATCCAAAGGCTTGGTGAAAATGTCAGCCAACTGGTGGTCACTCTCTACAAACTGGAGCACTAAATCACCCTTCTCTACATGGTCTCTAAGGAAGTGGCGTATATCAATATGCTTGGTCAAGAGTCTTTGCCGGGTTCTTAGCAATGTTAATCGAAGTGTTATCACGAAGAGTGGAACACTATCTATGACCAACCCAAAGTCCCGCAGGTCGAAGCCATCAAAGTACTTAGCTCTGTGGTGGCTGCAACAACGTACTCGGCCTCTGCGGTGGGTATGCAACGCATCGCTTCCTCGAAGACCGAGGAAACAAGAGAAGTGCCAATAAATTGGCGAGTGCGAGGTGCTCTTCCTATCTATCCTACACCGCAAAGTGCGCATCAGAAGGCTCTCAAGGAAAGGCGGGATGAGGAAGAGTACCGAATACCATAATCAATGGTAGCTCGAAGGTGCCGAAGATGCGCTTCACCGCTTTGGCGGTGAGATCTGTGAGAGAAGCACAGCGAGCACACGGACACGGAGAAGTGTATGTGCGGTCTCGGCGATGAGGTAAAGAAGGGAGCCGATCATATACGTACTCTTTACGATCGGTCGCTCGCCATCCTCATCCAGGTTAAGATAGGTGTAGAAGCCATCGGAGTTGACACCGCTTACCATCACTCATATCAAAGCGCCGGGAGGTCACGAGTGTACTTTCCTTGATGAAGAAATGTACCTCCCGAGTGCGCTTGATTTGGAAGCCAAGGAAGAAAGTCAACTCACCCATCATACTCATTTCAAACTCGGTGCTCATGACATCCGAGGCGTGAAACAGTATGGGAAGAGCCGCCAAAGATGATGTCATCGACATAGATTTGGACGAGCGAAGGTCATTGCCATGACGGCGGATGAACAAGGTCTTGTCTACTTTACCCATTTCAAACTCATGACTCAACAAGTAGGACTTAAGCCGCTCATACCAAGCTCTGGGGGCCTGCTTAAGTCCATACAACGCTTTGGAAAGCTTGAAGACATGGTGTGGGTATTTGGGGTTCTCGAAATCTGGAGGCTGTCTGGCGTAAACTTCTTCCTCAATGACTCCATTAAGGAAGGCACTCTTGACATCCATCTGGTAGAGCTTGAAACCCTTAGAAGCTGCAAAGGCAAGCGGGATTCTAATGGCCTCAAGTCGAGCTACGAGGGCAAGGTCTCCTCGAAATCTAGACCCTCAACACAGGAGAACCCCCGAGCTACGGTCTAGCCTTGTTCGAATAACCACTCCATCCTCGCTCTGCTTGTTCTTGAACACCCACTTAGTCCCAATAATATTGTGACCTCGCGGGGCTTGACAAGCGACCGGACCTTGTTCCTCTCGAAATTTTCTAACTCCTCATGCATGGCATTGACCCAAGACTCATCGGAAGAGCATGAGAAACATCCTTGGGCTCAAAGGAGGCAATGAAAGCGAGAATGGAGACAGAATTGAGATAAGCGATTTTGAGCGGGTAACACGCTCGAGCAGTCTCAATCATGCGCTCGAAGGATGCCTTTTCGGATATGTCGGGAGGTCGGCATGAGATGAAGAAGTGGCCTCTACCTCGTGGTGATGAGGTAGGAGCAGAGCCACTAGCTCAGAGGAAGCGAAGGCATAGGTGGTCACTGGAGGTGCGGTGGAAGACGGCACCTCAAGAGGTGGATAAGGGACTGGATCGGGTAGACAACCCTCATCTCCATCGTCCTCGTCATCCACGAAGATGGTCTCGGACTGCTCTAAAGAACACGAGATATCTGGCCTAGTCCCTGGTGGCCTCGTCAAGGTCACCTCACGAGTCTCTACCATTTTGCTAAACTCGCAGATTCGGACCCTATAAGCCGCGAAGAAGGCGAGTAACCTAGAAAGATCCCATCACAAGAACGTGACTCGAACTTATCTAGGTTCCCGGACTTGAGAATAAAGCACTTGCAACCAAACACACAAAAATGAGAGGCGCTGGGCTTTCGCGTATCTCAACTCATAAGTGCGGTGCAAGTGTGCGAAGAAAACTCGATTGAAACATGGCACGCGGTCGCAATGGCTTCAGCCCAAAACTTCCTCGGTGTAGAGTACTCATCAAGCATCGTCCTGGCCATCTCGACCAAGGTGCGGCTCTTCCTCTCCACAACGCCATTCTGCGAGGGCGTATGGAGAAGAGAGCGGTGCTCTACACTGTCTCACCACGAAACTCTCAAAGTAGGAATTCTTGAACTGCGTGCGTTGTCACTGCGGATCGCTCGTAAGGCACCGGGAGCTCAACGAAAGCCTCTTGAAAAGCCCTCGAAAATGGGTAAGCGTCTCATCCTTCGAGGCTAAGAAAAACACCCAAGAGAAGCTCGAATAGTCATCGACCACGACAAGGGCGTACCACTTCCCTCTGCTGATCGCACTCAGTGGTCCAAGCGTGTCCATGTGGAGCAGCTGTTGCAGTGCATCGGTCATCGTAACGATGGCCGGAGAATGAGAAGCGGCAACCATCTTGCCGTCTGCGGCATGGAGCGCAAACAAGATCTTTGACCATCTTGAGTTTGGCAAACCACGAATGAGATCATGGCCGCTAACTTGGGTCAAATCCGATATGACCAAGTCTCCTATGCCGAGAAAGTCAAGTCGCGGGACTCAGAAGCAACTAAACACCGGCGAGGATCACCAGAAGACTCAGAAAAAATAGCACGAAAGATCCTCCCAAAGCGAGAAATCCATAAACCGGACTACAGAAGAATCAAGAATTTTGTAATTGTTTTCTTGAAGCTCACCTCGAAACCGTTATCGGTAGGTGAGAAGCGGAGAGCACATTGTCTGCAGCTTAGTAACCAAGGCAACATCCTTAAGAATAAAAGATGCATTAATGCGCCACAGTACCTTTGGCGATGATGCGCGGATGAAGCATCTCGAAGGTGATCGTCTCATCACCGGAGCACGGGCAAGGGAAGAAAACCAACGAGTCTCAGGTCATATGGCGAGAACAACCGAGTCTACAAGCCAAACCTTGTCCTTCCCTACCCGCGAACTGAGTCAAGCAGAGTAAAGTCTCGATCGGGGTAAATCAAAAGTGATTTTGGCACCAATCTTGAACAACACGTCGGCGGATGAAGTAGTCACGCACGATGACCTCTATCTACTCTCGCTCCTGTGACTCAAAGAAGAAGGTCGTGTGCAGAGACTGAAGGCAGGGTGCGAGGGTCCGGCGCTCTGAAGAGCGAGTCGAACACCGCAACACGCTGATCACGCCGTGGTAAGCTGTCTCGGCGGGAGGCGAGATGTACCCTCGGACGGCGGAAGTCACGACTGGAGCAGCATGAGGACGAAAACCGAAAACTTCGGAAAAATCAAATCCTCGATCTTGCCCAAACCCATCGAAGCATCGAAGCAAACCTAGACCTCGTGTTGGTCTTAGATGCACTCAAAGTGCGGGGTGACCTTGAATACGCCTAAGAGCGCAACACGGTCTCTGCGCGATCTGCGCGCGCTGAAGCATCGATCGATCGTATGTCCATCCTTCGACAGAAGGTGCAATGATATAACCTTACGAGAGGTGAAGTAGCATGAGATGGCTTCGCCTTCTAAGAGGCCGGCTGCGGTGGACTCACCTTTGTGTGAAATCTCTTGAGCAGAGCCGCTGATTTGAATTTGACCTCATCGGACCTAGGCTCAACCTCGATCGCACCTCCTACTATGGGTGCGAGAATAGCAGGTGGATGCTTCCTCATATCCTCATAAAAATCATATCCTAGACCTTGATTAAATCTGCAGATCTTAGATTGGTCTAGAATAAGATTGAGCTTCTTCTTGCCGCCTACAAATTTCTCGAGAGTGTTCATAAGGTGCGACACTCCCGAAAGAGAGAGGTGCAAGAAGAGCGAGAGAGGAAGGAACAGCAGAGGATAAGGGAGCGAGAAGAAGAACCAACGATAGAGGAGAGAGTGGCTTGTGCATGCACACCAACCCTAAAGGAACATCCTACTACTAGCAGTTTGGTTCACGTCGCTAAGCGTCTCAACCTTACCACAGGGCTTCTCCCCGCCTCAACAATCACAATTACAAGCGATGGTGGCTTCTCTAGTAGGTCCTTAATTAGCTTCACACATTTTTCATCCAAAGTAATCAAGTCAATTTTTAGTTTTTCACAATTTTTGCAAGGTGAGCTAACAGGTCCTTAGAAGCATCTTGAGCCAACTTCCTATCATGATCAATCATATCTTGAAACTGTTTGGAGACGACTTCAAGTTCAGCGATTAACTTAGGACAGTTCAAGCATGAATCAATCGGCTCAAGTAAAGAAGCTTGTAGTTCAGCAATTTTATGATCGCCGTTTTAAGTTCATCTTCAAGTTATTGCAATTTTCACGGGACTCGGGCAAATCAAGAAGCATGGCATAAGGTCCTCTAGCAAACAACGTCCTTAACCTCACATGAGGTGGGAGAGGTAGTCTCATCGGTAGTAAGTAGGGTATGACCATCCTACTCAATTCTAACTCAGCAAGCGGACTAACATTCTCTACCTTAACAAAGTATCAAGCTCGGAGGACACACTATCATGCGAAGTCCTTAGTTTCTCCAAATCACCCGACAAAGCACGCATGTATCACAATCGTCACGGGAGGAGCAAATGAAAGTGAAGAAAGCTCCGTGACAGTCTATCTACTTCCTTCTCTAACTCGGTACACTTAGACCTAGCTCTAGCATGAAATCCACCTAGCTTAAGAAAAGCATCATTAAGCTGGTCATAAGAAGGAGTACCTCATCCAGTCGGATCTGGCTCATTGTCATTGAGTTCGCCCTCGAGGGCCATGAAGCACATGCCGGAGGAGTCGTTGCCGCCATCCTTGGGCTCTTGATCACCCGTCCCGTCATCGTCGCTCCATCCCTCCACCTCGCTGAGGTCAAGGTCGTCGAAGGTGGTGAGGACGCGGTGGAAAAGCTTCTTGGCCTTCCCAAAGTTGCGGAACTTCTTCTTGCCTTGAGCAGGTGCTGAGGGCTTCGTGTTGCGGTTCTTGTCGGTGTAGTCGTTCTTGCCCGAACTGCCGTAGTCACCTTTGCCTTTCCCAAGCTTGGGGCAGTTTGCTCGGATGTGGTTGGGGCCACCACACTCGAAGCAAATCACGGGTCCTCCTGTCTTTCTGTCCCTCCTCCCTTTGTAAGCACGGAGAATCTTGAGCAAGGAGGGCAAGCTGCTCATCCATAAGTCGCTCTAGCGATCATCTGTTATGTCACATAGGCGACAAGGAGAATCCGCAAAGAGAATCGAAGAGGAGGAACCGAAGCCAACGTGGGATCGATGACCAAAGCCATCATTGTGACTTCGACCTCGAGAGACAACGTCAATCTCGTGAGTCTTGAGGCGCGAGTCAGCGCATCAAGAGTCAAGGTCGAGAAGGTGCTGTCGTGTCTTTGATGGTGGTCACTTTCATCTCCCGGACCACGAAGATCGAGTGCGCGAGCATTTGGCGGCGTTATCCGAGTCGGGGTATGTAAGACCGACCGCTCGGAGGTTGCTCAAGATTTTGTGAAATCGCGAAAAGCACTCATCCAGGGACTCTCCAGCAAGCATCTCGAATTTGTTGTATTCGCGCTTGAACTGGTCCTGTCGGACCGTCTTAATCAGGTGGTGCCCTCATGGTATGCATCGAGGTCACCGGATGTAAATGTCGAAGCGACAGGTGAGAGATGCGATCGAACTCGCTTCTACTCAAGCCCTGGATAATGATGTTCCTTGCCTTCGCATTTGCCTCAACATCGGGCATGTTTGCCACATTGATGTTCTCATCGGCAGGAACAACAAATCTGACCTTCACCTTCCGCCAAATGGCATACCCCTGAGCCTGGATGTATGTTTCCATTCGGCTCTTCCAGAAGGGGTAATCCAGGCCATCAAAGACGGGAGGTTTGGTCGAGTACTTGTCCGTCGCCATGGCTCTTGAGACCGGTTAAGATCTATGAATTAGAGCTAACCGCTCATACCAATTGTAGGACCGAAATGGCAGCAGAGGGGGTGAATGGTGCCTTCAAAACTCCCCAAGTACTCACTGAGAAATCGAGTGAAAGAACTAGTTTCTCCGATCGAACACACGTGGTCGTAAGCCAATTGATGGTCGAACACCACGTGGTCGAACACCTGCCCAAGCCGACAAAAGAAATCAAGCAGAGAATCTGCGCGGATAAAACAAGAGCGGAGAAGGACTCGATTGCGATTTCCGAGTAACTAAGACTCTCTGGTCATTTGATCCTCAAATTTGAGACACTGAAAAATCCAACCTCTGGAAAAGAAATTACCAAGAAAAACCAAAGTCTTAGCTATGCTCGGCTAGAGAGACATGGTCGAACTCGAAGCAGAGGACTTGAGGCGCACGACCATTCGATTAAGAGAACTTCTCGATTCGACTCTGCTCTCGGGAATGAGCGGCCAAGTGGCCTTGAGATAGATTCGATTACGAGCTAATCGAAGCACACAAAGAATGCGAAACACGAAGAAGAGAAGAGAAAATGATCGCATGAAGAACAAGCTCTCAAAGCAGATCGCAAACAAAACAATCATAACATCTCATAACGCAGAAATTAACTTGAGGAAGAGAGATGAATGATTGATCATGGAAGGTTTCTCTGACCACTCCATCGGAGGTACAAGAGCAATCGTGCTCTACCAGAGAAAACTCACACAAATAGAGACGAAAAATTGAGTGACTCGGGAACAACCTCACCTATCACCCGAGCTCTACCTCTCTATTTATAGCCTCAAGCTTTGGGAGAACCGTTAACCCCAACAAACACCGGTTTTACCACTCTCTTTTACCCAACAATGAGAACGAGCTCGGTGCTTTACAGTTACACCAACGGCTCCTTTGCTTTGCGTTAGCGCCAACCACTCCGATGCTTTCGCAGAGACACAGCTTCCCTTTGCAGCTTTCGCATTTCTCCAAAATGCCATCCCACTGCCTTCCGGAAGCTTCCTGCGCCTTGCCTCTCAAGTCTTGCAACCACCTCGCGAGACCTCGTCGTCTTGACACCTCCGGCGCTCTTGACCTCAGCACGCCGTGCTTAGTCTCGGCCCTCCATGCCTCGCCACGACTAGTCTCAAGGTCCTGCAACCATCACGGACAAGCATATATTCATAGCACCGCACAAAACATTGTGTATAAACAATTGCATAAGAAACACGAGAACTCAAAACATGTTCCACAAAGTCGTACACCCATTACGACCGGTCAAAGACACTTAAACATTCATGCACATGACCTCGACCGCTCTCGGTCAAGGCGACTAGCCGAGTCGGTGCGACCGATTCGCAAGTGAAACGGACCGATCACGGAGGTCATACGACCGGTTACTAGATGTCTCGACCACGCTCAACCCTCCGGGGACTTCGACCGTTTAGCGCGTGATCAAAACACCTTCGACCACGTAACGCGAGTTTCTGAGGTCGAGACCCTTCCGACCACACGGCGCTTGTGAGCACATCCGGCCGCAGCCAGCCGTTCTACGCCCTCCGGCCGCATCGACCACGTCCAACCGAGCCGACCCGTCGAGCTCGAGCCGACCACGATGATCGAGTATCGACCTCCGACTACCTCTCGCGTAGCGTGGTCGTAACGCGCCGACTCCTCAACGTGATCGTTCATTCGAGCGCCGACTTCCGACCACAGCAGTCGTAAACTTGCTTCGACCATGGCCAACGTGGTCGTACTGTCCTTCGACCACGGCCAAACGTGGTCGTGACCTGCTTCGACCACGGCCAACGTGGTCGTACTGGCCTTCGACCACGGCCAACGTGGTCGTGCTGGCCTTCGACCACGGCCAACGTGGTCGTGCTGACCTTCGACCACGGCCAACATGGTCGTACTGCCTTCTGGTGCCCTTCGACCATGGCCAGAGTGGTCGTAGACCCCTCGGGTGACCTTCGACCACGCCCAAAATGGTCGTAAAAGCTGCAGACCACTTCGCCAGGGCTACGACAATGCAGAACTAGCACAAACCTCAAAAACTAAACTCAATCTTCCTAGATCAAGAGTCAATTACTCATCACAACCATGGGGTGACCTCCACATGGTCTCTCATAGGTGAACGGGAACCCATTGGACTTGACCATCATGACCACCGTGTCGGCCACCACTATTGCTACAATCACCACCATTGCTGTGACTACTGCGGCCACGACCACCTTGTAGTTACGGCGATCAATGCCGCCATCGCCATTGCTGCCACCATTGCCGCTAGAGTAGTTGTTCTTGACGTGGTCGCCCTGATCACCGCGCCCCCTCCTGTGGTGCCGCCATTGGTTGTTACAGCTGCAGCAAGAAGTGTTGCTGCGGCAGCTGCCTTGGCCTCCTGTTCCTTTGCTGTTTCTTCAAGTAGCAGATAGCCACGAGCCTGCATAAAGGAGGGAAAGGACTGTTGCATGGGCAGGATCGTCTTCAGTGTGGCAAACTTGGGGGAGAGTCCACATATGAGCTGCAGCACGAGAGCCTTCTCAGAAACAAGCTGATCACAATTAGCAAGGCCATTGGTGAGGTCTTCAACTTGTGGTAGTAGGGGAGATGGAAAGATCGCCTTGTGCTAGCCCTCGGAAATCTGCTTCGAGGTGTATGGCTTGGCTCATTTTGTTATCCCGAAACATTTGTTCAAGTTTGAGCCGTGTGCCATACATGGTGATGTCGTTGACATCAACGAAGTGCATCAACTCATCGGTAATGGTGGCGTAGATCCACCCAAGTACGGTCAGGTCAAGCCTAACCCATTCACCATCATCGTGATGTGGCTCGTCTCCGTTGACGTGGTGCCACAGGTTGAACTTGCCGAGGACGAGGTAGAAGAGACAACGCCAAGTCGAGTAGTTATTGGCCAAGACATCTAAGGTAGGCACAAGCCCCTTGATGTTGATGGCGTGGATGGCCTACGCAGTCGAGGTAGAAGATGCTGCAATGGCCTGGGAATTGTTTTGAGATGAGGCAAGGCTGGAGACGTCATGGGTGAGGGCAAGGCTGGAGATGTCAAATAGTAATATATCAATTTTGTTCATCTCTCATTGATCACTTTTGTTTTGATTGATTTTGATATTTTATCTCCCCTTCTTCATCTTGTTGGATGCCAAGAATGAGTAAGTGATAAATATAATTCCTTATCCATCTAGACACTAAGTTTGGCAAGTTCTTAAAGCTATCTATTTTTGCTTAGATTTAACCTTCTCGAGGTATCGCCCATGGTGGGGAGAAGAGAATTTTTGGAAAGAAGAAGGGAAGGTGGAGCAGGTTCAAGAGCCGAAAGGCTCTGATACCATGAGAAATGTTATGGTATTCACTGTGTTCATTCAGTCATATGTGGATGCCATATATAGGCTTTACAGAAGCGCTGGAGATAGCCAAGCGCATGTACAACAGATTGAGAGGAAAGTGGATCATAGTGATTACGTGATTACGCAAATCATACGGCCGTGAGACGTGGTCAAGTAGTTGGCAAGTTGCCCGAGTCATGCAGTGAAGACGAGCTAGGGCCATGCATAAGATGAGATCCTCCTGAAGTATTGGTTTGCTGACACTTTTACTGTCTAAAAACAGTAAACATGTCTTTAAAACGTTGTCTCACTCAGATATCAGATACCATAAGAGATTTTATCCTTGAAACAAACCATAAGAGATTTTATCCTTGAAACAAGCTTGTTCATTAGCATCAATGGCAATCTCTTGTAGCACTCATCTCCTGGTCATTTCCTACTGCAATCATCCTTGGCATGGCTTTCAATGTACCGGTACGGATCGAATAGTTTCATTAACCTTTTCCTCCTCCTTACTTGCATCAGCTATCTTGAGTTCACTGAGTGGAGATATACGTGTCTACTTGTGCCACTAGGGGGAGTACCTTTACATTGGAGCAGCTCTCTTCATCGTTGTGTTCTGCATCATTGAGATGGACAAGCCGGACAAACCTCACAACTTTGAGCCAGAGATCTACATGAAGGAGAGATCGGCTCGAGACAAGCTCATCGCGGACTACAACTCCATGGACATCTGGGACTTCAACTAGAAGTACGGCGAGCTCTGGGACTCACCGTTTGCAGAGATGAGATTGTGAATTCATAGATGCCATTCAGAAAATGGGGCGTCACATTGGCTAGAATGCTAGCTGCAGACCAGTGCAGATGATATGTACGTATGACATTCCAAGGAAAGCAAGGATGGCATAGGTGCAAGAAAAGGCTCTTCAAATAAAGAAGTTGGAATAGAAGGCTTGCTTTCTATGATTTTGTCATGTCTTAGATTCTCAGCCCTGTAAAAATGAGAGCTGAATCGTCTCTTTCATCCTCATATATGTATGTAAGGCTTCTGAAATTACGTACTCTCTGAACAAAGCATGGATTAGTAGCAGCACCTTGTTCCTTCAACTTCCTGCATCTGCATGGTTCTTTTATCTTTTCCCCAATGTTTTTGAGAAAATACTTTGCAGGGATAATGCAATAGAAATAGAATTGCCAGTTTGGCACCACCCTCCCAATCATATAAATATCAAACAAAAGGAAATGTCACTCTTTCTTGTACAAGATGAAAATCTATGGCAAAAAAAAGGAAAAAAAAGAAAGGGAACCTCACAGCTGCTCCTTTTTTGTACACTTGAGTTACAGCTAATGAGCTGACCCACTGTGAAAATAATTAGAGGGGGGGGGATGGAAAGAGAACAGCTAATCTATAACTCTGATAAGAGGAAACTACCTTAGCTGTAAATGCTACACATTCCATCCTTCATCTTGATGTTGTGAAGAGCTGACTGCCTAGAGTCACAGTTGGGGTGCCTTCTGTCATGACGGTTGTCAACCTGATCTCTTGCTCGCGTATCCGGTGTATCTCAGCCTCCACCAAGCTCATCAATGGACGATGCTCGCTCAGTGGGTTGACGCACCACGATGTCAAGCGCAACAGTTCCTTCATGCTTTCTGAGGTAAAGCCACTAGTCATTCTGCTATCTGCAATTGCAGAGATATCACTTGATTCCTGAAAGTTCTGCACCTGCATATCAGGCGTCAGCAGATACAAAGTAAGCAAACTGCAACTTTTAATACTGATATGATAGAGGAATTATAGATTTTTTTTTGTGTGAAATGGATAGGAACCAGTGTGTCGGCCTTTACCCATCGAATGATGCTTTGATCAGACACAGCTCTCCTTCCACTGACCAACTCCACAAGGAACACACCAAAACTGTATACATCGCTTTGTATGGAAAAACTTACGGATTCCTTCACTCTGGTTATGCAACCAAATGTTTCGTCAAACTCGAGCACTGGATGACGATAAATTGGTACTAGTGCAAGTAACACATTGAAAGCATCTAGTTTTCTGCTATCCACTGATGAAGTCAATGAATGTAAGAACTAACAAAACAAAAGTATCTCAGTAGTTACCGAGGATCAAGGAAAGGATCGTTAGATGTCCTTGAAGACGGGCCTGCACCACCTAGTCGATCAAGCAGGCCTCGAATGCCAGCATCCGCAACTTTGGGTATGAAATCCTCATCCACCAGGACATTAGCCGTTTTGAAGTTCATATGGACAGCAGGAGGGGTCAGAGAATGCAGGTGAGTTAGCCCTGAGTAACAGGAAAGATTATTATGTTAAGATTGCTTGCGTAGTGATGTAAGATCTTCACTACTGGAAAATGAGGCAGGCAATCCTATATTTTATTATGGATATGGATTTCTGAAAATAAGCTTCTGCCAATAGAGGAAAGTGTAGAGCTGCTATCAATGTGAAGGCTCACCTTTAGCAGTTCCATAAGCAATAGAAAGTCTCTGCTTGAATTCTAGCCTTACACATAGAGTATGGCTGTTACCTGCAGAATTACATCAGAATAAAATTACCACCTTTGATGTGCTTCTTGTACATGAGAATAATAATAGGAAACACATAATGAAAAATCACCATGTAAATGTGTAGAAACACTGCCATTGGGGACATACTCATAAACAAGCATCTGCATGCCATTCTCCTGGCAATACCCCGAAAGGTTCACAAGGTTACGATGATGGATAGATGATAGGTAATTAACCTGAGGAGAAAAAAGCACCAAACATGAGTTCAGGGCCACCATATGTAAATCAATTTCTTTGATAGAAAAGGATGCCTCTTTACTTTCTCTCCTCTTGCATGCGTACTCAACACACATTCTGCCAATGTAGCGTCAGCCACTACTCTAAAGAATCTGTGGATAAGGAAATTTTTTAGCACCTCTTGAATAAATTCCTGGCTAGGAGGAGAATGCCGCCTTTTAACAGCTACAATTGTGCCATCCTGGAGCAAACCCTTGTATACCTCTCCAAACATTCCATGTCCAATAAGATTCAAACTGCTGAAGTTCCTTGTAGCTGAACTTAGTTCCTCCAGAGTCAGACATCTTGCTCCTTGAAGCTCTGATATATAGAAGGGCAGTTTAAGCTAAAAATAAAATTGAGCCACTAGCCGAAAAGTGTCGAACTTCAGAGCCTCTTGAAAAGTAATTTAAGCAGTACCTGGTAGAGCTGGACCCGACGAACTACTCTCTGAAGAGTCTGAAGTTCTTCTGCAGTGCCGTAGGCAAAGTACTATAAGAAGTATCACAATCCCTACTAATGCCAAGCCTCCTGCAGCACCTCCTAGAGCTGCTGCAAGAATTGCTGACATCTAGTATGAAATCTCTTCCTTCAGAATAGGGTAGTAATTTTTGTGGTAGCAGTGATGAAGTTTGCACCAGTAGACATATAACCTAAAGAGTAGTACATTAAATTTATCTTGATTTAGCATTGAATTCATAAGAACAAGAGCATGCAGATTGCGAAACCAACAGTGCAATGTTACACAATGAACTAACTAGTTTCAGAATACAGTGAAACATCTGCACCATGTATGGATGGATTTCTTGAAACAGCACATGACATATTTAATGTCCTAATGGAGGATGGGAGAAATAGCTGCTTGGCTGATACATCAATTATTTTGGTTAAATTTACCTCATGTCGATTGAACATGTTAAACTCTTCTAAGCAGTGGTAAAATAGGAAAGCATATTCCGATCATTACGTCAGCAGTAACCAAGCCATTATTAATGCATAAATCCAGAGAAAGGATAACTATATCATCAAATGGAACAATGCTAATTTGTAGGATATTCGAAATTGAATATTACGTGGCACGGTGGTCCGTGCCTTTAGCATTTTCTTTTCTTTTTTTCCCTTTTCTTTCCCAGATAACGCGCCACCCCTTTATTCAAAAAAATCGCGCCATAAATGGATTTAGAGAAATCATACCTACACTACTAAAATTCCCATGTTATACAAAGAGCCTCACAAATGCAATAATCTGTAGTAGATATTTACTGGGCTGGCAATAAAACTACATGACTATGTGCAAAAAGAAATTGTTCACTACAGCATTGTATAATTATAGGGACGCTCTTCTACCAAATAAAGAAAATATGAATAAGCTGCAATGTAATTTGAAAACATGAATTTCTTCTGCTTGAACAATTTGCATTTTCAAGCTGTAGATATATGAGTTGGTTTGATTTGTCTACGAAGCAATCTCACAAATCTACCATTTCTGTGATCTAATAATGTGGCATTGGATTTATGGTCTCTGCAGTCATTGGCAAACAAGATCATGCAATAGGACAAGAATTCCAATCACGAAAAACAATCAATAGAAAGAAAAGTGCTAATTAATACATTCTATATAAAGTTTTTTTTCTGAACTTAATGTTATATATATAAAAAAAGAAGTATGCAGGATGATCCATAACCTATATAACCTATGATCAACAAAATTCAGTACTCCTGATCAATGTTTGAATGCAGGTAATCTGAAAATTCACATCATTCACACTCTTGCCTCCGAAATATACGGCAATCCCACCAGATTTTGGTCCAAGAAAGCCCAGGATCATGCAAAGATGAAAACTTTGGTCAAATGCCCACAATTTTGAGATCATCCAAACCCATACCATACCTGCAGATTGTCCGGGTCTCCTGGCGTCATTTCCATCCAAGCACAACAGCAGCATCAAATGCTGGAGCCATGCTGCAGACAGCAACTTGTTCCTGCCAATTCTTGACTTTGCCCCTCTCTCCTCTCTTCTTCCTCCTCCACTTGCTCCTATTATCACACAGGAAAAAAATGTTGAGCAGTGACACCTTATACCATCTACTTGGTTCAGGGGAACAGCAAAGGAAGGAATCAAATCAATCAGGAAATGCAAGAAATAGGCAAATTATGGCAGAAACATGTATAGACATGTAGGAGCTAGCAAGAATCCATGAAAAGAAAAGGTGAGAGAAGCAGCAAGCAAGCAGGCAAGAAACCTCTGCCTCCTCCTCCCCAGGTGGGTCTCTGTACTGTCAATTGTTTGTGAGTGAGAAGAGTGGGGAGGTTTGGGGAGGGAGGCAAGGGGGGGAGAGAGCCCACAAGAAAGCGAACACCAGTAGAAAGGAAACCAGCAAGCAAGTATATATATAATGGTTGGGTTGAGCTGTAGGCATCAGAGGCAGGCAAATGTGCTTAAAAATGTGAGCTCGGTGTTGTTGTTGCAGGTAAAAACAACCCGAAAAAAATGACCGCCTTATATGAACTTTATGTAGCCTTTGGATCTTTGTAGTATGAACTAGCATATGAACTTAAATGGATGGATCTCCCAATGATTGCCCCAAAGGCGACAATTCGTTGGGATAGCGACACTGCGCCGACGCAGCAATTCTTTCCCCCAATATTTAACTCCTCAATTCTCTTCACCTACATTCATATCATCAAATTATTATACCCTCCTATGAATCTTTCTCGCATTGCTTATTTCACTGTTTTATCAAACTAAACAAAAACAAGGAAATAAAACAAATGCGTGAGATGGAAAAGAAGCCGCCAAGCCAATGATTGCTGGGAAAGAGAAGAACATGATGGGGGCTTAACAAGTTGGAAGACAGACAGGACCTGCTCATCTTTATCTTTATTATTATAAAAGTGTGAGTTGATGGTTGGTCCATTCTCTCTTCTTTCTTCTCAGCCATTCGATTTGATCTGAACTATTCGTGTCTCTCCTCCTCTCTCTCTCAGAATACAACCACCCACCCCTCACTTTCCCCATCTCCTTGCGCATTCTGGCTACCCTTCTCTCTCTGTCGTTTGCTCTCTAATATTTGATGTGTGAAGTTGACCAGGCAGTAAGTTCTGTCTCATTATTTTTATGACTCCGTTGCAACGCACAGGTCTCTAACTAGTCAAATAAAAAGGACTGCTCTCTCTGTGTTTTTTTCCATTATTTTTCTCCTGTGTGCTGAAATTTTCCCTTTTGATAGGGCTGTAACATGGGGGAAGCAGGGAGAACATCAGCAGAGGAGTTGAAATCACACAAATATCACTCTTAGTCACGTTTTTCAAATGTACCTCTTAAACCGTGCTGTCGAGCTATTAACTCGGCAAGTCTACTACTGTGCGCGGTAGGTCCACTATAGTGCAACTGTGTGTGATAGATGCGTAAGAGGAGGGCTAAATTTATAAAAATGGATGTTTGGGACTAAATTTGAAAAAAAAAAAGTGGTTAAAATGATATTTTCAAACTTGATTTGAGGAGTTGTTAGTTAGTCCCAAATTAGAAGGTTAATAACTTTGTTTTGGAAAAGATAATCCTATTCTGTTGCTGCCTGTGCTCCAACACACAGACTGCACTAAGAAGACAATGGAAACAAAAGATAGATCGCTGGTTATCTTCCAGACTGGGCGTGAGCTGTGTGCTTACCGTCGCTTACTGCTGGCGAAGTGTCCGTTAGCAACTTTTGTTTACTGCTAGTAAGATTTCAGTTACTATTACTTTGATACTAATTTTTTACAGGAGTGCTCACATGTAAGGTGAGAACAGTCGGTTATCACTTCTGTGGTTTTGTGATTCAACTCGCTCTATTATCATTTTCTTTTTTGCTAGTTGTAAATTGCCAAAAAAAATTCTTAAGTTAATTTTTTGATCATTAAGATTTGGTATGGAGGTTGATGCGCCACATGATCAGACGTTGATCCAATGCATAAAAAAGTGACTTATACTTAAAATTCCGATTGCCTTACAAGTGGACAACCTCATTTTAATAAGTGTTTTTCATACTATTTCGAAGGACCATACGAGAAGGTCCAGAGTTTCGTTGCAATGAATCATTGCCATTTTAGAGGAATGGAAATTTAGATTTTACAAATTTGCAGTTTTTTTTGACAATTTGCAGACCAGACGATTAGACTGACCAAAGGAGGTGGCCAGATCGGCCGACACCAATGGTCCAACTAGCAGCCATCACCGGTCAGATCGGCCAGTGCTAGTGGTTTGACTGGCTAGCCTGTTTTGATTGGCTGAAAATTGGAATTTTGGGATTTTTGGTTATGGATTAATTTGGAATAGAGACTTACTAGTTAACCATCCAACCTTGCCCATTAAGGCCATGTGTTCTAGGATTAGGGTTTGAGAAGTGTAAGTGTTGTGACGTGCTCTCTTGTTCTCTAGGTAGAGTGGCTATAAAACCTTTATTTTTAAGTAGTAATATATCAATTTTATTCATCTCTCATGAATCACTCTTGTTTTAGTTGATTTTGATCTTTTCTCTCCCCTTCTTGATCTTGTTGGATGCCAAGAATAAGTAAGTGATAGATATATCTCATGCAAATTATTCCTTATCCATCTAGACACTAAGTTTGGCAAGTTCTTGAAGTTACCTATTTTTGCAGATTTAACCTTCTCGGGAGATTTCTTGATCTAAGAGTTTGCGCCTTGATTCTCTGTGATTTCTTGCTTGTTATGATATGTGATAATATATCTAGAGCTATCTTAGCCATCTTTTACCCACGAGTAAGTCATATTCCTCTTTTTTTGGTTTTTGTCCGATTTTGATGCAATCTTACTCGTTCTTAAAAAGTCTGAATTTTAATATGGATTCTTGTGATCCTTGGATAGAATAGGTTCCTGAGTCCTTGAGAAAGGTGTATGCAAAATTTCATATCTTTTGAACTTGGATTTTTAAAGTTGCATCAATTTAGGCTGAAATTTTCAATTCTGGAATAGGGAGAGGTTTGAACGCCTCCTCAAACCACCAGAGGCCGGTTAGGCTGCCAGGTACCGATCATAACGCCCCTGATAGCCAGTCTGACCGCCAGAGCCCGGAGGTTTTGGATTTCTTTTTTTTTTGAGTTGTTTGTTTTTGTGTTGGCTTTTAATTCTAATCTTCATAGCTCAGTAATTATTAAGTGAAGAATCAGTAAATACTTAAAAACATTTTAGAAGATACTATTCACTTCTCTGTTATTATACTAGTCCTATACTGTCCCACCGTAACCACATCGAGGACCCTTCTCGGCCCCTCCATCTCACTTAATTATCAGAAGGTTATAGAGTGCCGGATTTGTCCGACCTTTTACTAATACCTACTGTTGACAAAAGTGCTTGCTGCTAAATTTATGGAGACCGTCCTCATAAGACAAGGAGAGTCAAGTATTAATCGTGTGGTTGTGTGCCCCAGGCATCCAACCTAGTTTATCGTAAGAAGACAATCTGTTTCTTTCTCTCTCTCTCTCTCTCTCTTAACATTTTCTCTCCCCCCCCCCCCTTGACATGAGGACAATCTAGTCGTAAATTGCCATTTTTTTCTTATGTCGAAGTCATTTTTTTTATCATTAGACATTGGTATGGAGGCCGTGTGCCATATAATTAGATGTTGATCCAATGCATAAAAAAGTGACTTAAAAGATTCGATCACCTTTTTTGACAAAAAAATTTTCGATCACCTTACAAATAGGCAAACAAGTATTTTATTAATTGGTTTTCACACACTCCCACTGGGACCACGTTTGAGGCAAGAGCTACCTTCCCTTGTTCCCACCACTGAGCCCTTGCCCCTCTATCTCACTTTACTATCAAAAGGTTATTCAGATCGTCGGATTTGTCACACTTTTTAGTACTCTCTACTGTGGTGACGAAGTGTTTGCTGCTAACTTTATTGGAACCGTCCTCGTGTGAGACGAGGAGAGTCAAGCATCACTTTGTGTGGTCGTCAACAACCATCCAACTCAGTTTATCGTAAGAAAACAATCGCCCTCAAGTAAGGGGGTGTTTGGTTCCACGCCAAACTTTGCCACGCCTTGCATGTGGCTGCCACAGAGAATTAGTTGCTGTTTGGTTTCTGACTAAACTGAGGCAGCCACAGTTCATCCCCATGCAAATTCACGCCACAAGTGTGGCGGCCTTTTTCTTCGCCACAATCTCTGGCGACGCCACAGACCGCTTGGCTAGCAACGGCTGGGAACCAAACATGCCCTAAATCTTCTGCAGCTCGACATTCCAAAACAACAAGCTCTTATTGTACCACCACCGCAATCTGCCCATCCAAACCAGTTATTTATAGTACCTAGGTGTGCCAAATGAAGAGGAAGAAGGCACCCTACCAAAAATTGCCTAGTAGGTAGTGAGCTATGCTTCAACTGTGGAGAAGAAGGACGCCTCAAGATGAACTGCCCCTACCTTGCTAAACCAACTAGACCACCAATACAACTGACTTAAGGGACACTGATATAAATTCGAATGCAAGACCCACCCATGGAACAAGGACAAGGAGGGCCTGCGAACATGGCAACGCGAGGGGTAAGACGTGTGGAACCGATGGGAGGACTGGCCCAATTGAATCATGTGGCAGCTGAGCAGTTGAAAGAAGCAACAGATGTCTCATGGGTACAATACGTATACCATCCTCAATTGGTACTAAATTATTATCACCTTGCATAAAAGTGAAATTATATTTTAATCTGGATAAATGCTATGCAAAAAAATGGAAAAGATATCACGGTCTCAACTATTGGAGCAATTGACCCGTAGGATAAGCAAGGGTAGGTAGTTGGGGAACCCACTGTCATACCAAGAATTAAGGGTAGACAGTTGGAGAAGCTACTGTCATGTTAGTAAATAAGAGGTCGGCTGAGGGCGCCTGTGGCAATAGAACAAAGGGGCATGGTTGGGACCCTCTGCATAGAAATATTATATAAGGATGAACCAACTCTCACTCATGTACAAGTTGTATTATTGTATCGGCCATAGTCCCGTTTAGGATAGGCAGAAAATGCTACTCTACCAAAGTTAATCATAACTCCATTTGGTTATGCGAGACTGGGTAAGGACAAGAGAGAGGCAAGACCCAGGGTGGATGCTAGGCGATGGGGAAGCCTTCCTAGCACGTGTTGGGCGATGGGGTAGCCTCCCTAACACACAGTTAGCAAGGTGGTGATCCCTAAGGTGGTGCTAGGTGATGGCAAAGCCTCTCTAGCATGTGCTAGGCGATGGAGAAGCCTCCTTAGCATAGGGGTCAACATCGTGATAATTGGGTGGAGTTATTATACTTTAAAGTAGAGAAAATGTTCCGACTTGAGCATCACATGTAAGAAAATGCTAATGAACCTATTGCAGTCAGCGTCAGGGTGGCTATGGGTAAAACGATACAAGAGCCTGCACAACACTAAACAAAATCATGAATTCATGCCCGTCTTCTGGACTGGATGCTATGGAATCCTACACGGGATCTTTTCTTTGAACATGAGTGTTTGGTATATTTCTAAATTGACAATCTAAAATTCTTTCATAACCTAAAAACATTTATTTTCTAAACAAGAATGAGAATAGATGATCCAAGAAATGTTATATTTTGAGCATACAGTCCACTTTTGCTAAATAAGTTTATTGAGTACTTTGTACTCACTCTTGCTATTAACTCTCCTTATTAGACATGAGTGAATACAATGATCTACATAGTTATACAGAGGTCTACACTGAGGATAGCTACACCTAAGGAAGCAAGCTCGGCCTAGAGGTTGTCGTGCATGAGACGGAATCCTTGTATGGATGTTGGGATGAGTAGAAAGCGGCCAAGAGCCATTGTTGTGAAATCGAGTACATTAGTGTGTAACTATCTACTCATTGCTTTCTTTGTATAAATATTAGTAGTACCATTTCCTTTCCAATTATCGTAATATTCGGGCATAACTTGTTAAGCCCTATTTTGGATTGTAGCTCTGCATGGCAATGGTATTGTAATAATATTGTACTGCCTCTAATTATTGTCCTACTGTAATACTCTAATGAGCTTATTATAATTTGCTGACTAGTGTTATTACCTCTTGGTAATGACACAGGTCGTCACACGTACGTGGACGACGTAGTTGTCAAAAGCCAGCGTGTGGAGTCATATGCCGCGGACCTTCAAGAAACCTTTGGCAATCTTTGCATGGTAGGCATTAAGCTCAACCCAAAAAAATTCATCTTCAGGGTTAGGGTGAGTAAGCTACTAGGCTTCCTGGTCTTCGAGAGAGGCAACGATGCCAACCCAGACAAAATCAATGCCATAAGGACCATAGAGACCCCAAGACCATTATGGAGGTCCAGAGGCTAGCTCATTGCCCTCAACCAATTTCTATCATGGGCACAGAGAGGGTACTCCTATTCTTCAAAACCCTCCACAACTCTGGTGACTTCAAATGGACCGAGGAATGCGCCCAAGCCTTCGAGGACTTGAAAGAGTACCTTGGGTGCCTCTGAAGCTTGTGTGCCTAGAGCAAGAGGTTCGCTCCTACTATACTTCACGACCCCTCAGGCAGTGAGCATGGTGTTGGTACTGGAAGAAGGGGTCACTCAACATCCGGTGTATTACGTGTTTGAGGCACTCCAAGGAGTGAAGACACAATACACAGAGCTAGAGAAGCTAGCGTACACCCTATTGATGGCCTCGCATAAGCTATGGAACTACTTCCTAGTGCACCAAATCATTGTTCCATCCTCCTTCTTCCTTGGAGAGATGCTGCAAAACAAGGAGTCCACGGACCACATCGGTAATTGGGCCATGGAATTAGCACCTTTCTCCATCAATTACATGGCTCGCACGGTAATAATTTGTAAGTTCTGGTAGACTTTATCATTGAATGCACCCTCACATGTCAACCAGACTACCAAGCACCAGTGGAGATAGTTTGGGCACTGCACACCAACAGAGCATGGGGCATCACGAGGACTAGAGTAGGTGTCGCCATCACAACCCCAGAGGGACAAAGGCTAGCCTATGTAGAAAGGCTCAAGTTTCTAACCACGAACAATGCAATAGAATATGAAGCTCCTTAACATTTGGCCCCACGGGCTTTGGTGGGGAAGGCCTTCCGCCAGAGCTTCTATTGGCCCACGATAGCATTGGATGGACACAACCTGGTGAAACAATGCTAGAGATGCCAATGGATGGGGAGGTTCATCCACTCCCCACTGACCTTTCTACAACCAATCCCCCTGGTATGGCCCTTGATGCACTAGGGGCTCGACATCATAAGACCACTCCCTAGGGCACCCAGCGACCTTAGGTTCGTCGTGGTGGACTATAAGTACTTCTCCAAGTGGACCAAGGCCCGACCCCTGGTGAAGATCTCCTCCATAGCGGTACAAAAGTTCTTATGGTAAAACATCATGTGTTGGTTCAGAGTCTCCATGGAAATCATCATGGATAATAGCCTACAGTTCGACTCAGCAAGTTTCTAATCCTTCTACGTGCATATGGGTGTCAAGATATGCTATGCATCAATGGGGCACCCACACTTGAATGGGGTGTGGAGCATGCAAATGGCATCATATCAGAGGGCATAAAGTAGTGGTTGGTCTGACTACCCAAAGGACTGTGGCTAGGGGAGTTGCCAAAAATCCTTTGGTCCATGTGCACAATGATCACGTGACCAACTGGCTTCACCTCGTTCAAGATCCCCTTCGGCGATGAGGCCATGACACCCAAGGAACCGAAAATAAAGTCCCATCACACACTGGCTGAGGCACCCTCAGCAAAGCACCAGCTCCCACTGGACCTCATTGATGAAACCATAGTACAAGCGACAAACAACATCATGAAGTACCTCAGGACGACTGTGGCCTCATACAACAAGAAGGTTAAGCCATGCTGTCTGGCGGTAGGGGACCTCGTTCTCAAGAAGGCCCTTCACTCAAAGACAATGAAGAAGCTGGAATACAAGTGGGAAGACCCGTACTAGGCTTGATGAGGAAACATTCGCCCTTTTGTCGTGTAGACTCATAGAGGTCGCCTTTGAACTCGAGCTCTCCTCCTGGATCTCAAGGGCAACACGATATCCCCCTGTCGAAACCACAGGGGGAGAGCTAAACCGAGCTTGCTTCACAGATTGATGAGGTGAAGCCGCAGCCACCAGGCAGGCCGAGGCACTTGGTGCTGTCAGCCACCTGCCTCTTCCGAACCAGCCTGAGCTTCTTCCTCCTCCCCCATGACGCCAAGTCCACACTCATCTTTGTCATCGTGCCCCCTCATCCTCCCTGACCCACTCAGCATCCCTCTCCACCTTGACCTCCTCCTCATCATCACTGAGGAGGCACTTTGCATCCTCCCCTTTGCTGAGAGACGCAAGGGGTGTGGAGCACAGCGAAATTATAGCAAGGGGAGTGGGAGATTCCTCGCGGCCCTTCTTATCCCCAGCATCGCTGGCACGGGAACCGTAGCCACTAGAGGAATCAATGGATGACACAGGGCAATCCAAGATAGGGAGGCCCAAGGCCTCGCACACTCTATTGATATGGGGCCAGCCGTTAGTAGCGTCGGCGCGCAGGCTGTGCTCCTTGGAAATGTAAGTCCCTAGGAACACGTAGTCCACCCATTCGGCTTCCTCTAGTGAGGCCACTACAAGAGCAAACAACGAGACCAAGTCAGCAGGATAATGGTGAAGCCCATGAATGAAAGTCACAAATTAAAAGAAGCTGACATCTTACCTGGGGTAGTTGGCCTCTCCAGCTAGCAGATAGGACCCCAGATTCTACCTTCGCGAGGGGGCGGGGGATAGCAGTCTACAACATCTAGCTCTGGGCCAGTAGAGCCACGCGTAGAGTACAAAACTTTTCTGCGAGGTACCGCATATTCATCCGCCATGCAAGGCCCTGAAGCCACTTTGCCTGTCCCTCGTCATCGTGATCCAAGGTAATGCATGGAGTGGGGATGAAATCGATATTCCACCAGGTCCAGCAAAGCTCGCTTCCTGGATCAATGCAGTGATAGAACCGCTACCGTATCCAGTTCAACTCCCACTTAGTTTGAGTAGAGTTGGTAGGGAAGTCCTTAGAGCAACCAAAGCGCAAGTGGAAGTTCACGCTCGTAAGGTTAGAGAACTACCCATCGACCACCCTCTTCGGCTGGCAACAAGCGTCGTGTAGCGCGGCGAAGAGTGTGCTAGTAGGAATAGTGCTTTCTGAGCACACCACCTGGGAAAAGATGGCCACTTGTGTGATGGCGCTAGAGGTCAATTGTGGCAAGTCTAGGTTGTAGAGCCGTCCCTTGGTCATGGTGGGTTTGAGGGAGAGAAACGATGAAACCACTGGAGAAAATGCAGCATGCCACTAGGGAAAAGAAGAAGCAAAGCAGTGGTGACAATCACCAAGGAACGTTGGGAAAGAAGGAATGCCAATGCGTGTAATCGGGAACGGATAGATGCATAAGCACTTTTGTGACAGCAGGGTAGGCACGACGTTTTTAGGTGAGGCATGCGCCCCCATTATCGGCGGAACTGTTCGCATTCACCCTAGCGAATCATCACCACATGAATGAGATCAATGGCCCACGTACGCCCCACTAACATGCCTCTAAGGCATAGGTCTCGGCATGGGCCCAAGTGATTTGATGTGCCCACACACGCACACTACCCAGGGAGGCCCCTGAAGCCATGCTACTTGTTCAATGACCCCCGAAGCCATGCTACCTACTCAAGGACCCCCCAGACGAAGCCACCCCCAACCAAGTGAAGCCCCAGATTAGCGCGCCACCAGGGGACCTGCGTGCGGCGAGCCCCGAGGGGGACTCCGGGCACACACAACAGCACAGTCACCCAAGCACCCTCAGGGATTTGGCCTGCCTAGCTGTCAGCAATCGAAACATTGGGCCAAAGGGATTGAGGAGGCCAAAGCGCAAAGTGCATGGGTTCAGCCTATCGGTTACGAAGCTCTTTCCTATGAGAGGCTACTATTAGGGGAGTACCCCCCCACCGTGGCCCCTTGGCCCACCATTCATGGGCCCAAATGTACATATAAGCAAAGGATAGACCTAGTTAAGGTGTAGCATGAAAAAGTCATGTGTGCTCCTAGTAGTAAACCCCTCAAAGGATGTATTTGCGTAAAGATTCTTCCCCATGATTATAAACATGGCCCTTACAGCACTATAGAGGGGGAAATAATTCAGAAGAGAAACTACAAAACTATCAAGCATCATTATATATGTTCTATTTCTCTCTCCACAATCAAATATTAGACTTCAGTCCTCTCTCAGATCCCTTGAAACTTTACTATCTACTATTTAGCATGTAATCAACATAAAGGATGGTAGGGGTGGAAAAAAGCTCGTTAGTGTGGCTCGTTGGCTCGGTTTAAAATTACTTCAATTATACTTGTTAATTTGTTAAACATTAAAATGAGTTGATTTTAAATGAATTTAAATTTTGCTATAGCTCGGCTCGGCTTGTTAGCTCGTTTCTAAAAATACTTTTAAATTATATGTAAAATAATATTAAATCAAATTATATCAATTTTAGAAAAAAAACTCAATAAGATGATAAGTTAGCTCGATATCCACCCCTAAAGGATGGCCACTGATTATGTCGCATCACGATCACAAAGAGGGGGGTTGGGGCCTGCCACGTGCAGTGACGTCGTTCCTACCGGAAAATGAAGCCTCAAGTTCTTTAGACAGATGCAGAGAAGGGAGGTACGTAACATACTTGCACTTCCATCTCTATCATGCCACTTTCACTTGTGCTTCCTTTTTCTTTCTTGATTCTTCTTAAAAAAACAAGAAACTTTTCTTTAGTTCTTTCAACTTTTTGATTCACTTATTAGAGGGATAATTTAATAAACTAGCTGATGTGGTGTGATATTAATCTTTTTTTTTCTTCTCTGAAGACATTTATGTGCATATCATACATCGAGGTTTCTTTCAGGGCGTGTTACGCCCTGATTACCCTTTTCTTTCTTGATTCTTCTTAAAAAAATAAGAAACTTTTGTTTAGGTCTTTCAACTTTTGATTCACTTATTAGAGGGACAATTAAATAAACTAGCTGATGTGATGTTAATCTTTTTTTCCTTCTCTGAGCAATGCCATTTATGTGCATATCTTACATCAAGGTTTCTTTTAGGGTGTATTACACTCTAATCTCCTTCTTACACGTAGTAGCCTTCGGATCGATCAAAGTTTGTGAGATATAACACAAACGTATACGGTATTAAGAATGAAATTTGAATCAAAGTTTGTGAGATACAATACGAGTGTATATGGTATTAAAAATAAAGAAGATAAATCTTGTAGAGAGAATTAAAATAACGATGTTGAAGCAACCATGAAGATAAATCTCGTAGAGAGAATCAAAATAATGACATTGAAGCAACCATGATTAGAGAGGAAAGATTTGGCGAAGCCGACTGCAAATTTTTAAGCACAATCTCAAAAGAGTACAGATGATTATTATTCTCTTATAGCCCTCTCGAATCTTTTAAAACCCTTGGTTCCTTACTCTATATAAAAATCTAGCGCAAAACATAACGTAGCTTATAATCCTTAGTGCACATCTAACTTTTGATGAATGACTTTTTTCTTTGTTGCTTAATTGTTTAGGTTCTCTATGATCGTCCTTAATGACTTTATATAGTTCCTTTATTCCTCTTTTAAAATAGAGTAGAAACCTTATTAGAAAAGAAAGTAGAAATCTTAATGCTATTAAAATTTATCTAGAATTTTTATAATATAATTTTTTAAATTCTAGAAGACTAGGACGTAAATCACGTTACTCACGGCGATGGTTGTTCCGTTGTTGGTGGCAATTTTTTGGACTGTTCATGACTTCGCTTCCTGAAGCGTCGAGCCAGCGAAAACTTATCTGCGTCAGCAGCAGCAGCAGCAGCTGCAGCTTGTTGGTGTGTGTGTGTGCAGTGGTGAGTGCAGCACAGCTGTGAGGGTATAATCTTCACGATGCTGTGAGGGTATAGCTATCCTGTGTTGTAGCTTACAGCTATCTTGTACTACGTCTGGTTGGTGTTTCATAGTGTGAGCACAGGGGAGGCTAGCGAGCAGTATGGCACGTGAGCCGTTTTGCGATTAGAGTGTTGTTCAGAGAAACATACACATGCCCTTCTTCCGTGGTAAAATTTTTACTTTTTAGTCCAAAATTTAAAAGTTTTTTACATATAGACCCTGGAGAAAAGATTTGCAAAAATGGACCCCTAGCACGGCGCCAACTCACATGGCGCCCAGGGTACACGACACGGCGCCATATTCTTTGGCGCCGTTAATGGACACGTAGGATCCACGGTGGCACAACACGGCGCCAACGAACATGGCGCCGTGACATTCATGAACGGCGCTAACGTTCGTGGCGCCGTTTACTGGGACTTAACACCGAGCGCAGCCCCCGGCCCCCTCACTCCACTCCTCTGTTTGAACAGACCGAGCAAGCAGAGAGCAGCCTCCGCCGCCGCCCCTCTCTCCCCCCTCAAAATCCACCCCAATCCATCGATTTTCTTCGCGATTTTGCTTCCAAACCGAGCAAGCAAGGTGAGCTCCCTCTCCTCCTTTGATTTGTTGCAGTAGATATGGATTATTTGAGGTACATTTCGTAGGGCAAAAGTTGAAACCCTAGATGAAATTAGTTGGATTTGGCTTGGTTTTAGGTTCGATTCGCAATAGATTTGCGTAATGTATTAGAAATAATGTGTATAGATCCGTTTCTAGGGTTGAAATTAGTTGGATTAGGGTTTGATTTGGGTAACTAGCTAACTTAGGGTTAGAAACGAGAAAAATTATAAATCTTATTCATTTCGCATTTTAGGTTGTCATGGGCTTCACTCGTTTGCCACCTCCATCCGGTGTTCCCGTGCCGATGTGTTTTTGCGGCAATCCTTGCAAAGTGGAAAGGTCAGATGATCCGGATACATATAGGCTGAGATACTGGATGTGCGCCAACTGGGCGTTCGATCCGCCACGTGCCGCCGTTGTCCTCGGCAAGATGGTATGTTGTATTGTCGATTCATCGAATTGGTATTAATTCTGTTGGTTTAATGAATGCGTACATTTGCAGGAGCCTCCACCGCTTTGTGATTTTGAGCAGTGGATCGACACTGCGATCGCTGAGGATGACAAAAAATATCTTGACGCCAATAAGAAGTGGGATGAAGAACGAAAGGAGAGGTGGGAAAGGGAGAAGAAACAGGAGGAGGCCGCGAGGGAACACCGTGAGGAGGAGCGTAGGAGGGCCGCGGCAAAGCACAAGGGAGAAAGGCAGAAGAAGCTAGAGAGAGCGCGGCGTGCCAAGGCAGCCCTTGAGCAGTACCCTGATGCTCAGAGAAAGGGGAAGTGGCCTCGATGCACTCAGTAGTTTGATGTATGCGGACGTATATATTTTCTGAAAATTTATAAACTATGTATGTGGACTATGTATGTATGTGGACGTATGCACTCAGTATGTTATTTTGGGCTGTGCTTATTCATTTGGTGAATGTCAATTAGTATTATTTGTGCGGATGTGGATAGAACGAAACAATTAGGCCGAGCTTGCAGTTTTAATGCAAGTGCAGTCATCACGGCGCCAAACACCCTGGCGCCGTATGTAAATAGCACGGCGCCAAAAACTCTAGCGCCGAGGTATTGAAATACGGCGCGCAAAACTTTGGCGCCACATCCTGGCGCCAAAGTTACTGGCGCCGTTTTTCAATAACTTGGCGCCAGAGTGTTTGGCGCCGTGCTACGAAAACCTACAGAAAAAACAGCAAAGAGCTGTCTGTTTCTGCATATACAAAACACATGCACACATGCATATATACAAAATACATACATTCACATATAAAACACATACGCATAACTGAATAAAGTCTAGATGCATACATTTTACATATATATATATATATATATATATATATAGTATAAATAACAGGGGCACCTAGGTGTCTGGACACCTAGTCTCCTTACCTTTGGATTGCTTTTAGATGCGTGCTAGTGTGATTGAGACTTTCCATCCATGATTAAGACTTTCCTTCCATGATTGATTTAGCATGCCTAATATATTACATACCATACATACCATTGCTCTAGCACGTATCTAAAAGCAATCTAACGGCAGGAGCCTAGGTGTGCAGGCACCTAGGTGTCCCATTTCATATATATATATATATATATATATATATATATATATATATATATATATATATATATATATATATATATATATATATATATATATATATATATCAAATCATACATACATATATATATATACACATACACATATAAAATACACATACACATACATATATGCACACATACATCGTCATGCACACATATAAAATACACATACACACACTCTCACATATGGGTTGGAGCACGCAGATGTGAATCATCGTGAGCTTGCCAAGGCGCTCTCCTTGCCCACCACCGTCGAGCACTCGCCATCTGTGCATTCAAAATTACGTTAGTGATAAAAATAACAAAATATCTAAAAATTATGCTCTCTAGACCTAACGATGCTAACTCGAGTGGAACGACGTTGACACGTCCGTGAATTGTGACCCAATAGACCACACATACCGCAGTGTGTCTCTGTGGGTCCTCAACGAAGGGATTTGCCCTACCCTCTTGGTGCGACTGTATCCGATCCATGTCCATTTTGTACCTTGACCGCTTCTGCTGCCCTCTTGTGCTAACGTAACCCCGCGTCCGCTATGTACCGGGACCCGAGTAAAGTGGCCACTCGCTTCATCACGATATGGCTCGAACCGTGGGGCCCATGTCCTCACCAACGCATCCACGCTGAATAGTCTCGGATTTTGGTCTCAACATCGACATTCCGGCCCTACATGCGGTCACCATGTGGGAGCATGGAAAATGGAACTTGTCGGAACACCGCATGTGCATGTGAAGGATGTAATCACGACCTTATGCTTTCGGGCCTCTCGGAGCTCTCCATTCTCGGTTGTCCCTCCACCTCAACAACCTCATACGTGCCGTCACATGGTCAAAACAGTGGTACTCCTGCTCATTGGCTTGCATATTCGCTTTGGTAATGAAGCCGTGAGGACGAGGTGGCCAACGTGCAAGTTCTCGCAAGGTGCCTTGTGCACCAACGATGATGTACATGTAAATGTCCCGGTATCACTTAACTCAAGATCCCAGCGTGCTGTCGGACAACACACATACCTCCTCCCGGCCAACCACATGGATCCGTACAAGCCGTAGAAACCAAGCCCACTAGATTTGTCCTCCTTCTCCACCAAAGCAAAGCCAACGGCACAAGCTTTCATCACCCAATGAAATGCTTTGCGTAACAGGCCTACAATGTTTGAAAGCCTCGACACACCGACCAAAGCGCTCCTCCTCACGGTGTTCCCTCGCATTGGCCGCCTCCCAAACGCCATACGCCTCCCAATCACCATAAATTCTTCTCCCTTTCCCACCTCTCCTTTCGTTCTTCATCCCACTTCTTATTGGCGTCAAGATATTTTTGTCATCCTCACCTTCCCGCACGATCGCATTTGATGGTGACGTTTGTCGATCCACCGCTCAAAATCACAAAGCGGTGGAGGCTCGCCCCCCTCGCATTTGCAAATGTATGCGCGCATTCATTAAACCAACAGAAAATTAATACCAATTCGATGAATCGACAATACAACATACCATCTTGCCGAGGACAACGGCAAACCGTGGCGTCGATCCACCAACAAAGCGGTCATCGAACGCCGATGATACAACTTGGCGCTTCATGACATCCGGTGATCTGGGATCTATATGTATCCGGAGGCATCGACCTTTCCACTTTGCAAGGATTGTCCGCACAAACACATCGCGCCAATCGGAACACCGGATGGAGGTGGCAAACGAGTGAAGCCCATGACAACCTAAAATGCGAAATGAATAAGATTTATAATGTGGTTTTCTCGTTTCTAACCCTAAGTTAGCTAGTTACCCAAATCAAACCCTAATCCAACTAATTTCAACCCTAGAAATGGATCTATACACATTATTGCTAATACATTACGCAAATCTATTGCGAATCGAACCTAAAACCGAGCCAAATCCAACTAATTTCATCTAGGGTTTCAACTTTTGCCCTACGAAATGTACCTCAAATAATCCATATCTACTGCAACAAATCAAAGGAGGAGAGGGAGCTCACCTTGCTTGCTCGGTTTGGAAGCAAAATCGCGAAGAAAATCGATGGATTGGGGTGGATTTTGAGGGGAGAGAGGGGCGGCGGAGGTCTCTCGCTTGCTCTGGTCTGCTCAAACAGAGGAGTGGAGTGTGGGGCCGGGCTGCGCTCGGTGTTAAGTCGATGAACGGCGCCACGAACGTTAGCGCCGTTCATGAATGTCACGGCGCCATGTTCGTTGGCGCCGTGTTGTGCCACCGTGGATCCTACGTGTCCATTAATGGCGCCAAAGAATATGGCGCCGTGTCGTGTACCCTGGGCGCCATGTGAGTTGGCGCCGTGCTAGGGGTCCATTTTTGCAAATTTTTTCTCCAGGGGTCCATATGTAAAAAACTTTTAAATTTTGGACTAAAAAGCAAAAATTTTACTCTTCCGTGCATGCATTTTCAGGTTTCGAAGAGGTGCATATACTGTTGCAAAATATGGACAATATTTTAATTCTAAATATCAACATAATATATGTTACAAAATACTAGCGATGGAAAACTTATAACTAACAATAACAGACAAATCATATTATACTTCAAATATACGCAAACAAAATTGTATCAGAGTCGATCGATTATACAAATAACTTACAGTGGGGTTGATAAAGAAAAGTAGCAGCACAAAGTCATGCAATCACAGAAGTAGTCGATATGGATGAAGAAAATGAGAGGTCACGTAGGTTGCGCTGCCCAGAAACTTTATTTCCTCCCCGTGCAGGTAGTCTCTGCAGCAACGGCTTGAACATAGCCACTCTCCCTCCTTCCCGGTACACGCTGAGAAGAAAGGCCGATGAGATTTGACCACTCGACACTCCAACATAATTCACCAGAGGAAAAAGACGATGTGAAAAAGGAATGGAGAAATTTGGGTTGTTCTGAGTCTGGACATCTCCAGCCTCCTTTAAACACGCGTCAATTATTCACCAGTAACTAACGTCATTTAACTAAATTAAACCGAACTAATCTAGACATTTGAATTCGTATTCAAACAGAATTAAGAGAGATGATGGCATGTTTAGCAAAACAAAGGATGCATTTAATGTGCCAGGAACAGAGATACGGCACAGCACGGTCGTGTAAGTCACGCGAAAATATATGAATACATGTGCACATGTGTGCATGTGCGTGTGTTTAGACAAAGCCCTTTTCATACCATATGCCACATGTTTTATGTGATGGCAACAGCTCCACCTTTTACATTACTCTCCTCCCACTTGTCCAAGCAATGTTGGACTAAACCATACCATGCTTTGGAAATTTAGGAATGAATGAGCCATTGCCTCATGGGCCCAATTCTAACAATCCCAACTAATTCCAAAGCATGCAGCAAAAACGATAATAAGAAATATTGTGCTGAAGTGTTTTTAGTATACCGGTCTTTTGGTGTAAATCTTGTACAGGTTGAACCTGTATCTAGAATAATAAGATTCAACTTCTTATAGCTAATAAATGAACTATGCCTTGAATTCACAATTTTTTATTATTAGACTACACCCAAAATTTCAACTAATACTAGGTTGCCAAATAACCACGTCTAAATAAAGCGTTAAAAGGCCATGCTCCCTTAATTGCTCATAAACTTTCTAGAGAATGTCTTGTCCCGTAAACTGCGACCATACAATTAGACTCAAGTAGGTGTATTCTTTCTAGATATCCTACGGGCTAATACCTTTTCCTTATTTGGATAACAAAATATGTTAAAACTTTATGCCAACCTTCCATATAGTCGAGAGTACTTTATCTATTAGGATAATGTACTATGAATATATATTCTCTTATTACAATACCAATTTGTTTTTCCATTGCCTTAGTCACGAGATCTCTGATGAGAAAGGTATAGGTTACCATTGTGATGTAACTCAAATGGGCCTCATTCCTATGTCCATAGATGCAATGGAAATTGCTTTTTGTGCTAGCCCCTTTGTAAAAGAGTGACAAATTGTTCTCAATACGATATAATTCATAGCAATCAATTCAGAGTTCTTCAATTTTCTGACAGATTTCAAGCTACGCTTCACATGTCTAGAGGACTTCATGTTATCCTTAGCCACTTGTAACTTTGATCTCATTTGCATCAAAAATCCAATTAGAATTATTGTATTATTTTAATACAAAAGGGTATCTAGTATAATGCATTCTAAAAGATGTTGTGTCTTTCAAGTAATACAACACTCTTTCAAGTGCCTCCTACTGATAATCTCCTGGGTTAGATATAAACCGACTTAATTTGCTCACAGCAAATGAAATGTCAAGTCTTACAGCACTAGCTAAATACATAAGTGACCTAATAATTTATGAATATCTCGATTGATCTTTTCCTAGCCCTTTATTCTTTCGCAGCTTAATGCTCGCGTCATAGGGAGTTGGAGAAATTTTACAATTCTTATAGCCAAAATGACTCAAGATTTTCTCAGCAGAATGAGATTTATTCAAAGTAATATCATCCTTGTTCTTGATCAATTTAATATCTCCCTAATCTTTTGTATGAAAGTATCGAGATAAGAAAGATTTGGCCTTGTCAATTACAACATATTTATCCCAAAAATAAGTATATCATCCACATACAAATACAATATCACTCCTTACCCCCACCATAATGGTAATATATACATTTATCAGCTTCATTCACAGCAAAGCCAACAGATGTTAAAATTTTGTCAAACTTCTCATCATCAACACCATCATCAGACGGCGAAGAGGTACTATCATCAGACTCTTGGTACTCCACTGCATCAGATGTTGGAGTTTATGTCTCTTCATCGCTTCCCACAATATCCTCGTCGATGTCTTTTTTCTTCGTCTTACCAAGCACTTGTTTTCTTGTTTGCTTAAGTGAGGCAAAATCTCGAGCCAATTTTTCAATTGGTCAGCTACAAGTTTTTCTTTTTGTAACATGAGCCCTGGATGCTCCCAACTGCCAACAAGAAGCATCCAATGCTTCGTTTGCACCACGGGCTGCCCAATCTTCCCATTCAAAGGCCTACAAATTCAAATTTTCAATTTACGAATTTCGGGCGGTTTTTCTCTACCAGACCTCGCCGAGTTTTCTGGTTACCGATGGTTACCGGTCGGTAACCGCCGGAAAATCGAACCCTGATCGAGCCTGCCTTCGGCTTGTTGCCTCCCCGCCTCCACTTTTGGCCATAATACGAGTAAGAATGATTTATCTTCAGAGCAAGAGAGGAGGCAGGAGAATAGGTCACAGGTTTGTCAAATCCATCACCGTTGCACGAATCTTGTAGGTTATAACAAATCTGACAATAAGAAATCCAACTGATGATTTCTAAAACAAAAAACAGTTAGGTGATATATAGCAAATCCGTCATGTTCAAACAAGCCCACAAGTTAAGGGTGATGACGAGTTTATCTTGAATTTGGGTTAACATTTGGGTTCAGGAAATCAGTGAAACCGTTCTATTCCAATGGTTTTCTTTTTCTATTGGGGTGTAGATCCCAGTGAAGAGAGGTACCAAATGTTGGAGTAACATGTAGGCTATAGACCCTTTGTGTCGGCCCGACTGAAGAGGTCCCGAACTTCGGAGTAGGATGTGCTAAGCTAGATCCCTCGTGTCGGTCGTGCTTAGCACATTCTCATGTTCTATATATACACATTCCTTTCTGCGAATAATATACTTATATGCGAGTCTCACTTTGTTTTGGATATTTTATATATATATATATATATATATATATATATATATATATATATATATATATATATATATATATATATATATATATATATATATATATATATATATATATATATATATATATATATATATATATATATATGGGCGCCATGGTGTGGATACCATAGTTTCAAATGCATCAATTCCATATAAATTCATGTATATTTTTTGAAAATATCAGTTTTAGAGTATATACTCATCTATAACAATTTAAATGAAATATATAAATTTGAAAAAATATACTCAAGTTCAAAGTTTTGAACGAATTTAGATCACATACTTTGCTGATTTATATATATAATCAGCATATACTTACAATCAAACTATCATAAGAAAAGACAACTATAATTCGAAATTTAGTTCAAACTTGTTTGAACTAGTTAGTAAACTAGTTAAACTTGACATCCAAAAAATTTTAAAATTTTTCGTATATAATACATACCCATTTTAGACAATGGTGTCTAAGCACTAAGGAGCACTCATTATTTTTAAAGCCATTCCAGGGGTTGTAGCGTTGGTGACACCTGGCCAAAGTACTAAATTTAAAGCCTTGCTTCCAGTTAACGAAGATGGCTGGCGCCCAGGAAAAAGATATGAACAATGAGCACACTTCATCCACCATCCTATGTTCTACATTGTCAGTATACCAAGAATTATAATCTCAAAAAAAAAAAGAACGTGAAACTTATGGAAATTAACATGGAACAAGTATTTACTGATCCCAACAAATTAATATGCTCAGTGGAGATCGATATTCTAATAAGTGGTAAGTAGTAAGACGTAAGCAAGTTGCAGGCCCACCTTGTAGGGGTTATAACTGGGTGCTTACGCAATTTTGTCAGTGAATTACATGTTTTTTTAAAAAAAAACAAGGATATTTGCATAATATTACTACTTACATTGCATGTACTAGTGTGGAAAGAACAGAAGACAACATTGAATAATATTACAAATAAATATTAATGAGTGTGTTTCTATTATTTTTTATACTAATAAAAGAGTACAGATATGTGCTAGTAGTAATTTGGCTTCTTAACCAGATATGTGCAGGTAGTACTTAAGCTTCTTAGCCAAGCGCGGAAGTATACAAGCAATAGGTGGAGACTGGAGAGAGGGGGTAGCATATGCAGCTAAGCACTAAGCACAGCTGAATTCGCCATGCACAAAACTGGAAAAAAAGAAAGCCGAAGGAATACACAAAAATAAAAGTATCATATGTTGAGAGTGGGATTTGAACCCACGCCCTTTCTGACCAGAACCTTAATCTGGCGCCTTAGAACAACTCAACCTGATGCAATAGGGTACCATGTTACTGAAGTTCTCAAAGCAACAGAGCGAGACGAATAAATTTTCTTAGAAACCATCCACCAACAGATACCGATGGAATTCAACGAAAGCTAGCCATGCCATCCTTCCAATCCAGACAGACAGAAATAGGGCTGGACAAAAAGCTTGAGGCTCACGAGTTGTTTGGGCTCGAAATCGGCTCGGCTCGAGCTCGGTTAATATACAAACGAGCCAAGCTTCAATCCTAACTCGTTAAATTTTCGAGCCGAGCCCGAGCGGGCTCGCGAGCCGCTCGTTGGCTCGCTCACTTCGTTTCTCCGCGAGTCATACCGTTACTCATACCCCACCCACCAGACGTCCAGAACCACCGAACCAGACGCCCAGAACATATTCTCCGCGAGTCAATCCATTCATTTCGTTCAGTTCAAAAAACAATTTCATTCATTTCGTTGGCGAGCTGTTTTGGCTCGTGTCCCGTCTCCCTCTCACGAGCCATTTTGGCTCGTGCCCCGACCACGCCGCTCCTCCAGTCGCCGCCGGCGCAGCCTCCGCTTGCTCCCACCACGCTGCCTCGCCGCCGCGCAGCCTCCGCCGCCTCGCCGCCACTCGCCCCGCCACGCCGCCCCCGCGCCACCACCCCGCCCCATCGCGCCTCAACGCGCGCCTCGCCACGCCTCCTCCCAGCCACCCGCGCGCGCCGTCGCGCGCCATACCTTTCCCGAGCGCCGCCGGGTCTCTCGCCGCGACGCCGTCGCTGTCTCCGACCAGCCCCAAGACGGCTGGCCCCGCGACGTCCCCTGCACCCTCTCGCTCTCGCCCACGGCCACAATGGCGCCCGAGAACGGGGCGATGAGCCTGCGCGCATCCGGTGTCGCCGCGCTCGTGGCATCCGGCGTCCCGTACCTGCAAATTGATACTTTCTTTTCTCCTCGCTCCTTTTCTTTCATTTCGTCTTGTTTTTTTCTTTTAATTTTTACCGGTGGTATGATCGATTGATTCTTGATGTACGATGCATTGGTGCTTGGGGATAGAGAGGGAGGAGGAGGAGACGGGAGGCATGGCCACATGGGGAGGAAGTAGCAAGGGATTTGATGTCTATTTTTGGTGAGGATGCACGGGGAGTTTGTGTAGCTCGCGAGTTCATTTGAGCCGGCTCGAGCCAGAAAACGAGCCAAGCCGAGCTAGGCTTTTAGCTCGTTTTCTAAACGAGCCGAGCCGAGCCGCAACTCCGGACGAGCTCGGCCGAGCCTAGCTCGAGCCGGCTCGGCTCGTTTCCAGCCCTAGACAGAAACAAACCAGCACTCGAAAGGCGGGTCAGTCTTAACTCCAAATCAAGGCGCACCACTCTACGTCATCCTGTTACTATGTCATCCTGTTACTATGTCTTAACTATGGTCCCGCTTATTTCAGTTTCAGCTTTTGGTTTATTTTTTATTACTTATAAATTTCGTTTTTTTAAACTTTTGGCTTTTTTGAGTTTTTTTCCCGATTCTTTTTTCCCATATTCGTTTGCGTTGTCCGTGATGAGCTAGCATATTTTTTCTATTTTTAATTTTTTTTTAAATTTAATTATATCAAATAAGTCATCTTCAGCTACAGTGAAATTTTAATCGCTACAATATAATTTTAGGCATAAATTATAACTTTTTAAGCCAACCAAGCGAGCCTATAATTGCTCTCCTATGATCGATGGAGAGCCTCCTGCCTTGCCTGGCACTGGGCCTAGCCTAGCCTAACATTCCTATGCTGTAGCAGTACTGCCCTGCAGCTAGCAGCAATCCGGCATTACTGCATACACGCCTTCGTCTCGACATGTCTCATCTGGCATTCTTGGCCCAGGTTGACATCTATCAACACCTATGCTAGCTGCGTACGCATTAGCATGGTGCTCAGTCACTTCATTACTCGTTAGCCGTATGCGAATTCAGAATTACAGATGTACAGATGGTAATCTGCCGAACATATCACTGTGCATCTCCTTCAGTTCTTTACTGATCGTACACACATCTTGCTGCATAAGCGCATGCATGCTAGCGAGCTACAGGAGATTGATGGTTGATGAAACGAAATCCCCATCCTTTCTTGATCAAGAATCAAGATGTGGCGATATACAGTTCAGTGGTTAACGTCCCAACAACCTATCTGAAAGTGACCCAGCAAATGCAAGAAGCTTGGTCGAGTAACACATGCCAGTGCCAACTCCAGCTTACATAGTTACATTAACTAATCAGAACATCCAAATCAGCAGCTCACCGAATCGAAGCTACATGATGATCCATATACATGAGCAAGTCCAAGTGCAGTTCCATTACAGGATACAGGCACCACATGTGCAGGCAGCAGTAAGGCAGCCAGCGGCTGATGCAGAAGTAAACAAGATGGCGCCCACACCGCAAACCAATGGCGCCCACAGAAGGATGACCTAGCTAGGTAGCATCATGTTGTCTTGTTTTCCGGCCGGCATGGCCTAGCTCCAGATTTGTCAGAACTGACCGATTTAATGCACAATACATGCATACAGTTATGGTCCACTCAAAGAGTTAAGCTTCTAGTTTTGATTATTGGCTAAAATTATACTATAATAATTATTAGCTGAAATTAAACTATAGCAGATGTTAGTTTTTTCTAAATCATTCTATTAAAATAAAATAAGAAAAATAGAAAAAAAAACTCATTATATAATCATGGACAATGAAAAAATAAGAGGAAAAGAAAAGATAAAATAAGCCAAAAAAACCAAAATAAACTGAAACTTGAAACCGATACGTTCCCAAGTGGTTTCTAACTTAAATAAGCCAAAAGCAAAAGAATTCAGAAACTAAAACCGTTTGAAGCGGGGTCTATGTCCATCTCCATCTATATGTGGGGGATAAGACTAATTGACCGAAAGATGATTTGACTCTGACATCTTCCACATGTGCTTACAACCTGTTTTTCTCCAAATATAATCCATGTGCTTGCTGCGCAGAAATCGCTTTTGTAATTTTCAAAGCCCTTAGTCTGTGAATGGTACGCTTTGTGCAACTTCACCCCGACTTGAGCCCAAGAATGCAGGGAAAACCACCCAAACATGAGTGACCGATGAATGGCTTGATAGTGAAGTAGCCTGAAATCCAGCCTAATCCTCGATGCAATGTGCACTTCAATACAAGTCATTAATATTGTAGTACAAGAAGGAAGCTGCCAGCTTGTCATGCTTCCCAATTGCCATTCTGGTGGTCCTGATGATCATTCCACTTTTTCAGCAACTTCATTCATGACCAAGAGGCATTTGGTATGATCTAATTAATTAAGAAGATTAGAGATCATGGGCCTTCCATCAATGTGATATATCAATGATCTTGACCACCTGTTGCCATCATCTGGAATTCTGGATTGCTCGTAAACATGCCAGTAGCAGCTCCACAATGCCAGTCATTACTCACCTAGATAGATTACACAGGCATGGTCAAGTATTAAGTACTCCATTGGAACAGTAATTCTGAAAGATGAATTATTTACTGCATCCAATAATGGAACAAATGATATCCTTGACGGCTCACACCATACCATTTAGTATTCTTTAAATTACCACAAAAAGAACTTAGGATTGACAAAACACAATCCCTTTAACAAGACATAGAGCAAATGTGAACCCATCTTAATTCTTACATTGATAAGTGAGCACCAAAGCAGTTTACACATAAGGGTTCCTCTAGCCTTGACTTTTCTACTTGTAGCTAGGAGCAAAAATATGAAAAAAGTAGTCACCTTAGAAGCTTATCTCACGTCTCTCAGCAAAGAACTTTCCACTTGTAGCTTGTTCCTGGGCTAATAGGGCGAGCCACACTCCAGTATCAGCACCTTCTTCGGCTGAAATATTTCCTTCCCATCTAGTCATGGCAGTCTTTACCCAGCCCGGACAGAAACAGTTGATGTAGATCTTTTGGCCTTCAAACCTATCCAAAAGCCTCCGTGCCATGAATTGTGTATAAGCATTAACAGCGAGCTTTGAGACCGAATAGTCGGTGTACATCTGAGGCCACACATTGGAGGACCAACTACCTTGCTTCACTTGTTCGAGGAATTTCATGACCATCTCATCAATCAACTCTCCAGATAAGCGATCATCATTTAACAGTTCCTCTCTTAGGCTTGCATCACCGATTCTCTGACAGGTTAGAAAACAGAAAAGTCCTTAAAGAGCACACAATGTAATGATAAATGCAACTCCATTTCATATTACATAATTGGAAAGTCACAGCAGGTCACGTTGGAAAAATAGGAAGCTGTTGAGGGAACTTACATTGCGTCTGCCATTGACTCTACCAAGCCTTGAGCTCACATTCACTATCCGGCCACCATAAGGAGAAGGTTTCATTAATGGTATCATGGCTTCAATCATCCGCTTTGTGCCAAAATAATTTGTCTGGATAACTTGCTCAGCAAACTCGACAGAGTTATCAGCTCCTGTATTGAAGTTTACACCTGCATTGTTAACCTGTAGCTGGGTTACAAAAGATCTTCAGACAAACATCTGCCAGTACAAGTACTAATTGCATATGTAAGGAATTGGTTCCTCCCTGTTTACTGTGTGCAGAACAACCTAGAATTCATATTTCTTCACATTTCAACATGTACGACATTGAAAATTGTTGCAGTCCTACCGACTGCTCCCAAGACCTATACGACCACCTTCAAGTCGCTTCGACCACCTCCTGCAGCCGTACAACCACGTTGAAGAGGCTACGACCACCTCCTGCGTTGTTACAGCCACTCTACTGGTTCTCCGACCACGTTGTGACCCCTCCGATCACGCCTTGCTGTTCCGACCATGTAATCATAAACTTTAGCAGAAGTAACGACCACGTTCACTGCCGCTGTGCTGCACTTTCTTCGACCACGGTCGATCACCGTAGTCGTAACCCGATTACGACCATGCTGTGATTCTGTCGACCACGTCGAAGGCTCTGTCGACTGTTGTAGTCGTAACGCTTGCGATCACGTTAGCTGTTTCACAACCGTGGTCGTAACTTCTTTACGACCATGTCTTCCTGATGTGTGACCTTGGTCGTAACTCGCTTACGACCACGTCTTCAGCACCTGCAGACACCTCCGCTCGTCGCCATGGTCGTCGGTCGTTTACGACCACGTCTGTGAACACACAATGAACTCGATAGACTTCCAAAGCCAAACCGCTCCTCTTCTTTATTTCTTTCTCTCGATCACACCGATCGCTACGATCACCCTGATCGTTCTCTCTCTTTCTCTTGCCTCTCAATCACACCAATCGCATTGGCTTCTCTCTGCACTACCTCTCGATGCAATGCTCTGCCTTTATACCCTGCTCTACGACTGTCTCGGAGGGAGCTATGACTCTGAGACGGACTCGAAAACGACTACGACACGGGCTCGTATACGACCACAACCAAACTCGTACACGACCATGACTACCGACTCGTACACGACCATGACTACCGACTCGTACACGACTCTGACCACTCCTTCTAAACTGAAAACAAGATTACAAATTCTAACAAAAATCATTCTTATACTGCACATGTTCTAACAAATTATTTTGTGAACTTGCTAAATATCCAGAATTCATGCATCGTAGGTAGTTAGGCACCAGCCTTTTCTACCGTTCCATTAGATTCCTTAGCTATTCAGATATAATTAAACGAACAATCCAATGCATAGAACTGAAATCAAATTAGTAACATTAAGAACCAATATTGCTGCTTGACTGAATTGAGCTTAGGCAGGGACAAGGACGAGTCTCTGTAGTAAACTGAATTTTTTCACAGTACAGAGGAAGCCAAGCAGTTGATCATTTGATATGAACGGCGCTAACTGAGAAAAGGACGAGCGTGAACTCACAAGGACATGGATTCCACCGTGGGTCTGCGCCGCCCAGGATGCGAAGGCCTCCACCGACGCGGCGCTCGTCACGTCGAGCTGCCGCCACTCCATGCTCACGCCCGCCTCCTGCGGCGCCGCCGCCCGGAGGTGCACCGCTGCGTCCTGGCCCCGCGCGGGGTCGCGTGAGGTGAGGACGACGTGGAGGCCGTGGAGCGCGAGCTGGCGCGCGAGCTCGTAGCCGATGCCGCGGTTGGCCCCGGTCACCACCGCCACGGCGCGCGCCGGCGCGAGGCCGTCCCACCACCGCTGGTAGGGCTCGTAGGGGACGGCGCGGAGGAGGGTGACTTCCCGACGCCGCTGCTCCCGCCGCTCCCGCGCCGCCTCCTTGCCCTTCTTCCCCATCTCCGTGTGCTCGCCTCGGTTCCCCCGCTTGCTCTAGGCGTGCGCCGGAATCAACTCGGCTACATGTTCCTAGGCCCGGTCCGTCAGACAATTAGCCCAACTAGAAGAGCGGTTTAGTTACAGGGAATTGAAGCCTATGGGCTTCTGTTTAGGTAGGACGGTACCCTGCTCAATCCCAGCCTACTAAGGGTGTGTTTGGTTTATGGATGTGGTTAATGGTTTTGATCTTAACATGAGCACATGTATAAATAAATTGAATGCCGATGAGCTGATAAACTACTTCAAAAAGACTATTCCGATAAAGTACTTCGAAACAGCAGCTTAGAAGCCATCTGATTTATTTATTTGAAGAAATTATAAGTCATAAGTTAAAAAGAACGGACCTTAAATTTATCCAACGAACATGTTCTAGTTCTAATGTGTATTTTGGTAGGACGCATATGCGCGTGTATGTGTAATGTATTATGTGAGTATATGTTATCCGTTGTAATTAAAAAAAGACCTCTGTGTGTTGATTAGGCTAACCGTACCGTACTAAACGACGGCTTTGCAAACTGTAAGTGCGATCCTCTCCCAAGACAAGGAAAGAAAGAAAGGCATAAACAACCTTAGATATCTCAGCCGTCAGGGTTAACTAGTTGAATGTCTGTGCGTTGTTACGGATTTTAAAATTTATCATACCATATGTTTTAAAACTCACGAATGGTAAAAATTTTAAAATATGTATACAAACATGTTCTAAAAGTTTTTTAATCCGTCAAATAAGTCGAAAACCGTCAATCACACCTCGTAGTCATAAGTCAGAAGACATCGACCACACCTCATGGTCATAGGTCGGGAGCCCTCAAGCACACCTCGTCGTCGTAAGTCGGAAACCGTCGATCATCACGCATAATCGTAGGTCAGGAGCGGTCGACCATCACTGGTGGTCGTAAGTTGGCAACGGTCGACGATCAATCGTGGTCCTAAATCGGGAGCCTTTGACAATGGCTCATGGTCTTACATCGAAAGCCGACGACTATCATTCATGGTCGTAAGTCAAAAGCCATCGAGGATACCTCGTGGTCGTAAGTCGGAACACATCGACCAGTGCGCTCGTAGTCATAAATCGAAAGATATTGACCACACCTTGTGGTCGTAAATTGAAACACATCGACCAGTGCTCATGATCGTAAATTAGAAGCCGTCGATCACACCTCGCGATCGTAAGTTAGAAGCTGTCGACCATCACACGTGATCATAGGTCGGGAGTGGTCAACCATCATTGGTGGTCGTACGTTGGTAGGCCTCCGGTGCGCTTGTGCTCTGTCGCTCGACTATCGACGCCAGCCTACTCGGCCCCGACTTCGACCACGGCTTGGACTTCTACCACGACCCTTCAACTTCGATTACGGCCCTTCGACTTCGACCGCGGTCCGACTTCATCCACGGTTCTTCGACTTCGACCGCTGCCCCTTCGACCACTGTCCCCTTCGACCATGGTTTGGACTTCGATCATGACCCTTCGACTTTGACTACGGCCAGACTTCAACCATAGCCCTTCGACTTCAACCGCGGACTGACTTCGTCCATAGCCCTTCGACTTCGACTACTGCCCCCTTCGACCACGGCTTGGACTTCGACCACGGCCTTTCGACTTCGACCACGACTTCAACTTCGACCATGGATTTTTGACTTCGGCCACGACCCTTCAACCATGGCTTCGACTCCGACCATGGCCCCTCGACTTCAGCCATGGCCCCTCGACCGCTACCCCATTCGACCACGGCACCGACTTCGATGACTAGCTTGGGAGACCAAAATCGCCAGACTGCGTGACAGGCTCCAAGCGAAGAGCAGGAGGAGGTAGAGAGGCTCACTAGGCAAGTGATCGCTCGGCGGCGGCAGGGGAGAGCCCCGTGGGCGGGCGTAGTAAGAGGAAGCCACTGCCATCGCCGAGTACCCTTCTCTTTGATCCACTGGCCGCTGTCGCCAAGCGCCATTCTCTCCAATCCACCAGCCACTGTCGCCAAGCGTCATGCCGCTAGTTGGAGGGACGATGGGAGATGGAATTGGTGGCGGTGCCCTGGGAAAGTTGGGGGACTGCGACCAGATGCTGTTGCGCGGGTAAGGAATTGGTGGTGGTGTCTAGGAGGAGGAGGAGGCGCGATACGAGAGTTCGAGGGAGAAGGAGGCAGCAGTTGCCGGAGGTGAGGTGGGGAGGCGGCGGCGGACAGATGGGTAGAGGAGGCGGCGGGCAAATGCGTAGGGATGCGGCGACGAGGGGATGCGACGCTGCTAGGGGAAGTTGGGGGATGCGACCAGATGTTGCCGTACGGGGAAGGAATTAGTGGTGGCGCTGAGGAGGAGGAGGCGCGGCACGAGGGTTCAAGGGAGAGAAGGAGGCGATGATTACAGGAGGTGGAGTGGTTACGGGAGGCAAAAGATACGGGAGAAAAGAAGAGGAGGAGCATGGCCCATGCGTCGGCCCGACCTTTTCTATGAGGAGTAGAAGAATTACCTATATGCGGATCTGGACGGCTGATCTTTGATCGAACAGCTGAGAAGAAAGGGGGAGAACAGACCGACGACCACAAACTCACAATTTTATAATAGTAAAGATAAATAAAGTTCTAATAGTGTGAACACAGACACCATGGAAGCGGCATCACGTAGCCTTAGAATCGTTAAAACCACATAAACAGACCATACCATTAGTGTAAACATACTGTACATACTCCCTCTATTATAGCCGGAGGGATTCGCCCAAGCCGACGTCTCCACGCCATCAAATATGCGAAAAGGCCCTCTGATTTTTTCCAAATTGTGTGCGGGTCCTCAATTTCTGCAGAAAGACCTGCCATCAGCACTTTCGAGAAAAAGGCTCTTCGATTTTTTCAAATTATATACGGATCCAAAGACGCCCTCCTTTTACACGATAAAGCACGTGGGTTTTCCGTTATTTATGTATGGGGCCTTAATTTTTTGCAAAAAAAGCCCTTCACTTTTGTCTAAAATTACGTATAGGTCCTCGATTTTCAGGAAATGCTCCCCCCTAACTGTTGGTTCTTTCACTTCAATCCACGTGGTAGCTAGCATGGCATAGCGCCGTGCTTCCGCTGCTAGTATTCATCAGTTCACAAAGAAAGCTGGCATGCATATAGCTAGTTGCACGAAGCCACTAGAATGAAGTACAGTTGTTATTTCCTTGCATGCGTGACGATGTAGATATAGTTGCATGAATGGCATAGAAATTGTTGGCCCTCATTTATGAGGTCATTAGGTTTTCTCATAAGAGTAAGTCCAATAATAGAGCCAAGTGTTTGGGTATAAGTCAAATTATAAGAGCCAAGTTATACAATAATTTATTTTCTATTTGTCTACAAAAGGTTTTTTATTATTATGTGGTACCATGTCTCACATTCTCTTTTCTATTCCTCCTCACATACATTTATTATCTTGGCCCACCACTGCATAGGCTCCCGTGCCCAGCTTGTTGCTTGCATGAGAGCCAAGCTCTCATCTCTCTCCTCTCTTCTCTCCTTGTAGGGACCCAGATATTAACATCCGGATTCCTCTGTGATTCCACCGCACTATTCCCTGGATCAGTAGATAGTGCTCACAGATTACAGTACTGAATATCAAAGTACATATCATGCGGAAGCGTAAATATAATAGTAAACTTACACATGGGCGATTAGGCCGAAATCGATAAATTGCAGCAATGGAAGAACGAAGCACACAGTGGGACCTTCAGACATGCCCACAGCAGCCAAGCGGAGGTTCGCAACCCAGCCCTTGACATCGTCATCTTCTCGCCAGCTTGTCCAATCTTGTTCTTGAGGTGAGGTGATTTGATTCTCGATTCTGAATTTTGTCGCAAAGCGAGCATGAGCACTCCGACCCCGTGCTCGCGAGCCAATACACGAATGCAATTAAATAGTATGCATGGCTTATCAAAGGAAGGCTCGGGTTATTTTATTTTTGCGTAGAGTGCTTTTGAATACAATTACTTAAAAATCTCTAAGACCTAGCAATTTGAACCAAATCATAATGTACGAGGAAATGCATTATTAATATCGATTCAGATTCCATCCACCGTTACATGGCATCCGCACCATATAGCAATTTCTTCACGTTATAGCCGCTTAACTTACCATCGGGACGACACCGGGACAATTCCAAACCAGGCGGTCCTTCGCCTTCAAGTTTCCCATTCCCAGTTTCCAATGTTTTTAAACAGAACTATATCCGGTTAAGTTCCCATGTTCGCCCTTGACCGTAGGCACGGCTATTCGAATAGTTTTGACTCTGCGAGTTTGTACACTTTCACCACAAGAGATGATCAACTCGTTGCCCACACGATTCCTTAGGCGTGTGGTCGAAGCGCACCATCACGGTGACTTTCAAAGTATCTAGTCCTTTCTCCCATCTCACATTATGGGTGACCGCCCATTTGCGATGGGTCCCATCTCAGGCGCGGGATGTTTTCCCAGACTCTAACGCAGCTCGGGCTTCTACTTCCATAACGTTAGGAAAGCGGAAAACTTCACCCTCCACCGGTGTCCCTTCGTGCCCTTGCCATAGCATAACCCCATCAATCCACTACCGTGAGATGAGTCCGGATTTCGATAAGTTTACTTAGCCAAGTTGTATTTACTGGACTTGTGGTTGTACTGCTTACACGGCCGACATGACAAGATTCATCCTTAAGGTTACCGGATGGTTCTACCACATTTCACATTCTATGCATCCATCGCACCACATACCAGCCCCCAAACCATCCATCCGGTATTTAAGCAAGTTGGGATTTTTGAGGGCATAAAATAATCATATCCAACATACACCAGTCATTACCACCATGACTGCCCAACCAATTTTTCACAGGATTAAAAGTGATGCTTGGGCGCTCTCGCGCCCACGAGTATCTAAACAATACTACGCATGGCATATAAATACGGACTTATTTTTGAAAGGTTACTATTATAATTTGTGCTAGGGCGACAATGTTCACATGTTCAAATATTTCAAAGGAGGGTAATATTATTCAAGGTAAACAATGGACATATAACTAGAATTGTAAATTAAACATGTATTTGCATATAAATAACCGCATGCAATTTGATAACTTAAAGCAAAGTAATTTGCGAAATGTAGGTTCAACATGATCAAAGTATTGACTACTTAGCATGATTTATGATCTTGAGCTCACTCAAAGCTATATCATTTGATGGTCTTGAGCTTTCACCTTTATCTTCCACTTGATCTCGATCTTGCTTGATCCATTCATTCTTGGGACTCGGTTTCTAACTACGCGATAAGCGATGAATCCAAATAAAAGCAAGTAACTCAAAAGATACAAATAAATCGAATAATTCAAATGGCGATTTTAATTTAATTTATACATTTATTACGATTTGAGAATAGAAGGGTGATTCGGTTTAGTGTCTTGCAAACACGATGATAATTGGATTTGAGTGAGAGAACAAGTTATCGAATAGCTTTACCGTGAGGGAAAATTTTAGGATAATAAGAGTTCAAAAGTGAGGAGTATCTACAGAATTATTTGCTTTGGAAAAGAAATGGCCAAATATAGCCGATTGGAGAAATGCGAGGTTTGATCTTTTATTACTAACTTCTTTTATTATTTTCGTATTTATCAAGGAAGTTCCATGAGTTAGGTAGACCTATGTATCGATGTATGAGTCCTGGTGGGTATGTATTCCTTGCAACTTAGGTTATGGTAAAGGCATCTGGGTGATGGATGAGATCTGTACTTATTCTATAAATCTTTTAGTCAAAAGTATTATAACACTTGTCCAAAAGCTAGGTCTAGGAATTTCTTATATTAGAACTTAAGTCTTTTAAATCATAATTTCCACGAATCAATACAACCCACTTTACTCCCTTAACTTTAACTTGGATATATTTATTAAGTTTTTAGAATAATCTCGATATAGGCTTTACTTACTAATTAGATTAAGATAAATAGCAAAGGCTCAATATTTATTCATATATGGTAATTGATTAAAATTTAAACCTCTAATAATCCCATTATCATATTTTACGTATCTTCATTCATAGCTAAGCTAAGTTTAAGTTGAATTAGGATCCACTCCTATGGGTCCTAACTTGTTATATATACAATTATGCTCAATACTATTATGTACTAAAACTAGTGTTAGGGATAAGATTTAGTCGATGACACTATTTTTATTTGGCTTATTCCTTAGCTACTATTATGTTTATCTTTATTTCAAATTTTAGTTTAAACTTAGCTATCCGAGCAAAGCTTTGTATGTATCATTTTATGTGACCCAAATTATTTGTGTTAATGGTTACATGTTTACTTTAGAGTATCTATATGTCTGTGAGATTATTGTGGTGCTAGATGACCTGGGCTATTATATTTTAGCTTCAGTATATTATTATGACCTTTTAGTTTGAGTGTTCACTGAAAACTACTGCTACCGATATTTTTATTCCTTTATAATTCGAACCTGCTATACATGATCACATTTTGTTATCTTTACTAAATTAAAGCCACTATTTAAGATTTCATGGCGGCAATATGCTAATGATAGGGTTTATATTTTAATATTTGTTATTTAGCAAAATCTACCTCTAAGATTTATTTAAGATGACATGCCAAATGTTGTGGCATACATTTAACTATAACCACGGTTACCCTTTTTAACTTAAAGCTTTGTTTTTATTGCTTTATCATAACGTGCATTGTATTTTCTTAAATTTTAACTTTGATACATTTTTAACTGGGTTCCTTATTAAATTTGGACTCTAAACAAAACCACATTAGTTATGCATACATGAGCTGGTCCAATCATGAGTATTAAATAGTCTCATATTTTTAATACTTGTTGCTTAACGGTATCTACCTCCAAAATTTATTAAATGACAGCGGGCTAAATATTAAACATACATATATAAATTGCGACCAAGGGTATCTTTACCAACTTTGGATATTTAGCTGTTGTTACTTCTCTTTATCAACGCCTTAACGTAATATGTAGGTTTAACATAATGATTTGGAGCACAATCATTCATATATGACATTTAATTCAAATTTAAATCTTACATAATCTCTTTTTGCATCCTAATTAAATTTATTATCCCCCTAGGTTATTTCCTAATTTTCCCCAAAATTTTTCCTTAATTAAAATGATTAATAGAAACAAAATAAAAAAAAGGAAAGAATTGCACCGAGAGGAAGTCGAACTCGGGACCTGTTGGTTCGTGCGGCTGGATGGACCCAGCTGACCAACTGGGCAACCAATTGTCTGTGAGAGAAGGGGGAAACAAATTGAAAGAAGCAAGCGATGGACTAGGGCTCATAACAGAGGCAAAACAGAGGAGGCTTTGGCCGGTGCATGGCCGACGGCGGAGCTCCGGCGAGGGGAAATCGGAGGGGCGGAGTAGGTCGGCAAAATGGATTCCCGAGGAGGTTTAGAAGCCGGTGGAGGAGGCGGCGTGGCTCGTGACAGTGCTAGGAAGGGTGGCGCGCAGAGCGCCGGCGGTGGAGGTGGAATGACGGCGCGGAGGAGGAGGAGGGATTTGGGCATGCGTGAGTGGAGGAGGCAAGGGAAACTTACCGGAGGTGTCGGCAGGCAGCGAGAGATCGAGGTGGGTCGGCATCGGAGGCCGCGGCGCGAGCAGGCACGGCCGGCGAGTGGGTGGCGGGGCCTTGGACGGCGGTCGTGGGGGCTTCGGGACCTCGAGGTGTCTCTCCCACCGCGAGGAATTGAGACGAAATCGACCGAGGAGGCGGCGGCGGTGGGAATGGCGGCGGCGGCCGGTGATAGGGAAACTGGGGCAATGCACGGGCTTCGGCGCATGCTTTTCCAATCGGGCCGGAGGGAAAGGAGGTAGGGAGTGGGGGCACTGAGTGGTGCGGGCGCTACACGGCGAGGGCGCCGGGGAGCCAGAAACGGCGAGGAGCAGTGACGGCGGCTCCAGGCCGAAAGAGGACGAGCGTGGGGGAAGCACTGGGGAGGAGCCAGCCTCGACTTTTATGGCCCGAGCGACTGGGGAGGGGCTCCTGCAGCCTTGTCGGAAGGTCGCGACAACGTGGGTGGCGCTCGGACGCATGGATGCCACGGGGCGAGCGGGCGCAGACCGGAGCAGAGGGGAGAGAGTGGCGCAGGCACACACGGGCGAAGGAGAAACGAAGAGAGGGAGGGAAGGCGCGGGGCTGGCCCAGCGGCAGAGGGAGAATGGGAGAAGTGGGGAGGGCAGCCACGCGGCAGACAGGGGAAATAGGGAGAGAGAGAGAGGAAAGAATGGGCCCACTGGCAGAGGCAGGATATGGGGAAATGAAGGAGAAAATGAAATGTTTAAACTTGGTTTTGGAATTTCCATTTTTGTATATGTATATATTTTATTTATTTTTGTTGCCCTTGTACTATCATTCTCAATATGTAATTTTATATTTTATTAACTCAGGTTTCCTTCTCCTTATACTGGATCATCTTTTCATATTAGTATTTAGGATTTTAGTTTTCTATTATTTGCATATTCACTTTTTTGGTATTGCTAATGTTTGTCTTTGTCTTTTATGAATTTCTTAAATTTTTAGAATCTCAATCAAAGTCAGGAAAACTCCATGAAATCCAAATTCCAGCAGAATATATTGAAAGAAAAAAAATTCAAGAAATTCAGATTTTCAAATTTTAAATTTTTGGGATGTTACACTCCTCCACATCAGCAAAAATGCTGACTAGCTTGGCTATAAGACCATTATTGTACTTGCTCTAATTATTTAGGATTGTTCTGCTGCGACTACGAGGTATTGTAGTTGAGTGTACATCATGCCAATACAAGCTTCATCATAAAAGCCAACTTTATTACATCACTATGGCTTAGCAGCCTAGTTCTACACAGCGGGGCGTGTGGCCCAAAATTATATTACATCACAAAAGAAATACCACAGGCGTGCCCGAGCAAGGATAAACCCTAAAACTAAATATCATCGCAAGACTCCTCGAAGTCTTCCTCAAGTGGCTCCTCATTTTCTTCCCAAACCTCTTCTGTTGATATTTTTAGCAAGTATGAGTATAACCAACTGTACTCAACAAATCACATGGGGGACACTATTTAACTAGTTGTCAGAATTCTCAAGAGATGAGGATATAGTGGTTTTATTACGATATTGATGGATGCAATTTTATTTGTAATTATTTTTTGTGTGTGTGTGTGTGTGTGTGTATATATATATATATGTATATATACACATATATGTATATATACACATATATGTATATACATACATACACACACATATATGTATATATACATACACATACACACATATATGTGTGTGTGTATATATGTGTGTATATGTGTGTACATACATAGACATCACAGTTGCCGTTTCCGTGCGAGGAGAATATGGTCAGGAGCAGGAGAGATGTATGAGCTCTCGAGCCATATCGTCGCAAGCAAGGTACCAATATGTGTCTGAGCAACAGAAACCGGCTGTGACATGTTCGCTTGTCAAACTGTACTGCTACTGGTGATGTAGTGCTACGTTCAAGATTGAAGCACCAAGTTGAGATGTCCGAGTTGGTCTGAGGCGCCAGATTAAGGATTTGGTCCGAAAGGGCATGGGTGAATCTCACTCTCAAACATGATTATTTTTTCCCTCACTTTTTTTTTCTTTGGTGTTTATTCCTTATTCTTCAGGTTTGTGGACGGAGAATTTAACGGTTCCATGTTCTATGGAGAAGTAGTTTAAGATTGTGCTAATAGAAGCAATTTCTGAGCTCGTCAGTTGTCGCCTTCCCTAAATGTACTGATTCACATACCATGCGTAAGAACAAGACATGATCTTAGCAGACATCGATGCAGCCAAGATACTCGTTCTCGCAGCCGTGGCTCTGCCGCGACATGGGGTGAATTCGGTAAGGCTATGGTTTAATTTGCTATAGTAACTAATTTTTAAATAGGTTATCTTTTTAAAGTAGAGATCTATAAATATGTTGTAATAAACATTGTTCCGATTTCATCTATATCGATAAAAATTACACATAAATATCTATTTTCGTACTCTCTTGGGCCCTGATCAACTCGGCTTCAGCTTCTGGTTTCTGGCTTATTTTTCACTATTCATAAGTTTTGTCTTTTTCTGAACTTTTGGCTTTTTGTTGAGCTTTTTTGCCGGTTCTTTTTTCCCGTATTTGTTTGTATGATACGTAATGGGCTAACATATTTTTTATATTTTTAAATTTTTTTAAAATTTAATTATGCTAAATAAGCCTCACGCTACCACAATATTTTTAGCAAATTCTGATGTTTTCAGCCATAAACCATGAGCTTTTCAGCCGAACCGATCATCACCTAGAATTTAAAATTTAAACTAAAAGCCAAAAATCTATAGTCAAAAAAATCCATTTAAGGTGGTGGCAAACCCGGACGACGCCTCGCACGCCAGCGTCTCCCGGATGCACCTGCGCAAGCACTGTCCCGCCTCCTCGCCGCGTCAGCAACACGACAATTCTGCCAACCGCACCGGCGACAACCATTCTAAATTGCGGAGTCTAGCTCGTATAGATTAACGCAGAATTAGTGCTTTCGTGCAATTAAAACACTGTGCCTCACGTCGAGATCCTGGTCATGGTTAAAGAAAGGAACATGAGCAAAGTTAGGTCGTTGTCCGGAGGAAACTATTTGTGTTTGTAACTTCTGTTTAGAAAAATTAAAAATTAGTATGGGTATCTAATTTTTTGAAACGACTTCTCCGCTCCTCTCGCTACTGTCTTATTTTAATGATAAAATAGTGGGTTATACATATATCACGCATTTCACCCCTGTCACACGCATGTATCTCTTACTCCTTTTTTTCACCGTACATCTTCTCCTTCTAAAGATCACTTCTTCCTATCATTGCTATTTATTATCAGCTACAAACCAATGCGAGCACCGTAAGAAAGTCGGTGTGCTGTGGGCCCTGTCGCCGTTCACTGGTACGTCTAGGAGCTAGCTAGTTGAGGAGTTGGCATGACTATCGCATCACCGTATTCTCACCGATTAATTTCGGCGGTGTCGCGCACGCAAACGGTGAGGACGACGATGCGCATCAGCGGCTCGCTATTTCGCCTAACCAACGAACTTTGAGAACGGCACTGGAGCCTCTTATCTTTGCAGTGCGGCTGAGCGAAGCGAGTCGTCGTCTTCTTTTTCTTTGTGTGTTTAGTTCATTTCAAGCTCAAATCCAAAATCCCAATCCAAACGGGCTTCTAGCCCACATCGCACAGGACTAAGGCAGCGTTCATTTTGGTTTTTTTAAAAGGTTTTTGGCCTCTGACAGTGGGTTTTTTAGTTGAAATTGCTAGCTTTTTTGAGTTATCTAATTAAAAATAAAAATAAGAAATTTAATAAATATCATTATATCATGGGAGTGCCTATACAACAATTGACTATTTTTGAGGACAAAAACAGTCAGATTTTGAGCTGTTAGATGGAGATCCAACGTCCTAGATCATTTTTTTGGAGGGGGTCATTTTTTGGAGGGGGGCTTGTATGAGTGGATCCGTTGGATGGAGATCTAACGTCCCAGATCAATCTGACTGTTTTTGAGAATAAAAACAGTCGAATGTTGTATAGACATTCCTTTATATCATACGGACAATACAAAATAAGGAAAACAAAAAGTAGAGAAGGTATAGGGTCTGTTCTTTTCAGCTTTTAAAAGCTATTTTTTGGCTTTTCTATAAACTAGCTTTTAAACATAGTATCTTTTTAATACGGAATCTACAAGTTGATTGTAGTATATACTATAGTGACTTTATTTATATCGGTCAAAACCGCACGTGAGTTTTCGTTACTCTGTAATCTCTTACACAAATAATTCAAAAGTCACACGCCTCAGCAAAAAAAAAACAGACCCTAATTTAAGAAGTTAATATGTTTATTTTAATTTCCGAAAACTATAAACCAAAACTGAAGCCGGAATAAAAGAATGATCAGGCAAGCTCATCCAACGCCGGAATCGGCAGGCACAGAGACGACAGGGTCCGTAAATACCAACCGACGAACGCTGGGAAGCTTAAGCCACGACAATGAGGGCGTCCGCAATGGTAATAGCTAGTACTAGCTATATAGTCAGCTGACGTGGAGGTGAGAAACAAAAGTAAAGACTATTTTATATTGTTAGATCCACATGCTCCTCTCTCATGTTCTTGGACTACGTGAAATAGATAAGGGCATGTACAGCGGGTCTGTATACCCCGTCTATGTGATGTGATTTTTACAAAAACAACCCTGCCCACCCGTATTGAATGAGGAGAGAAGCTCTCCTCGTCGTCTCGCCAAGCGACGGGCGTGGCTCGTGGTACAAGATGCTGTAGACGGCAAGAATCGCGCTGTACGGAGTCTGACTACTCAAGTCGTCGATTCGGCGGATCAAGGATGGGCGCGCGCGCAGAGGAAGTTGAGGGCGCGCGGGAGATCGATTTTGGGCGCCAAATCCACTGCTATCTCTTTATATTCCTATGTTCTTCTGCTTTTTCCTGGCTATCTTCAACGCCGCCATATGGAGCACACACGCGCGCCACCGGATTTGGGGAGGAAGAGCCCGGGCACGGTGCCGGCGCCGGCGTTGAGAGGAGTGTCGTGGCGGAAGGGAGCAGCGGCATCGTCTTCCCCCACAGGCCGCGGATCTGGCTCGCCGGCTGACCTCTTCCCCGATGGCCACGGATCCGGCTCGCCGGCCGACCTCTTCCCCGGTCGCCGCGGATCTCGCTCGGTGGCGTCGCTCTTCCCCATTGGCGACGGCAACAGCGCGGCTTCAGGCTTCACCAGCCACGGCGGTGTCGGCACCTCTTCGTCAACCAGGGGAATTCCGTTCCCTGCATCTTCATCTCCTGCTTGCTGGGATTCGACAGGGGCCAGTCCAATGTCTCCTCCATTTAGGCATTCAGGAAGTCTGGATCCAACGTGGTAAGAAAACTAATTTTTGGCTTTGTTCGTACTCTTTGATCATGGTAGCTGTCCAAATATTGGTGAGACTATATGGGGCTGCAGCTCTTTTTTCAGTTACCATTTCGGTTATTTGTGAAACTGTGAAAGACTGCATGTTTTTTTTCTGATAACAGATCTGCAGTATCAGTTAACAATTTTCAGAAGTTCGTGTAATTTGGTGCAGTAGGACTGCAGTGCTCTGTTTCCTTGTAAATAATCAGTTTAATTTCATGCAGTTCGGTTCTGTAGGCTGTAAAAACATTTTGCTTTTGTCTTAATTGATCTATGATGCTAGAAAATAATCAGTTCAATTTTCACTTGAGCATTAGTGCATACTTGCTCTTTCTCCTGAATTTAGTGAGCTCTTGAACTGACATGCATGAGCATGTCAAACTAGTAGCTCTATACGAAAAGTCTGAGCGAGTTGCTACCATGAAGTGTTTGAGAAAGATGCTTTTTCCTGAAGTTATATAATTTGGTATGTGCTCTTCCTGTATAATCTGGACCTGTGTTGTAGTGTTCAGTAACTAAAATCCTTGTAATGTGGATTGAATAACAGAGCTATGCCCCTTTCTGAATGCTGAAACTGAATGACACTTTATGTAACTTTATTTTGCTTGTCTCTGAAAATAGTATGTGTTCAATGCTTCATTACTTTTTTTGTGTAGGTTATTCTTGGCTGGAGCTGTGATGTTGTCTGGAATGAAGTTTTGGACAAGGGCTCAGATCAAGTCTTGTTATCTGTTAACTATCTAGTTTATATATTAGTTGTTTCAATTTTTAGCGTCATTTTCAGTTATCTATGTCGCTGAAGTTTCAGTTAGTGTGAAACAATTAGTGTTTCGTTTATCATGTTGATGTATGGAGCTTTCATGTAAAACTGGTGAACCAATCAGATGATGTGAAAAGTGCATGGCCGTACGTGTTCAGTTAGTGTGAATAGAGCATGGTCGTCTAAACTCGATGGTAGAATAGTACCAAATAGCCACACAGTGGTTTACAAAAATTTGTTTATCATTGATCTTGGCTACATGCAAAGCATTAATAGCTTGCAAACAATGAAATAGACCAAGGGTTGTATGACTTGTCTTTTTACCCGTCTGTACGATAGATTCGAGACGTTTATAGATGACCCTCTGTCTGTGGGCTGTACATGCCCTAAGCTATTTGCTCGTCGCTAGTGACTACTCTCTCTCCTACTTTTTTCTTGTCATATCAGATCTAGCTTAACTAAATAGTCAGCTGTTGGAGACGCCCTGAAAGGTTGCTCGGAATATGATGACAGCTACAGATTTGGTTAGGCTAGCTTAGGTTGTTGCATCGCATTCTATAGCGAGTAGCCTGCACCCGCAAGCCGACGCAATGATACTAAAACCTCACATGGCGCAGTGACTAGCGAGCCGTTGCTTCAGGAAGCAGAAAAAGTGGGGAGAAAAAGAGGAGGCAGCCTTCAATCCCCAGATGGGCGGCCAGACCACACCTTGTACCCGGAGCCACGACGCCTCCCAACCACCGCGGCCAACAAAGGCATCGCCGCCGTCCCGTGCCGATCGAACGGCGGCGCTGGCCGGAGGGGCAGTTTGGTAATTTGGCTGCCAAAAATATCCCGTACGCTCCTTGCGATGGGCGAGGAGACAGGCGGGGCATGGTCGGTGCGTCGTGCGTGAGAGGACGAGGCGGGCCGAGATCTGGCGGTGCGGTGGGGCGTGAGGTCCAAGGTGCCTAACCTGCCATTTTTCGAATACAGTACCGTGCTGTTATTAGTGTTAGGAAACTGGGCCCACAGCCAAGAGTCCTGGTATATTTGGGCACCCCACTATAGACTATAAATAGAAAGTTATACCCCTTATTATGTACGCATGAAAGAAAAGCAATAAAGAAAGACCGGGAGTTCTCTCTATCTCTCTGTGTGCTCAATCTATTCTTCTGTGATTCTGTGATTGATTTGTTCTTGTTCTAAAGCAGAGAATCGCTTGGTGGTCGCCGGCGGTTCCTCAACACGTTATCGATGCGACTTCGCTCGGTGAACGAGATAATCATCAAGCTCGATTGATTTGTTCTTGTTCTAAATGAGAATCGCTTGATGGTCGCCGATCTCAACACATTATTTTCGACTTCGCTCCGGTGAATGAGGTAATCATCGAAGCACAGATTGAATTTTCTTTTCGCGTTCTAGATTGAAATTATACGGTGCAAATGTGCCCCAATCTACAGCGAGCAGACTTGAAGTTGCCGGCACAATGCCGATCTGTAGATTGTGAAACGGGGTAGATGTTGATTGCACTGTAGATTAGAAACTATGCAAATCCGCCCTAATCTACCGCGAGCAGACTGAAGTCGCCGGCACAATGTCGATCGGCAGATTACGAAATGGGGTAAATGATGATTGCATCGTAGATTGGAAACGAAAAATATATGCATCTGTTCTTCCTGTTATGCATGGCATCACACAAGGAAAATTGATGTTGCATCTGCATGCGTCAGCCGTCGGCCAGAAGCCCGCACGCAGCCACACTCGGCCGAACCGCCGGCGCCCACCTCCGCGCTTCTCCGGTCGACGCACCCGACGTCGCGAGCTCCGGCAGCTCGCCGTGTCTGCGTGTCCTCATGGCGTCGCCGGTCTCCTGCGTCGCCTCGCGAGCCGCCTCCCGCCAAAGACGGCGCCTCTCCCGCCGGCCGATCGCGCACGGGCTCGCCACGCGCCACCAGCGCCCGTGTTGCCAGCGCCGATCGGCGCATGCGCGCCGGCGTTTGGTTTCCGCCGTGTCGCGCGCCGAATGGCGCCGCCGCGCCGCCCGAATGCCGCCGGCCTCTCGCGCGCGATCGCCGTCTGCGCCCGAATCGCGCTGGCCGCCGCCGCCGCCGTCGCGCCCGAATCGCGCGCGGCCGCCGGCTGCTGCCGCCGCGCGCCCCGATACGCGTCGGCTCGGCCGACCACCTCACCCGCCAGCCGCATCTTGGCGCGCCGCCACGATGTCGTCTTCCTCGCGCCATCTGCGCCAAACCACCACCTCCCGCCCTTGCATGCTTGGGAGCCGGCGCCGCCCCATGTGAACAGGGGTACCCCTGCCCCTGTGTAAACCGCGCGGATGGGCCGTATTTGGGCCGGGGGGCGCAGTCGACCGGTGGGCCAAAAACAAGAAAGAGGTGGGGGCAGCTGGTAGATGAGCCGGGAGGGAGCAAATGGGCCGACGGGGGGGGGGATGGGCCTTTCGGCCGGGGGAAAAAGGAGCGGGCCAAAAATCGGCCCGGCCGAGGGGAGGCGCTGGATATTTTGCAGAAAAAGCCCTGAAAAACATGAATATTACCGAAAGGCCCTAATAATTGCATACTAGTCCCAAATTTTTGCAGAAAAGGTATAGTAATTCCGAAAATTACGTATAAGCCCTTAAATTTACGAGCGGGTCCAGAATTTTCAGAAAACCCCTCTGTAAATCATAAAATTGCGCAAATTTTTCTCTGAACTGAATATTTGCGTAAAAACCCTCTGGAATTGTAGAATTTGCTAAAATTTCATATTTTAGCATAAAAGGGTCTCGGGAATCCGAATTTTGCATCAATTTTAGCATTTGGAGCATATTTATTTCTGCCATTATTACTTTCTGTATTTTCTGTATTTATTTACTGTTTTGGTTAATTGTAATTGTTTTAATTGCTTTTAATCGCTGAAATTAGCAGTAAAACTATAGAAAATGCATAGAAAATTCTGGAACATTACGAGAATCTTTTGTACCATTTATTTACCTGCAGTGAATTATTCTGTGCATGTCTACCAGCAGTAGACTTATACACATTTAGATGATTAGCATCACGAACTGGAAGTTCGAGGAGCTGGCCCAGCATGGCCAAAACTATCTGATGTAGGCATCCGATGTCGAGATTGTGCTTGGAGCTAGGAAGCTCCGCGCGACTATTGGGATTGGCGGACTGAATGACGCCTAACCCACGCCCAAAGAGAATGATCAGGCACTTCATTTTCTCAGGCACCACTTCTGCCTCACTCTCAAGAATGAGTACATGGTAGAGAATAGTGCGCTAGCACTCTGGACCGCACACAAGAAGCAGGTTTGAGAGGCTAAAGTACATCATTCTTCCTCAAGCAGAGTAGGAGTGGATCAGACTAAGGTTTGCCAACTTTAAGACGGTCAGGGAATACAATTTGCCTTGCACAGGATTTGTACCCAATACATAAAATTGAGAAAATCCTTCCACCCAAATGAAGTACAATCCGCACGTAATTATCGTCGAGATGGCTATGAGGAATACACCGAATTGACCGATATGATGCAAGTTGCGGAGGCTCGGACAAAGTTCTCTGTAAGAACTACGTCACTCAGCCACCAGGAGCTCCGTTGGTCGTAAAGCCAACACTAGGAGCAACAAGGTGCGAAAGCCCTTGATAGAGAAAAGGGGAAAGAAGGGTAAGACCGTAGCCCAGAAAGGCAAATCAGATGCTCCACGTGAGAATAAGGCTAGCAAGCCAAAAACGGGATGGCAAAGGGCACATGAAGCCCACTCTGCATCGGTTGAGGAGCGTTACGGCGGTACTCACACTGATGGTGTTTGAGACCATTACGACAGCAGCACCTCTCTCGACCTAGAAGCAGGCACCGTCTGATTTCTCTTGAAGAGAATGTCAACCCCGAGAAAATAGCAGAAGAAGTCTTGTGCACTGAATGCATTTAGACTTTAATTGTCATTTATTTTGTGTGGAAGAATATGTTAGAATTTGCATGGATGGTACTTAAGAATTGTTATCTTTCTTGTGATGGTTGGATGATTTTTGTAAGAATTCATTCATTTATTCAGTTTATTAATGGCATGATATGTTCTGATATTGGAGTATCTTATTTATATGTTGATTGCCTTCTCATGCATGTTAATAAAATACCCTATATTAGAACACGTGTAGCGCCCTATAAAGGAAGTGTGTTTAGCCAGCAGCGGCACAACGCATACCATCTTAAGAGAGATTAAGTATTTCTAGTCGATCCGTAAGAGCACTGGCAGCCTTACGACAATCGCCGGAAGCGATACATGTATAGTTGGTTTAGGAAGAGCCATAATGGGCACAACTTTAGTTATTGAAGAAACCTTATTGTATCCAAAATCGACTAAAACTCTCCTAAGTTTGATGGATATTTGCGCCAATGGTTTCCACGTTGAGACTGAAGAAGAGTACGGTAAGGAATACCTGCTCATTATAAAGCGCGCAGATAATGAAAAGAAAACGTGTATTAGAAAAACTTCCTTCAGTAGAAACTGGGCTATATTATACCAACATTAAGGCGCTGCGGTGTAATCGCCCTAAAAGCAGATGTATAGAAGCTCAACTTTTTCGTCTCGCATGATGATTAGGCCACCCAAGTCTTAGGATGATGAGAAATATAATAAATAACTCACATGGGCATAATATTAATGTGAAGAATTTCCCGAATCATGAAGATTTTGTGTGCCCTGCATGTGCCACCGGGAAACTAACTACTAGACCCTCCACTCTGAAAGTGAAGGATGAAGTACCTGCATTCCTGGAACGCATCCAGGGAGACATTTGCGGTCACATTCAACCCGTCTCAGGGCCATTTAAGTATTTCATAGTGCTCATTAACGCTTCTTCGAAGTGGTCATATGTGGGTTTGTTGTCCACAAGAAACCACGCGCTTTACAAAATTGATCTCGCAGATCATTCGCATCAGAAATGTGTTTCTAGATCATCATATCAAGTCCATTCAAATGGACAACGCCGGAGAATTTACTTCAAAGACATTTGATGATTATTGCATGGCGATGGGAATTGCAGTTGAGCACTCGGTACCGCATGTCCATATCAGAATGGTGTGTTCAATCTATTCTTCTGTGATTCTGTGATTGATTCGTTCTTGTTCTAAACAGAGGAATCGCTCGGACTGGTCGCCAGCGACGGTTCCTCAACAATTAGTATCGGCCGTGGTCGTGCTGCAATAGAAGAAATTCAGAATCAGCAACCTGAAGAGGAGAGAAATATGGGTTCAGTTCCCCGCGGAACGGTCGGGGGAGACAAGCTGCTTCTTGCGTGTGAACGGCAAGCCGCAGATGCTGCGCCTGCCGTGGCGCGTGTTTGGTGTCGCTCGGTTGATAGAAAAAGTAGTTTATAATTGAAAATTTATTATAATTACTAAAATTACACTATATTAATAGTGACTTATTTGATTTAACTAAATTTTAAAAAATTAAAAAAAAATAGAAAAATAGGTTAGCTCATCACGGATAATACAAATGAATACAAGAAAAAAGAACCGGTAAAAAAGCTAAAAAATCAAAAAGTCAGAAAAGAGAAAATTTATAAATAGTAAAAAATAAGTCAGAACGAAGCTCAAGCTAAAATGAGTAGAACCTTTATGTACCAATTTAGTAATTTCAATAAGAACCGATCAACAAATACTAGTATGGGGGACAAATTACTATGTATATTAGTCTATTCTTTTGAACTATGATTTATAAATTTTAGTTATTATTTATTAATCTGATAAATAGTGATCGTTACGAGGAATTAAGGTCCTGCTCGGTTGGGCTGAAATTACACTGTAGTGGCTGAAATTTTACTGTAAATGAAGGTGGCTTATTTGGCGTAATTAAATTTTTAAAAAATAAAAAATTTGCTAGCTCATCACGAACAACGCAACTGAATAGGGAAAAACGAATCGGCAAAAAAACTAAAAAAAGTTTAGGAAAAATCGAAATTTATAAATAGTAAAAAATAAATTAGAAGATAGAAGGTAAAGCTGAAATGAACGGTGCCTAATAAAAACCTTGGAAAGAAAACAGAACCGTTGGTAAGAACGTATGGCAGAATGGCGCACGGATGGAGGAGGATATTTTCTTCTGGAAGAGGCGGTGAATAAAGAAATATAAATAGCAAGAAACACGGGTGGGATTAGAAAAGGGTGGGAGAGAGAGGAGAGAGGCGTGGTCCACCTGCTCACCCGACGCCAGCTCGAGGCTGTTGGTATATTTGTGGTGGTGGAGGCGGTCGGCACCGCATTGCCGCCGCTCCTCACCAGCCTGGAGAGAAGGCCAGGCCATCTCCTCTCTCCTCCGTTCCTTCAGTTCATCCACCCCAGTCCCCTATCTAATACTGGAGGCAACACAGAGGCAGAGATATATAGAGAGAGTGATTTTTATCTTTCATCGCGTGTACAAGAGACAGGGTTGATTGAATTTGGAGGATGCCTACGGGAGCGATGAAGAGGCTGTTTGTTGAGGCCTCCTCCGGTAGCTGCGGCGGCGGCGGCAGGGAGGCGGAGCCGGCAGCGGCGGTGCTCTGCGCACCTCGGCCGCGCAGGGTCCAGGTCCACCCTTGCAGCGCTGACCTCATCCTTGGCCCTCCTCCCTCCCTCCTCAACTCCAACAACAACAAAAAGGTACTATGTCTGATCCTCTTCTTCCTACCCCTGAAAAAAAATCATCTATCTTTGCTTACAAATTCTTCCTTGTTGTAAAAGTTGTTCTTTTTTTCCCTTTTTTATGGGTATGTATTCATCTTCTCTTACAAAAATCTGTTCTTTCGTTGTTGCAGCAAAAAGAAGGAAAGAGCAAGACGCGGGAGGCGGCGGACGGCGAGGACGACGGGGGCTGGGCGCTGTTCGGCGGGTCGCCGCCGGCGCGCGCGGGCAACCCGCTCGTCAACGACCCCCACTTCCTGCTCAACCAGCGCCACCACACCGCCGTCCCGGACTCGCCCTCGGATTTTGCGTTTTTTGACCACCATAGCCGCAGCTACAGCCACCGCCCCACGTATAGCAGCAGCAGCAACAGCAGTTTTGCCCCGTCGTTCGCGCCGGCGGTGAGGATCCAGGGGTTCGACGTCGCCGCCTGCCGGAGCTCTCATAGCAGCGGCCGCGTGCTGTCCGCCCGCGCGTGATCCGCCGACTCCGGCGGCCGAGCCGTCGACCCCAAGGGAGAAACCTCACAATCTTGTACATTTTTCGCCGGCCGTGTACGTACGTCTAGTGTATTACTACGCTACGTGTGTTCCTTTGTGGTATATACGGTTTTATTAACAGCAGATCAGATCGATAGGGAGGCCTAAGACTAAAGAGTAGATGGATCACAGACAGGAGGAGGATCAAAAGGGAGAGGATTTTCACTATTCTTTTCTCAAAACTTGTTTCCTTTTTCTGGTGTTGTGTTGTACACTAGCAATCATCGCGTGTTCGTTCGGCTGAGTCAGGTGTTTTGTAGATATCATCAGCGTTGATCTTGTTGAAGAGTCCTGGATGAGAAAAAAAAGGCTTCTGCGTTTTGCTTAAGCCATCATCATCACTACCATGTAACCATGGTTGTACTGTAAAAAGAATTTGTGTACACAACATGATATGGAGCTGTACCGTGTAAACGAATTACATCGAGTTGAGCCTCAGTCATCTCTGGTTGGTTCCCTTGATCGATCTTGCCTTCCTTACGTTCGGGGGGAAGAAAGAGAACCCTTTTTCTCGCCAATTGCTGAATGATTGGTTGATCAAATTGGGACGGGAATAGCGGGATTCTGCTGGCTGTAGAGCAGAAGGGATCCACCAAAATTCCAAATCCATCTATGTCCTGTTTATTTTGACTTGAATTTTTGACTTATTTTTTACTGATAATAAATTTCGTCTTTGTTTTTTAGTTTTTTCTGGTTTTTTCAGTATTCATTTTCTCGTGAGCTAACATAATTTTTTTATTTTTAATTTTTTTAAATTTAATTACTTTAAATAAGTTATTTTTAGCTATAGTATAATTTTAAATATAAACTATTGTTTTTCAGCCCAATCAAGAGGGCCGTAGTCGTTCCGTCTTGGACATGTTGAGCTGTGTTCCAGTGCAAAATTTCCCCCAACTCTCTGACAGGCAGAGGCGACTTCGGAGACGAGATGCTTGCAGACTTGCCGTGACGGTAAAAGTGGGAAACGAGCGGCCGGCCGCGCTCCCCTGGTCGGCCAGACCGGGCCAAATCGAAGCCAAGCACGGCGATCCCCGGCTACCATTGACCGCCTCAGCGGAAGGAAAAGAGTAGCGTGGCGGCCGCGCCTTCCGCGTCGATTCGCCCGCGGCCGACCGGGGCTTACGTGCGACCAGCACGCAACCACGTAGCCGCCCTCGCCGTCGTCGTCGGCGCACGCGGAAAACAACACACAAGAGAAGACGAAACCAACCAGCCGCCCTGCCTTGCCAACGCACGAAAATGAAAACCGACGCTACGTGCCACCAGACGCCAGCGTTCGGTTGAGCTTGGGTCTACTGGTTTCTAAGCGACGCTACAGTAACTTATTTTTAAATGTTTATCTTTTTAGATAAAATTCGTAGGTTAATTTTAGTAAATATTATATCGACTTCAGCTATATTAACTAAAATTATATATCACTCTTCCTCTTCGTAATTTCTCTCATGAATAACTAAAATTCAAATCATAAACCAAAAACTTATGGTTGTGTTCGTTGATTGATTGTAGTAAATATTATACTAACTTCAGCTATATTAACTAAAATTGTATATCGTTGTCTTCCTCTTCGTAATCTCTCTCGTGAACAGTCAGGCTTCAAAAATCATAAGCCAAGAATTTATCACTACGCTTATGACTTGCTCTGAGACTCACTTTCAAATTTCGCTCACGACTAAACAGAAATATAGTAGTAAAAAGTATGTTGAGTTTAGTGCATGACTTATGCTAAAGTACCTCACTTTCAAATTGTGCGTTTTTCAAGACACTTTCAAATTGTGCTAAAATCATATATTTTCAAGACATGGATCCAAACAGAATATAGTAGTAAAAGTATGTTGAGTTTAGCTCCTTACACTTATAAGTTGTGGCTATTCCTAACAATCTCCCTCAAAATCATATACAACTACTTTCCTAAATGACTTATGCGCATGCCTAGGTCCAACCGGGTGCCGCAGTTTAAATGGGTGAACACTCAACTTTCAAAATATGTGTATTTCTTCTCAAAAGACTAGTCCAACGAGCTCCTTACACTTATAAGTTGTGGCTAACAATATACAACTACTTTCCCTAAATGACTTATGCTACAGTACCTCACTTTCAAATTGTGTGTTTCGGCTCACGACTCGTGGCTTATGACTTATGCTACAGTACCTCACTTTCAAATTGTGCGTTTTTTCAAGATGGGATAAACAGGAATATAGTAGTAAAAAGTATGCTGAGTTTAGCTGTACCGGCTAAAATCACATACAACTATTTTCTCTAAATATGAGCTCTTACGAACAATCAGAATTTGAAATTTTAATTTATTAGTCATAAGTGACAACACAAGAGAACACACCTTATTCATATGCCAAAAGAATCCATTCCTCCCCGTCGCTGTCTCGCGTTTCGCCGATGGGCGCGCGGGGCGACGACTTTGGCGTTGCGGCGCGGCGTGATCCGAGGGCGGGTGGCTGCGAAACTTCCCAGAAGCTCGTGCCGAAGCCGGGCGGGCAAATCTTGCAACGAGTCGCCTTGTTCTTGTTGTTTTAACATGTCGTTAGCGCCTGTTTATTTGCTTCGTCCGCTTGGACTTTCCAAAGTGGGTGCTTCGTTTTACTAGTATTAAGTGGGTGCTTCGCTTTTTATTGTTTGGTTCATCGATGCAATGTGGCATGCCACACTTTCTAGCCCCACATTAGAGTTTCTTGCCAAACTTTGCAAGTGTGGTTTTGATTTTTTAGCCACAGTGCCTCAGTTAAGCACCAACCAAACAGGCCCTTAGTGCCGCAGTAGAGTACAGTGAGGCCATTTTCTTCCGAATTTGTCGTTTCGTATTGTACGTCCATGGACAAAGGCTGGGTTTTTTTTTAAAAAAAAAGTTGGCTTATGTTTATACTGTCTATAGTAACTAGGTTTTAAACGGTGTGTTTTTCAATACGGGATCACTAGAAAAATTATAGTAAAAATATATTGGGTTTAACTATACTGGCCAAAATCACATACGATTATTTCCTACTACGTACTGGCTCTCGTGAACAGTCAGAATTCAAATATTTAAGCCATAAGCCATCAGCCAAAAAAAGCATGGCTGGTGCGAATTTTCTATCACTTTCTGTATTGAAAATTTCGTTGCAGACTTGTGAAAAAAAATGTTTGGAGGATTTGTATTGAATCATGTGAAATTCTGCTCAGAGATACAGCAGTACGGGATAATTAACACAAAAACTTGCCAGGTTAGATTTATTTTCAGCTTACAAAGGCGTAAGACGGAGACGGAGGAGAACAGACAAACCCAGATCTTCTCTTGATCGGTTGTACACCCAAATCCTAATCACTGAAATACATAATCAGTACTAAATTGTCCTTGTAGGGATGGGGTGTCAACAGCCACGACGATTGATTCCTCGTAGTTTGACGAAACGGCCATGGGCTTGACTAATTTCTGTCGCCGGCGATTGAAAACTGAGTTTGTGCTCGCGTGCACTCTGCCTCTTCGGTGGGGTTGTCCCACTAATCTGTCCTCGTGGATGGATTCCCTAGCTCCTAGGGTTCCTGTCGCCATTATCCCCTCCTTTCTTTTTCTCTCCCGTTTCTGATTTTTCGATTAGGCGGACCAGATGCGAGGATTCTCCGAGCAGAATAGGTTATCCATCGCAATTAAGTGTGGCATTGACTGATGAAATGATTGATGCTATTCCCCAACTAAACAATAATAGGACAGATGATTTTTTTTTGTTGGCGCCTAGAGGATAAGTTTTCTTCCAGTTCAGCAATAAACTGCAGTGCAACTTCACTTCACACTAGGCCAATTTAGTCCTAACTGATAATCCAACTTCCTTTTTTTAACAGTCAGTCTGAAGTTTGAAGCTGTAAAAAGGTAAAACTGGAAATTTCAAAATGCAAGATTACCCCCCAAGGTATCGACTTTGACAGGTTCCTGGTGTTCCCACCATCTAAATAAGTAAATAACTACTTCCTCGTCATCGCTGTCTAGGCATTGAACTACTACTACTTCTACTACCTATATCATATGAGCAATTAGTTGGAAGCAATACGTTAGCAATACTTAAATCCTATCTATATGTTAGAACCTGATAATCTTGCTCAAATCTTTAGGCCCCGATCGGTTGGGCTTAAGCTTCTAGCTTCCAGCTTATTTTTCACTATTCATAAATTTTGTCTTTTTCTGAACTTTTGGCTTTTTGTTGAGCTTTTTTGCCGGTTCTTTTTTCCCGTATTTGTTAGTATTAGACGTAATGGGCTAACATATTTTTTATATTTTTAATTTTTTTTAAATTTAATTATGCTAAATAAGCCTCTGTCAGCTACAATTTTTTTTCAGCCAACTACAGTGTTTTCAGTTATAAACCATGAGCTTTTAAGCCCAACCGATCACCACCAATCTTTCCTGCTTACATGTAAAGAACAAGCTAGATAAATTGTGTTCACTAAGCTGACTTTGCAACCTTACATGGAACTACCAGCTTATCTACAAGAGCCGAAGAGCGTACGCACGAATAGGAATATAAGATACACGTAGCATGCAAATAATGGCAAAACAAAATCGCCACATAGCCACAAACTCTCTGCGTATCGGCTTCGGTTTCTGACTTATTTTTTATTATTCATAAATTTCACTTTTTCGAACTTTTGACTTTTTGTTAAGCTTTTTTGCCGGTTCTTTTTTCCCGTATTTGTTTTTATTATACGTAATGAGCTAACATATTTTTTATATTTTTAGATTTTTTTAAATTTAATTATGCTAAATAAGTCTCTGTCAGCTACAATATTTTCAGTCATAAACCATGAGTTTTTAAGCCGAACCGATCACCACCATATATGACATGGAGAATTTCGTCTAGGAGTAGTCAAATGTGTATGACAGCTCAGATGATGTTTGCCATCACCTATAGCATGCTTGCGATTCGCCCTAAACTAGAATCATGCTTATAACTGCCACACGCATTGAAAGAAAGAGCAAATTACGGTCTTCGTCCTTTTCAGCTTTTCAGCTGGCTTTTAATTTTGATTTTTTTTTCTTAATAATCACTATTTATTAAACTAATAACCCACAGCCAAAACCATATCTCAAAATAACACTTCCTAAAGCGAAATGAAATGGAATTGCTTCGAAAAGGAGGAAAGAACAAAGCAAGAAATCAACCCCACTTGTAAAAGACAAGGCACACTTCCTTTCGAATTCCACTACCAATTGCAGCATATTTCCAGTGGGGCCACTACATAGTGGTATATAATTCCCTAGCGTGGTGACACCGACAGCGACTTCCATGAACAACAAGCATATCAAACAAGAGGGAGTTCGGCCATACTTTACATGGTCAGAACGCCCCAGTTCGTTTGTGCAAAGTCAAGATTATCACTTGTTGAAAAAAAGTAAAGCAACTTGGTTTCGCAACGTCTTCTAGATGTCTATCCATTTTCTGAGTACTTAGTGCATGCAAACTTTAGTTTCCAACGATAGAATTGAGCGTGAGAAGTTAGTTGGCAGCACTTGAGTATTGCTCACGTAGGTTAAGGGAAAAGACAGATAACCAGTGTCTTCCTAGTAATCGGAGTCAACTGTTGCCTGTGGTCAACGAAAAAAACGAAGTGTGTTAAAATTTCTGAATTAAAAAAACTTGCTGACCCAGTAGACTCATCAGCATTCGGGCTCTAGAGCCCCATCAAGTTAAAGGACGAAAAGAAATATTTGGGCAGCAATAACTGATGGCCCCAATAAACTCCTCAGCCAATGGGCATTTTAGGGTCTGTTCTTTTCCTTCAAAGTTGATAGCTTTTGGCTTTTGCTGCAGTACCTAATTTTCAAATAGAATATTTTCTTAAGACAGGGTCTACAAGTTAAACGATCTACACATTAAAAGCCCAACATCTGTACCAGCCAAAATCGCAAGTGAGTATCTGTTTCTCTGTAATCTATACCGTAAATAGCTAAAATTTAAAAATTTCAGCCAAAAACCATAAGCTGTAGCAGTTGCCAAATCGTACCTAATCTGGCCATGTGGGCTTCTTTAGCTTGTTGATCACCCCGTGTGCATTGAAACTTGGCACAGCACTTATAGAGAGAGAAAAAACTAACACCACAAACTAACTAGGAATCAGGGTTGTCAGCATAACGATCCGTATAACATCCTGAACCATTTCAATCCTAATCCTACTAAGATCATAATCAGGTAGTGGCCTAGAAACTACAGGATTAAGTTCCTGATTAAGGTGCTTACTTGATTTACTGTCGAGATCAAGCTCTGGAGAAACTAAAATCCCTGATAACTCCTGGTTAGATTATTGTGCACTAAACATCAAAGCCTTTGCTTCTGCAAGGGACAGTGAACGGGGTGCGGGTCAAGATTCAAGTATGCTGGCTGCAACTGGATTGAATCGGAACCCGAATAACGGCGATGGCATCATACACACGACCATCATTGTATACATGACGAAACAGGAGCATGAAACCAGGAACAAGAATGTAAAGCCCCATTGCTAGGCGTCATGTTTCTCCCGTAACTGTCTAGGACTATTCAGCTACGAGATACTGTAGTCGAATGTACATCATTGCCATCACATGCTCAAATACAAAAGCCAACTTTATTACAAAATAACGACTTATCAACTAGGTCTTATAGCAGGGCACGCGTCCCTTACATATATTACAACACAAAAGAACACCACAGACGTGTCTGAGCGCAGAATAACCATAAATCCAAACATCATCTATTTCGTAGTATTCTTCCACGTCGTCCTCATAGACTTCCTCATTTTCTTGCCACGTACTTTCTGTTAATGTTTTTAGCAAGTACGAGTACAAACAACCGTACCCAACAGGTCACATGGGAAAGTGCTATTTACTTACATGTAAGGATTTCCAAAGGATGGAAGTGTAATGGTTTTATTTTATGTGGATACAATTTCAGCTGCAAACATTTCTGAGCGTAAAATCATAAAGTGTTTAAGGAAATTGTGGTTTCAACAACTTGATTACCAAACTTAACAAATCCTGAAACTACTTATGCTTTGTTGTTAGATCCACCCATTAACACATCTTTATTTACCGGAAGCACGACGTATTCGAATACCATTACGTTTTGACTCTGCAGAACTGCCCAACTTTACCCATAAGATCTCTTAATCCCCTCGACTGAATTAAGAAAATAAGACTTTTCACTGCTCAATTCTTTATATAGCCTGTACCCAATAGGTCTTTGATCCCAACAAACTTGAGTGGCCCATGGCCTCGCCCGATTTGAAGTGCCCTACTGTTGGTAAGTATGGTTATACCCTACTGTTGTTAAGTATGGTTATACCCCCTCCCATACCACAAAAACTCTCTCAGTCTCCCTCCACCCTTTGTAGATATTCAATCGAACTTGAACAGCTACTAAAACAGGTTTGATGAATCAACGCTTGTGGTTGAACGATCACTATATTCTTTATTTAGCATAATGTTCTAGTCCTTATATTTTTACTGAGAAAATTTTCATCCACAAGTTCTTATTTCAGTGCTCATCTGTACTGCCACCCTTCCGATCCAAACCTCCACTCTAGGGTAAGGTCATGTGACCCAACCATCTCGTGGTTTCCCGTGATATCTCTTTATCCTAGAACCACTTTTAAAATTCTATCAGCAAAATGCCATATCTCTTAGTAGTGTAAAACTGTTAAGTTCTTGGTCTACCATAATTATTAAATAGTATATTTATAACAATACTAAGTATCGTCAAGGTGAATATGGCCATCAATTGAACTGAGCTTTGTCAAGTGGTAGGACATAACTAATATCATGTCATTCTAAACATTTGTTGTACATGAAATAACAGTGCGCAAATAACATAATGAAAATACTGATAAATAAATAATTAAAGGAATGTAGGTTCAATATGATCAAAAACATGTGACTTACCTTGCGAATCAACGTATTCTATAAGGTCGTATTCTTCCGAGTCATGTGTTTGTACTTGAGAATATCTCTCCTGGACTGGCTGGTCTACAACGTCATGAGCTAGCGCAAAGGAAAAAAATAATTCAATTACGTGCTCGAAGGGTTGAACTAGGAAAAAGAAAGAAAATCAAGAAATAAAATCTAGAAAAAACCAAATAAAATAGGTTTAGGGTTTATAGGAGTTTGGTATGGGGAAATGGAGCTGAGAAATGAATATATGGGCTTGAAATGATCGGAATGGATGTATATGTATATTTTAGGGTTTTGTGAGTAGTAACGGGTATGGTTACTATTCATCGTGGGTTTTACTGTTCACACCGGGTCCAATTACTATTCATGTCAAATTTGCCTGCTACATTAATGCACAGTGAAAGGCCAGCCCAATTTGCTACGGTACCACGACCTTTTACTGTTCCGGCCTAAAGTGCCACTGCTCATCTTCTCCGTTTGGTGCTACTATAGCGACCGAGAAACAAGGGAGAGAGGCGGCAGCAATTGGCGGGGCTAGGGTAATTTGAATGGCATTTGAGGCCATGGTTGGGTTCCTAGTGCTTAGCGGATTCCATTTTGGGGTTCGGTGATGGCTGGAAGTCAGGTGATTGCTGACAGCAAGGTCTTCCTTCCTTGGGATTTTTGAATGGCACAGGGGGTAATAGCGGGTTAAGAGGATAATAGCATTTGCGATTGAGCATCTCTAGGTTTAGAGGAAGCTTAGGGGTGTGGTGGTTTGGGTCGGGGATGACTGAGCCGAGCTGCCCATGATGAGGCTCCATGGCCGAGCGGCGAGCTTCGGTGACAAGGAAAAGGGGAGCTCGGAAAGCCATGACAAGGCTTTGGTGGTGTTTATGGGAGTATTAGGACGCTATGGGTGAATGCAATTGGAATATAATCGACTAGTTAATGAAAATTGAAATATGGCTTACTCTAGGGTTATCGGTTGATCACTAGAGGTGTTGAGGTCGTCGGAGCAATAGGGACTGGGTGGCTCACCTTGTACACAAGTGCTTTCGAATGGAGGGGCTCAAGGATTTAAATAGCACGAGAGAGGCGGTTCAGCACAGGGCACAAGTCATGGCGGCTGCGGCGCGTGGCAGGGATCGGGAAGGCGCGGTGTGGTTGGCGGTGCAGATATTTGGCACTTCCTTGGGCACGACATTGAGGCAGTCAAACGGAAGTACGAAGTGTCAGGTCAGCTGTGAGAGGTGTGAGAGCAGAGAGGGAGTAGAGGTCGGCGAGGCGGTGGGGAGTGAGGTGGTGACGGTGCTTGGCAAGGTGGTGGTCAGGGCAATTAAGGGGCGATGTACGGTTGCTCAGGCTGGCAGCGGTGGCTTCACAGGGTCAAAATCTGAGGTGTGGGAGAGGTCGGTTGTGAGGGGAGATAGAGCAGAGGGAGCAGAGTGGCAGCGGGTGAGCTCTGGCTTGGCTTCCTTGACGCGTAGCTAGAGGCATTTAAAGGCTATTATGGCATAGCAAGCAAGGCGTACGGGCTTGACTAGATTACGGTGGGGTGACAGCAGCGGGAGAAGTCACAGCAGCGGTGTATGAGCAGCGGCCAAGTGGAGCGGTGATTTTTGGGTGGTGAACAGTGCCTATTTGCCGCACTACTCACAGGTGGATGAGGCGGTTGCTATGGTGGGAGTGAAGGAGTTTGAACGGTGGAGAATTGAGGTGAATAGGATGAAGAACCAATTGAAATCAAAATTCAAAGTAATTGAAATTCTTTTTGAAATTTTGATGTCGTTTCAAAGAACAGCCCGTCAAAGCAGGCATTGAGCATTTCTGGACTTTTGCTTCTAGCAACAAAATAATATGTCTTAATCGGCAAGTAATACCCTACCTTTTCATCCTTTGCGATTTTATTCAAATGGGAGAGCGCAAATATGAGGCGAAAGATACCAAAGGCACTCTTATCATTGCAACAGTCTCCTATACGAATTTCGCATGCATCTACGACCAAAACACCGCACTACTTCGTCATTAACCATGTGTTTGATTGCAAGGACTAGGTGGGACGGGATGGGATAGACCCGTTTTTGTAGGTGTTTGGATGGGAGACAAACAGAGTCAAGGACATCCCACTAGGAATATTCCTTGTAGATCTGGGACCAAGCAATCCTCTTTTTTTTCATGGGACAGAGTCATCCCACATGGGATAGAGTCATCCCATCTCTTTGTTTTTTTAAGTACTGTTTTGTTTAATTTTTTTTAAAAAAAATCTCAAAGGCTTATGTGTAGAAACATATCAACAATAGCCTTCAATTTTTTTTTTAAAAAAAAAACTCAAATGCCACACATGTCCTACCTTCATCCTTCCATCCAAACAAAGGATGGAACCATTCCATCCCACTTTATCCTTCCAACCAAACAAAAAACAGGGATGACTCTATCCCCCAACCAAACAAAAAACAGGGATGACTCTATCCCCCAACCAAACAAAAAACAGGGATGACTCTATCCCCCAATCAAACAAAAAATGAGATCATCCCATCCCAAAATTAGGGACAGGACCATTCCATCCCACCTTGTCCCTAAACCAAACACAACCTAAGTGTCTTGCCCTGGTTTCGCCAAGTGTGTGTGCTTTTCGAGCCGTGATAGGGACAATTGACACCAGCTAGGTTAATTTGCATAATTGCAGCCTCGATCAAATTATGGAAGTAAACTACTCCCTCCGAAACCGTAATATAAATCCCTCCTCTTATAAAGAGACATCCCACAATATAAGTTTATTAAAAGAATCAAAATAGTTATTGAAATATTTTCACTTCATATATTAGCTTTAACCTAAAAAAATGATTGAGTAGTTGTAATGCACCTTTTAATAGGGTTATGTCTGGTCCAATAACATTAACTTTTTATTAGATTTAGTGTTTTCTTATTCATGTATATAATGGATTTAGGCTTATATCGTGAGACGGAGGGAGTAACTAACAGCATTAATGTTGTGGCGTTTACTTGTTCTTAATCTACTGGCCATGCCCACGTAAGAACAGACCAAGCTTGGAAAGTTTCACCAAGGCTAGAAGCTGCTAAGTGCTAACTAATAATCGATGCGGCAGGACTTACCTTCCAAATTGCGCACATGGTCAAAAGATCTTGGCTCCTTTAGTCAGGCAGTTACTACTTTCCAAGAATTCACACGCTTAGCGGTTGTGCTATATGCCAAATGCCAACATCACGAAGACCTTTCTTCGAATGGATCCTGCACGAGAAAGAATGGAATTGTCAAGTCCATGTTGCAGTTCAGCACGCAACTACCAAGTTGCGAAACAACAGTTTGCCTCCCATCTTTGCCCACTATTCTCTTTTGGTCGGATCGGTGGTTGCACTGAAAAGGCATTCGCGAGTTAGGTCTAGCAATTTAGGACACGGAAAGGAAATCTAGCAAAAAGATGACCCTTATAAGCGAGACTCTGTGCAATCATAGCTAGATATCCGACCTATAGGGGGTGATCGGTTCGGCTGAAAAACTCATGGCTTATGGTTGAAAATACTATAGCTGGCTGAAAAAAGCACTGTAGCTAACAGAGACTTATTTAGCATAATTAAATTTAAAAAAATTTAAAAATATAAAAAATATGTTAGCCCATTACGTATAATACAAACAAATACGGGAAAAAAGAACCGGCAAAAAAGCTCAATAAAAAGCCAAAAGTTCATAAAAAGACGAAATTTATGAATAGTGAAAAATAAGCCAAAAGCCAAAGCCGAGTTGATCAGGGCGATAAGGTCCTTTCAACGCTCGAGCCATTTCAGACTTCCTCCACTTATATTCCTATTGTAGTATAGCTACAACAGTAGGTACAGGATATAGCACTAAAAGAGCTGATGAGTAAGAATAAATAGATTTAACTTCTTCGTACCTATATATATGAGTAGGGTAGAATAAGAATTTCACATCTTATCTTTTAATAATTACATAAATATAAGAGTACCTTGGTGCATTCCTTTCATGAAACAGGAACTGAAGCAATGTTTGCTGACCTTGGTCACTTCAATGTGAGAGCCGTTCGGGTAATCAAGCACTCCTCCCAATTCTTAGCCTTTTCATTTTTATGAATGCACGCACACAAAAACTAATGACCAATGGAGAAAACGGAGTCTGTCCAGTTACGCTTATGGAAAATAAATCTTTTTGAGTTATATACAAATAGTCTTAAAAATGAAAACTGCTTTCCTCGGTTAACGGAATTTATTTGAACTTCAAAATTGTTATTCTTGCTTTTCAAGTTACTTCACCTGGACATTTAAGATAAAATTTTATTGCACTACAGATCGGCTTTTCTGTAGTTCTGCTCCCATCAGTACTACTGGCTTACATTGGACAAGCTGCATATCTTCGAGCCTACCCTGAGCATGTTGCAGATACATTCTACAAATCAATCCCAGGCGAGAACCTATAAGGATCAGCTAAGAAATGGCACAAGGTAGGCATTGAAAGATTAGCATTTAACAATGAACTCATGTTTTTGTTGTCAGGTCCATTATATTGGCCAACATTTGTGGTGGCTGTGGCTGCTGCTATAATTGCAAGCCAAGCTATGAAGGGGTGTTCTTTTCGATTACGGCTTATGGCTTTTGGCTGAAATTTTTGAATTTTGGTTGTTTACGGTACAGATTACGGAGAGACAGATACTCACTTGCGATTTTGGCTAGTACAGATGTTGGACTTTTAACGTGTAGATCGTTTAACTTGTAGATCCCGTCTTGAGAAAATACTCCGTTTGAAAATTAGGTATTGTAGCAAAAGCCAAAAGCCGTCAGCTTTTGAGGTAAAGAACAGGCCTATCTGGCGCCTTTGCAATTATTGCTCAGTCCCAAATTCTAGGTTGCTTTCCACGAGTTCGTGTGACCCACACTTCAACAAAGTTTCACGGGCAAGTCTACATCCCGGAGATCAACTATGCATTAATGATTTTATGCGTAGCTGTTACAGCTATTTTCCAAACTACAGACAAGATCGGCAATGCATATGGTAAGCAAAGTTTCAACTCTGGAAACAAGCATAACGCCCTTCTACCCCAAGATATAAACAAAGGAACAAATAATTCATTGCCTGAAAATTCATTTCCGTTATGAGATTGAGATATAGCGTGCTTCTATTCTTTCTTGACAATCAGCTGTCTGGTGCATTTTCTCTTGGTTTTCCATAACTCCTATATAAATTATTTGAAGTAATTTGATGTTGCCGCGACTTAAATACAAACACATGTGCAATAAAATTGCTTTCAACTTGATATTTGCCCTCATCTATCTGCATAGATACCAAGCAAGAAGCAACATTAACAGTCCATTACTGCTTAAGCTGCCAAAAGCAGAAACCACCTTAACAAACACTATGGAAATCAGCAAAGAATCTAGCTTCTAAGTAAGAACTGACAGACTGACAGTGTCTACATAGCCAAACAAATTGACAAAAAATCTACCAGATTGGTCCCTTATTCCCATGGCATCATGATCTGTCAACTTGCCCCGCTCGGTTGGGCTGGAAAGCTATGACTTATGGCTGAAGTTGCACTGTAGCGGATGAAATTTTACTGTAGCTGAAGATGTCTTATTTAGCGTAATTAAAATTTAAAAAATTTAAAAATAGAAAAAATATGTTCACTTTCTTATAAAATTAGAAAAGTAACAAATATTCTCCGCATCCCAAATTCACTTTTTTATGTCAGTCATAATGTATCAGTTTTATGGTATTCATGTCATCAACATATATGCAGGTATTGTTGTCATCTTTGTGATGTTCATAACGACACTTCTAGTCACTCTAGTAATGGTCATGATATGGAAGACAAGTCTGTTGTGGATTGCACTCCTTCCAATAATATTTGGTGGAGCAGAGCTCATATATTGCACTCTTTCCAATAATATTTGGTGGAGCAGAGGCTGCAGAGCTCATATACTTACCTTCGGCATTCTACAAGTTTACTCAAGGTGGCTACTTGCCACTAGTTTTTGCAACGATCTTGATGCTTATAATGGCCACATGGCATTATGTTCATGTTCATCGGTACAAATATGAGCTCCAGAATAGTGTCAAGCAACTATGTGGCAGAGTTGGCAACAAGGCGAAATCTTGCCAGGTTGCCAGGAATAGGCTTTCTGTACTCTGAGCTTGTGCAAGGCATCCCACCCATACTCCCTCATTTGGTAGAAAAGGTACCTTCCATCCATTTGGTTCTTGTGATTATCTCAATAAAGTACTTGCCAATCAGCAAGATAGAAACAATCGAACGGTTCCTCTTCCGATATGTGGAGCCAAGAGAATACGGGGTATTCCGATGTGTGGTGTGCTATGGATACAATGATAAAGTAGAAGATCCAAGAGAATTTGAGAGCTTACTAATTGGGCACCTGAAGCAATTCATCCATCAAGAATCATTATACAGCGAAAGTAGTCATTCCCTTGGAGGAGAAGATCATTCAGTAAAAGAATCAAGAGATGTACTGGAGCCATCTGTTGAAGTTCAAGATGTAAGATTGTCGAAAAGTTTTTCAGATGGAATCACTGCTGGTCAACCAAACGGGTGCATAGATGAGATACAGTTAATTCAGAGAGAGATGGAGGATGGTATTGTCCATATGCTAGGAGAAACTAATGTGGAGGCAGAGCCAAATGTCGATTTCCTTAAGAAAAATAATAGTTGACTACGCCTACAACTTCATGAGGAAGAACTTCAGGCAACCAGAGAAGATCATATGTGTCCCTCATAACAGACTGTTGCGGGTGGGAATGACATACGAGATCTAGAGTGATGCTCAGTGGATTGATTAAATTGACAACAGATTCAGTATTTTCAGTAGCAAGTATGAAAATGCATGTGCAAAGGAAGGTGGAGGGCACATAACCAGCCTCTGTGACTGAACAGCAAAGGATGGAAAGATTTTACACATACAGGTGGAGAAACTATAGTAAATTCAATGGGTGTCTATCGTAAGTGTCTGTCAGCAACAAGTATGCATAGCTGTTAAACTCCTAGTGTGGTTAGTATGTACTATGTATACAAAGATTGTAACCTACCAGAAAAAGGTAAAATGAAGAATACTTGTGAAATTTGGATCAGTCATGTCAAATTGTGTATAAGACATGTACTACAGATTGTAAGTGGCCGATTTGTTATATAGCTAGTATCTAGTACTTGAAACAATAAAACATGATAAAAGGGGGAAGAATTACTTGTGTTTTTGAGCTCTCGTATCCTACTATCACACGTGTGATTCTAAAAGGGGAGGCCACAAGTGTGGATAAAATGTGCATCAAAACATCATCCATGATTCGAAGTGGGGAATCGGTAGGTGAGCGAGGAATAGAATCAACTATAAAATCTATGCACAGGAGTAATCCCACTCTCAAACGAACGCAAGTATTAAAACGGCGATGAAATAAGAAGTCGAAGCAGGCATTCCATCAAACAGTTCATAGGCATGTGAGGCGAGAAGAAAATCTGTGACACCTCACGAGATCGTACCTCTGCATCCCACCTGCACGACTCAGATGTTCAAGCGATCGATGGCTGCTACGGTTCAGATGTTCGAGAGATCGATCGCTGCAGCTACATGTCACCATTCTGCCACGCGTTCCTGCGATTCGACAGAAATTCCTACAACAATGCTTGTATCAGAGTTCGAAAATGGAAAGGAAGAGAAGGGACGGCGGTGAGAAGAACAGACCAACGACTAGGAGCGAAGCACGCGCCGCGGCCGCCACCAAGAGATCGGGGTGCTCGCCGGGCTCGCCGCCGAAGCGCCATGGAGAAAATGCGAACTCCCGCTTTGCGAAATGCAACTACACGCGTCTACGCGGCGGAGGAATGGCACAAAATCTCAGAGTTTTTTGTACGGATAATCCATTTTTTATTCGAAATTACATAAATATACCCGCGGGAAAATTTTTTACAAAAATAGGCTCCAGTCGCCGAATGGTTGGGCGACTAGAGCCTATCGCCCAACCAGACCGCGACACAATTTGTCTCGCTGCACAGTAGAGCGACTACATCCAGTCGCTCTTCCGTTAAGCGACTGGAATGCAGTCGCTCTTCCGTTAAGCGACTAGCATGCAGTCGCCATACGGGATGGCGACTGCATGTAGCCCCGTGTTTTGTTTTAGATTTTGTGAATTTTGTAACGTTGAACGGGTAAAAAATACGGTGAAGTTGTAATAAAAGTTTATGTTCATTGTATATTGTAGGTGTGCAAAAAGTTTTAAAATTTTTTTCATGAAAGATTGAGTACGTAACGATCGATACATACCCGTTAAGTGAGATAGTTTATGTGCGAGAGAGATAATAGACTTATGTAAATTTAAATAAACTTCATATTATAATCGTGAGTAACATGCCGCATGTTTTTCAAGACATGCATAAATACATCCGCAGCTGTCGCCTCACTAGTCACCCCTGGTGTGCCCGTCACCGCGCCGCGTCCTCCCATACGGCCTCGCTTGGCCCTCCTCCTGCAACGGTTAGGACGATCCGAAAAGTAAAACGAGGAGGAGGGTGTCTATCCCGCGGCGGGGCGAGTAAGCCGCACCTCTGGTGTGTGCTCTCGGTGCACCGGCGCGAGATAACCTCGGTGCTACGTCGAGTAGTGTCCATGCCACTCCGGTGTAGACGCGGCGGTCCACTTCCTCCCGGCACGGGAGATGCCGAGACGCCGTCTTCTGGTAAGCACCGCAATATTAATAACGTTAGTTCGCTGCATATCGTCTTGGATAAACACGATATAAGAACCTCTGCGCACTGCGTGCCGGTGCCATCCACGCAGAGGAGGGGCGTACACCCCGCGTAGAAGGCGTGAAGTGAACCGGCAGGAGGCCCCGCCAGCCGAACCCCCGGCGCTCGGGTGAGGTGGTGGAGGACGATTCACGTAGGTGCACCGAGTGGTGCCACGCGGTCGGGGTGGACGAGCGATCGAAGCGGTGGGCGTGGAGACCACCGGTAGCCTCGCGCGGAGAGTAGGCTAACGATACGTCTACACCCTCGTGCACCGACGCGCAAAGCCGATGCCCTCCTCATGGGTCGTGCGCACCATCGAGAGCCTCTCGATCGTCCCGAGTCGAGGCATAGGGCGTAACCGACGTCCACCGACACAAAGACATGAAATGGTTGATTATCGAAACGACATTACCATTTGGGAATCTTTGAAATGACATGAAACGCATCGCGATGTGAGCGTCGCGCGCAAGCGCGAGAAGTGCGTGTCCGTCGGAGCGGCGGCGTGTGTGGCGGCGGGTCTACCACATATACGAGCACGGCACGGTCCGCGGTGGTACCAAAGACAGTACTCGGCGTACTCCTGCTGTCGTGACGGCCGTCCTCCTCCACGCGGTCGTCGAGCGCACCGCCATCGCCGACCGGTCGCATCCTCACCGACCGATCGGTGCCTCTTTTCACTCCCTTCGCGCTTTGCTGCGTATAGAACCACATGGATGTGAGATACTTGCGAACGCAGGTAAGTATGTAAATATTTAGCGAAACGATCACTCACCCGCACGTGGCGCGGAATCGATGGTCCGAATGGTGCAGAACCGGCCGCCGAGCTCGAATCGCCGCATCACCGCCGGGTGCGTAGTCCTCCACGTAGATGAGGTACACGAGCTTCGGCGGTGAGCGAAGCTCCGGCCACGCCCGACAAAGTGAGGACAGCCGCCAGAGCACGGGCACGAAGCGCCGATCTGCAGACGGCTCTCGCCGCACGTCGTCCGTGATGCGATCGAAGCCGCTTCCACAAAGGCCCAGACGCCGCGTGACTCGCACGCGGCGCGAATCGTACCGCAAGAAATATAAGTCATTTAGAATGACGATCGTCAATAAGACGAAATAGTTGATCGTGATAATACTTACTCGACGACGGCACGAGATAGAACCCATCGTCACGGTCGACGTCTCCCCGATACATCTCGGACCGCACGGGCCCATGTCGCTTAGCACAGTCGCCCGACGCTTAAGCGCCGAACGACCACAAGCCGCAGAGCAGCGGACAGCCAGTGAGGATCGAGTTCGCCTTGACCTCGTGCACGCATCGCATAGGGCGCGAGACGTCGCGCGCAAGCACGGCCGATCCCACCGACCGGTGGGGCTCGCCGTCACGATCGCCCTCGCATAGCGATAAGGCGGCGCATCCACCGTGTTGCCGTGGGTGGTGGTGAAAAGCACCCAACCAAACGACCACAAAGACGACGCCTCCGGTGGCGCGCCACCGGTGATCGTCACTCTGTGGAACCATGCGCCCACGAATTCAAACAAGTTGTTATTAGTACGTGATACCACAAATAAACGGTTGGACGACACGATCGAATGTAAAAACCACGCACTGATCGTGTGAGCCACCACGGCGTCGGCCCATGGGTCTGCGCCTGCGTGAACACGTGGTGCGAGGCCGGTGGAACGACACCTCGAATCGCCAAGCGGTCGCGCGCGCGATCGTGTGGGGCCTCCGGTAGGAAGGCGGCGTCTCCGCGATCGGAAGGCCAAGGAGCGTGGACACGTCCTCCGTGGTCGGCGTCATCTCCCGAATGGGAGGTGGAAAGTGTGCGTCTCGGCCGCCAACGGTCCACCAAAGCCGCCGCCAGGAGCGGTCGAACGGAAGCGTCGTGATCGCTCCCGCCCGCCTCGTCCCGCCCTCGTCCCGCCGGCGCTGCATCCTCGTCCGTGGCCTGCACCATCCGGGCAAGAGGAGTAGCCGGCATCCGCGACTGCAAACAAAGTGAAGGTCAAGACGGAATGAACTTACGGTCGCACTAAACGCCGGAGTAGTGCAAACCTGGCAGTCCAACGAGGGTCGAGTCTCCAGGCCACGCGAGGTGTGCGTGTCCGGACCACTCCCAGCTGAGGCGGCTCGTCCGTGCTCCCCGGTGTCGGCACTAGACGGAAGCGCGATGAGAGCGGTCCACGTGCTCGTCCAACAACGCGCATCGCCACTCTGAGGCACGCCCAAAGACGAGTCATACCGCAAAATTTGTACAATAATTTCTACATTAAATTTTCTACATCTAAATTTATACAATAATTTCAATATTAAATTATATACACTAATTATCTACACTAACTATCTTTCTACACTAAATTATCGACACTAACTATCTTTCTACACTAACTATTTTTCTAAACTAATTATCTACACTAATTATCTTTCTAAACTAATTTATCTACACTAACTATCTTTCTACACTAAATTATCTACACTAACTATCTTTCTACACTAAATTATCGACACTAATTATCTACACTAATTATCTTTCTAAACTAATTTATCTACACTAACTATCTTTCTACACTAAATTATCTACACTAACTATCTTTCTACACTAAATTATCGAAACTAAATTATCTAAACTAATTATCTACACTAACTATTTTTCTAAACTAATTATCTACACCAATTATCTTTCTAAACTAATTTATCTACACTAACTATATGTCTAAACTAAATTATCCACACTAATTATCTACACTAACTATCTACACTAACTAATTTTCTAAACTAATTATCTACACTAACTATATTTCTAAACTAACAAAAAATATAACACAAATACTTACCTAAAAATCGCGCACGCCCTCTCCTCTTCTCCTCTCTCCCTCCTCTTCTCCTCTCTCTCCTCTCTTTCTCTCCCCTCCTCTTCTCCTCCTCTCCCTCTCTTTCTCCTTCTCTCGTAGAAGAAGTGGACGTCGGCCGGCCAGCGCGGCCTTTATATCCACCTCGATCGCCCAACGGTTGGGCGGCCCGATATCGTGATGCCAACAGCTTGAGCGATCCTTTGCAATCGCCGAACCGTTGGCGGCGAGTTAATCGCCCAACGGTTGGCGGACTCTCCACCGCCGCTGATGCGGTTTGGCGATAGGCTTGAGTCGCCCAACCATTCGGCGACTGGAGCCTATTTTTGTAAAAAATTTTCCCGCGGGTATATTTATGTAATTTCGAATAAAAAATGGATTATCCGTACAAAAATCTCAAATCACGTCCCATTTGGGCTTGTCCCAGTTTCGATTTACGCAGATGGGGGCCCAAGAAAACAGTGCGTTCCTGACGAGCGCGATGGGCTTCGAGGCTTCGACTTGAACCACACTGATTTTTTAAGAATAACTTGTTAGAGATCCGTACGTTACAATAAAGTCATAAAAATAATAAGATAAAACTTACTGCCTGGCCAATTTCATACATTAAACATTGGAGAGCAAGCGACAGAGCTAGAAGGGTGGTCAGAATGCACGAGGAGATGGGAAAAGTGGAGGGAGTTGGCGGTTGTATCCTGAGAGAGAAGGAAAGAGACGAATGGTCCAGATCAAATCGAATGGCTGAGAAGAGAGGAGGGAGAATGGACCAACCACTAACTTACACTTTTATAATGGTAAAGACTAGCATGGTGGTTGTGCACCCATACGGTTCTAAAAAATACATATAAAAATAAAAGGGTTATAAATCATATAAAAGAATTCAAATATTAGAATTTTAGAATGTTATCAATTTGATTTATTTTTTATGTTTTGTAGAATTAGTTTCATTTGTGATATTAATGTATATTACTATATGTTAAAATAAAGAATATAGATTATATTTTGGGAGGAAATACTTGTGCTTTATTTTTTTTTAATCATCATCTTCAATAATAGACAATAGTTGTATCATATTGATACAATTAAAAGTATACAAATTATAATGGATATTATATATAAGTTTATGTCTATGTGTGAATTGTCTGAGTTCAATTCTATCTTTAACATCTCACGTCTTAATTTCATACAATAATTCTTTAACTATACATGCATATGCATACATATCATGGTGCAAATCAATTTTATGTGTATTTTCATAGATCAAGAAAAATCATTGATTATAATTTGTTAATCATAAAAGGGTCCACCCAATTAAGCTAGATGCTTTTTTTTAGAATTTTTAGCAATTATTCTCATTTATAATGTAACATCCATCGGCTGTGGATTGCTAAACATAATTAGAATCCACCAAATTAAGAGTCACATATTTCTTTTTTATTTTTGGGAAAATTTCTACAACACTTCTCTTTTTTCTCTACCAATGTAATCAACCATCCTAAACTTTTATTATATGATAGATAACACTCAATAGTTGATATAATTCAACTTTAATTAGAATCCACCATATTGATGGCAATTTTAGGAAAAAAAATTCAAAGTTGTACAACACACATTGTTGGAAAACATGCAGTAGAATAAATCTTGTCTTTTTCTTACTAAGTGCCACTTTTTTTTTTCTCATGGATGGCTTTTACTCAATTATTTTGCACATCCATATCCTTCTTTTCTTCTAGTACATGAATTTTAGTGTGGGTCGTCTAGGATACTTTTTATTTATTCGGTTAATTTAGAATATATAATGAGCATCCTTGTCTTATTAGATTTCTTATTTTATCTAAGACATCCACTGGTGATTATTTACTAACCATAATAAAAGTCCACTAAATTGAGGGACATATGTTTTCTTTTTTCTAAGAATTTCTAGCTTATTTCTCTATTTTTAGCAATTGTAAATCTCAAGCAATTGACTTTTAGTGTATAATATATAGATTTTATTTTTTTGAGAATTTACTTGGAATTGATATGGAAATTAAATTGCTAATTTTTGTTTTTCCCCCAAATTTTGGTTATTTTGGATTGTACTTAAGATGGACCCTTTTTAGAAATTTTGCTAATTTTATTTAGTTATTATTCCAAACTTTAGTTATTTATGGATGTTACTTTAGATGTCATATACAAATCAAATGGCTAATTTTATTTATTTCTATTCTGGATTGCAGTTAATTTGGATTGTACTTCATGTTATTCTTTCTTTTAGTCTGAGCTATTCTAACTTGGTTCCACGAGATAGATAGCTAGATCTTTCTAATTGATATAGGAGCTTCCTCAGAGTGTCTAATTAGTATAGATTTACAAATTTCAATATTTTTAGAATTTAAGTTTCAAAGTCATTTACAAATCATTCTGGTCATCCTTTAATTTTTATTTTGAATTTTTGTGTGTTTGGATCATGCATGCATGGGTTTCTTATTAATTTTAAGTTGAAATTCATATAAAAACCAATCTATATTTTTAATTATTATTTAGAATTTATTTTTTTATGTTTACTTTGAATTTCATATGGAAATCAAATTACTAATTTTATAATTCCGAATTTTAGTTATGTTAGATTGTAATTGACATGAACTCTTTCTTTTAATTTGCTAATTTTTGTTTAATTATTATTCCAGATTTTAGTTATTTATGAACATTACTCTGGAAGTTGTATGGAAATCAAATTACTAATTTTTCTTTATTTTAATTCTGAATTTCTCTTAATTTGGATTGTAGTTGACATGAATTCTTTCTTTTAATCTAAGCCGTTATAACTCAGGTCCACTAAATTAAGAACTAGGTATTTTGCTTTTTTGTAAGAATTTCTAGTTATTTCTCTTTTTTATAAATGACTCTAAAACGTTTGTTATCTATTTTTAGTAATAAATAGATGTTGTGTATATGATTTGCTTTTACTTGGCCGAAGTTGCTCCAAAATTCCAAAATTAAGCCGCACAAAATCTTTAGAAATGTTCATCGAACATCCCACCCACCCGAAGTTCGAACCCGAGTGTTTATCTTCTTTCTTAAGTGAATACCAGATCTTTTGATCAAATTTAAAAAAGAAAAATAAAAAAGATTGGTCAATACCGTTTAGCAAGTTAGTAGCAGGCAGCTGCTGAATAATGTCATCCCAAAATTGTCCTTGGCACGGCAGCTGTAGAGCCAGTATATAAATTTACATCCTCCAAGATTTGCAGCCTGATCTGTTTGCACAAAGAAAATAAGGCAAACACGAAACCACGTTAAGCAGACAGACCCAGCTAGGCAGCTACTCGCAGCAAGCATACATACAGATGTACTAGTCAGCTGATCGATCAAGTTATCAAAGTAAGCAGCTTATTATTTTTTTTTTTCTAGAATAAAACTAAGCAGCTCATTGATGCTGAACGTATGGTACGTGCTGTTTGTCATAACCTTTAACCTTTGATCTTTTATTATGATGACTCCAGAGTTTGTTCTGAGTGCAGATTAGGTTGCACTGATGTTTATCATGCATGGTATATAAGTATAGATATAGTTCTGCCAATTTTCATTGAGCTACAGCTGGCCAGGGGTTTATAGAAATCAGGGCTGTTCATCATTGTGCAGCCCAGTACTGTACAGTGCTGCCGTCCACCAAACGACAGTAGTGTGCTGTCAGGTCGCTCATTTCAGTTGCTTTCCTTACAGGTGCGAGGCAGCGCGCCATTGAAGCTGCAAAGCAGACAACATGGAGAAGTGTCGCGGAAGGAAGAACACACTCCATGGGTCCATCTCAATGATCCCATTCCGTCGGATGAAAATTACGGGTCTCCGCATCCAGCACATATCGATCCCTTCCATTCCATGGTTAACTGACGATTCAAACTTGAGAGCCATATCTGAAGACTAGCTAGTCTGAATATAGTTGATGTGGACAGAATGAAAGAAACCAAGCTTACTTCCTACCTGTATGTAACACTATATATCTTACGTGCTACTAGTGCTGCTAGTTGTTTGATCCGTCATGTATGTACGTGAAAGACTGAATATGATAACAGAGAGGGTGAATGGTGCCTTCTAATTTTCTCTCAAGAATTCAATACTCATTCACTTCAATAGTTATAAAACTATGAAGATTAGGATGAGAAACTACTACAAAACAAGCAAGAGAAGCTGCTAAAATTTTTACAGAAGAATTAGCAAAATTGAAAGTACCTTTGTTTGCACTACGGTACTACCAATTTTCAGAAGTACTTTTGTTTATACTACCATACTTGCTTTCCTCGGTGAACAATAATTTCATTCCAGGTTTAAAATCAAGAATCTATGGAACTTTTGATTCATGGATCACTTATGCACGCTTTTCAAAGCGTATAAGTGTGCATCCGCTAAATCTTTAGTCTTGATCAAACCAGCTCCACCTAGACCTAAACCGCTCTCCAATGTATCGCCCACGCGTCGCGATTTTGATATATGATGGTTTCCGGTATTTAGGTCAAATTACCAAAATACCTTTTCTTGACCCGGTCATCACCAACCACCGCAATCAATCACCATACTTCACGTGTAAGTGCACTACTAGCTTGCCACGCATCGCTAAGTCTCTCCTATTCCAGTTTCACTGAACCACAGCCATTTGGCCCATGCAAACCACATGGTGCCATCCCGCCGTTTGAACTTGCTTTCAACATTACCCGCCTTTTCTCGTGCCATGTATGAGCTCACTGTCTTACTTTTTGGCATTCTCGATTGTTCTGAGTCTCAACTCTTCCATGAGTCTAGCACTGTCATCGCCGTTGACCGCAGTTGACTCCGAGCGACTTTGCACATCCAAAGACAAAGAAATCGTTTCTAGACACAAATTCTTTACAAGTTGACTTATATTAGCCAAGACATGCATCATGCAACCTTAATCCAATAACTCATGTCATCCCAACTTAATCCAGGACTCAAATTCCAAAACCCTATTTTTTTGGGAAGATCGGCAGTACCGTACTTAACATGCTGGTACTACCGCACTGTGGTACAACCGCTTCCTAAAGTGGTACTTTTGCACCTTGCAAATCCGAACTAGATCTATCTAGAAAAAAATATTCCGCTGCTTAGACCAGAACTACCGTCTACCGCATAAACACCTACGGTGTTTCCATTTTTCTGGCACTTTCAGAAAATAATCTAAATTAAATACAATCTTTACAAAATTATTTAACCACTTCACAAGACTTAAAATGATTCATGGTAACATTATTCTGAAACTTGTCCTTCAGCATGCACCGACACTGCACATCGGTTGGTTAAACTAGCCTTCTCGCTCGAGAAGCGCTGCGTTTTCTACGCATGACAGCGAGGCGATCGCTACTCGCTACCCACCCACCAAACAGTGGCTACATTGAGATGGAGCCACCGGGAATTAATCAAACGGATGCTATACTGTGTAGCTACCATTTGAATTAGTATCTCCATCGACCTGCCAAGTTGGCGCTATATGTTGCTGATGCTTCGTCTGTCTTTTGCCCCCCGAAAGGGAGCACATGCTGCTTTCCTTTGTTATATATCCCCAATCCTGTCAAAGATAGTGTGTGTGTATATATATGCATAAATCGAGCGCATCAGACATGCATCTTGGATAATGATGGAGAAGATCACTTCATATGTAGTAGAGCCACAAATTTAAGGGAGTGTTTATACAACATTCGACAAAAGTAATCAGATTTTGAGCCGTTAGATGGAGATCCAACGCCCTAGATCATTTTTTTTGGAGGGGGGTCATTTTTTTGGAGGGGGGCTTGTATAGGTGAATCCGTTGGATGGAGATCTAACGTCCCAGATCAATCTGACTGTTTTTGTCATAAAAAATAGTCAAATATTGTATAGCAATACTCCAAATTTAATTTTAAGAAAAAACCAAGTGTTTATATACACATATACCCTGAGGGGTACATATATTACTAAGGAGGGAGATGACATAATTATTCTTAGCTTCTTACAAACAACACACATTCAGAAAGAAAAAGAAAGAAAGAAAAGATACGCGCAATATACAATGCAAACTGAAACCATCTACCGGCCAGCATCATCAGTCCCAGCAACCAAAACCACAGGGACTTACTCCTGATCTTCACATTTACACGCATGTGGATATACCGATATATACACACTCATATATATATATCGATCATACGACGACGTACGTGCGAACATGCATGAGCGTGCGTGCCGACCACCGTGCGTACGCGTGCTCGGTCATGCATGCAAGCCGCGGTGTTCGCTCCGGCCGGCCTGGCTTAATGGCCGTGCCATAGCCATACCATCATCACACAGCGGATTCCTGCGGGTACGGAAGCAGCGCGTTGTGGTTCTGCCGGCGCAGCTGCTCGTAGAAGCGCCGGATGAACTCCTCCGCCTCGTCGTCCACGGCCTCGCTGCCGCCGGCGCCGCTTCGCTCAAGATCCCCCTCCTCCTCCTCCGACGAGTAGTTGGAGACCCGCACCGACAAGCCGCCGGTACTCGGCACTAAGGGTGAGAGCGCCGGCGTGCATTCCTCCCCCGGGGCGAGGTCCTGCAGCAGAAGCCCGGGCGAGGACGGCGCCGAGGAGGAGGCCGCGGCGTAGTACTCGATCCTCTGCAGCGCCGTCGCTGCGGAGGGGCCGGGCGAGGCATCGAGAGGCTCCTCGACCTCCGAGCCGAGGCACGGAAGTAGGCCAGTCGGCGCCTGGAGAAAGAAGCCTGGTCGGGGCTGTTGCTGCAGGAGAACTCGTACTCGCGGCGGCGCAGCGCGTGGCTGCTGTGGTGACCGTGGTGGTGGGAGAGGAGGTTTGCGACGGAGCGCGCGACGGCCTTGTTGCGGCGCTTCATGACGAGGTGCATGCTGAGGAGCAACTTGCGCTTGGAGAGCACGCCCTTCCTCACCATGAAGAAGACGGCGCGGAGGTAGCTCCACATCCGCTTCGCCACCACCGACGCCGAGCTCGCCTCCATCTCCATGCCGGGCGGCCGATGATTGATCCCACCGCCTTGCTAGGACTTCTTTGAACACAACCTGGTAAGATCGATCAGGCCCCTATGGAGGGGGAGTACTGGACGAGGCGAAAGGCGAGGCTTATTTATAGGATGAACAAACTAGTAGCCTAGCTGGTACGTAGTTGGATGCATGGACGACATATATACAACGCGAAATGGCATGTACAATCGAGTAGCTAGAAGTGGAGGAGGTAGCTGCTACAAGAGACGGTGGTGGGGTCGTCTCCGGCGGTGGCATTGCTCTGCCTTGCTCGGCGGCGGTGGTATATATAATGGGAGTTCGCAAGGCAGAGGGAGGGGAAGAAATTAAACTAAGCCAGCTAGCTTAGTCAGCAAGGCAGGAAGGATGAAGTGCAGGGTGGTGGCGCGTCCGGAGTAGACTCGTATGGATTGATGGATATCCAGCTCTTCATCTTTTCGGTGGGTGGCGCTTTTTCTTTCGTCTTTGCGTTGCGTGCCTCCACGGATCCCTCGCTGCTGCTGCTGCTGCTGCTTTCTGCCGAGTTTTCTTGGGAAAAGCTTCTGAACGAGTCCGATCAGCTTGTTAGTTCCTTTCAGGGTGCCAAATAAAGCCATCATCGGATATCGATCATTAGGCTCCTCTAAAAATGGAAGGCTTTTCAGTCTAAAATTATATATGTCATCTACTTTAGCGTCTTTATTACTGTTTCGAAAAGTATAAACAAAAGTCATCAGTCACAGCAAAAAAATATTAGCTATAGCATAAAAGAACAGGGCGTTCTAAAATTGGATTCCGTAAGGTATGAGCGTCGGCTTCTTCTATCGATGAAATCTGTAATGAACAGTAATTCAGTCCTGTTTCCCACGGCGATATATAATACGAGCTAAATTGCATGGAATGCTTCGAGCTGGTCACAGACATGTTCTCCACGGCAGCCACGTTTCGTTCATACCTTCTTTCCTTAATCTGGTGGTCTTTTGGCAGCAACGGATCAAGATCAACATACTTTTCAGAGACCAGACGAAAAGCAAGCACGGAAAACAATGTGAAGGCGATCTGCCATGGTTTTCTTACAGCCGTGAGCCACAAATTCAGGAGACGCTCACACTCGGGACTTAAAAGACTTGTAACCAAGCTAAGGAACTCAACCCCCGGGGTCAAGGTGACCAGATTAAAAGCCCACCGAATACATACTTTGTGCAAGGTAATTTGTCTCCCTCTAATCTTTGTTACTACCGTACACAAATTTACAGAAAAACAGGCAACAAGCCAAGAACATACGTCCAGTCCACTCCAAAGTCGGTCCAGTTAGCTTTCTGAACTAATCGAAGTATGTGATACTTCACCTATTTTATGCAAAGTGGAGAAGGATTTCAGTAGTACTAGCTGTCTGTTTCAAGGCGTCAAGCATGGAATTTTTTTTAAGACTGTCAAGCATGGAATTTTTTTGTACTCCCTTGTTTGAATCATCCTGTGATTACCGAAACAGAAAGCAGCACATGAACGCTTCTCAAGAAAATATCTTCCCTTTGCACCAAGGGCTCGCTCTACTGCACGGTCAGCACAGAACAGTTAAGATGGACCGTGCAACTGTGTACAGATGATATTATCCCATCTCTTCTGCTGCAAATGCTGCACTCCATCTTCTTGCCTCTTCTTTTCACCGAGTGTTTACTGCTTTCAGTTTGCATGGACACTGAAACTGCAGTTTCTTCATCTTCTCGCGTACCTCTCTGCACGCGACACCTATACAAGCAATGAACTACTACTAATCAATAATCATCACTCAACTTTCTGTTCTGCAAAGCAAACAAAAAGGGAACCAAGCCCGGAAAGTCCATGCCAAAAGAACATCGCACAAAACAAGCAAACATTATTATTAGCCAGGTGGTGTGGTAATGCTGTTGTGCCTTTTGCCTCTTTGATTTCGCCCTTCCTTAGTGCGCGCAGAGATCTACATGGCGCGGCTCGATACATGGTTTTGGCCCTGTTTGGATACGCTTATCTGAGAATCGATTTTAATTTGATCAAGATTTTCTGATAAGTCGCGATCTAAAGAATCTGCGATCTGAATAATCTGAATAATCACGATGGGGCTTATGTGCAGATTTTGGATTCTTAGTGCAAATGCTGATTTTTCCCACCGCGGCGGTTGAAAGAATCGAAAAATAATCAAAGCGTTTGGGTGGGATTCTCGCTTAATTCTACCCAGAATCAGATTTTAAACGTATCCAAACAGGGCCTTTGTGCTACTAATAATAAGCCTGCACCAATAGATAATATCAGGGCAGGCGAGTGATAACTCACCTATGTGCGTGATGATAGCTTGTCACATCTTGGGCTTGGCATGCCTGAGCGAGCTGCCTCTTAAATTTCGTCTCCTCTGCTTTCCTTTTTGTGCAAGTTGTACGCTCGCAAGTCCTTTCTCTAAAGGGTCTGAACTTCATGTATCTTCCATCGGAGGGAAAGGGACCTTACTACCTCACCAACTCGCGTCTTTGTCAACTAACAATATGAAATGAGGAAGTTTACCGTCCTTGGAATCTATTAGAACCGTCCAAATCACGTAGATCCAACGGTTGAGACCGTCCAAATCACGTAGATCCAACGGTTGAGACATCTCAGTAACTGATGGTACTGCATCATCCATCACCAGCTAAAACATAGAGGTACCGTGTGTGGATGGGTGTGGTAGTAATTTTGTAACTCATCTTATCTAAACCTATCTTCCTAAGGGCATCTGTAGTGTATGAAAAGAGTAGATCTTAAGTCACCTTAAGGTCAATCTTATACATTACAGGGATGACCTTAAGTAGACCCTAAACAAAAAAAGCTTAAGGCTGGTCCTCAAGCTAAAGATCTGGCCATAAGTATTAAAATACAATTTTTTTTATCTGCCAAGTGGGACCGTCTTAAGGCCTCTTGGGTTATATACACTATGGAGTTGGTCTTAAGGTTTAGATGGGACCCACCTTAAGACTTTTTGGGTTATATACACTACAGATGCCCTAATGGACCAAATCGGCGAGACGACAAAATTTTTTTTTGCCGTTGTGGCATGCCAGTCCATGGCGGTGGTGTTGTATACTGCTGTGATTGTCCTATTGTTACTATGCCAATCAAGCACTATAGTTGTCTATTGCGCTGAGATTTAACGGCTGAAAATGCAAGGTACTTTGTGATACTGCCTCATCCGTCACAAGCTACAGGGTGGATGTACCATCGCTTGAAGGATATAATGTAATTTTCTATCTAACTCGAAACCACAAAAGATGGGGGAATCAGTGGGTCAAAAATTACATCTTAGCAAATATTGATGTAATTTTAATTGTGATGTATTTATTTGTATCATGGGAGAGGATTGTCTTGATTGAGATCAAGACTTGTAAATTGATATAATCGAACTGTAATTGATTAACTGATGTAATCTGGACTGTTATATTTTTATTTGATTTGAAAAAGAATTTTGATTATAGCATGACTAATGTGATGTTTTGCTTGATTAATTGTGTCTATTGATTCGGTGTGCTTATAGTGTATTATTTTATTGGGATTAGACTGGTTAATGTATTTTATTTATTCACTATTCTTATGTTTCAATTTGGTTTATTGCATGAGTAAAGAACTTAGTTTGTCTTGTAAGTTATTTATTAGTTATTTAATTAATTTTGGTTAGCTCCCTAATTTATAGTTTAAGGTTAATTAAAACATGCGGGGTGTTATAATTCGGGACCAGAAATCTTTGTTCTTATTCATCTATGTTACTGTTTGACTGAGATGGTTAATTAGTTTTGTGTGCCTCCAGGGTTGTTAACTGTCACCGATAAAGTTAGTAATGGCATGTTTTTCTCATCAATTTTTTTCAAAAAATTCGTGAAATTCCTTGGATTGGCTTAGAAGTATGTTCCTTTTATCTTGGAAGTGGATGAGTTAGTCCATGCCACATTAAGTGCTCATAGAATTAGCTTTTAAAAAGAAAGAGCTCATATAATTAGACATTTTCCTAATCATGATATCGTGAAGGGGCAAAAATAAACCATCCAAACTGTTGCCTACATGAAGAGATTCATCAACAAACCATGCCGAGATAGCATGTATAGCAAATGAAAGCAGAAAAAATACCATCAAACTAAAGGCCAAGGCGAGCAGTTGCCTCTCACTCTCTCGGAACGCAGATTCGTTCACAGCCACCAAAGCGTGTAGCACGCTCGTGGTTACTGCGGCTGCGAGACGATCTTGGTGACGGACTGCGCCGACATGGGCGGCAGGCTGAGCGAGCAGAGGTTCTCCCAGGACTCGGCCACGGCCGGCTCGTCCTCCTCCCTCGCCGCGGCCTCCTTGGAGAAGACGGCGTGCACCGAGTTCACGATGCCCCGGGCGGCCTCCCGCGCCTCCGGCAGCCGGTCGTTCAGCAGCTCAGCCGCCACCTGCAGCAGCGCCGACATCCCGAACTCCTTCATGGTCTCGATGTCCTGCGCGCAACGCAACCAAGCAGAGGATTCTTGAGACGTTTGGACTATCGCACACGCTGAGTTGCTCGGATGAACAGGTTTTTCTCGACGGATGGACGTACCATCCTGGAGGTGCAGTGGGACATGGCGACGGCGGCCTTGGCCCTGACCCTGAGGTTGGCGTGGTGGACGTAGGACTTGAGCTTCTTGAGCAGGGGGAGAGGAGGCATCGACGACGCCATCGCGCGCATCGCCTTCTCGGCCTCCTCGCACACGAACCGCTTGTCCTGCGACGCTTTCAGCAGGAGCTGAAGCAGCTGAAATGCAAGGCAATCACATACCAGATTGCTGTCAGCTCCATGGACTCTCTTCGTCACGAAAAGTTGTCACTTCGATTGTTCAGTAACTTGACATACCAGCTTGTCGAAGGCTACGTCGGAGGAAGAGGAGAGTAGATCGCCGAAGGAGTTGAAGATGTCGGTGCACGCCATGATGGCCGTCTTACACACCGCGCTGCGCGGGCTCTTCATCGTCTTCACGATCGCTAGCATCACCTTCTCCCTGGCCGACCCGCCACGAATCAAGTAAGAATCTCACCACCAATCCCAAAACAGAGGAGGGAAAAAAACCCAAGTCATAACAATCTGAATGAGCTGAACATACAGAATGGGGTTCAGGAGGGAGGAATGGTGGATCGCGAGCCGGCGCGCGTCGTTGAGCGCCTCGCAGGCCTTGACCCAGTCCTTGGAGTCCAGCTCCGCGACCAAACCGGCGGCCTTGGCCTTGGGGTTGGGCGCCGCCTGGAGGTCCTCGGACCGGACGTACTCCACGGCCTGCTCCACCGCGGCGGCCGTGGCCGTGGCCCCGGGAGCCGAGTTCTCGTCATTCCTCTTCTTGCCCTCGGGGGAGGCGGCCGGGACGGCGGACGACAGCTTGGGGACCTTCTTGGGCCGCTCCACGGCGGCGGGCAGCGTGTTGTCGAGCGCGCGGAGGGCCATGGAATCGCTGGTCGAGCTCGGCCGCTGCTGTTGCTGGATGGAGATGGAGATCAGGAGATGTGATTGATGCTTCTGTTCTGTAGGCGTTGGGATTTTAAACGTGGAGATCGGGAGGAGGGGGTGGATCACTGTAACGGCTATAAAATGTTCAAACTCGCAAGCGAACGTTGGGAGCTCGTGACGCTGTTCGTTTGGTTACTTTTGTACCGTGGTCCAAAGGTCTCTCGTAGGTGAATAATGAGCGGGCAGAAGCCGAATGGCCTGTTCTTTTTTTGGCTACGATTTATAGTTTTTTGTTGAAATTTTTGAATTTTGGCTGTTTACAGTACAGATTACGAAGAGATCGATACTCACTTACGATTTTATCTGGTATAGATGTTGAGCTTTTAATGTGTACTACATTTAACTTGTAGACTCCGTCTTAAGAAAATACTCCGTTTAAAGTTAGGTACTGTAGCGGCTGCCAAAAGCTGGGCGGCTTGTGCCCTACCAAACACCCCCGAAGATAGTTAGAGATTTTAGGCGGATTTTTTTTAGTTTATAACTTATAACTTAAGGTTTAAAATTTTAAATTCTGACTTTCATCTTGAAAAACACACCATTTAAAAGTTAAAACTGTAGCATAAGTTATAAACCACAAACTATAAGTGAAAAAAATGCACCCAAAGCCATTTGAAAAACAAACAGGAACTAAGAAACGGAGGTGTTCGCGTGCTATGAGATCTCGAGTTTATTATTCAGTCAGTAACCTTAATGCTTATATGGAGCGCGAAAATAACCCGCATCCGAGCAGAGTCAGAAAGTTGATGTAAATATCACTAACTGCTCCCCTGAATTCGACGACAGGACCAAATGATTGAAGAGTAAAGGCTACCACCTCAAGCTGCAACTGGAGTCATAAATCACGGGATAACTGGGGTAAACCTGCAGAAATAACTAGTTAAGGACCCTGACAATTGCTGGTGAAGTTGCTACCCCCGACCCCACAAGATGTTCAAAATTCAATTTCGAAAACAAGTTCAAAATTCTGGCAAGAACAACCTACCTTGCGTGTTCACTAAACAATCAGCAATACACTGAGTGCACGAAATGCACATGACATTCCCCTAAAAGAAATGCAGATGAGATTTACATCCTAAGACAACGCAAGGTGTCCAATTCGTTCACACTTGTTCCAAAACTGCCAGCAGCAGAATAACCAGAAGCTGTCAAAATTTGTGTCGGAATCATCATCAGAAAACTTATGTACAAAGGGAGGGCGTGGCCTAATAAGTCAAGCTGTGCTCCATCTGGGTACTGGGCACAGCATTGTTGGCCTGGGATCCCCACCAGGTGTTCAATGTAGCCGGCTCTTGGAATTCCCGGTAGCCTTCCTCCATAAACCTGCCATTCTTGAGCAGGCCACGGGCAGCAAACCCCATGAGCTCAGAAGGATCAATGTGATGGCGGAACCAGTGTGGGACACCAACATCATAAGAGATAGCTGCACTTGGGACGGGAGAAATGCTCTGTTCCTCCAGGTGTGGTTCAGGCTCGGCTTGCTTTGGTGGCTCTTGGACGGCTGAAGGTTCTGATGACAACATGGAACTCCCTATGCCAAATGCTTCCCAATCAACCTGCTGCCACAGCTGGTACCCATCATCAACCGAATTGTGTATGTAATAGTTTTGGACTTCAGATTGCTGCTCTGCTGCCAATCTGTCGACTTCAACCTTCAGTTCCTGCAGTCGCTGCCCAATTCTTTGTGTTGCTTTGTCATACAAGATCCCTCTAGAAATATGTTGTGTGCCATCACTGTTGTCAACGATCAGGTCATCAAAGTTGATTGGGTCACCAACAACCACAATCACCTAGAAAATCAAATGAAGAATTTTGCATTCCGCTAAATTTCATGATGACATGCGATACAATTTGCATTGGTTAATATAGAGGCACATACCCTTTTCCCTGCTCTCGGGATACGTTTTCCAACAGGCATTATATCTTGCATCCCAGTATGGACAAAGGGTATCACAATTGGAAGGCTGTCAGCATCCACTACCAATCTGGTAAGACAAAAAGGAGGAATTAGACTGGGTGCACCTCAATAATGAACAAAAAGTACAGTCTTAAAAGTTAAAACCCAAGGATCTGAAAAACAGTATATTGATATGCAAAATGCAGGTTTTGTTACGCAAACAGAAGAAAATCAACAGTGATTCAGTATTCTTTGGAAGTAGTTCAGTACAAGAAGGAAATAATCTTCTAACCTTCCAACACCTCTCTTGGCAGGAGCAATGGTTTTGCCTCCATCCTTTGAACGACTTCCTTCCGGAAATATATGAACCCATCCACCATTATTCAGCTTTGAAAGTGCCATATCCATTCCCTGAACAAAGAAAAGGGAGTGATGAGTGAAGAGAAAACTCAATAATGCATCAAATTCCACATATCCAACCATGTAGAATCAAGCTCCATCATCTAGGTTCAAAAGGAAATGACTTTAATATTCAAAGGATGAAGCCACTAATGTCTCAAAATAACTTAAAACAAGTAGAAACAGGGAATGATGATGTGCAGTGCTGCATTACGACCCTAGGCAGATTAGAGCACCATCCAAACATAACCATAGCATTTCCATCGGAAAAGCTATATCAATCTTTAGCAACAATTTGAGGAACTAAATATTACAGGTACTAGATCGAAACTTTATTCTTAATTTAATGTAGTGCCAACAATATTCCCCAGAAGTATCCAGTAGCATGTTACGGAAAGTTCATAGTCTTTGTATTCATCATCGTTGATAGGAACAATAACCAAGTTAAAACAAAGCCCAGCAAGTATCTCCCAACAGTACTCTGTAGAGTGATACCATTTCCTAGACACCTTAATCACCAAAAAAATCAATTTTCACACAGTATCTACACCATGAATAAACTGATTCATCAACATTAAATTAGCATGGCCACTCTACTTCACACATACTTGAAAGATACAACTTCAGACCACTACGCAGCGAATCAAACATAATTTCAAGATGGATACCTTTTGGTAGATGCCATCGCCACGAGAAACAGGTAACACCTTAACAGACCTGAAGAATGTAGACAAAATTGGATTTGTAAAGCAACGATCCGTCGCACATAGTGTCCATCTCAGCTTTTGTGCTTCCAACATAACAGATGGTGGCAGAATGGAGGCAATTACGAAGGGGTCATCCATAGCAGCTACATGATTGCTGACCTGAAAGTATAAACAAGATAGAAGCACAGGGTGATTAGAAGAATGCATAGTGGAGAAAGATGCGCTAAGGAAGAAATGGGCTATCTAAAATGATCACAACTAGGAAGTTTATTGAATAAGTTAATAAATCAATTGATGCCAGAATTCATAGAGAAAATATGCAGTTCATAGTATTCCCCAAAAAAAAAACAACTATCACATTTCCTCCACTTTGGTAACGGTTTCATTCATATAAGAGCCATTGGATTTATGACTACTAGCCACCTTCCAACAATATGTCAAGCAATACAGCAATGTGTTGCAATTATACTACATACCGTTAGAAGAGGCTTGCCTTTAGGTCTCTCTTGTAATGCCTGATGAAGTTTCTCTGCACCATAGATCTGCACAACTTCATAGTTTAGAGATAACTGAAACCAATAGACTGAAGTACTCAGGTAATCCCTTTTCAGCTACAATACCTGGACAGAGTTAAGGCCATGCATAAAAACATGGCAAGCATTGCCAATAAGAGGAACAGCCAACGCTTGAAGCGAGCGAATAATAACAGAGTCTTCAATCCCATCAACTTCTTTGCTAACTACATTCAGAAAGAGTACGATTTAGAAAATTGTATAAAGAGGAACCTAGTAGAATCTCTTTTCCTTTCCCCCCGTTTTATCATGAGAACACACTAAAGGATAAATAACCAGGAGGCATCACATTTATAATTTCACTAGGCTAAAATCAGATTTTTTTTCTATATATAGACCCGTATGCCAGAGAAGTGCTCATATTAATCATGACCAACCAGCACCAATCATGACAAGATACAAATACTACATGAAGATACCAACGCTAATCACATTAATCAAGCATTTATCTATGGATTAAAATGAATCTAGCAAACCAATAGCATCAAGTAATACGCGTCACTGGTTTCAAAATAAAAATAAAAACCATAAACATCACTGCGACTCGGCGCATGTGAGCCGAATTAGATCAAAATTGGCCGTTAATAGCAAAAGGTTTCTACCTTTCTTTCGGTAGAATCTGAAAGCACTAGACGAGGGCTTCGCCGCCGCCGCCGCAGGAGACGTCTCCAGCGAGGCGGTGCTCTGATGCGTGCTCTTGTCTCTCTGCCATAGGCCCCGCACGCGATCCGACCAGTGCCGGACCTCCTCATAGGCGGCGCGGCCGTCCGCCCGCCGCCACAGCCACCGTCGGTCCACGGGCGCAACGCGGAACCTGTTGCGGATCCGCAACCCCACCGCCCGGGCCCGCTCCGCCCACGACACTCCGCCGCCAGGCGCCATTGGGGACGGGGTTAGGGTTTCGCTTGAAGCGTACCTGGGTTTAGATCTCAGCTCAGCCTTCTAGAGGCGTCGAGAAGGAGATTTTTGTTTCGAATCGTGCTTATTATCAAATCAAATCCAACAAAACTAATCCTGGTCTCGGAGAAGAAGAAAGCGAGGGGAGAGGCAGGCGGTGGAGCCCAGATGCAGCGGAGCAGGGCTCCCGGAAAATATCGGCCATGTTTTTCGGCCTGGGTTTTTAAACAGTATATTTTTTAAAATAAAGTTAATAAAAAATTATAGTAAAAAATATATTAAGTTTAGCTGTACCGATTAAAATTATATATGACTATTTTACTCTACGTACTGTCTCTTTCGAGTAGTCAGAATTTAAATATCTAAGCCATAAACCAGAGGCAAAAAAACCCTATCCGGCAATTCTGAAGTGGGGCCCACCTAAAATGCGGTGATGGGGCCCGGTGGCAGTCAGGGGATGGTGGTAAGTAGGCGTCGGATAGCGACATTACTCGCTCTCATAGGCGAAGCGTCCCAGCGGAGCCTGATGGTGGCTTCTCAGCTAGAAACATCCGAATGCGTCTATAACTGCCAAGGAATCATCTAAAAAGCTGCGAAGTCAATTTGCAAAGAGCAGAAATGTCCAAAGAGGCACAGAGATTAGTCGAGGCCTCGAGTGAGAATAGAACAGCATACTTATGGAATTTTGATAATGGGCAATACGTAAACATGGCTTATATATATGTGGCACCTGTCCAGTTTACTGACATCAAATGGGGTGGGAGATACCATCACTATGACGTTACACACTGTAGAACTCATCCAAGTAAAATTGGCGAGCCAAAATTTGGACCATGGTCCATGGTACAATCACAGGAAATTTAAGCACAGTTTCGGAGCGATATTGTCCAAATCAGATCAGAATCCGAAGTGACCGTTACTTTATCCTCTTCCACGATGTTTGAGGTGCTTATCAACCCACCATAACTCATACTGGTATTATCTGAAGACAAAATGCAGCATGACTAATTAGTTGTTGATACCATACGAGAAAAAGGTTACAAGTTAGATGCTTTCACCTAAATTCCACCGGAGCCCGGTGGTGGTGGTGCTAGTCGACGGTGCGCCGATGGGAATCAACCCACAATGAGGACCCTCGACTGATCGCTCAATACAGATCTCATGGGTGTGCGTCTTTGGGACCAGAAAGATTGAACAGTCATCTGACAGGAGGATGATCCTGATGTTTGAGAAGCGATATAATACATTGATGTTCCCCATCTCATGATCGAACCTTCCACCAAGTGCGCCAAGAACAAGAATGTACAGCTGCAGTTAAAGAGATCACAGTAACATCAGTAAATCTGACTCTTGCATAGTTCTAAAAGTGATGAATTGATCTAGGGTACATTAGACTTGTCAGTGCCAGGTGGATTTCTGGTGATAAACGATACACATTTGTGCAAGTCAGTGGTGTCCTGATCATGGGATTCATCAACTATTTTGGTACCCTGCAATTGATCACAGAATAACATCATCTGATTAGTTTACGGTAAGTCAGAAATTCCTGTCCCAGTAGGCAATTCATCACAAAGAAACTTTCGATGTACATTGGGATCAGGAGGCTACATCTTAAAGCAGATAATATCAGCTATAGTAGCAGAGCAAAAACACAGTTCTATCATATTGACCTTTCTACCAATCTCACAAAAGGTCGTAAAACAGAAACAACAGACAGGTCAAATCAAGTGCACATATATTAGTTTTGCAGATGAGCTTCCTGGGATCATTCCAAAACATGTGCAGAAAGAAAATTGAGGTGCACAATTGGCAGTACACTGAGCATGCCATTCTAATGAACAACGAAACAATACATTATTAGTAGGTGCCATATATATTGCTTTTCTCTAGCTGCAGATTCTCTGGACAAGCAGGCTATAATATACAATAAAACAATGTATCACTCCCTTCCTGATTTTCAAGGTATTTGCAAAGTTTAAAGGCCTAATTATTGTATATCATTTCAACATTTTGATTTCACACAGGAAATTAGAAATATTTCTTAACCCTTTTTCATCCAAACTAGTAGAACTCAAGTTCTGATATCCAAATAGATAATCCCAACAGCACGCACCAGCCAAAAGAGAACTGCAAACATAACCTAGATGGCAAAAAACAATGATATCTTTCTGCACAATACAGTGAAAATTGTCCTCGACAGTTGTTGTACGCAGTATGACTATGGTTCAGTTATCCAACCATAGCATCTCGTTTTCAACCAGGGGTGTTAAACGGAATTTTAAAGTAGTTACCAAATTGGAGTAATATTCCTTCACTTCTGCCCTTATTGAGTCCATATCCCCTTTGATTACATCTGGCTTGTACCTGAAGGAAGATAAGGACAAACTAATAGAATCTTCATATAGAAACAACCAATAAAGGAAACTGTCTTAAAGCCCTTCCCAGCTACCAATAAAGAAAACTGCCTTAAATCTCTTCCCAACTATCAGGCATGGCAAACCAACTAACCATGCTCCTTTGCTGGATGGAATATTCTTTTAAATCATCATACATAATGTTTTCAGCTGATAAAGCATGATTGAACTAAAAAAATTTAATATGAAAATATAAGCGCATAAAAGTCTCCCAGATCTTTGGCAAACTAAAAAAGACTTTGTAAATAACAATTATTCTTATTGCTAACCATGTTGCTTTAGAATATACCAGTTAAAACCTCTAGTTGCCCGGCAAGCTTCTATAGTTCATATCCCCGATTTCGAGTAATTTTGTGTGACCGCAGATGGCCTTTGGCACAGTATTGGGTGCATTGATCTGCGAAGTCCTCTGGTGGCACCTTTGGCCAACATAAGAACACTCTTTCTCCATAAACAAACCTCCAGAATTAGGAAAAAAACATAGGTAACCCAAGCACTCCAAACACAGAATAAGCATGCGAAGAAAAGCAAAAATTTAACACTGACAGAGACTGCATCAAACAAAATAGCAATTTTTTAGCTAATGTATCACTAAGAACAAACATCCAACAAAAAATAACCTCCCACATCTGAGGCGTTCCACACCAGGTAAAGTATGAATACTCTAAACACATACTGACTTGACCGTATTAGGGGAACTTCAGTTATTGCTTTAACACATACCAACATGAACGTATTATGGGGGAACTTCGATTTTTTTGCTTCAACACATGTCAACTAAAACATGTACTACAAAAACAAACATGGCAGATGCACCATGCAAAAAACCAACATCTACACTTCCGCACAACCGCACAGGCATACAAGTATACAACTAAAATGTATTCCATCCAGCACATGATGAGCACTGGGCTTCAGAGTCAAACACACACAGACGACAGACGTAAGCAAGCAACTAACAGAATAAAAAAACAGCTGGAGAGTTTCATCACCTCACGCGGACCTCCGCGGGGTCCTCGCCGGGGAGCAGCTCCGGCATGCCGTCGAACACGCGGTTCGCGCCCCCGTCCGCGCACACCCGCAGCTGCGCTGCTCGGACAATGAGACGACCGGAACCACATCAATTTCGACACGACGAAAAGGAAAAGCGAAGCCGATAATGGCACGAAACGGCGCGGTGGGGGGAAAGAGGCGCATTACCGCGGGTCCAGAGGAGGGGGGCGAAGCGGGGAAGGCGCTGGTTGAGGACGACGACGGCGTAGGCGACCGCGGCGTCGGCGGGCGGAGGAGGCGACGATGCGAGGAGGAAGGAGGAGGAGTGGGTCATCGTGGGCAGCGGCATGACGGCCGCCGGGGAGGTGGCGTGGCGGGGACGGTGGGTCAGTGGGGAACAGACGTTTGGTGGTGGACTTGCGATCTGGGGTGTTCAAAGGAAGTCCTTTTCGTTTAACGAGAGTTCGGAGCCTGCCGCTTTGAGTGGGCCGTGACGAAGGCGCGTAGCCTTTTTCGTCTCCACGAGCCGAAGTCGTTGACGGTGGGGGTTTGGGTTGGGTGGGCGAGAGGAGGCGGTGTTCACAGCGCCGCTGCAGCCAGGGGCGGATCCACGGTTTAGATTTTTTTTTTGAAAAGCCGACGGGAGAGCTGTCATTTGATTTACTCGCAGGAAAGATAAAATACAAAATAAAGTTAGAGCGGAGAGAAAAGGAGTGGAGGAAGTAAAAGATTTAGGGAAAAGCAACACAGATCCCGAGAAAGAAATTACAGAGAAAAAGACAACTCGGTTAGCCTACTAACCCCTGTTAGGATCCGGGTCTCAGCCTCTTCCTTCAGTGCCACAATCAATTGGCCCGAAGAGGACATGGTGGAACAGAAAACTCGGGCGTTGCGCTCCTTTCATATTTGCCGTATGCTGGAGAAGGAGGTCCAATTTGACCGGATTGATGGAGTTGCGACCAGCCCAATATGCAACGGAGGTCCATACCGTCCTCGAGAAGTAACACACTGCTAAAATGTGGATGGCTGACTCCGGCAGCTGTGAACAAAGGGGGCATATGTGCTGGTTTGGCCACCCTTGTCTAGCCAAACGATCTACCGTCCACAGTCTGTTTAGTATGACGAGCCAGGCGAAAATTTTGCATTTTTGGGGCGCCTAAGTTTTCCAAACCATATTATTCATAGTGCTTTTTACGGATCCTATAAACTGCGCCCTGTAGGCCGAGCCGACAGTGTATATTGCGTTGGAGGTGAGTTTTCAAGAGACTGTGTCGTCTAGTCCGTCGATCAGGTTAATGCTGGAGATATGTCCCCAAATGGCAATCAACCCATTAAGATCCACAGTTTAGTAGCTAGGTCTCGTGACCTAGCTTACTATTTATAGTAATTGATTTTAAGCGGCATATCTTTTTAAGACGAGGTCTATGTCAGACCCGGATTTTTCAATCGAATCTCATGTTTTCTCGCACTAATCCTGGATCGATGAGTTAGTGCACACAGTACATAGCTGGATCATGTCATACATCGCATAGTAATATTACGAAGTTGAAATACACCACATCGGGTGTGATTTACAAAAGGCCGCCTTGGCCAAATATCATCATTCTGATCATACAGTGAAGCTTGATAGCAAAAGTAAGCCCAAATCCACAGGCAAGGGACTGGAAGGGTAATGTGTGCAATATATATTACCGGGAGTCCGGAATATACGTGCACACAAAGCCATCTGGTCTACTTGTCCATGGCTAGCAAAACGAAGCCTACGTCCTATTCTCCTTCGTTGGATCTTCCTTCAGTGGCAGGGGTGTCTTCGTAAGCATAGTGATCCTGCGATCCTGTTTCTGTATTGTGTCGCAAAAGCGAGCGTGAGCACTCCGACCCCGTGCTCCGCGAGTCAACACACAGTATGCAATAGATAGTATGCAAGTCTTAACAATGGATGGTTCCGGTTATTTTGTTTTGCCAAAACTGCATTGAAATATTATACTAAAAATCCTATGACCTGGCAGATTTTAAATGACTTAGTATGATGCCTAGAGCTAAATTTAATATTGACCCAAATTCCATCCACCGTTACATGGAATCTGCACCATATAATATTCTTCAGTGTTATAGCCACTTACCGTACCACTGGGACGACACCCAGGAAAACTCAAATTAGGGCGATCCTTTGCCCTACCAGTTTCCATTCCCATTTTCAAACATTTTGAAACAGAACTATATCTAGTTAAGCTCCCATGTCCGCCCTTGACCGTGGGCACGGCTATTCGAATAGTTTTGACTCTGCAGAGTTTGCACACTTTACCCACAAGAGATAAATCTACTCGTTGCCCCACATGATTCCTTAGCCATGCGGTTGAGTAGACTATCACAGGACCTTTACAATGCATTTTTCCTAGCAGGGTCACGTCCGCTAAGGTTTCCACTTCCTTCGGGGTACGACCACCCTTCCAGAAGCCCCCTCTTGCGCCGTCACGTCGGAGGATGTGGCCACCCTCTACCCGCCCGTGGTCACACCGGCGCAACCCTTACTAAGTCGATGCAAATTAGTTAGCCCTGCCTACACTTTGCCAGCTTGTGGTTGTACGGTTTTACATGGGTTGACATGACAAGATTCAGTCCTTAGTGGTATCTGGGCGGTTCTACCACAAACCACACTCTCGTGCACACCTGCACCATACCCCCGAACCATCCGCCCAGATAATTAAGCAGTTCGAGGTTTTTGGGAATATAAATTAACTGTATCCAACATACACCAGTCATTACCACTATGACTGCCCAACTAATTTTTCTCAGGATTAAGAGTGTTGCTTGGGCGCTTTCGCGCCCACGAGAACCTAAAACAATGCTAAGCATGGCATATAATTACAGACTTACTTTCAAAAGGTTACTACTATAAAATTTTGCTAGGGCGACAAGGTTCACACATTCAAATATTCCAAATGAAGGATAATATTATTCAAGGTAACAGTAGGCATATAACTAGGAGGTTAAACTAAACATGTATTTGCATATAAAGTAACAGCATGCAATTTGATAATTTAAATCAAGGTAATTTGCAGAAAATGTAGGCTCGAAATGATCAAAGTATTGACTCGCCTTGGTCACAGGGGGTGGTTTCTGGGTTGTCTGAAGCTTCTAGTGTTGCTGTCTCTGCCTCCTCCTCTTGTGCTTCGTAAGCTATTTTTAACGCGCGCGAAAATTTGGATAAAAGAAAAAGGCAATCAACAACCAATAAACATTCACCAAAAGACCCAAATAAATTCAACACCCATTTTCTAGTTGTATTTGTTTTGGTGTTATAGTAATCCCATTTTGAGTAGCTAAAGTTTTAATCATACTCATTTGAATATACTGCATTCTATAGAGATTAATACACAAGGTCTAATTACAAGATCTTTGCTATTTCATGTGCCATTAAATTATGTTTAATCATTCATTCTATTTATTTGCTAAAGGCTTAAACAAAGCTATTTATTATCCAAGCTCATGTGTACACATATGAATACTCACGGTCGACTGGATTCTCTGATGTACAGTAAAATAGCAAAAATCAATAAAAACCAACCCGGCGCGGCGGTGAGGGATCGGACGCGCGCTGCCAGGGCAGGTTTTTAGCGCCGACGCCGCTAGCCAGGAGAACTTCTCAACGTTGCTTACTTGTAGAGAGGCTATTACCTCTTAAGGTAGGCGGTGGTGGAGGTGAGGCGAGAGGAGTTCGGGCCGAGACAGGCGGCGGGCTCGTCGGCGAGGAGGCCGGGAGGATCGGATGATGGCCACAACGGAATGCCCGCACCGCGTGGAGTCTGGGGTGGTCGGCCGGGGGTCGTGAGGCCGGGAGGGGTCGGCGAGCGGTGGCGGCGGTCTTGAGAAGGCTCGTCACCGGCGAGCTACAAGGCCGGGAGGCTCGGCCGACCTCACGGTTGACCTCACGACGTCATGGAGATGGTGTAGATGCTAGAAATTGAGAAATGGTGGTGCGGTTAGGGAGATGGCTCGCGGCGGACTTGGGAAGAAGGGGTTGTGGCGGCGATTTGGGGCGAAATCCGATTCCTTTCTTTTGGACGGAGCGGCGAGAAGGGAGTCCGTAGAGGTTCTCGGGAAGCTTATAGACGCGCGAGGAGGGCTGCCCTCGGGAGCTTGTCCGCGCGGTTGGGGCGGGCACCGGAGGCTCGTCCGCACAATTCCATCGGCCAGCAGAGGTGCAGAGCGGGGCAATGATGTCGTTATGCCACTCGAGAGAGGAAGGGACTCGAACCATCCGCTGGAGGAACGGCTCAGCAGCGCGGGGAGGAAAAAGAGTGGCACCGCGCGGAGAAGAAAAAAGAGAGCGGCGAGCTGCGGGCGCGCAGACCAATGGCGGAGGCAACGTCGCCGGCGTTCCCGAGTGGGGCGGAGGAAAGGAGGCGCGAAGGAAGGGACGACGTGGAGATAGCTTGGCGTGCAAATGAGAAGAGAAGGAAGGAGGAAGAGAAGCAGCGCTAAGGGAGGCGCTCGGGCGGGAGAGACGATGGAGAGGAGGTGGGGCATGCGCGCGCGAAGAGAGCGAGGGTGGGTGGGTCGATCCGACACAGTGCAGCTCCTCTTCTTTTTTTTTTTGCTTTTGCATGTGACTATGTATGGGTACACATGTATATATATATACTGGTAATCTTTTGTTTCTGCATACTTGTGTAAATGCTGGCCTCTTTAAATTTGCTTGCCATTATTTTTAGGGGTGAGATTTCATATTTGGTTACATTTTCTCCTTTGGTATTTTATGGATCATCTTTTCAGATTCTTAATTAGATTTTTAAATCTCTACCATTCAAATATAGCTGCTTATTTTGATCCAATTTAGCTTTAGAAACCTTTTGCCAAGCTTTCAGGAACAAAACAAAAAAAATCATTGTAAATCAAAATGCAACTGTTACTATATTGCAAAACAACCAACAACTTTACATTTTCCCTAATATCATTTTTCAGGATGTTACAGTCTACAATTTGATTGTAGTATATACTGTATCGACTTCAGCTATATCAACTAAAATCACATGTAACTGTCTCTCACGAACAGCTAGAAATCAAAAGCCACAAGCAAAAAGCCATAGCCCAAAGTACACATAGGCAATCCATAATAGAACTTTATGTACACAAGAGACTACCCCATAAGCTTAAGTGAGATTAATGTACGGTATTCCTAATGGCTTAGCCCTACTCTAAACAGATTCAGTTTTTGGCGTATTTGGTTTTCGACTTATTTAAACCAGAAGCCACTTGGAACGCATCGGCTTCTAACTTTGAATTTTTTTTTTACCTTTTTCTGATTATTTTCTTAGAAAAAGCTAACAACCACTACAATGTAATTTTAATTATAAGTTAAAACATATAGCTAAAAGGTTAAACTATGAGCTAGTTGGAGTAGGACCTAATTAGTTTTCTGGTCCGCACCTGGCTGCCTTAGGCAGCTTGTTGGTAATGCTTCATCCGCGTAATGCTTCATCCGCGCCTTGTGCAGTTGTGCTCAGCCCTGAATCTGATAGCCTTTTTTTCTCTTTAGATAATGGCCTATGCAATATTTTTTTTTCTTCTTTGTTAAGAATCATCACCATGTAAATTTATTGGCTGGAGTACATGTCAACTACGAGATACTCATGTTACCGGGCGAAACACAAAGCGTTGGAGTACATTGGATGAGTTTATTTCTGAATTTTCTCAAATTTGGCCACACACTTCTCACTTAGTGTAACTTGTGCGTACGGTTCATCAGTACATACATGCACGTACAAACCATGGCAAATGGGCACCACACACGCTTAAACATTTTTTTTTTTGTCAAATACTCAAATGACAGATGAGCGTGTCCTCGTGAATCTTGTGACTGATTGGAGCGAGGAGAGCGCGCCCGACACACCCATGGCCATGGGCGCAAGTAGACAAGTTGTTGGCCATCAAACATCACTGACCCATGCGCAGCACGTACATGATGAATCCGTACAACAATTTAATAAGTATTCCATCCTGTGAAGCTGCTGCTCGCCTGTGCCTTTCATCGCGTGATCGGCAGCAATCGAAAAATCGAGGCTTTTCGCCGCTCTTTTGCGTGCATCTCGTTCAACAGTCAACAGTGATAGTGATGTGTAGAGGTAGAAGACGGTGGTGTCTTTTTTGAACTAGCCTAAGGCCTGATCAGCTAGACATGATCTAAGCATGATCTGATCCGACATGTGATGGTCTATACTGGCACGGTGTGAACAGTGGACCATGCTAGACCTAGAAAGCTGCCCTGTCGGGCAGTACGGCACTACTCGGCAAACCGTATCGTGCTCAGACCGACCTAGCACGGGGGGCACGCCAGCGCGATCGGTCGCCTCGGCCTCACGACCCTCGCCGCTCCATGCGCTCTCGCCTCCTCGCTGCCTCGTGGCCTCCCGCGACTGCCTCGTCGGCTCCTGCCTTGCCGGCTCGTCGCTTCTAGCCTCGGCCTCAACGCCACTCTGCCTCCCCCACGGCCTCCCGCGCAGCCTCCCGCTTCCCGTGTCGCTCGCCCTCCCACACCACCCTACCTCGGCGCCGCTCTTCTTTGCCTCCCACCTCCTGCGTTGCTCGCCAAACTCCCAACTCAACGTCGCCTCGACACCGCTCACCCACCCGCACCACCTCCTGCCTCGAGCGCTCGGCCTCCCGTGCCGTCGCACCGTTCAGGCCTCAGACTGACCGGCCAAAGTGAGAGAGAGAGATGAGAGTGAGGGAGTATGAGAGAGAGATGAGAGTGAGAGATAAAAGTTGGAGAGAGAGAGAAAGAGATGAGAGCGCAATCTTTGAACGGTGCAAGCAACAGTCATGAGCAACGTTCGACTTCCTGATGACTATAAAATCAACACATCTTCTCATTTCTTCACCATCCAAATTCCATTCACTCTCCTCATTTATTCACCATCCATCTACTCTCCTCATTTATTCAACCACCCATCCACTCTCTTTATTTCTTCAACATCCATCTACTCTCTTCATTTATTCATTATCCATCCATTATGCTATCAAAGAGTCAAAGCACCAAGAAGCTTCCGAGCGGTATGCAGAGGAGTCGTAGTACAAAAAGGGCAGCAGTGTGACTTAATGTAAGCTCCTGTCGTCGCTCCTCTAGTCCTCTTTGGCTTTGATTCCCATTGATGCTCATCGGTTCTCACCAAGCATGGGAGACTACAGTATGGGTGGCCGTCATATGGACGATATGGAGGGTTACGAGAAGTATCAGAGCAGCTCGAAGCCAATGGGGGCTCCAGAGTTCCCACCCTCGCCCACGGACATCAACATTGGCAGGTCTGGACAAAGGGCGAATTGCTAAAAGCACATAACCTGGAGCCAGAAAATCCGAGACAACAAAATGGTAGAGATCTCAAATTGTAATTATTGCAATGCTAAATTAATTGCTCATATAGCTGTATGGATAGGGCATTTGAACTAGTACTACAAAGGATACTTACGCAAGATGGAGGCGCAGATCCGAGGGGGAGGAGTACAAACACAGCTAAATTTCGAGGCCGATGGCTTTGTAAGTACGTAGGTATACAACCCGTTTTTTGTCCATGAGAAAATTGCTAAATATATTATTTCAGAAGATCAACCGATTAGGATGGGTGAAAGTCGCATGTTCGAAAGAATGATCCAATACGGCTTTTGCCCACATTACCAACATGTTAGTAGGAGAACTACTACATCTATTATTTTATAAATGTATCATAAAAAACTAGCAGAGTTGAAAAGAACCATTTCTACAAGTTTAGTTTTCTTTTGCTATAACCTCAGATATTTGGATATCATCACACCAGAGAAATGCTTACATTAGTGTTGTAACCCATTATTTAAATGATAATTATAAACTAAAAAAGAGAGTTATATGATTTACGATAATTAATGAATCACATACGGGAGAGACCATTGCGAGCATATACTACATGTACTTGATGATTTTAAGATACATAATAAAACTGTTTCAACAACTCTTAATAATACATTGGCAAACACGATGGCTATTGACATCCTCACCATAAGGTTGCAGACATATATTGGTGGTTATGTCCTCCACCAAAGATACATATGCCGCATCTTGAATCTTGTTGTTCAAGACATATATTGGTGGTTATGTTCTCCACCAAAGATACGTATGCCACATCTTGAACCTTGTTGTTCAAGATGATATGCAAGCAATTGGTGCATGCTTAAACAATATCCATGATGCCATTCGTTATGTCACAAGTTCTCCACAAATTGTAGCTAGGTTTGCGGAATAATACGTAGCCAATGTGAAAGAGTCAAGAAAATTCAGTCTTGACATGAAGGTGAGATGAAACTCAACATATATCGTGTTAAAAAAGTTACAAGGGTATGAACATGACATATCCATTTTTGCCAATGCTAACTCTCACAATAGTGAATTAGTAATTACTAATTCAGATTGGCATATTAGTAGTCATTTTTGAGAGTTTTTAAGACCTTTTTATAAAGTAACAAAGGTTCTATCTAGTGTTTATTATTCTACCTCTTGCTTAGTTATAGAATTTATTTAGTTAATTGTAGACAAGATTATCAAATCTAAATAGGATCCCCTTTTAGGCCATGCTGTCGTAGCAATGGAGGAAAATTTATTAAATATTTTGGTTTTATTTCACACTTGTATTGCTTTACTATCATTTTCAATCATACGAAAAGTTAGCAGGTTTGTAGGTTGGTATGGAGGGAATAGGTAAATACCTCGGCCTTGATTACTTAAAATTTTTTGCACATGTCAAAGAGGAGTTTTTTTGTGTTTGCCATATGTATCATGATAAATTTGGCAGCAATGTGAGATCGGAGACCTTACAACAGACACAACAAGGAAAGACAAGCTTGATATCACACTTATAAAAGAAGCTAAAGGGCAAGTCTACTTCTTCGTCCACTCAATCTCAGGTGGCCTCCAAGTGAAATTCTATCTTAGAGTTGAACCACTACTTGGAGCATAATTTTGCAAATATCGATTCTGATCTTACTGACGGGGGCAAGATAGACTTACTCGAGTGGTGGAAGAATAACAAGCACATATTTTCTGTGCTATCACATTTTGCACGAGATGTTCTCCTAGTGTCAATGTCCATTGTCTCTTCAGAAGCAACGTTCAGCATGGTAGGTAGAGTAATCGAAGAAAGAAAATCGTCCCTCACGCCCAAGATGGTGGAGGCATTCATATGTGTCAAGAACTAGGAATTAGCTAAAGAGCAGCAACATCATCAACTGGAGGATCCTGAAATTGTGCAGGTGTACGTTGACATCGAATGTATAAACAACCTAGACATTGATGAGTAGACATTATGCACATATGTTATTATAGTTAGTATGTACGCATATTGTTACTGTACTCTTTTCCTTACTCGAGAAGCCCTACTCCGGGGCGTAAGGTTTTCAACAAGACAGTAACATTGTATCTTTAAAATAAAAAGAAAATTCCACTTTTTCTCTGAAATATTTACGTCATTATGTACCCATATTTTTATGCAACTAATTCAATTTTAAATAGTTTTTAACGAGCCGAGTACGAGAGAAATGAAAATAGCGGCCGCCGCCTTCATCGTGTACAATTATTTTGGGCTGAATTTGGGTGGCATAGTATGAACACCAGTATAGCAGACTTTGGGCCGTGCCTAGACCTGTCCAGAGACGAGACAGGCTGGCATGGCACGTCATGGCGAGGTGACCAGGCCAAGCCCCAATGCCCACCTGTAGTGATGTGCAGGCAGCACTGCTCATTGCAGTGTAAACTTTGTGCCATGCATCATTTTTTATTTTGCTTACTATATGACAATCGTAAATCACTATTCTAACACACCGCACTGTAATCCTAAGCTAACTTGTGTCTGTCTGTCAATATTTTAGCTTATGCGGTTTCGGGCTTTCATATAACCGCGTCTTTTGTATCGGAATTCTGAAGTGGGTTAAATGATTATACCTACTATGAAAGTCAAGCGAGCACAGGGTTATATGATGAATTTGTATGAGAAACAAGGTCCATATTTAATCTCGGCCTTTTATGAATCACTTCCTCGATTGAAAATTAATGAGACCTCCTTATTTATGCTGTAAATCAAAACAAAAAGTATTACCCTAATAATAGCGAAGTTAAAAAAATAATTGGAGAAGCAAATGTTTATATGATTACCGAACAACTTTGTTTCATTGTGTTACAATCCTTCGAAGTTCAAACAACCCTTGGAGCAAGGGGAAAAACTATCCACCAAAAAGATTCTACTGTGACAGCTTGGTGAAAGACTTCCTATATTATTTTCTACAAAACAAACTCTCCCTGGTACTATGGTTATATTCTTTTGAAATATATCTGATGGTTTTTATTGTAGTTGATAGTTTTTTGCCTACGTTTTTTCAGACGTTGATATAGACGTCACACACGATTTTTAACTCAGAAAGCTATTTGGAGAAGACGCACCATATGTTTGAAGAAGACAAAGCAAAAAATTATTAAAAAAAACTAAAAAAGAACAGGGCACATAGACACTCCCTCGCCATGTATGATCCTAGGAATTAAACTAGCTAGAAACCGCACGAAAGAAAGAAAAAACGTTCTTGTGCTATGCTCCCTTGGAGAACCCTCATCCTGACCATCCATCACATGGAGCGGTTCATGAGGCCACACACGACAACCGAACCCAGAACGAGCAGGTGATCCACCTCCGACCCCACTGTCAGCGTCAGGACATCTTCCCCAAGCACAACCCCGGACGCCGTCTGCTTCCGACCGATCTCCGCCACAACCGCGCCGTCCGCGCCGCTGATTCTGCACTCCGACCTGCGCGAGCACCCGTCGATCCTGTACGTTCTCCCGCTTCCGTGTAACGTCACCGTGGCTCCGCTCTTCTGAGCCCTCTGCACTCTGAACCACGGCTTCGTCTCCTCCCCGAAACCGTCGCCGCCGTCGTAGCACCGGCACACCTCCCATCTCTTGAACATTCCAAAGCTCTGCGGCGTAATTCAGAAAAGGAAATGCTGGTATGATTCTTGGAAACAGTTTCTAATTATGCGGGATCGTCTGATCGGTGCGTATGTACCTTTCTCTGGATTCTGATGAGGGTCTTGCCGGCGCGGTCCATGAAGAAGACCTCGCGGCTGCCCTTGCAGCCGTAATTGTCGACGCGGAAGGCGACATGGCCGTCAGAGCCGTACACCGTGCAGCCGTTGCCGTTGAACACCAGCGACTTCATCCACACCGTGTACACCACGAGCTTCTTCTCGCCCTGCAGGCTCTGGTAATCCTCAGAGGAACAGCAGGGAGATGATGTGGCGGCAGGGAGGGGCTGGATCTTGGTCATTGAAGAGCAGGAGGTGATTGCCCTGCAGCTGTTCTTGCTAACTGCAGTCAGATGATGATGAGGATGGAGGGTGTCAGTGGCTAGTTTCGCATATTTACAGGTGCTCGTGTTTCTTTTCTTTCTTCCGAAGGCCTAGTTTATTGGACCATTGTACGCGTCACGCGATATGATTGAACAGTGTTATGCTGAAGCTGTCTATGATACATCTGTTCTTTTTAGCTGAGACTTATGATTTTTGGTGATGACTTTTTGGCTTTTGGGATGTTTATACGAGAAATTACAGAGTAACAGAAACTCACATACGGTTTTTGCCAATATAAATGAAATTAGTACAATATGTACTATAATTAACTAATAAATCCTATATTGAAAAAACAATTCATTTAAAAATTAATTATCGAAGAAAAACTAAAGCTGAAAAAGAAGAGAACCCTAGTCAGTTTTGTACTACTGCTCACCGGTTAGCATCACGTTTACCAAGTGCTCGCTTGGACTAAATTTAGCACGGTAGTAGTCCACAGAAAATTTTCAGGGATACAACTATATAGGCAGGTATGGTTAGTTACTATGCATGTTTATTATATTTTGACACTACGTGGACGCAAAGCAAAGACTCCCTTCTTCCAATGCAGTTCAAAATTCAGATATCAACATCGATCGAAACTAGCTACAGATTGTCCTATTTGGTGCCATATATAAAGCAAGCACGTACAGTGAATGAAGGATAAGTACTTACACCTAAGTAGCTAGGTTTAGTTTTCTCTCTTCTTCCATGGACTGATCTGGAGGTCGATTAATTTCTTTTGTTGTTCCTCCTTTCCCTGATGTCATCTACAGGAGTACAGGGCGACCCACATCTTTAATTTGTTTACAAGATCACTTATCCACACATGACAGAGTACCATAAAAGTAAGCTGTATTATTTTCCTAATCTACCTAGAATGCATGCACCTGTTTTTTATTTATTTTTTGGTGGGGTGAGATTTAATTGTTTCCTGCTTGTTGGGAAACGGCGGTTTCTGGTGATGACATAAACTTGATATGCATGCTGATGAGTATTGAATCAAGTAATTACTACCTTCCAACTCACAAGGACAAGATGATCACATGATATAACATTAAACAAAGCAAGGCCTGCCACAAAATTGGGAGTCTTGCGCAGATTAGCAACTCTGCTAATAATTGGACATAAATTATCATTAATTTATAGATATATAGTTGTACCGTGCATGATATGCAACGGAAGACTTCCGAAGTTTATTTGTTAATTCGAATTATTTTGTCGAAGGCACAAAAACCAAGCGCACATTGTAATAAATTTATACTCGACAGGGGGGATCTTTGGGGAAAATGAAAATCAGTATACGGAGACGAGATTAAGGAAAAACTTGTTGACCGGATCGCTCGCTTTTTCTCAAAGATACGTGTCTCCAAACTTCTCTGGCAAATAAAAGGAAAACAAAATGACACATCAACGATTGGATGAGAAGAGATCAGTAGTGCTGTGTACGCAGCTCTCCGTACATATATGGTTCGCACGTTTATGATCGAAGTCTCACGTGTTGCAAATAATGTATGAAAAACTGAAATGGAAGATACGGATTTTACGTAAAAAAAACTCTTCTTGAAAAATCACGGACACACGAAGATCATATCACTATATGTGGAGATATTTACATGAAGCTCTTGATTTTCTTATAGATTGGGCATATTTATAAGACGTACAAAGGCGAATCTCCTCCAAACGGATCGGCATAAACATCTCGTGTGCCAAAAATCTATTGGATCAGTGAGTGATACCAACTAAGTCAGAGCAAATCTCAAACTTAGCGGCAGGAAATGGCTTTGTCAACATAACAGCTAGATTATCATTAGTACTTATCTTGCTAACTTTAACGTCACCTAGAGTAATGACACATCAAATATAGTGATATCTGATATTAATGTGCTCCGTTCTCTCATGAAAAATCCAATACTCCATCCGTCCGTCCAAGTTTATAAGATGTATTTTCTCTTTACACATATACCAAGAAGATATTAAAAAATAACTAGACTACCGCTAATTATTATCACTAAACACTATATTCAATGTATGCATATAGAGAACATAAAGTAAAGCTAGATATTTATTAGTGGTATAGAGGAAACTGCATACTAATTTTACATTAAAATATAAAATACACCCTATATGTATGAATAAGACCATTCAAAAAATACACTCTATAAACTTCAATGGAGGGAGTACTTTATAAGGCAAATAGTACTCTAACAGTCGTAGAATATTGTAGTTAGAGATAGCAATGGGTACCCGATACCCAAATACCCGACGGATTTTACCCGATAAAGAGACGAGTATGGAAAATTTTATGTACCCATGGGTACGTTATTGGGCGAAATCCTCTACCGCAGGGTGGCAGTGCGGGTGTGGGTATACACTACCCATACCCGCCTACCCGCGGGTAATGAATACCCGCATTAGACAACTAGACATCCCACTCAAATGTTAATTTTATTATCTATTTGTTGTTGATTGTTTATTTGTTTGTCATATGTTGATATGGTCATGTCAAGTATGTTTATGTAATGTACTAATTTTGATCATTAGACGCTTTTGTGCTTGGCATGTATGATTAATGAATGTCTAAATTGATGATATTCTTATGTGTTGAACCGGGTATGCTTGCGGTGCGGGTTACCGTCGGGTAGTAATACCGCGTGGAGTGCGGTATAGGTAAATTTTCCTACCCGCGTGCGGATACGGATAACCTGACGGGTAAATTTACACCTAGCGGGTACGGGTATGGAATAGCAATACCCGATGAGTATTTACCCGTTGCCATCTCTAATTGTAGTGCAAGATGTGCTCCAAAAAGCTCAGTAGACAATCCTCTCAGCCAAATAATTTCTTTGTAAGCTTCAGAAATAGCCATATACTCTGCTTCTGTAGTAGATAAGGCAATGGTAGCATGCAAACTTGCTTTTGAGTTAATGGCATATCCTTCAACAGTGAACACACAACCAATAAGTGATCTTCTCTTATCAAAATCTCTAGCAAAATCTGAATCCATATAACCAACAAGTCTATCTCTAGTTTTTCAAAACAATAAACAAGCATTACAAATGCCCCCATAGGTATCTAAAAATCCATTAAACAATTTTTCAATGTTTTTTTAGGATTAGCTATGTATCTAATAACAACACTCAATGACTAAGATAAATCAGGGCGAGAATATATCATGACATACATAAGTGAACCAAGTGTACTGGCATATGAAACTATAGATATGTATTCAACTTCATCATTTGAATATGTATATGACACTGAAGAAAGTCTTAAATATGCAACTAATGGAGTACTCATCGGTTTAACCTTATGCATGTTAAAGTGATGAAGAACTTCATCAATATACCGTTTTTGACTTAGGAATAATTTGTCAAATTATCTATCTCAGATGATTTTCATATCACGAATCTTCTTTGTTGCACCGAGATCATTCATCTCAAATTCACTGCTTAATTGTGCCTTCAACTCTGAAATTTCTGTCCTGTCTCTTGCAGCAATCAACATATCATCGACATATAGGAGCAAATAAATAGTTGAACCATTAACTGTATTCAAATAAACACAGCTACCATAATCGAATATTTTAAAATCTTGAGCTCTTGTTCTATTGTCTGGGTGATTGCCTCAAACTATAAAGAGATTTCTTCAACTTGCAAGCAACATTATCCTTTTCTGAAATGACAAAAACCTTTTGGCTACTCTATATACATGTCTTCCTTTAATTCCATGTGTAAGAACACGGTTTTCGTATTTAATTGCTCAAACTCATCATCATGCATAGCCACAATGTTGAGTAAAGTACGAATAGACTATGCTTCACAACTTGAGAAAAAAACATCCATGAAATCAATACCTGAAATTTGACTATATCCATTAGCAACAAGCCTTGCTTTGTACCTAACTTTTTCGGTTGGTGAAACAACTTACTTCTTCTTGAAAATCTGTTTTGCAATGAATAGCCTTCTTTTCAATTGGCAACTTGACCAGCTCCCAAGTATCATTCTTCTCAAGAGATCGCATCTTATCATTCATGGCAATCATCTATCTTTTTGAATCATCTGAAGAGATAGCTTCTGAATAAGTTGAAGGTTTTGCAGTACCTTTGATTTCTTTTTCCACATTCAAACAATAAGTCACAATTATTGACTTCTTCAATCAATCTCTTAGGAAGGTCTGTTAGCTGTAATGGAATGTGGTGTCGACTGCACAACAACAAGGACATCATATATGTTTTCCTATTTCGGCTTCTGGTGTAGATCCTAAATCAATAACTTGCTTCATCTGCATGCTTGATTTCTGCGGCTTCTTAACGGGAACATCAACTGATGGTTTATCATGCAACATAGTAAACTATCAAAAGTAACACTTTTACTAATAAACATCTTTCTAGTTTTAGGATTACACAATTTATAACCTTTCACATTGGGTTTATAACCAAGAAAAATGCTCTTAACAACTCTAAGCTCCAATTTACTATTATTAACATGAGCATATGCTGGATAACCAAATAATCTCAAATCTGAATAGTCTACTGAAGAACCATGATATACCTCAATTAGAGTCTTCTTATCAATGCTTCATCCTCTTGTTGATCTTTTTTGGAATTGTTATTTCTTTTCTCCTTTTCTTTACCCACCAGCACTCAGATATGTTGTGTCCATCTTTCTTGCAATACTTGCACGACTTGTACCTTACTCTAGATTTTGATCTACTTTTGTAATTTTTGCTCAAGCTTTTACCTCTTGGATCATTGTTTGAATTCCTCTCCTGTTGTCTACCACTGACAACCAGGCCTTCTATATGTGAACTTGAACTTTTGTTCGGAACCATGAGTTTTATCTTTTGCTTCGCAAGAAGTGCTTTATAGACTTCAATAAGTGTATCTTGACTATATACAATAGTACCTCTGAACATAGAGTAGAAACTTGGTAGCGAGCATAAAAGAATAAGACCCTAATCTTCATCATCATATTTTACTTTCATAGACCCAAAAACTAAGATTACTTCTTTCAACATTGTCAGGTGATTCAATAATGACCCGTCTTCCACCATCTTGTGCGAATAAAGTTTCTACTTCAAATACATCTTATTGGTCAGATCTTTGGTCATGCAAATTTGTTCCAACTTCAATCATAACGCAGCGGCGGTCTTCTCCTTCAAAATCTCTTGCAGTAATGGGCATCTTGTCGATCTCCCTAAGAGTGTCATCCAAATCGAGCTGTGCAAGAACACATATTGATTTGTCACAGTAGCGGAAGATTATATTTTAGAGTCGCTATGTGGAGTAATGTGACGACCCGTGTCATTACCATGGGGTAATAACACTAGTCAACGGATTGTTACTTGTCATTTCGGTAGAACACCGTATTTAACAAGCAACAAGCCAATCAGAGTAGTTGCAGCAGAACAATAATTAGAGACTGATAACACAACCTTTATTACAACCCGTAGGTGACTTAAAGTCGAGCCACCTAATTGTTCCATACGGTTGCCATAATTCTGGTCCATTACATAACTAAATACTATATTAGTGGTAGATACATGGTTACTCATTCTGTGATACCCTTCGGTCCTGCTATGACAATTTAAGGACTGTCTATTCCTCCTAGCCTTCAGATACGGCCTCCATCTCGTCGTCCTTTGCAACCTCATATCCTGAGGTGTCCTCATACTCAAGCCCGCCCTCTTCAAAAACCCAAATTTTCCCCTGCTGAGAAATGCTCTGAAAGGGGGAGATTTAATAGCAAGAGTGAGTACATGGTACTCAGCAAGTTTATAAGTAATGATGCAATTCTTAACCATATTTCTGTTCGTGTCATACCTGGTCCAATCTTCTGAAAGACATAATATAAGTTTTGAAAGTTTGGCAATGTTTTAACTTATGAAATATCTATCAGTCATTCTGGAACAAAAGAAAACCAGTGTTTCTCCCCGTAGACTCTTATCCAAGAGACTGGCATGAATTCATGATTTTTAGTACTGCGCAGACTTGTATCACTTTACCCATAATTATTCTGAATTCTTATGGACACCGGTCATTCGCATTTCCTTTGATGCGACCCCAAATTCAGAATCTGAATGTTTTCGACTCTTATCACTATATCTCCATCCGGCTATAAAGCCGTTGGTCGAGCGGTTCTGAATACTCGACACTCCACATACGCTAATATAAGCGACTTGGGACCCCCAGGTTTTCTTACCGGCCCGAGTCCCCTTCCTAAGTTATTACTTACCCAGCATGGAGATAATAGCAATAAAAGAGAGTAACATGTTACGCCCATTCAACGACAGAGTATGGTTGATACTGTTTTACGGTTCATTTCAGAATGAAGATTGTTTTCTAGTCCTTATATAATAACCATATGTAGAGGGTCTCACTTGCCTCTGAACTCTCAATCCAGAGCACCCTCTACCCTCCCTTATTAATCTCTTTACAGTCCACTGCTCCTCCAGTGGACCTGTTCTCATTTCATTCTTATCATGTTATCCATCCTTCTGATCATTTTATTTTTCTTTAGAAATTACTTTTAATGCAACATCCAAAAATTAGAAAATAACTGTCAAAAACAAAACATTTTCATGAACCACAGCAAGCTTGACAGCCTGCTTTACTTGCCTGACCGAGAAGTAGCTATCTCAGTGGTTGTCTGGGTAGTCTATTTTTCTGGAACCAAATCCCTTCCTGCATTATTTTAAAATAGAAATCCGGATTTTCAAATGAAGCAATAACCCTTGTTGAATTTATACTTAAGAGTTTGGTCTTTTAAATCTCTAGGCTTTATATTATTTTTTTGAATATTATTTAGAGAAAATTTTTGTGTGACGATTTCATTATATATATTAAATTGATATGAACATACATGTATTTTATTTTGCTGTTTAATTTATCTTTTTATGTATTTTGCGAACTCCTCTGAAATTTCAGGTTTTTATTTCAAAAAAAAGTAAACCGGCCCACTCGGCCTCTCGGCCCGAGCCGGTCCAAATGGCCGAACGGCCCAAGTCGGCGCGGGGGTCATAGGACCCTGCCGAACGCCCTGGCTCCCCACTCCCCCTTCTCTCTCGGCTGCGCCTCCTCTCCCCTTCCTCCTGCGGCGATTCCGCCCGCGCCGGCCCCTCCAGCCATGGCGCCGCCGACCGCCGGCCTTCCCGCGCCGCTCCTCCTGCCCGGTCTCACCTCCCTCTCGGCTCCCTTCTCCTCTCGGCGCCGCCGGCTTCTCCGGCCTTGCCCTCGGTGCTCGCTCCCTCTCCCTGGTCCGCCGCCACCGATCTAAAATCGGTCGGTCCCCCTTGGTGGGATGAGGTGCTAGCTCCATGGATATGGTTCGGTAAGTGGTGTTGGACGATTGGATCTGGTTTTCTCCCCTTTTTCTATTTTGCTTTCGGTGGGGTATTTGCTGTGAACCGGAGATACATGCGGATTCTCGGCCGGCCGGCGCTACACCTTGAGCTGCCGCCTCCAGATCTACCACGGTGGGCATGCGTCTCGGCGAAAACCGGGCTTCACCTTCGCCTGGGCGTTGCCATCTTCCTCCTTTACGGCGGTGCGCCATGGCAGCGGCACGCTGCCGGCGCACGGCTCTGCGCTGGCCTTTTGCTGGCCCGTGCCCCGTCTGCTACTCGCCGGCCTCATGCGCCACGGTGGCTACGGACCACCGACGCCATGCACTACTCCTTTACCAGGTTCTCCTCCTCTACTCCTATCCCCTACTCTTATGCACTCTTGGTGATAGTGTAGGATATGCATGCTATGATGATTACTAGTAGAGATGTTGGTTTTCAGTGAGCAACCATGTGGGGGCTGGGCATGGACATTGCGCTGGGGGAGCAATTGTCGATGCCCAGGGGCTCATGGACGGCCGCTAAAGCTTTTGTGCTGCGGGTTTTGGGGTGAGCAACCGTGGGTTGCTTGGGGCTGAGATATGCATGGGTAATGCCGATCCCTGGCCTCAAGGGCGCACTGGATGGCCACCGTAACCGGTTAACCTAATGCAGTGGATGGGCTAATCTTTTTGCTTGAGTTCTACTGGCTAACTTGGTGGTAGTTAATTACTTATCTAAGGGGCAAGGGCTTTCCAAGGACTTACCTTATGCCGTCGGCTCAAAGGGATGGGGTGGTCGTGCTCCCTCGGTTGTCTTGCCTTTAGATTTGGTGGGGTGGCTGGCTCCTGGGGAGTACTTCCTGGCTGGTGTACTTGGTGCTCGTCCTTCTGGTCTTGTTTGCTCCTTGGCCTTCGTATGAGTGGTAGGGTTTAAATGGGGTAATGCTGCCTTCTTGGGCAGTATGGTGGCCGTATGGAGTTGGTTGGAAATATTGGTGTCTTGTGCTGTTGTTTGATGGTCTGTACTGTCTCTATGTGCCTCCTCTCTTTTGGGCAGAGATATGGGCAGTGGCTTGGGCAGTGAGCATTGAAAGCTTGCTGGTGCTATGTGCGGTGGAATGCAGTGTGTGGGAGGCAGTGAGCTTTTTACTATGGCCCTCCCCTTTTGCAGTGCAATGGTTCTTCCTCCTGCTGCCTTGTGGCAGTGGGATGAAACGTGGCTTGGCCTTCTGCTGGTTATGCATGCATGGTGGACTCGTGTCCTCTATTAGTCATGCATGGCTGGTGGCTTTGTGTATGCATTTCAGAGGCTTCACAGGTAAGGAGGTAAGTTGCCGGATGATGAACATTTTGCTACGCGAGATGGTGCCGGTTTGTCCCTGACAAATCCGGGTATCTCTATGCGCGCTTGCCCCAGAGCAACAATGATAACCTAATTTCTGACGGCTAATATTTCTATTCCATTTCAGTTTTGTAACTGTATTTTGAGCTAATAGTTTTGTGCAGGTATTTGGTGGTTGCGATAATATGTAGTCTGATGTATGTACGCTTTTTGTTGTATGAGATGGATTCCAAGTTTGTAATATCGAGTTGTAATTTTCATCCTTGTAACTTGAGAATGGAATTTGTGTATGGGAATTCATTTATGAAATTCGTTGTATAATTGAATCTCTTCTGTAATTCAGATTGTTGATACATTTATATATATATTTATATTCATTTGTTTTGTGCATGTGAATGGGATTTATTATCATTATTATTTCCGTGGATATTATTATTAGTATTGATTGTGTTCTTAATAGTGTGTTGTTGGTTATTTACTTTTGAGGGTTCTCACATTGCTCTGTTGTGATATTTCTGCTCTCTCCTCTGGTGGCTGCGTGTGATGTTTGGCTTGTGACGGTGCTGTGCTTGTGGCTTCTTGATATTGTGTTGAGGTCTGGCTGTGGGCTTTCTCGAACGTGTGTGCTGTCTCAGTGACTAAGCCGTGCTGCCCTCCGGTTGCTGTGTGGAGAAATTTAAAAAGGGCATTATGGTAATTTAGTTTATGTTGGCTGGTCTCTATGTCAAAACAAGTTTGTTTGCCGAGTGATGACCCTACGGTTGTGCGAGGTGTCGACTGGCCTTCAGACGGTCAGGTATCTCTATGAACGGATTACCCCGCCTGAACTTAACCTCTAGGGCTCTGACAGTCAATTTCTATCTGCTTTCTTTCGCTTGTTTTTATTCGCTCTTTTGTTCGGTCTTTTTCGGTATTATAATTACGGGTTCACTCATAAATGAAATAGCGGCATAGACATAGTGGCAACTCGACGACAGTGTCTAATGTATGAGATGACCTGAATGTGTTTCGGCTTTCTCTTAATATTGATGTCTAAATGATACTGAATGTTATCTAAATGTAATTTATATTCTTTGTTAATTCAGATGCAATGAATATGTATGAGATGAACTGGGATGTAAATTAATTCCCGAACTTCCTAAATAGATACTATTGTATTGCTTCATTTTTGAGATAGTTATTTGGTTAAGACACAAAATTGTATATTTATTGTAATTCGTATTGTGGCTATTATGTAATACAAATTGTAAGATTTTTATTTGATTCTTCATAAGTTCTAGTTATCGCTCAATGGATGCTATGGATTTTACCCTACACGGAGTGTAATTTAATTACTGTGGTACTATGGATTGTTATATATATATATTTTAATTGAGTGGAAAGCTTTTACTTTGTCGTGTAATTGAATTTCTCATTTTAGTCTACACCGTTTGATATTCGCCCTTGTCGATGAAATTGTGAAGACAACGTATTAGTTTATCATTCATTAAGTTCACTTTAAATGATTGCAAGAAAAGTTTAAATTCCCCCGTATTTTAGATCATTAGCTACATAATTAATCCTACTTAATGTCCTAATTCGTCATTTAGGGTTAATTAACGACGTGGGTCGTTTCAAGTAAATCCTTAATTTGCTGGTCCGAACATGTGTGAACTTAGCAATAAATGGCAACCTGCTGGTACACTTTCGTGGATGTGAAGCAATGAAGAGCTTGGAGCTTCCTGGTGGCCATCGTGTGCATCAAGCAAATTTTAGCAACAATGGCAAAAGCCAACCGTCTAATGTCCTTGATTGACACGAGCTCTGCCGATCAATTTCTCTTCTCCCGATGGTCGACCGATGCCGCGGCGTGGGCTTTGGCTTCTGTGGCTACAGAGATGCTTTTATTCGAACTCGAAGTTGTTCGTTTCGGATTCGATTATTACTGTAACACGAGACACTGAGTTGTCGAGCACATCGATATTATGTCTGATATCATTTGTTATATATAATATATAGAGAAGTAAAAATGTGAGACACAAATTTTAAGTGAAAAAACATTTACAGGAACATCACAGACGCGCAGAGATCATATCATTATACAAAAAGATATTTACAATTAAGCTATTTCTCTTTTTATAGACTACAGATGCATATTTATAAGACATACGAAAGAGACTACGTGTAGGAATAGAACTTCATATTTAAAAAGAAAACAAAACTAAATCGAATTCGGATACAAAGTCAACATTACGCTTACTAACAGGCTTCAAGGCTTGCTCGGAGTGTAGGAATGTCACGTGAGTCTAGCAACAATTTGCAGGAAACATAACAGACGCTCTGGAATTTTTATGACAATCCTCCAATCCAAACAAGATATTGAAGTTAAATACAGAGGGTAGCTATTAGTGAAAATCCCAAAGAAAAGGAGGCATGTTTGATATGGCTTTTAAAACTGCTTTTTAGTTTTTGCTACTGGTTTTTAGTTTTTGCTATAGTATTTTTCAAACAAAGTATTTTTTAAGATAAGATCTACATGTTAATTGTATTACATGTTAAAAGCCCAACATTTATATCATCCAAAATCGTAGACGAGTATCTTTCTCCGTAATCTCTGCGCAAATAGCTAAAATTTAAAATTTTCAGTTAAAAACTATGTATGGATTCCGTGCTTACTCTTCAGTCAATCGATCAAATAAAAATGTTATTTGACTGCTTTACGGGAAATGGTGGTCTCTTTTCAAATAAGGGAGAAAAATAATTTTAAGAAAAGCGTATCTATGAATTGGGCTCTTTTCGAAAGCAAAATATGCAAAGCTGCAGTACTGTGTAACATCTAACGTTTTGGTGCACAAAAAAAATTCTCCTATACTAAGAATCGGAAAGCTATAGGGCCTGTTCTTTTTCAGCTTTTGATTTTTTTACAGTAACTAGCTCTTTAAGTGAAGTATCTTTTCAAGATTGGGTCTACTAGTTAATTGTAGTATATACTGTACCGACTTCATTTATATCGGCAAAAACCGCACGTGAGTTTCAGTTACTCTGTAATCTCTCATACGAACAGCTTAAAAATCACAAATCGCAGCTAAAAGCTACAAGCTACAGCCAAAAAGAACAGACATGTATTCTCAGGAAAGAGAAGTGTCGAACAGCTGAAGAACGAGGCTTAGAGCAAGTGAGCAACTACACGGCTAATTGGATTCTTCCCTCTGCCTGAAGTCTGAACTCTGAACTACAGAGTCTCTCTTATTACAAAGCCTAAAAATTATGCTCTATAAAAAGGTAGCACTGCTCACGTTTGAACAGTGCAGCTCAACAAAAACATGCAAAGAAAAGAGCATGCCATACTAGATTGGCCTCTTTTCAAAAGCAAAATATGCAAAGCTGAAGTACTGTGTAACCTCTAACGTCTTGGTGCACAAAAAAAATTCTCCTATACTAAGAATCGGAAAGCTACCTATTCTTTTTCAGCTTTTGATTTTTTTTACAGTAACTAGCTCTTTAAGCGGAGTATCTTTTCAAAATTGGGTCTACTAGTTAATTGTAATACATACTGTACCGACTTCATTTATATCGGTAAAAACCGCACGTGAGTTTCAGTTACTTTGTAATCTCTCATATGAACAGCCTAAAAATCATAAACCGCAGCTAAAAACTACAAGCTGCAGCCAAAAAGAACAGACACGTATTCTCAGGAAAGAGAAGTGTCGAACAGCTGAACAACGAGGCTTAGAGCAAGTGAGCAACTACACGGCTAATTGGATTCTTCCCTCTGCCTGAAGTCTGAACTCTGAACTACAGTCTCTCTCTAATTACAAACCCTAAAAATTATGCTCTATAAAAAAATGGTAGCACTGCTCACGTTTGAACAGTGCAGCTCAACAAAAACATGCAAAGAAAAGAGAATGCCATACTTGACAAGGCTAAAGTAGTACTACATGCACCGCAAAACACACGTGATTCCATCGTGTACAAAGTTTTTTTTTTTAGGGAAAGCGTACAAAGGGTATAATGTACATGTAGCATCACTTTCCAAAAGTCAAACCAAAGGATCTAGTAGTACAGTATCTGATACCTGGCTACTTAAATTTTTCTCAAATTAACACTTGTGAACATTGCATGAAGAACCCATGCATGCACAGTCCTGAATTGCATGAGGCCATTCCTACATGCATGTACTATAAATGCAGCATCCAAGCCATTGTAGTGCTCATCTCATCTCATTTCATCAGGAAATGGACATTATCACTAGGACCCATACGCTCTCTTCTCACTTGCATCCTTCTGCTAATCCTGCTGATTCGGATGAGAAGCAAGTTTACACGGTGTGGATGAAATCACTAGTGTTCAACGGCCACGGATGCACGATCTACGGCCAGGATGGACGCGTGGCCTACCGAGTCGACAACTACGCCCGCAGGCGCAGCCGTGAGGTGTATGTCATGGACAGTGGCGGCATGACACTCATAAAGCTACTCAAGAAGGTACAAATCTATCTTCATACATATGAGATATAATGATATATAGAGTTACAGAATACAGCCTAGAATTTGAGAGGAAATCGTAGCACTGTTTTGGGTTTTGTGATCTGTGTTGCAGAATTTTGGGGTGTTTAAGACATGGCAGGGCTATTCTTATTGCAATGGCTCTGCAAGCTTGGGAGAGGAGGCTAACGAACCCTGGTTCAGGGTCCAAAAGGAATACAAAATTCTGAAGAAGGAAGGGCAATACAGCAGTAGAGCTATAGTGACGGTTGCTGTTAGTGGGAAGGTGTACAAGATTGATGGCATGTCACACAAATCGGAGTACAGAATCAGCGACACAGATGGTGCGGTTGTGGCGGAGATCAAGAGGAAGCAGACAGCCTCGGGGATAGCGCTGGGAGAAGACGTTCTGAGCCTGACAGTGGGCCCCGCAGTGGATCGCCTGCTCACCGTGGGGCTCGTGGTCGTGTGTGGCCTCCTCAACCGCTGCATCTGATTGGAGAAAGGGTTTATGCAGACGCAGTCACATACTATCTATTAACATTTTCACGCTGCTTAATGTGTTTACTCACAGGACAGAGAAAAGAATGCCTCAAGGCCAATTGTGTTAAAAAGTGAAGTTAACTTTTCCCCCCAACTGAAGGATTCATATTTTTTTTAGAGAAAGCAAGTGTTGCTTTCTCTCTTTTTATCCTTCAGCTGTGCATGACTTGTATTGTTAATCTTGTAGTACTTTCAATGTACTTTGTTGCTTGAGAAGAATGTGGAGTGTTTCTTTTTATTTTTCTCCATGTTTCTTTATCTCCAGTTGGATTCAGAAAGTCAAATTCCAGCCTCCCAAATGGTTGTTGAAAGACCAATCAATTAACTATTTCATAAAGGACACGTTCTTAAACTTTTCTAGGAGACTATTACACTAGGAGAGGGAGATTGAGAGAGAGTCTGACCCCTTCAGCTTGTATTTAGCTGAGCAGAGTATAATATCCTTCTGATGGTATTATGCATGCAAAATTGGGCTTAATTAATCCAAACATTTGCCTTATGCTTCAGACAAATACACTATCACGATGAAGGAACATATCTAAAAAAAGCCATGACATAAGATGACCTCGATACAGGATCTAGCACTCACTATCAAAACAGTTTTGGAACTGATGTAAAAAAGCTACCAATCAATACAAACTAAAGCTCAAACTAATTCAATCGATCTTATACCGCATTCCAACCTGCAGGGTCTTGGCATGATCGATCTTCAGTGTCGAAACATTTGACCTGAAGTTCTTCTGCAGGAACCTGTAGAGCTCATTGATGACAAAACGCTTGAACCAGTTGTGCCTGTCGCCCATCTTCAGGATCGTCCTCCCGAGCACAAAGCTCACCCCATTTCTGTGAGCCAGACCCATCATCTCGACCTCCTCGGCGCTGTCGGCGATCTCCTTGATCACGGCAATGGCCGATCCGGTGAACTCGTCGCCTTCCATGTCCTTCTTGTCCATGTAGCCGTACCGGACGATGCACCTGTACACCCCCGCGTGCTCCTTCGCCACGAGGAAGCGCTCCTCGGGGAGCACCGACCTCACCGGGAGGGTCCTGACGGTGACGAACAGCAGCAGCTTGCGGAGGCAGCCCGTGTGCTCGGCGTAGTGGCGCACGATCGGCGGGATGCCGTCCATCAGGTCCGTGAAGAAGAAGCAGGTCCCGGGCACCCGGGTGCTCCTGGCCACGATCCCGCTGAATTCTTCGCCGTCGACCAGGTGGTTCTCCTCGTACTCGCTCTTCTTCTTCCGCCCGTACGTCCAGGAGAGCGTGATCACCAGGAAGAACGCGGTGATCGCGAACGGAACCCAGCCACCTTGCGCAACCTTGTTCATGAGTGAGCTCATGTACATGCCTTCGATGGATAAGTAGCCGACGAAGAATGCACCGGCCAGTCCAATGTTCACGTCCCAGATTATGTCCATGACCACTGTCATCAGCGCCGTCGTGATAAGCATGACCCATATCACTGCAACACCTGCAAAAATTAATCAAAAGCATCACAGCAAGTTCTAATCAATCAGACGGCATGTAATGCATTTAGGTAGTCTTGTACATTCATGCATGCCATGCGGGTATCCAGTTCGATATGTTTATGCTAGTTTCATTGCTTACCGAAGGCACGCCCAATCTCTGGTCCACCCCGGAAGCCAACGGTGATGAGGATACACACAACCATCATGAAGTAGTTGATCTCAGGGCAGTATACTTGGCCTTCGTATTTGTCCGAGGTGTGCGTGATGGTGACTCTAGGGAAACTGCCTAGCCCAACGGATTGGTGAGTGATGGAGAAGCTGGCAGAGATCAGCGACTGGCTTGCGACAATGGCGGCTAAAGTAGAAACCACAAACATTGGCCAGAACAGGGGCTCCGGAACGCTGCTGTAGAATGCTGTGCTTAGATCAGCAGGGTGCTTGATCAGATACGCTGCTTGGCCAGAATATCCAAGGATCAACGATGGAAACACTACTGTTGAGAAGGCCAACTGCAAGGCGAAAGGATTAGAAGGATCAGATTAGTTATGCTTTTTCTCTGTTATATGTTAGAATCTGCAGGACCATGTACCTGAATTGATGCCTTGTTGAAGTGACCCAAGTCAGCAAACATGGCTTCAGCACCTGATTACGGTCACAGGTATTTAGTCACAGGTTCAGACTTAGCACCGAGTTGTTATCAGATGAATCAAATACGAAAAATGTATACTGCTAATTTTTCTTTTCATTGTATGCTTTACCTTAAAATTAAAAGGATTCTAACCGATCAGCTTAAAATTCTCACCTGTTATGCACAGAATAACGGCTCCAAGTTGCTCCCAGCCGACTCTTTTGTTCTTCGCGAAGTAGTAGTATATGTAATGGGGTGAGACAGCTTTCAGAACAGTTGGATAGTACTTGATTATATTGTACAATCCGATCACTGAGATTGATCCAAACCACACGAGCATGACGGGCGAGAAAGAGAAGCTGACTTTGCCTGTGCCATATCTTTGGACGAGGAAAAGGAGGACTAGAATCACCACAGACAAGATGACAACGTGCTCTGCAACAGGGCAAAAATAAATGTCGGCAATAACAGAAAATAAAATGAGTACAAAAGACAGTAACTAAAGAAACATGTAATTGTTACTTTGCTTAATTTCCGGAGATCTTGACTGGATTCCTTGAGCAGCCGAAAGAACTGAATAAATAGAACAAAAGAAAAGAAGGAATCTGAATGAAAATAATTGACCTGCATGCAAGCTGAATAGAAAACAAGCGACTAAAACACGTGTACCTGAGATGGCTGGAGTGAGAGCACCATCACCCATCAACATGGAAGTTCCACAAAACACGAGGTACGTAACGAACGATTGCACCTTTGGGCTTTCCTCCAAGAAGTTTTGCATCCAAGATGGCTCTCTTCTCTTCTTGCTGTGTAACTTGAGATTGACGTCAGATGCCAACCGTGTGATTGGCACCGGCATCTTCCCCTTGAAATTCACATGTTGGCGCAAGAGCGAATACAGAGCAAACGTGCCACCTTCACATACAGCAGATTGATGAACGATGCTGCACGATCACTACGAATCGAAGGAAAGAAACCATGCAGTAGTGTGTACCTTCTCCATGATCGTCTGCACGCAGGACGATGAGCACGTACTTGACGAGGCTCATCATGGTGAGCGTCCACAGGATGAGGCTCAGGATGCCCAGGAAGTCCGTCTCGTCGGCGTCCGGCAAGACGATGGACGGGAACACGTACAGCGGAGACGTCCCGAGGTCGCCGTAGACGATGCCGAGGGACTGGTAGCTCAGCAGAATAGTCTGCCACGGCGTGAACACCTGCGCGCATGCCATGCAACGAACGAACAATGCAAATCGCATCAAGATCTCGTCGGAAATTAACAGCCAGCGGTGCATGAATCATTTGCATGGCGAAGAAATCTACAGAGGATTGAAAACATTGACGTGCCTGAGGTGTTCGGTGCCGCATCTTGTAAGCCTGACTGAAGCTGAAGGTCCGACGCGCGGCGCCGCCGCCACTTGTATCGTCATCTTCGTGCCCTTGTTCGCCCGGAGGACGGTTCCTGCCGGCGCCGCCGGCAGCTGTGATCTCTAGGACGACGTCGGCGGCGGCAGGTCGCTCCATCTTGAGAGGCTAAGCTGTAAGCACCTGTTAGAGAAGATGGTCACGTTGGCATTGGCTTACATATGCTTCATACAAGTTAGAGATAAACGGTTTTTGTCTCCAGATACAGATAGAATTCAGTTAGAGATAAACTGCATTATTCTATAGATAAGTTCAGTAGAATTAAACAAAGTTCTGTTGAGATTGTTCAGATATATTTGTAACCTCCTGTACGTACTGTTGAGTATATATATATAAGTATAGCCCACAATCAAGGTGCGGCAATTGACTCTGAAAACCAATCTACCGAATCCCTATTCTTTCTTGGTATCAGAGCACATGACGACCTTAGCCAATACCAACTCAGTTGTTGGTACCACGGCTGCCGGCGCTATTTCGTCTCTCGCCGGTCATCTACCCCACACAATCACACCTCCCTTTGGCCAATTAGTCACCATTAAGCTCAAACGGGAGAATTATCTCCTATGGAAAGCGCAAGTGGTGCCATGCCTGATGAGCTATGGGCTCATGGGGTATATAGATGGCTCCAAGACAGCTCCGCCAAGAGTCATTACTGCTGAAGCAGTTATCGAGGGAGGCGCGGCACACGTCATCCCCAATCCCTCATATGCGATCTGGGAACAGCAAGATCAAATTGTTGTGAGCGGCTTGTTGTCGTCGCTCTCTGAAGATGTACTCGGCCACGTGATGTTTCTCGGCACTTTGACAGCAATCTGGACTGAGCTTGAACGCATGTTTGCATCTCGCTCTCGTGCCAAAACTGTTAAAGTACGCATTCAGCTCGCCAACTTCAAGAGGAACGATATGTCTGTCATCGATTACTTCCACAAGATCAAGAATTTGGCGGATACCCTTTCCGCTACAGGGAATCCACTCAGCGATGAGGACATTGTCTCCTATGTACTTGTCGGCCTAGGGCCCCGCTACGAGTCACTCGTGGCGTCGATGACAGTGCGTCCAGATCCAATCTCACTCGGTGATTTGTATAGTTACCTTGTGAGTCATGAGGCACTGCTCGAACAAAATTCTTCGTCTAACTTGCAGCAGCATTTCTCATCATCAGCAAACCAAGTGTCGCGCGGCAACTATCAAAGTGCTGGCAGGCAAGGACGTGGCAATGGGGGAGGTCGTGGTCGTGGGAGAGGAGGAGGCGGCCGTGGACCAAATCAAGGGCGCAGTGGCAATGGTCAGCAACAGCAGTACCAGAGCAATAAAATGCAAGGAGAGGGACGGCAGTCGCTGCCTTGTCAGATCTGCTCCAAGCGGAGGCACAATGCTCTCAATTACTGGCACCGATACTCTGAAGACTATATGCCTGAAGAAAACAACACACAGGCTTATCAAGTTGATACCAACTGGTACATGGATTCAGGCGCCACGGACCACATCACCTCCGATCTCAGCAGGCTGACATTTAGTGATTGCTATCATGGCACTGAGCAAGTTCAAGTCGCCAATGGAGCAGGTTTGCCCATCTCATGCATTGGTCATACATCCTTTTCTGGTTCAGTCAGTCCTTTGAAACTCAAAAATGTTCTTCATGTTCCACAAATCCGCAAGCATCTAGTTTCTGTTCATAAGCTAGCCACTGATAATAATGCCTTTGTTGAGTTTAATCCAAATTCCTTCTTTGTCAAGGATCAAGTCACGAAGAGAATTCTGCACCAAGGACCATGTAAGGGGGGTCTCTACCTTTTTTCAAGTTCAAAGTCTACATCTCTTCCAAGAAGCATTTTTTCAGCCACTAAAGTCGATCAAGAACTATGGCACCGTAGACTTGGTCATCCATCATCGTCAGTTGTGTCATCCATCCTAGAGTCACTCAAATTGTTTCCTTTGAATAAAGAAACGCATGTCTGTGATGCATGCCAACAAGCAAAAGCTCATAGGTTACCTTACAGTCCATCTTCCCGAGTGTCCACCACTCCATTATAACTAGTGCACTCAGATGTTTGGGGTCCTACCGTATCATCTGTAAATGGTCATAAGTACTATGTGCTATTTATTGATGATTCCAGTCGCTTTACTTGGCTTTATCTTCTCAAGCATAAATTAGATATAGAGCATGCCTTTCGTCAATTTCAGCAGCTTGCCGAAAAGCTATTGAATGCTAAAATCAAATCTGTTCAGTCAGATGGTGGTGGTGAATATATCAAACTTAGGCCCTATTTTGATTCCATTGGTATTAGGCATAGAATCTCCTGTCCTTACACTAGCTAGCAAAACGGTATTGCCGAAAGGAAGCATCGTCATTTAGTAGAGACAGGGCTTGCACTTTTGGCTCAATCCTCAGTACCTCTCCGTTTTTGGGATGAGGCTTTTTTATCTGCATGCTACCTCATCAATAGAATGCCACGTAAAGTTATTCACAATCAAGCACCAATTGTGCGCCTCCTAAAGAAACCAGTGGACTACTCTCTACTCAAGATATTCGGTTGCGCTTGTTAGCCAAACTTGCGTCTATACAATGCTCACAAAATTGAGTTTAGATCAAATCGATGTGTTTTCCTTGGTTACAGTGGCAAGTATAAGGGTTATAAATGCCTAAACATTTCTACAGGACGCATATACATATCACGAGATGTGGTATTTGATGAGGTGTTTCCCTTTGCTACTGTATCTCAAAAATCTTCACCTGAGTCTGTCACTGAGTCACATATTCCTGTCATATCTTCTTCAATTCCACCTCTTGCATCATCCTTGTTTGAACCAGAAATTGATAATGATCATGTGATGGATGGTAATCCTATCCTATTACCGACTGATAGTGGTGCTGCAGGTTTTTCTGATTTTTCAGATCATGCTCATGATAACCAGCAGGTCACAGAACAATCAGAGGCGCATGAGGAGTCTATTTCACCAGCTGCTGCTTCTCCTGCTGAATCAGATACATCACCAATTCTTCGGGTTCAAACACGTTTGAGTCATGGCATCAGTAAACCTAAGCAGTACACAGATGGTACAGTGCGTTACCCTCTAAACAAGCGTGCTTTTCTCGCATCTACAAGCTCCTGCCCTGCTGGGCCCATTTCACATGAAGAGGCGGCCAAGTTTCCTGAAAAGCTGCAATGGATAGTGAGTATGATGCATTGATGCGTAATAAAACATGGCAACTCATCCCTCGACAAGCACATCACAATGTTGTCAGATGTCAGTGGATCTTCAAAGTAAAACACAAGGCAGATGGTACACTGGATCGGTACAAAGCTCGACTGGTTGCCAAGGGCTTTACACAACGGGAGGGAATTGATTACGGCAACACATTTAGCCCTGTATTAAAACCTACAATAGTGCGTCTAGTACTCTCATTGGCTGTGTCTCGTGGATGGCATTTACGGCAGATTGATATTCAAAATGCTTTTCTCCATGGCGATCTTTCTGAAGATGTTTTCATGCAACAACCACGGGATATGAAAGCTCTCAGCATCCAGATTATGTATGCAAACTTGACAAAGCATTGTATGGTCTCAAGCAGGCTCCGCGAGCGTGGAATGCAAAATTCAGTACAAAGCTCTTAGCACTTGGGTTTGTGGCGTCCAAGTCTGATTCCTCACTCTTCATTTTACATCAGCCTATGGTCTCCATCTATATGCTGGTGTATGTCGACGATATAATCATTGCAAGCTCGAATGAGAAGGCTTCTGATCAATTCCTTCGCCAACTATCTGGTGAGTTTGCAGTTAAGGATCTTGGCTTGCTACATTACTTTCTAGGAATTGAAGCCACATATCATCAAGATGCAGTAGTGCTTACACAAGGCAAATATGTTCAAGATTTGCTGCATCGTACCAACATGAAACTAAGTAAACCGACAGATACAACCATGTCAAGCATTGAGAAGCTGTCAAGAGAACATGGCAAGGCCCTTAGTGACCGTGATGCATTCTTGTACAGAAGCACCGTGGGAGCACTTCAGTACTTAACCCTCACACGACCGGACATTGCCTTTTCTGTGAACAAGGTATGCCAATTCTTACATTGTCCAACTGATGTACATTGGGAAGCCGTCAAGCGAATACTTCGATACTTGAAAGGGACATGCTATGTTGGATTGAAGATACAACATTCATCTTCCCAAGATCTTAGCGCCTTTTCTGACGCTGACTGGGCGGGATGCCCTGATGATCGGCGATCTACGGGAGGGTTTGCACTGTTCTGTGGTCCAAACTTGGTGTCCTGGAGCTCTCGGAAACAATCAACCATATCTCGCTCAAGCACGGAAGCAGAATACAAGGCAGTGGCAGATGCAACTGCAGAACTGGTTTGGTTGGAGTCCATGCTGCGAGAGTTAAAGGTTTCATCTCAAAAGCCCCCGAAGTTGTGGTGTGACAATCTCAGTGCAATGTACCTCACTGCAAACCCAGTGTTTCATGCCCGCACTAAACACATTGAAATAGATTTTCATTTTGTGCGAGAACGAGTTGCACAACGACAACTTGAGGTACAATTCATTTCTTCCAAAGATCAAGTTGCAGACATCTTTACTAAGCCACTGTCGCACCATGTTTTTCGAAGATTCTACAACAATCTCAATCTACTAGAGATAGGTTGAGATTGAGGGGGCGTGTTAAAGAAGATGGTCACGTTGGCATTGGCTTACATATGCTTCATACAAGTTAGAGATAAACGGTGTTTGTCTCCAGATACAGATAGAATTCAGTTACAGATAAACTGCATTATTCTATAGATAAGTTCAGTAGAATTAAACAGAGTTCTGTTGAGATTGTTCAGATATATTTGTAACCTCCTGTATGTACTGTTGAGTATATATATACAAGTATAGCCCACAATCAAGGTGCGGCAATTGATTCTGAAAACTAATATACTAAATCCCTATTCTTTCTGCCCCTGCAAGCTTCAGACTTCAGAGTTTAGAGCCGATCTAACCTTGCCTCTTCCAAGTTTTTGTAATGGTCGATCGATCCAGTACGTACACTGTTTTTTGGGACTCCTTTAATTCTCCCTATGTTTCAACACATAAAGATAAGCTGTATCTTTTACCGGCTATACATATTACAAGTTGTTTGAACATTGACGATTTACTCTTATCTTTAAGATATGGATTTGTTTTTGCAGAATATGGGGAGTTCGCAATGAAGAAGGAATTAACAGCAATATAGTTTGCGGTGCCCAAAACCATGCATGCATAATAAACGCGCGTTAATTAAATCACGTGAACACCAAAAGCCCAGTTTTTTATTAATAGTAATTAATAATTACGAGATTACAAAAGTAGGTAAGATAGTCTAAGAAATCACAAAAGTAGACGCTGCTAAGAAGAATGTCTAGAGATGGACGCAAGCACGAACAACGTCCGAACCTGGACGCCATCCGGAACGAGTCCTTGTGAGCCCATGCGATACCAACTAGCGACCAAAACCTCCAAACAAGTTTCAAGGAATTTTTCTCATAACCTAAAGGTTTGAAGTAAGTTTCAGAAAATTTCATCTAATTTTAAACAATTTTCAAACAAATCTTCATAAGTATAAAAGTTTCAATTTGCTTAAGGATATTTTTCATAACATAAAGATTTGAAGTAAGTTTCAGAAAGTTTCATCTAGTTTCAAACAAAATTATGTAAGTTTCAACATGTTTCAGAAAAGCGTCAGACTTCAGAGTTCAGAGTCGATCTAACCCTGCCTCTTCCATGTTTTTGTAATGGTCGATCGATCCAGTACGTATGCTTTTTTTTTGGGACTCCTTTAATTCTCCCTATGTTTCAACACATAAAGATAAGCTGTATGTTTTGCCGGCTATACGTATTACAAGTTGTTTGAATATTGACGATTTACTCTTATCTTTAAGATATGGATTTGTTTTTGCAGAATATGGGGAGTTCGCAACGAAGAAGGAATTAACAGCAATATAGTTTGCGGTGCCCAAAACCATGCATGCATAATAAACGCATGTTAATTAAATCACGTGAACACCAAAATCCTAGTTTTTTATTAATAGTAATTAATAATTACGAGATTACAAAAGTAGGTACGATAGCCTAAGAAATCACAAAAGTAGACGCTGGTAAGAAGAATGTCTAGAGATGGACGCAAGCACGAACAACGACCGAACCTGGACGCCATCCGGAACGAGTCCATGTGAGCCCATGCGATACCAACTAGCTACCAAAACCTCCAAACAAGTGTCAAGGAATTTTTCTCATAACCTAAAGGTTTGAAGCAAGTTTCAGAATATTTCATCTAATTTTAAACAATTTTCAAACAAATTTTCATAAGCATAAAAGTTTCAGTTTGCTTAAGGATATTTTTTCATAACCTAAAGATTCGAAGTAAGTTTCAGAAAGTTTCATCTAGTTTCAGACAAAATTATGTAAGTTTCAACATGTTTCAGAAAAGCGTCAGACTTCAGAGTTCAGAGTCGATCTAACCTTGCCTCTTCCAAGTTTTTGTAATGGTCGATCGACCCAGTACGTACGCTTTTTTTTTGGGACTCCTTTAGTTCTCCCTATGTTTCAACACATAAAGATAAGCTGTATCTTTTGCCGGCTATACGTATTACAGGTTGTTTGAACATTTACGATTTCTTCTTATCTTTAAGATATGGATTTGTTTTTGCAGAATATGGGGAGTTCGCAACGAAGAAGGAATTAACAGCAATATAGTTTGCGGTGCCCAAAACCATGCATGCATAATAAATGCGCGTTAATTAAATCACGTGAACACCAAAATCCTAGTTTTTTTATTAATAGTAATTAATAATTACGAGATTACAAAAGTAGGTAAGATAGCCTAAGAAATCACAAAAGTAGACGCTGGTAAGAAGAATGTCTAGAGATGGACACAAGCACAAACAATGTCCGAACCTAGACGCCATCCAGAACGAGTCCTTGTGAGCCCATGCGATACCAACTAGCGACCAAAACCTCCAAACAAGTTTCAAGGAATTTTTCTCATAACCTAAAGGTTTGAAGCAAGTTTCAGAAAATTTCATCTAATTTTAAACAATTTTCAAACAAATTTTCATAAGTATAAAAGTTTCAGTTTGCTTAAGGATATTTTTTCATAACCTAAAGATTTGAAGTAAGTTTCAGAAAGTTTCATCTAGTTTCAAACAAAATTACGTAAGTTTGAACATGTTTCAGAAAAGCGTCAGACTTCAGAGTTCAGAGTCGATCTAACCCTGCCTCTTCCAAGTTTTTGTAATGGTCGATTGATCCAGTACGTACGCTTTTTTTGGGACTCCTTTAATTCTCCCTATGTTTCAACACATAAAGATAAGCTGTATCTTTTGCCGGCTATACGTATTACAGGTTGTTTGAACATTGACGATTTACTCTTATCTTTAAGATATGGATTTGTTTTTATAGAATATGGGGAGTTCGCAATGAAGAAGGAATTAAGAGCAATATAGTTTGCGGTGCCCAAAACCATGCATGCATAATAAATGCACATTAATTAAATCACGTGACACCAAAAGCCTAGTTTTTTATTAATAGTAATTAATAATTACGAGATTACAAAAGTAGCTAAGATAGCCTAGTTTTTGAAAATCTAAATTTCTTGAATTATTTTTGCAATATACTCTATTGGAATTTGGATTTCATGGAGTTTTCCTGGATTTGATTGAGGTTCTAAAAATTGAAGAAATTCATAAAAGACAAAGATAAACATTAGTAATACCAAAAAGTGAATATGCAAAAATAGAAAATTAAAATCTTAAATACTAATATGAAAAGATGATCCAGTATAAGGAGAAGGAAACATGAGTTAATAAAATATAAACTTTCATTTTGAGAATGATAGTACAAGGGCAACAAAAATAAATAAATAAAATATATGCAATTATATACAAAAGGACTAGTATGGTAAACAAAAGCATAAAAATGTATATATATATACCAAAATAATGGTATAAAGATATATATATATATATATATATATATATATATATATATATATATATATATATATATATATATATATATATATATATATATATATATATATATATATACTTGTACACATGTATAAACAAAAAAATGAATAGCAATGAAATAATAATAATAATAAAAAAGAGATTCAGCCGGCCGGCCACCACCCCCGGCCCGGCCCAACTCTCCCGGCGCCTCCCCTCGCTTCATCTCTCTGGCGCGCAGGCCCCGCCTTCCACCCGCGCCTCTCTCCCTGTCGCTGGACCTCACCCGCACTCCCTCTTCTCCCTGTCTCCCTTCGCTCCGCGCTCGCGCTTTTCTTCCCCGTGGCGCGCGAACTCTGCCGACGCCAGTGGCCTTCCTCTGGTCTCCCTGAGCTGTCGCATCGCGCGAGCGGCGCGCCAGCACACCGCCCCCGGTCTCACCCTCGCCGCCCACAGATTCGCGCCATCGACCCCCGCTCCGCAGCAACCGTTGGCCACGCGGCGTCCCTGCTCTGCAGCCCGGCATGCGCAGCGCCCACCCCCGGCTGCGTTCCTCCGCGCGTGCGTGCTTTTTAGGAGCCCGAGCTGCCTTCTATGCTTCCCCACGCCATCTACCCTTCCGCCCTTTCTTCTTCTCCCGCCCCGCAACCGTAAGCCGCCGGCACTGCCTCTTCGTCATTCCGGCCCTCCAGCGAGCTAATCCCATTTGTGATCGCGCCAATCCATGCTCCCACACCCCTTCTTCCCTCCCTCCAACCTAATTGGAAATCCGTGCACTAGAGTTCATCACACCGGCCATCTTCGCAAGATCCGGCCAGAAGCCGTCGCCACCACCCCATTTCTTACCCGCCGCTCCTCGGCTCAATTACTCCCGGTTGGAGCATCTTCAAGTCATCGCCAACACCCCACAACGGTCGCCAAGCTCTTCCATTTGGCCCTAGCTCGTCGGCACCGTGCCCCTGCCCGCGCCGCCGCCGGCTCCCGACGCCAGCCGACCTCGATCTCTCCCCGGCCCCGCCGACAACTCCGGTGAGTTTCCCCTGCGCCCCTCCAGCTCACGCCCACCCAAACCACCTTCTCCTTCCCCTCCGGCGCCGCCGCCCCGAGCGCACCTCACCGCCGGCCGCCCCAATCGCCGCCCGAGCCGCCTCGCCCCCTTCCCGGCTTACACCACCGCCCCTGTGACCCACACGCCTCCCCAGCAATCCGTTTTGGCGGTTCCCCGACCCCCTCCGGTCATCGCTCGCCGCCGGCGAAGCTCCTCCTTGTCGGCGCAATATGCTCTGTTTTGAGCCCTGGCTCCAACAGGCATAATAGCATTCCAGTGCTTTTGCTATCAGCCCAGGCGTCCCGCCCATTTGGCTAGCAGCGCTCGAGTAACACATCAACAACCGAGAGATTCTAAGTTCGATTCCAGTCGGCTGCAATTTCTTCCCCACATTTTTATTCGACTTTTTATAGCTCAGATTAATTGATAAAAATCGAGAATAATTAGGGAATAATCTAGGAAGGCTAGTAAAATTTAATTAGAGTATAAGTGAGATTATTTGAGGATTTAAATTTGGAATAGTACATATATGATTAATTAATATGGTTTGAGCAATAATCTAAAAGACTAAATATTGGTTAGGGACGTGGATAAAGAAAAACAATACTTTGGTTAAATGTTCAAATTATAATTAGCATATATGCCCTAGCATGTCATCATTAAAACAAATTTCCTTAATAGATTTAATTAAGTAGCTATATTAATATATAACCCTGTACGACAAGCTTTGCTAGATAAATAAAAATTAAAAATAAAGCTAAGCTTAATAATAACAAAGGTGCAAATAAAATGATAATGGTACCCCTAATTAAATCTTGACACTAGCTTTAGTACATAATAGTATTAAGCATAATTGTATATATAACAAGTTAGGACCCATATGAGTGGATCCTAATTCAACTTAAATTTAGCCTAGCTATGAATGAAGATACATAAAATATGATAATGGGATTATTAGAGATTTAAAGTCTAATTAATTACCATATAAGAATAAATATTGAGCCCTTGCTATTTATCTTAATCTAATTAATAAGTAAAAGCCTATATCAGGGATTATTCTAAAAACTTAATAAAGATATCCAAATGTTATAATACCTTCGACTAAAAGATTTATAGAATAAGTACAGATCTCATCCATCACCCGCTTTGCCTTTACCATAACCTAAGTTACAAGGAATACATACCCAGCCAGACTCGCACTTCGATATATAGGTCTAACCTAACTCATGGAGCTTCCTTGATAAATACAAAAATAATAAAAGAGGTGATCAATAGAAAGATCGAACCATTATATCCTTCCACCGACCCTGTCTCAAATCACCCGAATCACCCATTAGCTCATAATGAAACTAAATCGAGTTTACTCGGATTTATTTGGATTCAGTCGCTTATCGCGTAGCTAGAAATTGGAGTCCCGAAGAATCAATGGATCAAGCGAGATCAAGAGCAAAGTGAAGATAAAGACTAGAAGCTTAAGAGGGAGCAGTGTGTGAACTCAAGATCGCGGTAAACCGCGCCAGGCGAGTCAACACTTTGATCATTTTGAACCCAGTATTTCAAAGCTATTTCCTTTTAAATTATCAACTTGCATGCTATTATTTCATGAAATATGTTATGTTGATTTCAGCAAGTTAGTTAAATCATGTTGTTGCTGTTGTGTATATTATTCTCCTTGCCAAACTTGGAAATATGAACCTTGTCGCCATAGTAAGAATTAATATATGATTTCACAAAATAAGTCCTTACTTATACGGCATGCTTAGGAATGCTAGATACTTGGGGTGACACTAATGCCCCAAGGAATATTCTTCAAACTATTATGAACACAATGGGTAACTTATGGTGTGATGCCATAAGCAACATATGGTGCGATGCCATATGAAATGTTGGTGCGATGCCAACAAATAGCGTATGGTGCGATGTCATACGCAACCCTTGATGTGATGCCAAGGGATAACTTATGGTGTGATGCCATAAGAATAGTTGGTGCGATGCCGACAAATAGCGTATGGTGCGATGTCATACGCAACCCTTGGTGTGATGCCAAGAGGTAACTTATGGTGCGATGCCATAAGGTTAGTTGGTGTGATGCCAATAATAAGCATATGGTGCGATGTCATATGCAACACTTGGTGTGATGCCGAGAATGGGATATGGTGGGATGCCATAAATATGGAAAACAATGATTACATGGATTATTACAACGAATGGTTTAAAAATGTGATTTCAAACCTGCTAGGTCATAGGGAATTTTAAGTAATTGTATTCAAAAGCACTCTTTGGCAAAACAAAATAACCCTATGCCTTTCCTTTGTCGAGCCATGCATGTTATATATATATTTTGCATTCTGTGTGTTGGCTTGCGGAGCACGAGGTTGGAGTGCTCACACTCGCTTTTGCGACAAAATTCAGAATCAGGAATCAAATCACCTCGCCTCTGCAACAAGATTGAACATGCTGGCAGAGAAGATGAAGATGTCAAGAGCTAGGTCGCGAACCTCCAGTTGGCTGCATGTGGGCATGTCCTGAAAGTCCCACCTGTGTGTTTCGTTCTTCCACTGCTGCGGTTTATTGATTTCGACCTATTCGGCCCATGAGTAAGTTTACTATTATATTTATGCTTCCGTATGATATGTACTTTTGATATTCAGAACTGTAATCTGTGAGCACCATCTACTGATCCAGGGAATAGTGCAGTAAAATCACAGTGGATTTGGATTGAAAAATCCGGGTCCGACAGTTATATCGGCTAAAATCGCACACGAGTGTCTATTTCTCTACAAGCTTCTTCACAAATTGTTACTATTCATAAGCTAAACCCAAAAGCCAATATAAATAGACCCTTAATGTGAAACAACTGCTTTGAAAATTTTGTCATGCAAGTAAGAATAACCAATAAATTTGTCGCATAAGGCTAATCATTTTTGTTCGCTAAAACCTTTTTTTTTTACAAATTTACTACTCTTTAAATTACACTAACGGTAATGTTGCCCGGTAAACCCGTAGTCTACATTATGCACATGTTTTGATTGATATATGTAGTAATAGTTTGTGTATTAATTTATGCTTTTACTTTTTAAATCACACTTCATTAATATTACCCAGCAAATCCATAGTATACATTATGCACATTTTGGATGGATAACTATTCATAATTTCTGTATTAATTCTTTACTGGATACACTTGCATTAATACACAAGATAGAACAAGTGAAAACAGTTTGGATAATTTCCAACCAATCCAGATCATTTTCGAATACAGATGCCATCGGTTCGGATATTTGTCAGATATGCTGAAAATACACTAACTTGGGCAATATTTTGGTCGCATAAGCTAATTATTTGGTTCAGTTTCTGTCATGCGAACAATTTAAGGGGTTTTCATGTTCCGAGAAATATCTATGACTATATTCATTTTGATTTGTATTTGCTTCGTATCTAAATTGAATAGTATTTATATTTCTATCCATACCTGCATTTAGAAAAATATAAAAATAAATATGGCAAAGCCATTATTCCTCCATATTTGACACGTTTTCGCCCCTAGATAGAACTTCTTGTATCCAAAATTTGGATTTCCTTATCCATCTTGGACATTAAAAATGAAGGCAAGAGAACCTCTATAAATTGCACGCGAATATGTTCTTCTCCTCGCACTCTCATCCCATCACAGGCCAATCAAGCTTGGCTAGCCATGGCGTTCAACAAGGCACAAGCGCTGGCTGCCTTCATCCTGGCATTGCTCCTCATGGCCTATAGTAAGCTCACGTACTATTGTACGCTTATCATGTCAATTCATATACATAAACATACATAGCAAATTTCCTTGTTGAATTCTTGTGTTACAAACAAATATGCTAGGGCTAAATTGGTATGGTACTGGTACCCATGTCGACATGCATATGCATACTTGATCCATCCCAATCTCATGCAAGATCGATGGATGAAGTAGGTACTAATTTCCGGGCGTTTTGTGGAACATACAGGTGCGGAGGCGCTTCGAATACGCAGCTCCCCAAGCCGCAGATACCGTGGCAGACGCAAGAGCAACTCGCTCAGCGCGACTGCGTGCTTTGGAGAGCACTTCGAAAGCGGCCACTGCTCCGAGCGGAAGCTTGCCGACGGCGTCGACCAAGACAGCGGCGGTGGTATGTTCTGGCGGCGGAAAAGGTCCAAGTGCACCTGTACCTAGGGGTGCAAACAGGTCGGGTTAATCCCGACCGATTCAGCACCGAATCCGATTGGTACCGAGTCCGGAGAAAAAAAATATGGGTTAGGATATGGTAACAGCAATATCCGTCCGAATCCGATACGTCTTCAAGTTTGATTTCAGGTTAGTGCTACTATTTAACGTTTCATTTTCTTTTGCAATGGTAAAATGAAATCTTCCACATCAGCTATTAAGTAACATCAAGTTCTTGACAGTACGTCATCCTACTCCATTTGCTGTACTGCATGCATTCCTTACAAACAAGTAGGGGTGCAAACGGGTCGGGTTAATCCCGACCGATCCGGCACCGAATCCGATTAGTACCGAATCCGGAGAAAAAAAAATATGGGTTAGGATATGGTAACAATAATATCCGTTCAAATCCGACCCGTTTGCACCCCTACCTGTACCAAACAATGCAAGGCACCGTGGCCGCCGCCGGAAGCAATGGACACTACTCATCGCATGTCCGTGGGAAAGGATGAAATAAGAGCAGAACGCTTAATTAATCTATGCACATGCATGATAAAAAAAACCGCGTGAAAATATTCTGAAGTAATAAATAAATGAGTACTAACCGTATTTACCATGGATTTGTCATTTGTGTTCGTTTCTCGATCGATTTGCCGTTTGAGTCTCTCCTTACGGAGGCTGCTCGATGGTTGACTTAATTTGCACCATTAATTAAGTTGCTACATAGCTCTTGATGCTCGCTCAAGAGGCATCCTACTACGACCGAGAGGTCGCAGGATCGAGCTCAAGAAAACACTGAAAGAACCCTAATTTTTAGCTAACTCCAACAGTGCAATTAAATTAAAACAAACAGTAAAACAAGGTTAAATTAAATTAATTACAACACATGAATTACAAAGATATTAATTTAAATTGCAAGGAAATCAAACTAACAAGAGTTATTACAACAATTGATTTATTATTACAAGAATGGCATAAATCCAAACATGAAGGAGTACATCGCAGAAAATGCATTAAGTAAAGGAAGAAATAAAATTTTATTGCATTCTTCACTGTTTTGCATCCGCATGTATTGCACGACGAATAGTACTTATCCTCTAAAACCAACCAGCCCACCATTTTTTTTGCGATCAAAGACCGAAGAACCCAAAACAATCCAAGAGAGAATAAAAAAATAAAAGAAAAATTATCGTCAGAACCCTTCAACTATAGACTTTCGAATACAATAGCGCTCATCGAGGTTTCCAGACCGTCTAGGGCCAGTTGGCACCTCTCGCATAAGTAGGTCTCATCATTCGGTAGAAAAAAATCCAATACCCACATTTTACCGACTTACCTACCACCGTAGAAAATCTCCAGCATAGTGCCAAACTCACCTCATGGACCGACGGTCCATAAGCAAATAGTGCACTGAGAGAGAGCAAGAATAAGGTAAGGGCAATCTCAGCATGAACACCCAGGAGAGAGAACCAGCCGAAGTCTCTCACTCCCTCTTAAGCACAAGGCAACGCAGCCACCCACAGACCACAACGCCCACTTCAACTAGCCAGGAGCCCACTCAAAGCCAGGGCAAAGCCATTCCCCAGTGTCAAGCCATAGCCACCAACAAGCTCAAGCCGAGCTCCACCACCACACCTAGAAAATGACCACAGTATAAGGCAAGGGAGAGAGAAAAGGAGGGGAACTAGGGAAGTTGAGGAAGATGATGGAGAGGAGTGAGGACCGCGGAAAACATCCTTGGACCGAACCCCACAACAAGGTGACACAATCAACCACGACAAGAGAAGGCCATCCCCATCGCCAAGTATGTGAGGACCACGCTCCGACCCTCATGAAAACCGCCACAGTGCCATTGCCATTCTTAGCCTGACAACAAGTAGGCCCATACTCCCTCCTCAAAAACCCCTTTCTACCTCTTTCAGTTCCATAGCACGGCACATAGCAACACTGCACGGCACACCACCACTAGCACGAGCTGGCCGAACAAGATGGCATGATAAAAGGGACCACCTCACCACGGCCAACACGGAGGCAATGCAATGTCGATGAGTCTGTGGAGGAAGTCACCATGTACACTTGGTAAATGGTGAGCTCCCCAGTGCATGCCCCTTTACCAAGTCTTGACGCGGCGGTAAACCACGGTCTTTACCCAAGCCATGCGCAATAAAGAGTGGAAGCTAGAAGAAAATAACAACTAAATGTAAAATACATAAGGAGTAGACCGTCTTGGGTAGGAGAAGGGGGATGAGCCGACAAGTGGGAGCCAAAGAAGGCCGAGAGACGAAGATGGCAATGAAGAACCACTAAAACCACCAGAGTGCCACCAAAGCCATAGGAGTTGTCAGAGCCGAGAGACCCTAGGAAAAAGACCAAAGAACCATGACACCTGACCATGCCCGAGCCAAACCTTGAGAGGAAGAAAAACGACGATAGGGAGTAGGGAAATGAAGGAAGTAACCTGGGAGCCAACGGCGGTGAATCAAATGCTAGCTCAACAGAACCCCCAAAACCCTGACCAAGACCAGAAGCGAGCAAATCTGAGAGTCATAGCAGGGCTCAGGAAAGAGGAATGGGGCGATACGCATAGATCCAACGAGAGGGAGCTGAGAGAGGTGAGCCGACCAATAGTAGTGCACCAAAGGGTAGCCATGGTGGCAGCGACGTCAGATCAGAAAGGGAGGAACAGACCCGAGAACCAGAGAGGGGCTCGAGGGAGGAGCGACCTGAGTAGATCCGGCGAGGGGAGTCACCAGAGACAGTTCCAGTGTACAGACCAGGGAAGAGACACTGGAGATGAGCGATGGCATCTGGATCGGGAGAAGCAAGGGAGGAGGCCCATGGGAGGAGAAGAAAGGGGAGGAGTCGGTGTGGAAGCCGTGTGTGTACAGTGCGTGTTGTTTAGGGCCTGTTTGGCAGAGCTCCACCACTGAAAAAATGAATCTGGAGCAGCAGATCCACCAAAAATAGCTCCACCGTGAATCTGGGATCCCACCATGGAGCTGGACAAAACTGTTTGTCTTGCACAGCAGCTTCAGATCCACGAAACTGAGTTTTTGGTGGGAATAGCCTGTTTTGCCCATGGGTTTTATGGTGGTATGGGATGGGGTGTGTAATCAGTGGCAAAAGGTGGGTAATTACCACCCAACTCCACGAGTAGGTACGAAACAAAGTTTCGTGGAGCACCCCTTGAGGTGCTCCATGGATTTCATGAATCTGGAGCTAGATTCAGTATTTTGGTGGATCCAGATTTCGTGGAGCTGGAGCGTTTGGGTAAAAATTCGTAGAGTGGAGCTGTTTTTGATGAATCTGGAATTGGTGGAGCTCTGCCAAACAGGCCCTTAGTGCGTGCGTGTGTTGGGCCGGCCAAAGGCATGGGCTAGGTAAGTGGGTCGCATGCGTGAGTAGGGTCGTAGGCATGTATTAGGCCGGCCGAGAGTACAGGCCATGCCAGTAGGCCATGGGAGTATTGAACCAGCCGGGGTTGTGAGCCGAACCGGTGTGCTGTACAAGTCGAACAGACGGTAAGTTGACTAGGGATCGTGAGAGAGAGAGAGTAGGACAAGTTAATACCAGGGAAGGTACTAACTTCACCAAATGAATAAGAAAAGTTTTGAGCAAATAAAACTTGTTCGAAATCCGCGAAGGTGGGACTGACTATAGAAAACTTTATAAATCACGCCAAGCTATTAAGTATATTTCTTAAGATATGCCTTTGCCTTATAAATGCAGAAGACGAGCCAGCTCAAATAGAGGTAATGAATCTGGTCGTAGTTGATGGCAAGACTTACTACAACTACGTAGGCAAGCTTGTTCTTGATCATTCACTTAGTTATATTAAATAATAAAAAGTACATTCTTATACCATTTAAACTATATGTGCATCAAAACTGTATTTCAAAATCCAAATCAGATAAAAAAATGAAAGAAAGAGACACAAGAAAATAGCAGTCTAGCTAAGAGGAGCAGCTGGGCTATAAGAGTAACTATTAGGATGGTAAAGAGGGCCCTAGTCAATAAAGAGACGGAAGGTGGGACCCTTTACATATAGATAGAACATAAGGACCAACAAACTCTCACTCAGAAAGGGGACTATACTTAAGTGTCATCCATATTGTCGTTTTTGACAAGCAGAAAATGCTACTATGTTATGTTACTATTTTCTCCACAATAGGTAAGTAATATAGTGAGTGAAGGAACCCAGGACCGGTAGTGCAAGTCCGAAAGTGGGAGATTCGAGGCGCATATATTAGCGTAGGTGGAGCGTTGAGTAAAGGGATAACCAACCCAACTAACATCAATTTGAGGTTTGTGGGTTTCGGGTGAGAAACCGCCTGGGGTCACCGACAAAAAATATTTGGGTGGAAATTTAATAATGTAGCATGGAAAAATGTTCCGTACTATAAACTTAGCACCACATTAAAGGAAATGTGGGTTACCTAGTTTCAAGAGAGTTCAGAATAGCTATGGTTACAGTGGCACATGCCTGCGTAGTGCTATATATAAAATCATGAATTCATACATGTCTCCTGGACTAGAAACTACCGAGACCACTAGGGGTCTTTCTTCTCACCGGGTGACTAGTAGTCTTTTTATTAATTAAAACTTGCAACTTAATTTGATAAAGTAATTTCCAAAAAAAAAAGATGATTCTGTAACTTGTGATAAGGAAACAGAGAAGAGTCATACAATGTATCTTTGTTAATATTGCTTGCTGAGTATACTAGTACTCACTCTTGCTATTACTCTTCTTTGTTATACCCCAGTCTGACCGAGAAATACCTCGAGTGTGATATGAGAAACACAAGCACAGATGAGGCCGTGTGAGACGAGTGCGATCATACCAAGGTCCAGGATGAGGTGGACACTATATATAACAATTGTGACGAGTAGATGTCTGATGGAGTAGGACCATTAGGTGATAGGGTATAAATACCCGTCTTTTCTTTGTAATTAAATAATTTGTAATTCAAACCATGGCTCTATGTGGTTAACAACTATATGAGTATATAGTTTCTATTTATTGCTCTGCTGTGTGACTTTAAAGTTTGCTATTTCAACTAGCAAACACGGACCTAAAATTTGTGCTCCATCGAATTACTATCCGACTTTTAACTGCCGAGACGAATGAACGCAATTATTTGTTTTTATTTTTGAGAGGAACGATCGAACGCAATTAACTGCCATGAACGTACGCTGGGGTCGATGTCCCAATTAAGAGGAGGCGGTGTGATGGCCGCGGCGCACTTTCGGCCCGCACAGTTGCACACCATACCTTTCAGGCCCTCTCACGGCCGACGGCGATACGAGTCGAAGGCCGTGCCGGCCGACCAGTCGGTGCTAGTCCATCATCCGTTCTTTAACAACCATCGTGCAAAAAAACTCCTCGCACCAATTGGAGCCGTCGCAATTCCGCCTTCAGAGACTAGGCATTACCAAACCTCGCTAAAAAATATTCATGTGACGTTGCGCTCGCTGTGATTGTTCTCTCCTTCTAGGGCTGCTGCTGCCCGTTTTCAACACTTCCCTTTGCTACCGCGGGTGCAGTGCAGTGGCTCAGCTGATGCCGGGAACACACTGCATCTTCTGCTCCTCCGGTGCCCGTCCGCTCCAGCTTTGTTGCTGTAACGTCCTAGAGTCCAAACCGGCTTAGTCTTAACCCCATTCTGGATAGACCACGCACGCGTAGCAACCCGCTTACACTTTCGTCCTCGTTTCGTGCAAAACGGTTAACCGGGGTGCTACAATTAGAACTCCTAAGTTTATATATAAATGCTTTTCAAGCTACGCTACTAGTGTGTCACAGTTGCGCTCCGCTGGCTGTTCATCGTCAGCTTGCTGCTGACTCGATGGATTTGCTACTACTGGAAACTTGAGAATAAATCGAGAGCTCGGTCGGTCGGGCCAGTCGGCTGTGATGGTTCCGATGCTCACAAGATCGAGGTGCTTCCATGCTGAAAATACTGTAGTTGGCTGAAAAAAGCACTATAACTGACAGAGGCTTATTTAGCATAATTAAATTTAAAAAAATTTAAAAATATAAAAATATGTTAGCCCATTACGTATAATACAAACAAATATGGGGAAAAAAGAACCGGTAAAAAAGCTCAACAAGAAGCCAAAAGTTCAGAAAAAGACGAAACTTATGAATAGTGAAAAATAAGCCAGAAACCAGAAGCCGAAGCCGAGTTGATCAGTTCCAATGGGCAGCCATGGTAGTCTATATGCGTGGCAATGTGATCGTTTTTATAATATAGGGCTTGTTATTTTTGGCTAAAGCTTATGGCTTTTGCCTGTGGCTTGTGATTTTTGGGTTGTTCATACGAAAGATTACAAAGTAACAAAAACTCACATATAGTTTTTACCGATATAAATGAAGTCATGTACTACAATTAACTAGTAGACCCTATTTTAAAAAGATAGTTTGTTTAAAAGTTAGTTACTGTAGAAAAACTAAAAATCAGTTTTTAGAAGATAAAAAGAACAGGAACATAATTAGGGCTGAGTCATGGTTTTTGGAATATCAAGCAAGGGAATAGTAAGTTTGTAACTTAGGGCGTCTCCAACAGCTGGCTATTTAGTTAGCTAGATCTGATGTGGCAAGGAAAAAGTAGGAGAGAGAGTAGTCACTAGCGACGAGCAAATAGCTGATCTATTTCACGTAGTCCAAGAACATGAGAGAGGAGCATGTGGGTCCAACAGTATAAAATAGTCTTTGCTTTTGTCTCTCACCTTTACATCAGCTGACTATATAGCTAGTACTAGCTATTACCATTGCGGACGCCCTTATGAAATCAAACAACTGCATGCTTCCTCATCAGCTAGCTAGGCTTGTCCTGCTGTCCCGTATACACTTCTACCTTTTTTCCCCCCACTTCCGATCTGGGCAGGAAAAAGGTTCGTGCATCGATCCAAAGAGTGTCGGTGCCAATCCTGAATACTAAACTTGCTTCTTCATGTGAAAAGAATCCTACTAATAAACTACTAACAACGAGATCCAGGACCACTCATTTATACCGATATATCACAGCCCGTCTTAATTTAAACCAAACAGCTTTTCGAACAGCTTTTTCGTTTTCCATTTGACAAAGCTCACATAATTACTATAACCATTTCAAACAGTGGGAAAATATCTAGTGCAAGCCATTTTTACAACTGATAAGTTGGGAGAATTTTTAGTGTACATCTTACTAGCACACACACCGCCGCCGCCTTGTACGTGCGCCGTTGTCTCATCTCGTACATGTTTGTATCATCGTTTTTAGTTGCTGTCAAACCCCGTGCAACTAATTTGTCAAGAAGAAACCATGTTCTCAATCGATCTCGCTTTTGTCAAGAGAAACCATATTATGGTAACTAATTTGCTAATTACTCAACTAGTCTACAATGTAGTGATGAAACAAAATGCAGATCACAATGATAACTAAATAGCAAGGTTGTTATTTTCTTGTTATTGGCTTAATGCTATGTCCATGGTGCAACTGAATACATGTGAACGATTAATGGCAGCCGACGGAGCATGGGCCGTTGGTGAAGGACTGGTTCGATCGGAACTGAACAAGGAGCGATTCCTTTCGTTTCTGTTTTCCAGCTAGGAAATTACAAATATACCCCTTGAGCGATTGCTACTACAGTACTACTCATGCTGCCGAGGGAAGTGTAACTAAATAGTGACTAATCTGATCTGTTTGATCGAAAAGAATGGATAAGTCACATTAAATTGAGAGTACCGTGAAAGAAGTTGAGGCCTCGCATCAATGCGAAAGACAAGAACAATCACTTAAGGTGAGAGCTATGAGCATATTGCACAAATGAAGCAGGAATTCACGACCGACACATGCCGCCTACCAATGCCAATTACAAAAATTAAGGATGGATCAAGAAGCTTGCTCCGAGTCAACTCAACTAATCAACCTCAAATCATGCATGTATAAACCCCAAGAACGGCCGGGAAGAAAAGACAAGGAAAAAATGTCTTACAAGCTGCAAGAACTGAGCATCCATCAGCCCATGGATTCATGCCGCCATGAGGCAGCCAGCCAGACAGCCTAGCCTCTGCACTGGGTGATGGCGGAGCAGCCCCGGGAGTACGGGTTGGCCGGGCCGCCCGGCCGGCAGTTGTAGTAGGACGCACCGCGGTACGAGCACGGCACGGCGTTGCGCCGCAGCGCGTCGTAGCCGATGTAGTAGTTCCCGCCCAGCTCCCTCCTCCTCCTGGCCTCGCCGACGCCGCCCACGCACTCCTCCACCCTGCCCGTGCAGCCGTCGTGATCCGCTGCCCTGCTGTCCGGATCGAGCGATGCTTGGGCGGCGCCTTGCAAGGCGGTCGCGATGATGAGGAGCACGGCGACGGCGAGCACGGCACGGCTCGGCGGCGGCGCCATTTCGCGCACCCAGCTGCGCTCTGGGCGGGATCAATGCGTGCCCTGCGCCTGCCTACTGCCTTCGTTGTGTTATGTTCCTCTGCTTCTGCTTCTGCCTCTGCCTGTGCTTGTGTCGACGTGGGTGGGGGTTGTTAAGATCTCAGGACAGCTGGTTAAACAAATTAGCAGTGTTAAATACGGAGAGGAAGTGAGGAAATTAATGGAGGAGGAAACTAATTAAAACAATATCTTTTCCTTTTTTTTTCTGAAAAAACTATAGTTAACGAGAATCATGCACTGATGTGTTGCACGATGCCTGATTTAAGTGTTCTCCTTGTGCTTTATAGCTGTAGTTAATGCATGCAAATTGAAAATGCCGATGAACTCACTTCACAAGGGAAAAAAACATTACGGGATTTTCTTTTTTGCCGTGGGTTATGACTTTTGGGTTATTTGTAAGAGAGAACAAAGTAATAGAAACTCGCACGTGATTTTGTCCGATATAAATAAAGTTGCTATAGTGTGTACTACAATTACCTTGTTGACCCTACTTTGAAAAGACATTTTGTTTAAAAGTTAGTTACTATAAAAACAACTAAGAAGTAATTTTTAGAAATTGAAAAAAAAGGCTATTAATGATCGCCATGCATGCATGTTGTATTCCTGACACGAAGAGACTAATGGCAATATTTTCTTGATAAGCAAACGGTTCACGAGATTCATGCAGGGTTAGGCTGTCCAGTCGGAACGTGCCAAATTCAACTCCAAAATAAGCTTTTATTACATTTTGTGACTCTATATATGATTATATATACGTGCCTCGTTATGGTATTGACTTTGTTGGCCTCAAACCTCGAAGGAAGAAGCTAAGCGAGCTATTCATATGACTAGTATAGTGTCCGTGCTAACGCCACGGCGGTATTTTATAGATGCACACGAAATCAGCCAAACGAATTTTTGAATGGCCATACATGTTTTGTTCCCTGCTTTCAAAGCCAATTTTTGAATGGCCATATATGTTTTGTTTGGATAATTGGGTTCCTCCCGCCGCCGCGCGCGCGCGTCCGCATGCGGCGCGCCCGCACCATGTGGACGCGGGTTCGCGTCTCGTCTCGCCCGCCCGCCGCGCGTGCCGCGCCGCGTCCACCGCGTCGCGCGCCCGCACCGCGCGGAGGCGGTCCGCCCGTCCGTCTCGTCGCCCGCGCGCGCGTCCGCTGCGTCGCGCGCCCGCACCATGTGGACGCGGGTCCGCCGCGCTCGCCCGCCCCGCGCGTCCTCGCCGCGCCGCGCGGACGTGGTCCGCCGCGTCCACCGCGTGCGCGCCCGCACCGCGCGGACGCTGGTCCGCCACGTCCACCGCGCGCGCGCCTCGCACCGCGCGGACGCTGGTCCGCCGCGTCCGTCTCGTCCGCGCCCGCGTCCACCGCATGCGCGCCCGCACCGCGCGGAGGTGGGTCCGCCGCGTCCGCCTCGTCCGCCGTGCCCGCGTCTACGCGCGTCGCGCGCCCGCACCATGTGGACGCGGGTCCGCCGCGTCCTCCCGCGCGCATCGCGCCGCGCACCGCGTCCACCGCGCGCGCGCCCGCACCGCGCGGACGCGGGTCCGCCGCGTCCGTCTCGTCCTGCCCGCCGTGCCGCGTCCATTTATACTATGTGTAAAAGCATTTATATATCAAATAATTTAATGATACAATTTGACACAACTACGCAATACCATGTGACAATTTTGTTATCACATCCAAGATTCAACCCCATTAATTAGTGTACAAATATTTGGTAGAACCGTAGAATCATGTAACAACACTCAATATATTGTATAACCAAATATTTTTGTCACATAATAAATGTCACATAACGACTGATCCTTTAAGGCGGCGACAACATCATTGGACTCACCCACCGACGAAGATGACATATTTGACAATAGGCCCAAATTAACAGGTAAATGCACACAAGGAAAAGCTAAATATGAGCTAGCTCAATTATACCTTTCAAGTGAAAGACCCCTAGCAATAACATTAACACCCTCTGGCAGTCCTATGGGAAGTAACATTTCAGGTCTGAACATGCCTGAGTTACCTACTTCTACCCATTTCTTCAAACCTTCGTGGTAACTGAAAACAGAATCGCAACAATGATTCATAGAAAATGAGAATTATAAAAATAATAGCAAGCAAAGCTGTTTATGACCTGAAAATTTTCATGCTTAGTTCAGTGTACGGATTGTAGGCAGGCTTGAAACGCAGCTTTGACATGCCTAATAGTCAGAAAGAGAGAGGTGACATTCTTAAATGCCAACATATAAAGATTGCTGGATGTAGTAAAGATACAGGACAGATGCTATAGTTGGATCTGGATGACTTGCAAAGGCCTCACTGTCAGTAGTTGGATTTGGATGACTTGCAAATGCCTCACTGTCAGAACTTATCTGGCAGTAGGCAACATGTACAATACAATATTTATCTTGGGAATAAACAATCTAAATAGAGATGATTTGCAAGACAAGCAGCCTATTAAGTAATAACTAATAAACAATTCTCTTGTGTTTCTATAGACAGAGCATGGCATCATTATTACAACAAGGTCAATTTAAGAGGAGGGTTACGTCAGAATACAAACATTACTCGGAGTTCAAGGCAAGAGCACAGGAACAAGGCATCACTCAAGCAACTTTATTAGCACATAGCAAAGCACATTGTCACTATTTTACAGCAAAGCTTGTTTAAGACTCACGAACTAAAAAAAATGTCCTCCATCCTCTTAGTAGTGTTGAATCACAATATAAATTATTCATCTTAATAACGATGCATCCCTAAGAAGATAACTTCTTGCATATTACGCAGATGTGCACGCAGCACAATATTCTCAGAATAGTGTTTTGGTACAATTTTTATAAAACTAACTTATGGTACAGTTTATAAAACTAACTGCAAGATTCATAAATATTATGACAAATTTGAGTTGATGGCTTAGCACCTAAACTCGAGAAGAAATCCTCCAATACACCAATCAGATCACCGAGTGTCAATCCATAATCATAAATAAGACCTGAAATAAGAAGCATTATAATTAGCTTCCTTGGCAGAAGGTTACTGTATATCATCCAAGATATGGACCAAACATCAATCAATAAAACACCCCATAGGCAAGAAACAAGAAAACAATTACCTTCTATCTGATGGAATTCCGCAAGATGAGTTCGGTCCACAGCTTCATTGCGGAAAACACGGTCAATGGAGTAGTACATATATTTTCTAAAACATACAAAGACAAAATAAGTGGTAAGACACTATCTCTACTCGCGGCAACAACCTCCCGCCTGCCATGGCCTCATCTCATTCAAGAGCCTCTCCATCTTCACACCAACATCCTCCTTGTAGTCACCGTGCACTGGAATGAGCCACAAGCCACATAAGAATGCCGGTTCACATCAAGTAAGCTCAATAATAAGGCATAGCCAATGCTTATGTGACAATTACCTCCATGAGCTTCCCAGTCGAATTTTGGGGCCTTCAGGATCTTCACCTTGCGGATGAACACATTCGGAGGGGAAAATGCTTGATGTCGCCTTCTCAACCTCCTTGCCAATGACCTCGATAATGAACTTTGATACCGGCTCTTTCAAGTCACGAGTTGAAGCCTGGTTGGCCATAATCTCAACCATCTTGCGGCGAATCTACACGCATAATACAAAGCTAATATAGTATGAAGCAGCACCATAATTGTGGCATACAATGATTATAAGAGCAAAGAGAAAACTAATTTACCTGCGATTTGGTGGCTTGGCGTAGCAAGTGCGCTTCACTTGGTTGGGCGTCTCTTGGTGAAGCCAATGCGAGCAGACGGAGCATGTAGTTATCGGTGGTCTTAACATCCACATGTGCCTCAATGAGCGTCGCCACTTCCTCACCAAGGACCTGAGCTTGTCAGTGGTGAAATCCATGCCCTATCATGAGGAAGAACTGGTTAACACCGTAAAAAGTGACCTAACAGCAGTAATTGTGTGCAATGAAGAAGAGATCATTACCCAGAAGTTTGTGAGCACATTCTTCCCTTGTACGTCCTCTGCCACGAAGTCCGATCTTCCTGTAAGCCTGATCCTCATCATTCTGAAGATCAGCTAAGGATACCTCAAAAACTCTGTGCTTAAGACCCTCAGAAGCAATCTAAAACAAAAAAAAGTACTGAGAATCAGCAAATAATACCATAAGCACCGATACAGCTACAGAGTACAGACTGAATAAAGATTGCAAGACCTGATAAATCTAAAAAGGAAAAAGGAGGCCTACAAGTCAAGTGCAATAAACTTCAGTGATAGGTCCACAGCTACGTATCTATCCCTATACATCGCAGTTGCAACCCTGGTGACAAAAGTCTATAACCTTTGCAATGCAGGAATCAAGGACAAGGCTATACTCTTTCAGTGTTGATTCTTTATTAGAAGACTATGTGTTACTGCAAAAAAGGAACTAAACAAAGCATAATCAGTGGGAATTAAATACTATAAGGCCCAAGGCACATTACGTGCTATAAATAGTGAAACTGGAAGCACAATTGGATTATAGCATAAAAAGAGAACCTCTTGGGATCAAACAACAATATTTGAATACTTTGATTAGGAAAAACAATTGTGGTCTACAACCGGACAACCTGAGAACAAGATTGATTCATTCTATACAACCAGCGCATTTCTACAGTCACCTACTATCACTTTATCAGGAGTGCAGAACAAGAGCCATGTCTAATCTAAAATGATGGCATTAAAATGCTACCGCATCATTCCTTCGCTTGTTCTCTTAGCCCTTTGTACACCATGCATGGATCAATCCTTTCATATACTGCCCTCATGTATAAGCACACCACACAAGCACAATAAATATAATACTAACTGGTCGAATTCATCACATGTCGAACCGACCGCATCACAATCTACATGCCTATGTGCACAAAGAAACGACTAAATGGCGCATCCCTAACACAAAACAAATCGAGAAGTTCGCGGAGGAGAGCAAGAAGAGCACATACCCTTGTATCTGTGTCACGGACACGGCGTCTTCCGACGTTGCGCACGCTGAAAACCGACGGGGCCTTGATGCCTAAGAGCATAAGTAGGCGATTTCTACTACACACCACCTTTGCTACGGCATGGCTATGTGGTAAGTAGAGTAAGCAAGAGGCGAGCTAACCTTACTGGGGATTTGGCGGCGGTAGAAGACGGAGTCGGAGGTGAAGTTGACGTGGTAGATCGTGCCCCCGGAAGAACCGCTCCCAGAGCGGCGCCAGCGGCAGCGGGCCGTGCGTGGGGAACATAAACACCACCTTGGGGACGCGCCGGAACCGGTACCCACGCACCTGGGCGCGAAGGACGCGCGCCAGAGCAGCTCCTCATCCGTCATGGCGTGCCGCACGCGAGCCGGGGGCCGCGTCCACCGCTCCAGCTCCTCCTCCGCGGTGGCGGATGCCCCCAGTATCTAAGCAAATCAACATTGTGCTGAAGATTTATAGAAATGACACCTTTTCATATAGTGCGTCGGCGAGAGCCGGGTAGGTGGCGCGCGGCAGCGGCATGGGAGGAGGGACTTCTTGGCCGGAGCTTTGGAGAGGGCACAGGCACGCGCGCTGCGCGGCGACATCCTCATTGGATTCGGCAAGGAGCGCGATGGGGGCGCCGACGGGGGCTGTCCCACCGGCCGGGACGATGACGGCCGGGAGCCCGACGGCGGCGGCGGCGCGAACCACTCCAACCACCGACCCCACTCGCCGCCTCCTCCGCCGCTCCCGGCGGAGGTGGTGTCGGCCTTCTCGCCGCCGGAGTCGGAGGACGACGAGTGCTGGGTCTGGAGCCAGATCAAGGCGGAGGCCCGCCGCGACGCGAACGTCGAGCCAAGCGCGGAGAACGGGGGAGCGGAGGCACGGGGGAGGCGGAGATGGGGGAGGATGGGGGGTGGCATGGTGGAGGATGGGGGAGGCGGAGGGAGGGGAGGCGCGGGGGAGGAGGGGGAGGCGCGGGGGAGGCTGAGGGAGCGGAGGAGGCGGCGGCTGAGCGGGGGAGGAGAAGGAGCGGGGGAGACGGAGGCGGAGGAGGAGCGAGGGCGGAGCGGATCGGGCGGAAATTTCGCGAGTGGGGGGAGATCAGAGAGAGGAGAGCGGGAGGGGTACTGCAGATCCATTGAAGGATGATCGTCGGATATGGTTGAGTAAGGAGAGAGAATAGAGGAGAGTTAATCTGGTGCGCACGTTTTTAGGATGGTGTATTTCTGGGTGCATATTGTGGTGTGGACGTAGTTAAGGTCATGACTGTGGAGCAGGTAATTATTGGGTGGATGTAGGATAATTTTAACTGGTGTATTATTAGATTAGATTAGATTAGATAACAAATCTATCTTGGGGTAACTGCCAAATATAGTTCATGTAAATTAATGATCAAAATAACCATATGGTATGATCTAAAAGATCAAAAACAACATGTAGGAACTAAAAACAGCACTGGTATATGATATATAATATATCACGATGAAAAGTCTTAATCATGGATGGAAAGTCTCAATCCACATATATGTGTGTATATGTGTGTGTGTGTGTATGTATGTGTGTATATGTATATGTGTGTGTATATGTATATGTATATGTATATGTATGTGTGTGTATGTATATGTATATGTGTGTGTGTATGTATGTCTGTGTGTACAAGCAGATAAGGTACTCAATATGCAGCAACAGTACTGCATATAAACTCTGAACAAGTGACGAAGCAATCATAAAACCCAAAACTACACCTTTACGGCTATGTCGTAAGTTGAAGATGTATTTTATGACTTTCACAAGTTACAGAGATGAGGTATTAAGGTGACAGTTCCTACTCCTTGCCCATTCACTAATCCTCATAGAGTTAGCAACAACACTTTACAAGGAAGCTAATAGTGTCCAGAAAAGTTACACAAAGGAATAACTTATCTACCAAATTGTAAAGATAAAACTAAGCAAACGCCACAAAGGAGCCAAAATGTAATAGATAGAATCCCAGCTAAAACAAAGAGATATAAAGCTCAACCTTTCTTTAAGCAGACCTGAACTTCACAGATTAAAGAGAAAGCATGCGATCTCAAGTAATAAAAGCTCCCTTACAGAGCCAAGATTAAATCACTGCAAGCTCATTAACCCATTCAAAAATCAAATACAGTAAAATAAATTAGCATGCCATAAGCTAAAGTTCGACACTCCTTGCAGAAAAAACTAAGGATGGGCTGAATTGCTTATTTCTCTCGTTATAACCAAGAATCGTGATGACAAAAAGAAGAATAAATGACAAACCAAGAACAAGCCACAAGAACCCGTGATAGTCTTTTTGTATTTCTACATATGAAGAAATAGCCCAACGAACAACCAAGAATTCCATTTGTCTGATTTCCATAAGTTCGACACATCCTAAATGAAACCCACGTTTATATAGAACAACCAACCCACAATCACACCTTCCTCTAAATACAAAGAATACCTAACAGATCCCGGATAAACACATGCAACAAAACAAGCGGATCGAAGTGTTTCCACTTTTCAAAACAAGAAGACAAGCGGAGGCTCCACCTCCTATCCCAATCTAAATGTTCCACTGTTCCACTGGTAGCTAAATTTACCACAATCATCCTTACCAGAGCCCAGAGCCAAATTTGCTGCCATGCCCTTTCGCAACCTGGTTGCTAAATCGGTCCAAAAAGCAAATATCAAGCTATGAACTCATTTCACGCCCCAAACATTGAAACGCTGGAAGATCCATCCATCCTACATACTCCCGCCAAAGAAATCACTTGTCCCGCTTCTTCCCACGATTCAGTGTTCCCGATTCTCCTTCCCATCCAACATAGCAACTCCTTCCTCGGTTGCAATTGAGATTGCAATGACCACGAAATTTTGAGCACTCATGATTGCCACCAATTTAAACCACGAGAAAACAAGAGGAACAACAAAAATAACGAACAGAATCTACCTACCCTCTAATCCAAAATTGGAAACGCTACGCTTGCCACTCTTAGCATTTAGCAGGAAATCTATACATGAACCCTAATAAAACGTAGAACAAGAAGGAGATTTGCCGGAGTCCTAACTCCTACGAGCTCCTAAATCTATCTAATGCTACTTCATAAATAGCTAAATCACATATATCAATAATAGGCTCCGATCAAAATACCAAACAGGTTCATCGGATTCCCACTAATTCATAGCCAATCAGCCATAACGGTAAAGACTAAGGAATCATTCCAAATCTGCAAAAGCACGCGGTTCTAAGAAACTTCTAAGAACCCTAGCGGCGAGAACCCGGGTACCCTCCAACTCCATCGCGCATCCAGTTAATAACCCGTAAAGGAACAGCGAAACAAGCGAGAAATAGCGGGCGGGGGGAGACGAGGGCTAGACGGGACGACCTTGGGAGAGGAGGCGGCTGACCGCCTCGTCGGGGTCCATGCCGCACTCGCGCAGCGCCGCGTAGATCTCCGCGTCCGGCGGTTCACGATCTCCTTCAGCTCTGCACCAGCCTCCTCGACGCCTCGGGACGGGCCAGTGGCCGCCGCCCCTTCCCTCCTCCGCGCCGCCGCCGCTCATCCTCGCGCTGGGATCCCTCCTCCGCACCTAGAAACCCTTCCTCCGCGCCGAAACCCCTGGAACCGGGAGGCGAGCGCGCGGTGTGGTGCGGTGGCGGTGGCGGCGGTGGGTGGCTAGCCGGTTTGGCTGCTTCACTTTGCTCTCCCACACAACGGCGGTCTAATTCCAAAACCCTTCCTCCCCTCCCTCCGCTGCACCTCGGGGGAGGCGGCAGAAGCGGGGGCCTTCGGGGGAGGCGGGGGACGAACGATCTGATGAACGATCCGCGGATCTGGAACCCAGGAGACGATCGACCTGCATACATGCAACCCTAGATCAGATCGGAGCACGAGCGGCGGATCGCCGGGGGGATTTTGGCGTCGGGTGGGGTGGGGAGGAGGAAGAGGAGGCGGCGCGGGCGGGGGGAGGAGGAGGCGGCGGCGGAGCGGAGGGGGGGGTGGAGGAGGCGGCGGCGCGGGGTGGTGTGGGGAGGAGGAGACGGCGCGCGCGCGGGGGGAGGAGGCGAGCGTAGGGACGCGGGAGGGAGGGGAGGCGCGGGAGGAGGAGGAGGCGCGGGGGAGGCGAAGGGAGCGGAGGAAGCGCGGGGGAGGAGGGGGAGGCGGAGGGAGCGGAGGAGGCGCGGGGGAGGCGGAGGGAGGGGGCAGCGCAGGTCGAGCGGGGGCGCGGGGTGGAGGGGTACTGCAGATCCATTGAAGGATGACCGTCGGATATGGTTGAGTAAGGAGAGAGAATGAAGGAGAGTTAACAGTGCGCACGTTTTATGATGGTGTATTTCTGGGTGCATATTGTGGTGTGGACGTAGTTAAGGTCATGACTGTGGAGCAGGTAATTGTTGGGTGGATGTAAAATAATTTGAACTGGTGGATTATTAGTTTAGATTTAGATGATCTCCCACTTCTTTTTATGCGGACTCCTAGTTGACTCGCTAGCTGGAGCCGTGCTTAATTACTGCGATTAACCTCTACATGTACTAAACTTGCATACTATATGTGTGCCCTAACCTAGAGGTGAATTCAAACAGAAAGCCTTCTTTAAAACCTGCGCCACACCAGCTAATGCGTCTGCATCGCGTCGTTTGTTTAATTAGCCAACGGTTAATGATCTTGATCCGTATCAACATGGCACGTCTGCTCCATGGCAATAAGATACGAGGAGGTTTTTGTCCTCGTTTGCGTCGCGGCACATGGCATCGGGCGCCGCGAGCACGTGACAAGCTACCGTTTCCTAACATGTCTTGGTTGTATATGTCGTTACGTCGAGACGAAACACAACTAGGCTAGCCCAGTCTCTCTCTCTTTGACCTGATCTTTTTTTTACTTCTGGCTGTCTTCTTCATAAATCAAACTGAACAGGGCGGCTTCTCCAATTGATTTCTTGAAACCGCTTCTATAAGGTCCCGTTTGACACAACTCTAGTTCCGAGATCTATGCTGGATCTGTAGTTTGTTGACTAAATTAAAGTGATTTAAATATTTTTATTTAATATATAATATAAATGAAATGAGTCATGTAAATGCACTTAACATACCTGTAACTCTAGATCCAGAATTTCCTAGAGCTACAGATGACCAGCTCTAGGAAATCTACAGATTTCCTAGAGCTAGAGCTATGCCAAACGGGGCCTAAACAACTTTTTGAGCTCAAAATCGCCTGTATCAGTGTCTCTACTGTCAACTGCCATCTCGAATTACATAGCCAAAAATTATCAATCGCAGTCTAAAAAACACTAATATGATCAGAGCTACATGCTTCAGTGAGTCTGTGCTATATATTTCTTGCAGTGGCTGAAGCATTTTTTTTTTGGTGTGTAGGGGATGTGTATTTTATACGGTGATTGTTTTTCTCTTTCGTACAAGTCACATTTTTTACCAATTGGGTCAGAATCAGAATTTGAGACCACAGATACATCTTGAAGCTAATCCCATGGCCAAGAAAATTGGGGCTGACTTAAGCATGGTTTGCACCAATTTAACAGACCACAATTGGAGAAGATAAGCTGCAAAAGGTTTGAAGATATGTCTATGAGATCCCGGTACTTGGAACTTTGCAGGTCCGAAGTTCTCCTCCAAAGAAAAAGAGAGGAGACAAAGGCCACCTTTTTTTAATTTATAGTTTATGATTTTCGTCGAATAAAAAAATAGAACAGTTCTCTGTTATCTTTTTAAAATAGCTTATCTATATTTAATATGCATAAATATTTATATTAGAACTAAAAACTATCAATCTTAACCATAAGATATCAGTCGCAGGAAAAAAAACCACCCGAAGGTTTATTTATCACCGGCGCGAAAGATCACCTGTAAAGAAGCCCAGCCAATTAAGCTGCTGAGCCTTGTTTTAACAGCCCAGGCGTATAGCCGTGAGGACATGTGTACTTCTTGGGCCGCGTCCAATCCAACGTGCTGGGCTCCATCGCGGCATCAGAAAAGGGCCCATCAAGCCCACAAGCTCTCCTTCCGTTTTCGTTTCGAGTCTCGCCTCGTGCCACCTGCCCTGCCGGACAACGCGGCCGCGATCCATCGCGCCGTCCTCGCCTGCTCGCGCGGGAGGGCAACCGAGGAAACCCCTCGCTTGGATCGAGATGGTGGGGTCCTGAACCCCTACGATCCAATCTCTCAGTTTTTTTATAATTCGTACTGTTTCTCCCAGCTTCGTGGTTCTTCCTATGTGCGTCAGTTCTTGATCTAGTTAAGCAATTCGTGATGTGTCTTGGTAGGGTTTAGATAAATGTTGGTGTTACTGGGTGGTAATTTCTTACCCATTCTGCATTATGCTTAGTTAAATCTAGCCTTATGGAAGGATTGTGTAACTCCTTTTAATTTGTTTTCGACTGCGAGCAGTGGCCGAGAAGATAGCTGTAGTACCATACATGCATGTAGTTGCTGATTAGGATAGCGAGGTGCGCTGCTTATTGTATTCTGCTGCGGATTGTGCACGAATAGCAAGAAATTTGCCTAGTTGTTGTTTCTTGATTGGTGCAGATGCAAGCAATGGTAAGTGCTCTGCTCCTACTGCAATTCTACATCTTACTAGATAGATACGAATGTTCAGACAGTCGCTAATGCTCCATTGTTAATGTTCTGAGTTGACATCTTTGCAAGAAATATAGTAGATTATGGTACTGCGCTTCTCAGACAGGAGGGCCTGCACAACTCGCTAAACGAGAACGCCTAGGTTTTGCAGAGTACTAGCATGCTTATACATGCTAGTAGTCTCTGCTGCCTAAATGGCAGACTAGGACGGCAACTTTCATGCCGACCTTGCTTTGGTTTAAAGAAACAGTAACGTTAACGTAGCCCATTTTGCTTTCACTTTCATGGGGATTGTGAAGTGCACATACCATCGGTATCAGTTAACTAATTGCGAGCTTGGAGTCCATAATTGGTGCCCCTCGGGCAAATCCAATCCAACAGTGCTGAGCTAGCCCGTTTATTTTGCCAAGCAAAAGGCAAACCGTTTGATTCCGAGTGTCTCTGAACCCAAATAAGTTGTCAAGGAGAAATTCACTAGAACTGAACAAATCAACAAAACCCTAATTTTGTTGCTTATTAGCAAAACTATGCAGAGGCAGCCTCTGAAGTTCTTAAGCCCGAATTCACAAGTCTGGAACCTTGTTGACCACATTGGCCTTCTGCATTTGTTATTAACTTGTTATTGATTTCTTGTTCAGCTTCAAATTTCACTTCTTCTGGTTCTCACTCTTTGACGTTACAGTCTAACCTTGTTGACCACATTGGCCTTCTGCATTTGTTATTAACTTATTATTGATTTCTTATTCAGCTTCAAATTTCACTTCTTCTGGTTCTCACTCTTTGACATTACAGTCTTTTTTTTTTAAGAAAGGATGTTTCAAACTTTCAGCATATGGACCCAACATATTCCTTAGCAACATGCTTTTGTTTCAGCTGCCATCTCATATGGCATCTGCATCCTGATTCCTGCATGTATAAATATAATGTACTTGGAGCAAGCTTATCCGAGCTTGCAGTTTGCATACAGGAATCTCTGCATTCCATGACTGCTGCTGTTATCTCTGTTCAAGTCTGGTCAGAGTCAATGCACCATACCCCAAGCACAACTGTTGTCGCCAGGGCACAGCCAAGGAGCTTTACCATGTCAGGTTTAGCATATCCTGCTACGGCAAAAGCTGAATGTAGGACAGCACAGCATTCCTTCCTCTGGCCCTCTATCTAACGTTAAGTTACTGTGGAAGAAATACTACTGGTAAGTTTTAAAAGAGAGGCGAAGGGGGAAAAAGAAAAGAAAAGTGAGACTCTGTTCCTTTAATTTTTTTGAGCACTTCGAGGGAAATTTACAGTTGCACTAGTTGAGTTATCCATTCCGTACTGAATTTTAGACAAAACCGTACTTCTGAAATACCATACATATTCTCTCATTGACTCTGTGTTAATTAATCTGCTGATTGACATGACACAATGTCAGGTCCAAGAATACCAAGGTCAGACGTCCAGGAACATCTATTCATTATCCTTGTGTTTTCGTCAAGATTGTGTTTCTATATTTTCCTCTCCAACAAAAATAGCACTAATTTTAAAATACATAAACAGATAAGTAACATATATCCATCGTTCATCATACTTAAAAATTCTGAAAAACATTATTAAGGAAATCATAGAAATACCTCTCTTTCATCAATTCTTTTTTACATAGCTCTCGAGAGATTCATATCCAATTTGACAATGTCAAATGTTACAAAATTGCTCTGATAAACATCAGAACTGTTCCATTAATCCCTCACATTCTTCCTCTCATGCATCAAGCTCAGCTCGTTTTATTCTAGTAGCACGGGACCTGAGTAATACTAATACATCGGTTACTTGTACTGAATCTAATATCTTACATATAGTCATTACTAGTTAAGGAACAGTAAACTAGCTACCCCGCTGCATTCCTTCACATCACGCTGCAAGAATTGGCATTCTCATCATCGAACATGTCACCGTAAGCATCCCGCGGCGGCGAGAAGGCGCTCCTCTGTGGTGCTCCATAGTAGTAGTCATCCGTCGAAGCATGTTGATAGCGATATGGTGATGGTTGAGGATAGTAATAAGGCTCATAGGGCGATGACCGATTGTAGTAAGAAGGCGCGTACTCATCTATGTAGCCTTGGGATGGTCCAGGCATTGGCATCGGTGTTGGCGTCGGCGCGGCGGCGTAGTGGGCTGCGCTTGTCGTCGGCCGCGCCACATTGTAGCTGATGACATGCACCGGCTGCGGCGCTGGCATGTGATTCGCGTAGCTGCCTCGGTCGTATTCCATTGTCACCTTGGCATCGATCGGCTTCTCCTCTTGGTGTTGCTTTGCTTTCCCTTTTGCTTCATTGGATTGCTGTCCTGTTGCCGCCTTGGTCTCATCACTGGTGTTGCCATTGGCGTTAGCGTCGGCGTTGGCCTTGGCATTGGAATCGTCTTTGCTTTCCTGAGCCGGCTTTGGGGTGTCATCAGCGCTCTTCTTGGGCTCCGGGGAAGGCTGAGGATTGCTTGGCTCTGCAGCGCTGGCCTCAGCGTTGTCGGGACCGGACTTCTCGGCAGGTTCGTTCGGCTTTCTGGCCTCATCATTTTGGTTCTTGGTCTCTTGGCTTTGGCTCTCTGCAGGTTGCTGCTGCTGCTGCTGCTTTGGCTCCTCAGGCCACGGTTCAGCCTGCTTGCCGGACTTGCGCAGCTTTGCAACGAGGATGTTGGCGTCGACCCTTCTAGAGGCAGTGACCGTGACCTTATTGCTCCCGGCATCGATGTCGCATCTGTACACGCCTTGAAGGTCGAATGAACAAAGAATTTAGGTCAGTATAGCCATGTTTACTCGTGAATTGAGCTATTTGCTCATTTTATTTCTCGCCTCTCCTTTCAACTATTTGTATGCGTCTGTACCTAAAATTATGCTTCCTATTACCGTTATGCATTCTTGATGATTGTGCAATGCAAATGACCTATCAGGGTACAGGATTTCAATTCAAGGTACAATTTTCCAACATGAAAATTTCGAGAAAGCCTTTAAACTGCACAACTACATAGTAAAGTTCGCTATACATGCAATTGGGATGTTAAATAAGGCATACCATCAATATGTAGGAGCACTTTCTTCACCTTCTTTTTGCATCCTTCACAATGAATGGACACCCTTAGCACCAGAACCTAGATCAGGACAACCCGATTAATTATCAGCACACTTAAATGACCTTTAGCACAAGATCGAAAGAGAAATACAGCAAAAGCATGGAAATTGAACATTAGGGAATGTGTTTTCATGAAGCCAAGTGACTGAAACATACTTGTGATCTGAAGAACTGCTATCCATAAAATTACAGAAATCAAAACCAAGAGAACGAATATTAGTACCTGGCACTCTATAGGCTCTGTGGCCATGAGAGCAAGTGAAGGAATTTTCAGGGAGAGGGGAAAGTAAGGGAGGCTTGTACTGTGGGGGAGGGTCGAGGAGATTTTACACCCTGCTGCACTAGTTTAGCAAGTGAAACGAATAAGAAGAACTACTATGGAGAGTAGTGGGGGCTTCGTTGGGCCTATATATTTTGGTTGGTTTGTGAGTTGTGACTAGGGGAGGCGCCTTTACAAGTGGACAAAACACACCCTTGAGGGAAAAGTTGCTGCGAACTAAAGGAGGTGCTGATATGTAGTGCATTTTTCTTCTTTCAGAGCTCATCATGAGCTGTATAGATGATATTTTGATGGAAGCTAAAACTACTTTTAGAAGTCGAATTACACTTGAATCTCTTTTGGTAATCGCTTTGCTGTAGCAGAGATTTTTTTTGGTTGTTACTATCTTTTTCGTTTCATAAGAGACGATTTACAAAGATATACGATGGATGGATTCATCAAATCTTCCTGTAGTATCTATATTTCTGAATTCTGAGAAAGTTCAATTGTCAGGGGATGTTTGCAAAATGATATTTTTTAGATATGTGCTCGTGAAACGAAAAGTTATGTTTAGACAAGTTCACATGCAATTTTTCACGGTATTGTTGTTAATACGGAGTATATTGCAATAGCCCATAGAGCTTATATAGTACATAAAACGCACCAAGCAAAAAGCAAGGTCTGTATCAATCCATACGTCATCCAATAGAAAAAGGTAATATGCATGCCGTGACTTTTATAATGAGGAGAGAAGAAAATGAGATTAGTGTAAGGTAATTAGAAGTGCTAATTAAGTGTTGACGTTAGATTTGCATGGTTGTAGGGAGTTGTGTCGTGAGTTTTTTTTCGGTCTGCATGCATTGCTTCTCTGGCCGGACGTAGACACTTATGTTTCTAAAGTAATTAGTGATTAATGCTAATTAAGTTTTTATAAATTCTGCTTGCATGAATTAGTTTTGGCCGAAAGTTTTTAGAGCTCGTTTTCGTCTCGTCTTGTGGACTTTAATTAAGATTTACTCATAGATAAATAAAAAAGGGTCTTGGCTCTCGGTTAGTATATCTCTTTCTATTTTTAGATTAGACGATTAGAAGACAATAAATTTAAGAAAAAGTTTCCGCTGCAAATTGCAATCATTCACCCCCCCTCTGATTGTCATCGACGATCCTACAAGTGGTATCAGAGCCGGTTGCTATGGCGTCAGAGAGGTATGTGAATCGTCCTCCCATGCTAGATGGTACTGATTTTGCTTTTTGGAAGTGTCGGATGCAAGCTTATATTGAGGCTCAAGGTAGTGATGTTTGGAAAAAAATTTCTACACCATATGAGGTTCCTGCTACTGTTACTAATTTAAATAAAGCAGATGTTGATTTAAATGCTCAGGCTCGTAACTTGCTATTTCAAGGAATTTCTCGCAAAGAATTTGATCGTGTAGCTCATATTAATTCTGCCCATTTAATTTGGAAAACTCTTTGCGATTATCATGAAGGAACCACTAAAATCAAGAAGGTGCGTAAAAATCTTTATCAAAAAGAATATTCTGATTTTGCTATGAAACCTAGTGAATCCATTGATGATCTCTTTGCTCGGTTTGAGAAAATATTGAGTGATCTGCGCGGTGTTGGTGTTATTCCTGCTGATGAAGATAATGCAACTAAAATTTTGAGATCTTTAGGTTCTGAGTGGTTGATGGTTGTTACAACTATTAATCAAACTGTTGATTTAGATACTTTAACCATGGATGATCTTTATTCTAGATTGAAAACCTATGAGATGGAAGCTTTGCCATCTAAGATCAATAAATCTTCATCATTAGCACTTGTGGTGACACATGCGAGCGGCCGTCGAGTGCTTTGTCTTGTGTTTCTTTATCGCCTTGTCTTCTTTTTGGAGGAGCAGTTGAGCGACTTCACGAAGAGGACTTGGTATTGATTTCCTCACGAGCATACAAGGCACTCAATAATGTGAGGATTAAGCGAGGTGGCGTGATCAGTCCGATCGGATGCTTTGAGTGTGGCGAGCCGGGCCACATTAAGATGGATTGTCCCAAGCTCAAGGGAAAGGTGGTGAAGGAAGAGAAGAATTATCGTCGTCGACCATCCAAGAACAACAACACCAAGGGTGACAATTTCCGTCGCAAGCTTGCTGAAAAGATCATATCGGCTATTGAGCGTCTTGATTTGAGCGATGTGGAATATGAGAGCTGCAACGACGATGACCATGGCGATGATGATGCTAAAGGCAAAAGAAGAAAAACGACGACTTCACGGGCATGTGTTTCATGGCGAGCAACAACATGATGATGATGGCGATAGTGATCCCGATGAGGTAAGACCTTCATATGATGAGCTTGAAGATGGTTTGATTAAACTTGCTATTGAATTAAAAAAGACAAAACAGAAATTGAAAGAAAATAATTGTGTTGTTGAAAGTTTGAATTCTGAAATTAATAGACTTAGAGGTTTAATTCCTGATGATGAATCATGTGAGTCTTGCCAAGTTTTACATTCTGAGTTGGAGGCTGTTAGATCTATTAGTGCATCAAACCTAGTTCAACTTAGAGATGTAACTGATAAATTTGATGAATTAAAATTGACACATGACTCTTGTGATGAAAAATTAAAACTTGCAAATGATGAAATTGACAAGCTCAAATCTAGTTCTTCTACATGTTTAGAGTCAAGTACTTCAAATGCTCAATCTAAAGCTTGCTCTAATTGTGAATTGCTAGAAGCTAGATTGAATTCATCTCAGGAATCTATTCAACAAATGCTTTATCATGAGAACATGTCTTGCTCAAATTGTCCTAAGTTAAATATTGAAATTGATGCTTTGACTAGGCAATTGAATGATTTCACTGAAAAGGAAATATTGGCTCAATCTAGTGCTTCCAAGAATTTAGCAAATGAACTGCTTAAGTGCACATCTTGTTCCTCATTGGTTAAAGAAAATGAATATCTTAAGGACACTTTAGAGAGATTCTCTTTTGGTAAGAAAAATCTGAATATGATTCTAGACAAATCAAAAACAAGTGTGAAAAATCGTGGTCTAGGATTTAACTTTGTTGAGCATGCCAAGAATAATCCTCCTAATGTTATTAAGGTTCTTGAACCTGGAAAAATTGAAGTAAAATCTGAAGCAAAACAAACTGTGTTTAAATCTGCTGGCTTTGTGCAAAAATCATCAAATCATATCATAGGTGCTAGCTCATCTTCTCAAAAGAATTTTGCTAATGTTAAATTTCAATGCACCTCTTGTGGAAGAGATGGACACTTGCATGAATTTTGCTTTAGACGTGCAAAGAAAGAGAAGAAGGAAAGATTGAATGCTTTGAAACAAAAACGTGCAATGTTTTTTGTTCCTAGAACTAATGTGAAAGCTAAGTTTTTTGAGAACTTTTATGATGGTTTTAAATCTGCTTCACATGCTAGATTGAGATTTAATTCAAATAATTCATGTTCTTTTCGGCATTCTGATCACCTACATGCACGTGATTTTGGTTCTAGCTTTGTTGCTCCTGTTCGTCGTGTGTCTCGATCTTTGGATTCCTAGATCTTATTTTACTAACTTGATCTTGTGAGATCGATGTTTCCTGTGATGTAAGAACAGCTGACAAGGATGGAGAACATGAGCTAGATTGTGTTCCAGTCTTTTACATCATTGCTTGATTGGAACACTTGATGGTTCTTCACTCCTTTGGGAGCTTCCAAGAGATTCCACTTTTTGAGAGACCATGTGGAAAAGGTGATGTTGTCTTACATCTTGTTAGATTCTCAAGTTGCTGATATTCTCACTACATCGCTTGATATTTCTCGTTTTGCTCATGTGCGGAGTGAGTTGGGGCTATGTCATCCAATGGGATTATTCTGAGGGGGAGCTTATGTTTAAAAATTTAGGAAGCTTTGTATATTACTTGTCAATTAAATTAACAAGTCCAAGCCATCAAATTTAAATGAGTTGTGGAGCTATCTTTATCATATCTATTCATATGTTGTGTAGCTTTGATCATGACTGTTTATAATTAAATTACTACATTTGAATTAAAAGTATGACATGGCGGAATACTTTAACTAGATTAATTATATTTATTACTTTGCGATGTCCATCGAAAAGGATTCGCTTGATTGTGAGTCTTATTTTAACTCTTGGCTATGAGGCTCGCATGTTTCATGTTCCAATTTTTATGATCACTCAATTTGGCATGTTATTAAAAAAAGAGTATATAAAGGAAAATTTGAAAAGATGTATGCTTCAAGCATGCCATGGTAAAAGAAAAAAAAAAGAAAAAAAAGGGCACAAAAGTGCGCAAAATGAAAAGAAGTATGCTTCAAGCATGCCACCATCACAAAAAAAAATATGTCATTATGAAAAGAAGTATGCTACAAGCATGCCACATGCCTAAGAATTGAGTGTGGAGCAATAAGTTGTTACATGAGACTGCTAGCCCGTCTAGAGTTAAAATTTGCTTCACTTTTAGGCTTTGACTTTTTGTTATGATATCTCATTGTGCTCTTTATAATTGGTCTAGTCATTGTTGAGATGCCTGTCATTGATATAAATTGCTTAATCATATTCAAAATTTTGTTTTGATATTGCTATATGATATATGATTTTATATGATCTAGATAGCTCTACTCAAAAAATATGGCTTGGTTAAATTACTAAATCAATTAAAAGTGACTTGGATAATCTACAAAGCTTCTAGATTTTTATTCACATTGCCTCTTTTTAGAATAGTTATTCTTTGAAAGTTCTTGATGATTACATTGCCAAAGGGGGAGAGATTTGGTGTGCTTTGTGAGATATTGGAGAAATTTGCTTTCTTGTGTTGAGGGGGAGAGATTTGAGACTTGTGGCTTGAAATGGTTTTTCGGCTTCAGTTCTCCGCTTATATCTAATTGAAGCTAATTCATCATGCTATCTTGAGGTGTTGTCAATGTATTCATCAAGGGGGAGATTGTTAGACCATGTGGCTAGATTTAGAATTTTTATGATGATGAATAATTGACAACATTGCTTAATATTGTTATTCAAGGCGTGTGCGTGTGTGCGTGGACTAATATCGGTCAAGTTGGTGAGAACTTGTGCCGGAAAAATATTCTTTGGTCTTTGCATGTGCAGGTTGGGCGTGGAGACGATCATGGTCGGTGACGGAAAGACCGGGACTAGGGGGGAAATCTGAGGTCCGGCGGTCGAGGATGTCACAGGTGATCGGGCTCACGCTGGAGCACATGGAGATCAAAGGTGGATGGTGCGTGGAGAAGATACAGGAGGTGCGGTCCGGAGGCTTCGACGCGCAATGAGTTGAAAAATCGGAAGTGTGAAAAACCCGTGTTAGGAAGGGTTTCGGGTCCCTTAAAAAAGTAGTGGGCCAAAAAGCCTGGTAGAGGCAAAAAGGCCTAGGATGAGTTGTATTAGGATTTCAGTTCGTTTGTAAGTTGTTTTGGATTTGTGGACACGCTATAAAAAATTAGGGCGCGGCCATGGGCATCACGGTTTTGGTGGCGAAACGAATCTGATTGATCTCCACGCCATCGCTGCTTTATCTTCTTACGGCGGCTTTGATTTGCTCTGGATCTCACGCCAATGGTGGCCATACGCGGTGATCGATTGGCAGCAGCGCAGGCGCGCAGGTCTTCGTGTTTTCTTTTACTCGGCGCGAGGAGCTGGCGGCAGAGTCTACGTTTTGGTTGTCATATGTACATGCAGTCATCAAGACACAACAGGCAACGTCAAATCAAGCAAAAAGCAAGGTCTGTATCAATCCATACGTCATCCAATAGAAAAAGGTAATATGCATGCCGTGACTTTTATAATGAGGAGAGAAGAAAATGAGATTAGTGTAAGGTAATTAGAAGTGCTAATTAAGTGTTGACGTTAGATTTGCATGGTTGTAGGAGTTGTGTCGTGAGTTTTTTCGGTCTGCATGCATTGCTTCTCTGGCCGGACGTAGACACTTATGTTTCTAAAGTAATTAGTGATTAATGCTAATTAAGTTTTTATAAATTCTGCTTGCATGAATTAGTTTTGGCCGAAAGTTTTTAGAGCTCGTTTTCGTCTCGTCTTGTGGACTTTAATTAAGATTTACTCATAGATAAATAAAAAAGGGTCTTGGCTCTCGGTTAGTATATCTCTTTCTATTTTTAGATTAGACGATTAGAAGACAATAAATTTAAGAAAAAGTTTCCGCTGCAAATTGCAATCATTCACCCCCCCTCTGATTGTCATCGACGATCCTACAGCACTTAAAGATTCAAACCCTAGACAATAGGAAATGACATAAATACTCTTAATACCCCCTCAAATGTAAGGTGTATGCAATAGTATTACATTTGAAAATGGTTAACACTAAAATAGGGAAAATCCAAGGTCTGGGTCTTGAAGACATCGTCAAAGCGTGCAACTCTTGAAAAAATTTGTCGAAAAGATTAACTCCCATTGGAAATCGTGCAGTAGCCCATAAAGCACAAAGTGCTGGGGCTAAAACAGTAGAGGTAAGTAGGAACAAAGTTGACCGTGTTAACACGATGAAGAGGATATAGAAAGTGACACAAGTAGAGAGAGCTGTTAAATCAAGCTGAAGAGAAAGAAGCGTAGCGGCACATATCGAAACCTGAGATAGTGGCGGCGCAGTGCACAAGAAGCGCAACTGAGGCGCGGTGCAGAAGAAGCGTGGCGGTCTTAGAAGCTCGGGGCAGCAGCTCAAAGAGAAGCGGCGACATCATGAAGACTTCTACGATCTACAGCAGCTCAAGGAGAAGAATAGCGGCTGCGGCTATGCAAAAGGAAGGAAAAGACCACACTCATCCAAGAGGATGAACTGTGGTTAGCAAAGCTATCGACTAACTGGCAAAGAATTTGTGGACTCACATGGCTTTGATGAACTGATAGAGAGATGGCAACGGACTTGGATCGATGCAACAGAAGACGTAAAAACAAAAAAGACTCAAGAACAAATACTAGCTGCTGCAAAAGTAGTATCCCTTCAAATTCCCCTCCTCTCCCCTCTCTCTCTTCACCCCCTCACTCACTCCCTCTCCCGACTCGATGGCGGACTGGAGGCGGCGGCGTGTGCGTAGGGGCGCGGCAGCGTCAGCCGGAGGCACTGCGCCCAGATCTGGGCAAGAGGCGCTTGAAGGCGTCGTGGCGCAGCTCAGGAGACTAGGAGGGAGCAGGATTATGAGAGGCACGCATGAATGCGACAGCGGGAGACGGGCCAGATCCGAGCTCGGCAGCGGCGAAGACGACTGGATCTGGCCCGGGGGCGGCTGGATCCGGACTTGGCAGCATCGGAGGCGGCCAGATCCAGTCGCAGGTAGCCAGGAGGCTACATCTGGGTGGCCGAATCTGGGCGCAGGCGGCTGGGAGGTGGCCTAGGCGACATCGGGGTGGCCAATGCATGGAGGCGCTAGGATCCAGCGATTGAGGAGGCGGCGGCCACAAAAGAAGGAGCAGCGGCTGAGTGCCTCCCCTCCAAATCCAGGCGAGGTAGCGTTGGGGAGGCCGAATCCGATAGCGTCTAGGCCAACGGCGGCTAGATCCGGCTGGGCGGCACGGATGAAGACGGTCGGAGAAGGTGAATCTGAAGTGGGGACGGCTGGGCTCCGACGTGAGCGCGGGCTGGCGGCCGGGAGGTATGGCCCAATGAAAGCTGGTAATGGCGGCGCGGGGTGGAGTCGAGCAGTGGCCGGAAGAGGTGGCCGTCCCCGGGAGTGAGCACACTCCTCCTGAGGACGGTGGTGGTGACCGGCTGTGGCCGGAGTAGAGGCTAGGTTCAAAACATAGGCTCTAATACCATGTTAATATGAAGGAAGTTTGAGTATATTGCAATAGCACATAGGACTTATATAGTATATGAGACACACACAAGGACCTAAACTCTAGACAATAGGAAATGACCTAAATACTCTTAACAATTGTCATGTTAGTTTGACATCCAAACCTAGCTGGAGCTTTGTTGATTTGGAATCATCGCAACCGGTGCGTGTTCGATGGAATGTCTCCAAAGCTAGCTGGAGCTTTGTTGCTCGCCTATGAAGAATTGCGGTTTTGGAGTTTGGCGGGAGCTCGGGGCTTATCATCCCTTCTTGCCCTAGAGCCAGCTGCTAACCAATAGATGGTCTGATTCTCTTTAGCTGTGGTCGAGGTCGTGTTTGTTGTTTGAAATAGGCGCGTCTGTTTGCATAGAAACCAAACCAAACCAAACCAAGTGTGTTTAGGTGTGTGTTGTAAGGGTTCTTGTCCCTTTTTTTCTTCTTATATAATGATACGTAGCTCTCCTGCGTGTTCGAGAAAAAAAACATAGGACTTATATAGTACATGAGACACACATAAGGACTTAAACTCTAGACAATAGAAAATGACCTAAATACCCTTAACAATTGTCATGTTAGTTTGACATCCAATGAGCTAGAACTGTATTATATGTTATCGCCTGTTCATGCATGCTCTTCGAGAATTATAACAATACGTATCCCTATCACTCTCTTTTAATGCCCTTTTTCATTTACTGTAGTCAAAGTTTCACTCACTACCGAAACATGCAAAAGTGAAGAGAAGTCCACGAAGGAGACGGCACTAGATTACAACGCGGACGAACAAATCAAAGTTAATATGAGGACCATCGACAATTTAATAGTCGATCTTACAAAGTTAATACAGGAAGGCTATGATCGAGACTACACAGAAGACGACAATGTATCTTTATTGTTTTGAATGTATTATAGGGGGTGCTCAATTATGGTGAAAAACAATGAGCGTGGATGTGTTACCATATCGTCGTGCCTTGTATGGCTATTCAACTAAAGCTTTATATAGCATGGAAAGGGTGGCAGTTGTAGCTGATGAAGAGACATCTCATCTCATCTCATCGGTTTTTTATTTTAGAAGAAGCAAAAAACAAAAACAAACACCAAATACTAAAAAGAATAGAACCATTAAATATGGACTACTTAGTCCTCGTAAGGACATTCCTCTCACCGAGGCTTGCCAAGATTCTTTTCCCTTCCCTGGAGTGTTCTAGTGTTCTAGGCAACCGCGGAGTAGTGGCTGGCTGCCTTTATCATGCCAAATACGAGAAAGATAGGCCACTGCTTTCGTTAGTGTTTCCCTGACCGTGCAAAGGAAGAGTTTTGTTTCGTCACAAAGTTGAAAGGTAGCTACTGTTGTGACATATCATACACCTATTTTGCATGGAGCAGCAGAAGAAAGCATCTATTCGAGCCTTGCCTTTTGACAATGCTTAGTTGTCTAAGGGGAGTTACTTATATCTCGCTTTAGTCCATGATTAAACGCAGAATGCTGGTGTTCGTCCATATTTGCAAAAGGTAAAGTATGGATTCATCTGGAATTAATCTTTTTGGAGTAAACAGCTAGGATATGTAAAAATGTAAAAAGTTTGATATACTTCGTTACTCTGCAAAAATCTGTCGTTCTTGGGAGATCATGTATTTGCTTAGAATTGGAAAGAAGTAGTTGATATGCCTGTATTGGAGAGCTGAACTTCTTTTACATTATGTCCTGGCAGACGTGCATGCTGAGCTGACGAACAAGAATATAAAGATGTAAACATCAGCGGCGAAAGTGCAGCAAGAGAGAGTTGCACATTTCGATGTTATGAGATCGCGACACACTAACCATTATGGTTTCTGCAGTTTCTCAATCAAGAAAAGGAACAGGAGGCTTTTGACCCATCAACTTTTTTAACACCGTCAATTTCAGAAGAAAATGTCGTCATGTTCATGTATGCGATTTTTTTTTTGTCAGACACTTGAGTTGCTCTGTCCCATGGAATACTTGTCCTTATGGCAACTACTGTTCACTTGTTCAGTACACTTGATGAAAGTGCTTTCGTTTCTGCACTTATGCTAGTTGTTGGTTCTAACATCTGAGTACCTATGAACAAACACCCATATATGGCAACTGTAATGACCCGTACCATCATTGGCTTAGATAATGGTATCAGCCCGTAGTTATTACTCGATAAAACAGAATAAATTTATGTTTTATCAAATAATAAGCCACATCAGAATATTACAGAAGAATAATAGCTAGAGATGGTACAATATTATTACAATATCATTGTCATGCAGAGCTATAGTCTTTAACATTGCTACACCAGACTGCCCAAATATTACAATACTTAAAAATAGAAGTGGTACAAATTAATAATTATACAAATATGGAGACTAGTAAATAATGACACACTAATATTCTTGGGTTCACATAAACGGCTACCGGCCACCGTCTACTCATCCCAACCTCAATACAAGGCATCCGTCTCGTACACGTCATATTCCGGGTCCACTGCATTCTATTCAGCGTGGTAGTTATCCTCCGCGTCGACTTCGTCAAAACCGAGTAACTCTTTGGACTGATTTATTTGTAAACAAGAAAGGTTAATAACAAGGATGAGCACAAAAGTACTCAGCAAGTATTAATAGCAACATACAATTTTCATACTAACAATTCATCAGCTCAACAATCCTATCTCATTCGTCATCATTTTGAAATTAAGTTTTTATATGGTAAAATGTTCCAATTAAAGTTTATAAATCTACTAATCACTCGTATTCAATGGTAAGGCCATCGATAGGCTCCTTTAGCCTGCTGTCTAGGAGACAGGCATGAATCATGTTTTAAACTCTAGGCAGATCAGTATCGCTTTACCCATAGCTACTCTGACTTTAATTGCAATCATTTTCTTCGCATTTTCTTAGATGTGATGCACAATCAGAGTACACAGCTATTTCCTCTATTTTCATATACTATACCTCCACCCGGCTAGTATATCCCTAGCCATTGTGCCAGGCCAATCTCGCCTTCACTTGACACTTTGATGTGCTACTTATAGGAGCATGGGTTTTGCCATCTCTGGTTTTACCCAACCTTACAATCATATACTTCTTAACCATGTGTAGTGTATATTAACTTGATAAGGTAATTAGGCTCTGCTCGTTTTCAATGAGACCATGGTCGATACGAAAAATACAACTTGTTACATGAGTGAGAGTTGGTGTATCTTTATATCATATCTATATATAGAGAGCCCCACACCTACCACTATCTTTCCTTTGCCGAGCACTCTCCACCCACCTATTATTTATTTGTAAGATGGTGGCTCATCCAATTGCCTACCTTGCCATATTCATCATTATTAACATCGAGCACATATTTCTTCCAAAATTATATATTAATCTAGTATAAAATAATTTTTATGTGAAATTACTCTACTCAAAATGATCAAAGGTACACTTTTCTTGGTTCTCATAGTAGTTCTTAGTCTTTGGTATGATCTGTCGAGGTACCAGGTCCTGATTCGGTTCGTTTCCTATAGTTGGCGACACTCTACACTTAGCAATTCTTGATATTTAAATATGCAGAGTTAGCGTCTCGAGGACTTGGACCTATGGTTGATAAAATCTACCGTTCTAGTTCATTATTTGCCTCTAGCTATAATTAGGAATCCATGGTAATTTAATCGCTATACTGCTACCCAACTCGCCCTAGCCTTATTCCTCAACCCAAACTTCTCTAGGTGGTCCTCCCCTCCTAGCCCATCTACTCCCGGTCTCACTTGGTTTCCCCTAGCACTGCCGCCCTCTACTTCTCATCCACCTGATACTCCCAAACTCTTTCTCTACTCCACCAATGCCTTCATCTCTCCTTATCCTTACTCCCTGACGCCTCTAGCTACCCCCACTCTCTCGGCCTCCTCACCTAGCTCCCTCTCAGTCACCTACTCGACTCCTCCTTCCTCTTCAACCCCACCTACTCCTAACTACACTAGGGTCGTCGTCCACTCAGGTTGCTTGGCTCATCGCCCTCTCGGCCTAGCTTGGCTCATCACCTCCACTTGGCCATCATGTCACCGGGGTCTAGTGGCTCTATCGGCCCCACTCGTGTCTCCCACTCTCTCACCCTTCATCGTCGTGCGCTACTTCCCCTTCACTTGGGCCATTGCTGTCTGAGGCATTGCCAAATCCAACGCCGACCACGGCGACATTGATAGGCCTCCACCGCTCGGATCCACCTACATCGCTGCCTCTGTCCATAGATCCCCATCGACCCGCTTACCTCCAGCCGAATCTGCCATGGTAGTGATGGTGTTCGCCGCCGATCACTAGGTTTCAAACCCTCGGGCTTCTACACCCTTTATAACCCTTGATCTACTCTTCTACGCCCTCTTCTACTTGATTTCTACTTTGATTTATGCAGATTTTGCTTTTGATTTATTTATGTTTTGGGAAAGGTTTGTCTCGAAGTGGATGCACCGTGATGGGGCTTGGGACCTCCACATGCGCCAAGGAGCATGCAGGTGGTCACCGGGTGTGCACGGATGACCAGTGGTGGCGTAACCTCACTACCGTGAGCCAGTGATGCCACATCTCATACGTGTCATGGCTCTAGCCGGCTCGATAAGCTGCTACTCCCTCCCTTAGACTCGATTCTACTCCATGAATGCCTACCCATGATCCTAGTGTTGAGATGTGGATTGCGATGTTAGTGATGGAAATGGGATGCATGTGGAGACACCTTGCTCGATCTGGTCGGAATTGGGGGTCTTCAATGATGGTGATTTCCCTCACAAGCTCCTTTGATTTTGGTTTGCTTCCTCCTCAATTCTCTCTGACCCCAGCTCAGTCCCTTCTCCTCCTCCCCTGATCTGGTCGTGGGGAGGCTTGTTGGTCCCTCCTCTTGGACCTCGGCTTTAGTGGTGTTGATTTTGGGTCAATGAGGTGGTGATGGGGATGGAGATGGTTTGCTCGGTCTCCTCTCTGTGTTGGCTATGGACTGGAATGTGCTTTCTTTCTCTCTCTCCCTGTGCCTCGCTGGTCCTTATCAAGTTTTTACTGGGATTGACTTGCAGTGAAAATGTGCTCAGAATTGATTCAAGTTTGTTTTTATGCTAAATGAAGATATCTGATTTAGTAAGAAATGCCGACTGGCCCTGGACGGTCCTGGTATCTCAATGAGTGAACCCTATAGAATGATATGGATTAATGGGTTCTTACGTCAATTGTTTCTTCTTTCCTATCTTGGTTTTTTCTCTCTTTTTGACGTACATGTGTTTTTCTTACAGAAAAGTTGATTGGGAACTATGGCTTAGCAATTTTTCTAGTGTAATTTTAGCCGTGATGTATTTATTTATATTCTGAAAAGTATTATCTTAATTGAGATTGAGAATTGTAAATTGATGTAATCAAACTATGATTGATTAACTGATGTAGTATGGACTACTATATTTTTATTTAATTTGATGAAGACTTTTGATTATAGCTTGACTAATGTGTTAATTTGCTGGATTAAGGGTGTTTCTTCTTAATCAGTTAGTAGCACTAATTAAGAAATGCGGATTGTCATAGCAATGCACTTGATTTCCCAAACAAAATCAGATTGTACGTCACAGGGATTAAAATTTCACTCCGAAATTTGCAAAATTCATGAAATTTCGGTGTTCACGGTGAGGGGCTAAAACCGGTTGATTTGTAAATTTCGTTCGGAAATTCAGGTTTAAATAGATTTTATAACTAACATTCTTTAAGAAAGACTTAGCTAGCCTAGTGGTAAGAGATTGTGTTGAGTGAGCATGAGGCTGTGAGTTCAAACCCCAAAACTAAAACTATTTTTTTTCTTTTTTTCTATTTCTCCTTAAAAATTCATATTTGAATTTAAAACTTTTGAACGAAAATTTCTGAAATCTTCTGGATTTCGGTTTTATCAGTTGGGGGCGAATCTTTTTTCCGAGAACGTTTTCCCTGGTACGTCATGAATCATCATGATACATCATCTCTCTTCATTGTGAAGGATATGTTCCTGTCGAGAACTCTGGGAAACTTCCAAGAAAGAGACAGGATCAGCACTTACAGCAGGCGAGCAAGAGACCAATCTCTCTGTCGTCTGTATGTGGCTCTCCTTTCTCAAATTTTTTATGGATTGATTTTTGTTTTTTTAAATCAAAAGCTAATATAAATATCTGATTTTTTTTAAAGTGACTTCTTTATTCTTTTTGCTACCGTCTCGCTTCTAGGATAAGGCAAGGGTCACGGGTGCTTCACGCACCTCACTCCTCTCACTCCCGTCACGTACACGTATCTCTCTTATATTTTCCACCGCTCACTCCCTCATTCTGAAAACCATTTCTTTTAGAAAGTACTATTTATTTTCAGCCACAAATCATAAGATACAATTAAAAATCATCAGCAAAAATTAATACGAATACCTCTTAGTCCCTTTGCCTTCCTCACATCACCACAAACAAAAGAGCTGCTCTCCTGCTTAGGGCTGGGCATTCGGTCTTTTCGGTTTATTCGGTTCGGTCTATTCGGTCTTTAGAAAATTCGGGTTCTAAAAAATAAGGACCAAATTTCTCAGAAAAAAAACAAGGACCGAACCCAAATAGACCGAATTTTTTGTTCGGTCTATTCGGTCCACCGAATTGACCGAAATAAGATGGGGACCCTTGTCACCCCTCAAAATCTTTGTAAATTGTAATGAGCTAAACAAAACAAATAATATTCATGCATAAAGCAATGAGTAGCCAGCCAGTAAATAGATGATAGACATATCAAATAAGTACATACATCACATATTAAGTTCATGAATTCAAGAGACAAGAGACATATCAAATAATTCGGGTTATTTGGTCTATTCGGGTTTTGTAGGCCAAAGACCGAACCCGAAGACCGAACTAAATCAAAATATTGACCGAACCCGAACCCCGAAACCCGAATAGACCGACAATTCGGTCTATCCGGGTTCGGTTCGGTTCGGTGTTCGGTTCTCGGGTTTAAAGTGCCGACCCCTACTCCTGCTCCTTTGCTCCTTTTCGCTTATTAGCTGGTAAAAGAGAGAGCAAGAGCGATGGCACAGGCTGCTCTGCGATGAAAGCAAAAGCAGTGCAAGAAAAGCAGCAGCGTGAATGCAATGGAGAGAGAGAGAGAGAGAGAGAGAGAGAGAGAGAGAGAGAGAGAGAGAGATGGTCTATGAACAATGGCCTTTTGATTTCCCTCTCTTTTGTGCTACGTCGTCTTTAGTTTTTGTCTCGGAGGAGCGAAGAATATGGCCGTGACGGCGACGTGATATGCTGTACAAGGTTCACCGTCGGCGATGGGCACGTATGCGGCAGCAACGAAAAAGAGAAGATAATGACTGAAAAAAAAGGAATGGCAAGCAAGGCAGGCAGTGGAAGAAGAAAAAATCAGACACAAATATGCACGCGGTAGCGCAGGGGGCGCGTTGCGTTTGGTTTGGTAGCGAAGCAGGAGCCAGTTCAGTGGCTGTGGTTCATGCAATTGTTGACCCACATATCACCATGTTACAAAACATAAACGACAGGGAATTGCTCATGCTCGTAGCATCAAAAATTTTTCATGCATACAGCATCTCGTTGTTGAAGACATACACGTGCAACCAGTGAACTTGCATGCATACATGCTGTAGGATTGGGCCTGCGCACTGCTGCGAAAATCCTACTGTCTTTTCTAATCCAAAGTGATAGATCGGGAATAAAGGACGAAGATAGGGCGAAATATATGAAATACGAACTACAGGGTCTTTTTTGGTAAGGAAAACGAAAACCAGCAGGGCTCATCGTGATCAAATTCTGCCGCCTTAGGAACGGTGTAAAACCCGTACTATATCATTACTATTATAAAAGAATGAGTTGGTGGTTGTACGTCCATTCTCCTCCAACCGCTCTATTTTTTAACATCTCACTATTCTTCACTTTTCAATCGATCAGAGCAACTCTCTTCTATAGCACGATTCTCTATACATTTAATGAATTCCGCACAAAGTGCTGTGAAAGCACAGGTTTTTCCGCACAAATTGCTCCATGATTTTCATGCTGTTGGGCCAACAAATTGAAAGACGCCGGGCCCAAGCCTATCAGTTGTACGATGCATTGAAGCCCAACTAACGACACCTTCTCTTTGTTCACTTTCTCTTGAACCTTTTTTTTTCTGCCCTATACCTTGGCAGAAAAATGTGTGGTCCCGTATCTTCAGTTTGCACTTCGGATGCTGCTACGTTGTAAGCTTGCAAAAAAATACAAACTATTCCTACTTGCATTTCTACGCCCTATCTCTAAATTAAACACATTATTACAAGTAATCCACCGAAAGAGTTGGCAATTAGCTAGTCCAGAGCGAACAAATGTGCATGCAGGAATCGTCATGTTGATGGCTGAGATTGATCGACGGCATGCGTACAGAGGACGACATCTAGTCAAAAACATATACTCTCCTGCCCCACGGGCTAGCTAGCTTTATATATCCTGTGAGTTCTGAGCAGACAACAAGAAGCTTCTATATGTACACAGCAATTAATTTGTATAAGTCTAATTAGTGGTTCGCACAAATGTACGTAATCGGTAAGGTTAATTAATCGAACGTATTGCTAAAGAAACTAGTTGGAGTAATGAATCAGGAGGCTAATGACCGGGCTTATGTAAATTGAGGCGTTGTGCATATATACACACACCATTTTTATGAACCGAGTTAGAGATTTTTTTTTCATTTTTGCTATTGCACAGGTGACTGAAATTTTTTTATGTTTCAGTCACCTAAAATTGCACTCTCAATGAATTAAACTTGCAGCCCCCCTAAAAAAACAGCTGCAACTTTAGGTGATTCAGAGTGCAACTTCAGGTGACCTGAAATTGCACTCTCAATCAACTAAAATTGCAGCCCCCCTAAAAAAAAACATGTGCAACTTCAGGTGATTCAAAGTGCAACTTTAGGTGACTGAAAGATAAAAAAATTTTAGTCGCCTGTGCAATAGTCTATCCCTTTTTTTTTGGTTTGCGAGGAGGTAGAATGAGTTGGATTCAATTTGAAACGCAGGAATTTCGTAAGAAATATTTTAACTTCTGTAGGAATTGGGAAAACTCCACTGTTCTAAGCGATGTCGTCTTAGACGGGGCCATCTCAGCTCCTCTGCTACAGTAAAGATCGCCCATCCTGTAACTTCACTTAGACATGTCTACATAGATCTTATTTGGTTGGCAACATATGTAAGAGGAAATCAAGACGCGAGAGGCATAGTAATATGAGGAAATTAAAAAAGGGAATGAAAAATGACATACTGGAACAGAGATCGGAAATGGAGTGAAAAATGGCCGGTTTCAGCTCCAGCCTAGCTCTATAAAATTAGCAAAAGCGGCATTCTAATCCCTCAATATATACTACAAGCGAACTTAATTAGAAATAGGCCAAATGTTAATTACGCAGTTCAAGGTGGAAGAAATGCTAACTAGTAGGAGTAAGAAATTCCACTGCAGCAGCGACGGTTAGATTTTTTTGATCATTTAATTAAAAAATAAGAAAAAAAACATTACTATACCTCTGCATACAATGTAAAAGAAGAAAACTAAAACTAAAAAAATCAAAATAAAAAACTAACGTGTTACTTTGGCTTAAACATGCTCATTTGAGATTCAGCTTTTAGCTTCTTAGTTTTATTTTTTTAGTTTTTAAGCTTTTTTGCACTTATTCTTTTGCATTGTTCATAATGATATAGTTTTTTTTATATTTAATTATGTTAAAAAATCTAATAGCAGATTCATTATTAAAAAAAAGCCACAAATAATACTGAATAAGACAAAAAGCTTGAGTTTTAAAGCCGATAGAACGCAATGATAAGCGGAAGCCGGAACGGCCTTCACGGGAACATAAAGGACCAACGACCGCATAGACGGTACAGTACTGCTCTGTACCGTCTACTGACAGTGCTAGTACTGTCAAAAGGTGATTAAAAACGCAATTAATTCCGCACAAGCGCATACACGCATGCGACATCAGAAAAATCTGAAGGACCTAAGACCACACAAGTGAACAAGTAAACCCGCGCGGCAAACTTACCATTCGACCACCGCACGCAGCATCAGCGTGTGCAACGACCAACCGTACCCAGTCCACGTACACATGCATATCGATGACCTAATAATTAATCGACTACCATGCACACGCAGTTCGGGCCTGTTTGGTTGGAGATCTCCTAGGCAAATGTCTGCCAGGCAACACATTCTGGCCCCAGGCATCTAAAATCGAACGCCTGGGATGTATGCCTGGCCCAAGCAGCTTTTTCCAGCCTCTAACCAAACAGGCCCTTCGTATGTGGCATTTTTTTTTCTCCTCAGCTTGTACTCATTGGTTATGGCTTATGAATTTGGATTATTCGTAAAAGAGAGAATAAAGTAATAAAAATTTATGTATAATTTTAATCGTTATAAATGAAGTTGTTATAGTGTATGTTATAATCAACTTATAAATTTTATTTTAAAAAATACGCTGTTTAAGAGCTAGTTATTGTAGAAAAATCAAAAAGCAACATTTAAAAACAGCAAAGAAGAGGCCCTGTATATACGTCAATACACCACGTACATATAAGGTATATACGTGATCAAGAGTACGTACACACAATTAATTAACATGCACCACCTACGTACAAACCAGTGGATTGAGATGAGATCGACGGTGCTGCATGATCGAGGCGCCGGGGGGGCTTGGTTGATCAGACGTCGATGACGCGGAAGGCGTCGCGGTTCTTGACGACGATGTCGTACATGTGCACGGAGTTGAAGTGGCCGAAGTCCTTGGGGAGCGAGATGAGGTCGACGGAGGAGCGCTTGTGGAACTGCAGCATGCCGTCGCCGCCGCCGCCGCCGCCGTAGTACCGCTCCCAGCCGAGCGCGGCGAGCTTGCGCTCCAGCGACGCGTAGGACGAGATCACCTCGCCCGTCGGCGTGTGCAGCAGCGCCTTGCGCCTGATGCTGCCCGAGGCCGCCGCCGCCGCCGCCGACGGGTTCTCCACCAGCTTCACCACCCCGTTCCGGAACACCCACACGCCCGACATTAATTGGCTAGCCTGTACACTATCGTGTTACTTGCTGTGTACTTAATTTGGTGTTCTAATTCTTCGCACCTCGGTTCGCAGCTGGGATGTGGAAGAAAGGGATGGAGCGCGAGGGGCTATAAATAGGGACGCAAGTCGATCGGTGCATGATGCTAGGGGTGGAAAACAAGCTCGTTAGTGGGGCTCGTTGGCTCGGTTTAAAATTGCTTCAATTATACTTGTTAATTGGTTAAACATTAAAATGAGTTGATTTCAAATGAATTTGAATTTTGCTCAAACTCGGCTCGTTAGCTCGTTTCTAAAAATACTTTTAAATTATCCGTAAAATGATATTAAATCAAAATATACTAATTTTAGAAAAATCTCGATAAGACGAGCAGTTGGCTCGATATCCACCCCTACATGATGCGCCTGGATAGAGAGCGGTGGATCCGTGCTGGGCGATCAAGAATGGACGGTCTAGACAGGCGCTCGGCACGCGTCTTTGCCGTCAGAATGGAACAACGCAGCATCCCATTCCGCGCGGCATGTCTGGGCCTATCGCCGTCAGAATGGAACAACTGCTAGCGCAGAGTATATACTCCACTCCGGTGGCGGACCTAAAAATGACGTAAGAAAGGGGCTAACTTAGGATGTCCCGATACGCGATAAGGGTAGGGCGATACGGATACGGAAATGCTGAGGCAAAACACTGGATGTGTCTAGCTACTTTCGAACGTGACACGGTCTCAGTAGAAATTTCTGTACAAAGAAACTTTGTAGGAGAAAATACTTCAGTGATAAAGAAATCTCACGCTTCAAGAAGGCATCAAACAAGTCGCGCTCTCAAGTTCTGCCTGACAACCTTGTTCATTCTGATCTTTGGGTCCTCACACGTGTCATCTGAAAGCACAGTGCAGATAGTATCTTTTCTGTTCTTACCCTGTAATTCAGTGATCAAATGTCAGCAGCCAATAATCAAGTACTAGCTGATAGAAGAGTTATCATATAGGGACAAAAAAAAAGAAGCATCCATAATGCTATTGCAAGTACTATAATTGACCCGAAACCTAACAAGGCAATTGCAAGTACTATAGCTCCAAACTGGAAGGAGTTTAATAAAATCAGCTATTGGCATAATTAAGGATATAAGAAAAACGAGAAAGCTAAAGTTTTTTACCCCCAGGTTATTAATTTAATAACATCAGCTACTGCCATAAGTAAGGAAATAAGAAAAATGAGAAAGGTAAAGTTTTTTACTCCCAACTGGACTAATTTATCAAATCCCACTAGTCGGCCTCATGGCATCATACAAGAAATGTCTCTCATTATGAAATTACCTAGTATAATAGCTATCGCAGTTTAGATGGTAAACGGAAATCCCAAAAAAATCCATATCCCCACAATCAGACACAACTCAAAATCAATAAACCAGATGGTCCACATCCAAAAGCAGTGGGGCATAACATGTTGAGTAGATTGGTTACTCGGTCTGACCACTAGGAAAACAGCTACTTAATACAATCACCATGACATGATTACAAATTGGAGGCTCTACCCAGTCAAGTTGTAACATCACTGATGAAAGCATAATTAAGGCACCAAAACCCTCCCTGACCAACCTCAGAAGCAAAAACCACAGTAAGAGAAGGCTAATAATGCAGCCTTCAGCTAACTGTATGGACATTTACAGCCTACTTATCAGCCTATTCATATAGTAGTTTACAGCCAGCTGAAGGCTGTATGACGCACCCATTTCCCTCACAAAGTTTCTTGGTGCTTGTGCTTCAGCTGGCTGTAAACTTACAGCCCACCTCTCTTCTCTCTCCTCCTCTCTCTCCTCCACCTCAACATTCAGCTTACTAACAGCCTCTTATTATACTTGCTCTAAGATAGCATTCAGAAAACCTAACCGACTAGATTCCTAAAGCTAAAACCTAACCTGAGCTTAAGGAAACGAGTAAAACGATAAAGCTAAAGTTTTTCCTACAAATTTGTAATCTAAACTATAAACAATCTCAAGAGCTCCCTAAATCACTCGCAATGAAACCATACTTCCAAGTTTCCAACACAGCCACCGCAGATCAGTATCATAAACAACTCAAGCCCTTGAAATTCAACCCAAACAGAAGAACCGTATAGATAAAGGCGTCCCATACCTTGAGCAGGACAGTGTCACCGCGGAAGAGCTGGAGCCTCTCTATGGTGTCCGGGTGCAATCTGGGCGACCGAGACCGACGAGGCGACGACGGGAAGAGTCGGGACGGAGGCCGGGCGACGTTGGGGTTGCCGGACGCCTGGAGCCGGGCTGCAGGGTGCAGGGGGGCGGGGCTGGACCGCGTACGACCGGCGGAGCACCGGAGCCGCGCGTGGCCGGAGCTGGCGGCGGCTGGGGGCGGCGCGCGGGCCAGAGCAGGTGGCGCCGCGCCGTGGCCCATGGCGGAGGGCGGGGCCAGGCGTGGCTTGAGCTGGCGGTGGCTGGGGGCGGCGCCGCACGTGGCCGGAGCTGGCCGCGGCTGGGGCCATTACTAGTTCGCGCACAGGCCAGGGGGCTGTTGGGCTAGGCCGGCTACTATTTAGTCCATATAAACAGGAAATATACACTGCGTTAGCTGGGCTAGGATCCGGACTGGAGCCTCTAGCCCGGCCCCTAGGTCCGCTCTGCTCCACTCCGTATCAAGAGACCAGTACTAGCTAGCTAGCTAGCATATTATAGCTTAGCCATTAAGATACGTATTACTCACTCCATTTAAGTTTATGAGTTATATTTTTTAATAACCTTATCTCTAAATTTAGGACGTATTTTATATTATAATATAAGATTAATGTGAGGTTTTTTATACTTCTAATAAATATCTAGCCTTACTTTGATGTTCTCTATATACATATATTGAATATAATATTTAGAAATAATAATTAGGGGTACTCTAGTCATTTCTAATATCTCATTGGTCTATGTGCCAAGAGAAAATATGCCTTAGGGTATATACAATAGTTTCGTCTCTTAAAGTTGTCTCTAAGTAGGCCTGTGCAATCGATTTTTCGGTATAATCGGTTCTGTATGTATGGTATGTACGGCAAATATGATGTTTGTAGCTCGGTAATATATAGTATTTTTTGGAAATATGGTTCGGTATTGGTAAAATCCTAATTTATTTAGGTATGGTATCGGTAATTACTATATTTACCATAGTTGACACGAATTATGAACGATATGGCGAGGTGAAGCGACAATGTACTGGCAATAGACAGCAAGGCTAACAAGCAACCATGAAGCTTCAAACTCAATCATAGATAGAACACAATTACACAACACATACACATGGACGTATCACAAATAGATCATGGACTAATCAAACATTTTGAACCAGCCACAAAGACACAGCAACCAGTAAACACTTTGAACCATGCAATCCAGCAGCCAAGTAGAAGCAGTCACACTCAGAGACTCAGACACTTAGTCTCAGTCAAACGGTCACAGAAGCGTCACATAGGCATACACGCAAAAGACACTTGGACAATGTTTTTCACAACTATGCAACAAAAGACACTCCTTTATTCTACAAGCATCAAGCTCGATCTGAAGATAACACACTTGATATTGGAATAGCATCATCTACTTGTCCTTCCATTCCAGTACCTACATGACATAAAAAAAAATTATAGTGGTCATAGCAGTTTGCATCACTCATAAATAGAAATATTACGTATATATTATAGCACCTTCTTCAACTTTAGTCCATTCCTTTAGATTGGCTTCAATATTGATGTGCTTTGAACGATGCAACCAATCTTGTGCACATATCAAGCATTGGAGTGTTAACAGAGTCCATGAGCTTCTAAAATCATCGAGAACACGACCACTGGTACTTAAAGTGGATTCTGAAGCAATAGTTGATATGGTGATTGCTAATATACCACGAGCCATCCGTGAAAGAATAGGAAAACGAGATGAGTTGCATCTCCACCGAGAGAGAATGTCAAAATCTTTAACATCATCTTCTGCATCTTCAACAAGGTACTTCTCTAATTCAGATTTACCACCACCTCCAATAGAAACTTTCATTCTCTTGTTATATAAAGACCTCATAATATTTATAGATACACTTGTTGATTGTTTAATAGAACTAGTTGATTCCTCAGCACCTTGGCTTTCAACTTGAGGGTACTTATTCTTTTATTCTCCAAAAAGATCTAAGAGTGTCTTTTGTACCTTATATTACAATTCGAAATGAATCATATTCGAAATACAGGATCTTAAGTACTACAAAAGTACAAACTTATTGCATGGTTGCATACATGGAATTAATAAGATAAAAGAGGTATAAATAAATAAAATCTTAAGTTTTGTACCTTCTCCCATATCTTAGCACATTTAATCTGGCCATACGTCTTGTTGATTTGCCACTGGAAAAAAAATAGATTGCTTGGTCCTTGCATAAACATTAAAACAAAAATAAAACTAACATTAGTGAGTGATCAAGAACACAAGCCGTATCTTGATAAAATACAGAAAAAGGGAAAAGAAGCTTGTACCTAGGATCAAAAATAGCAGCAATAAAAATTAAGTTGTTCATCTTCTCATAATCCCCCAATATTTATTAAACTTCGCCTTCATCTTAACAACCATGTCTTTGAAGGTATTATCATCACCATCTTTATGTTTAGTCCATTCGCACAATAAATAATTTATACCAGCAATATCTTAAAAGAAAGTGTTGGAAGTAATATATTTGGTGCCATAAACCTTTGTTTTTGTAATGTCAAAGAATTGTTCTAGAAACTCCTTGAAGTCCTTTGTGTATACCCAATCATCATGTTTTGGAACCCCATCCATAACCAACTCTGCCTTGTATGAGAGGTCCTAAAGTTCAAGACTTTCAAATGCTTTCTCAAAACCCATGGTGGTCTCTGATATAAGATATGTCGAGTTCCATCTAGTGCACACATCAAGAGACACCAAGCCTTTTTCTTCTACCTTGCTAATTTGCACATATTTTTTGAAGCTATTCGTTCGTGCAGTGGAGCTTCCCACATATTTGATAGCATACGGATACGGGAAATAGAAGGAGCCACTGTCCTCAACCCATCTTGAACTATAAGATTAACAATATGAGCTACGTATCTCATGTGAAGTTGACAGCCTTTCACAAAAGTACCATCTTGATTTTTCAAAGCACTCTGCATATAGCTTATAGCACCATCACTTGAACTAGCATTATCTATAGTAATAGTGCACACATGCTCAATACCCCAATCAAGCAAACATTTATCTAGTGCTTTCCCAATGTCTTGCCTTTTGCGGCTATCTACCAGGCAAAGGTTAAGTTTTTTTGTTAAGTTGCCAGTTGATATAGATGTAATGGGCAGTTAGAACCATGTAATTACGAATGGTCGAAGAAGTTCATATGTCGGTTGTAAGACTAACAGTTTGATGAGAGTCCTTAAAATACTTTTTTGAGCTTTGCTTTCTTAGCTTCATAAAGGTGGAGGCAGCTCATCTATGATTGCCATGCCAATAAACGCTGCACTGACCTCTTTAGCATTGTATTGTTAAGGAACTACACAACTATTTCAGCCATCTCCACTAGGTTGGAAGCTTAATTGAGTTTGATTGCTGCTCCTATCAGGATGCTTCTTACAAGATTTTGCATGAGAGGCTAGAGAGGAGGTACCATTCTTTTGTGAATTGCAGGCAAGGATTCAAGAGCAATAATTGCATTTAGCCTTATTCTGGTCATCTGGCAGCCGTCTATAATGGTTCCTTATCTCCGATCTGGAATTCATTTGTTTTTTCCATCTTGATTTTAAATGGGTCCAATAGCTTCATCGTTGCCTACACCCAAACCAGTAACAGGCACACTTCCTACACCATCGGAAGAAAGATATCGCTAAAAAAAGATATCACTGAAACAGAGAGAGATTTCTCACTGGAGTTGGCCAAGAGATCTCGTCATGGCAGATGCGAGGAGAGGAGATCACAGGACAGGCAAAGCGGAAGAGCCGAAGAGGGTCAATGAATCAGAAGAGGGTGAAGAGCAAGACAGCACTACACGTTTGCCGCCTGGGCCACTGCCCACTGCGGTGTGGACCATGTGGTGATTGACTGGTGCCGTGGGCGTACATGACTACACGTGCAACTGTGCATGGGCACTAATGTGATGTGACCATACCACAAATGCATACGACCATAGCTCTCTAGATTGAACAAAAGGTGAATTCATTTCTTTAGCTTTAAAATTTATTTCGATTGAGAATATGATACTACTTAATGATAAAAATGTATATGCAAGGAGAATTGCATCAACATTAAGTGCTCGTGGTTGGGGTCCACCTAAAGGGAAGCCGACTAGCACATCAAAATCAAGTCAACGCCTTTTCCAACTCTTTCTTAAGGTCACTATGTCACTTGTCCAAGTCAAAGCAAGAGTTCAAGTTAGACATGTTCTGACATCCAATTTAGCCTCCAAACATAGCATTAACTTCAAATGTGCATAAAATTTGCATACGGACCCCGTTTGAGGTGTATGAGTACATCTTGGAAAGCTTATCTTATCCTCTTTTCAACGGATCTAGTCCCACCTCCAAATCCCTTCTATGCATGTCTTAATCGCTAAAACAATCTGGCGCTGATTTAGCCTAACAGGACCGAATTCAAACATGTATATAATTCGCATCCGGGGTTCCTTTGGAATATGTGAGTACTTGATGGAAAAATTATCTCATTAGATTTCCAACAGATCTAGCCCCATCTCTAAATTCCTTTTGTACAAAACAGAATCGTCAAAATAATATGTCGATCTTAGAATTAGAGATAGAGCCAGATATGATTTGATTAGTTTCTATATGCCAAGTGCCTACGTACTCTATATATAGAGACCGAATTAGCCATGTAATGTAGGATTGTTTAGATTAGTTTTTCACCGTGAAACTTTGTCTGTGTTCTTGTATCGACTAGACCAACAACTGCGATTTCAGGCCTCAACTCTTTCATGATCCTAATTGATATTCGCAATATTCATATTGCTCTTTATTTTGTTTTTGCTTATTCTTCGATTGCTAGCAGTAATTGAACCTCGTGTTTAGGTCAACCGCGTTCTTGGCAAAGTTGGTAATGATAAGGGTGTGGTATAGCGATTGCAAGATGAGCTTGGTCATTTCAGTCAAGTAACCTCATCGTCAACATCATATCAATCAATCGTAATTATCGTTTTCATCGGAAGATCGAGCCAAAATCCCCTCATCATAATGTTTGCTATGGTCGGCCGTTTTGGGGGGTCTCACTCATCACATCTAGGGTTTCGTCGGGGGATCTCAGCCATTGTATCGGTATGTTGGGAATGGATAGACGAGATTTAGCCTTTGTGGGCTTGTGGACCGAATGGGGGATGGCCGATGGGCTGCGAGCTGCCGCTGCACTAGTGCCATTCGGTTTTTTCAGTGTTCAGCCAGTTTTTACCAGAAAAACCAAACCTAAAAAAACAAGCATATGTATCTCGAACCGAATACCAAAAACCAGTCAAACCATTTTGACCGGTTCAATTCGGCACTTTCGATATGGTTCCAGAATGCACAGTAAAATCTCTAACGCTTCCATGTCACCTAAAGACAGCACTAGAGACAACCTCTCCAGTGGGAAATAGTTCATCTAACTATTTTGCACTATTTTTTACCACAACTTCCTGTCACACACTCTCACTATTTACGTTGGTTTGCAGCTCAAATTGTTTCTTGCATAAGAGATAACTTATTATCTACTCTTTTCTCACTTTCTCTCTCCTTTATATAGAATTTTTTAGGAGACAGTTGAGATGCTGAAGATATCCTTATAAATTTAGACGGAGAGAACAGCTATCTTGGTTTCGGACGGTCGGAATCTTAGCTCGTTGTCAGTAACTGTTACGTGCACGCATGCATGAACCTTCATTGACTCTATCGAGGCCAGCAGTTAGGTTTCGCTAGCTAGCGTGGATAAGCAAACCGATGGAGCAAAAATAGCAAGGGCTAGCTAGGTGATGTGATGAGCGAGGAGTGACGGCGGCATCATGCCGGGTGCGGTGAACAGTGATATACGTGGAATCCAATCCTCGATCCATGAAGCTAGCTAGGGAGCCACCTACGTATGTAGCCAATACAGCTATAGCTAGACATGCGTATATACAGGAGGAAGCATCGATTCGTCGATCGAATGGAAAAGGGGGAGAGAAAGGGAGATGCGTCACGGGTGACAGCAAATGATCGGCGATATATAAAGTGATCTCTCTCTGTTGCGATCGTATCGGCTTTTATGGGGAGTGAGTGATATATGCCCCGGCAATCAGGCGAGAGGATCGCTTGATCGATCGGCAACGCTCTATGTGCTCAGCTCGTGCAGACAGGATTCGATCCCCTCGCCCATTTGCTCGGATCCACCTAATTGGGGGCTGTTCTTTTTTGCTGCAGCTTATGATTTTTAACTACGGTTTGTGATTTTTAAACTGTTTGTACGAGAGATTACAGAGTAACAGAAACTCACGTACGGTTTTTGTCGATATAAATGAAGTCAGTAAAGCATATACTACAATTAACTAGTTGATCCTATTTTTAAAAAGAGTATTGCTATACAACATTCGACTGTTTTTTATGACAAAAACAGTCAGATTGATCTGGAGCGTTAGATCTCCATCCAACGGATCCACTCATACAAGCCTCCTTCAAAAAACACTGACCCCTTCCAAAAAAAATGATCTAGGGCATTGCATCTCCATCTAACGGCTCAAAATCTGACTGTTTTGTCCTAAAAACAGTCAAAAATTGTATAGACACTCCCTTTTAAAAAATAGTCCGTTTAAAAGTTAGTTACTGTAGAAAAGTCCTAAAGTAGCTTTTAAAAGAGTGATCTTCCTTGTGTGCCCTGCGTATGCGACGGCCTCTCCCGCGTCGGCGTCTACACGCGGTTTCACCGCCCCTAACCCCTAGTTTGTTCTGTTGGCAGCACAACACCGGCCTTTACATTTCGCACGTCGATCTCTGATAAATTCTCACCTACGTACACCTCAACGACGAGCACGAGTCGCCTTTGTCAGGCACACGTGAAAATTGGAGGACAGGCTATTTATCAGACCAACTCGCGACCTTCCTTCACTACGTGGATACAGGCTCTTAACCATTGAGACGCACATCCACGTGAATACTACTCCAGTATATCTTATGTCCAGTGCTCGTCTTCATCTGACCGGAGGCTGTGCACCAAGACTGATTCGATCACGCAGCGTTAATGCCCACGGTGAATCTGGCTGTGATCCGGCTCCGACGTACGTGGTGCAGCTCGTGCAAGAGGGAGCTCAGTGAAACCCCTCGCCGACAGCTGCACTGGGAGTGGCTAGGATTGGCCTGAGTGGTCGCAGTCGAATCACGGCTGCAGTATATGCAGTAGCTTAGCGTGGTCACAGTCGAGATAAGGGTATGTTTACATTGGCCGTAACAAATGGTTTTAGTTAAAGATACATAAGTAGTGGTTGAAAAATGAACAAGTAATAGGAAAACTGAGGAGAAGATGTATGCGTGAGAGGGGTGGGGTATGTGATGCGTCTGTAACCCATTACTTTACCCCGAGGTGAGACAGAAATAAGAAAAATGAAAAAACCGTCTCGAGAAATCAAATGTCCATATCAACTTATGATTTTTTTTAAAACAAAAGTTGGAAGTAGAAGTTAATAGTAAGCGCTAAGACACGCGCCGATCATGCATGCACCTGAAAGGTGAAAAGAGAGCAAAATAATGCTGCCCATAAGCCCGCATAGCTGGCGAAGCTGCACCTGTACCAAGCATTAGAGCAAGTCCAATAATAGAGCCAAGTGCTTGGCTATAAGTCAAGTTATAAGAGCCAAGTTATACAATAATTTGTCTTCTACTTGTCTACAAAAGTTTTTTTATTATTATATGGTACCATGTCTCACATTCTCTTTCCTACTCCTCCTCACATACATTTATTATCTGGGCCCACCACTGCATAGGCTCCCGTGTGCAGCTTGTTGCTTGCATGAGAGCCAAGCTCTCCTCTCTCTCCTCTCTTCTCTCCTCCACATCAGCAAAAATGCTGACTAGCTTGGCTATAAGATCCTTATTGTACTTGCTCTTACGCGTGATAGCTTTCCTACTTGTGTCGGGCAATTAGTTGTTCGAGATTGTATTGCTATTATTGAGTAATTAATAAAGGTCTCTTTTTCTCGAAAAATATCCTACCAGCCATCAATGAATAATAATGAAGATATAACCCCTGTAACAGGAGTATTAAATACAGCATGTATTAAGATTTCAACCATCTAGATTTGTGCCACTAGTATCTTAGGGCATCTATAGTGTATATAACCCAAAGAGTCTTAAGGTGGGTCCTATCTAAACCTTAAGGCCGACTCCATAGTGTATATAACCCAAGGGGTCTTAAGACGGTCCCACTTGGCAGATAAAGAAAAATTATATTTTAATGCTTGTGGCCAGATCTTTAGCTTGAGGACCAGCCTTAAGCCTTTTTGCTTATAGCCTGCTTAAGATCACCCCTGTAATGTATAAGGTTGACCTTAAGGTGGCTTAAGACCCTTTATTTTCATACACTACAGATGCCCTTATACTCTTCTTTTAGACCAGCACTAGTATCTCATACTCTCTCCATGTAAGTTTATAGGACGTATTTTCTCTTGATATATATAACAAGGAAATACTAAAATTTAAAAATGACTAGATTATCCGTAATTATTATCTCTAAGCACTATATTCAATGCATACATGTAGAGAATATCAAGTAAAGCTAGATGTTTATTATGGCTATATAGAGAATATCACGCTAATTTTCTATTAGAACATGAAATATGCCCTCTATTTATAGATAAGACTATTAAAATATACGCTTAATAAACTTAGACGAAAAGGGTACTTGAGTTGCAAGCAACACACTCTGTGTAATACATCGATCGTGTAGGGAGGTCTTTTCTTAGTAGATAGTTTTTTGGAAGAAATTTTTGTAGAACTAGCACGGTGGCCCAGCGCAGATACGTGGGCATCATTCTTACAACATATTTAATTGGTTAAGTGGTATATATATATATATGATGGATAATAAATAAACTATATGCACAAAATAAAGGATTACTGATCACGTAAAAGAATTCAAATGTTAGAATTTTTCAAACGTTATCAATTTGATTTAATTTTCATGTTTGTAGAATTGGTTTTATTTGTGATATTAATGCATAGTAATATATGCTAAAACAAATCTTTGGGAGGAAATACTTGTACTTTGTAGTTTTTAATCAGCATATCCAATAATAGAGGCAATAGTTGTATCCAAATTAATACAATTAAAGAATGCAATTTACAATAGATATTGTAGGCAATTTCGTGTCTGTGCATGGATCGTTTGGGTTCAATTCTATTTATAGCATCTCACGTCTTAATTTTGTACAAAAGTTCTTCAACTATATGTGCATGCATATCATAGTTTAAATTAAATCAACGTCATGCACACTTTCATAAAATAAGAAAAACCATTGGTTATAATTTGTTAATCATAAGAACGGTCCACCTAATTAATAGCTTCATGCTTTTTGTGAGAATTTTTTTTGCAATTATTCTCATTTATCAGGAAACACCATCGATTATGGATTTCTAAATATAATTAGGGTCCACTAAATTAAAGGGCACTTGTTTTTATTTTTATGAGAATTTCTACACTATTTCTCTTTTTTTAGCTGATGTAATCGACCATCCTAAGTTTTTAATGTATAATAGATAACACCCAATGGTTGATATAGTTTAATTTTAATTAGAATCCACCACATAAAATTAAAGCTATAAAACATACGTTGTTGAGAACTGTGCATGTAGCATAGGTATTGTCTTTATTCATTTCTCCTTTTTATCTTGCGAGTGCCACTTTTTTCTTATGCATGGCTTTTACTCATTTATTTTGTGTGTCCACATCCCTCTTTTCCTCTCGTATGTGGCTTTTGGCATGGGCCATCGAAGATTCATTTTATTTACTGGGTTCATCTAGAATCTATAATTGGTAGCTTTGCATTATAAGTTTTCTTGTTTTATTTAAGACATCCAATGATAATCGTTTACTTAACATAATCAACGTCCACTGAATCGAGGGATGAATGTTTTTGGAGAATTTGTAGCATATTTCTCTTTTTATTAGCAACTCTAAAAGACCTGTCATCGACTTTTAGTATATAATAGAAGGGATTGAAATTCATTTACAAATCAAAAATCTAATCATCCTTTAATTTTTATTCTGAATTTGCATATTTTTGGATCATACTTGCCATGAATTTCTTTTTAGTTTTAGGCTAGAAATTGTATAAAAAGCCCATTTCTATTTTCTTTTAGTTATTATTTTGAATTTAGTATTATTTAGAAGTTTACTTTGAAATTCATATGGAAATCAAATTGCTAATTTTATTTTATTTTTATTCTGAATTTTAGTTAATTTGGATTGTAATTGATATGAACTCTTTTCTTTTAATTTGCTAATTTTTTATTAATTATTATTGATAATTTTAGTTATTTATGAATGTTGCTTTGGAAGTCGTATGGAAATAAAATTGCTAATTTTTTTATTTTTAATTCCAAATTTCTCTAAATTTATATTATACTTAACGTGGATTCTTTCTTTGAATATAAGTTGTTGTAACGCTGGTCCACCAGATTGATGACTAGATTTTTTTCTAAGTGTATAATTAGTATAGATATAAATAGATTCTTATATCTCTAAGTCAACTATCAAATCTAAACCTTTGAAATTATGACCACCAAATTAAGTTCTATATGTTTTTTTGTGAGAAATTCTCGAATACTTCCTTTTTTTAACAACTCTAAAAGACATATTATTGACTTTTAGTATATTATAATAATAATGATACTAGTAGCAGTGGTGGTGGTGGTGGTAGTAGGAGGAGTTAATGGCACTTTTGGCCTATTTTGCCCTTGTATTTACAAGAATAACCATAGTTGCACGACAAATGCAAATATAGCACTTCTACCGCACGGTGACCAGACGGTAACCCTAGGAGAGCAACACGTGCCTAGGTCGCACGGCCACCGTGTGACGCGCAAAGGCCACACGCCAACGTGCAGCCCTCCCCTCTGCCACCCAGCCACTAGATGACTGTCATCTGGTGGCTGGGCAACAGAGTGGAGGGCCGCACGGGCCTTTGGGCGTGCACGGTGGCCGTGTGTGCAAACGAAGCGGATAATTTCCGTCCGACCAATCAAAGGCTTGTGAAACGAATATGAAAGGGGTAGATGGGTATTCGACTCCAACTCTAAGAAAAAAAATATGAAATAGAATACGGGATAAGTGATATCCGTCTGTATATATCCGTATGTCAAGTGATATGAGAAAGTCTATTGTGACTTCACCTATACATATAGACAGATTATCAAATATAAACAGATGGGAGTACTAAATGTTCTTCCTTTAACATCTCAGTAATTAGTCTCTCCATATTCGCTTTGATTGTACCATACTGTTCAATGACCTGTGCAAAGAAGCGGATAATTTCCGTCTGACCGATCATCCAAAAGATTATGGAATGGATATGGAATAGAGAAATGGATATCCGGCATTATCCATGTCCAACTCCGAGGAAAAAATATGGAATATGATAAGGATAAGCGATATACGTCTGTATCCGCTCCGATTGCACCCCTTTGTGGCCCAGGCACATGTCGCCCGATCACTGTGCGGTAAAATTACTATTTTTATATTTGTCATGTGACTACGACCATTCTTATAAATACGAGGCCAAAATGTACCAAAAGTGCCCAACACTCGCTGTAGTAGTAGTAGATGATGATAGATTTTCAGGGGTTATTTTATTGTGCAAAGATGTGTGCGAATTTTTACAGAACCGGGACAAATGCCGGAAATAAAAAAGGACCGTGAATTGCGGTGATAAATCCGAAACGGGCTTTTCTTTTTTTTCCCCCCCACAAAGAATAAATCCCCCATGGCGTGGCATTTGGAATCGCGAATCGGTTCGGCCGCGGGCAGAAAAGGCTAACAAGAATATGGAAAGTTTTCCTCATCGGAAAAAGTTCGAGCTAATTCCGTCTGCTGGAATACATTAACTACGCCGCATTTTCTAAGCGGAGAAAAACGATCACGGCCAGAATCGTTATCGCTTAGAGCATCTCCAATAGTGACTTATGAGTTAGCTCTAAGCATATTATTTCATATTTTAATAGAAGAGAGAGAAAAGCTATCTCTTGATCAAGAGCTAGTCTCATACACACATTCCAAGATTATATGAGAGTGTCATATGGGGCTATTTATGTTATGAGCTATGTGCTAAAAGTTAGTAACTATTGGAGAAGTTGTTTTAGAGCTAGTAACTAGCTTATACTGTTGGAGATGCTCTTAGGGTATCTCCAATGGTCTGAGTCAGCTAGCTATATGCATGTACACATCAGCATATATCCTATGTGGAGGAAAGAGAGTATGTAAAAAAAATCGAGCCAGCTCTTCCTTAAGCACTAGTCTATAACGCCAAACGAGATAGCCTCTATAAATTCTGTGTGTGCATGTAAGCATCAAATAGCTGTGCTTATAGATATTTCTTTAGAATGCTAGCTTTAGTGTGTACTATATAAATGATGTGAAAGTTTTATAGTTAGTTGCTAGCTATAACCATTGAAGATGCCCTTATAACACCCTCTCTCTCTCTCTCTCAATTCGATCGGAAATAAGCAACACAACCACGTGACGAGATGCTCATGCACGGAACGTATAGCTTCGGCTACAATAATGCTTCCTTGTGGAAGATGCAGTACATATTCTGTGGAGTGTGGATGATTGACGATATCAACAACGCATTCCGGTCGAACGCCAGCAGATGGATGACTCAGTTGGAGAATGCGCCACTAATAATGCGCAGGGCCCGCCAAGGAGTTACCAAACAACATGAAGGCCTGCTACCCACCCCGCCCAGCATGATGGGCCCATAAAAAAGCCCTATTCTTGTTTCCTTTTTTAGTCCTTTCCCCGCCCTGTATAGTACCTACTGCGGGCGTACGGCTACGCTAGTGCTGGACAATTGTATGATGGACTGTAATAGTCGATCGGGTTCCACTTAAGACTTTTAACATTTTAAAATGATAGCACGAGCTCACAGGCTAATATATTTGATGCTATCAATATTACCACAAGATCCGTTTCTGTCTCGATGGTTTTTTCCGACTATTTTTAGACCTTTTTGAAATAATATTAGAGGAGAAAAGAACAAGTCTCGCAAGTGAGATGGTGAAAGTAATTCTCACAGTAAAAGACTGGGAATAAGCTGATGTGCGAGTTTAATATTGTGTGGTGAATACGGAATTGTAATAGGCATTCAATAATCTCTATCTAGATGGAAGCAAGACGTCAATGACACCAACGCTTCTTAGAGCATTCATATACACATTATACTTTTTCTGGGTTTTTTTACCTGTAATGATAAGCTACAAGTTGTAGTCTTTTTTTGGCCAAGGTTTTCTCAAATTAAGTTTTTATTTAGCAAAGTTTTTAACGAGGCAACCATTTAACATTAATAAAATTCATCATTACACTTCTATAATTTATTTTGTCTTTTCAAATTTTACATATTTTTGAATTATTATATTTTTAAAAAATTTTGAGCCGAAACAGGCTATCCATGCCTACTGGCCCGTCAGGCTAAACTGGCATGCACGCCGACTAGGCCATCCTTGTGCCATTGCCTTGGTCCACGGGTCAACACAGCACGGCTCGTTTAGGATGACGAGCTAAACGGGTCGTGCCTAAGAGTAATAGGCTTGTGTTGGGCCATGCTGTGACTCCTATTTGGACTGGCCTGGTCTAGTTGTCGTTGTGCGCCACTACGGTGGTCAATGAGGACTAGCTCATAGTAGAGCCCCTTCTCATTCAGCGCCAACGCGATGCGGATGATGTTCGACAACAGCAGCACGTTGTACAGCTTCATCGGCGCCTCGACCTCGATCTTATCGGTTCTTCAGCTTTATACCGATCTATTCTCTATCCTTCCTTGCATTGTATGTGGGTGGGTTCGTTTCCATTTTGCTTATGCTCATGTTTCAATTTGCTACAGTAACTAGCTTTTAAACGGTATATTTTTTTCAAGATAAGATCTACAGGTAGATTATAGTACAAACTGCACTGAGTTCAGCTATACTGGCCAAAATCGCATATGACTATTTCGCTCTGCATACTACCTCTCACGAACAATCCAAAATTAAAAAATTCAGCACATCACTAATGATGGGGGTTATTATAAGAGCTCTTTTACGGTACCTTAAAATGACTATGAGCCGTCCAATCTTTGTAATCCAATGGTTCAGATTAGTTAGGATTTAGTTATACTACCACTCACAATACTAGCAGTAGAATCTTCAGAGGGATAAAATTGTAAATAAAACAAGTGACGTAAGATTAATTTTTCTCGATTATAGTGGGATTAATTTTTCGCTTAATGCTGCAGTCACAAGACATGTGGAATCAATCGAAGTTTGGCGGGTAATTTCAAGGTATTCTTCTTCTTAGATTCTCCCCATGAGAAAAATGTGTGTTTGCCGATGCAATTCCGGATCATATCATCAGACCAGGACGATTGATCGGAACGGGAGGCACTGGGACACGCAGAAGGTGCAACGTTGATGCTTGCTTTGACACCCAGGGAAACTCCTCATTCATGATGCCCAAGTCTGGACTCGGAAGACTCTCCTGGAACTGCTTCTTGAACTGCTTCAAGAGATGAGTCTTCAGGCTTCCCCGGCGTATATGCACTTGAAATAACCTAAGATCGATCGATGCGGGACGTGCACACCCTGATCTGCTGGACTTGCATGGAAGCCGAGCGCGGCGTATATACATTTTGTAACTGAGGAGAATCTGACTAATTGCGAACACATATAAAATCACTATTTTTTTCTTTTGGTGTCAAAAAATTTAAGCATATAAATTACTGAATGTGTACAGGGCAGAGGACTAAAAGGAAGACAAAGTAATGACAAGCCTGGTAGGCAGCACCGTCAAATTTTTTGGGAGTCTAAGCGAGGAGAGGAAGCCTAGGAAATCGAGGAAATGACGAGCAGGACAGGGTAAATGCCATGGTCAGATGGAAATATTTTGAGAGAGAGAGAGAGAGGAGTGTTTCTGGCATGGAACATATCAATTTTGGGCTTTGGCTTCTTTTTTAGAGTCAGCTTCTAAAGTATTAAAAAAGCTCTTTTATGGTACTTTAAAATAAAAAATAAAAATATATAATACTCTTATAAATCAATGATCAGATTTTACTATTATATTTCTATTATCAATATAATATATATAAAAAAATCCTATTATAAAGAGGCGATGGCATGTAACGCCCCCATTTTTTGGAACAGGGACGTCGTACGACCCGCAACAGCCCAGGAGTTCAATTGCGGGTAAAAAGTGTATCATACCTGCTCACGAACAATTAAAACAAGTTAATTTGGTTGAAATAAGACCTAATGGCTAATTTTAATAATAATACAGGCGTCCAAGCCCAAAACTTAACTTACATGCAGAAGAACCGAAGAAAACTCCACAGGAACGCTTGAGTGCAGTCGTAACCCTAACACGAAATCTTGATTTGCTTTCTTTTCTTCTGATATCTGTTGGGGGAAAATTATGCAAGCCTGAGTACACCAACCACCATACTCAGCAAATCACATGTGGAAGTACTATATATCTACTTGCCAGGATTTTCGAGGGAAGGGAATATAGTTGTTTTATTATGAGGTGGATGCAATTTTATTTGCAAACAAATAAAACTTTAAAACAATTGCTCCTTAAGATCAGGGGGTTTTCTGTTATCAGATAAAATCTCATCATTACTCAAATTAACAACATCAGAAACACTACTTATGTCTCATTGTTGTAATCACCCAATTAACACAGCTTCATTAACCGGAAGCACGGCGTATTCGAATACTATTTATTTCACTCTGCAGAGCTGCCCTACTTTACCCACAAGATTTCTTAATTCCACGTCTGATATTAAGAAAACAAAGCTTTTCGCTGCTCAATTCTTTATATAGCCTCTACCTAGTAGGCCTCCCAAGAAGCTTCAAAGACTGACTTACCTTAGCCTACTATTGTGCGGCACACATAACACATGATCGAGGTTCAGATTGATCGGTCAGATTGTTCAAAATAAAATCACCAACTTCCATACGGCCCTTCTTACCCCTTCCGTATGGACTCGCACTTTGCCTCCAAACTGCTTTTGTAGAGGTTCAATTGAATTTGAGCAGCTACTAGACCAGGATTGACGTATCAACACTTGTGATTGGGCGATCACTGTGTCATTTACTTAGCACAAGGTTCTTACCCTTATATTTTTGCTGAGGTCCGCAACCTCCTTCTTCGGATAAAGCGGTGGACGAAGTCTGCCGCACAGACCTCCACACCCTTTTTATCCTAAGCTGCATACTGGTATCACCGGCCTAGGGTACAGTGTCCCATACCACCCTACCCTCTCCGGGTTTTCCAAACCTACTGGCCAACGGCCAAGGTCACTTAGTAGTGTAAAGATTTTTCATGAGATGTAAATGTCATATAATTATATATGTTACCAAGTAATTATAACTAGGGTTATCAAAGGCATGGCAACAATTGATCATGGCATTTGTAGGTGGTAGGAAATATCTAAATATCATGTCATTCTAAACATTTTATTTTACGCAAACTATCATTTCGCAATTATCAATAATGAAAATACATAAGTAAATAATGTAAATTTCATGGGATTCAATATGAACAAAAACATGTAACTTGCCTTCTTTTTGTTGTTCTTGATCTTCTTGACTAGCTTCAAATGTCTTTGCTGCCCTTCCGTTGACCAACTCGCTTGGTCCCGTCACTAGCATAGAAAACGAGATCAAATAAGTTCCTACTTTGCAAGATGCAAGCTAGGAACAAAATGCAAATTAAAAACAAGAAAGAATATAAAAAGAAATGGGTTGAGGGTTGGGAGGTCGAAGTTTAACAATGATTGGTATGTTGATCCGGCTAAATTGGATTGGATAAATTTGAGACGACTGATTAGGTAGTATATGTGTTAGGCCAATTTTTGGAAATAAAAGGTAGACACTTTAAAATGGATGGTTGATCTTTGAATTGGATGGATTTGGATTTTATCGAGATTTAATTTGGTAAAACGAAGAAATTCGAATTTACCTGGAGATGAATATGGTGGAAGGGTGAAATTTGAATTAATAAAACTTGAGTTGATAAAATTTGAATTAATAAGGTTTAAATTAATATAATTTGAATTAATAAAATTTGAATTTGAAGGAATAGAGGTCAAATTTGAATTCAGAGTATTAAACTGGTCAAAATGGGGTATTTTGGTATTTTTGGGGTTTTTAGATTTTTCTGGGATTTTTGGAGATTTTTCTGGATTTTCTGTAATGGAATGAACACTATTGGGCTTGGCCCGGGTGAATAGTATAGCCCACTCGGGTTTTTTTAAAAACTCACCGGCCGGGTGGGCCGGCCGTTTTGGCCCAACAGCGCGCGGCCAGGGAGGCCCGGGCGCGCGTGCGCGTGAGCTTGCCCGATGGGCTACACGCGTGGGGCATGGGCGGCTCGGATGCGCTGGGGACGGATGGCCCAGATGAACGGCGACAAGGATGAATGACCGTGATGCGGCCACGTAGCTCTCTCCCCATTCATCTTCAACCTCCGGCCTCTCTCTCCTGCTGAAACAGAGGAGCGGCAGCTCGGGCCGAGCGGCATCGGCGGGATTTCTCCGGAGGGATGGGTAGTGCACTAGGGAGTAGTTTAAGCTTGGGAACCCGTTTTGGTGGTTTGGAGAGTGAATGGGCAACCGGCGGTGGTTAGCGGCAGCAGTGGAGATGGCGGCCCTCATGGCGACGCTAGGGAACTCCGGTGGAGTTTAGGTCAAATCAATTGGGTTTTCACCATCTGCGGGACATTAGAAAGGTGGTGGAAGTGATGGCACAGCTCGGGAAGGACTCAGGCAAGCTAGCCACGGTGAGGTCTTCTTGACCGCCGGCGACTTTTGCTGCCGGACTTCTTGGCTAATGCTACTACTCGATTAAGTGTACTACGGTGACATAGACACAACAAGGATCCTACTGGAGCTTGGAATCGAAAAATAACCGAAAGATGTAAAAGCTAGGGTTTTAGGGCTCACCGGCTCAGGGGAGACGATCGGCGGCGGCTCAAGCAATGGGAGTTCAATTAACTGGGGGTGGAGGTTTGTGGAGATGCTAGTGTGTGCTAGACAGCGAAATTAGGCTCTTATAAGCAACGTATGTCGGTTGCCATGGCGAGATATTTTCGGCCGCGTTTGCTTCACGCTGGGCAGGGGGAATGAAGGCACTGGAGCTGCGCAAGGGGGGATGAATGCAAAGGCGCTGTGGCTAGGGGAGGTGAACGCGAGCAGTGACCAGGGGAGATGAACGTGAGCTGTGGCCAAGGTGCAGAGGCAGTGGGATGGCGCGCGCACGCAGGAGCGCCAGAGAGAAGAAAAGGCGGATTGCCATTTATAGAAAGCGGAATTTCGCCGAGGTTTGCCAAAAAGGGAAAAAAATTCGAATTCAAAAGAAATTCAAAATTTTGAATTTTTCAGGGTGTTTCATGGCAAGGAACCTAGGCATGCATTATTTGGATCATCACGGGTTTGCATTAATGCATTTGCCAATGCAGCCAAGGACATCGATGGTATACCACTCGCCTGGAGGCTGGAAGGTCCTCAATCACCGCACGGACAGATGTCAGATGGTAGACTTACCGTGTGCTTAATTGATCACTACTGTTAAGAATAAGTTCATATAACACCTTAGATTTTATTTAAAAATCGGTTTAGTATTCTAAACTATAAAATCAGATATTTAATATCTCAATCTTTACAATCCGGTTCAAATAACACTTTAATCCGGTTTTCACATAGTGGTATCGCCAACGTGGTGTGAAGAGTATGTAGTTTTGCCACGTAGAATAACATATTGGACAAGTTAGATCAATAACACGTGAGATCACAAGTGCTTCCCCTCACCAATCTCTCAACCGTGTTTTTATGACTATTGTCTCCTGTAATTTCCTTCCTCTCTGGTTTGATTTGGAAGAAAAGGTAAATAGATCTCACCTATTATTCACTAGACCGTAGAGATTGAACGAGAAAGTGAGAATTAGGGTTAGCAATCACTTATTATCGTTACTTACTATCCTAAGTAAGCAAGGTATTTGCTGTCCTTTTGCTGCTCTTAATTTGCAGTTAGGTTCAGGCTAGTCTGGATCCATCAACCATCTTGTGCTTTAGGCCTTTTGCAGCTTTACTTGTCACATTGCAACGCTTGTGTTTAAGTTAGTGTCTTAAGGCATGCGCGACATACCGATCCTGTTGTCCCCCACGAGTACATTTCGCATTGATAGCTGTTCTTTGACATAGTAACACCCTTCGCTACCCATCTTACACTACTCTTGTCTGAAGCAAAACAAGTGGCCGTAGCTAGCCGACCAGATCCGGCATGTTGTTCTATTCTGTCCTCGGCTTAAGCTCCATCCAAACCAAATGCTCCGTCCAAACCAAATTCATGCTTGTCGATTAGCGATGGACTTCTGCATTTTGCCTTTGAAATCAGCGGTAGACTTTTGTCGTCGTTGTTTCCTTGAATTGTAGCAACAGCCGACTGTTAATAGTAGTGATCGATGAAGCACACGGTAAGAAACATTTTATCGATAACCTAATGTGCCATTGCACGTTTAGTCGCCATCTGTCCGTGCGGTGATTGAGGACCTTCCAGGCGAGTGGTATACCCTCCATGTCGTTGGTTGCATTGGCAATTGCGTTAGTGCAAACCTGTGACGATCCAAATTATGCATGCCTGGTTCGTTGCCGTCGCCTCTGTGGGTGTTGGTATTAGCTTTTATAGATGGTTTTTTTATTGGAGTTTATGGTTTTTGGCAAAAAAAAAATGAGTGGTGAAAGAAGTGAGTGTGAGATATGTGCATATGATGGGAATGAGAGTAATAGGGTGCGCAATGTACTCGTGACCCCTATCTTATTTTTGGAACAAGACAGTAGCGAGAAAAGTAAAGAAATCATTTCGAGAAACCAAATATTTATATTAATTTCTAGTTTTTCTAATCAAAAGTAATAACAGGAGGCAACAAGAACATTAAAAGAAACGGGTGTCACGGACGCCCCGCCCTGCTGGGCCGATAGAGGCCAGGTTTAGCAAGCAAATGTGCCCAGTGGGCCAAACAGGAGAGCACCTGGGTTGGAGCTTGGAAGAAGGGTGTAGAAGAACAAAAAAGAATCGAGCTGTCTTTCCCATGGCTCTACTACTCCGTCTGTTTCCCTTCTGTTTGTATCCCTCTTTGTTTCCTCGAATTCTCCTCTGATTTCTCTCAAAACTAACTCTACTCCCTACTCCGTCCCAATTACCCCACCTTGAAGAGAAAAAACAGACGGTATGATCGTTCTCTTGATGATTTAAAAAAAAACAGACGGTATGCTTTATATTTATAGAAAAATTTAAGTTTTCATTTTTTTATTTTTAAACTCCCTAACAGCTCTAAAAAGATTATAAATTTAAAAATCCAATCGCTTTCTAGGGCTAAACAGCCCACCTTCTTGCAAACAGGTCGTGCCTACCGTGCCATGCTAGCTAACGGCCAGATTTTTGTGCCTAATGGGCTAATTGTGCTACCAAACCTAACAGGCTGTCATGCCTATCGTATCCGTGCCAAACCATGCCTAGCTTGACACTATTTGTGCCGTGCTAGCACGCTAGGCCAGTGTGGCCGCCTAGGCATGGCCCAGCTCCTTTTGTCATGCTGGTCTGGCACGATACCGTAGCGAGCCATGTTGTGCCTAAGCCATGCTTATAGTAGTGGGTTGTGGGTCGGACCAGCAGATACAACCGATTTAGTCACCTCTATAGTTAACTAAAACCAACAGACTTTTCTTTTTTGCAAGGATAAAAACCAACAGACTTAATCGCAAGTTAAAAAAAACCTTAATCGCAGCAATGTAATTAACTACGTGTAGTTAATTCCGAGTGTGCAAAAGGGGAGAATAAAGGATTGATATTAGATATTAAAAAAAAGGCGGAGGCCTGAGATGTGCCCACTGTCAACCAAGGTGAGAGAGGTTTAGGAATAAGTTGTGAGACTACTTTTATAAGAAGTATTTTGATTACACATCAAACAATGGAGAAAGCTTAGTAAGGGGGCTATAGGGAGTCCGTAGAGAGGCTACCCGTAGCCTTTTATGCTCTAGAGATGGCAATAGAAGTCTGTACAAGTACGATAGAAGTTTGTGCTATCTACCTTTCTAAAAAAGAGTTTTCTCTTTTCCATGGCGCACTCAATCATGTATTTATAGCCATAAAGGTTGATTACATAAAGATCTCTATCTATGCCTACTTTTATAAGGGTATACATATCATTTTTACTATTTAGAGTTATATAAATATCCTTATCTAGATCTACTATTACAGGAGTACACATGTCATTTTCTTGGCCTTCTAGGCTTCTATGAAGCTGCCGGCTATTTTGCTAGCGTCATGGACCGTTTCGGCCAAGGTGGGGCCACTCCCCAATAAGAAGCATAGACATATTGAATTATTGATCACTTATTACATCAGGTAGAGATTACTCATCTAAAAAAGTAAGAGAAAACTCTATTTATTTATTTCTATATGTGGTGAGGCATTAAGGCATCTTCGATCACTTATATTAAGGCATAAATCACTTACATTAAGGCATCTTCGATCACTTATTGATCCCGAATTGATCACTTACATTAAGGCGTAAATCAGTGCATCAAATTAGATAAACTCATTGTTGAGCATGCGATCCCGCATCTTCGAGCTCATTCGGTATATGGATCCCAGTGTTCTTGAGGAAATTGGAGTACCAGCGAGCAGAGAGCCTGGCTTGGCGTGGCCGTGCCTCGTCGTCGAAATCGACACGGTACAGGCCGTACCTTGCCTGATACCCTGACAGAATCTCGAAGACATCCATGAAGGCCCAAGCAAAGTAACCTTTCACATTGACTCCATTCCTGCAGAACAAAAGATCATCAGAATAAATTTGTCTGAAGAATTTGAAGTTGTCGACTGCCTGCAATTACATTGTTGAATTTTCTTTGTCCGACTCACCTTAATGCAGCCAGTGTGCCCCCTATGTACCTCTTCAAGAAATCAATCCTGTCGGTATCATGGACAGTGTCATTGCTAGATGCATTACCTGAAGAGAGGAAGGAGGATAATAGATATCAAAGAATGAATTACAAACGGTGATGTCTGCATAAACATTGACAGAATTTTCTTGGAGTAACTGAACCAAAAATTTGGAGATCATCGTAGTCTGAAACTAGACTTGCCATTCTCTTGGATATAAATAGGAAGGTCACCATAGGATTCTTTCAGGTACTGCAGCGCAAGTTGCAATCCTCTGGGATCATTTGGAATAAATGATGGGGCATGCTGCACTCCAAAGAAAAAAAATGTACCTGTCACAGCTCGCAGGATGAACATAATTTCAATATCTTGCTCAATTATATGGGCTTCTGAGTGCATTTTATTTATTTTCTTTAATCTCTCGTGTTACATTAGAATTCCTAAATCACAACTTCATGTCTAAAACAGCTGAAGTCGGCAGCATCTATGACAAAACATGGATGAAAAATTTTACCTTACCAATCGGTGGATCTGTTTTAGAACCTGCATCAGAGAAATAAATACTCCATTAGATGTGGCATTGGGCTCACACATGTCATAAAATTGTAAATATGTTCAGAAGCGTCAACAAATTATTTGGTCAGTACATATGTTACAATTTGAAATTTTTGTTTGCCTCAATGTGTTGTCACTAGATTAGTGAATCAAATTGCCCACTCCTATGCCCAAAAAATTATGAGCAATGCAGCAATAATTGACAGAAAAATCGCTTACCTCTGTAGTAAACTGACATGTCAGCTGCGTAGTCACAAACACCCTTATCTAAAGGGCGATCATTCACATAGAGAGAAAAGTAGTGATTTATTCCAATGAAATCCATAGAACCCTTGACAGCTTCGCATTGGACTTTTGTGAAAGATGGAAGGCGAGAACCAACAATCTTCTTCATTACTTGTGGGTAATCTCCAAACACCAAGGGCTCTAGTATCCTACAAAACACCATAGGTTTGTTAGCTCCATGTATGTTTCACATTTCAGATGCAAAGATAGTCAAAATAACATACCAGCCGAACATGAAGTCCTGACATCTTTTAGTTGCTTCTAAATCCATAGTAGAGTTTGTTAATGGATAAGTCCAAAATGAGTAAACATTTATGCCAACAACTCCTTTTTGCACGGCCTACATGCAAAACTCATTTTATGGACGCACAAAACTTTGCAAGTGAAAATACAAAGTGAGAAGCTAAAAGGAGTGTGTTTGTGTAGTTCTAATTTTTGACACAAGATTACTCACTTCATATTTTCCTCTGTACAGTCTAGCAGCTGATGCATGTGCCAATAACATGTTATGGGCTGCTATATATGGTTCCACAGTTGAGTCCCCTACAGTACACTTTCTTAGTCCGAAAGGATCGGAGCAACGTCCGGGTGGGATCTGTCCGGTATCGTATGACCCAATTGCAGCGACATTAGGTTCATCTATAGTAGTCCAGTACGAAACCCTGTCTCCGAACTCTCTGAAACACACATCTGCGTACGCTGTGAAGTCTTCCCTGCAATTTGCAGTACTACTTGTGAGGAAATATCACTAGGAATCCTCTGAACATTTTCAGCTTTAGAGCAATGTCATCACTACAAGGGAAAGGTATGTGATCTTACACAATTCTAGGGCTTAACCATCCTCCATACTCATCATCCAGAACCTGAGGAAGATCCAGTTGATAAAGCATAACATGGACTTGGATCCCTGAAGAAACACAAAGGTCGCAGAGGTTCAGATAGTGGAGGGAAAAAAAGATGGTCACCTATGACTAATTTATTACTATCGCTCGCATGTAAGGTTGTTCAAACATACGGATGTTTTGTCACTGCAATACAAATTTATAAATTATTGCATAGAAGCGTACCACGTTTCACTAGCTCATCTATAAGGTTATTGTAGTACTCTAGCCCTTTTTGGTTGACAGCTCCCCTCCCACCTGCAAATCTCAATTTAAAAAATAATAATTAGAAGATTTTTGGAAATTCCTTGTGTGCTAAAATGGAAAATTTCTGAAATGCTTATACTTGGAATAAGCCTTGACCAAGAGATGGAGAATCTGTAAGCCTCTAGGTTAGTGTCAGTCATGAGCTTGACATCATCCTGAAACATCAGACGATATTAAGGTTAAAACAAGTAACTAGTCCGAGTTTTCCTTTCAAAACTCTGAAATACTTCAATGCAGCAAAATTTTCTTGTTAGACAAAAAGGATAACATTTTTTTCACAGACCAGACACAAGACATAGCACTATATACTTCACTAGCTAAACATCACATCAATCAACAGAAAAATCAGCACTGTAAGCAAAGAAAAGTATACAGAAGTATGCTAACACGCCCAGTCCAGCAGTTCAATGTCTGCGTAGTAAATTTAACCGTGTACCTTATATTTGTGGTATCCATCGGCAGCTATGTCACCGGTGCTTTTGTCCGGCACTTTCCCTGTTATCCCAAACGAGAATATAGTAAAAAAAAAACCCAGGACTCTCAATTTGAAACTAATGCAACAGGCATGAATTATTATTGATCAACATCAGCGTCCAGTTCTTGTTTTAGACCGTATTCTTTTGGGTGGCGGCCGAAGTTTTTTTTTCTTTTGGCTGTGCTTTTTGAGACGGTGATAAACGGCAGAGATGCTGACGTGGCCGAAGCATGTGTCGGTGGACTCGAGAAGCTGTTTAAAGATTCAATTTTGAGAAATTACTTGAAGAAACTATCTATTTATTTTGGTTTCTTTGGAAGCTGAAGCCAAAAGGTATCCTAAAAACTCAAAAGAATAGGCCTTAATCAGTTTTTGCAAAACTGACAGGTTACCTGCGTGGGTGAAGGTATCCCAAATGCTTGGGCTCCTGCCATCCTCAGCAACAGCACCCTCATACAACCCAAAAAAAATCCAAAACAGTAAAAGTAAACGTCCATCAAAGCAACCAGAATAAGCGGACTAAATTACGCAAGAGAAATATCAGCTCAGGCGAAACTAATTGGATTAGGGATAGACTATTGCACAAGTGACTGAAATTTTTTATCTTTCAGTCACCTAAAGTTGCATTTTGAATCACCTGAAGTTGCACATGTTTTTTTGGAGGCGAGCTGCAATTTTAGTTGATTGAGAGTGCAATTTCAGGTCACCTGAAGTTGCACTTTGAATCACCTAAAGTTGCAGCTGTTTTTTTTTTAGGGAGGCTGCAAGTTTAGTTTATTGAGAGTGCAATTTCATGTAACTGAAATATAAAAAAAATTCAATCGTCTGTGCAATAGCAAAACTGATTGGATTATTATTAGATCACAATTATTACCTGATATGCCGAGCTTGCAGCTCCAAAGACGAAGTCCTGCGGGAAGTCGCTTCTTGTGAAGCCAAGAACAGGAGCTGCATCATGCAGAACAGAGAGAAACAGCGAGAGGGAGAAGAAGGCAATGGCAGCCATACGATAATGTACCCTGCAGCGAGCGAGAGGGGGAGGAGGATACGTCCTAAGAGTTCATCTCGTCCAATTAATCGTCGGACTGGATAAGGGAGCAGTCCACCTCTTTCGTCCAAGTCCACGTCGAAGGCAGCCGAAGAGCAGAAAATGTCACTAGTCGCAAAATCACAACAGCTCACGAGTGAACAATCTTTGTTTTTGTATGGCAACCGTGCCTGCGTTGATACCACTCTGTTGCAAATTACAGGAGTATATATTTTGTGTGGAAACACGAATTAACAATGTTCTAAAATCATCAAGAGAAAGAGAAGAGAAAAGGATCACAGTCTGTTTTTTTCTCTTCAAGGTGGCAAGGTGGGGTAATTGGGACGGAGTAGGGAGTAGAGGTAGTTTTGGGAGAAATCAGAGGAGAAATTGAGGAAAAAGAAGGATACAAAGAGAAGGGAAACAGAGGAAGGAGTAGAGCCTGTTGGACTTTGGGTCTCCTAGGGTTTAGATCTAGAGGGTTCTATACGGGTTCGAGTGATACACGGAGAGAGAGATCAATAGGGTTAGGGATACCGACCGTCTGTCGCGCTGGATGAAGAGCCGGCCATCGCTGGTTCGTCGGTGAGGTCTGCGCACGGGCAGCGACGGTCGGGGAAGAAGGTGGCGTCTCCCTGGCGGCAGCGTTCGGTGGCGGCGGTGATGGAACTTCCCGTCGCTGGAGCGCCCCCTTTCCGATCGGTCTAGGGTTTGTCGGTGGGGTTTGTGGCGGCACGGTGAATCTCGTCATGCGTGCCGCCCCGGCCCCCACCTCTATTTATGTGGCGTGGCGGCGGGCCCACCGACCAATTGGTGGCGCCCGATCGTATGCGGTCAGGGGTGGCATTTGGCGTTGGGCCAAATGCCTGAGATCACCCTAACATTCTCCCCCTTGATCTCAATCTATGCTTTAACTTTAATTACTTTTGACTTTACTCATTCCATCGCAGATTGGTACATAGAACATGTCTCATCGTCACGGTCAATCGCCGATAGATTTAACAGCTACAATACACTCTCTCTGCGAAATAGTTACTTTAATCTTTTGGGCCAACTTTTAGTCCAGAATCATAGGCTTTCCTTAAACCCATACCGGCTACATGTTCTCTCGAACACGTTGGGTGGTAAGCCTTTTAAGCGGATCCGCTAACATCTTTGCGGTACTTATATGCTCAAGACTTATAATTTGATCCCGAACTTTGTCTTTCACAACATAGTACTTTATGTCAATGTGTTTGGCAGCACCACTTGACTTATTGTTGTGGGCATACATTCTGCGGGTTCATTATCACAAGTACAATTTAAGTGGTCTATTGATGTCGTCAACCACTTTTAAACGGGTATGAACTTCTTTAGCGATTCACCGCCCGTAGCCTCATAACATGCTACAAACTCGGCATACATTGTGGATGATATAGTGACGGTTTGCTTAGAGCTTTTCCACGATATAGCTCCTCCAGCGAGAGTGAACACATATCCGGATGTCGACTTTCTATCATCTCTCGCATAATCAGAATCTGTATACCCCACTATATGGAGTGAATCTGATCTTCTGTATGTCATCATGAGGCCTTTTGTTCCTTGCAAATAACGCAAGACTTTCTTTATCAATTTCCAATGTTCTATTCCAGGGTTGCTCTGCAATCTGCCAAGTAACCCGGTAACAAACGCTAAGTCAGGGCACGTACACACTTGAGCATACCGCAAGCTTCCGACGGTGAAGCATATGGAACCGATTTCATTTGATTGAGCTCGTCTTGGTTCTGGGGCATTGAAAATCCACATATCTGCGCCCTTGACTATAGGTGCAGGTGAAGGACTACTTTTATGCATACCAAATTTCTTTAAGACTTTCTCTATGTATGCCTTTTGTGATCCCAATACCCTTTGTTTCTATCCCTGAATTTCGATCCTAGAACGAACGAAGCTTCACCAAGATCTTTCATATCAAAGTTTGAGAACAAAAACTTCTTTGTCTCGATGAGCAGACTAACATCACTACTAGCCAAGAGGATATCGTCCACATACGAGGATTAGGAAGATAAACTTCCCATCTTTAAACTTTGCATAAACACAGTTGTCCTCTACATTCTCTTTAAACCCAAATTTTCTTATTGTACTGTCAAACTTCAAGTACCACTGTCTTGAAGCTTGCTTTAACCCATAAATCGATTTCTTTAGGCGGCATCCCATTCTTTCATTTTTCTTCCACGACAAAACCTTTCGGTTGTGCCATGTAAACATTTTCCTCCAAATCCCCATTAAGAAATGTCGTCTTTACACCCATCTGATGTAACTCTAAATCATAATGTGCTACTAATGCCATTATGATTCTGAAGGAATCTTTACATGAGACTGGAGAAAAGGTCTCATTGTAATCAATCCCTTCTCTTTGCGTAAAGCCTTTTGCCACAAGTCGCGCTTTGTATCTTTCCACATTCCCTTGGGAGTCAAGCTTTGTCTTGTAGACCCATTTACAGCCTACTGTTTTGGCTCCTTTAGGAATAATTTTCAAGTCCCAGACTTTATTAGACTTCATGGACCTCATTTCCTCTTCCATGGCATCAAGCCATTTTGAAGAATTTTCGCTTCTCATGGCTTCTTCAAATGAGGTGGGATCATCCTCCATTTGAAATTCCTCTGTATGATAAATCTGATAATCATCAGAAATAGCTGATCTTCTTACTCTTTGAGACCTCCTCGGGGCTTCCTCATTTGGTACATCTTCTGTTTGAAATTCTTGTTGCTCCCCTCATCGTGGCAATAGGTTTTATAGGATCTCAAGAACAGGTTCCTCATTATCATTCATTGTTGCCACAGGAGGAACAATAACAGGTGCTGACACCACAGTTTCTTGCACCGTCGGTGCAGCAACAGCAGGTAGTGTGAAGAATGTCTCTTGAATCATCGGAGTGGGCGCATACACCCGCTTCTCTTCAAGGTCAATCTCTCGAGCTACCATGCTCCCCCACATCATTTCATTCTCTAAGAAGACAGCGTGTCTCGTTTCTACAAAATTTGTATATCTGTCTGGACAGTAGAAATGAAAACCTTTTGACTTTTCAAGGTAGCCAATGAAATGACAACTTACTGTTTTGGGATCAAGCTTCCCAAGGTTTGGGTTAAATACTTTAGCCTCAGCAGGACTCCCCCACACACGTAAGTGGTTTAGTGAGGGAACTCTTCCTGTCCACAACTCGTACGGTGTTTTGGGCACCGACTTACTAGGCACTCTGTTGAGAATATGAATGACGGTTTTCAACGCTTCCATCCATAAACTCAATGGGAGTGTGGAATAGCTCATCTTGCTTCGCACCATATCCATTAAGGTACGGTTGCGTCTTTCAGCTACTCCATTTTGCTGATGTTCGCCCGGTGTAGAACACTGGGCCACTATGCCATTTTCCTGTAAAAACCTTGCAAAAGGTCCAGTAACTTGTCCATATGGGGTATGTCGACCGTAGTACTCCCCCCCACGATCAGATCGGACTATCTTAATCTTTATATCGTGTTGGTTTTCAACTTCAGCCTTAAATATCTTGAATTTATCCTAGGCTTCATTTCTTTCTTTGATTGGATAAATGTATCCATAACGGGAGTAATCATCCGTGAATGTTATGAACAAGTCATATCCATCCACACTTTTCACAGAAAAAAGGACCACAAATGTCTGTGTGAATAATTTGTAGAACTCCTGTGCTTCTTTTGGCGTCTTTCTTATTTTTCTTTACATATTTTCCTTTAATGCATTCTCTGCATTGTTCTAGGTCTGAGAACTCTAATAGAGGAAGAATTTCATTCTTAACTAGTCTTTCTATTCTCCCCCTCGAAATATGGCCTAAACGACAGTGCCATAATTTCGACGACTCATCTAGAATTCTCTTTCGTTTCCTGTTTACATTCATAGACGAGGATTCAATTACTTTCTCGCACGCGACGTTCCCATTATCGCATACGACATTCACATCATCACATAATGATAACAAATAAAGCTCATTTTGTAAGATGGCAAGACCAACACATTCTTTATTAAACATTATTTCACACTTGCCATTTCCAAAATTACAATCATAACCATCATTGTCCAAATTTGAAACACTAATCAAATACCTCTGTAAAGAGGGAACATAAAGGACATCTCTAAGTAAAAGAGTGAAGCCATTAGCTAGCTCTAATGAAAGATCGCCAACGGCTTCAACTTCAGCTTGGACTCCATTTGCGACTTTAATACATCTTTGTTTTCTTTGCGCAGTCCTCGTCGAACGGAATCCCTGTAAAGAATTAGCAACATGAACAGTTGCTCCTAAGTCAATCCACCAAGTGGATTTCGAATATTGCACATACAGGGATTCATTTATATAGGTAATAATGTTCTCACCTTTCTTTGCCATTATCATCTTTAAGTAATCGGACAGTTCTTCTTGTAGTGTCCTGTCTTCTTCTTGATGAAGACAACGATCCTTGTCTACAAACAAACTTATTCTCGTTGAGGTGATGGACAGAGGCTTTTCCCTTGTTCTTTGAGAAGGAGTTACTGTTGAAGTTCTTTTTCTTGTTATCCTTCACATAGTTGATAGAACCACCATGTGAGGATTTAATTCTTTCCTCCTCTTGCACACACATAGCTATGCACTTTTCCAAGTCCCATTTCTCGAGTGCATATTGTAGTTGACAACAAAAGTGTCAAACTCTTTTGGCAAGGAAGCAAAAACCAAATGAATAAGGAACTCATCCTTGAGAGCCAAATCCATTGGTTTAAATTTGGATGCCAAGTTGCTCATCCTTAGTATGTGCTCTCTTATACCACTTGCCATTACAGTACCTTTCACCACAAGTCGCTTAATCATGTTTGTGTAGCATAAGTCTTTGAAGAGCCAAGTGAACCGACTCTTTATTTTATCAAGGTACTCGTGATGTGTCACACTCTGCGATTGAGCTCACAATTGCAGCTCAATTGTGTTCTTTATCACAGCCATACATTTCTTGTTGGTCGTGGTCCATTTCTTATGCTCAAGGTCATAAGACATCCGTAAGGGAGCATGATCCTCTGTCTTTTCTCGCCAAGCAAGATCATCCTCATTTTGATCCTCACCGGTGCCATAGGCTCGGTGGGGCGTCTTTGTAGTGAGGACCCGGTCCACCTCACCAAGATAAACGCTAAGTCTATCTTTTCTTCCACTCTCCATAATTATCTCCTTTGAGAGTGGGGATCTCTCGATACAACTCATCAAGTTGTATCCACCAAAAATAGTTCAAATAAAGTGAGAACGTAATAAAGAAAATTATATGCCTTATTTCCAACGTTGGTCAAAAATACGACATACAATTAAAACAATTTTATCTATACATTAAATCTACATCACCGTTGGCGTAAATAGAAATAATGCATAAAATCATCAATTAAAAATTATAATATCATTACTATCAACGTTGGTCAGAAAATAACAATATCATAAATCTCTGGAAATTATATCTATCTTTCCAAAATTAAATTCTCCCGTTGGTTCGAATTTAATAATGAAAATTAATCAATATTAACTTTTGCAATGAAAGCGTAATTATTCTAAAAATAATTCATTATACAGAAGCATTATACTGTACACATTTAATCTCTGAAAAAATTAACACGTTGGTGCAAAAATTTACAGAGATTTTAAATCAAATTTCAATCAAATTCACTCATAAATGCTTCTGGAAAAAATTAAATTCATTTTCGGGATTTTACTGTTCAAAATGGCTATTTGGCCCATTCAGCCGCGACCACGGCCCATGGCGGCCCGCTCTCCCCCGCGCCTCACGCGCGCTTCTCCCCGCGCCAAAGCCGCAACCTAGGCCTGGTCGGAAAGTCCCTTCACTTTGGGCGAAAGTGGCCGGCTCTTCCTCAGCCGTCCGATCGAATCCGATCTGATCGGACGGCCGACCGCGCGCGTGGTGGGGATCAAAATCCCGAAACCCTAACCCTAGCCCCATTCTCGCCCGCCTCCTCCCGAAAACCACGGACGGGCGACGGCGCGCGCGCTCGCGCGAGCGGCGGCGCGGAGAGGCGGCAGCGGCGCGCAGCGCGGCGGCGGCGGCGGCCGAGCGCGGCAGCGCCATGGGAGGCGCGGCGACGGAGGGCAACCCGAAGCGGAGCGCTGGCGGCGGCGGCTCGCGCGGCGCCCAGCAGCGGCCGGCGGCGCGGCGGCGCCGGCGCGGCGGCGGCGGCGGCCCCGGCATCTCGACGCAGCGCGCCACGCGACGCCGCGCAGCGCCGGCGGCACGCGGCGGCGCGGTAAGCCCTTTCTTTGCCGTTTTCTAGGGTTAGGGGTTTTTCTTTGAGCTTTTCTTTTCCGCACACCGGTCAACCGACGGCGGTCGTTCATCTTTCCCCTGTCAAATCTACGCCTAGGGTAGGCTCTGATACCAATGTTGGACTTTGGGTCTCCTAGGGTTTAGATCTAGAGGGTTCTATACGGGTTCGAGTGATACACGGAGAGAGAGATCAATAGGGTTAGGGGTACCGACCGTCCGTCGCGCTGGATGAAGAGTCGGCCATCGCTGGTTCGTCGGTGAGGTTTGCGCACGGGCAGCGACGGTCGGGGAAGAAGGTGGCGTCTCCCTGGCGGCGACGTCTCCCAGGCGACGGCGTTCGGTGGCGGCGGTGGTGGAACTTCCCGTCACTGGAGCGCCCTGTAACATCCCAAATTTTTGCTAAAATAAAAATAATTAAATAAATAATAAAAATGGAATAAAATAAAATTAAAATTAAAATAAGTATTTTTGTGCCTGAGTTTTAAATTTGGATTTGCCCTGAATTTCTGTTTTTGAAAAAGCTGGATTTGAAAAGCATTTTCAGAAAAACCTAAAATTATTAAAATAAAATAATATTTTGATTTTGTATAAAAATCTTATGTCAAATTAAAATTTGGAGTTATTTGGATTTTATTTGGTTCCCTGGTTTTTTCTGGAGTTTAAAAATGTATTTTTGAAATTAAAAAGAATTTTAAGTATGAAAATTAAATACCAACATTAGTTGGAAATATTTTTATTAAGTTTCAAATGTCTCCAGGAGGTTCTAGGAATTTTTCTGGAATTTTTGGAGCTCATTTAGTATTTTTCTGAGGCTTAATGGATTTTCTGGGGTTTTCTGAAAATCAAAAACTAAATTCTGAAAACAAAATCCTCCTCCCCTCCTCCGGCCGCCACGTGGACGGCCGGATTGCGCCCACGTCACCCCGCCGGCACATCCCGCCTTCCACCTCCCGATGGCTGCCACGTCGCCTCCGATCCATCCCCACCGTCCGCCTTCCACCCGCGCCTCCCCCTCCTCTTTCTCTCTCTCCGGCCGCATGGCCCCACCTGTCGGTACGCCACCCCGCTCTCCTCTCTCTTCCTTCCCGGCCCCACCCGGCAGTCACTCCCCCGACTCCGTCTCTCGCTCGCGGCCCCGCCGTCGGCCGCGCCGCGCCTCTCTCTCGCGCGTGGACCCCCCCGTCGGCCGTCACCTCCGCGCCTCCTTCTTCCCGGGCGCGCGCCGCCGGCCGTTGCGCCGCCCCGCCCTACCCGGCGCCTCGTCTCTCAGCAGACGCGCCCGGCTCCCTAACCTCCCGCATGACGCGCGCCCGCTTCCCACTCCCACGCCCCACTCGGCCGCACCCTCCGCAACCGCCGCCACTCCCGATCTCTCCGGCGACCAATTCAGCGCGCCGCCGCCCGCTATAAAGCCCTCCCGAGCACCTCCTCACCTCGCTCCACTCCCGACGCCTCGGCTTCCCTCCGTCGCCCGAGCCCCGCAGCGTGCGACTCGCCTCGCCGCTGCCGACAACCGGCGAGCAATCGCGCCGCGCGCCGCGCACTCGTGCCTCAACGACGATCCTCGGCTTCCTCGGCTCACCGCGAAGACCCTCCACCTCCTCGCGAGCTCCCGACCACCGAGCGCGCGCCGCGTTGTGCCGAGCGCCCTCGCCGCCACGCTTCGCCCGGCGTGTTCCCGCCACCCCGGTAAAGCCCACACCCTCCTCGTGATCGCCGCGCTCCTCTCTCCCCTCTCGCCCATCACCGGCCGACGAGCCGCCGGCGCCGGCGAGCCGGCCCGAACTCTTTCCCGGCCGGCCTGGCCACGTCAGCGACCATGCTGACATGGGCGCCACGCCCCCTGCCACCTCGCCTCCCCCTCGCTCGGTCAGCGCCACGCCAGCCCGGCCCCGCCATCCGTGCCACCTCAGCCGCCCCTTCCGTCTGTGAGCTCGGTCCATGGACCAGGGCCCACTGTCAGCCGGTGCCCCTCATGGCTGACGCAATGCTTGCGCAAGAATTCGGTTTTGTCTCAGAAAAATAATCCAGCCAAAATTAAAATCCTCTGCTGACGTCATAATTCTCAATTTCCTTTATAAAAATAATTCCAGAAAATCTTCTTTTTCCATTTTCTCTCTTTTCAAACTTCCCGGAGCCCGTTCTCCTTCTTCTTAACTCCGATTGAGTCCATTCAAATTTCTAAATTCATCAAAAATTCCCCTCTATCCATTGCTAGCCTCAATTCAAATATTTGAGTTCAATTTGAATTTAATTTGAGTTTATTTGAATTTGGTGGGTTATTTTGACGTGTAGACTTCGACGATTCGGGAAATTTCTTCGACGAAGATTCAAGCCAATTCGAAGGGCAAGGCAAGTCACCCTCCTTGATCATGTTGATCCTAATTTTCAAAATAAAATTATTTTGATTTAAATTATATTGCATGCATATCTTTATTCAATGTATTTCAATTCAGTTTTAAATTTAGTTAATGCCTACTTGTTAATCCCTCCATTGAATTTGAATTCCTCAATACCTTGTCACCCTAGATTCAAACTCTAGTTAATACATTAGTGTTGGCTAGAGAGTTTATTCAAATGCTTAGCCCTGCGAAGTTATATTATTTGTTTTTGGGATATCTTTCACATAAAATGATAACTCTGTTTACATAAAATGATATGCTCTTGACTTTGGTGAGTCAAGGAGGTTTATGAATTATTTTGAAAATAATTATAAAACTGGTTTAGACTTAGGCAATTGGTTAGAGTGGTGGGTGCAGGCATGCCCTGTTGGTTGGAGCCGCAGTGGTTGATTGTCGTGCACGGGGGTATGTGGTTGGGCCTGAGTCAGATTAAGGACTGGTCTGTGAGCTACTATTGCAAAGCCCTAATCGTACTACCACATGGTGGTATTGGACACCGGTGAATAATTTGTGAAGTCCCAACCTGAGCTGAGTTGTAGGTTGAAAGTGAGCGTGGTTGGTGCCATGTGAAGTCTCACTTGGGCGAGCATGGTTAAGCCATGAGAAGTTTCGTCTAGGCTCAAGAGGGGGTCCCGGTCTGGTGGATTCCTTACTGGGGTGAAACCTTAGAGTTGGCTCGACCAGGTTGAAGGTCAAGGGGGTGGCATTTGGCCGTTGGGCCAAATGCCTGAGATCACCCTAATAGAGCCAAGCTCCAACCAACGTGCTAAGCCTGGCCTCTATCAGCCCAGCGGGGCGGCGCGTCCGTGAAAGCAATGGTCCTCCCGTTTCTTTTAATGTTCTTATTGCCTCCTGTTATTACTTTTTATTAGGGGTGTAAATGGGTTGGGTTAATCCCAATCGATCCGGTACCGGATTCGAAAAGGGAATTTGGTATCCGATTGGATTCGGATTCGGATAATTCATGTCGGATTCGGATTCGGGATAGTTGTTATCCGACCGAATAGTATCGGTATTCGGATACCAGATAATTATCCGGTCGGATATTCGGTCGGATATCTGGTGAGAGCTAAGAATTTAGCTTTTATTTTGCTAGTATTTGTTTTTTTATGTTGGTTGGTTGAGGTGTGCAGTGTATAGAAAGTTTTTCTGGATGTACAAAAGTAGTTGGGCTAGTTACCGCACAGTAGTTGGTACGACAAAAGGCAACCACTCCATAACAGAGCCCAAACCTCATCAAAGTTTCTTGAGCATCCGCTTCAATACACCAAGTGTAATGTTAGTGTGCTACTAACATATATACAAACATGTGAAACACTGAAAAGCTTGCACAACTGAACAAGAAGAACATCGTCGCACAACAAAGAATGAAGCCATCTATTGATCTGTAAGTGCTGTTCCATTTTGGCATGATCTTGACGTACAAGCTGACGAAATGCACTCCCGTTACGATTACACCAAGCAACGATTTGTTACCGAATTCAAATCATGCGTCGATCATGCTTTTATTCAATTCCCAGCAGTTCACAACAAATTAACGAGAAACATGCAGCATCCATCTCGCAAGAAAACCAGGCAGCAAGCCGACGGTCATCAAGCGGGGGCCGGGAGGGGGATGGCGGCGACGGTCTTCTTCCACGGCGAGCGGGCGGAGATGTCCTCCCACCACGCCTTGACGTGCGGCCTGGACGTGATGAGCTCCGCCTTGGGGGTCAAGCTCAGGTACAACAGGTGCGCCATGTGGTTGAGGTCGGCGAGGGTGAACTCGTCGCCGGCGAGGTACTTGTTCTTGTCGAGGTGCGCGTCGTAGACGTCGAGCACCTTGGCCAGCACGTGGGCGTGCTTGTCCACGATGACCGGGTCGGGCTCGCCGCCGAGCATGGGCTTGATGAGGAGCTGGAACACCAGGTCGGAGACGGCCGGGTAGAAGTGGTGCGCCTCCACCTCCAGCTCCGCCGACGGCGTCGGGAGCAGGTCCGGACCCTCCGACTTGTACTCGGTCGCGATGTGCCGACGGCAAATTCGTGCGGTTAGTCATGTTAACAAGGCGTATGATTTTTAGAGCGCGGATCGAGTGGATTAATTTCGTTCGTACCGAAGAGAAGCTCATCTCCATCCTGGAACGCGGGGATCTGGCCAAAGGGCTGCATGCACGTACGTACCATGCAGTGAATCACACCGAGAGAAGAGCAAAGGTTAACAAAGCGTGCATGCATGAACAAACTTACGCGAGGTATAGAAGGAACGCATCGATTGACCGTCTGGTCATCCTACTCAGACGTACGTTGATGCCGAGGAATTCGGGCTTCTTGTGGTCGCCCTTGCCGAGGTCGACGACCACGAGCTCGTAGTCGAGCCTCTTCTCGTTCAGCAGCGCCGCGATGCGCACCACGTTGTACGAAATCGCCATGCCGTGCAGCTTCCTGCTCGGCGTTAGAGGTGGGTATTGGACTGTGCCGTATCGGTATGGTTCAGGTTCACTGTGCTCCAGACCACTTCACGTCGTGCTAGCTTGATCCAGTCAACTCATCATGCCGTGTCATGTAGGTCCGTCTCATCTCCGACCAGACCCAAGCACTGCCCAAAGCCCGCCGTTCAGGCGTTCGTGCCGTGCCAGCCCAAGACTAGCCCGAAATAATCATACACGACGAAAGCGGCGGCGACGGCTACCATCTTCCTTTCTCTCGTACCTGCCTCGTTAAAAACTAGTTAAAATTGAATTAGTTGCATAAAAACATGGGCACCCAATGATGTAAATATTTCATGAAAAAGTGAAATTTCTTTGATATCTTAAAAATACAATCTTACAGTCTCGATAAAAACCTTACGCTCCAGAGTGGGGTTCCCCGAATAAAGAAAAGAGTACAACAATAATATATGTATATACTAACTATAATAACATATGTAAATGGTATCTACTTATCAATATCTAGATCACTCGTGTGTTCGAGTTCAGCATATGCATGCACAAATTTCATAATTTTCTAGTTGATGATGTTGCCGCTCTTTAGCTAATTCCTAATCCTCTGAATGTTGCAACTTCCGAATGTTGATTCTCCCGAACGATTCTTCTGAAGTGAATGTTGTGCCGACCGTTGTCTCTCTCAATCATCTCTCAGCTTAAGAAATCAGGTGTTCAGCTCTCTGCTCTCCTAGACTCCTAGGCCAGTCTCAATGCAAGATTTCACCTCTCAGTTTCCAAGATATAAAACAAAACATGAAACAAGTCTTTTCTCTCAGTGTATAGTTTCATTGCGCGGTTTCATAGGTTATTTTAGCCTTTCTGTGGTCCCCTCTTCCTTCTCTTCTCCAATCAGAAGCACGCTCGCACGGGATGAAACCCAACAAGGCTCTCAGTGGGGATTTCACACGATTACCAACGTTTTGGAAACAACGCTCAAAGGTTTCATGGGGATGAAACGTTTTCCTTCTCTCTCCTCCTAGTTTCATGCAAAAAGCTTCTTTTGGCTGATATGGCACCGTATTTAATGTGCATGAAACCATCCATGAAACTCCATTGAGACTGACCTAAAGCTACTAGCGACTAGTCTACTACTACTACCAATCTACCACAAGAGCCAGAGCCCACCGAACCTCCCTACAGCCACACCTCATTCTCCTGGCCGCCTCCCTACACGGCTGTAGCAAATGTATGATGAGGTTTAGCCAAACACATATGGGCATGGAATTTTATGGGCACCTGGGCGGAAAGAAAACAAGGCGTTGTCTGCTACAAATTGAGGGTGGTTTATTTAGGTTGATGGTTTATGATTTAAATATTTAAATTTTGATTGTTCGTGAAAGGCAGTACGTAGAGAAAAATAGTCGAACTCAGTACACTTTTTAATACAATTTTCTTATTGACGTACCGTTTAAAAACTAATTATTGTAGGTAGTATAAACATAAGCTAACTTTAAGCCAAAAGAACTCGGCCTAAGTTCAAAAATCTACAAGTAGGCCACAAGGATAATATGTGGCAAAGAACCAACAATTAAACTAGTGTTAGAAGCTGTTCGTATTGGCTGATGACTTTTAGCTGTAGATAAAAATAAATAGTAATGCATGAAAAAAGTAACTAAAAAGTGAGAGATGCGTACGCATGACAAAAACGAGGAGTGAGTTGGGCGATATATCTGTAATATCTGTCTTATCTTCAAAACGAAACGATAGCAATAAGAGTGACAAAAACGTTTCGAAAAGTCAATATTAAGCTAATACCAACATGGACTTACTAAAGTTTGCGATGTGCGACACCGATCCAAACATGACATTCACTTTGGTACACCAGGTGTGTTGCTATCTGCTAACACACTACGCGCGTCCAACCGTGCTCTTCTCATAATTAAGGTCTGAAGGTAAACAAACTACAAAAGCCAGCAGATTGCACAATACGGTTTATTGCATAAATAAAACATCACGATTTTATTCCATTCCTGCGGTCTGGCCCACCGGCACCGTCCTCAAGGCCTCAAGCGGTCGGGAAGGGGATGGCCGCGACGGTCTTCTGCCACGCCGGGCGAGCGGAGATGTCCTCCCACCACGCCTTGACGTGCGGCCTGGACGTGACGAGCTCCGCCTTGGGGGTCTTGCTCAGGTAGAGCAGGTAGGACATGTGGTTCACGTCGGCGAGGGTGAACTCGTCGCCGGCGAGGTACTTGTTCTTGGCCAGGTGGGCCTCGTAGACGTCGAGCACCTTGGCCAGCATGTGCGCGTGTTTGTCCACGACGATCGGGTCCGGCGCGCCGCCGAGCATGGGCTTGATGAGGAGCTGGAACACCAGGTCGGAGACGGCCGGGTAGAAGTGGTGCGACTCCACCTCCAGCCACACCTCCAGCTTCGCCGACGGCGTCGGGAGCAGGTCCGGCCCCTCCGACTTGTACTTGGTCGCGATGTACCGGTTTATGGCACGGGACTCTGCAATACACGGCACGTTTTGTTAAGCGCATCGCACATCAAGAACATCAATTAGGACTAGCATGAGTTAAATCGGATTTCTAGATTCTTGATGTATCATCGCCTTATAGCCAAATCCACCAGATCTGGGTCTAGTTGATGGATTGATGGAGAGCGTGAATCACGTTAGAATCATCGTGTTCTTGGCGTGAAGGAACTAAATTAATAACGGAGCATTGCATGGGTGGTGTTAGTATTACCATAGAGAACTTCGTCTCCATCCTCCAGCACCGGGATCTGGCCGAAAGGCTGCAAGGAGGAAACCGCAGAGAGGAGAAAATTAGCCGAGCGAACACAAAAATTCTCCAAAAAAAGAAATGATCTTTGATAGGCAAAGCTGTCCAATTTTGACGAGGATCTAACGAACAGAGGAGGAAAAAGATAGGGTGCACGGCGACGGTTGGTTACGTTGAGCGCGAGGAATTCGGGCTGCTTGTGCGCGCCGGTGCGGAGGTCGACGGGGACGACCTCGAAGTCGAGGCCCTTCTCGTTCAGCGCCGCCGCGACGCGCACCACGTTCGGCGACAGCGGCATCCCGTACAGCTTCCTCGGCGCCATGTCTCCTCTTCGGTTCTTCTGCTTCCTCTCTCTCACCTGGCAATCTGCTATCCTCTCTCCCCCACTTTTCTGGCCTTATGAAGAGCACTGGTCTTTGAGCGAGTCAAGCCTCACGCTTTCACACTACTAGGACTTTTTTTTTTTGATATGCACACTACTAGGACTTGGCGTGCTTTCATACCGTGAAGTAAGGAGACGACGGCGAGCGGTCCAGCCCCAATGCAAGCGGCCGCCCATAATATCGGCGTAGGTGACCGGTGGTACCTGAGCAAGGGGAATTTAATTTATTTAATTAAAAATAAACTGTAGTAATTGAAAGAAGTAATTTCTAGATAGAAGGAACGAACGGTGGGAAAAGTAGGTAAGAGATACGTGTGCAAGATAAAAATGAGAGAAATAAAATATGTAATGTGTCCATGATCCTCGATTTATCCCTGGAGGAGGCAGAAGCGAGGGAAAAATATAGTGTTTATATTGAATATTGGTTTTGAGTCAATATGGGCACGTCCTAAATATATTATGGCATCAACAACAAACAAAACTCGTTATTTCGACGAATTAACGGCGAAACTGCTACGGCAAGTGCTAGTTTGGAACGGCCTTGATGGCGCGTGCCGTGGTTGGTGGGTACTACTACTGCAAGCAGCAGTGGCAAGCCACCGGGCGCCGCACATGGGGACGAAGAGTTTTTTTTATGAATAATTTATTTTTTATTTGAAATAATAGAAATATATGTGATCGAAAATTTTTTACAAAAAATAGGCTTCAGTCGCCTATTCGTCGGGCAATTGGAGCCTATCGGCCAACGGTCATGCGATAAGCAAGCAATCTGCCGGCCGTTGGGCGAATTTATTGCAGTCGTCAAATGGTCAAGCGACTGCATGCAGTCGCCTAATGGTCAGGCGACTGCGCTTCCAGTCACCGAAAGGTTAGGCGACTGGAAGCACAGATAAAAGGACCGCGTGACCGAGGCCGCTCAACTGCGCGGTGAACAAAAGAGACAGACGAGAGAAAAAGAGACAGAGGAGGAGAGGAAAAAAGGAGAGGAAAGAAAAGAGAGGAGAGAAGATGAGAGGGAGGGGGAGGAGAGGGGAGGAAAGAGGAGAGGGACGAGGGGAGGAGAGGAGGGGAAGAGGTGATTTTTGTGAAGTAATTTTTTTATTATATTTTAAATTTTGTATATGAAGTAGATAATTTATTTAGTGTTAGTATGAGTAGAAAATTGTAGATGTAAACAAAAATAGTTCAACTTTGGTATAGATAATTTAGTCAATGTAGTTTTAAAAAATTAGCAGTCGTAGTAACCTATAGTTGCGTAAAATTTAGTGAACACAGTTATAGAAAATTAGCATCGTTAGCAAATTGGCATATGTACAAAATTGTAGTTGTAGAAAATTCAGTCAACATTACGTAGAAATTAATCGTCCGTAAAAATTTGTAGTTATTAAATAATTCAATCAATATTTTTGTAAGAATTTCATAATTTGCTTTGTATAAAACAATAATATATAATATTTTTGATTAATTATGAATGAATGTAATGTCGTTAGTACATTAGAAAAACACATGTACCGTTGTAACCGGTATATAGGCATTTAAATCAATATGCCATATAAATGGTCGAAGCAATTAGGAATCATTTGCAATAGGGGACAGGTTGAGTAGCGAGAAAAGAGCGGCGTCGATGCGCGGTCTGGCAATAGGAAGTTAATGCTGCGAGGTTAGTGTAGTTGGTTACGAAAGGCGAACTGTTGATGCAATGTAAATTACAGTACATCAGTACTTTCATAGTGTGTGATGCGATTTGACTAGTTGCAAACTTGAAAATATATGCAGGCAGACATCAGCAATGCTGATACCCACTACACTAGAAAGTGCATCATGGTGTTGGAACCGTTCGTGAAGGTCCGAATAGTGTGGATTTGAGCAGTTTTTCGCAAGCCACTCTGGTACATCCGGACGGCGAGAATGCTCGAATCGCGGATGTGATGCATTGGCTTACCCGTTGTTTCTCGATAGACCTCGTGGTGTGCAGCGTTGTCATACAAAGGGCTTTGGAGTCGGTTTCCCATGGCCATCAGATGAGAGTTGAGAACATTGATGCGCATTGTTGCATGGAAGAGGTTTGTGCAAGGGTGCCAGTGCCATGGATACCAATGTATGATGCTTGTACAACCATGCCTACTAAAAGCTATGCAAGATCGTGTAGACGGCCATCATCCAGGAGGTGTGAGCAGCGCAGGCGGCCCGCTTGTTGGTGAAGAGAAGGAAGATTTTCGTGACGAGGTCGATGCGGTACATGGAGGAGAGGGAGAATGGCCACGCCATGGTGAGGGTACAGGACAAGCCAATGAAGAGGAGCATATGGAGTACATAGTGTATCAGATGAAGTACGATGACCAGACGGCTTGGGCTGGAGAGGAAGCTGTACAGGAGGACGACAAGGACAGTTCAGATAAGGACGAAGCTCCCGTCCCGCAGGAATGGAATCGGTTTGATGCTGAAGGTGTTGCAGCATATCACGAGCACGAATCACCGTAGGAGTATTATGGGACAGAGGTTCGGTTGTATGCAATGTTTGATGATAAGGAATTGCTACAAAATGCCATCAAGTTGTGGGCCCTGTCTATACAGCAGATCTTTCAGGTCGTGAAATCTAGCCAGGAGCAGTACATCGTGAAGTGCGAGCAGGCCGGTATTCCTTGGAGTAGGGCTGTAAACGAGCCGAGCTCGAGCGAGCTCGGCCTTCCAGGCTCGAGCGAGCGGTAGAAGCTCGAGCCGAGCTTGAGTTGGGGTCCGAGCCCGAACCTGGGCTCGAGCTCGGCTCGGCCTAAGCTCGAGTAGGCTCGAGTTCGGCTCGTTGAAGCTCGATAACAATTAAAATAATTTATTATGCATTATTTTTCAATAATAAAAAATTTTAAGTTCGAGCTCGGCTCTAATAAGCTCGATAACAGTCAAAATAATTTAAATACACACTAATTTTTAATAATAAGAAAAGCTCGAGCTCGAGTTCGGCTCGAGAAAGCTCGGTAAGAATTAGTATATATTACTATTTAAGCTCGAATCGAGGCTCGCGAACTATTCGAGCTCGGCTCGGTGAAGCTCGCGAGCTCGAGATCAAGCTCGAGTTCGGTTCGTTTAAAGTTCGAACCAGGCTCGAATCGAGCCTAGAACGAGCCGAACTCGAGTAGCTCGCGAGCTTCGAGCTTTTTTTACAGCCCTACCTTGGAGGGTGCATGCACGTAGACCCACGTATGAGACTCACTGGATTGTGTCGAAGGTAGAGCCAAACTTTTGCATTCTCTGTAGTGTTTTAGCGAGGCATCGTAACCTAATGACCGCCTTTATAGCCAATCTGATATGTGGAGAGATAGTGGAGAAGAAAGACATGGAGGTCACACACATTGTGGTAGCTATCGAGAAGAAATTCAAGTATAAAATTAGCTACACGAAGGCGTAGTGTGCGAAGCAGAAGGCATTGGAAAAACGGTTCGGGACTTTCGAGGCTCGCGAGAGGGAGCGCAAGAAAAAGAGGAAAATGACAACCAAGACAAAAGAGGTCGTCGAGAAGTTCAACGCCGAGCTCGTAAGGAAGGGAAAATGGGCCCGATCCACGCAGTAGGTTATACGAGCAGTTGGGTTGGTTAGCCGCACATGATGCTCTACGTTGTGCATGTAATGAAACCCTACGCAGCATGTTACCCCCAACTGTATTATAAAGTCTATTTTAATTCAGACAAGCATATTTTCTCGTTTTTATGCATTCGATTATTCCTATAGCAAGTTATCCAACAATATTAACATACCAGTTCTCATCCGTGTATGAATTCTTGGTAACATCATAATATCACTTACCCTCGTACTTACCGATCGTTCTTACTTCAATTGTTTTTAAAAAAATTTCAATATTTTTTTGCGTTACAACAACATGCAACGATCATAAACTCTTATTAAGAATCCAATAGATTATCTCCCGGTCGTAATATACAAAAATCACAAAATAGATTCCGCACTTCCATCATGTTTTCAGTCGCTGTACAGCCGAGCGACTGCAGTTGCTGGCGCTAGAGATGGCAAAATTATCCGTGGAGCCGGGTATCCGCGGGTATCCAACCCGAAAATAGTGGGTTTGGATGGCATTTTCTATCCATGGATAGTTCGGTAGTGTACCGATAAGAGTTCGGGTTGGATTTGGAGGCAAACCCTACCCATGGATATCCATGGATACCGAAGTGTGTATGACATGTGGGCCCTTCCACCTAGTATATAAGTAAAAATGAGGTGAGTGAAACCTAACCCACCCAATCCCACCCACCCCACCGCCACAACGATCGTCAGTCCTCTCCTTGCGCTGCGCCCACCTGTGCCCCACCACACTGTCCTCCTGCGCGCCGCCCACGCCGCCCGCTTGCGCGCGCCGCCGCCACGCCGTCCCCTTGCGATTGCGCCGCCGCCGCCCCCTTCCGCCTGGGCCGCGCGCACGTCCTGTTTTTTGGATATCCATTGGATATCGGGTATCCGCGGGTTTCGGGTTCGGGGCTCCTATTCGCCCCGAAAGTTATTTCGGGTTCGGGTTTGGATAGTACTTTCGGGTTTTGGATTCGGGGGGGGGAAAGAGCAGAACCCGGAGATATCCAACCCGTTGCCATTCCTAGCTGGCGCCCAGCCACAGGGCGACTGGAACCTATCGCCCAACCGTTGTGCGACTAGAACCTGTCGTCCAACAGTTTACAGATAGCTTTATTGTCGCGTGACCGTTGGGTGACAGGCTCTAGTCACCTAACGGTTAGGCGACAGGAACTTATTTTTATAAAAAAAATATTGGCCTAGGTATATTTCTATTAATTTAGATAAAAAAATAGATTATTTATAAAAAAATTCCAAAGATGGATCCGATCGGTCCGACAAATCTGGGGAGTTATTTGTTCTGCTTGCTCTACTTGCGGTGAGGTGCGAGTTATTTGTGTTTTTTAAGTTTACGTCGTAGAGCACTGAACACTGGGTCAATCGCCACCTACAAGTAGAACGGCCTCGTGTCTTCGATACATGATAACCCTGTTTGATATGGCTGTGGCTTATGGCTTTTGGCTGAAATTTTTAAAGTTTAACTGTTTGTGACAGAGATTACAGAGAGAAATACTCATTTGTAATTTTGGTTGATACAGATGTTGGACTTTTAACGTGTACTACAATTAACTTATAGATTCCGTGTTAAGAAAATATTCTGTTTAAAAGTTAGATACTATAATAAAAATCAAAAGCTATTTTTAAAAGCAGTAAAAAAACGGGCCTAATAATTAATCGCCACCGGGAGTGTTGTCTGCACCTAGCAGCCTTTCAGCAAGCTATACAGGGCTAGCGGCGATCGCGTGAAAGGACTGCGACCGCCGTGGAGCACACGTGTGCCACAAACACGTTCAGAATCCTCAGGCAGCTCCAGTACTCGCGATCTCAAATTAAGGCCTCGTCCATATTAACATAAACTCAAAAACACTTTTGGCTTTCGATTATTAACCATTAACTTTTGGTTGAGATTACATTATAATAATTGTTAGATTTTTTGAACCATTCAATTTAAAAAATGAAAAAAAATAAAAATACCGTTATATCTTTATAGTCAATGCAAAGGAAAAAAGAAAAAAAATAAAAAGCCAAACAAAATCAAATAAGTAAAAAAATTAAGAAGTTAACATATTTATTCCGGTTTCCGGCTTTTGAAAGCCAAAAACTAAGAAAGTCAGAATGAATAGACTCTAAAAAGGTAAATAGTTACCATCTATTATTTATTTATACTTTAATATCCATGCAACTTCAGAATAATAACGCAGAAAAGTCTTATAAGAGAAAAAAAATCAAAATAGACCGAAATTATAAGCCGATGTGTTCTAATTAACTTCTGACTTAAATAAACTGAAAACCAAAATAAACCAAAAGTTGAATCCGTATAAAACAGACATATGCGCAAGAGGAACAACAGACCTTCGGCAGAATGAGCCTCTCATGCTAACATCTTCAGGACAATGGTAAAACACGAACTGCGAAAGCATTGTTAAAGCTAGCATTCATAAATAACGATGCGCTCTGTTATGTTCATCTGCACAAGGGTCCTTTTAACCCTCCACAGAACATATCACCACCAAGATATATGTACAAATAATATCAGCTTTTGCTTAACCTCGGGAGAACGAGAGGGCACAAAGTTACTGTACAACCCTGATACGAGACAGAAAAATAGATACAGCTTAGGTTGCTACGGTTGATCTGATTGTTTTAGGAAATTGTACCACTCCAGCTGAAGCATTTCTCCGCCATTGACTGGGTCAAACTGGCATCTGTAGAAGCTGCAAAAATAATAAAAAGTACATATCAAATCCAAATCTGTACAAAGAAATTCAATTACCACAACAATCGATGTTCAACTTTATGCCCATACCCCGTACCTTCCATCCATACCAACAACTGCCACAGTATTCTTCTCATGGCCAAATGCAACAATGTACTGCTCACCCTCATGGAGCCTGAATTGAGCTACAGACCACTCGGAGTGGAAATATTTAGGCAACACGCCTGTCAGCAACAGAAAAAACCGAGTTAATATGTGATTGATCATCAACAACAAAGTCTTTTGTCCCAAACAAATTAAGGTAGACTAGAAATGAATCATTCTCAAGATCAAAGAGATAAGAGCCTTGAAAAAACTTACAATGCTAAAACCCTAAACCGTACAACTTGCTAGCTGAGTTGAGAACCTAAAGCACTACACCCATAACTTTCTTATGGTTCCGGTATGTGGATCGCTAACTTCTAAACGCTCCTATCCAAAGCTAATTTTTTACTTTATTTGCTTAGTCCTGGACAGAAAATCGAAAGATGTCTATGACACTTCCGTCTTGAGATCCAGGTCTTCATCTCATCCCAAGTAGCAAGTACTCAAAACCAATGACCGCTTACTTAGCTCATGTTCTAAACCATCAAAATACAACCCATACTTGACGGGTACAAACATAAAATGTAAGACACTAAGATCATTCACACAGTGTTCGGTTCCAAGCTTCCACCAAGAGAATGTATCAAAAGACATGTAAGACAAAAAAAAAAAAGTAACTTGGACACAAGTAACATAATGGATAAGGAAACAATATATCATGGAAATTGGAGCCTACAGAACAACATTCATTTATACTACTCTTTCGGGTTCACAAAAACATGTTATTTCGGGTTACGTGTAGTTAAAATTTTGACATTTTGGCAATCTTTGTCTTTCTAAATATTTAAATTGGATACATGAAAATTATGCGTGTAGATTCATCTTAAAAGCTACTTTCACAATATTATAATTTTATTGGGGGGGTGTCTACGTATGCACGTACATGTGTGTGTGTATAATAATTAGTGATAAAGTTGTATTTTGGAGACTGTGTTGATGTCCAAAACGACATGTTTTTGTAAACTGGAGGAATATTTTGTGAAAATTATGAACTTATCAAACATTAATAGGAACAAAGCCCAACCAAAAAAAACTGGGGCAGCTAATGATCACAGGAACACGGATAAGTTGTTCTTTTTTTCACTTTAGTTTTTTTTAATGAATTTTCACTTCAGTTTTAGCCATTTGGTTTTAGCAAATCCCAAAACCTTCTTGTACTTGGGATGTTGAAAGGCTCCGAAAGATAGATCATAGATGAGGCACAAATATAGCTTTTGCTACAGATTTAGGAAAAAGTAAAGATCAAGCATTACTACATATTTGGGTGGAAATAATTAAACAGTATCAAACAAGTACAGTGCCTTTAAATAATAAAACACACAAAGAAATATTAAAGCAATTTGCTCATTGAAATGAGAGAGACTTGAGGAAAAGAAGTGCTCTTTATTCTTCTACATAGCAAATTGTTTAATGTTACTTGCAAAATAAAACACAATGTACCAAGCCCTAAGTAAGATTCATCCAACATTTGATTCAAATTAATTTGTAAGTGTTTAGGAAGATATAAATCATGCCTTGTCCTTAGCGCATAAATTCTGAAAATGGAAATTTCAAGTGAATTACATGTCACCACAGCAAACACAAAAGAGTGAACTTTCCAGACATGGGCCTTAAAGCAACTCAAAAGAATCTATCATTACTTCCAAGCATGGAAATGTACTGACTCAAGATATCTTAAAGGATAGTGAACTTACCCTTAATAAATGAAAGAGATGGACTTATATGGGGAACATCAGGGTCTGGAGCTGGCAGCGGCTTGTCATTTGTGGTCAAACCCACATTTATTTTTAGATTGAACACATGTATTGTTCCTTTATCACTAGAAACAGCCAAATAGTGCAAATTTTTTGAGAAAGCCAAGCTATATATTTCTGCTCTATCAGCACCTCTCCTTACCTACGAAAGAAGCAGGCAAAAATTAATTGGTATATCCTCGGCAATGAAAAGGTAAGGAAATGCTAGACTTCATTTCATCATAAGTTTGCCATTGATTAAGAGTTAGAAAAATGACAAGAGCATCTTGTGTAGTTAGAAACTCAGTGTGCTATGTCAGTGAAAATCTAAAGAGCAGCATAGGTTCGGTGTAGTTGCAGATAAGTGTTCCATAACCATAAGTAGAACTTTATCGAGCTAAGTAAAAATTTGCAAGCACATTGCAGTACGATGAAAGAATTATATGAAATCCAAATATATAATAAAAACTGATACAACACTTTGCGTGGATGAGTCCTACACGAAAAAAAGAACTGCCTATTATAGAATATTAAAATTAATCTGTGATTATTAGAATATACAAAGCTAACGTCCCTTCAGAGACATCCAAGAATATGCAATATAACCTTCATACCACCAAATAAGGTAGTTTATTTTTCTCTCCAGTTGATATGGAACTTCTATATACTACAGAACTCCCACCTCAACATGCTTGCTATGCATTAGATTTTTAAGGGGGGTTGCAAGAAAGGGCTCTCTTTAGAACACAATAGTTTGCTTGCTTGTTCAGTATCTCTCAGTTCTCAATATTTGTCATGACAGACGAGTACAAGCAAAGCAAAACAAATGGTGTAGGAAAGCTACTGGCTACAGAGTACAGACCATGATTGACCACCATCGCAGGATTACAACGTAACACTTTACATGATGTTAACATATGAAAGATCCCCTTCTATGTGATCTTTCTAGGATTCATCATACATCAATACTAACAACTTCGATGCCAACAATGATACATAACATATATTTACTTTACTAAGCAAATAGTTGACATCATGTTGCCAGCTAAATGTTATGCACTTTAGTTATAGGAGTACAGGGTCATATCTTTCCTCATATGTTAGTTCAAAGACAGTAGCTGAATTGGCATGGGACAAAACTGGAACGCATCACATACAATTCTGTTACTCAGCAAATAGTTGGCATCACATTACCAGCTAACTGTTATGCACTTTAGTTACCATATCTTTCCTGATATGTTACTTCACAGGTGGTAGTTGGATGGTAAGGGACAAAACTGGAACGCATCATAAGGATTTAAGATTATCATTCTGGAACTAGTACAATTGCGAGAGGGTGCTTCTTTCTTTAAGGGGAAACATAGAAGTGAAGTCCCAGCAGGGTTGATCAATCAGGTCCAGGTTGTTTAAAAAATATATGCATGTTAACCATCAATTTGCATTCATCCCATATCTGATCATTCCAAATAGGACAGAGAGACTATATTTTAAAGAACATACAGAACAAAACATCACCACCACGAATTATGATAATGTAAGCAACCAAGACGAATAAAAACCTGAAAACAGTTGAACATATTCCCAAAAATATATGATCCTATAAAGGCACCCAGAGTATTGGACTTCTGTCACATAAAAAAAAGGGTGTAAAAAGTAGAACAAAGCAAGGTTCCTTTTTAGAACACATTCTGTTACAAATCTACAATCTTCTAAGCTATATGTTTTGAGTAAATAAAAAGGGGAGAAGGGTCGGTGCATTACAAAGCTTCAGTTGGGTTATTCATTCAAATTCCTACATATTCAGAAGTGTAAAATTTTGAAAACTGGGGCCTGGGGAGTTTCCTCATGGAAGTATCAGTGCAAATAATCACCCAATGCAATTTCATGATTTCGTCAAACTTTTAAATGGTTGCAATTGCTGATTGATAGCATCCAGCATCGGTAAAACTGTTATCACTTTATGCTCAGTCAGAAAAATCTAAGGCCTCTTTCAACCAAATATACATCCTTTCCGTTTTAGTGAAAATATAAAGCTATTGATGAAGCCTAAGATTGACGTCCTAAACAACTTATGCTATAAGGTTAGTGCTCAAATATCAATGCAAAATCAAGCCTTTTGAGCATATATGCTGTCATTTACTAGCACATTTCATCACAAACGAGCTCTATTCTAAGTTATATAGCATTCCCATCCAGAAGTTGCTCGACAATAAGGTGTTCCTCTATGTGATTGACCTATATCAGTTTGCACAGGCAAAACATTCCCCGTCAAAACTTACAAATTCATAAATAGATGAATGTTAAGAAAGCTTACTTCCTGCAGAAGATTGCCCTCGGCTGCATTGAAGATCCTGACGAGTGTTCCCTTGGTGCTTGCAGTAGCAATCAGCCTCCCATCCTGCGACAATGCAAAGCATGCAACACGGGAAGTGTGTGCATTGATAAACTTGGTCTTCCTTGCCCCATAGTGTTCCACCCTCACCTGCCCCTTCTGTGCACCAGGGCAAACCAACACAATCGACCCGGGCTGCTGCGACACCGCGCAGAGGCCCTTTGGGTTGGGCGCCGTCTCAATCTGGTGGACAAGCTTAAGGTCCGCGAAGTTGTAGACGAAAATTTTGTTCTCCAGGACAACCACGATGCGGTCGCGGCGGAGGCGGACGCCGCGCACCGGGGAGCGGAAGGATAGCTCCCCGATGCAGCGGCACTGGTGGTCGTCCCAGATCATCACCTTGTTCGGTGGGTAGTGGGGGGCATCACCGCCGCCGACGAGGGCAAGTATGTTGCACCGGAACAGCATCTCGACGACGCCGATACCCCCTCCCTCGCCGTCGCCCCCCGCGCTCGCGAGGTCCCGGCGGAAGATCTCGCGGAAGGGGTTGCAGTTGTAGATGCGGAAGCCCGACTTGGTGCCCGCCGCGAAGCAGCCGTAGTCCTGGTTGAAGGAGATGTGGAGGAGGTCCTTCGCCGCGGGGTAAGGCCTCTCGATTCCACCTCCGGCAGCTGCGACGGCCGTGGGGGCAGATGAAGCGGATGAAATGGAGGGGGAGGAGTCATCGCTCTCCTCGTCGCCGGATGGTGTGGGCTCGATTGAGGTGGTGGGGAGAGGCGGTAACGACTCCGGCGCCGGCTCCGGCGGCGGCGGGTCGTCGGGGATGGGGTTAGGGTTTGGTGGGGCCGGCGCGGTGGAGGGCGTCGCCATGGGGGAGGGGCAGAACCGGAAAGAGGTGACGGGACGCGCGAGCACTCGAGTCGGAGGTTGCTGTTGTGACGGGGGGGGGGGGTCAGGGATAAAGGGCGAGGCGGTGTCGGTAAAGCGGGGCTCGTGTTGGTGGATAATTACGATTTGTGCCATCGGTCGAGGTGAACCGGGTGCTTGGCTTGGCTGTCTTGTGTAACGGCGCGGCGGACGGGATCCGGTTAGCGTAGCGGGGTAGGCAGCGCGTACCTTTCGTGGCGTACCGGCCGCCCAGAGGGCATTGTGGCGCTTTTACGGTAGTGTCTTGTACGCGTCACGCGTGTATCTGGTTTTGACCGTCTGAGGTGGAATTGTACTCCACTGCTAATCGGTAATACTTGAGCTTTTGGTACTTTTAGTGTTTTTTAGTTCTGTATTTGCAAGAATAACAATAGTCACATAAAATTTGTAAAAATAACGTATTTACCATATAGCCACCGTGCGTCTGCAACTCCGACATGACACATATCAAAAACGCACGGCCACCATGCCACATGGGCATTGTAGCAAGTTTTTCGGAAAAATCTATTTAGGTACAATTTTTGTCATAATTTTTAAATATATTAAATAAGCTTTAAAAAATTACGAATTTTTGTGGAGCCACTCATTAAGGGTTTAGGCATAATTTTAAATATATCAAATGAGCTTAAAAATTACAAAATTACGAATTTTGGAATGTGGGAAATTTAGTACTAGATGACTACTCTAGGTGGGAGACACTCTTAAGAGACACTCATTAAGGGTTTAGGCCGGATGTGCAATGGGGAGATAGATGTGCGGATAAAATTAAATTTCCGAGAAAAGTTTAGAACAAATAATATTAATTACACAAGCAAGCACACTCTGTCGGGAGGCTCTACAAAAAATTCATATTTTTTGAAGCTCATTTGCTATATTTAAAATTTCTGACAAAAATTGTACTTAAATAGATTTTCCTGGTGAACTTGCTACAGTGTGCTACAGTGCCCATGTCGTGCAGTGGCCGTGTGTTTTCATCATGTGTCGCACCAGGGTCATTGCCGTATGATGACCGTGCGGCAAATGCGTTATTTTTGCAAATTCCGCACAACAACCACCATTTTTGTAAATATGAGACCAAAAATGCCAAAAACTCGTAATACATTTGGCTTATAAAACATGTACAAATACTACCGAATGGGGGAAGAATGTTTAAAAATATTTTAAAATATTTCACATTAACTTATTTCTAAAAATGATCCTTGCTTGGATCGTCATACTTTGTGGCGCGGCAAATGAACCATGTCGCGTCACTGATAATGGGGGTTATTGTTAAAATATTATCAGAGAAAGGGCTAATTAAAAAATGGATTGAAAACAGGCAGAGTACATCATGAATGTTAGTGGTAACATTCGCTGAAACAATTGTGGAAAGCTATTCCAAAAGGATAAAAATTACTTATTATGTTAAGTAAAATAATTTAAACTGGATCAACTGTAATCCAGATACGAATTAAAGCATGCCTAACCTTGACTCCGTCGGAACAACTATGAACCTGTTCTTTTAAGCTATGATTTATTAGTCTAATAAATAATAATTATTGAGAAAAGCAAAAGGCTAGTAAAAAGCCAAAAAAAATAAGGCCTATATTGCATAAGCTTTTTGTGAGCTACTAATAACAAACTCAACCGGTGTTGTTCCACTTCCACATCTCTGTTTTTGTTTTGAAGTATTCATCTCTAATTTTAAAAGCCAAGTTTGACGACGAAGCATTATTCCCAACCCGAGAGGCAAATTTGACTCTCCATTGGTTGCCATTATCTAGAGATGGCAACGGGTAAATACCCATCGGGTATTGCCATTCCATACCCGTATCCGCTAGGTGTAAATTTACCGTCGGGTTACGTATCGCACGCGGTAGGAAAATTTACCCATACCGCATCGCGCGCAGGTATTACCCGACGGGTAACCTGCACCATAAGCATACCGGTTCAACACATAAGAATATCATCAATTTAGACATTCATTAATCATACATGCCAAGCACAAAAGCGTCTAATGATCAAAATTAGTACATCACATAAACATACTTGACATGACCATATCAACATATGACAAACAAATAAACAATCAACAACAAGTAGATAATAAAATTAACATTTCAATGAAATGTCTAGTTGTCTAATGCGGTATTCATTACTCGGGTAGGCGGTATGGGTAGTATATACCCACACGCGCACCGCCTACCCGACGGGTAGAGGATTTCGCCAATAACGCACTCCATGGGTACATAAAATTTTCCATACCCGCCTCTTTATCGGGTAAAACCCGTCGGGTATTCGGGTATCGGGTATCCATTGCCATCTCTACCATTATCCCGTCGCATCGATCCATTATCACGCGGAGGTATAATGGGGTTTTTGTTTCTTTATTGTGATACGCTATCATTGGTTACATTAAAATATTGATGCTAAAAATTACTAAATACATTACTACTTAGTACAATATTGTTTGAAAACTATATATGTTATTATGGGGGTGTTTGGGACTGCTCCGCTCCACATTTTTCAGCTCCGTTCCACGTTTTTTAGCCAAACAGTTTCAGCTTCACGCACCCTGTTCGAGGAAAAAGGTGGAGTTGTGAGAGCACCTAAAGAGGTACTTCACAAACTCCAGTTTTTTGTGGAGCTGCTCCACGGTGGAGTTTGTGGAGCAGAGTTTGTGGAGCAGTCCCAAACACCCCCTATATATAGGATGAAATTGTGAATCCGATCATTTTTATTATTCTAGTTCCGTCTTTGCTACTAGGGTTGTAAATGAGCCGAGCTCAAGCGAGCTCACTGCCTCAAGCTTGAGTTTGTTAGAGAATCGAACCGAACTCGAACCGAGCCTCAGAATCACCCGAGCCTAGAGTTAGGCTTAAGTTTGGCTCATTTATCTTTCGAGCCGATCTCGAGTCGAACTTGAGACGAGCGAAACACGAGCAATTCACGAGTCTTTAGCTTTTTATCTACCATAAGCTTAGCTAACTGCAGTCTATCTTGTTCTTAGGCTTAAACCATTGTCTTATTTATAAGCCCGGTGTGATTTGGACAATACAATTGATAAAAAAATTGAAATACATGTGTATACACTTTAAAGAGTCATGCTTAGCAATAATGAACGAGCCTACTCGAGCTTTTCGAGCTCGAGCCCGATAAGCTTGCGAGCTTCAGGTCAAGCTTGAGCTTGGCTCGTTTATAATTCGAGCTGAACTCGAATCAAGTCTAAGACAAACCGAACCCGAGTAGCTCACGAGTCTCGAGCTTTTTTTTGCAGCTATATTTGCTACAAACTGTTGCTGTTCATAAAATAAAGTCCAAAAACCTATGTGAACAGATCCGATCCATGCGTGATGCGTGGAAAATTCAACTTGACGGTCTAGAGTGAATAATTGTACAGTTCATTAGAATTCTTCACGGCAAGTTCCCATCCAAATGCACTAACGCAACGCGTCAACCCTTCTAGTAGGCTAGACGCTTGGATTACCAACACCAACAGGCATTGCCCTCTGAATTCATGTAAACAGCTTAGGTAGCATACAGCTTTGGAAATATTTAACGCGCAAATTGATCAAATCGACAAGCAGGTAATCAAATCAGGATGGCGACATACTAAAGATTCGAGTTAACTCAAAACAAAACAGCAGTTCATACATCAGAAGGATTCGCCACACATGGTGTGAAACTCCTCGAGTATTTACACACTACCACATCGCAGATTCACTGAAGACTATGTATAATTTGATCCTGCCACTGGAAGTTAAGTACAGAAAGGATGGGGAAAATACTGAACCAAAACGGGGGGAAAGTCCATTGCATCTGATCGCCAAAACGCACTAGAAATCGAAGCCCCCACCGTTGTCGAACCCGGCGTCGTAGCCGGCATCGTACGCCGACGCGTCCGAAGCCATCTCTCCGATCAGGAGCCCGCCGAGCGCGCCTCCGAGCAGCCCGGCTCCGAGACCCATCCCGAAGTTGTTCTTCCTCGGCGGCTTCACGGTCTGCTGCTGGTAGCCGTACCCGGCCTGCGGCGGCGGCGGGTACCCGTAACCAGCCTGCGGCGGCGGGGGTGGGTAGCCGTAGCCAGCTGGCTGCTGGGCTGGGTACCCGTACCCGTACTGCGGAGGCGGGGCAGCGTATGGCGTGGCGGTGCTCGGTCCGGCGGCGGCCGGGTAGGTCGTCACCGGCTTTCCCATGGGCGGGTAGCCGGAAGGAGGCGGGTACGCCGTCGTCGATGGGTCACTTGCCTTGCCGGGAGGCGGATAGGCGGACGGAGGTGGGTAGGCCGCGGCTGCCCCATCGGCCTTGGCTGCCGGTGGGTACGCGGATGGAGGCGGGTACGCGGCGGCATCGGCCTTGGCTGCCGGAGGATAGGCGGTCGGAGGCGGGTAGGCGGCCGCGGGTGGTGGCTGTGCGTACGTGGCCTGAGCGAAACCGCCGGCGTAGGCGCCAGATTGGGTTACCTCGCCGAGCTTGTAGGAGAAATTGAGAACCCCCTGAGGCTTGCCGGATGAGATCCTGCGGACCTGGTAAGCGACGAACTTGACGGGGACGGGGCCGTCGGGGGCGCCGGACAGGATCTCGGAGAGGGGGATATGAACCTCGCCGACGTCGCGGTCGCCGAGGGCGCGCTCGGCGCGGAGGAGGACGTGGAGGGACCCGGCGCCGGAGGCCGGGACGTTGAAGCGGAGGGTGGCGTTCCAGGTGGGGTTGCGGCCGCCGGTGCGGTCGGCGGCGATACGCTGCCGCGAGCGGGGGTCGCCGGAGAGCGAGACGACGGCGTAGACCTCCATCTTGGAGAGCAGGTTCACGTCCTTGAGATCCTTCGCGGAGATCAGCGTCAGCTCTAGCGTCCTCTGCGCCATGGCCGGAACTCGAGGATTTTTTTCTGTTGAACTGTAGAGAAGAAAACTTGGCCTTGCAAAATTGGGTGCTTCTGGTTTGTGGATTCAAAACCGATCCCCTTTGTGTATTCGAAGACTTGGGATTATTGCGACGGCACGAATGTATCTTGGGAGTATTTATATCGGAGAGGGTCGGAGGAGGTTGCGAGGATCTTTCTGGGACGCGCATACTTCACTTGTAACGCTGACATGTGGGTCTAGTTAATATGTAGGTCCTCCGTGTCAGTGACTAAAGTACCGCGGACGTAGGTCCTCTGCGAATACGCGCCAGTCTTATCGACAGGCCGCACCGTGTGGCGTTTCAATGAATTTTCATCCGTCCGTTGCGGCGGGCGACGATTCTCTTTCAGGCTTTATCATTAAGAAAGAGGCTTTCTGCCCGCGTTAAGCAGAAAGCTCTCCTTATCTTCCCCTTACGCGTGCAAGTCGCTGCTTCTCCATTGGCCATTGCCGTGCCTTTTCCTCGCACTGTACTCTGAGGCGGATACCTCTTTCCTGTATTGCGAGAGCATCTCTAACAGTATAAACTAGTTAGAGCACTCTCAATACAGAAACTATGGATAATTTCTATAGCATTAAATAAGGTGTCAAATAAGCAAAATACTGATGTGTCATTGGAGTTAAGGAGGAGAGATAAGAAAATGGTTTCTTAGAGCAAGTACAATGGTGCTGACTAGGTTGCCTCTAGTGAAATCCACATCAGCACAATCCTAAGTGGAAGAGAGAGAAAAGAAGAGAGAGAAGCAAGCTACCCCTCATGCAAGAGGTGACCTCTAGCACATTATACGAGGAGAGAGAGATAAACTACCCATCATGCAAGAGGTGACCCCTGATATATTTATGTAAGTATTAAATGTTTGAGTGCTTTAGTAGAGGTAACCTCTACTCTACTCATTGTATTAGCTACCTCCACATGAGCCATATATAATCTTTTTACTTATGTGGCTAGTCCTAGAGGTGACAGCCACCTCTTCTATTGTACTTGCCCTTATATAGACACCATGTCTACACGAGAACCAAAATAGAAAGAGCTGTGATAGGTAGATGATAGGAGAGAGAAGATAGATGATTGGATGAAAATTTTATTTGTAGAAACCATCCATTGGGATTATAGTTTCTATGGATAGTGTCTACATTAATTAGCAAGTATAGAAACTACTTCATAGTTTCTGCATTGGTAGACAACTTCTTCAATAGTACTAATTTTTAGCACATAGCTCATAACATAAATAGCCTCACATGACACTCTCACATAATCTTGGAATGTGTGTATGAGACTAACTCTTGATCAAGAGATAGCTTTTCTCTCTCTTCTATTAAAATATGAAATAATATGCTTAGAGCTAGCTCATAAGTTAGGGCAGTCCCAACCCTCCAACTAGGATAGTTTCCATAGCATTAAATACCCTGCCACGTAGGCAAAAAATCTGATGTGGCATCTTATTTATTGAGGAAAGAGGAGAAAAACACAAGAAACTGTTTCTCATATGAGAAACGGTCGTCAGCAGAAACCAACGCACGAGGAAACCACGATTTCGCGATGGGAGAAACGGTAGTTTCTTCCTCCGCCTGTGCCGCCGCGCCTGCCGCCAGCCGCGCAGATCCGCGCAGCCGCGCCGCCGTCGGAGGAGGTCGGAAGCGCAATGATGCGCGGACGGGGCTCCCGCCGCGCACGCGCTGCTACTGGACCCGGGGCCCCGCCTGCCGTCGAGGATCCAGATCGAAGTCGCCGTCCGCGAAGCTCGCTCCCGCCGCCTCCACCCACGCGCGCAGCCGCCGCGCGCCGCCCGCTTGAGCCACGCTCGCCGTCCCTTGCCTCGCCAGCGTCCGGCGGCCTCCTCCCCTCCTCTCACCCGCTATGGGAAGAAGCGAGGCCAGCGAACGGCTCCGGACCGGGAGCGAGGCGAGCCGCGCTGTGAAGTTATCGTCCGAGGAGGCCGGCCGTGGGAGGAGCCCGACGCGGAGGCGGATGCGAGAGGCCGAGCCCGGCGCGCGAGCACGTGCCTGCGATCGGACGGCGCCGAGGAGCGCGAGGCGTTGGCGAGGAGGGAGTGGGCGAGGAGCTTGAGCCGCGGCGGCGCGGAGGGTAGCGAGGAGGAGGAGGAGCGCGCGCTCGAGGTGGAGAGAGAAGAGGATGGGGATGGGAAAGAGAGGAAGAATCGGATAAAGAAGTGGATGGCGTTGGGAGAGATGGTTTCTTTGAGCAGTGTCTTGCTGACATGGCATCTATGGAAACTATCTCATAGTTTCTGGGTTGGGACTGCTCTTACTATTGAAGATGCTCTGATGCTCCCACCAAGCCATCACTCTCTTTTCAGAGATGACATGTGGCTACAGCAACTATTACTGGTGAGGTAGTACAGGTGCCGTTGACCGCTAGTCAACCGAAAGTCAATCGATTGATGCCTGTCAGCGATCCTAAAGCATAAGGGAACAGCTACACCACGCTGTACATTTTGGCGGTATAGCAACTCCGCTCCAGGTAGGATTGGCGGTGAACTCACTGTAATAAAATGATGTTATAGAGACGTTTTACTTTAGACGTTTTTTCAGTATCTTTATGATGAGAACTATATGGCACATAAAGATGTTTTTTAAAATATTTTAGAAGTTGTCACAAAATTAAAACTTTAGTTAAACTCTTAAGACATATGAAAAATAAAAATAATCTATTTAATTTGTTAAAAACCTCCACATCTTGTATCTCCAACTTATCCTAAAAACCCTCGATCCAACTTCTACCCTACATCTCACCAACCGCCGTCGCTCCACTCGGAGGGCCTTTGATCAGAACATCATTTAATACGAGTAGAGATTGTATCCCACTTGAAGCGCCTCCGTCTGGATCCTAACTGTTCCAACCCATTAAATGTGTAACCCTGCAGATTCATGTATATTTGATTGTAACTTAGAAATATTTTTCCAATCACTGGTAGGTAGTGGTTCTTAGCAGAATATATAAATATACACAAAAGATCAATCTGAACGAACCTTATACAATATGATCTACAACCAAATCCTATTCGCTCATGATCATATCTAGTTATGACCAGTTTATAGACGAGTTTGCGATATATTTGACCAGATCACGACCAATCAGTATACTTACACTACCAATTCATATCTAGTCGGACTAAATGACCTATTTGTGTATTCTTCTTTTACCTATGGTCAAGGTGGGTGTCTCAAGGTGGATCAATCCAGCACTATGTTCTCTAACATGTGTCTCAAGGTGGATCGATCCAACACTATATTATCTAATATATGTCTATATTATTGATTTGATATCTCTATATCTATGACTGGTAAAACGTGATCATCAATTAATATATGTACTAATCTATACAAACCATGATGAACCCAGCGGCGATGGTGATGCCCCACTATTGGCTATCGTGTCAGTAGCTGTCCGCCCATTGCTGGGGATGAGATTGGATCCAACCGCCGCTCAAGAGTTCGTGAGAAATGAGGAAGGAACGAGATAAGGTTCTATGGAATGAATGACATTAGGCTATCCCATTGATTTTGACTAAGACGGTACGACGTGAGCAAGTTTTTCTCTAAGCATAATGGGAGAGGGCAAGAAGGTTGACCTTGCGATGAAGGTTGAACAAGGCTAGCTTGTTGTTATGCTTAGTGTTTGATTTTCAAACATTTTCCATGAATACCTTCAATCTTCATAGAGATGACGGCGATGGTTTATGAGTGATTGTTTAAGCATGTTGGCCAACAATGGTCTCATTTTATTTTTCCATGATAACATTTGTTGGGTTGAGAAATTTAGCAATGAATAACTTATATATAGTATGACATGTCATAGACACTATTTTGTATGCATTATCAGACCTGGCCAGATGGACCGCCTGGCACGATACGTGTCCTAACAGGACATAACCTGATTAGGCCTGGCACGGCTGGTCTGAATAAGTTATCGTGCCATGCTGGCTCACATGTCTACTCTCCGACCCAGGCATGACTTAGAGAGGGATCGAGCCGTGCCGGCCTAGCCCGGCCCGAGCATGTTTAACCCAACAAGACGTTGATGGCCCATTGAGCATGTTGGCCTAGTTTGGCACTGCCCTGTCTACAGCCGCCACGTGAGAGGAGAAATAGTTAAAGGCGGTGGTCGGCGTGGAGAGAGGCTAGCGAAAGGAGAGGCGAAGAGAGAAGGAGGCAGCCGGTATGGGTGGGGATGGAGGAGGCAGCGACCGATAGGGAAAGAGGAGGTAGCAGCGATCGAGGAGGGAGGAGAAGAGGCCAGCGGGAGAAGGGTCATCGGGGGAGGAGGTGGCGGGGGTAGCCGGCCCGGTGTCCAGCGGCGACACTACCGGTGCCACTGCCGCATGCAGCAGTGGCAAGGCTGCAGGGAGTAGGGGAGGAGGCAACTGGGCAAGTGCCAAGGGGCCACTGGCAGCAAGTTCGCAAGTAAGTTTATTGCTAGTCACAAATAATTTTACTACCAATCATAAATAATTTCACTGTCAGTCACAAGTAATTTTATTGCCAGATGCAATTAATTTTACTGTCAGTCACAAGTATTTTTGCTGCCAGCCATAAGTAATTTTATTGCCACTCATAAGTAATTTTAATATCAAGTCACCCATCCACTCTCAAAAGAGTGCAATAATCCCAACAGAAGTAATTTTATTGCAATTGTAAGCAATTTTACTAAACTATCACGTGAGAGTTACTGCATTCTTCTGAGCAGAACTGGCCTCCTAAAAACGTTGAGGGGGACGGGGTAAACGGCATGTCATGCCGTACTGAACTGGGTCATGCCTCAACATGGTACTATACATGCTATGCTGAGGTGCTGGCCTAAGCACGGCACACCCTATAGGGCAGGTCTGGTATGTACCATTAACTGTTCATGCTATATTGTGGCTGGGCTGGACCATCAGGACTATGCCTCAGGGCGATACGGTTGGCCCGACCCATTTGTCCAGATATACATTATGCAGCAAATTCCAAAGCTTAGACGTGTAAAGTTAACTAGGTAAGATCGTGCGCAGTGTAGCACGGTGATTTTTATGGAGTGATGGGAGTTTTTGAAAGAGAAATACCTTGTAATAAAAAATCATATCATCGTATGTCAATCTACTTTGCATTAGACAGTAGTAGCAAATAGATATCTAACTGCAATGAAATAAGAAAGCAGTGTGGACGCTGCAAAAACAAATGGATTTCACACTTCGCTATGCTGAAATATAAGCACATTAATTTTTTAGGAAATAGTTCATTTTGGCCCTTAAACTCTAGTTGGAGTCCAATTTTCACCTTGAACTCGAAAACCAGTTATTTTTTATGCCCAACTTCCAAATTCAGACAAATAACCCTTTTACCCAATTCCACCCTACTTGGAGGTGAAAAACAACCTGTTTTAAGTTCAGGTTGAAAATTGGACTCCGAGCAGAGTTCAAGGCCAAAAATGGACCTTTTTAAATAAATTAATTAAAGAATTAATTTACTAACAGGTATCAGTTTTCACCCATGCACATTTTTTACCATTGATCTACTCCAAATTTTTTGTATTCTCTACTTCAAGGCTTTACTTGGGGCCAATTATTTTTATTTAAATAATATAACTGTAAGTCCAACTAGAAGTGCCTATATGATCAATCAGTCGTAGCGCTAAGATCAGTCCCAATCACTTCCAGATTCATACCTTCTGAAATTAAAACTCTCTTTACCATTCCACTCACACCTCTCTCACAATCACATAGGACGCTGCCACCACTCCCTATTTAGAAGCACCATTTACTTCATTGGCCCTGTTTGGATACGCTTAAAATCTGATTCTGGTAGAATTAAGCGAGAATCCCACCCAAACGCTTTGATTATTTTTCGATTCTTTCAACCGCCGCGGTGGGAAAGATCGGCATTTGCACTGGGAATCCAAAATCCTGTACCGCGATGTAACATCCCGAAAATTTAAAATTTGAAAATATGAAGCTTTTGAAATACTTTACAATATATTCTATTGGAATTTGAATTTTATGGTGTTTTCTTGAATTTGGTGGAGGTTTCAAAATTTAAGAACTCATAAAAGACAAAGGCGGATATTAGTAATGCCATAAAAGGAAATGTGTAAATAATGAAAACTCAAGATTTTAAATTCGAATCTGGAAAGATGATCCAGTATAAGAAGAGAGAAACTTGAAACTAAAATATAAAATTACATTTTAAAAACAATAGTATAAAAGAGCAACAAAATTAAATATGGAAATTATACGCAAATATGTATACCAAATGAATGTGCAAGTGGATAACAATACATATAGGAATAAAATAAATATATAAATACAGATACAAAAATTAGAAATAAATCAATATGCATACCTGTATGCATATGTATACCCATATATAATTAGATATACAAATATATACAACAAGTAAAAAAAAAGGGAAAAACAGGCCGACCGAGCGGCCCGGCCCAGCTTCCCGCCCACGCCTCTTCTCCCGTCGCCACGTGGCCCGGACGCCGGTTCCCCCTGCCGACACCGCCAAGCGGCCCCGCTCTCCACTCCGGCTCCTCTCTCTGGCCAGCGGGCCCCGCCCAGCGCGCGCCTCCCCCTCCTTTCTTCTCTCCTTCCTCTCCCGTGCGCCCGCGCCACCTCTCCTCTTCTCTCTGCACCGCGCAGCTCCTCCTCGCCCCGTGGCACGCGAGCTCGCCGACGCCTGGCTCGCCTCCGGTCTTCTGGCGGTCATATACGCGCGGCGGCGCGCCAAAGACACCGCCGGTTTCACCCTCGCCCCGCGCAGCCGCGCCATCAACCCGTTTGCCGCCTCGTCTTACCACGCGGCACAAAATGCTATCGCCGCGCGCGCGCGAAACAAGCCGCAGAGGGTAGAGGAAGTCACGCAGAGATTCGCCAAATCACCGCGGCTGCATTGTCACCGCCGTCATCATCGCCGCGCCGACAAGACCACTCGGCCTCGCTCGTTGCCAGCCCTGCTAGCGCGACTATAAAGCCAGCGCGCCCCTCGATCCGCTCCGTCACGCCTCCCTCATCGTCCTCCGGCAAGTAATTGAGCCCCCGTGCCCCGTAGCCACCAGTGAGCCGCCTCCTTCCCCAACTCCGGCCACTCGGCAATCCACCGCTTGGAGCCACCCCGAACCAATTCCTCTAGGACGGAGCTTCCATGGGACGTCGCGAAGCTACTCGTGTCCTCGGTCGAGCTCCTCCCCACCTCTCCTGCGCCGGCGCCGAAGCCTCTCCCAAGCCGCCGCGCGCGCCGCCGTCCGCCTCGGGTCTCCTCAGTCTCCGCCGACTTCACCGTCGACATCCCCGTCATGCCAGGAACGTATTTTAGCACTCCCTGACTCCACTCCGGCCGCCCCTCGCCGCCGGCACCGCCGCCCCGAGCCTCCTCTGCTCCAACGCCCCCACCACCGGTTCAAGTGAATTCATTCGCCTCCATCGGTCAGGTAACACCCGAGCCGAGTTGGTTAGCCGAGCGCGCGTTCGCCCGTGTCACCCGCGTTCGAGTCCTGTGACCGCGATAAAATGTTGATTTTTAGATGTTTTGCTAAGCTGCAGTAAAGTAAAGAGGCGATTAAGAAAGTATTAATATGCAAAAGAGTTATTAGAGTATAGACAAATTTAATTAATGCTTATACATAGTTAATGGAGACTAATGGAAATTAATTAGTGATTAATGAACATCATAAACACCAATGTTGGATTAAAACAGGAAGTCCTCACTGACATGTGGGCCATGCCCCAATTATTTAAAATAGCCGACCTCACTTTGTTATATGCCGATTGCATAGAATATAAAAATAAAAGATGACATAAAAATATACAGATGGGCCCCACTGTCGATTTTAATATTTTCTGGAATTAGTTTGAACTGAGATTTTAAAATGGGCATAACTTATCCATTTTAACTCCAAACTGGATGAGAAAAATTTCTAAAGTTATCTAAATTCGAGATCTATCCAATGGGACTGACACAAGAAGTTTTAGAGCTCACTAGATTTTTCGGTGATATTTAATGTGGTTTGCATAAATGAATTAAAAGACTAAATACTAATTTAGGGTAATAATACAGAGGGTTTCCGTTGGTTAAACATTCAAACATAATAAAGATATCCACGTTAAAGTTATGGAAATAAAGTGGATTATTTTGATTCATCAGAAACTATGATTAAAAGGACTTAAGTTCTACCATAAGAAATTCCTAAACCTAGCTTTTGGGACAAGTGTTATAATACCTTCGACTAAAAGATTTATAGAATAAGTACAGATCTCATCCATCAGTCCAGTTTGCCTTTATCGTAACCTGAGTCGCAAGGAATGCATACCCTAAAGATAAAATTTGTACACTAAACTCCTGCACCGAATCGTAGGTATAACCTAACTCATGGAACTTCCTTGATAAATACAAAAATAATAAAAGAGATTATTAATAAAAAGATCGAGTTATCGTAATCTACCGGCCTTGCCTCAAATCACCCAAATCGCCCATTAACTCATGATAATACGAAAGTTGACTTTATTCGGATTTATTTGGATCTTTTGAGTTACTTGCTTTTATTTGGATTCAGTCGTTTATCGCGTAGTTAGAAACTGGAGTCCCGAAGAATGAATGGATCAGGCGAGATCGAGATCAAGTTGAAGATAAAGACTAGAAGCTCAAGACCATCAAATGATATAGCTTTGAGTGAGCTCAAGACCGCGTTAAACCGCGCCAGGCGAGTCAACACTTTGAACATATTGAACCCAGCATTTCAAAGTTATTTCCTTTCAAATTAGCAAAGTGCATGCTACTATTTCATGAGAAATGTTATGTTCAATTTCAGCAAGCTAGTTATGCCCTGTTATTGCTATTGTTCATATTAATCTCCTTGCCAAACATGGACATGTGAACCTCGTCGCCATAGTATTAATTATCTTAAGATTTCACAAATTAAGTCCCTATTTATATGGCAATGCTTAGGAACGCTAGTTACTTGGGGTGACACTAATGCCCCAAGGAAAACTCCTCAAACTATTTTAAATCATATGGTGCGATGCCATATGTAGTGTTGGTGCGATGCCGACACTTAGCGTATGGTGCGATGTCATACGCAACCCTTGGTGCGATGCCGAGGGTTAACTTATGGTGAGATGCCATAAGGATGGTTGGTGCGATGCCAACCATAAGCATATGGTGCGATGTCATATGCCGCCCTTGGTGAGATGCCAAGAGGCAACCTATGGTGCGATGCCATAGGGTTAGTTGGTGTGATGCCAACGTGTATGGTGCGATGTCATACGCCGCCCTTGGTGCGATGCCAAGAGGCAACTTATGGTGCGATGCCATAAGGTTAGTTGGTGTGATGCCGACAAAATTACTTGGATTATTACAACTAATGGTTTAAAAATGTGATTTCAAACCTGCTAGGTCATAGGAAATTTTAAGTAATTGTATTCAAAAGCACTCTTTAGCAAAACAAAATAACCCTATGCCTTTCCATTGTCAAGCCATGCATGTTGTATATTTGCATTCTGTGTGTTGGCTTGCTGAGCACGGGGTCGGAGTGCTCACGCCGCTTTGCGATGATTTCGAATCAGAATCAAATCACCTCGCCTCAGCAACAAGATTGGACAAGCTGGCCGAGAAGATGAAGATGTCAAGGGCTAGGTCGCGAACCTCCAGTTGGCTGCCCGTGGGCAAGTCCTGAAGGTCCCACCTGTGTGCTTCATTCCGCTGCTGCAATTTATTGATTTTGGCCTAATCGGCACATGTGTAAGTTTGCTATTATATTTACGCTTCCGCATGATATGTATTTTGATATTCAGAACTGTAAACTGTGAGCACTATCTACTGATCCAGGGAATAGTGCAGTAATCACAGTGGATTTGGATTGAAAAATCCGGGTCCGACACGCGAGCCCAAGGGGTCGTTTCTTCCACCGCGACGATTCTTCAGACTGCAGATTCTTCAGACCGTGACTTATCAGAAAATCCTGATCAAATTAAAATCGATTCTCAAATAAGCGTATCCAAACAGGGCCATTGTATAGGCATCAACCGCAGTCATCCCGAAAAACTACAGGGTTGCGCCCAGGTGAGGCCTTGAAGTGGAGAATGCAAAAATTTTAGAGTAAATCAACGATCCAAAAGGTGCATGTATGAAAAATTATACTCCATCCATTCTTTTTTATTTGATGTCCTAGAATCCGTGCTGTCGAACTTTATCAAGTTTGATCACCAATAAGTTTAAACCATATAGATTGGCTAAACAAAATATCATTAGATTTTTCATTAAAAATATTTTCATAATATTATAATTTTATTGGTACATCTTAATATAAAAGTTTTAAAAAATACCTCAAAAAGTAAAAAATGTAAAGTAAAAAATAATGGAGGGAGTGCTGTTAGCAAATTAATTCTTTAATTAATTTATTGAACTTTGGTCGAAGTCTAATTTTCATCATGAACTCAAAAAACCGGTTGTTTTCACCTCCAACTAGGGTGGAAATTGGACCGGGGGGTTATTTGTTTGGATTTGGAAGTTGAGGGTGAAAAACAATCGGTTTTCGAGTTTATGATGAAAATTGGACTCCGATGAAAGTTCAAAATCCAAAGATAGACTTGTTCCTAATTTTTTATAATATAGTATGCAACTCCATGACTATCACAAACTACATAAAGTTACCATATATTTCATTTTATAATACAAATGTTGTTTGTAAGTATACAAAGCAACATCAATCTGTACATGCGTCATAAAAATAGATGTGCTACTACTTGTAACGTCGTTACTCGGAGCCAAAACAATGGGAACAAAAAAGATGTCTGGTCCTTACTGTTTACCCTAGGAAAAGGATGAAACTGACAATTCGACATCGTCCTATCCTACATAACATGGCAACTTGCTTTCTTGATGCAAAACAGTGTAACATAAACCAAATCAGAGATAAAGTAAATTGTATTTGAGTGAAAAATAAGCAAAACCTAATCTGATTACTTTTATATAGAAAATGAAAAGTAAGCAGTAATAGTCTAATTTTGCCCTTTTAACTAATAAGTGTCTCAAAATATCCGAGTAATTCAAGATATTCATTGTTCTCCTGCATACAAAATATACACCGATTTATGTTGTACCACAAAGAAACAGACGAATGACAGATACTATCCTATGGCAGGTTGAGCCCATATGACTTGCTGACCGATTTATGACTTGAGCCCATAAAAATATACACCGATTTATGTTGCCTAAAAGACCGAAGCCAGTATCAAATCTACAATGACTTGCTGAAGCAACCTCAATAGCACCTCACATTTTGTGCTCCAAGCGCCACTTGAGTTCTTAACTTGCAAAGAAAAAAAGAAAAGAAAAGAAATTGCACTGTAGCTCTCTAAATTTGTAACGTTGTGCCACTTTACATTCTAAACTTGCATTTTACTTTTCAGCCTCATGAATTTATAGGGTTGTGCCACTTTACCCTTTGAGTTTGTATTTTACTTTCTTAGCCACTGAACTTATATGGTTATACCATTTTACCACCTGAACTTGTATTTTACTCTCAGTCTCTTGAACTTGCATCTGTTTGTATCGTATGTCCATTGGGCCGTTTGCTAATAGAAGCACACGATTGATGTTGTAGGGTCGAGCTCGATCGTGTGGACACAGTGTTCAGTCGGCACAATGTCCTCTTCTCCGTTGCAGCATGGTAGAGCAGGGGATGGAGGGCACAAGGTGATAGCGAGTATGGCGATGGGGAGGAGCATGGCGGTGGCACTCTACGATGAGAGTGGCAACTGAGGTAGATGTGTTTTAGCTTTAGTGCGATGCGACATACCTTATGACACGGACGGTCTAGTGCGAGTATGACAAGGACGGCGGTTCCATGGGAGCCGAGAGGAGAGAGGCGGTGTAGGTCAACGCCAGTGGCCCATCCAACGAGTTTCAACAACGGGAATGACACTAATATGACCACAATGAAGTAAGGAAGGTAGTTGTGTAGTCAATTTTGGGAGATGAACTAAATTAACTGCGAATTTGAGAGGTTTATCATCATGGTTTGGAGTAGTGGCGTCTATTCGTTGGATTGGGAACAAGGAAGAGGGTACAATGGCATTATGGCGGGATGAAAAAAGTGAAAGAAGTGGCAAATGGGTTAATATGGCGTACTTGAACGTTAATTATCATCTTCCTCGTTGTTGTCGACCTCACCAATGTTGTCCTCGTTGTGCCCATAGAACCTCTTTGAGCCGCTCTTCCTTCCACGCATGGCTTCGCAGGCCTCAAGAACACGCCACGCGCACGACATCACCAGAGCCCCAACAGTGACAACCGGCTGTCGCCCCGCGTCCTCCATCCCCTGCTCTGTCACGCTGCAAGGGAGAAGAGAGCACTGTGCCGGTTCGACATTGTGTCCACGCGATCGAGTTTGACCCTACGGTATCAGTCATGTGCTATGCTAGCTTAGCGTTTTGTTAACAAACGGGCCAATGGACTTGCGATGCAAACAGACACAAGTTCAGTGGTTGAGAAAGTAAAATACAAGTTAAGGAGGGCAAAGTGGTATAATTCTATAAGTTCAGTAGGCCAAGAAAATAAAATACAAGTTCATAAAGGTAAAATAACATGACCCTATAAGTTCAAAAGCTACATACATTGCAATTTTCTCAACAAACAAAAGTAGTAACCTCATTTTCATCAGAATGTCAAAAGGATGTGTGTATACATGGAAAGCTAAAAATTAGTTGCGTTTTAGAAAAGAAAGTGTCCATAAACCATGGGTCTTTTTGTACTGTGATAGTGTGACTTATGACTTTTGGCTACGATTTATTAGTCTAATAAAGATAGTTGAAAAACAAAAAAAGAACATGCCTATAAGTTCAACGAGGAGCTGCCGCTTAAGCTTAGTTTTTCATGTTTGGAGACTTGGAGTAGGGCTTTTGCATCATATGCAAATATTAAAGTTCTATGATGGAGATTGAATCTGGTGCATTCTTGAAAAAGAAATATTTATAAACTACTCTCTTCGTTTTTTACTTGACGTTTTTGATTTTTTTATGATTTTCAAGATATAACTTTGACCGCTATTTTATAACTCTATACTAAAATATACTAATGCACTTATAATATTATGAAAATATTTTTAATGATAAATCTAATGGTATAATTTTTATATAACTAATTTAGATAGTTTTAAATTTATTGATAATTAAAATTTACAAAGTTTGATGATATGAATTCTAGAAAGTAAGTAAAAAAAGACTGAACGGAAAAAAATAGTTAAGAGCAGGTATAATAAGGCTTAGTCAGCAGGCTATAGCAAATATAATATCAACAAAATCTTACGTGGCAGAGAGAGAAAGGAAAAGAGAGAAGGAAGCTGGCTACTAAATTACAGCTAGCTATAGCACGTAAAAATATGCATTTCACTCTCTTACACGTGGGGCCAAATAGTTATTGTAATAGCTACCTTATTGTATGAACTATTTTTTTAAAGGCTATAGATAAAATAGACAAGTGTTATAGCCACTAGTTGGCTATATTACTGTACTTGCTCTTTAAAGAGCAGCTGCTGAAGCTAATCTTTTCACGTGCAGGATAAAATGGTCAAAATGAGGAAAATGAAAAGGAAAGGGTAGAACGTAGCAGGGAGCGCAAGTGGAGAAGCTGGCCCTGTCGAAGTGTCACCTCCCAAGTGTGGCAACATCAATAAAGTAGTAGTCGGCGCCTCGTCCGACGATCCGCCTTCTTCCTAGCAAAACACCGCCCGAGCCACCACGCGCCATCCCACAAGAGCCAAGCGGCCTCATTCCCAAAAGCCAAAACCGCCCACCTCTCGCCCCTCCTCGCCTCGTCTTCTGGCGCCGCCGCCGCCGCCGCCGATGGGTGCCGAGGAGGAGCCGTCGCAGATGCGGAGGGCGCTGGTGGACGCGCTCGCGGGCGCCATCTCCGGCGGCACCTCCCGCACCGTCACCTCCCCCCTCGACGTCATCAAAATCCGCTTCCAGGTATTGCCCCCCAAATTTGCTCTTATGGGTTACGTTTCCCTGGCCAACTATCGCTTGCTGGGAGCGCATCCGTTCTTCTACTGGTGTTTGGTAGCTAGAGATTGTAAGATTGGTCGTTTGGGAGAAATTCTGAGGCTGGTCGTATGTTTTTGGGGGGAAGCTGTAGGTATTTCGCGTACTGGAAGTCGGTTTTCTCTGTGGGCCCTTCCGTTGTTTATCTGCAGGAAATTGGGGTTGAGGAGTATGAAGTTGTCAATGTTTGTGTGAATTTGTGGCTTGAGCGCTGGGGAGCTATTTGGTTCGATGAATTTTGGACATGAATTCAGTAATACTTGAAGCGATGAGCTATGCCCGAAAGTTAGATAGGTTTTGTTATGATGGATATCTGGGAACCGTTTTGTTGGTGAACTAAGCATGGTGTCTATTAATTTCGAATAATGTAGCCTATTTGGTTAATTTTTTTTTGTATTTTAACTTACCTGGACATCACTATTTATCATCGCGGTGCGATGAAGGCTTGGGCATTTACTCAGTTTGATGCTAACAGATTGTTAGTACAACTTTTGATGAGTTCTACTGAAAATTAGATACTCGGAGATACTGTTTAAATCAGTAATTTTGGTAGCATTAGCTCGCTAACTTTAGGTATTGTTTGATCAAAATATACCTAAATTGCTTTATGGAAGCTTACAGGATGCTGGTATTGCTTGCTAATATTCCTTGTGCTCTGGATTTAGCCCTTCTTGCTCTCACTTTTTATCACTCCCCATTTGTGTGGTTGATTGCGGTTTTGTGCACATAAACTTCAATGAACATTTTTGGGTGTTTTAGTTGATTGTGATTTCGAGGATCATCTTTGTTAGAGGATGAAATTTGGTTAAATTTATTTGAGTAAGAGACCTTATGTTTTACACTCGTTATATGACAGAATAGTTTTTGTCACATGTCTTCTCCTCTAGATTTATGGCTTTTGCACTAAAGCTAGACAATAGTATTGGAAGAGGGGCAACTGCATTCGATGCAACCTTACTGTATCAACCCATGATAATCTTTCACAGATTATATTGGCTTAACTATGTCTGTTTTGGATATTCAGAGGCTTCTTCAATGCTTTTTTGCAGGTTCAATTAGAGCCCACAACCTCATGGGGTGTACTTCGAAGGGATATCTATGGACCTTCCAAGTACACTGGGCTTCTGCAAGCAACTAAAGATATTCTTCGAGAGGAAGGTTTGCGGTATCTGCTTTTCTTTCAACATTTCTGAGCTTATGCCATATTCAGGAAAGAACCTGTAAATTTACTGTTGGTCATGGACTTGCATGCCTATGTGACATGTGCTCAACTAAATCTCAGCTTTAATATCTAGTTGTTAGGTTTGTTCTGTGAAAAAAAAGCATATCCAAAGTTCCAAACAAGCCTTTTTAGTTGTTAATTCTACCAACTTTATCAAGTAATAATTTGGTGATCCGCTTCTGGCTCCCATCCACCCTAGTTAACTGTACCTTATGAACTGGAGATCCATGGTACTTTGCTGTATAGTTAACCACCCCAGCTGTACATCTTTTAGCACCTTGAGCATCCTAGTTTGCTGGTACACTGGCTGGTACTTCTGGGTATTACTAGTTAAGTAGTTATACATGATACAGGCCACCTATGGCTGTTTGCTGGGGAGAGTCCAATGCTATAGTCACTCTGGAACTATGCTAACCCTACCATCTTAATTCATGTATATTTGAACTTTGTTCAGTCATGTCCGCATTAAAGGTTTAAGGTCGCTCTCTCATTCCCATCTACATTTTGCACTGTTGCCTCCTTTTGGGTAACTTTCCACTGACACATCAATATTCTCTGAAGCTGAGCATTTCTACCAAAGAACGACTAAGCCATTAACTGGATATCCCTTGGCACAGTTCAGCAGATGCAATATTATATATCTTTTCTACTGTTGTCTGAAGTAAATGAAATGCAATAACCTGCTTGATATACTACTTTGATACTGTTCTTCACAAATATGTTGCATGGCTGGTAATGGCCGTAATACCGTGTTGATATTTATTTTACTCATTAGGTAATGCCATATGCTGCTGGTTTTGAAATGAACCGGCAATATTTGGGAACACAGCTTTTATTGCCTCTATGTTTTCCTAGATTTGTATTCTGATATCTGCTGCGCTTCTTTTGCTTCCCCTGTTGTATTTTTGGTTTGTCTACTTTGGTTTCTTTCTTGTTTTCTGTTTAATTTAATAATCTTATCTTAAACAAAAAGGATCATTGTAAGAAACGTTCTTACTGTGCAAGATTCTGATCTATCAGGGATTTTGGAGAGGAAATGTTCCAGCCCTGTTGCTGTATATGCCATATACAGCTATACAATTCACTGTTCTACACAAGCTAAAAACATTTGCATCTGGTTCATCCAGAACAGGTATATTTGGTACCCCTTACAACTTGGTTCATAACTCTAGATTGAAGTATCAGTTGCAATGTTCATTCTCCAAACCTTAATGATAAGTGCTTTCAGTTGCTAGAGTTTTTGCTTGTGGCTTTTACAACTGATACATTTTCAAATGTGGTACCTTCAAAGTTGGTTCACAGTTTGTGCAATTCATCTCAATAAAATAACAACAATTCGGATCCAGTTTTCAGAATTGAAGCTTTATTACGATTTCTTGCATCTCTATAATCCTTATCTGATCTGTTATCTTTTCCCAGAGGATCATTTGCACTTGAGTCCTTACTTATCTTATGTAAGTGGGGCTATAGCAGGATGTGCAGCAACAGTAGGGTCGTATCCATTTGACCTTTTGAGAACTATTCTTGCGTCACAGGGTGAACCAAAGGTAAATCTGATCTTATCTGTGGTTTTCGACACTGTTTTTGTTCCTTCAAAGTTTGAACACTTAGTTGTGAACTTCCAATGTCATGGTTTGGTTTTGATAGATTGTACATTTGTACTTAGATTATTGGCCATGTTTTTTTAATTTGTAGCGCTAGCAATGATGCCTAGCACTCACTTTGTTAGTCCTGATAACAATAATATGGATTTGACAATTGTTCAATAATACTTGTGTTGTGGGAGTGGCCTCTACCATACCCCATTTCAGCCATGTGGTCCACGCCCGGCGAGACTCCTATCCACGAGCCGTTGGGTCCATGATGCCAACGAGTGCAACCACTCGATCTAGATTGGTCCCATGGGCCAAGCTTACCCGCGCCAAGGGCGATGCTCGGTCCACGGGATTGGGTTCACGGGGCCAATGCCCGGCTGCAAGTGGGGCCCACCCTGACATGGGTGGACAGAGGCTGACGCGTGGAGTGCGGTCCGGGGGAAAGGACCTCCTTGTCCCTATATTGTAGTACTTTTGTAAGGGCATATATGTAATCTAGCAACCCCCATGGAGACTATAAATAGAGCCCCTTGGGAACTATTTGAAGGGGTTAGAACACTTGTATTGCCACACTTGTAATACTTAGAACCATTTTACTTGTGCCCCAAACCATAAGGCTTCAGCAAGTCCTACTTAGATCCGAGAAGCCCCCATCTCTTTACTATTTCGAAGCAAAAGGCCGGCTCGGCCCAGAAGAAGGCAAAGATCACTCGCATCCTTAGCGAGGTGGAAACAGGCGTTGCGGAGGGGGTCCACATGACGCGTTCGAAGTGCACCACCATGGCCAGGAGAAAGCGAGAGGCCATCCTGCCTGAGGAAGGTGACGTGTCCACTTACGCAATAGCCTTGTGCGGAGCCCCTACTTGCACATCGCATCCAAGCGTGGAGGAGACCCATATGGGAGCAGTCACGGCCCTAAACAACACCATGGCTCTAACTATCCTCCCAAACGACACCAACGTCAGGGGAGCTACGACGAACATAGTTATATCAGTGCGATATCAAGGCGATGGCACAGAGACCCCCTACGATGTCCTGCAGTGGGAGTAGGGTGATGCGCAACATTGACCGCAGTCGCAATGCCTAGCCCCAGAGCAACCCTAGGGAGTATTGACGCGAGCACCTTAGACCCAGGTCCAAGGCCCGGTAAGGAGGCCGTGGGAATGGCTATGGGAAGTCAGGATGCCCCCATCACCGTTCGCGACACCCCTCCGCTCCATAGGGTGGACCCAAAATCCCCGGGGCGTGGGGATGCAAGCTAGTTGGTGGTCGAAGGACTTCAAGGTGTGTACCGTCAAGGCCTATAAGGGTGACACTGACTCGTGTGAATTCCTTCGCACGTACGAAACGGCCATTGAGGATGCCGGAGTAGATGACACCAAGAAGGCCAAGGGGCTACCACTTGTCGTTTAGGGGGGGTGGTCCTGTTCTAGTTCTTCACACAACCCTGTATCCATTTACGCATGGGTGCAGGTCAAGGACCTAATGCACAACAACTTTCAAGGAAATTACATGGAGTTTGTAGATGCTGACCAACTATTCTCAATAAGGCAAGGACCGAACGAAAGCCTCCGCGCATGCTTCAAGTGCTTTGTGAGCGTGATGTGTTGGGACTGAATCGCTCAATCCTCTCAGACTCTCTTATCACTCTGGATAAACACACAGACCTAACAAGTCGGCTTCTTATGACTTCGAGTCCTTCTCGACCACGACTTCTCGATCACTTCACCGGCCACAGCTTGTCGACCACGGCACTTCGATCGCATCTACGACCACGGCTTCCCTTTGACCGCTTCACCGACCACGGCTTGTCGATTATAGTTCTTCGACCGCATCTCCGACCACACAGGTCTTTGAGCACCGACCGTCACTGTAGCTTACGACTGTCGACCTACGACTATGACTGCTACGACTACTGCAGCTATGACCACTGTAGCATTCGGACTCACCAACTGTTACAGTCTCGGACTCACCGAGTACACAGACTCCACAGTACTCGAACACACCGAGTACTCGACTATGACTACGACCACACAATACTCGAACACATGAGTACGACCTACAACAAGATTAGTTCCAACATGATATGCCAAGTCCGGGACATCAATGAGTCCACAATCATCAATGCCCATTCACGGCTTGAAGAAGGCCCCCCCCCCTCACAGAGTACAATGCCCAAAAGCACAACAAGGCGTGGCAAAGCTATACGACAAAATGGAGGAATTTGCCCGCCAGGAGGAAAACTTGGCTAGGCACAACCTTGACTTTGTTGTCTCGTGTGAAGAAGGTAGAGATGCCCCCAAGATCAGTGAGGGGTCCTAGTCCCGCAAGTCCCGAAGGGGGCCAAAGGGACACCATTTCTTCAAATGGAAGGGGGCTCCGCCGAAGGGGGTGTCGCTACGAGCAGTCAAGACCACGACAAAGGTCAGGGCTGGGTCGTGGTTGAGAGTGCGGCGAAGGTTGACACGATGTCCACAACGACACTGGTGAGACATGGTGCGAGTTGCATGACAACACGGGACATTCAACCCATGAGTGCTAGACCATCATATTGCTCAGAGAGAACTTGAACAAGGACCATGGTCCAAGGGACCAGGCCTCCGCCACCGTGGAGTTCACGCACTTGCAGGGCCTCCTCAGGGCCCCTTAAGATTCAGCCACCCGAAGGGTGATAAACGCGATTATTGGGGGCTCTTCCCTTAGCTTTGCCTCCAACCGGCAGCGGAGGGCGTACTCTAGACGTGTCCACCACGTTCCCGCATACCCTGTGCTTGTGCCCGCTGTCGGGTCAAAGGTAGATATCACCTTTGATTTGAAGACGTGCTGAGGGTAGATTTCCCGCACGAGGACCCTCTAGTCATCACCGCAAACATCGCGGGATGTAACATGTGGAGGGTACTGGTCGATGGGGGAACTTCGCCGATCTTCTCTTCGTGGAGCCCGTTGACCAGATGGCCATCCCTCGAAGCCGCCTCCAACCTCCGGGTATCCCCTTGCAGGGATTTGGAGGGGGACCGATCAAAGCCCTTGGTCGGATTGAGTTGGAGGTTAGCTTTGAGTCAGCGAGCAAGAGTGTGTGGAGGTCATCACCTTTGATTTGGTGGACCTCGCATACCAATACAACTCTACCTTTGGGTTTGGGCCGGCCTCCCTGAATGCCCTCGGTGCTGACTTGCACCACAACTATCTGTGTATGAAGATCTTGGGCCCCAAGGGGACCATCATCGAGTGAGAATGGGTCTTGGTTGAATAAAACAAGGTCTCCTCCACCCCATTCGGTTGGATGCCCAAACCAAAGCCTGAAGGGAAGGTGAAATGCGTGCCACTATGGTTTGGGCATCCAACCGAATGGGGTTTTGGGGGACATCATGAAGCTGGTCTCTGTGGGGTGCGGCATGAGCACCGAAGCGGAGACCTAACACCTAGGGGTCCTCCGCACAACGCTGATGTCTTCGCTTGGTCTCCTAAAGGCTTAACCGGCATGGACAAGACCTCACTGAGCACTACCTAGCCCTTCGCCTTGACGCTAGACCCTTGAAGCAAAAGCTGACATGTGGAGGGCGGGGCAGGGGAAGGGACCTCCATGCCCCTGACTGTAGCACTTTTGTAAGGGCATATATGTAATCTGGCAACTCCCCATGGAGACTATAAATAGAGCCCTTGGCCACCATTTGAGGGGGCTGGAACACTTGTATTGTCACACTTGTGTAAAACTCAAACACATTTCACTCGTTCCCCAAACCATAAGGCTTCGGCTAGTCCTACTCGGATCCCTGAAGCCCCATCTCTTTACTGTTTGGTCTAGTAGCCACAACAACTTGAATAAGCTATTTTCCCAGAATTGGCACATTCAGTTTCATTTTCAACATACATACTTACATAGTATGCAAGGACTTTCCCATTGCACTTTTTTGGTTTTGCCATGCAGCTTAACCTTGGTTCTTTTCTTTCATTTCCCGATTCCTGTTGTTCTGTCAACTGTCTACAAGGATTATGTTGTTCCTGACAAATGAAAATTTTCTCCTAGCAGCAGTTCAACAGGTTGAGGTAGTTTTTGGTAGAAGTTGATCTTGTTACAAAACTTCAAAAACAATACTGATTCAGAGATCTGTGATTCTGAAAGACGTGAAGAATGCTCTTTTTGTTCATTTGCCTTTTACCATTGGATTTTGTTATGAATAATTATTCATTATGAGTTTTTCCACAACCATTTCAGGACACTTGATGTACATTCTTAAGTCTTAACAATTCTTATGCATGTAAAAATGATATGTTAATTTGATCTTGTTACAAAGCTTAAAAAACAATACTGATTCAGATCTGTGATTCCAAAAGACGTGAAGAATGCTCTTTTTGTTCATTTGCCTTTTACCATTTGATTTTGTTATGAACAGTTCTTCATTTGTGAGTTTTTCCACAATCATTGCAGGACACTTGATGTACATTCTTAAGTCTTAACGATCTTATGCATGTAAAATGATATGTTAATTAACAGAGTTTTATTTTTTTACTATAGGTTTATCCCAATATGAGGTCTGCATTTGTTGATATAATTAAAACTCGTGGTGTTCGAGGGCTTTATGCCGGTCTATACCCAACTCTCATTGAAATCATACCATATGCTGGCTTGCAGTTTGGTTCATACGACACATTCAAACATTCCATGATGGTAACAATACTAAACTCATAGTTTTGCATGCATTAAACTTTATGAATCTGTGGTGATTAATCAATTATCAGTTGTTAGTAACTTAGTTTTATCGTATTAGATGTTGTAATTTACCTTAGTTAATTACTTTATTCATTTGTATCCTTCTTGAAAATGGGAACATTGAGGTACCAAGAAAGGTACATTTGAAGACCTAAATCAATAACATGCTCAGATAGGCAATCTGACACTACTCGTACAATTTCTTAATGTAAAAAGACATGCTTAATACTTGTCAAGAAAACCATTTATTTTTGGCACTGGACTTTTGGTTGGTGTGGGTCTCAGCGACCACTGGTTATGCTTTAAGATTTTTTACTGCATATCCCTCCATGTAGGCATGGAATAGATACAGATCCTCACATCTCAACTCAGATGATTCGATATCAAGCTTCCAGTTATTTCTGTGTGGATTTGCAGCTGGAACATTTTCGAAAGCTGCATGTCACCCACTTGATGTTGTAAAAAAAAGATTCCAGGTAACTGTCTTGTCTTGAAAATTGCTTTTCATTCACTTGTTTTATTACAAATTCCCATAAGAAAATAATCCTAATTTAGCTATACTATGATAGAGAATTGTTTATTACTGTTAAAAGCTATTTCAAATCAACAACTAACTTGATACTGCATTGTATTGAGATGTAGTTCCGTGGTTTATTGTGCTATTGTAGTAGGTTGTCAGCAGCTGCAGGATATGACCTGCACTTGCTCGTGTCCGGAGCAGGGTATGCTATGCACCAGGGTTCAAAATCCCGGCGGTTACCGGCCGGTTACCTTTTTACCCGTGGAGACCGGTAATCGAAAAAACCGGCCGGTATCAATTTTTGATTTTCGAATTTTGGACGGTTTTTTTTGGTTACCGGCCGGATTTTCCGGTTACCGGTTTCAAAACATCTCAAAATTCAAAATTTGAATTTCAAATTGTGACCGGTTTTTCCGGTAACTGCCTGGTTACCATTACCGGCCGCCGACCGGGATTTCTTCCGGTTCCGGTTTTTAGAACCTTGCTATGCACCATGCTTGGCAAGGTCAACTAGCAGTCCCATTCTGGTAACTCAGTATTATAGTAGACAGTTGCAGGAAATGACCTGCTTAAGTCCAAAACGGTTCCCTTAACGAATTAAATGGTCTTTTTCTGACTCAGATAAAACAGTTTCCTTTGAAACACCTTCAAGTCCACATTGGATAGCTCTCCTTTAGAATCAGCTGCTTTCCTTGTCCTGAAGCTTCATACTTGATACTACTTCGGACCTCTTCACCCAGTTTATGCTCTGCATTGAAGCCTTGACACAAAATGAAGTTGGGCCCCACCATTTAAAATTCTTATATGAGCCTGTGTACGTTCTACCTGTTACAATTTGATCTTGTCCTTGCCTGCCTAAGTTGTGTGCCATTTATCTGTCAGAATATCAGCACTCTTCAAGTTATCTATACTATGTTGGTGCCCCTATTGTTCACTGGGGCGTGTTTTGTGTCAATAGGCATGTGCTGACTTTCTGTAGACCATTATTTCCAAACTGCTTTCTTTAGCTTACTAGTGAAGTATCTATGAGCGGCGAGCCAAAATGGCTCGTTCGGGAATATCATCGACATTCATTAATCATACATGCCGAGCCAAAATGGCTCGTTCGGGCATCAACAAGTAGAGCCATTTTGGCTCGGTAGGCTGGTATGGGTAGGCACCGCAACCTTTTTGGCTCGGAATTTCTCAATAACGGCTCGCGAGCTGGCTCGTAAAACCCGGTATTCGAGTATCGAGCCAAGCCTCTCCGCGTAGCTCGACCATTATCCAAAACGAGCCGAGCCGAGCCGCGCATTTTGACCGAGCTCTCGCACCAATAATTTCTATGAGATGCTCACTCGAACATACTCGGCTCACTTGTATTCCATTCAAAGCATACACTAACCGTGCCTAACATATTATTCATTCGTATGTGCAATCATCAAGGCATACAAATTGCCCACACTTTGTTACTAACTCAAACTACAAAAACTCTAATTTTGCAATGTGAAGGCCCAAACATTACAAGGTATTTTGTAAATTTAGATGCATAAGTACTTCTCATGTACAAACACTACTTAGGATCTTCTGTTTAGATGATGGAACCGTTGCTTGTAGTATTGCAATGCAATGGAGTAAGCTGAGCCACCTAAGACATCTATGCTCCATCATTTGGTATGTCGATTCTAACAAACCAAATGCAAGGGGGAACATATGAAGTTAGAACAAATGGTGCACCATCCGTACTGACCTGTTATTTTTGCATATCATTTGAGAAATTTTAGTACACAGGTCATACTTGCAGTGCAAGTCAAAAAAGAGAGAAATACCCAATTCCCATCAGAAGAACAAATAATATCCACCGGCACAGTGATTAGGCAAGTATATCTTAAGTGTTTCATGAAACCAAATCATTTGTCGTCACACGGGACATCATATCACCAATTATGGAATATATACGTTGCCACAAAACTTAACCAAGATAAGTAGACAAAGGCCTCACCTTGCTGCTAGTGAACAGGAGCCTCTTAGTGCTGGTTTCTCCAGAATATTATCTTCCCACCATTATAGACTGACCTAAAACCACATCAGCCAAAGATTGGCATTTAGCCAAAAGAAAAACCGAGCCAATAGCTAATCATAAACCCACAAAATTTTAAGTAGAATACAACACGGTGATGCACTAAGAAAACTTCAGGCAAGAACTGACCAACCGATGCCTCCATGGCACACGCAAAGAGAACAAGCCAGTACACGAGCGCTAATCCAGTCCCAACATCATCCCTTCAGTGCACGGTCAACCCGTCGTGGTCTCGGCTTGGCCGAAGGCGTTTATTCATCCTGTGACTGCAAAGTTTTTGTCGAACACCTTATCGACATCAGGTGTCGACATATATTTTTGCTTGCTTCCCTCTAGCTTCTTCAGATGGATCGACACTGGTCTTGGCAAATGGCAACTTGGAAGAGCCTTGTTGTGAGCAGCTGGACAGAAATATTAAGAGCAATTGATTTCCTCAAGGCACTAATTAACAAATAATAAGATCGAACCAAGAACAATAAATCGCATAAAAAGAAGTCAAACCTCAAGACGGTTTCGCTCACCGCGAGTAGCATCAGTATGAGATGGCGCGAAACCAAGGTTTGAATCCTCCTCTGCAGCCGGCACCAGCAACTTGTCCACTGGTGCGGGCTTCGGCGCCGCCTTTGTGGATTTCCACTAGTGTCTCCTCACAACGCCCTCGTCCGACTGAAATCTCCTCCAGACCCCAACCTCACCCACCGGACATTCCTCCAGGGCGCCGCTGCAGGTGTTACGCGCTCCTCCCATTGCCTCTCACCATTTCTGCGTTGGCATCCCCGCCATCTCCAGGCTCTCATCCACAGCGCTGCCTTGGGTGGTTGTGATGGGAGGCTAATTGTATAGGTCGGATGCGAATCCGAGGGGCAACAAATTTCAGAAAGAGGAGATGTGAATCGGAGAGGAGAGAGTTGCGGCGGCGGTGGGATAAGAGTGCACCGGCTATGGGGCGGGGGTGGGAGGCGAGTGGAAGGGGAAGAAGTGGATGGCCATGTGGCTGATGCGTGCAGCGGCTGCGGGTGGGGTGGTGGATGGCGTGTTGCGGCTAGGGGTGGGGAAGGTTAGGGTATGAGCTAGTTAGTTGCGACATGGGGGATTTTTTGTTTATTTTTTAAGCAATTTTTTGTTTGGTTTTTTAAGCTGTATTTTGGTATTTTTGAGAGACGGTTTTGATGGGAAGGAGACGTGGGGAGTTGCGAGTGTGGGTAGGGGAGGACGACAGACAAACTCCCCTTTTATATTAGTAGAGATAGAGATTAGTAGCGTGCAATGCTGTACCTCTTGACTGGCGGAACTGTTCACTCAGGTATGTACTTGGTCAAATATAGCCCATTTGGATGTGGCTATGTATTACTTGAGCATGGGTCATGAATTCATGATATGCTGCCAAGTATTTTGTTATAATCCAGCTGTATTTATCTCATAAAATGATTTGAAGTCATGCAACGCTCATATTTGCTCCATCATACTGTAGATTGAAGGATTAAAACGTCATCCAAGGTATGGGGCGCGAATTGAGAGCAGCGCATACAAGGGCATGTACCATGCCCTAAAAGAGATTGTCGCAAAGGAGGGCTTTGGAGGCCTTTATAAAGGACTTTTCCCATCGTTGGTGAAATCGGCTCCTGCTGGTGCTGTGACATTTGTGGCATACGAATACATCTCAGACTGGTTAGAGTCAATACTGATGTGAAAAAAGACCGTGCAGTAAGTTTTTTCACCCCAATTTGTTTTTTATTGTCCATGTTCTTTTAGTAAAATGTAAAATTGATTTATGCCTGGGAGAGGCTGCAGTTCCTTTGGATCTTGCAGCCCACACACAAGATTTGGGGAGCCTACAAAACCAGCTGGATGAGTTATGCGTGTAAGCTCTTCTCATGGGTTTTGGAAAATCACTTAATATTAACCAAAATAAGCAATTAAATTGATGATTAAGTATTTGCTTTACTAAATATCTACTCAGCCAGACCTACCTGTTCCTTTTAACTGATCATGTTGTATATTTTTCTTGCGTGTGCATCATTGTGTGCCTGCAAGTCACTGAACCTGAAATTGGTTTGCAGGACAGGGAGCAAGGCTGGAGTTGAGTGAGTTCTTGTTGGATGGAGGAGCCATTGAGATGCCATGATGAGAACAATGTCCGTACCCTGATCATCTATGAAGATTTAGTTGTTTTGAGACCGCCAGGTCAACGGAGAACGGGAGAAGTGCATACAATTCCTTGAGAGCTGATACTTGTAAAGACTTACATAGGATGAGCTATTTTGCCATTTCTCCTTTTTTTTTTTGTCCCACCGCCAAATGGGGTGGTACTGTGGTAGTGCATTCGTTGATCATTGACAATGAGGCTGAGTAAAACAGTGAGGCTGAGTAAAACTAGTATAGAGCTTGCGACTCATGTAAAGGTCAAGAGCAGCAGGCATTTTTGTTAAGATCTGGTTATCGTACTCCTATACCCTCATTTCATCCAATTAATGTGCATTACTTTGTATGCAACTGATCTGCCTTTATGCTTCATGCCGATTGTAACTATTGATGAAGTCATTTGTTTGCTTTGTTGCGTTTGGTTTTAGCAGCACCAGCCTACATCTCTTATTTGCAAAAACTAACTGCTGTTTCGAAAGGCGCTGTTCGTTTCTCCTCAGCTGATATGTATCACTGAAAAGAATTAACTTCCTCCCAATTCTTTATGCTTTTACCAGTTGTGGCAAAATACGGTTGGTGGCTTATTCCTCCTTCCTAATCGTGCACGGTCATGGCTTATACACATGGTTCGTACTTAACTATAGCTTTTTTTTCAGTTTATAGCATATTACTTATGATTTCTTTAACAAATAAATGGCACGATTTCTTCGTCATTGTTTCGAAATGGCTTATCGAGACAGTCTTTTCAAAATAGTTTATCGGTATTCGATTCGTTCGCATTAAAATCTATCCACCGTAGTCGAAAAGAACATGGACTATGAATGCACAAGCCTGCGTTATACAGACTTACCTTTCAAGCAATAGCTCTACATGCCTGAGCAACAGGTGGTTTCGGCTGTGATCGTTTCGGCTTTAGCTTCTGGCTTCCGGCTTATTTTTCACTATTCATAAATTTCATCTTTTTCTGAACTTTTGGCTTCTTGTTGAGCTTTTTTGTCGGTTCTTTTTTTCTCGTATTTGTTTGTATTATACGTAATGGGCTAACATATATTTTATATTTTTTTTAAATTTAATTATACTAAATAAGTCTCTGTCAGCTACAGTGTTTTTTCAGCCATCTACAGTGCTTTTCTGCCATAAGCCACTCAAAAAGGCCAAAATGAGCACCACTTCAACTGCAATAAGGGGTGTTCTTTTGGGTTGCAGGCGATGGATTTTAGTTGCAGCTGATGGTTTTTGGCTGTGTTTTTTGATACGTCAGCGGACGCTAGAGATGGATGACGCACACAGAATCTGCTTGAATAGACCACTCTATTTCGGCGTTTGGCTTTTGACTTTCTGAAGAAGAAAAAAACAGAAACCAAAAATAAAAAAGAACATGACCAAAGTTAGCCCGCCCTTTTGATATCAGCCATAGCCTGCCTTTTAGACCCCGCTTCAACCGGCTTAAAACTCTTCAATTTCTAGCTTCCCGTTTCTAGAAGTCAGAAGCTATTTGGAATGCGTTGATTTCTTACTTTCGTGTTTTTGGTCTTTTTGTTTTTTATTCATTTTTATTATCTATGATGATATAATGATTTTTTTATTTTTAATTAACTAGCTTAAAGAAACTAAATACCGTTACCCTGCAATTTCATCATGAATAACACCCCGTCAGGCCTACACCGCAGGAGCAGGGGCAATGAATGGACCGTCATGTGAGAATCTGTCGAGACCAAGAGGAATCTAGCCTCCAGCTATCAGTTCACTGCGTAACGAACATGGCACCATCTCATCAAAGCCATTTCTCGCTCGAAGTTTGTTACAAGGTTTCTTCTCCAGTGGTAGCAACAATCTCGTAACCATGCGGTTAAACATTTATTGTCGTTCTAACCCAGTGACTCCCAACTAAAAACTCAAAACATCACTCACCATTTACTGCAGCAGCAACGGCGGCACTGTAAATAAAATAAAATTGATACTGGCGCCTGGGCCCCACTGTCCAGTGCCAGGCAAACGCCCCGAGAATTACATGTACTATTTTTGAAACCGCCCCGAGAATATTCTAATTAACCCCAGTAGCCATCCCATACACCAAAACAGTAGCGCAATCTTCTAAAAAAACCCCGTAACCCCAAAAAAGGAAAAAAGAGGAAAAGGAAAAACTTGCCCATTTCATCTCTCTTCATCTCGCTCGCTCGGTCGCGTCCCCATCCCTTTCCACCACCTCCTCGAGCCCCACCTCCAAACCCTAACCCCGGCGCCTACTCCCCCCAGCCACGACGAAGAAGAGGGCGACGGCGGCAGCCTGATGCCCAGCCGCCCGCGGGGGCCATGGAGCTCGTCCCCCTCAAGCCCGCGGCCGGAGCCCTCGTGGAGTCGGGCGCCGCCGCCGACGGGGGCTCGATCCCCGCGATGGTGGCGGCGCAGCAGGAGATGCTGCACGCGCAGGTGGACCAGCTCCAGCGCCTCGTCGTCGCCCAGTGCCGCCTCACCGGCGTCAACCCCCTCGCCCAGGAGATGGTCAGGAGCTCATGTTTCTAAGCTCTGCTTCTCTTGCATTTCTCGATGTATTTTTTTATGTAACGAAGAGATGAGTTGGGGTAATTTTGTGCTGAAGTAGCATCCCGAGTATTTCCGGGGAGTCTATCCGATTTGGGGCGCTGATCAAAACTTAGGATTTGATGGTGATACGATTGGAATAGTCTGTTCTAATTAACAGTTACGATTTTTTTTTTACTTCTATGTCTTCGTGTATCGTTAGTTGCAAGGTTGTCAGAATCTCGATTCGAGTCTTAGAATATTAAGATTTGGATCTTAATTTGGTAGAATCATAATTCTCATACTATTCTACAATTTTTTTGGTAGGATTATGATCAAAATTTACATACGCTTCTACCCGATTCTACCTATCCTAGTAATTAAATATAAATACTTACTAGTTATGTCGTTTCAATAGTAAAATTTCACCTTCGATACATTCATATATATTATTATTTGTATAAAAAACATATCTTTCATTTAGACTACATTTTATTAAATAAAGTTCTTTAAAGTACAATTCCAAAAGGATATCACCATTGAAATTCATGGTATATTTGAAAAATGTATATTTATATTTGAAAAAAATGTATATTTGGTAGAATCAGGTAGGATCTTAGATTCTACTATTCGATCCTACAATGTGACCCTATCTAAGCATCTTCGATTCGATTCAAGATCGCGATCCTGACAACCTTCGTTAGTTGTACTTGATAGTGCTATGGTACTCCATGATGGAAAGTTATACTTTTTGGGCAAATTTGTACTGAAATTGGGCAAATGTGTAATGGGTTACTACTCCAGATATGTTTATTGCTAATATTTAGGTCCTAGTACTTCCGTGGTATTATATTCTAATGATTCTGACAATATATTGTCATAAGAATTAACGGCAATGTTGCATCTTGGAGACTGAAAATTTTGAAGCTACACTTATTTAGGGACAGAGGGGGTACTGTTTTAAGTTACAGTGATGTTCATGTTAGGCTTAGCTTAACATCAAAATTTCTTTCCCTCATCTCTGTAGATGATATAGTGAAGTACTGAAGTTATGTTGTTGTTATGCATTATGATATCCGAAAGAGTGAACTTTGAATGGATGCTGTAGCTGTTTGAAGATTATTAGATGTACTACTGTAATATTGCCCTTTTTCTAATTTATCGTCTTGCTGTGTCATTAACTTGCTATGTAGTTTAAATGCATTCTGCAAATTCATGAGCCCTCATTACCCTTTCTGAAAAATATTTTGGTTCATCTGTTGACTTATGTTACATTTGGTTGATTCTTGCAGGCTGCTGGCGCATTATCTATCAAGATAGGTGAGTTGTTTTTCTGTATAAATGGAATTCACATTTGACACCATTCATTTGGTCGATGCCTTAGTAAACAATATGATAAACTGACATGGACACTATGACCTATTATAGCTGTCATATACTGAAAATTTTATTTGATTTAAGCTTGATTGCTGAAGAGCATCATGCATGAGTCATCTCATTGTTGACAAAATTAGATGAAAAGAGCTGATGCATGTCATCTTCCATCGTCGAAGCTGACCTAAGATCTGAATGAAATTTTGCATTATTCCACAAATATTATAATTAACGCCTGTTATTCTGAGCATTTTTTAATAGTAGTTCAAATTTTGTAGGTAAAAAGCCAAGGGATTTGTTGAATCCAAAAGCAGTTAAGTCCATGCAGTCACTTTTTGCTGTGAAAGATACTATTGGCAAAAAGGAAACTCGAGAAATTAGCGCACTTTGTGGGGTTACTGTTACACAGGTCTGCTCATCTCGCATGTGCTATTGTTGTATGCCTTGATGTATTATGCTTGTTTGTGTGCTCTTATATACTTGTATTATGATTAGTTTGGAGCAAAATTATACCATAAAAAATTCATCATGTACAACTGAACAGAAACCATAGAACTGGTTTCAAGTTTCTACAGAATATTGAGTTTTTTCCTTTTTATTCTAGCTGGTGGACTAAATTTTGCTTTCTTATTTCTAAGTTAATTTTACTATCATTTGATTAGTCACAATGCATTTGCTTTCCATGTGAAACATGAAACTGCTGATATCATTTCAATTTCCTTTTTCTGTAAGTTTTGTTAACAAGCTATGCCTTAATGGCTCTTAGGTAAGGGAGTTTTTTGCAAGTCAACGCACACGAGTAAGAAAATTTGTTCGCTTGTCACGTGAGAAAGCGATGAAAATAGATGCATCAAGGCACCTGACAATGTATGCTCCATAAGCACTGAACAGACACCTCTCGACATTGTGGCACATGCTCAAGTTATCGAACCTTTGAGAATTTTAGAACCAGTAGAGGTGCCACAAAGTTCTTCGCAACCTGTGGAGGTCCCACAAAACTCTTTACAACAAGCAGAGGTCCAGCAGAATTGTGCAACCCCTATCACTCCCACAAGAACAATGCAACCAACTGATGCTAAGTTTAATCCAGATCCTGTTCAAAAGGAAAGTAAGCTAGAGGAAGATACTCCTGGTGTTGAGTCAGAAGATAAAAAGTTCTTGGAAAGCATATTTGCTCTAATGCGGAAGGAGGAAACATTCTCTGGACAGGTCAAATTGATGGAATGGATTCTCCAAATAAATAATGTAACAGTTCTTAGTTGGTAAGACCTAGGCCTTATAGTACCTACAGAGCTTCAAATGATTATATTGATCCCTAGGTTCACCTTTCTGATAACTGTGCAGGTTCTTAACAATGGGTGGTTTGACCATTGTGTCAACATGGTTGAGCCAAGCTGCTTCTGAAGAGCAAACAACAGTTATTCTTGTTATTTTCAAGGTTCCTATTTTTGTTTAATTGAACATGTACATATGTGTGGCATGTATTTTTAACTATCATCTCGTTGTTGTAGGTACTTCTTCACCTCCCATTACATAAAGCTTTGCCAGCCCACATGTCAGCTGTGTTACAAACTATTAACAGGTTGCGGTTTTATAGGACACAAGGTGTGTAGAAATTGACACATGTCTTCAATCTTTTGCACATACATATTGGATGATGATTTTTTTTAGCACGAGAAAGATTATTCATTACAAACTTGGTGTTCTAACAAAGAAGAATGTTGATGCTAGCAAATAAATCTTTGATAATGACATAATGTTCCAAGGGCCTAATTGTGGTTCCAGACAGTTAATTTCCATTTTCACTTGGCCAATACAGTATTCTGAGATGCATTTTCCCATCTGAAATTTATCCAATCATAATTGTTCTAGCATTAGTTTGTATTTCCCCACAGTGAAGCTGTTTTAACTTTTAAGCTATGCATATATGTATTTTCTTAGTTTCTTTGGGCTGCTTACTAGAACTTATCTGATTTGAAGATCAGACTTATCAAGCAGGTCCAGGAACCTCCTCTCCAGATTGAGCAAAGTGCTCGTACGAAGTCAGGCGTCGAAGAAACCTGATAAGGATTTAATCTGTAAACAAAGGTGAATTCTCCTTTCTTACACTGTAGTGGCGTTATTCCATATTGTTTGTTATTACCTTGTCTTTGGAGGGTTTTATTGTTTTGAATTTATTTCCTTTTGCAGGATAAGTGAAATTCTCCGTGATGAGTCTTGGAAATCTGAAGTTGGTATTACTGTAAGTATCTAAGTAAACAATATATATGTCAGAAGATTCACATGTTCTGCAAGTTTAATTGTTGTGGTCTATCAGGAGGAGATCCTTGCCTTGACTGAAGGTGCAAGTGAGGGCAGGTACTCTTCATTATGGTTTCTGCTTTGAATAAATTTGAACTCCGGTAGTTCTAATTGATTTACACCACCTCCATTTTGGCTTGCATAACATTTGCTTGACTTGGTCCGTGTGTCACTGTGCAGAAAGCCTGAGCCCAGAAAAACTCCACTGCTGCTCACTGCTTCTGTTGATGAGTCAAATAAAAAGAGTTCTCTGCAGACAAGTATCCTTTCCCTAAGTTTAAGTTCACCACTACTTAATTTTGCTTCTCTTTATCTTGATCATATGATCTCCTGTTCCTGTATGAAAGAATAAGCTTGTGTAGTCTATGTTAGCTTGTGTAGTCTATGTTTGAAATTAGTGGTAGATGGAGCTCCAATCCAGGTTAGCTTTAGATAGAAAGTTCTTTTGCTTTAGTTTGTTGAGTTTCTTTGCTTTAGTCTGTTGAGCTCTTTTGCTTTAGTTTGTTATGTTCTGTTTTGGCTTTTGGGCCTTTATAATGAACCAAGGAGCAGCTGCAATTAGCACTGCAAAATCCTTCACAAAATCCAGTTTCCATTGTTGAGGCTAACAATTGGTATCAGAGCTCTTGTTACCTTCCTTGGAGATGTCGACCTCGCCAGACGGCGCGGCGGCCGCTGCTGCCAGACTTTGCGCGGCGGCCGCCGAAGAGGAGGCGCGCGAGGCGCGCATCATCGCCGCTGGCAACAATGCGCAGCAGCAGCAGAGGCGCTGGGGCGCCATGGCGGCGGCAGGCTGCCGCCGCCGCCGCCTCCGTGTCGACGAGGAAGACCGGAGCGCCGCCTGCGCCGCGGAACCCTCACAGGGACCACGACCGCCGAAGCCGCCATCTCCGCACCGCCGCCGAGGTCGCTCGGAGACCGAAGTTCGCCTGCCGCCCGGTAGCGTGATCGCGAGTCCGCGGAGGCACCCCATGGCCGATGCTCACCAAGACGAACTACAACGAGCGGAGTCGTTGATGAAAGTGAAGTTGTAGGCCCGCTGCTCGGGATGCCATTGAGTACGGCGACGCCGACTTCCATGATGACGGTGGCGCCGACGCTCTTCTCGCCTCGTCCTCACGGAGATGGTGCTGCCGCCGCGACAAGCCGACCGTGAAGGAAGCTCGACTCATCGCGGCAGACGATCGGCGCCGACCGTGTCCGCAAGGCCACGTTGCGTGGCTGCGGCAAGAAGATCGGGACCGCCATGCGTCCGGCATCCGGCTGGCGAGGACGCCGACGACTTCTCTCGTCTCGCCCGCTGGTGCGGAATGGTCCAAGACGGCGACGGCGACATCGACAACGTAAGGCGGTGGAGAAGTTCTGCGCATCGCCCCAAGAAGTACACCGATCGCTCTCGATTGAGACCCTTCGATCTCTCGACCGCCCATCGAGGAGTGACGGCGCAGCTCAAGGCCGCCGACGCATCGCGAAGAAGAGCCTTCGACCGAGCCACCACCTTGTGGAAGTCGCTCTTCACCGAGGAGCAATGGCTCGCCCGCCGGGAGAAGAAGGGAAGGCTCGACTCATCCAGGACCGCCGTCGGCGCCGCGCAAGAAAGAAAAATCCGGCGGCCGCGTGGAAAAGGAGGCGCGGCGGGAACGCAGGCGCCCGCGACGACGCTTGCCTAAATCTGCGTCGCCGTGGTCACCGGGCGTGGATTGCGATGCCAGCGGTGGAATGGCCCACATGGCCCAAGCCGAGGAGGACGAGGAGCCCGCATTATTCTCGGCTCATGCGAGCCTGTGTCCGGGGCCCACAGAGAGATAAGGGAGGTGCAACCCTAATCTCCCTCGCCCACACTCGCGCCGCTCAATTTTTCCTCGACGCGCCCACTTTCCTCCACATCGACCACCGCAGCACGCGCCTTCCTCGGCGACGGCCCGCGACGACAAGCTCGAAGGATGGTACTCGACAGCCGCGCCACGCACCACATGACCGGGCGTATGGAGCACTTCGCCGACCGATCGTAGCGCCCGGCTCGTCAAATTTGGCGATGCGTCTGCAGTGGAGATCTGCGGCGTTGGATCCGCTGCTCGTGGCTAAGACCGCGAGCACAAGTCGCTCCATGGTGTCTACTACATCCCGCGCCCGCAACTCCATCATCGGGCCTCGCCACCGACGAGGTGGCGCGACGAGGGGATCGACCGAGGTGTACTCGGACTGGGATCGACGCGCGCCTCCTTGCCAGGTCACCGCGCAGCGCACTCCGCCAGATGTGCCGCACACGGAGGTGGCGGCCCCGCCGCCGCCGCTCGTCGTGACGATGAGGCTCGGCGCTGCACGAAGCGTTTGAACACCTCCACTTCGAGGCTCGCGGGCCGGGCGCGAAGAGATGGCGCGCGGATGCCCGGATCGACCACGCCGGCGGCTATGTGACACCGCGTGGTGACCAAGCGAGCGGCGTCCCTTCCTCGTCGTGCCATGTACCGCGCGCAGGCGCCGAGCTCGCCCATGGCGACTGCGCGCCCCGTCACCCCGGCGACCGAGGCCGGGCGCTATTTTCGCTTCGTGGATGACACGCCACGGTTCATGTGGGCCGTTCTTCGCGACGGCCGAGCCGCGACGCCATCAAGCATGTCCAGCCGCCGCAGGAGCGCGCCACAAGCCCGAGTCGCCGCGCACCGACAATGGAAGGAGTTCACCGCACCGAGTTTGCCGCCATCGTGGCGATGAAGGGATCGGCGGCACTACTCGCGCGCCTACACGCCGCAGCAGAACGGCGTGGTCGAGCGCCGAACTGCATCGTGGTGGCGACCGCGCGCGCTCGCCAAACAGAGGGCATGCCGCGACGCTCGTGAGGCGTGATGACCGCTGTTCATCTACTCAACCGATCGCTGACCAAGAGCCTAGCAGGGAAGACTCCGTATGAGGCCTGGCATGGGCGCACACCGGCGGTCGGACACCTTCGCACGTTCGGCTGCCTGGCATACGTCAAGGAGCTGAACTACGTCGGCAAGCTGGATGACCGGAGTACGCCTGGAGTCTTCATCGGCTATGCGGAAGGCGTCAAGGGGTATCTCATCCTCGACCCGACAACCTGGCGTGTGCGCACGGCGCGCGACGTCGTCTTCGACGAAGGACGCGGCTGGGACTGGACCAAGGAGACCAACGGCGACGCTGGATGACTTTGTCATCGAAAATGTGCAATTTGGAGGAGCCGGGGGAGCGGGTGGCACTGTGCCAACACCCGGCTCACCTGCTCCCGCACCCTGGATGCCATCGACTCCGCCGAGCCCGCCAGCTCCGGACCAGGGAAGCACGCCGTGCACGCCGTCGCCCATCGCCACTCCGCCCGCTGCGCCGACAACCACTCCAGCTCCCAGTGGCAGCATATGCCCATCTTCGCCACACCTCTGGAGAGCGACGAGGATCGCATTGACGCTGCACATGAGGACACCCCGCTGCGCTACCGCACCATCGACGACATACTCGGCGATCAAGCGGTGCCAGGGTATGTACAGCGCAACATCCACGCTGAGCTACACCGACTCACCGGGAGCCCCGCCGCTTGTTGAGGCCGAAGCGATGCGGCTCGGCGTGCCGCAATGCGGCAGAGTTGGACTCGCCGAGCACAACCATACATGGGAGCTCGCCGACTGCCGGCGCCACCGCCCGATCACCTTGAAGTGGGTGTTCAAACTCAAGAAGAATGAGGCGAGAGGTGGTCAAGCACAAGGCAAGGCTTGTCGCCCGTGGTTTCGTCCAGCAGGAAAGGATCGACTACGACGACGCGTTCGCGCCGGTGGCTCGTATTGAGTCCATCTCGCATCCTCCTCGCTCGCTGCCCAGAGGTGGCGCGCCCATCATATGGACGCCAAGTCGGCGTTCTGAACGGCGATTTGAAGAGGAGGTGTACGCGCGGCGGCCGGCTTCGTCATTGCGGCGGCAGGAGGGCAAGGTGCCGCGATCGCGGAAGGCACTCTACGACTGCGACAAGCACCGCGAGCTTGGAACGCCAAGCCGACAAAGACGCTCAGGAGATGGGTTTCAGCAAAGCGCCACGAGGCGGCAATGTATCGGCGAGGCGGCGGTCGCTCCATCCTGGCCGCGGGCGCTCACGTCGACGACCTCGTGATCACCGCACGGAAGAAGCAGGCGGAGGCGTTCAAGGCTCAAATGAAGGGCACTTTCCAGATGAGTGACCTTGGCGTCCTCCGCTTCTACCTCGGCATCGAGGTGCGCCAAGACGACTCCGGCATCACTCTTCGACAAGCTCACTACGCCAAGCGCATCGTCGAGTTGGGTGGCTTGGATGGTGCAACCCGCCCACTCCGATGGAAGAGCGGCAAAGCCGAGCCGCTCTGATGAGGCGGAGGAGGTCAACGCGACGCAAGACGGGCGCATTGTCGGCGCCTTGCGCTACCGCACACACCTACCGACTTGGCATTCCCCGTTGGGTACCTAAGCCGGTTCATGGAGTGGCCGACGGTGGAGCACTTTCGACTACGGTTTGCACTACGTGAGACGTCCCGGTGCGACACACCTCGTTGGCTACTGCGACAGCGACCTCGCCGGCGACATCGATACGAGCAAGAGCACGAGCGGCACGTTGTTCTTCCGGCAACCGCCTCGTAGTGGCATCCCTCAAGCAACGGTGGTGGCGTCAAGCCGCGGTTGAATACATTGCCGCCACCGCGCGCAACACAAGCACTCTGGTTGGCCCGGCTGTTGGGCGAATTCCTTGGCAAGGAGGCCGAGGCAGTCGAGCTCAGGGTGGATAACAAGTCTGCCCTAGCGCTGGCCAAGAACCCCGTCTTCCACGAGAGAAGCAAGCACATCCGGATCAAGTACCACTTCATCAGAAATTGTCTGGAAGAGGGGAGCGTGAAGGCCAACCACATCAACACCGTGGACCAACTCGCCGACATTCTCACCAAACCTCTCGGGAGGGTGAAGTTCCATGAACTGCGTGCTCAAATTGGACTGGTTCACATCAAGTCGGAGGCTGCACACAAGGCTTAGGGGGAGAAATGAAAGAATAAGCTTGTGTAGTCTATGTTAGCTTGTGTAGTCTATGTTTGAAATTAGTGGTAGATGGAGCTCCAATCCAGGTTAGCTTTAGATAGAAAGTTCTTTTGCTTTAGTTTGTTGAGTTTCTTTGCTTTAGTCTGTTGAGCTCTTTTGCTTTAGTTTGTTATGTTCTGTTTTGGCTTTTGGGCCTTTATAATGAACCAAGGAGCAGCTGCAATTAGCACTGCAAAATCCTTCACAAAATCCAGTTTCCATTGTTGAGGCTAACACTGTATGAAACTTAAGGCTATTAAAGGGTATTTTTTTACTCCGTTCTTCCCTAGCAAATTGACAATTTGTACTATTCTGTACTGAGATCTGTGTGGCTTTTCTTGGTAGCTTGATCAGTGTCTTTACACCTGTCATATAAAAGAACCCTTTAGGCAGCTTGCATTTTTATTTTGTCCTCAATTGTTTTATGTCAAGTTGAAATAGGTGTTATTAATGGCTTGGTTGTCTGTTCTATTAGAGTTCATAGGTCAGGCTATGTTGGTCCTGTAAAGCCAATGGTGTTGTTTGTTTTAACTGTAATAATTGCATGGTTCATGAATAACAGTCAAAGTTTCTGCTGTGGAATTTAAATTAGTTATTATTGAGGCATCCTGTGTGTCATGTTCAAATTGTATGCTTTCATTCGTTATTTCCCTTCTGGATATTTAGTCTAGCTAAGCTGCTTGTGTGGATCTCCTTAGCTAATCTCCAGAGTCCAAAGAAAGAAGAAAAGTTCTACTTGTAGAACATCCAAATCGGAAAGCTGCTGGGAAGAATGTTCATTCTGCCAGGAGCATATCTACAAATAATAGCAGACCATTATCTGCAGATGATATCCAAAAAGCAAAGATGCGCGCCATGTTCTTGCAGGAGAAGTATGGCAAGGTTGACACAGGCAAAGTGATTGATAAAACACATATAATAGAAAATAAAAAATCATCTGGTTTAGTCATCTCGAATGTATCACCTATGCCCAGAAGTCCCGTTACGTCCATCACTAAACAACCTGTGGGCCCAAGCCCATCAACTTCTAAACAAAGTACAGTGCGTCTGCCTGATAAGCCAGAAATCCCGGTCAGTTTGAAGCTAAACATAACTTCCCGAGATAACTTCATGGAGAAGTTGGATTCCAAGAGAGTTCTTTGGCAGATACCACCAGGTATACATTTGCTTTGTGCTCCTTCTCTTGCCCGTTTTATTAGAATGTTCAATATTTCTGAGCTTGGTTAGTTTCTTTGGAGAATGAGATCTGGTGAAGCCATATAGTGAGTGGAATGTTTTGAAGCTTAAGACCTTGAAACATATTTTCTTTGATTTGTACTAACGCAAGCCTTTGGGCATTACGTAGTGTAGATTAGGTTTGATTCTCCTAAATTAATATATGGTGATGAATCGGCTTCAGCTGAAATGGAGAAAACTGCACCTCAACAGACCTTTCGTGTTACAGAACCTGCGTGTGAGCCTTTATCTTGTGTAACTCATGCACATGGCACACCAGTTCTACGTGCAGCTCTAATGCTATAAGGGCCTGTTTGGTTGGAGGCCTCGCAGGCAAATGCCTGCCAGGCAACACATTCTGGCCCCAGCATCCAAAATCGAACGTCTGGGATGCATGCCTAGCCCAGGCAGCTTTTTCCAGCCTCCAACCAAACAGGCCCTAAATAGCTGAGCTAAGATATACATCCTGAATTTGATGCGATTCTGAGCCTAAAGACAGGTAATCAAATGAAGGTTTTCTAAGCGTGTGTTTGGTTTGGAGACGTGGTGGGATGGGATGGACCCATTCCTGATTTCTAGGATGGAACCAACCCAGTTCCTGTTTGGTTGCTTTGGGATGGGATCGACCTGTTTTCGCTTGGTTGAGGAGATAAAGGGGATGGAATGATCCCATCACCGCTTGGATAGAGGGATGGGGATAGGACGAGAAGGTGTGGTGACTTTGTTGGTAAGGTTACCTTTGTGCTACTCATTTTTGTCGCATGAATCAAACATTTGCTAGAATGAATGAAGCTCATCTCCGATGTTTTTTTTGCATAATCAAATTCTCTCGAACAAAAGGGTCGTTGTTTTTATAAAAGTGTCAGTAGTTGTTGAAATTAGGTAGCATTTCGTTGCCCAAATTAGGACAAACATAGATAAAGCTATCTGCATTTCCACATCAAAGTTCAAGTGTTTAGCCAAGTAAAATGCTAAGAGCAATAAAGGTTCTTGCAATGGATAACACAACGAAGGTTCTCAGAGAAGGACAACAAAAAAGGCACTCGAAGGCGTACATAATACATCGAATTCAAACAACACAATATAGCAAGTTCAAGGCTTGCTTGGGGCAAGAATGCGGCTCGGGACCGGATCCGGAGAGGCCGGGGGATGAACCAAACATATGCAAAATGTGTACTACTGCTCAATGTCAATAATACTTCACAAAATCATCTCAATCTCAATATTGTTTACTGCAATCATCTCAATCGCAACACATCCTCTGCAAAGAAGAGACAAGGACTAGGGTTTCCATACCAGCCCAGATCTCGCCGGCCTGGCTTGTCCTAGAATGGTCGCCGGTGGGGAAGAACAGGTACGGATCGCCGAGGTTGAGGGAGACCGTCGCCGGTGTGGAAGAACAGGTACGGATCAAGCCAAACCCGCGGCCACAAGAATCCCTGGATCCAAACCCAAGAAAAGAAACATGAATCGCACAAATCCAAACCCAAGAAGGCAGAAAATCACCTGATGTTGATGCACTGACGCCCTCCCAAGAACCAGCGGCGGCGCGTGCACTACGGGAGAAAGAAGGTGACGAGCGGCGGGATGGAGGAGGAGCTGTGTGTGCCAACTTTACCCGTCCCAGCCGGTGATGCGCCGCCGCCTGCCTTTCCCTTGAGATGAGCAGCCGTCGATGAATCTCTACGGGCGCGGAGGACCGCCGCCGGCCTGAGATCGAGAAGGGGAGGAGACGCGACGGGCGGAGCCGCTGGGGAGAACAGAAACGGGGAGGAGACGCGAGGGGCGTAGTCGCTGGGGGCCTGGGGGGTGACCGCATGCGTTTTTTTCCCACGCGCCAGGCACGTGACGCGCGGTGGGGGATGCGGGACGGCCCCGTCCGGCCGATTTCTGGGGATGGCGCGGTCCCCCTTTTTCCCTGAACTGGCGCGGCCCCCGTCCCAGCGATTGCGGGTGACTCCGAACCAAACACCGTTTTTTTGGGGATGGACCTATCCCATCCCCCATGAACCCAAGAACCAAACACATGCTAAAAGACTGGTTGGCTGTAAATAGCTATCCATATTTGGCTCAGCATTCTGCGTATAATTAACTGATTCATCTTGGACCAAGTGTTGTGCTACCAAACTGTTGCAAGAACAGTGGGTGGCAGTACAATTTTCTGCAAGGGCATGAGAAATTAACGGTTATGGTTATTTACTGTGTATTCCACGAACAAGTGTTAGGGAGGATGGCAAGTAAGTCCACATCGGTTAACACATGGACCAATGTTTGAACAGTTCTGCGCCTATTGATCTGCAAGAACACAAACAAGGACGGCACTTTTAAATTTTAGATATAAATTATGCATCAACCAGCCACTTAAAATAGAACTGGGATTTGATAAATTTGATTCATTGAAGAATATCCAACATGATCTTACATAGTCACTTTGTGCAACAATGTAAATTCATTTGCCAAAAGCATTAAGCATTAAGGAGGTGCATTCTTCTTCATAATTCACTAGTTCATGACAGTTGTAATTTGTTCATGTTCATTTCCGGGAGTTTGCTGATGGACCATCAAGAACAACTAAAATTTTCATGAGTTGTCATGTTTGATTGTTCCTTAAGATTCAGTGCATATGCGAGACGTACTGTGGGTGTTAAAATTTGGTCTTATTTGACCTGCAGCTGTAGTTGTGCGACTGTGTCTACATCTGAAACAGACACTTCACTTTGGCCCTTTGAATTCTATACATCTTTGCAAAGCAATCACTTATTACTAGATATTTGATACTTTCTGTAATTTGAATTCTACACATCTTTGTGAAATAACCACTTATTGCTGTCTGGACATTTGATACTTTCTGTAACAATCTCCAACTGGACATCAATGTAATTTGTCTGTCTGAGATCTATTTCCATTGTTAATTCTCACGAACGATTCTTCTACAAAATCCAATTGGCCTATGATATGTTGTGGCAGGTTGGGAAAATATTTCCAGAGATACCGCCAAGCATTATGCTGTCAGCAATTGTTGATTGAACAGCTATTAATGAATGACATGCAATGTATTTGAAATGCAGAAGTTGCGAAGTTTAGTAACAACAAAAAAGTTCGAGGATCCTGTTAGCCAAACCTAGCTTAAAAAAGCAACAAGTTTAATGCCGTGATCCAGCTGTTCTAAGAAATTGAACTTGAACGCAAGGAGCTTAGCAGTGCATCTCATTGTGTGTTGCCTATTGCAGAGCCTGAAAAGTTCTTGCTTCTATAACTTTCTATATTTTATTAAGAGATTCCCTGGAAAGCTTGACCTCTGCAATATTGGTTTTTTCTGTTCATTATTTGAACTTCATTGCCTCTTGTTGCAGGGGTATGGATAAACCCATCGTGGAGTGTAAGTGCTGGGGGCAACAGTAAGGAGCTTGAGGTTCAAACACAGAGAAATCAACGCGAGAAGGAAACCTTTTATGCAAGTCTAAAGGACATCCCGTTGAATCCAAAGGACCCATGGGATGTGGAAATGGACTTTGATGACAGCCTGACCCCTGAAATACCAATTGACCAGCCGCCAGATGCTGACACTATGGAAGCGGATAGTGAGGGCGCAGCCCCTCGTAACATTGGGGTTCTTGTCGAGGACAAGCAAGTTGGATCAACCTCATCAGCAGCTCCAGCAGTTGCTGCTGGTGCAAATGGTGCAGCTTCTGAACCAGATCTTGAGCTGCTTGCAGTGCTGCTCAAGAATCCACAGCTTGTCTTTGCTCTAACATCTAACCAGGCGGGTACCTTGCCAAGCGAGCAGACTGTTGCACTTCTGGACATGATGAAACAGACTGGCCTTGGACTTTCTGAGCTGGTAAATAGTCTGGCCAACGGCACCGGGGTTCCAAAAGAGCCTGAATCTGGTCCTGAAACTATCCCTGCTTCGCTTCCGTCACCAACTCCTCCAAAAGATCTTGGCGCAAGGGTTGGCCTGCTTGCTCCTCATTTTCGCCTTCCAATGTTAATTATGTCATCTGTTGTTCATATTGATGTTGTTTCTTTGGCAGGCTTGCTGGAGGTCAGAATTCCCAACACAGGCGAAGGCTCCAAGCTTGCAGCAAGCGCATTTGTCAAACCAAGGGAATACACCTCCTGTTGCAAGCACTGTGCAGCAAAGCTTCTCAAATGTTGTTAGTTCGTTGCCTTCACAACCTTATGCTTCAGTTTCTGCTTTGCCGGCACAGATTCAAACTAGCGTCCCATCTCTACCTCAGTTAGCTGTCTCGGTAAATCTACCAACTCAACATGTTGCCCCTGTGAATAACCTTCTGAACAGAGCTCCGGTACATCAACATGCGCAGTCATATGCTTTGGTGTCTGATCCTGTTGCGGTGGCCATCCATCAGCAGCCAGCGGTGAACAAACCAGCCCATGAACTTCAGAATATCCCAAACCCTGCTCTACGACATTATTCGACGCCTGAGCCAAATGCCTCTCATGCACCACTCCCCTGGCAATCTAATGCTGCCAATGTGGCCACCACCGGACGAAACACAACACCTGATCCATGGGCTATCCGCACAACTACTAATTCATTTAATGTTGCATCATCAAACTCAGTGCCGTACCATAACCAGAATGCGTACGGTAATCAAAGTACATACAATGCTTATGGTTCTACGCCAGTCTCGTCCCACCCCGTTCTCCCAGGGCAGGGACTGGAAAGAAATGGTTACACTCGCACGGCGGAGTACCAGACGTCGGAGCGAGATGGTCAGCAGCGACATTCACGATCCCCTGAGCTTGGTGCTGGTAGGGTCTATGGTGTCAAACAAGGCTATATTCCGGAGCCCTCAAGACAGTGGAATTACGGGCAACAGAGCTACAATCATGCTGAGCCTTTTAGACAGTGGAGTTCTGGGCAACAGAGTTACAATCCTGCTGAGCCTTCAAGGCAGTGGACTGCCGGACAACAGAGCTACAATCCATCTGAGGCTTCGAGGCAGTGGAGTTCTGGGCAACAGAGCTACGCTCCTGCTGAGCCTTCGAGGCCATGGAACTCCGGCCACCAGGGCCAAAACCCTGAGACATCGAGGCAATGGAGTCTTGGAAAGCAAGATTATTACAATCCGAGCGACGGTCGAAGTTCGTATGATCAATATCGGAGGAGATGATGATGAGAGAGAGTTGTATATTAGCTAATTCTTGGAGGCGGTTCTTGGGAGCTTTCTGGTTTTGATGGGAGGCTTGTGATGATTCATTTACTTTGGACTCCGTCATTGGCAGATAGGCCATTGAGAAAGCCATACACCATGTATTAATGTAGATGTGGTAGGAGGGGGTAGGAAACCCAAAAAAAACAAAAAACCAAAAAAGAGAAGAAAACCAAATGAGAGAATGCATCAGCTCGAATCAGCTGAAGGCCTGAATCCAATGATGAGTCAAATTTCTTTTGTATCCATTTTTGCATCTCTTTGACGATGCCTGCGAGCTCGTAGCCCGGCATTTTCGAGGGTGATGGATAGCATCCTGGCAAGCGTGACGCGTTTGGCTCGTGTTGTTCCCCATCAGGTCAGTGCACTGCACTCTGAAGAAGAGTCGTGAGTACGGTATTGACGATGTGTCCCCATCTGGCACATTTTTTGTGGTGCACACGGATGGGTGGTGCGTGTGCATTACTGTTATTGCTAAGAACATGGAGAAAAAGTGCGTATCATTTGTCACACGTCCCCATCTGGTGTCCATTTTCCGGTGCTTCCATCCATTGTGTGTTTTTTTTTGAAGGTTCATCGTTTTTTTCTTTCTAGACTCAGGTTCGCCGTAAAATCAACCGGCGAAAAACAACGGAGCAGGGCAAGAGGCGCGGACGACGTGGCATAGCAATATGCCACTTCATCAGTCGGTACATGTAGCACAGCTCGTTTGGTACTGTCTGTCTGGTCATTCGTCGAAGCAAACATTTGTTGATCAAGGCAACTGCACCTTCGTGTGTTCCTGTGTAGAATGTAGACTGCCCGACGATGGCGATCATACTTATCCAAATTTAATTTTGCCTCCACAAAAACAATCTAAACAAACCTATAGCGCTAGGCCTTCTCTTTTTAACTTCTAAAAACTTTGTTACTATAATTAGCTTTCAAACAAAATATCTTTTCATGTCGATTATAGTAAATATTACAATAATTTTATTTATATTGATTAAAATCGTATACAAATCTTTCTCTGTATTCTCTCATGAATAGACAAAAGCTATGAACCAAATACGAGCAGACAAAAAGGAGAAAACATGGCTTTACCAGCTGCACTGAAACACAACTAAGTAGACACTTAGGGTATCTCCAATGGTTTTAGTTAGCAATTAACTATAAGACTTCCACATCATTTATATAGTACACACTAAAAGCTAGCATTCTAAAGAATTATCTATAAGGATAGCTATTTGATGCTTACATGCACACACAGAAAAGGACTATCATTTATAGAGGCTGCCTCGTTTTGCGTTATAGACTAGTGCTTAAGAAGAGTTGATTCGGTTTTTTTGCATACTCTCTTTTCTCTACATAAGATATATGCTGATGTGTACATATATATAGCTAGCTGACTTAGATCATTGGAGATGCCCTTAAATCAACTGCACACGTGTGTTGCGTGTGTCCAGTTGACTCGAATCGGAACGTGCCTGGACGGAGAGGTGCTTGAGAGGCAAGACACGCATCCCATCCTGGGTCGGTCGGCGGCCGGTGCCTGGTCACCGGAAATTTGCAACCCAGAAAACACGCGAGAAAGACGGTGAAAATGGGAATAAAAGACGCGCCGGCACCGCACAAAATATCCTCCACTCCTGAGGACGCTCGGTTGGCGAGTTTCGCAGTCGCGCGAGCTTTACGTGCAGATTTGGGTGGTGCTCGGTTGGACTGATTTTTTGTGATTTATAGTTGAATTTTGATTATAGCTGATTAAAATTATACTGTAACTGATAGTGGCTTATTCGACAATTAAATTTAAAAAAATTTAAAAATAGAAAAAATGGGTTAGCCCAACACGTATAATACAAACGAATACGGAAAAAAGAACCGGCAAAAAAGCTAGATCCAAAAAATCAGAAAAAATGAAATTTAGAAATAGTGAAAATAAACCAAAAGTCAGAAGTCTAAGTCCAAACGAGCGGGGCCATTCCTACATCGGTTCTAATGCCTCACTTTATATATACATATGCATTTATTAGAAAGACATGTTTCCACTGTCTATAAGATAGTAAATTTAGAATTTATTCAACGATATCCACTTAAATACTAAGTGTGTTTAAATAGAAATCCATTTACGTGTAGTATATAATGTGAGTGAGCTGCGTCCGTTGTCGTAATTTGGATTCCGATTTAAACTGCTTTACTTTCTGTTTTTTTAGATTTTGAATTTTTTAAGCTAGAAATCGCTTAAAACACATCCATTTTTAATTTCAGTTTTTTTCACTTTTTTGTATTTTCTTTTTCTCTCTTATTGCTTTGTATTGTCTGTGGTAACATAATAATTTTTTTATTTTCTCAAAGAACTAACATGGTTATAATATAGTTTTCGTCGAAAGATAAAAACTACAGCTAGAAACTTAATTAAAAAACTGTTGAAACGGAGACTAAAAAGAATACCCTCCACTCCCGTGGCTCCGTCCACCGCGTTGGTGTTGGGACAAAACCAAACCGAACTTTCCTCATCAAAAAAAAAAAACCCAAACCGAACCATACAAACGAGTCCCCGCAAAACGTACCAGCCGAACCATCCCATCCCGCTCCGCTCCCCCGCAATGGCCACGGCCGCCGGGGCAAGGCACCACCAGCCCGCGCTCGTCGAGCGGCGGCGGCAGCGGCGCGGGGGCGGCATACGGTGCTCCTCACCGCCGCATGAGTTCGCAGCGCTGGCGGCGGTGTTCCGGCGGCGGCTGGTGGTGGGGGTGACCACGGCGGCCGCCGCGGCGGTGGGGGCCAACTTCGGTGGCGTCACCAGCTTCCTGCTGGGGCTGTCGCCGGAGCTCGGGCGGTCGCTTCGCCTCGACGTGCTCTACCCCGTCGGCGGGTTCACGCGCTGCCTCGACTCCGACAATGGATTCGGTAACCACATACACAAATCTCGTCCCATTCCTTCTTTCGTCTCTTATTAGTTTGCCAATTGGCATTGCATTTGCTGTACTAGCAAAAGTCGCCCTATTGGACATGTTTTTCCCCTGAAAAAAGAGACAAGAGAGAATTTATGCCTTGATGAATGATTGTGCGCAACTGCGTATTCTTCGTTTTGTTTGACCTTGAGGAAGTCTTTTCATATATTGCTTAATTAGTTGTCTTAATCGCTTAGCTATACAAGAACTCCTCAACAAGAATACTTCTGCTGTCCTTCTCTTTTCCTTAAGAGACAGACACCTTTAGGTTCGAGCTGTGTTGCTCTGATTTGCAATTGTCATCTTGTTATTCCCAAGGTTATGGTTTCTTAATGCTACACTAATCTCTTTAGTTATCTTATGTAAAATATATGGGTTAACCAGGGTTTACAGCAACAATGATTCATAGTGATCAGCTCTAGTGGGTACCCATTCAAACCGAGAGTAATACTGTAAGATTTCCAGTCTTGGACGACATGGCATGGCTTCGGATGACCAACGGCAGCACATCGTATCGTAACAAATCTGTTACGTTTGATTGTTGTAATCTCGTGTAATCTCTCATGATCTCCTGTAACTTGTATTACAAGTCTTGTACTCTATAAATACCATGCAATACAAGAGATTTTTTGTGTGCATTAAACCTTCCTTCATAATATCGGAGCCTTGCTCATAGCATCTCAGATCCAATCTCTCGTCGCTACCGACGAACTCTTCTTTTTCTCACCCACCTGTATATGTCCCTGCCACAGCGCCACAAGTTACTGCCGCAGCTCCTTCTGATCCTGCCGAGGCACCTCTTTTTCCTGCCGTGATATCCATTTTCCCTGCCGTGGCACCCGAACCAGCTGACGGCAGCCTCATCACACCCCCCATGAAGTTTTGTGTAGAACCCTACCAGACTTGCATCATCTTTGTGTTTTCGGTTGTCTTTGCTACCCTAACTTGGCCTCTACAGCTCCACACAAACTTCCTCCACGATCCACCCCTTGTGTTTTCCTTATCTACTCTTCTCATCACAAGGGATATCAGTGTCTTGACATGCAAACCAGACGCGTAATCACATCTCGTCATGTGGTGTTTGACGAGTACATGTTTCCCTTTGCCACTTCCTCCATGGCGCCTGCCACCTCGCATCCCCTTGCCCCTTGGTACTCATCAGTACCAAACACGATTTCGGGATGGCATCCAAATTAAACCTAGGGAGAAATTGAACTTATCTGCTTCCGTGTCTTCTCTTTCTCCCATTCCAAAGAGCTATAGCTCTGCGCAGCTATAGATTCGGACTGCTGCATTCGGTATCAAAGGATCCACACTTGTTTATAAGGAATGACGCAATGCTGATGTTACTGATGTAGAAGATTTTATTTTACCATTGAGTACAATGAAATCAAACTTAATGCTCAATCGCACTTGGTGTCTTGTTCCCAAACCTGCCGGTGCCAATGTCATCTTTGGCAAATGGATTTTCCACCATAAGTGTAACCTGGACGGCACTCTTTCCCATTACAAGGCCCAATGGGTTGTCCGTGGTTTTCATCAATAGGTGGGCATTGATTTCCATGAGACATTTCAGTCCAGTCATTCAAACTGGCTACTATCCGTGTCTTTCTTGCCCTTGCTACTCAGTCCTCTTGGCCCATACATCAATTAGATGTCAAAAATGTGTTCCTTCATGGGAATCTATCCGAAACCATCTTCTGCCAGCAACCCCTAGGGTTTGTTGATCTTGACCAATCGGGCCATGTTTGCCGCTTATCAAAGTCTCTCTACAGCTTAAAACAAGCACCTCACGCTTGGTATCAACGTTTCGCTACCTTTGTTGCCACTCTTGGCTTTGTTCCCTTATGGTTCGACAACTCCCTATTCATATACAAGTCCGGTGTCCTTGTTGCTTATCTTCTACTGCACGTCGATGATATCATCATCACTACGTCCAGCTCCTCGCTGCTTCAAAACTTCATCGCCTCTCTTGGATGGGAATTTGCTCTCTTAGATCTTGGTCTACTTCAGTATTTTCTCAACATCTCGGTAATGAGATCCTTCTAGGGTTTTTTCTTTCGTAGCGCACTTATGTCGAGCATCTTCTTGAGCGTGCTAGCATAGACTCTTGTTATCCATGTGCTACGCTCGTTGATACTCGCTCCAAGCTAGACGCCACCACTGGCTCTCCTGTTGCTGACCCTACGCACTATCAGAGCTTGGTTGGCACCCTCTAATACTTAACGCTCACCCGATCGGATATTAGTTATGTTGTCCAGTAGGTGTGCCTTCATATGCATGCTCCATGGGAACCTCATCTCTAGCTACTTAAACGTATCTTGCGTTACATCAAGAGTGCGCTAAACCATGGTCTTCAATCGCATGCTTCTCCTTCACTTGCATTAACGGCTTATTCTGATGCTGATTGGGTGGGTTGCCCGGATACTCATCGCTCCACATTGGCTATTGCATTTCAATGGTTGATAACTTGGTTTCATGGCCATCGAAGCGCCAGCCAACGGTATCTCGCTCTAGTGTCGAAGCAGAGTATCGCGCTGTCGCCAATGCTGTGGTGGAATCGTGTTGGCTCCGTCAACTTTTGTTTGAACTTCATCATCCCTTCCATTCGGCAACCGTGGTATATTGTGACAATGTGTCCGCTGTCTATATGTCTTCTAACCCGGTTCAACATCATCGCACGAAGCATATCGAGATTGACCTCCATTTTGTTCAGGAAACAGTCTGGCTAGGTCAAGTTCGTGTTCTTCATGTTCCTTCGTCTCTTTAGTATGCGGAAATATTTACAAAAGGCTTACCAACCTCTCTGTTCCTCGAATTCAGAAACAGTCTTAGCGTGATCGATGCTTCGACTGCGGGGGGATGTAATAATTCTAGTCTTGGACGACACGGCAAGGCTTCGGATGACCAATGACATCGCATCGTATCGTAACAAATCTGTTAAGTTTGATTGTTGTAATCTCTCATGATCTCCTATAACTTGTATTACAAGTCTTGTACTCTATAAATACCATGCAATACAAGAGATTATTTGTGTGGCCTAAACCTTCCTTTAAATACATCAGTGCATGTTTAGAACGCTTGATAAACAAAATATAGTAATTGTTCAAGAAAAAAAGGAGTGGAAGTTTTTTTGAGGAATCAGGAGCGAAAAGGTTTGATTAGATAAAAGCTGAAGACTTCACTGGCAATGTAATTGCAAGGTGATATACGATTGGGTGATGCTTGCCTTGAGCCATGGAAAAAAATTCAAGGTGTCCCTGCGTGTGCATGTTGTTACGAAAAAGTACAAAAATAGAGATGCATAGTGGTTGTGTACACATCCTACCCACAGAAAAAGAAAAGAAAAATCCCAAATCACCTTTATTTACTGCTCAGTACTCACTAGTCACTACTCAGACCAAAGGTAGACTAGTCTTTCAATTGCTCGTTTGTTTTGGTCTTTGGAATAGTATTTAGTTTCTTTCTAGTACAATAGTGTCATAAAGAAGTATTGTTATGCTTCTAATAATGCTATTTTTCTGGGCCCTTTGTTCCAGCATCAAAGCAATTTTTGCATGGTTCTCATGCATTCTTGAAAAAGAAGAGCCAAAACAATTTTGGCACTGAAGCCTCCGATTTGCCTGTCTTTCTATTTTTCATATAGGACTCTAGTCGTTGGACTAAGAAAAAAAGAGGTTCCTTCAGTGTATATATTTTTATATTTCCTCATGAAATTGACTTGGTCCATTGTGCCACAAGCATGAGTGGATACAAAAAAGTGGTCCTTGTTGCTGCTACCTACTATACCCATCCTCCATGTCATTTCTCCAATGGGATTGTATGGGTGGATTATGGGATATCTGGTGCCACATTTAGGACCAGGAACTGCATGCCACCTGGGCTCCATGTCATCGTGATTGATCATTGATGTCATCTGGTTGATGATTTTCAATAGATAATGTGTTTGGGGGGTTTGTTCTGCCGGATGTTTTCCCGGCTGCGGATATGTTAGAAAGATGTCATGTTGTAAGTGTGAATACTACTACAACAACAACAACTACAACAAAGTCTTTTGTTCCAAACAAGTTAGGGTAGGTTAGGAATAAAATTTCCTTAAGGTCAAATAAACGAGAATACTATTTAAAAAATTATGTTAATAAGAAGAGTGATGTGAAGTATCTCATGCAAAAGAAAACAGGTGTTTCATTGTCAAAGTATCAGTACAGATCTGCCAATCTATGTGAAGTATTAACCTTAAGGTCTCTTGCAGAATTTATCTATCCAGCAAGCTGGGTTGGAGATCAGACATTACTATACAGGGAAGTGAAGAAAGCAGAATTGCAGAGATCACTAGACCCTCCGCCGCTGACAAATGGGAGGTCCCAATCTCGACCTCGGAACATCAGTGAACCTGTGGCAGCTTTTGGCCCCCCGGGATCCAACGGGGAGCTGAATGTCAGTGTCATCGTCTCACCTGTCCCACAAGACTTCTCGTAAGTACACTTCATTTGTCACTTGCAATTTGTTAATGTTATGATTTTTCAACTTTTTACCACAACAAATAAAATCTTCCAAACTCTTACAGTATATTTGAGTTCCTGTGTGAAACATGAACGTAAAGTCACGTGTATGTCACATTAACAAGTCACCTAAGTTTGTTCAGTTTTCACCGAAAAACTTCAGAGTTCAGAGTATGCTGACTTTAGATTGAGAAATGTTTGGCCAGATCATCCCTTCATCAGCCTGCAGTGCCATTATGCCATATAGCGTCCTCTAAAGCTGCAATGAACTGTTTGAAACAGGATTGAGGCTTTTGGCGGTCCGAAAGATGTTGGGGAAGTGGTTCTCAGAAGGATTGCAAGGACAAAGCGAGGTCCGGATATCAACGCTACTCTTATTGATGCTGCCTTGAGAGAAGATACGGTGAACAATGTGAAATACTACAAGCTAGAGTTCCGAGTTGAAAGCCCCTCTTTCAGACGGCACAATGTTGCGGTGTGCTGCGCTAGGGATGGCAAACTTTACACCTTGAATGCCCAGGCACCGGAGTCGGTATGGAAGGCAGTTCATAAAGAGTTCTTTGCAATGGCGGATTCCTTCAGTCTAGTGGTTGATGTTTGATCTAACAGACACGCAGTTCTGTACCCCTGAGCCTTCTCTTCACTAGCTTGTAACTTCCCAAGCACGAAATGCCTCGGTAACATTTAGTAGAGGAGAAATGTAACATGAATGTTCCTGTATCATAATGTTCTTGTTACAACCATGCCTGAACTCTTCTTCAAGCAGTGCCTCGAGAATCTAACCTTATTTTCCGAACCTCTCACCATTTCTTTGAAGAACAATTCAGCATTGCCATTCATACTTGAACACCCATTTTGCTGATTGCCATATGATCAGCTTTGAGAGAACGGATGCTCCTCAAATGCACTTTTATGTATCCCGAGTCTTCACCAGCTCCAACTTCAGGACAAGCTGAAGAACGTCGAAAGCACATGGGCTGAGGGGTTTGTGGACGCAAGCCGTGGGAGAAGGAAGCGGCGTGCAGCGGGATGGCGACGGCCTGGCAATTTTTATTGTGGAAAACCATTAATCTCGTCATTGTTGAAAGTACCGGTACAATGGTAAGTAATTCTCATACAGGACTTATCACATCACTTGTACAGTACAGCACGTATGCATTAATCATTCTCTAATTAATCACCTTGTACCAGCACCACTCGCCGTGGCCAAGGCCGTGGACCTGTACGAAGTGGGGCTGCTGTTTCTTGGCGCTCTCCATCTCTGACAATGGCGATAAGGAAGAGATGCGGCGAGGACGTTGCAAAGCATTTTTCTTGAACCGATTAGTAGTATTTGCTTGCGTTCTTTACTGCTTTCGTCTTGGGTGATTAGATGCTGACTTTGTTTGTAGTTTGTCTGAATAATTAATCCATATGCCATTGTCAGCGGGTTGTTTCTTTTTTCGAGTGGTTGGGTTAATGGTTGATGAACGTTGTATACTTCTAGTACATGTCTAGTGAAATTTTTTGGTTTGTTTATTGTTGGTAGACGTGTGTCTAGTATCTATGATTAACACACCTTAAACACACATCATGGAGCCTCTTCAACACTACTTGTGTTAAATAGTACCATCTTACAAAGTTACAATAGTCACACTACAACAACGGTTGAAGTATCAACAACAAAGTTACAAAGATTGTAATTTTGGGGATGATTTTGATTGGAATAGATTCTCAACTTCCTTGAGAGGGTGAGTTTCCAATTTCAAGTTGTTTTGTCTTAATTTGAAAGTTGGATCAAATTTAGTTTCAAAATCGTGTCGATTTTTCTGTTATAGAGGTCGAGCGGTGAGACCGCATGTGACCTGCCGATCAAAACCGCCCAGGGCAGTCAGACCACCCTCTCAGTGCGGTCAGACAGACCCTTATGATTCTAGCTAGTTTCGCTTCCCTATGGTGTTTTGTGCAGTGCTTGTGTGTTATGATTTGATCTTCTTAGCTTCTGTAGCTATGGAAGAGAAAAATCCTTAGAATGTATGAAGAGAAAATTTAAAGGCAACATTCATCCCTGTTTGCTTGCTGTACCGCTGCTATAATTCGTAAACTTTTGCATAGGTGGGGTACTTTATGTCACAAACGTAATGCTCCAAAGGAGCTTATTACAGTACTATCTTGAGAAGAACACCGCAAAGTTCTGCTCGATCATATTAAAAAAGAGAAGCTAGTTCTCCCAAAGCGATGCTTTATATCGAAGGCTCGAGTTCTCAATTGATTCTTCTCAGCTGTACTTATCAGCAATCTCCATGACCATGAGCAGTTCGGAGAGCTCCACTGGCTTGGAGTGCATTGCCATGTGATCAGCTCCCTCGATCGCCCTCACCTCCACGCCGGGGCTGAAGGACGCCAACCGGCGCTGCTCCTCCGCCGGGAACGTCTTATCCTCCTCGGTCACGACGTACACGCGGCTCACCGCCCCGTACTTGTCCTCCGTCAGAACGCTCTCCGTCTTCACCGCGTCGTGCTTGTGGAACACCTGCCCCGGCCTAACCAGCATCGTTGCCAGCGTCAAATCCTGCGGTTCGTCACCACCTGCATGTCAGCAGGACAGCAACGATCAGAGTAAACAGGGCAGTTCTAAGGTTGGAGTTTGGATGGTTACCTCGGGAGGGCTGAGCCGATACAACCTCTGTGACATGCACTCTGGGCCTGGTAGAAATGTTTCCACCGGATTATTCTCCGCGTTCTTGATGATTTCAAACGTGCTATCCAGCATGAAATCTGGTGGCATTTCCTTCATGCCTTTCAGATTCTAACATGAATCATCAAAAGAGAACGCAATTTAGATAACCAGTCGGTTCTTGAGGTTAACTTCGCAGTACGCAAGTGAATATCTGTACCTGTTCCAACAGGAGTGACATGGGGGTCCCGGCGACCGGCATGAACGCCGAGACGAAGACGGCGATCGCAACCTTGTGCGGGCACGTCTGCATGAGAAGCGAGAGGCTATGCCCGCCGTAGCTGTGCCCGACGAGGACGACCTTCTCCCCCGGCGGCACGGCGGCCACAGCGTCGAGCAGCGGTCGGTTGTACTCCTCTAACGAGCGCACCTCCTCGACGCGCACGGGGCTGGCGCCGCACGAGGGCAAGTCGAGCGCGGTGACGGCATGGTTGCCACCTTGTACCAGCACCACGCGCCGTGGCCGAGGCCGTGCACGAGGACGAAGTGCCGCGGCTGTTTCTTGCCGCTCTCCATCTCTGACCGACCGTCGTGTGCGTGCGCTTGCGCGCAGACAAACGCAAGAAAACTACACTAGGAAACAGAGAAGTGCGGTGCATATCTGCCCATCTTGTTTCGATGGCGCACTACCGTTTGATTTTTGCCCGGAAAATTCGCCTCAACGGAACAGCGCTCGAAGGTGGTCTCATGTTTTCTAGATAAAAGCTAAGGTTCCGAACCAGAACCACCCCTATCAGCCTGGCTTGTACCACATATTGCAACAAGAGAATACAATTACTCAGAAGAAAAAAAGGACCACGGCGATGCCATGGAACCGACTGTGCCAAGATACACACGTCTCACTGGGTAGCTGCTGATGCACAAGTCCGCCCGCCTCTTTTGACTCGGCGAGGAAGAACGCGCGGTGGTGAACTCCGGGACTTTATGAGGTAACTAGCTAGAGATCCGTGCTTTGCAACGAAATTATAAAAATGGTGAAACGAAATTTACTGCCTGATCAACTTCACACATCAATCATTGGAGAGCAAGCGATAGAGAGAGAATGATGGTCAGAATGCGTAAGGAGATAGGAAAAATTGAGGGGGTGGATGATTGTATCTCGAGAGAGAGAGGAGGAGGAGAGAGATGGATGGTCCAAATCAAATCGGATGGCTGAGAAGAGAGAAGGGAGAATGAATGAACCACTAACTCATATTTTTTTATACTAGTAAAGATATGATTCTGACCTCGGCCAGCTTCGGCTAAGCCACACAATCCACTAAAACCAACGTAAGCAAGCAAGAATTGCGAAACAAACCTTGAAATGCACGTATTCTATTTGAAAAGTCGTAACGTTGCTCATCATGGGCTTTATTACACACAAGCACTAACGTTTTCCTATTTTAGCCGTATCTGTTGGCTACCTTGAGCAGAACATGGCAAAGCTCCGAGGGCTTGGAGTTCATGACGGCGTGATCGGCTCCGGCGATCTCCTCGACTTCCGTGCCGGGGCTCAGCGCGACCATCCAACGTTGGAACTCCTCGGTGCTTGAAAGATCCGCCTTGGCTATCACATACACCTTCTTCACCGATCCGTAGTTGCCACTACTGAGCAGCGTCTCGTCCTTCATGGTTGGATCATCCATGAACATGTTGCCAGGTCTCACCAGCATCTTCGCCAGGGTCAAATCCTGCAATGTACAGCGCAACGAACCCATCCATAGTGATGCATCGTGCGTACGATCGAATCAATCTTCTCGAAGCAGAGTGGTTGAAATTAACTCATGGGAGATCACAAGAGGATGCTACATACTACCTCAGCTGGACTTTGCTGGTAATTCTTGTGCGCCAAGAAGTTTGGGCCCATCAGGATTGCAACTCCTGGACCCTGGTTGTTGTTGTTGATGGCCATCATCTCGCAATCCATGAGTAGTCCTTGTGATGCAGTTCTTCTCATGAACTAATTAGGTACAATGACCATAATAAAAAATTAAACTAGTGGGACAATTGAACAGTAGCTAGACATGTCTGTGATAAGGCTGATTGGGACAAGGAAATACCTCCTCGGTCGTGACGGCCAAGTGCTTGCCAACGCACGGCATCCCCGCGGCGACGAACACGGCCGCGGCGATCTTGCGCGGGAACCTCTCCATGGCGAGCGCGAGGCTGAGCCCGCCGTGGCTGTGCCCGACCAGGATCAGCCTCTCCCCCTCCGGGGCGGCGCCCACCGCGTCGAGCAGAGGCCGGGAGTAGTCCTCGAAGCAGCGCACCTCGTCGATGCGCGCCGGGTGGGCGCCGCACGCGGCCATGTCGAGCGCCGTGACGCGGTGCCCCGCGGACTGAAGCATGGTGACCACCTTGTACCAGCACCACGCTCCGTGGGTAAGGCCATGGACCAGGATGAAATGCTTGCTTTTGCTAGCGCTGCCGCCGCCGCCGCCCTCCATTTCTATGCCTTAGTCTAATGTGTCACTCAGCTAAGGATTTTTGCCGTGCTGTACGTGGCTGCACGGCCTGATATTTATACAGTGGAGGTGATGAGATACGAGTAAGAAGAGATTGCTGCACCATCTTTCTTTCTTTCTTTCTTTCTTTCTTTCTTTCTTTCTTTCTTTTTTTCTCCAACTCGATCGCTTATCATCTTATGCTGCAAGAAGAGATGGCGGCTCAGCGGTGTTTTTGGACATTTCTGCGACGGATTGCATACGCGCGAATTGCTTCGTCAATTAAGGGTCCAAATTTCTTGGTCAACACATACGGTGTTGCACCTTCCTCAACTTAATCTGCAAGACGAACGTTATTTTTGTTGAAAAAAGCATAAAATTGCAACAACTCTTTTGAATTCAGGTGGAAAATCAAAACATCATCCTCCGCCCTCTATCACTGTAGTACGCAACCAAAGTTTTTTTTTCCGAGAACACGAGGTACCAAAAGTTTTGTAACCACCGCGTGCCAGAAAACAAAGAGAGTACTACAGAGAAGATTCAGTCAGTGGACGCAGCCACCAGAGCGAAAACAGAAACACGCAAGCCCTGCACCCCTGCTTAAAAGGGTTTATTTTAAGTGGCTTATAACTGAAAAGTACTGTAGCTAGTTGAAAAAATACTGTAGCTAACGATGCCTTATTTAGCGTAATTAAATTTAAAAAAATTATAAAATAAAAAAACAGGTTAGACCGTCACGGACAGTACAAACGAATACAGGACGACAAAAATAACTAACAAAAAAGCTAAAAAAACAAAAAAATATAAAAAGACGAAATTGTTGAATAGTAAAAAATAAGTCAGAAACTCAAGCCAAAATGAGCGCGACATCGGTCATACCAATCTTGAGCAGAACATCACACAGTTCCCTCGGCTTGGAGCACACGACCATATGATCAGCTCCGGCGATCTCCTCGACTTCTGTGGCGGGGCTCAAGTCGATCATCCAGCGCTGCATCTCCTCGGTGCTTGAAGTATCAGCCATGACTATCACGAACACCCTCTTCACCGATCCGTAGTTGCCATCGGCGAGCAGCGTCTCGTCGACCTTCATGATTGTGCCATCCATGAACTGGCTGCCGGGTCTCACCAACATCGTTGCCAGTGTCAGATCCTGCCGGAAACAATGTCAGCGCTGTGATGCCATGTCACTGGTCATTTGGGGCAAAATAATACTCCTCTAGTCATCTGTTGTTACCTCGGTTGAGCTTTGATCGTGCATTTTTGCTGCCATTAATTTGGGGCCGAGCAGAACTGCAGTTCGAGGGTCTTGATTGGTGTTGAGGACCATCCTCTTGCTATCCATGAAAAAAAATCCGGTGTAACCCTTCTAATCACGAGAAATTAGCCTCATTACAACTTTCGTAGAAGGACAATGATTACAATGGTAATGCATATTAATCCAAAGGCAGTTCATAACAAATTGACCGGTTGTTTTTCCTGAGTTCTGAAACATGGCAATGTTACTAGCATTGAGTAATAATATCCTAAAATTCATACTTTTAATTAGTGTTCTAGAATTCATGCTTAAATCATTAATAGGAATAGCATATGAACATGTTCGAAATCTGGGTTTAAACCACTAGCAATCATTTAACATTAGAGCTGCTATGTTTATTCTTCTTGACATCGTGATCCATTACTCGTATGATTTTGTATGTAAGTCATGATTGATGTATTTAATACCTGTTAATCGGACTAATAATTAGTTATCACATAATAAAATTTGGATGGTTGCCAACCATTGTGTGTGCTATGTTATAATACCTCGTTAGAATAATTCTTGTCTCACTATCACCATGTTACCATTCCACATCGTCTTTATATCGGGAGTTATGCTTTCTGTTTTCAGCCTTAACAAACCCTGTCACTTATCCTAGCCTTATCTTTGCCATCTTTTAGTTTTCTTAAATTCATGTTATATAATTTGTTTATAATGTAACATTTATCTTATCACCATATTATCATTTCACATCACCCTATCGGGTTTTAGGGCTTTTATTTCCAATCCTGGCAAATCCTTTTACTTCTTATAAGTTTATCTTAGCTTTTTCTTAGTTTTCTTAAATTTACTCCTCACAATCTGGTAATAATATAACAGTTACCTGGCCTGCGTTGTTTATATATAGGGGAGATTTTTACCCACCTGGCAACGTACCAGGGGGTACACTTTCGTTACTCAGGATATTACACCCCATTTGCGGTTGTACAGTCGAGAACAGTGACATGCCTAACTACTCTCGTATAACTGGGTATGTGGGAAATAATTATCAGTGCCATTGTCATAGCTTGCTAAGTAACAAATAACTTTAATTCCATGGTTTATGTTACCTTTATCTCTGATCGGTATCAGTATTTTCAATAAGCTAGTTTTATTGCAATTAACATGTGTCAATTACTTGCTTGCATTAGGTGTCATTTTATCACCGTGTTGCGAACGTTGTTGGGTACTTGCTGAGATTTCTAAATATCATGCTTGCTCTTTCCATTCTCAGGTAAAAAGCCAGTAGAGTGATGGCATCATGCATAGGTGGGAGCATTTGAGTTTTCAGCACCATGGTTTGGCACTATTTATGTTTTCTTATTTACACTTACTAGTTAGAGACCCATGCGTTGTAACGAAGTCATAAAAATAGTAAGACGGAACTTACTGCCTAGCCAACTTCACATATCAAACATTAGAGAGCAAGCGATAGAGATAGAAGGGTGGCCAGAATGCGTGAAGAGATGAGGAATGTGGAGGAGGTAGGTGGTTGTATCCTGTGAGAGAGAGAGGATGAGAGAGATGAATGATCCAGATCAAATCAGATGGCTGTAGAGAGGGGAGAGGAGAACGTACCAACCACCAATTCCTCTTTATATAATAGTAAAGATTTGGTTAGAAGTGGACCGGTCTCATGTTTCAAACATTTATTCCAACTTCTGTTGGTTCTCAATTAAATTACTTTTAAAGTTTTAATTTCTTGTGATTCTATTACTGCTTTTACTATTTATTCTTTACTTTGACGATGATATCCTATAATAGTATCTCAGATTTGTATATGGGGTGCTACACCTTCTTCACCGATCCGTAGCTGTCACAAGCAGGCGGAGAGAGGGCGGGCAGGGCTGGCCCCAATGGCCCACCATCACAGACCCCACAGCGACTTGGCATACATCTGGCAACAGGCAACAGGACAAGATGTGAATAATTGATGACATCTTGTAAACCTAACAAGTTTAAGTATGTGAAATTTGTTAGTAAGTATATTTTGCAAACTTATGATCTGCCTTCTTGTGTGCATAAATCTAAACCTAGCTTCGCCGTTTCTTTTCTGATCCCGAATATTCCACAAGTGCATGTCCACACGGTGCAGTCTCATCTAAAAATCAACAAAGTAGCAAGCCCTTATTTAATTGATTCCAAACAAAACAATGAAAAAAGTACATTTGGAGTCAAGTCATATAATTGAACAGAAGAAACTCTGCCAATTTCTTCTTTTTAGCGGCGTTCAGTGCGCGGAGACACGTCATTTGCTTAGCAGCAAGAATCGCTTACTACTACCACCACCACCATAATTTAGATACTCTAATTATCATTTATTCATTTCTCGGTTCATTTTGTTCTGGTCCAGTCGAAGACAAGTTGGCAGATTCACTAAAATTTTGAAGACATCGGGGCTGTAAATTATTGAATTTTTTAAAATAATATATTTTTATTCTAAACTACAGTAATATACCTACTTTTTTTATTTTACAGTAATAGTCATCTGTCACTCTACGCAACCGTTGGGCGACACGTGGCTAAGTTGTCCAACGGTTAGGCGACCAGATTGCTAAGATTAGTCATAACTCTTCCAGTATCAACAGCGACCACTGAGAGAGTCTTTTCAGCCATGAAACTTGCCAAGACACGTACTAGGACTAAAATGGGAGATGGCTTTTTGCGAAGCTACATGATAGTTTATATTGAAAAGGAATTGGCAGCCAAGATTAGTTCCAATGATATTATCAAATCTTATGATCTAGTTGGTAATCGTCGTGCTAAATTCAAGTTAGTGGAGATGTAACAAATTCAAGTTTGTGGAGATGTAATGAAAGTACCTTTTTTTTGTGTTACTAGACGTATGCTACATTATTTTGCCATATGTGTTATGATTGAATTTATATGACAATATATATGCGTATGTTTAATTATATATGCGTATGTTTAATTTTGCCGACACACGACGCCCAGGGCCCATGACGCCGACGCCTTGACGGGTCGGCCCCCCCTTTGTCTGGATCCTGGCTCCGCCCCTGGTCACAAGTGAGCAACCTATTGGCCTTCATGATGCCTTGTTCACATTTTGGCCAGTGTCAAGTTGAAGCTGAAGCTTTGTGGAGGGAATTGTTACCTCAGAAGGGTTTTGGTTGTAGAACCTCTGCTTCAACAACTCTGGGCCTTGCAGGCTAGCTGTTGTTGATGACAAGCCTTTCGCAATCCACAAGAAAATCTGGATCACAAATGAGCGTTACTACTATCGTTGCGGATGCCTTGTGCAGTAGCCAGGGCCTAGGTGAATAAACCAGTACTAGAAGCAAGTACCAGTGTGCTACCTCCTCGGTGGTGATACCCGTATGCTTGCCGACGCATCGCATCGTGGCGGCCAAGAGCACGGCCGCGGCGAACTTGTATGGGAACCTCTCCATGGCGAGCGCGATGGTTCGACCGCCGTAGCTGTGCTGTGCCCGACCAGGACCAGCTTCTCACCGGCCGGGGCGGCAGACACCGCGTCGAGCAGTGACTGCGAGTAGTCCTCAAAGGAGTGCACCTCCTGGGTGCGCGCCGGGTGGACGCCGGACGCGGCGAGGTCAACCGAGCGCAGCGCCGTCGCCATTCTTGCACCAGCACCAGGCTCCATGGCCAAGGCCGTGCACCAGGATGAAATGCTTGCTAATTTTGCTGCTGCTGCTGCTTTCCATTTCTGAGTCCTGCACTCCTGCGCAATCGATATTTATACGACGGAATCGATGAGATCGATGAGATGTGGGTTTTCCTCGTTGGGATGCAAGTTGCACAAGAACATGTCAAGGGAGGCGGGCAGCTTGAGGACGTTTCGTCTCGGTGCTCCATTGTTCTTGCGTTCTTGGTGAAACGTAAGCTGCATCAGGGAGCGTGAGGGTGACGAAATCACACAGTTGTGCACGTTGAGACATGTGCCTGTGGACAGTAACCTGACATGATCCTCTGCCAGCTTCGTCTGGTCGATCCAATTTTTCACTCATTGCAACTGTTTCACAAGCTGGTTTAAGCATGATCTCTCTGAGGTAGCCGAGGCACGGAAGGAACAGCAAACTGAAAGCCTGTGACGACCCGCATTATTACCATGGGGTAATAACGCCAGTCAACGGATTATTATTCGTTTTAGCCGATAAAACATCGCTCTAACGAATAATAAGCCTATCAGAGTGTTGTAGCAGAACAATAATTAGAGACACAATATGATATTACAAGAATATCGCCACGCAGGGCTACAGTTTATTACAAAGCCTCAAAGGCTTGGATATCTCATACTAACACAACCTTCGCATGGAATGCCCACCTTGCCCTATTGCAATCCGAGTCCATGGTCTTCCATCCAAGCAATCTCCCACCTGACTTGCTATTCTCTGAACTGACATGCTCCTAAGCAAGGGGAGATTTATAGTAAGGGTGAGTACAGAAGTACTCAGCAAGCGATATTAGCAAAAATGCACGGAATGATTATCCATTTTCACTTTTAGGAATCTCAATTTCTATCCTCAATTTCTTGCTCATTTTTTTTACTCTTTTCCTTTCTCAATTTCTTTCCCATGACATAGAAAATAAGGTTTGTTGGTTTTGAAACAATTACAATTTATTAATTTATAAACCTACTGAGCATACGCATGAACAGCAAAAACCCCCATAAGTTTCCGTAATTCTCCTTTCCCGGAGACAGGCATGAATTCATGATTTGGATAGCATTGCGCCAAGCTTGTATCACTTTACCCATCACCACTCTAATCCTGGTGGCTTCCTAGCTCTCCGCAATTCTTTTGATGCGGTGCCCAGACCAGATTACAGTACGTTTGCATCTATCTCAGTAGATTATATCTCCACCCAGTTACTCACAAGCGGCAGCCTGGAGCGGTGTAAAACCCTCACACAGACCCACCGAAAGCGACAATAACTGTTGGCTGGTAGGGTTTCCGACCCTCACCCAGCCCCCTTCCTGCGTAATATAACGCCTTTGCGTAACCCGCCTGTGGGTTCTTACGCTCCGGTCTCTTACCGGTTCCTTTGGGGCTCATCCCCTAATTAAAATCAACCATGTGGAGAATATAACACCTTGATAGAGCTACTAGTCTGTCCGCCCGCAAACGGGATGATGGTTGATACGGTTGGTACGGTCTGTTCACACAGATGAAGTTTGTAATTCCTTATATTCTATTCTTATGCAGAGGTCACACCTTCCCACTCATTACCTGCCCTGGCAACCTCTGCCCACCTTCTTACATAATAGTAATGGCCAACTGCTCCATCAGTTGCCTTTTATTTCTTTTTCCATATCCTTTATTTCAACTGTTCGATTTAAATATCTTTTAATTCTTTCATGCAGGGTGATACTAGATTAATATCAAAATACTTGTTTTAAGCAATATACGCTAAAGGTTTGATCAAAGGAATGCTTGCCTGTATTTCAACCATAGAATCGGGTTCAAATAGGACCAAGTGAAGTCACTCCCGTGGCTTGGATTGTCGTCTGTAATTAAAATATGTTGGCTATGATTTAATTTACGAAAGTATAATAAAATACAAAGTGCCGATGTGCTTGTGCTCCTATGGTAGAGATTCGTTCACTTTAATCTGATTGCGGTAGTCCTAGTTAACTCGTATTTGGTGCTCGTCACTCGACGTTATTTTCCTAGCACGGGCTGGGTTGTTTGCTTAAAAGTTAAACTCTGTCTTTTGTTGATTTCTAACTATCTAACATTGCGATACGATTAAATATATATACACGTACAATTATTAGCGAACATTAATCCTACTCAATCTCGCGAATGCCACTATACCAGTTTAATTCCTCATATGGGCGTATATATATATTCACCTCTCTAATTCATTTTAGGTATTAGGGTTTTTTAACTAAATTCTTTCTTTTTGATATTGGTCCTTTCTTGTAATTAGTACACTTGACGAGTTAAGTTATAATTCCAGAAGAAAAAGGGTTTCTCATTAATCCATTACTTAATTCCTTCATCAAAATATATTCAGGAGCCCTTATGGGATTCCTACCGTTTATAGTTGACTAATAAAGTTAACTGTGTTTTTAACTGCGTGACAGGGCAACCTAAATGATATTCTAATAATTTAATTCATACACATACTAAACATTTAACTGCTTATGGATGTCACCTAATTTATGAGGAATAGCTATAAACATTTACTAGAGGAGTTTGGCAAATTAATATGACTAGCCAGGAGTTTAATCGGTAACATACTAATTTAATCGGTACCTGTTATGTTTTTATTTTACAGATGGTAACACATTTATTCTAATCATCGTAACTATTATTTAATGGTTTGCTACTGTCTAGATGGATTTAACTAATTTATCTGCGTATTCAAGTCTGCAACGAAAGGGTCTTAAACTATAGTGCTTTAATTTAATCGTTATGCGTACAGGTTTAATCGATGTGTATGCTTTACATTGTCGGATCACAATTAGCTTGTTCTAATATTTCGGAGTAACCCGGGTGGGTTTCTATAATTTAACTATTATTAACCAAATTGTCTAGGTAAATAAATGTCATTGAGCGGTTTAAATATCAATACACAGGTTTTAATTTACACACGGACCAATTTTAATCCATTGATGGTGTTACATTCATTGCACGACTTAAGAAATATATTGAGTTTCTGACTTAATCTATGGCATTGAAAGTATGCAGATTTAAGCAATTAGATGAATTCTACTAAATGTGCTTGACGGTTTTCTAATTTCTCATTTTACTTAAGCTCAACTCCGTATTATTTATATGCATCACATTCTAAGGTATTATACTACTACCGAGGGCTGTATTAGTTCTTAGCTTATTTCTAACGGATGTTTATTGCGTTGGAGTAGCTAATATGCAATTACACGGTCCCTAAACATTTGCAGTTAATTCAATTATTTTAACTAATTACTAAAACCAGATTACTACAATGCAGGCGTATAAGTGTTCCTAATTTAGTCATTTTATTCTTTTACATTTTTTACTTCACCTCCTCTATTTTCCCTACTGCTTTCTTCTTTCCTTTCCGGCCATTCCCATTTTCTTGAGTCTTCCGCCGCCAGCACCTTTTCCCCTCTTCCCATTTTCCACCGATGCCTCCACGACTCCTCTGCTTCCCCTCTTTTTCTACCGCCGCCCCCAGCGCCTCCTCATCTTCTTTCCATGCCGCCTTGCTCTCAGCTCTTTCTTTCTCTCCTCTTCCGACTTCTCCCGCTCGGCGCCGCCCCCTACTTCTCCCGCTCGGCTCCGCCCTGGACCTCGCGCGCCACGCCCCCGACACGCCGACCTCTACCCCGGCCTCTGCACTCCCCTACGCCCGGTTGCTCAATACGCCGCCCCCAAGCGCCGCCAACCCCAGTGGCGCCGCGCCATGCGGCCCGGCCGCCTCCGCCTTGCCGCTCGGCTGCTCCCCAACTCGGTGCCTCCGCCGTCCACTCCCTCTGCGCCTCTTCCTCCGGCGTCGCCCCCACCGACGCGCCTCTCCTCTACGTCGCCTCCTCCCTTAGCTCGGTCGGCTACTACCGGATCCGTGGCCTATGGCCCAGATCCGGCGCTGCTCCCTCCGATCCAACCGGATCCACAGTTGATTTTATTACTATTTCATTTTGGTTCTACACTTTGATTTGTCTATTGTGATTTTTGGGAATCTACCTGAGGGTGGGCATTGGTGGCTCCGACGGGGCTCGAGGTCGTGCCATGCGCCGGGGGAGCATGGACTGGCCGTCGGGTGCGCGGAGTTCACCTGGCCCTATGGCGGCTTGCCTTCTCGGTAACTTATGTTCCTTTGCTCTATTTCCCCTACTTTCGGTGGTTGCTCTGTGTGATGGTTCCATGTATTCTACTGAGGATGGATGCTTATGGTTTCTATTTCAATGTGGGCTATAATGGATGAATGTAGTATATGGATAGCGATTTTGTGGGTTTACCTGTACTGGTGATTGTGAGGAAGGTTAGGGTTTGGGGTGGTTGCGGTCGGCGGCTTGCGTTCTTTGGCTTGTGGCGCGGCTTGCGGTTCTCTGCGCCGTCACGGCCGCCTTGCTCCTTTGGCTTGCCGTGCCTTTCCTCCCTGGCCTTAGGGCTCCACTCGGTGGCTGGCTTCTCTGTTGGTCTTGGGATTGGCTGGGGAGTTTGGGGGAATGCTTACCGTGCCTTGCTCTGTCTCTTGCGCTCTTTCCTCTGGTTGGCTATTGATGTATTGGCAGTGGGATATTTGGCTGGCAGTGCTGTGGTTTTGGCTGTGAGGTCTTGCTAGGGTTTTGGCCGTGATGGTGTGCTGGCTAGAGGTGCTATCTCGGCCTCACTGGCTCTGGCCGTGTGCTATCTGGGGGATATTGTGATATGTGGGCATGGTTTTGACAGGTGCCTCTCTGTTGTGGTTTGGGCTTGGAAAATAGGATTATGGTATTTTTGGCTTTGCTTTAGTTGATCCCTATACTCAAAACAGGTTTGTATAATAATAAAATACCGTGTGATGAGCCTATGGTTGTGAGAGGTGCCGACTGGCCCCCGGACGGTCAGGTATCTCCATGAACGGATTACCCAGCCCGAAGTTAATCCTTAGGGCTCTGATGACAACACTTACTTTACTTTACTTTAATTCAATTAATTCTTTTGTTCGGTCTTTTTTGGTCTTATAATTTAGTTATTTGTTCATATGTAAATAGTGGTGTATCGACAATTTGACGACAATCTCCAATGTATGAAATGGTCTAAATGTACCTTGCTTTCTTTCAATATTGTTGTATACAGAATAATGTATGTTACTCGAATGTAGTTTCTAATGTTGCAATTATCTAAGTTTGCGAGGCGGTCATTTGATTAGGACCAAGACTTGTAAACTTACAGCAATTTGTATTGTCGTTATTAATGTAAAAAGAGTTGTAATATATTTATTTAATTTAGGCCAGTTTTAGCTGTAGCTCAAGGAATGTAACTTGATTTGTTGTACAAGAATTGTAATAATTACACAATTGTATTACGGACTGTTATATATATTTTAATTGAGTTGAAACTTTTACTTGTGCAATTGAATTTTATTTCTCACTTAGTCTATATCGTTTGATATTCACCCTCGTCGATGAAATTGTGAAAACAACGTATTAGTTTATCGCTCGCTAAGTTCAATTTAAACGTCTGCAAAGAAAAGTTTAAATTTCCTCGTATTTTTGGATTATTAGCTACCTAATTAATCCTGCTTAACGTCCTAATTCGTCATTTAGGGTTAATTAATGACGTGGGTCATTTCAAAGCACTCCAAAGGTAACAGTCTAGGCAGTAACTGTTTGGTTCATGGCCGTAAGGGATGAGTTCTGCTTAGGAGGCGCCTCACTACCGAAAACATATTTTGGGGATGACCTAAAGCACTCATGATATTATTATAAATGCACAAACAAAAATGTGAGAAAGCCAGAAAAATACATACCTAGTTAAGGTTGAATATAATCGCAGCGTGCAGTCTAAGGGCATGTACAATGCAAGATACTTATATATGAATGCTTAAAGAGAGAGAATATAGCCACATCATCAAGCACCCATGTAAAAGTTATTCTCTCCAATGCAAGCATCTCTTCCATGGGTGCTTAGATGCTATATTTTCTATTAATAGATTCAGTTATACACATAAGCATCTACTAAGCACCGGTGCTTATTTAAGCATCGATGCTTCAAAATAAGCACCTTATCTATCCTATGTGGCAAGAAAAAATAGTTTTTCATTGCTAAGCATCTAAGCACCTTGTCTAAGCGTCTGCATTGGACATGCTCTAAGTACGTGATCTAATAGATCGCAACTATTGATTAGTTGGATCATAGCCCTTTTAGCATAAAAATGGCTGCATGTGCACCAACTATTAGAAAATCGGTCAATCCACATGCCGGATAAAAAGGATTTTGGGTGTAGTTTTCTGCTTGGGGCGCATTTTATTTGACAGTTTTCTGAATGTTAAATACATTAGATGTGTTACCTTTTTATCGGCATTAGAAACACGCCACAATTTAATGAATCCTTTTCGGATGAGTAGTTTGATCTGACTCAATGCCGTATCCAAGAAAATCTCCTTGAGCTTTAGGTGAATCATCATCATACCTATATTATAGCCAGGGGACTCCCTGGCTGGTGAGACGTGCTACGTCACCTTTTTTTGCAAAAAAGTCCCTACATTTTTCAAAATTGCGTAAAAGTCCTCTGTTCTTGCATACCTATATTATAGCCAAAGAGATCTCATACCTATATTATAGCTGGGGACTCTTTGGTCGGTGAGACGTGCCACATCACCCTTTTGCAAAAAATCTCTACGTTTTGAAATTGCGTAAAGGTCTTTCGTTCTCACAAAAAGGTCCCTGTCATATTTTTTTCTGAAAAACACCCTCCACTTCACCGAAATTGCATATCCTTTCTTGGATAGCACCCCGTAGCTTTCCAAATTTACATATGGGTCCTTATTTAGTTACGAGGTCCTTAGGTCCTCAATTTTTTTTACAAAAAAGACCTTCAGTTTTCTCAAAATTACATGTGTTCTCAATTTTTTTAAGAAACTCCTCACGAATTGCCGTCTCTTTTACTTCGGTCCACACGGTAGTTAGCACGGCGTGACGCGCGCTTTCACAGCTAATTGATTGATACGCAAGGACTGACTAAATTATTTCCATTATCGTCATGCTCTTAGAACAACTAAAAATCCATGCCGTTATAAACCTGTCGTTATAGATCCAAATGTGACACTAAAGCAAAGTTAATGGAACCCACATAATTGTGACAGTGAGTTGTTAAGCATGTTTGAGATCTGTAATAAAAAGTGTGGGTCAAATCCAGGCCCGCGAGATCAAAGCCCGAAGGCATCACAGCGAGCAGACATGCAGACCTAGCTCGATCAATTTCCGTGCACACTACCATGCTTCCTTCCTCTTCTCATCCAGAGCATCGGCTTATTGTGCACAGTCATATCATCTGACAAAATCTGTTCTTTGCAAATAACAGAAACCAAAAGTTTTTTTTTCTTGGCAAGCACGAGAAAGCAAATCCCTTTAGCAAGATTTGGGAGTGGATGGGACAATTGTAGCCTGAATTTTTGGACAACACTTGATTAGTTTCTGCTCAAGCCTATCATCACATCAACTGGATCAAATCTTGCCTCTTTTTTCCGCTCTTAAAGACGAAAAATCCGAAACAAATCGAGTGAAGCCGAACGACAGATAAGAAATTGCACAGATCTTGGAAGGCTCAGAAGGATCCACTGGTTTTTCTCAATCAGGAGAATGGAAATCCCTCAGAAAATAGGTAGGTATCTTTTTGGTCATCACAGCCTCCAACTAGATCCAATGCGCGCACACACGCGGTCACAAACACCAAATAACCAAAACCAAACAAAGAGAACGCAAAAGAGGCGGAAGAATTCAGGATCGAAACTCACAAGGTAGACACATCACGGATCCAGGAAGATGTAAGGCCTGAAGATTAACGGCTGGAGAAGCGGAGGCGTGAATCCACTGAGGGAGGGGCGCGAGGGCGCCTCTTATATATAGGGGATTTGGTGAGCTAGGGTTTCATGGGAACACGATGATTCAAGAACTACCAGGATAGCCTCATCTTCACGAACCCTTCTTGGGCTAGCCCAGTTAACAAATTGGGCCTACAGTGGACTAGCCCAGCGATCTAGGACCATGGGCCAATATGAGGAGCAAACGGGCTCGCGCCATCGAAGCTACTCTGGTCGTCAACGCCCATGTAATCCACGACGCGGACGCCGTCCGCTCGCCGGTGCTCCACCTGGTGCCCGCCGTTCATCAGCGATCCGATGGCCCTCGTCATCGCGCCTATTCCATGGCCAGGCAAAGGCCCGCCGATGTCGAACCCGACCAGCTGCGTCTGGCCCAACGGCAGCCCACGGCCTCTCATAGGGCCAAACGGGTTGATGGAAGGGAGACGGTCGGGCCCACACATCGTAGGCCTAAAGCCCACGGTGTACTCGCTCGTGGTCGTCGCGCCCATTTCGGCCGCCTTTTGCAGGAGCGCCGTGGCAGACATGTTCGCTGGCGCAACCGGGGAGAAGCCCATGGTGGCATCGCTCGGCCCGTCCAGACCCAGTGGGCCGAGCTTGCTGCCGTTGAAGAGGGAAGGCGAGGGCGCGCTTCTTGCGCCGAGGCTAGAGAGCATGCAGCCCGACATGCTGAGCGGCAGGAGCGGCTTCGCGGCGGCGGCGTCGTCGGAGAACATGCTGATGTCCGGGCAGAAGCCGGAGGCGTCGTCAATGTCGGCGTCGGCGTCCACGTCGTCGGCCTGGGACGGCAGCGTGAGGTGGTGCGCCTGGCCCTGCAGGGCCGAGGCCACCGTGGCCATGTTCATGGGCTGGGCGAGCTTGTTGTTCTCCTGCGCTAGGGCGTCGCAGAAGGCCCTGTGAGTCACGAAGCTGTCTCGCCTGCGAACAAATGGAACAGTAGAAATTTAACGAGCAAGTCTCATGAGATGTAAACGAATGGAGATCATTAGTTTAATTTGCAGCAAGATTTCCTCGGTTTGTAGCTATGAAGTTGCGACTAGATATTTCAAACCAAGCGACATTAATTGCAAGTTGCCAAGGTTTGCAGCAAGCAAGTACACTACTAGTCTACTGCTTCATGCTTCATGAGTACTCATGGCACGCATCTGCACTAATTAAACATGCATGCTTGCTTTTGTATGCTTTGACATTTCTTCCTACCCTGTCCTTGGAAACATGCACGGATGCCTACATAATGCTGGCTTTTGACCTATGCATGTACTATATGTCGATCGGACGACAATGTTTGGTGTGCATACATGCACATGCTGTCAAAGTTTTTTTCCCCCTCTTTGGAAGGTAAGTAGCCAGATCTCTACATTACTGTTTCAAAAGCGAAGCACTTTTCTATGGAGAGGGCCTGAGACCCTTTCCATCCACCGTTGATCCAATAAACTCTACACCGAATCAATGGTGGATGGGGAGGGCTTAGCTAAGCCCTCCCCCACTGGTTTTTCTTCCTTCAAATTAAATCGTCTCCCACAGTTAGCGACGGTCTATACACCACGTTCCTTCAGTGCTGTACGTGCAATTTGGTCTGCATGTCAAGCAGCAATGTTTCAAGTAGGAAGCTGGTAGTATCAGTACTCCGGCCCTGTTTTTTTGGATTATGGTTTATAGTTTTTGATTGTTCACTAGAAAGAGTCCGAAGAGATAAAGATCTATGTGTGATTTTGACCAATATAAATAAAGTTATGATACTACAATAAATTTATAAACCTGTCTTGAAAGAACATTTCATTTGAATGCTAGTTACTATAAAAAAACAATTTTTAGACGGGTTTTGTTAAATATCATTTGGATGTTTTCTTCCTAACTATCATATAAATTTAGGACCGTTGGATTAGAGATCCAATGGCCATGAATTCTCTCCCTCCCCCTTGAATTTAGGACCGTTGGATTAGAGATCCACTACCTCTTTCCCCTTGAAAAAATCTCCCTCCTTTAAAAACAAAGGACCCCTTGATCTCTAATCCCCTTGATCTCTAATCAAGGATCATAAATTTGGATGACAGTTAGGAAGAAAATATTCGGATGATGTCTAGACACTCTTTTTTTTAGAAACCGTAAGAAGAGGGCCGGAACCATGTTCCTACTCGGCAGTCGCTGCTCACTACTCGTGCGTGCATGGATGGCATGGTAATTCTGGGGTCAAAATCTGGAACAGCCCCATCAATTGGTCAGAACTCAGAACGTATGTACAGTTTGGCCGGCACGGGCTTTGATGTGCATGGCAGGAAGTAAATCCTTCCCAAGGATTCGATTCTTCAGTCCATTCCAGCAGCAGGCGAATGCAAAACTCAATGCAATGCAGTGGATGCAAAGTTCAAGAACGCACGCACCTGGAGAAGACGGTGCCGCAGTCGCACTTGTACTCGCGCGTGCCGCAGACCTTGGAGTGGGCCTTCCAGTCGGAGTGGACGGCGTACATCTTGGCGCAGCGCTCGCACTTCCACTTCTTCTCGCCGTGCTTGCGGCAGTAGTGCTTCTTGATCCCCGTCAGGTCGCCCAGCGCGCGGCTCGGGTTGTGGTGCACGCACGCCGCCTCCGGGCACACGTACACGCGCTTCCGCGGCGGCGCCCCGCCCCCGCCGCCCTCGGCGCTGCGCTGCCGCAGCTTCCACGGCAGGTTGTGCCCGCGCCGGTGCAGCTGCAGGTTCTGGTCGCGCTGGAACCCCTTGTGGCAGATCTCGCACACGAAACGGTTCGTCGCCATCAGCGTCTTGGGCGACAGCGCGATCACCTCCGCGCTTGGGTCTGCACGTTGCATCCATGCGTCAACGTGCATGTACATGTACCTTACAGAAATTCTATGTGCAAGTAAATACTTTTTTCAAATTTACGTGTCCGTGAAGAAGGCTAATGTTGTAGGGTTTCTTACATTCCCTATGCTGTTAGATTTCATTTTGATGTGAACCTCAAAAACAAATTAATATATATGTATTGCGTTGTCATCAAAATTGCACTCTGTATATGTCATCTGATGATGCATGCAGATTCCTTAATTGATAGTGAGGGAGCAAGCCTAGCTTCTTGGTGAAATTTTACAGATGGACAAGCCACTCAAGGGTGAGTTTCGTTTCTATTACACCAACTTGATAGGTAACACTGATGAGATCATTACCGTTGCGAGATTCACCACATTCAGTGTTTTTGTGAAAACAAATACAGATTAATTAATCCTATGCTTGCCACAATAAAATTGACACTCCCCTTAGTTCGGCTGAAATAAGCTGGTTGATGGTTTATTTTGTCTGTAGCTACTGATGGTTTTTTGACGTAACTAAATTTAAAAAGGAAAAAACATGTTAGCCTATTATAGATAATATAAATGAATACAGGAAAAAAGAAATGACAAAAAAGTGTAAAAAAAGGCTAAACATAAAAAAACAGAATTAAAGAATAGTGAACTACAAAAAAGAAATCAGACCACCTTTCTCTGTTTGATAAGATTAGTATGATTGATCTTACATTGCGATCTAGATTCGTAGGATAAGTACTAGTAGTGCTACAACTCTACAAGGATATATAGCCCTAGCTCCTTATTTATGGAGTACTGATGAAGTATGAGTAAATAATTAGTTGCATGTGACAATTAATTAACATATGTATACTATGGATTTAATTAAGTCATTCACATAAGTTATTTAGAAGGGATAACGATCCCTGCGTCCATCTAAAATTTATATTGGGCTCGTTTTTTCGGTTGTGCCTTATGGCTTTTGAATTCTGACTGTTCGCGAGAAAGAGTATGTGGAGAGATAATCGTATGTGATTTTGACCGATATAGCTGAAGTTGGCACAATATCAACTACAATTGACTTGTAGACCGTAACTTGAAAAGACACCTCGTTTGAAAGCTAGTTACTGTAGTATAAGTCATAAGCTGAAAAAAAGCCATTCACTTCTATATCTCACGCATTTCAATTACCTAGACCTAACAAGTCATTGAACTTGAGCAAACTTATACACATAACTGAAGTTGTCAAAATCGTGATTCTAAATCGAATTGGAGATGCTCCGATAAAATCATATTTTATGATCAAACCAAATAATCTAACCGATTCTATGAATTTTTTTTATTTTGCCATATATTTCAAGAGTGATATGAGTGTTTATTTGGTACCAAATTTGATTAATTATGTATACTTATTCACAGTTTTGATTCCACATTATTCAGAGCTACAATAGAATAACGATTTTAATAACATTTGTGATTATGTAACCATTTTACACTAAAAAGTAAAATTAATAAATTAATATTCCAAACCTCCGGATCTTAATGTCTAAACTATTAACCACTCAGTATTTACTATACAATTTGAATTGACGGCTAGGACACCACCAAACACCTAAGTCTTTTATAAACTGAGAAGATGTGTGATTCTTCATGATTGTACTACAATTCTAATGTGATCCTACACAATTCTATAACTAAGATTGTGATCCTACTTAAGTCATATTGGTGTAGGTGGGATCGGACGGTTCTACTACTAAAATTACGATTTTAACAACCTTGGACTCAACCATGCACAGCCTAGTTCTCTACCCTGAATTTGCCATCAGCACATCGAAATGCATATATAATATATATGCTCTGCATAAACAAAGTACTATCCTATGTGCTCTTAATTAGCTGACAAGTTTTTATATTGTGTTGGCTAGCTACAATCTAGTTAAATTGATGAGATACATTATTTCAGCTATTTCCCCTAGAGAAAAAGACATTATTCAGCTAATGAGAAACAAATAATTATCCAGAAAAGGGTCACTTAAACTGTAGTATTGCATCAGATACTACATGTTAAAATCACAAAGTATTGAGACAGCTGGAGAATTAAAGAATTCTGTCGAGAAGAATGTTTCTTGTTATATTACTATATCAGAAGATCGCTTTCCACTAAGAAGGTTTGGATTAAAGATTTCAAAAATAAAGAAGGTTGTATTAAAGAATTTTCTAAATATAATTTATTAGATGTATTTTATCTACACAATAAAAAATTTTACAAACAAATCTACGAGACAATAATTCATAATGTTCAAATATTCCTTGATACAGTATATATGTTGTCGTCTTATCATCCTAGTTTTCTGTGAAAAAGAGATTTAGAATCGCAAACAGTGGCCGTCATTATTGACTTGCCCTATCAATAATTGCAGTCACAAGATCGACCAGCAAAGAACACAAACCATGCAAGAGAGAGAATTTAGTAACAAAAACCATGAAGCATGTAAAAAATCTTCAAGAACATATAAGCCCACTCAATTCAAACGGTATATATCATCCAAGATTATTCATGCAAGCATTCAAATCAAGGATAGATCAGATGCATCCATGCACATGGTCTCAATATATAATGAACAAGTATATATGTGCACCTGGTGTCCCTGGAAGGCTTCTCTTCTTCTTCTTCTTCACAACCGGCGGGGCAGTCGGCGGAGGGTCCGAGGGGCCGGTTATGTGCTGAAGATCACCGTCGTCGTTGCCCATCTCCGGCGGGCTTCCCATGAACGGCTTGCTGTGATACGGCAGCTGGTGCTGGTGCAGCTGGAACTCCTCCACCTCTCCTGTATTGCTCACAGAAGAAAAGCTCCCTGTACACTTCCTTGCAGCACCGCTCGCCATGGATGGCATGCAACTAACCTTTGCATGCATGCACGCAAACACACGCAAATCTGAACAATTATATAGCAACACAGGCAGCTTTTGTACTTATGTTTCTTGCTTCTAGTGTCTGTAATTCTGTGAGGAAGGAAGTGTACATAGGAAGGGGCGAGAGTGAGTGTGTGTTTTCTTCTTTCTCTGGCTAAACTAGTTCTGATCAATGACACTAGAGAAGAGGAGGGGGTTGGTCTTATATTTATCCCCCCTTTTTTCCATGCTACTTTTCACACCTCAGTGCCACATTCCATTTTACCTTTCAATACCTGTCCTTTTCTCTGTGTGTGTCAGTGCTGACTTGAGTGTACTACTAGCACGTACAGATTAATCAGAGAGCTTCACAGCTAGGCGCGAGGAGTCTAGTAGAGAGAGCAGTGTTCTTGTAGTTTTTTATCTGCATAGTTTGGATCTACCTTTGTTATTTCCTCCCTCGGGATCTGCCGGCTAGGGACAATGCTCAAGTTTTCCTGGCAGGAGTTATACTAGCTTTTCATGACAGCAACCTGCGGTCGAGTTGATCAGCTTCTTGTTGCCTTGTTTTCTTGCCTAGCTAGGCTGCATGCATGCCATCGTTTTCAAATGAGAGGCAATAAAACTATACTTTAAATTGTGGTTACTGTGAGACCATCACATGAAGGCCATCCTCTATAGAATTTTTTGTACGGATAATCCCTTTTTATTCGAAAATACATAAATATACCTGCGAGAAATTTTTTTACAAAAATAGTCTCCAGTCGCCGCCCCATTGGGCGACTTCTGCCTTTCGTCCAACCGGGAAGCGACATTTAGGAAATGTGTGAACCGTTGGGCGACTTATACAGTCGCTCTACGGTTGAGCGACTGTAATTTCAATCATTGTATGGTTGAGCGATCGAAATTGCGATCGCTCAACCGTAGGGCGCTGTGAGTGGATGCCACTTATTCCACTTTGCCGCCCACTAGCAACCACTTTTCCCTCATTTCCCCATTCTGCGAGAGAGCCGAGAGAAGAAGAGAGGAGGAAGAGGAAGGGAGAAAAGAGGGAGGAGGGAAGAAAAGGAGGAGAGGGGAGAAGAGAAGGAGAGGAGGACGGGGTTGAAGGAGGAGGTGAGGGCGGAAGAAGGAGTCCAAGCTATTCCATCGATTTGGATCCAGATATTTTTGTTAATTAGGTTGTATTTACACTATTGTTTAGATGAAATATTGGTGTTAGTAAAAATTGTAGATGTAGTATAGAAATTTGACTACCCTTTTTAGTATGGAAAGTTTAGTTTAGTGTTGAACGATGTTATTTGACATGTCGTAAATTTCAATCGTACATGTAGGTCTACATCATTAATGGCCAGTACTACATTGAGAGTGTATTATGGTGCTGGAATGATTCGTGAAGGTCCGAATGGTGTGGATTTAAGCGATTTTCCATAAGTCACTCTCGTACTTCCGATGGCGAGAATCTTTGGAATGACGGATGTGCGGCATTGGTGGCCGAGAGTTTTTCATTGGACCCGAGGTGTGCGCGTCGTTGTGTAAGGGCTTTGAGCGGTCTCCCACCGACATCGGATGGGAGTTGAAGACATTGGTGCGCTCGGCCGTGGAAGGATTTGTGCAAGAGTGCCGCGCGCGTGGATACGAGTGTGTCTTGCTTGTGCAACCGTGCTCACTACAAGCGTTGCGCAAGCTCGTGCGTCGCCTATGCCGGGAGGTGCTAGCGGCTCGGGCGGGCGCACGTTGGTGGAGCTGATGAAGTTGCTCGTGATGAAGGCAATGCGGTACATGGAAGAGAGTTACAGTTGTCAAGCTATAGAGACAGGCTGGCAAGCGGATGAAGGAGAGCATAATGAGTATATCGTGCGGCAGATGGAATCGATGACCAGAGGGCATGTGATGAAGAGCAAGCTGTAGAGGGCGGCGAGGAGGATAGTTCGGATGATGAAGAAGTTCCTATCCCCGAGAATGGAACCGGTTTAATGCGGAGGGTGTTTCGCCCATGATGAACATGAATCACCATGGGAGTATCATGAGACGAGAGGTTCGGTGCATGCTACGTTTCTTGACAAGGAAGCGCGCAGATGCCATCAAGCTTTGGGCCCTCTCAATGCAACGGACATTTCGCGTCGTCAAATCAAGCCAGAGCGATACATCGTGAAGTGCGAGCGGTGGTTGTCCTTGGAGGGTGCACGACGTAGACCGAAGTATGACACTCACCGGATTGTGTCCAAGGTGGAGCCGCACTCTGCGTCGAACACTTTGTCTTGGCGAGGCATCGTAACTCGACGTCGGATTTATAGCCAATGTGATGTATGGGAGATAGTGGAGAAGAGAGATATTGCGGCAACGCATATTGTGGTAGCTATCGAGAATAAATTCAAGTATAAGATTAGCTACGCAAGGCGTGGCGTGCCAAGCAAAAGGCGTTGGAAAACGTTTTGGCACTTTCGGAGGCGCACGACAACCTTCCTCGTATGCTTAAGGTGTTGCAACAAAGGAACCCGGGCACGTACATCGCCGTGCACGAAGCCGTCCATAAGTCCACCGGGATTTGTAGTGTTGCAGAGAGCATTGTTTGCATTTGGTGCTAGCATTGAAGCATTCAAGCACATGCTGCCAGTGATCTCAGTAGATGGGACCTTCTTGACAGGCAAATACAAAGGGCAGCTCCTGACGGCCATAGGCATTGGCGGTAACAATCAAATATTGCCGTTGGCTATTGCATTTGTGGAGAGCGAGAATTATGAGAGTGTTTGTGGTTTCTCGGACATGTAAAGGGTGGAGTTGTAGGCGGCCGTCCCGGTGTGTGCGTAATCCATGATCGCCACGGGATTATAAAGCGATATGAAAACTTCAAGAAGACCACGAGAGAGCGTTCCTTGGCGGACATGAGGAACCGGTGGTGCGATCGTCACTTAGGGCAAACTTTTTCAAGCAATTCGAAACAATCTTTGATGAAGCTATTCAAGAGGTGGCTAGGCGAGAACCAGCAAAGAAAATTTGATGCTTTATGGGGTTGTTGGATGAGCACACCGGGAAGAACGTCGGCGAGAGGAGCAAGGGCGGTCATTCTGGGCGGCACAACCGCAATGCTTGGCGCAATCGATGAGTCTAACCCAAGTGTTCCAAGAAGGAGGAGCGCGAAACATCAAGTGCTTCTCGCAGTGGATCGAGGGGGAACCATTGGAGAAGTGGTCGTTGTTGCACGACACGGATGGCGCAAGGTACGGAATAATGACAAGTAACCTTGCCGAGGTGTACAATTGGGTTCTCAGGGGTCTCCGTTCTCAGCCCCTCGTCGCCATCGTGGAAGGTGTTCTTCACAGGACAATCCGCTACTTCAGGGAGAGGCACGCGAGTGCCGCACTTCATGCGGCCAATCCCGGAGCCCTGTATTCGTCAAAAATTACCACGTACATGGAGACGAAGGCACAAAAGGGTCAATTGCACACAGTGCATGTCATGGGCAACAGGGAGCATCGTTTGGTGATACTCGTGTGTGAGCCGGATTTGGGACATCTCGTTCACTTATTACTCACGAGGTATGCCTTGAAGATCATGCAAACGAACCTAACTGCACATGCAACAAGCTTAAGTTGTTACACAGGCCATGCTCTCATGTCCTCGCTGCATGCGGAACCGTGGGCATGGATCCTTCCAACCGTGTCCGAGTACTTTTAAGGAGACAATCGCAAGCTTGGTGTGGGAGCTCCGGGGTTGGGCGGTGGGAAACTTCACCACTTTGGACATTTCAGCGAGGACGGGTTCCGGATATTAACATGCTAAAGGGTGGGAAGGGTCGGCGACAGAGCCGACGTATTACAAATGACATGGACGAATCACAAGCTGGAACATCTGGTGCATTTTGTGGGCGATGCGGTCAGGAGGGCACACTGACTAGACGATGCAATGCATGTCCGGATCGATAGTTGGTGTTGTAATGAATGCTAAATTTCATGTACCATTTGTAAACCTTGTATGTTACATCCCTTTTTTGTAATGCACTTATTTACAATGTCATTTAAGTATGTACCATTTAAGTATTGCAATTTTTTTTGCCTTGTGATAACAACTCCACGTACATAACAACCAATTCATCACATGCTTAACAACGTTGCACATTACATCGTTATGGAAAGAGGGCACATAATATGAAGGTCACAGAAAATGAAGGCGTCATGCACTTACAACACGAAACAACACATACATTGCACATACAGACAAAATTTATGGAAAGTTCTACACCCAAAACATCAACACAACAGTCCTACTGGCACAACATCAACACATTCGGTACCCTCGTGGCCTACATGCCAAACGATCCTCGTGGCACCCACATGGAGAACTGCTGAGGGGGCCGCCTCGGACGGGGCTGGCCATCGTGGTAGTGGCACGCACATATGCAGCTCGGGTTCGCGCAGCAACATGTGGGATCATAAGAGTTTCCTATGTTGACAACCTCCTCGTTTCCCCTCTCGCGTTGCATCTGTTGGCGGAGCTCATTGTTCTCCTCATTGAGAGTCTCCATTCGGTACTCCAAGTCCATTATTCGGTCCCATAAAGTACCCACATAACGGTCAATATACCATTCATGAGGAGGGTCGATCCAGCGGGAGAAGTCGCATTTCGCCATCTGCGAAAAATGACAGTAAACATGGAGGGTCCATAAGCAATAAAAAAAATGTACTATTAGTAATTTGTACCGGGCGTGGGCATCGGAAGAAACGACGCCGCCATCGTTCGCCCTTCCGGGACTGCGCGCACGACCACGTACTCATTGTATCGCATTTCGCCACGCTGGTTGCGCACGCCGGCTTGGTACCAAGCATGCTGTGGTCGAACATCTCCTCCTTTCCAAGGAAGGTCTTCCTTGGTGACCCATATCCGATGGCCCCTCATCTTCCGCCATGGTATGTTCTTTGTTCGATTCTGAGTTTTTCGCTACAACTTCATGGGACCTCTACTGTGCTATTTATATCGAATGGCGGGACAAAAGATGGCTGCTTTGCCCAAGAGACATGACAAAAGCGCTCAGCTTTACTCGGTGAGATGACAACACATGCCAGCTTTACGCAGTGATATGACAAATCGGGGCAGCTTTGCTCAGTCAGATGACAACACATGCCAGGCCTATCGCTACTGAAACCAACAAAATAGGGGCGTAGGCTGTAGCCTTTACAGTGAGTGTTCACGTCATAGGCATGTATCCTTTCCAGTGAGTTTTCATGTCACCTTTGCTTGTTGTTTCAGAAATATAGGCTACACGCTCTGAAAAGCCTACATACGGACATTTATTGCTACACTGCAATCCTGAAAAAGCGAAAAGATTCGTACTACCTCCTCTCCATGGACTATGCCCACTGCACCAGATAACCTGCCTACATAAAGGCCTCCTATGTCTTCCATACCACATCTCCTCCTCAAGCCTTCACAATACTACTACACAACAATGTCTTCCTGGAGGTCCGACCCATTTGGAGTGCCGGAGTGGCATGAGCGCCCGAAGTGCCGCTGCGGCTTTAGGACGATGTTGGGAGTCTGGACGGATCAAGAAGAGCGAGCCAAATACGGCCGTAGGTTCTTCAAGTGTCCAAACCTGGATGACGATTTCATGGTAACGACGACAACTAAATCATTTGTTTCTCGTTGTCGTTTTCAACTTGATCCATGACATCTACCATGCCACACATAGGCTTGCAGGTTCATCGAATGGGTGGATCGGGTGTCGCCGACATGGCCACATAACCAGGCAGTGGAGGTGGAAAACAAAGGACAATACTTTGTCAAGATGACTCGAGCTCGCGAGGTGGAAGCAGCGGATGCGGCGTGAGCAAGAGCGCCGCGTGAGGGTGGACCAAATCCGTCGAAGGGCCGGAGGATGAGCTGCAAAGGAGGCGGGAGCAGCTAAGTCTGCGTGAAGCGACCATCAAGCGTTAGGAGGAAGAGCTTCAAGCTCGGGAGGCGCTCTCAAGTCCAAGAATGACAGGAAAAAGGATGCGTGGAGCCATCTTCAAGGCGCGATAAAAAGGGGAAACAACCACGCTACACTCAGTAGACAAAATGTTACGAGCAGTTGGGTGGGTTAGTCGCATATCATGCTATATGTTATGCATGTAATAAAATTATACGCGGCATGTTATGAAGTTTATTTCTATTCACATAAGGTTATTATCTCGTGTGTTCGCATTCAATGATTCAGATAGCAAGTCATTTAACAATATTAACATACTCTTGGTACACTAATTTTTAGTAACATAAAAATATCACTTACCAATGTATATATCAAACGTTCTACAGTCAATTGTTCTTAAAAAAAATTTCGCAAAATTTTTAATGCACCTACAATATACAATAAACATAACCTTTTATTACAACTATACCATATTTTTTTCCAGTTTAAAACTACAAAATTGACAAAACTCTAAAATTTCACGGGGATTGACTAAAGTCGCCCATCCATTGGCGGCATAAGCTATAAGTCGCCCATCCATTGGGCGACTACTATGAATTCGCTTAACAGGAAAGCGACTACTTGCAGTCGCGCAATCATCGAGCGACAGATATTTTGTCGCTTCGGTTGGCGGCGAAAGTCGCCCAATGGGGCGGCGACTGGAGACTATTTTTGTAAAAAAATTTCTCGCGGGTATATTTATGTATTTTCGAATAAAAAAGGGATTATCCGTACAAAAAATTCATCCTCTATATATGTAAGTTCTATTGAAGTTTGAGTTTAATTTTAAAGCTTTCTAGGTTTTAGAGTTGATGTCAGAAGTTAAACGGTTTGACTGGCCTCGCATCAGCGATCTAACTAGCGGCTATGGTCAAACTAGCTGTGTGGCCTTTTGGATGTTAGAGATCAAACACTTATGCATGCCCGTTCATAGAAGTCAGCCAAATGGTGGGGGGGGGTTGTGTTAGCCACGTTGCTTGGGGGTGGGGGGGGGGGGAGCTCGCAATCTCCAACCAGGTCGCCTGAGGAGAACCTGAGAGTCCAAGAGCCAAGCTTCCTGGGAAGCCTAGGCAGCTAATGATGGTTTCGACCACTTTGTACGAGGATGAAGTTTATGACCACACAATGATGTTGGCTACGACCACTCAATGGTGTTGGCTACGACCACGAATGATGCACGTACTTCGATCGGATAGCACGTGGTCGAGCGTTTCAAGTAGTTTGACCTTTACTCGAGACTTCGACTATTGTGTATGTGGTCGAAAGTCGTAGCTTCAAGTACTTCAGCTACTCGTGACTTTCGAGTTCCCCGAGCTCTCGTAAACGTTGAGTACTCGTATTTTCCTCTGTTGTTTGGCAACGACAACACAAACAATTGTGCGATAGAATAAATGAAATCTTTTGGTGGTGCTCCAATCGCTGCACTTTTTTCTTGGTTTTCTCCACCATCTATACACATCTTTACATGTTAAATATTGACAATACGTATCTGAACATGACTCAGATACAGAAATTGACTATGAAACATGAGTTATTCTAAAGTTGTCCTTTGAGGACACTATTTCTAGACATGGGTTGGACCGACCCAACGATTCTCTCTACACAATGACTCAACTTGATATGTGAATCGACCTACTTAGATTTGGAGAGATTAGTTCCAACAAACACCCTCCTAATCCTTGCCAACTTAACCAACTTTCTTAACACCAAGTAAATTAATCATCCGACCAAAAATGACTTGACCCAATGCCTTTGTGAGTGCATCAGCCTGCTGTTCTTCTATTGAAATAGGTGAAACGCCACTAGTCCCTCTTCAACACATTCTCGAATAAAATATTACCGAGTATCAATGTATTTTGCTTCTTCCATGAAACACCAGATTTTTCATAAGCGCTATTGCTGACTTATGGTCCACAAATAATGTGAAAGGCTTGATAGTCTGTTTAGTCAATTCATAAAGTAATCTCATCAACCAAATACCTTGACATGCGACTGAAGTTGCTGCCATAAACTCCGCTTCGCATGATGACAAGCTACACTTCTTTGCTTCTGTGAGCACCATGTAATCACATTTCCATGAAGATAGAACACCATACCAGTCGTGCTTCTATGGTCAACCAGATCACCGGCTAGATTACTGTCACAAAATCCTTCAAGCATTGGTGTGTTGTCATGCCTGATATACACTAACCCATAATCCACATTTCTTGCTAGATACCTCCGCACATGTTTCAATACTTGCTTGTGTTGTATTGTTGGTCTTTCCATAAATCTGCTAAGCATTCCAATTGAGTATGCAAGGTCTGGTTGTGTATGTATCAAATATCGTAGGCAAGCTACTATACTCTGAAATTTAGTTGCATTAACATGCTCACCTATTTCATCTTTGTCGAGTTTCAACTTTGACTCCATGGGGTACTGATAAGGATTGCAACTCAACATGCCTGCCTTCTCAAGAATCTTCTTTGCACAATTTGAGTGCTTGATTGAAATATTATATTTACTTTGTTTCACCCCTAAATCGAGGTAGTATGTCAAAAGTCTGAAATCACTCATCTTAAACTGCCGCATCATCTCCTTCTTGAATTCTTCAATTTTCTAAGCACAAGTTCCAGTAATAATAAGATCATCAATATATATGTTGAGTATCAGTATGTCATCATCAGATTTTCTTGTATACAAAGTTGGATCTTGCTTACATCTTTCAAAACCAAGGTTGATCAAGGAGCTATCTAGCTTCTTGTGCCAGGCCCTAGGCGCTTGTTCCACCTTGGACCATGTTCGTCTAGCCCCCTTGGACCCTTGTAGTTGATTGGCTCGCAACATAGTATGCCCTCAGTCCATAGAATAGTGATTCGCCAGCCCGTTTGCCATGTCATAAGGCAGCTCCTAGGCAGCAACGCTCCTCTTAGGGATGCGTGTCACCACCTAACCTGGCTTGAGCCATGTCAGGAATAGGGTTCGTGATATTTTCACAAAGGAATGTGCCATGTTAGGAACAGGGTCTACGATATTTTCATAAAGGAATGCACCATATCAAGAATGGGGTCTGTGATATTTTCACAAAGGAATCTGTGCCTTTGAAAGAGCACGGATCTGACTTGGCAACATGACGTCGGTGAGTTTGAGTCCACCCTCAATGGCCGATGGATGGCAAACCACCACCCTGAGCCTACTCCAACGCTAAGTATTTTAATGTTTTGTCAACTCATTGCAGGCTAATAGGAGGGTCATAGGCCTGAGGCCACACACCGACCCCTTCTTTAGGTTGGTGCACCGACCCAGACGGGCGATGGACGACTGCCCAGATCGGCCAAGGGCAACTGTTGAGGGAGGGTCCTTACACTACCCCAGGCCCATGACCACCTCAGAGTGGCGGTACTTGTTGTAAGGTCTACCTCGAGTTAAGTCCATGAGCCAACCTCGGCAGGGGTCTAGAACCAACCTCGTGGGAAGTCCGGGGCCGACCCTAGAGGAAATCCACCCGGGCAAGGTGTGCAAGACCAACGGGTCCAAGGCCAACCCCAAGTGAGGTACGCAAGACCGACCCTAGAGAGGTTTGGAGCCAACCCTAGATAAGGTCCGGGGCTAACCCCAGCACTCATTGGAGGGTCTACTCCGAACCAAGTCCACAAGTCAACCTCGGGCGAGATATGCAAGACCACCCTAGAGGAGTTCGGGGCCAACCCCGGGCCAACATCAGAGTCTCGGACATGGCGGAGCCCACATGGGGCAAATGACATATACCCCTAGAAGTAAACTAGGCCCCGAGGGCAAACTTATACCTTCACACATATCCCTCCCCACTATAAATAGGACATCTTGTGATGGGAGAGGGGGAGGCCATTTTTGTAATCCTAGACACCCATATTGAATACACTTAGTGGTTAAGTGCTTCTCTTTAAGTCCCTTCGCATCCTTGGCGGTCTCCGTATCCGACCGGGGATGCTTCTAGGTTTACTATCCGAATTCTTACCAAGACAGAACACAAATCGGATGGATCTGCAATAACTATTGGTAGATCCAATTGATTTATGGTTATTCCCCATCGCTATTCATTTATAGGCTTGCAACTGAACATTGATATTGTTACTTCGTTTGTGTAAAGATCAATTGTGCTCAATAGGTTTATTGTTTCATAATTTATCATACACTTCCAGCCTTCCAGGTAATTGAAAAAAGATTACATAATTTGAAGTAGCTACAACAAAATCAAGACATGCAACAGCTAAAGCTAGCATAATAAGATGCATAATTACTCAATCTTCACAGTGTTACTATAGGATTAATGATGAACAGATATCTCTAATTCTCTATTATGAATTTAATAAAAATTAGAAGTACATGCACAATATAATTAAGCTATACAGATTGTAGCAACAGTGCATGGAAAACAACATGGATTTACCTTTTCTCCTTGGAAATCTAAAGTTAGGTTATATACAGATACAACCATGGTACCGCTTAGAACCTCACTTAACTACATAAGTAGCATGAAACACTGCTACTAGATGGATCTTTGATAGATGTCTTACTTCACTATAAAATTTAAATTAATATTGCCACATGATTGCTTTTTATTTCAGTCAGAACTAGAAATTCAGCCCAAATATCCATTATTTGGTGGCTATCACTACACGTTCAACATTGGGATATGGAGCCAAGTTCTTGTCTTATCGAGTTTTTTCGAAATTGATATAGTTTGATTTAATATTATTTTACATTTGATTTAGAAGTATTTTTAGAAATGAGTTAATGAGGCAAGCTAAGTTAGAGCAAAATTCAAATTCATTTGAAATCAACTCATTTTAATGTTTAACTAATTAATAAGTATAATTGAAACAATTTTGAACCAAACCAATAAGCCCCTAACAAGCTTTTTAGCCATCCCTAACTATGGTTTGCCATTGTCAGATTTCATCTTTGAATCATCTGACGCTACGTCAACCTTACTTTTGGGTGCCCTCTATTGGATACTGTTGTTGATGATATTACTATTAAAGTAAGTCTACACAAGGTTTAACTTTTCTGATGAAGTATTTTTCTTATTTAATGCTAAATGTTTGAGTTGACTCCTTGCATATCTCAGCTGTTACAACTTTGATCTAGAAGAAAACGCACACATCGCAAATAATCTGAGAGAATACGGAAGAAATTTCTGAATTTCTTTATTCTCTTATTTGCTCCCCCTCTTTCTTTTGTTTTGTTCTAGCTTGCTTTTTTTTCTTTCTTACAAAACTGGGTACAAGCCTCCTCAATATAAAGGCTAATACTCTCCTACTCGTATTCCGATTCGGACTTCAAGTTAGACTCAACTTCAACTTGAGTTATACTCAGAAACGGACTCTACTACGTCTAAGACTGGAAGTCAAGATTATTTCTAACAATCTCCCCCTTAATCTTGACTTTCTAACTTCTTTCCACCTTACTTGAGTTTGGACGGCGACATATCTTCTCGACGTCCCTGACTCCAACTTCATCAGAGCAATGTTGGTTCATCATCACTGAGCGTTTTAGCAAGAAACGCTTTCTTCATTTTGATTGCCCAGGCTGCATAATTTCTCGCTGTGAGCATCGAATAATGCAGTGAGACAGTAGAACTCTCTTTTGCCATCATACTGGATGATGCCTTGTCACCGGTGACACCACTTTCCGGAGAGTACGACATGATCTTGAGCACAGATCAAGAACTCAGACTATGTTGAAGCTGCTCTTAGACTGGGAAAACGGAGAAAAAAACTGTTGTTTTTCTTTTTCTCTTTTTTTTCTTTGAACTTTGCTCTCTTGCTCTTGCTGCTGCTCTGCTCCGGGACGTGACTTTTCCCCTTCCCTACGCTTGGACCGAGGACAGAAGACACGACCGGCTGGACTCGGGAGCGGCCCGTGAGACGCGTCGAAATCGAATCGTCGAGATGATTTTTTTCTGACAATTTGGTTCTCACCTAGGCTCTGATACCACTTAATACAACTTTGATCCAGGAGAAAACGCACACATCGCAAATAATCTGAGAGAACACGGAAGAAATTTCTGAATTTCTTTATTCACTTATTTGCTCCCCCTCTTTCTTTTGTTTTCTTCTAGCTTGCTTTTTCTTCTTACAAAACTAGGTACAAGCCTCCTCAATATAAAGGCTAATACTCTCCTACTCGTATTCCGATTCGGACTTCAAGTTGGACTCAACTTCAACTTAAGTTATACTCGGAAACGGACTCTACTACATCTAAGACTCGAAGTTAAGATTATTTCTAACATCAGCTTTTTTACAAATATTCATTACCTGAGAATACTTAAACAAGGAAAAGATTTCTTGAGAAAAGACCGGATTGAAGCTTGTTGGGATGGAATGATGATAAGATCTAGATAGGATTTTTTTTTTGCATATGTGCATCTAGCAGCATCATTTCTAAATCTTTTTAATTTCGCAGGTTGTGCTTCCTGAGGATCAAAAGTCCACAAGCTGTAGTTCCTTTTCTGACAGAGCAGCATCTCGAGGTAATTCCATATTTCCTTAAACGCCTTTTCTTGGTTCATATATATGTGTTTTTGCGTTAAGGTTGTTTAGTTTTTGCCATATTTTTTTTCATTATGTTTTATGTTGAAGAATTAAGCTAAATTTTCATATCAATAATGTGTTTATAATGTATTTTGGTTATACCTTAGTGTGGGTATAAATTGGTACTAGTTCTAGGATGTTAGTCTGCTAAAGTTCAACACAGAACATGACAAAAATCTAGATCCACCACTACGTACGGTCTTTGGTGTTTATGCAAGTATGCTACATATGCAGGACATATGGCCTACCCTCTTGTTTTGCGAAACTTCAAAATCAGTTTCTAACATCTAGAAATTAAAGACATGCATATGCAAGATCAGATGTGGAGCCATAGAACTAGAATTCCAGAGTGTACTAAATATGAGGGTGTTTCGATGTTGGTATATGCACTATAGTTTCAAGTTTTTCTTAATTTTTGAAGGTCATGATTAACATTTACGACCATATTTGTACTTTCATTAATGAACTTTTTTTGTTGAAAGAATATTTGGTCTTCTTTGTGATTCACACAAGCATATATGACAAGAAACACTACTGAAAGTAAGAGGAAGGAACACTTCTTACTCAAAAGAACAAGAAAAAATAAAGGAGCTTTCCACCCTCTTGATTGACATTTGGACCCCATGTTCCCAAACATGTAGTTAATGTTCTGTTAATTTGACCTAGCCTACATGCTAACTTAGAATTTTTTTGTACGGATAATCCATTTTTTATTCAAAATTACATAAATATACCCGCAGGAAATTTTTTTACAAAAATAGACTCCAGTCGCCTAATGGTTGGGCGACTGGAGCCTTTCGCCCAACTAGACCGCGACACAATATATCTCGCTGCACAGTAGAGAGACTGTATTAAGTCGCTCTTCCGTTCGGCGACTTAAGTGTAGTCGCCGTCCCGTTAGGCGACTAGCATGCAGTCGCCATCCCGTTAGGCGACCGCATGTAGCCCCCGTGATTGTTTTAGATTTTGTGAGTTTTGTAACGTTGAACCGGTAAAAAATACGGTGAAGTTGTAATAAAAGTTTATGTTCATTGTATATTGTAGGTGTGTAAAAAGTTTTTTAATTTTTTTATGAAAGATTGAGTAGAGAACGATCGATACATACACTGTTAAGTGAGATAGTTTATGTGCGGAGAGAGATGATAGACTATGTAAATTTAAATAAACTTCATAATATAACTGAGAGTAACATGCCGCATGTTTTTTCATTACATGCATAACATATATAGCATCTGCAGCACGCCTCACTCGTCACCCTGGTGTGCCCCGTCACCGCGCCCACGTCCTCCCATACGGCCTCGCTTGGCCCTCCTCCGGTGCAATGGGTTATAGGGCTCCGAAAAAGTAAAACGAGCAGGAGGGTGTCTATCCCGCCCTGTCTTTGGTGGAGTCACCGCACTCTGTGTGCTCTCCGGTGCAGAGGGCACTACGAGAGAGAACCTCCGTCTGCGCCGGGAGGGCCACTACGAAAAGAGACATCCTGGCTCGGGAGGCGCGTCGGGAGATGCGGAGTAGTGTCCATGCCACTCGGTGTAGACGCTAAAATCGGTCCACATCCTCCCGGCACGGGAGACGCCGAGACGCCGTCTGCTTGTAAGTACCTGCAATATTAATATCGTTAGTTCGTTGCATGTCGTCTTCGGATAAACACGATATAAGACCCTCTGCGTACTCGTAGCTGGCGCCATGGAGGAGGCGTACACCCCCTGCGTAGGAGGCGTGAAGTGAACCGGTGTAGGAGGCCCCGCCAGCTGAACCCCGGCCGCCGGGTGAGGCGGTGGAGGACGTGTCCACGTCGGTGCACCAGAGTAGTGCCACACTGGTCGGGGTGGCACTGGTGGACGAGCAGTCGGAGCGGTGGGCGTGGAGACCGCCGGTAGCCTCGTGCAGGACAGTAGGCTAACGATACGTCTACACCCCTCGTGCATCCGACGCGCAAAGCTAACGCCCTCCTCATGGGTCAGCTGCGCACCACTGGTGAGCCTCTCCAGTACTGTGCCGGAGTCGGCACATAGGGCAGAACCGACGTCAGCTTGGACACAAAGACATGAAATGTTCGATTATCGAAACGACATTACCATTTGGGAATCTTTGAAATGACATGTAACGTACCGCGAGGTGAGCGTCGCGCGCGAAGTGCGCGGGGTACGTGTCCGTCGGAGCGGCGACGTGTGTGGCAGGCGGGTCTACCACATATACGAGCCTGGTACGGGTCTGCGGCTGGTACCAGTGAAGGTACCCCGCGTACTCCCGACTGTCGTACGGGCGGTCCTCCTCCACGCGGTCGTCGAGCGCACCGTCCCACTGATCGACCCAGGGCTGCATCTTCAACGACCAGTCCGTGCCTCTTTTCACTCCCTTCGCGCTGTGCCTGCGTATAGAATCATTACGTAATGTGAGATACCTGCGTATAGTAGTAAGTATGTACATATTTACCACAAACGATCACTCACCCGTGCACGTGCTGCGGAAGCGATGGTCCGACCGTACGAGAACCGCCGCCGAGTTCGAATCGCCGCATCACCCGCTGGGGTGCGTAGTCCTCCACGTAGATGAGGTACACGAGCTTCCGGTGGGTGAGCCAGAAAGCCCGGTCACGCCAACAAAATGAGGACAGACCGCCAGGAGCACGGGCTGCACCGCCGTACGTCGACGGCTCGGCACGTCATCGGTGTGATGCGGTCGAGTTGCTCCATTAAAGACCCGATGACGCCGCGTGACTCGCACGCGGCGCGAATCGTACTCGCAAGAAAGACAAGTTGTTTAGAATGACGATTGTCAATAAGAAATAAATAGTTGACTGTGATAATACTTACTCGACGACGGCACCAGATAGAACCCATCGTCGGCCGGTCGACGTCTCCCCCTGGATACATCTCGGGCCCGTACGGACCCATGTCGTCTAGCACAGGTCGTCCGACACTTAAGCGCTCGAACGACCACAAGCGCGATGGCGGCGGACAGCCCGTGAGGATCGAGTTCGCCTTGATCCTCGTGCATGCATCGCATGCGGTGCGATACGTCGCGCGCAAGTACGGCCGATCCCCAGCTGACTGGTGGGGCTCGCCGTCAGCGATCGCCCTCGCATAAGCGATAAGGCGCGCATCCACCGAGTTGCCGTGGCTGGTGGTGAAAAGCACCCAACCAAACAGCCACAGCATGTACGCCTCCAGGTGCCGCGAGACCTGGTGATCGTCTGCCTGCGGAACCATGCGCTCCACCTGAATGCAAAAAAGTTGTTATTAGCACGTAATACCACAAATAAGAGTTTCGAAGACACGATCGATTTTATATACCACGTGCCGTGATCGCTCGAGCCACCTCGGTGTCGGCCCATGGGTGCGCTCTCCGAACACGTGGTGGTCGTCGGCCGGTGGAACGACACACGAATCGCGGCAGTCGGTCAGCGCGCGGATCGGCGGGCCTCCGGTAGGAAAGCGGCGTCTCCGCGATCGGAAGCCCAGGAGCGAGGACACATCCCGCAAGGTCGGCGTCATCTCCCGAATGGGAGGTGGAAAGTGTGCGTCTCGGGCCGCCCGATCCACCAAAGCCGTCGGCGAGGAACGGTCGTCCGAAGCGTCGTGATCGCTCCCCGCCCGCCTCGTCCCGCCCTCGTCCCTCCCCGCTCCATCTCGCCCGTGGCCTGCACCATCCGGCAAGAGGAGTAGCCCGACATCCCACACCGCAAACAAAGTGAAGGTCAAGACGAACGAACTTTTGGTCGCACTAAACGCTGGAGTAGTGCAAACACGGCAGTTCAACGAGGGTCGAGTCCCGTGCCACGCGAGGTGTGCGTGTCGGACCACTCCCGGTGAGGCGGCTCGTCCGTGCTCCCGGTGGCGGGACTAGACGGAAGCGCGATGAGAGCGGTCCACGTGCTCGTCCAACGGCGCAACCGCCACTCCGAGTCACGCCCAAAGACGAGTCATACTGCAAAATTTGTACAATAATTTATACATTACATTTTTACATCTAAATTTGTACAATAATTTAAACATTATATTTTCTACGTCTAAATTTCAACACTAAATTTTCTACATCTAAATTTGTACAATAATTTCAACATTAAATTTTCTACATCTAAATTTTAACACTAAATTTTCTACATCTAAATTTGTACAATAATTGCAACATTAAATTTTCTACATGTACATTTAAATACTATATTTTGTACAATAATGCATTATAAATGGTATACAAAATTAAAAACTAAATTTTGTAAACTAAATTTCTAAACTATATTTACTAAACAAAAATTGAAAATTAAATTTCTAAATTAGATTTCTAAAATTAATTTGTAAACTAAATTTCTAAACTATATTTTCTAAATTAATTTTCTGAACTAATTTTCTAAACTAATTTTCTACACTACATTTTCTAAACTAATTTTCTAAACTAATTTTCTAAACTAATTTTCTAAACTAATTTTCTACACTACATTTTCTAAACTAATTTTCTAAACTAATTTTCTACACTAATTTTCTAAACTACATTTTCTAAACTAATTTTCTACACTAACAAACAATATAATACAACAAAATTACCTGAAAATCGCACCCTCCCTCTCCTCTTCTCCTCCTCTCCCTCTCTTTCTCTCCCCCTCCTCTTCTCCTCTGCCTCCCTCTCCTTTCCCCTCTTCTCTGCGCTGGCCGAACGGAGGAATGCAAGCAGATCGTGGCGCGCGCGCGCGCGCCGCGCGGCTTTATATCCCACTCAGAGTCGCCGAACCGTTGGGCGATTGAATCTCAGTCGCCCAACGGTTCGGCGACTTCAGGGAAGTCGCTCAACGGTAGGGCGACTGCAATTAATCGCCAAACGGTTGGTAGACTTTCCAGTATCGCGATCAGTTAAGTGAAAGGCTCCAGTCGCCCAACCATTAGGCGACTGGAGCCTATTTTTGTAAAAATTTCCCGCGGGTATATTTATGTAATTTCGAATAAAAAATAGATTATCTGTATAAAAAATGCTGCTAACTTACATGTACTGTGTCCCATATTGCCTCCACGGAGAAGAGAAATTAAAGATCAAAGTAGTTAGGGTCGAGAGTACAAGCAAGCTACCATCTCATCACCATTGCCTGATCTAGCTGGATGGATAGATTGATTGACAGGAAAGGGGAATTCAGGTGCACTGCATTGCTGTTGCTTAATTTGCTTAGGATTTGAAGGTATGATGTAATTTGTTGCATACGGCTCTTGTAGACAGCGACGCGACGGATTAAGTATACTAGCAACAAGGACGCGGTGCGGTGCCTTGGATGTTAATTCGACGAGGTCGAGTCGAGTGTGAAGCGACGGAGAGGGAAAGAAACTATAGCTTATTCATTCATGATTTCCCTGAGAGATTTTTCTCGGCGGGCTATTGCTGAAAATCGTTAAATATTGATAAGGAGAAGGCATGTCCAGTGATGACCAATCGCTTAGTTAGCAGCTACTTAGTTAGCTTAGCTTTATTCGTCTTTGCTAGTGGAATATTACCATTGCTATTGTTGTGCTGTACTCTCGCTACTACAAAAAAAAAAGTCATTATAGACGGTTCAAAAACATCATTACAGACGGTTTCATGAGTCGTCTGAGTTTATAGACAATAATGACATAAGGTCATCACCGACGGTTTTCGAACCTCTGTGATACTTACTATCACAGACGGTTATTAACTCATAACCATTTGTGATAGTTGATTATCATAGACGGTTTGTAGTAGAAACCGTCTGTGATATCTTATGTATCACAGACGATTTCAACTAAAAAGCATCTGTGATATTAAACTATCACACGCGGTTTGTAGTTGAAACCGTCTGTGATACATGAGATATCACAAACGGTTTTTACTATAAACCATTTGTGATAGTCCGGTTATGAGTTAATAATCGTATGTGATATTTCTTTATATTTCTAAATCTATTTATATTTGTTGGCTAACCTTAGATGCTAGCCATGCCCTCTGAAATAAGCAGAAACACATTTCACAAGCAAAAATGTACACATCCAATTCACATTCATTTCAGAAACAAGAATATCCATTTTCACAAGTGAATCACAATCAATAAGATTAAACGACCTAGTAAACAAAGTGAATCATAGAGGACAGTTATCAATGACAAATAAATTATGTGTACAGAGGGTATGGCAAAGATCTACACGAACCCAAAACCCTAGCTAGCCATGCTTGAATTTCGTAATTTTAGATCCAAGCATCAAGGAAGAGAGGGGAGGGGATCGGATGGGGGATATTACCGGTAATGAAGGAGAGGCAGCAGTAGCGCCATCTTTGTGTCACAACGGTGACACTGCACAAGACACTCTTATGACACTTATAACAAAAGTATCTTGTGCAGTGAACCGTGGCGTCACAACCGAAGGTGGAGGAGCTCACGGCGGTAGTTGGCTCGTCGAGGGGAGGAAGCAGCAATAAGGAGTGGTTGAACTAGGAGCAGCTCCTCCGCTCACGCATTCTTGGAGTGATTGGGGAAAGGGAGAGAGGGAGTAAATAAGGGGCGAGCAGTGGGAGGAACCAGTGCCTGCCATTCGATGAGGAGAGAATGGACAGGTGAGATCAAAATTCTGGGGAGAGATGCCACGGATTGGTATCGTGTCATTACCACAGATAGTGCCATTCGATCAGAATTATCTGTGATAATGGCACATATCAGAGACGGTTTGGTATACGAAGCATCTGTGATAATGGTACATATCAGAGACGGTTCGGTATATGATCCATCTGTGATAATGCTTAAAAATGTGCGCTCTACTCCAGCCTGTTAATATTCTGATGCATGTGACCCTTAAGCTTCCACACGGTTCTAGCTTTATATGCAGCGCGGTGTACAATTCCTTAATACCATAAACTCAATCTCTTCTAAATAGTTTTCTTCCTCATCTTCTTCACCAGATTTCTCAATAATGGCATCTACTATTTTTTTATCTCCTTCCTCTCATCTATCCACCATGAATTGTTCGGTCACAACCTTACACAGGCGGCCAACAACTTACGTCTAAAGCAGCTCCTCCACTCACACCCTACTCTCCTTCCTCGAGTCGCTTCCATTCGGCAGCTGGACCTCATCATCCACCATCGATGGAGGTGTCCCTTTGCCGCACAGGAATGGGAAATTGCCCTCAGCCTCGTTCTTCTCTTCAATGTGCGCAAAGCGGAAGAAACTCTTGCGGAAGTGGAGAGAAATATGGATAACCTTGTCGATCAAGCAGAAGTGGCCAGTTCTGAGAAAGCTTATTATGGTATCCTCTTTGAGATTATGGGTCATGCTAATGATTTGCTCAGGCTAGAGGAGGAAGTGGAGAGGGCAAGGACAATCTTCATGGCATTCAAGGATGCAACAGCTGATCCTCTAACTCCAAAAGTATAAGAGGAAGCATATGAAGCCCAGAAGACCAAGATCTGGGAATCTCTTTTTTACTTGAATTTATCTTTTGTAAAAGTGACTGGCCACACTATTTGTCCAATATAAATGGAAAAATATTGCATAAAGCTGAGTTGTATGCATGTCAAATTCCTACTTATCTGTTCCAGCTCGGTAGCCTCTGTACTTCATATGACAAAGGACAACAATAAAACACAGACGATTATAAATAAAAATCATCTGTGGTATTTTATAGACAATTTTAATTAAAATCTATCTCTGATAATGAGAGATATCACAGATGGCTTTTAAATCTAATCGTCTTTGATAGTTTCATAGACGGTTCTTAGCACGAACCGTCTGTGATAGTTATGTATCACACACAGTTCTAGCTATCGTTAGAAACATAGACGGTCACGCTTGTAAAACCATTTAATAATTGTAAAACTGACAGTTCTCGTAAACCGTTTGTGATGAGGCGTCCAATATAGCTTGATCTGTAGTAGTGTCTATACTCCATAGTATTGGTTTGTCACTGGTCTATCACCTTTCCTTCTCTAATTGTGCTCATTATAGCACTGCACTCTGCGTACTGCTTTCGTACATGTTTCTGAAAAGGGAAAAAATGCTAGGCATATGCTGCATATTAACTTAGCTGACATTTGGAGAGCTCTTTTAGGGTGCCCTAGAATAAATATGTGTTATTCATTCTTTTTTATCCAATAGATTAGATTAGTTAGGATTTAATTCTACTACCATTGGTAGTACTAGTGGTAGATTTCTAAAAGTGATAAAATTATAAAGAAAACAAGGTCCTACGGATGGCATGCCACACGGGAATGGTGCCTCGCTAGGGCGTCTGTGCTCACGCGCCTCGGCGTCGGCCACTGGGATGTGGTATGTGACAATTGATAAGAGCTTGATGAGATATTTTCCCTGTTTCTTCCTGCACGATCAGTGTGCTGTGAGAAAATCAACCCCTGAACTACTCCATGTGTTGCCGATCTGTAGGTCGCGATCATCACTATTGATGATGATATAATAATTCTCAAATTATTATGTCGTTATATTCTTTGAGTACACCCCTTATCGGTAAGGGAGAGGTTTCACAGGTTGTCATAAGTTCTTCCACAACCACTCCTCAGTCGTAAATTTTTCTACAACTATATAGTCATAAGTTTTTCTACGATCACATAATTGTAAGTCCTTCTACGACCACATAGTCATAAGCTTTTCTATAACCACATTGTTGTAAGTCCTTCTATGGCCACATAGTCGTAAGTCCTGCTACGACCATATAGTCGCAAGTCTTTCTACGACCACATAATCGTAAGTTGTCCTGTGACCACCTCGTGGTCATGGATTTTCCTGTGATCAGTCTATATCTAACTGGCTTGTCTATGACGACCTACTACATCATGGGTCCGTCTGACAAGGTGGTTAGAATGTGTGTTTATTTTTAACACCGCGCTTGATCTCTCTTTGACAACAACTGTCGCACAATGAATGGGCCATCATGTCTCTCTGACAATAACTCCTGTCGGACAGTTATCACCCAAAATGTTAAGGCATCTTTTGGTGCAGGACAATGACCGCTGTTTCACTAACTATATAAAGGTTGACGTCGGAGAGAAGACGGATCAGATTAGATCCAGTCCAAGCTAGACATAGTGCAAGGCATTTCATATTACTCTCTTAGTTGTAATCAATTCTCTGAGCAATATCCACACAGGAAGTAGAGTTGTTATTCTCCTAAGAGAATGCTCGAACCTATATAAAAATTCCCTTGTCTCTCCTCTACGTGATCGTAGTCCAAGTCTTCAAGAGTTTCCTCGAATCCAAGAAATCATTTATAAGATCGGTATTAAAATATCGGCAGTTGGCACCATCCATGGGGAGAATTCTTCCAAGACTCCGATAAGTTCCTTGTCGGCAAGTTTTCTTCCTTTTGATGTCCTCATGGTAGAAGAGTAGAACGAGGAGAATTGGTTCGACCTGGACAACTATGCAGATCTTGGGATGGATGCTTGCTACAACTACGAGTAGACAATGCTTGCTTCTGACGATGACGCTGTCTCTGGAGATCCATCCTGAGATCTCAGAGACCACACCATAGGAAAGTCTGAGGAGGGATCCACATCCCTCACAGCAGTATGCCCTATGGAGCAACCAGTTTCTCCAAATGGCAAGGTCAATCCGACCACAAACAGGAATCGCAACATGATAAGGAGCCTCCCCTAAGTGTTTGAGTCCCTTAGCAGCCGTCTGATCAGGCTCAATGAGACCTAAAATCTAGCATTCTAGGAGTCCATCAACATCTGGTGGTTGTAACTCCATTGACATCTCTAGCAAAGGATCACTACCCATACTCGACGAGGTAGGACAAATGAGTGGTCGAAATCAGTGGGACGAGGATGAGGAGATGTCATTTTAGGATCCACACATACCATTGAGCACATCTACAAAGGATCTTCGGCATACTAGTCAAAACAATAGTACAAAGTTGTCGAGCGAGAGGTAAACTCCATTGACCCTCCTCTTATCAATAATCTTCCTAAGTGGTCGGAAGTCACAATCTCTTTTGAGAACAGTGACTATCTGATACCTTCCACTTGACCAGGTCAATTTTTGATCATGGTCGAACCCACCATCAACAACTGTCGAGTGAATTGCGTGTTGATTGTTGGTAGTAGTTCTTTAAATATTTTTGAAAAGAGTGGCTGTCCGATCCCTTCCACTCGACCAGGATCTTCGCCAAGCCCATTGGCCAAGTTTCTCTGCCTGTTACTTTTGGGTCTCTAGACAACTTTATGACAGGGAAAGTCTCCTTTGATGTGGTCGACTTCAACATGGCGTATAACACCATACTCAGTCGACCAACTCTGTCACATTTTCTGATTGTCGCTCGCTATGCGTATCAATGTCTTAAGATACCAGGTCCCAAGGATCATAGTTCGCTGTGATAAGAAAATGGCACTAGCATGCGACTGCAAATCCTTCGAAATGGTCGGCCAGTTATCGACTCGAGAAGCTACCAAGGCGTAGCCTTCGACTAAGCACTCGAATCCTAAAGCTACGCTGAAGCCAATTGAGAAAGTCAAGGGGGTTTCTCTGGACCCAACGGAGCCTTCGAAGACCATTCGCATCAGGGTTACTTCCAACTAGAGATGGCAACGGGTAAATACCCGTCGGGTATAGCCAAACCATACCCGCACCGATACCGCACCGCACCGCTACAATACCCGCACCGCACACGGTATAGAAACTTACCCATACCCGTACGCGGGTATTTATACCGACGGGTAACCCATACCGAATTGATAAGGGTATATACGGAACACGGTATATACGAGTGCGGGTATTTCCATCGGCCGTTCGAATATATATATACGGGCCACGGTATATGTACTGTTGCTATATCTAATATACACCGTGGGTATATTTTACCAGCGGTATGCGGTGCGGGTAGTATACACCGCACCGACCCGCATACCCGATGGGTAGAGATTTTTGCCCATTAGCATACCGCGGGTGAAGATATCTTTCCATACCCGCCTCCTTATCGGGTAAAACCCATCGGGTACTCGGGTTTCGGGTACCCATTGCCATCTCTACTTCAACCCTGCATAGGAAGATAACCTCGTCACCTTCCTCTAGGCAAGCACAAATGTATTCGCGTGGCAACCATCCAACATGCCCGAGGTCCCAGGGAGGTGATTGAGCATAGGTTAGCTCTACGACCCGGTATGAAACTCGTAAAATAGAAATTACAGAGATATGGACCTGATAGATCGGAAGCTATCAAGTCAGAATTGGACAAACTACTCAAAGCAGACTTTATAAGAGAGGCCAATCACTCAAAGTGATTGGCTAACCCTGTAATGGTTAAGAAGTCTGATGGTAAGTGGCGTATTTGTATAGACTATACCGATTTAAATAAAGATTGTCAAAAAGATGATTTCTTGCTTCCTTGTATTGATCAATTGGTTGACTCTACTGCTGGTTGTGAAATGTTAAGTTTTCTAGATGCATACTCTAGTTATCATCAGATTAGTATATCTTCAGAAGACGAAGAGACGAACATATTTATTACACCATTTGGAGTATTTTGCTATGTCAAAATGCCATTTGGTTTGAAAAATGCTGGTATGATTTTTTAGTATTTGATGCAATTGACTATCATACATCAAATACGCCAAAACTTGGAAGCCTACATTGATGATCTAGTTGTAAAAGGCATTAAATGACTTAATCACATTTCAAACCTATAGGATATATTCGACAACCTTAGAAAGCATCACTTGAAACTCAATCCCGAGAAGTGTGTGTGTTCAGAGTTTCTTCAGGAAAGTTGCTCGGCTTTCTTATTTCGGCAAGAGGTATCGAGGCAAATCCTGAAAGGATCAAGGCCATCGAGCAGATGCATCCTCCAACCACTAAGAAAGAAGTTTGAAAGTTGACCGGGTGCATGGTGGCTCTAAGTCATTTTATCGCACGACTAGGAGAGAAATGAATTCCTTTCTTCAAGCTTATAAGGAAACACCGCGAGGGGGGTTGAGTGATCAAAAGAGGCTAATAATACCTTTGAGGATGTCAAGAGATATCTTACGAGTGCTCTTGTTCTAGTTTCTCTAAGATAGACACTCTTAGTAAATCTATCTGTCATGCCACAGATAGTAAGTGCATTACTGGTTGCAAAACGTGAAGGCGTCCAACGACCGGTCTACTATGTAAGCGAAGTCTTACATGGGCCTAAGGAGTGCTACCCTTAGGTCCAAAACTCTTATATGCCCTCCTCATGTCTTCGAGGATGCTGAGGCATTATTTTTAGGTGCACAAAATTATTGTGTCGTCTGAGTTTTCCTTAGGAGAGATCCTCCAGAATAGGGAAATAGCAGGACACATGGCAAAATGGTCAGTAGAACTTGGGGAGTTCGACCTCCATTTTGTGTCCTGAACGGCTATTAAATCCCAGATCTTGGTAAACTTTATCACTGAATAGACAAACCCTGAACCCATTTAGGATCCCCAGTACAACTCCCATGACTATTGAACGATGTACTTTGATGGGTTGCTTACGCTAAGTGGCTTAGGGGCTGGGGTGGTCATGGAATCTCCTGCGGGAGAGACCTTAAAGTATGCCATTCAACTATAGTTTCTAGCCACTAATAATGTGGCTAAATATGAAGGTTTGTTAGGTGGCACACGAGTCACAAAAGCGCTTGAGATTCGCCGATTACTCATGAGAGGAGACTCTCAACTAGTCGTGAATCAGGTCGAAAAGGAGTATCAATGCTCTAATTTAACCACGTCTCAGTACTTGTCGAAAGTCAAAAAGCTGGAGAAGCACTTTTTCAGTTTTGAGTTACAATATATCCCTCAGAAGGATAACTTTCTCACTGACCAATTGCCTTGAATAGCTTCTTCCCGATCACAAGTACCACCAGGAGCCTTCTTGAAGCAACTTCAGAAGCCGTCTCTGGTCAAAGTATCGGAGACAACACCTAATAAGGCAACCTCTCTAGAGTATGAGGATACCTAGATGGCTCCCATCAACGTGTATCTTTAGAAGGGTTCAATACCCGACGATGATCTCAAAGTAGATCGTCTATCCTAAAAATGTATACTTTGGTCGATGGGGTACTCTACAAACGGAGTATTCAAGGGGTTCTAATGCAATGCATATTACTGAACGAAGGATTACAACTCCTTAACGACATACATGGGGGGCATCTGTAGGGCACATGTCTATTACAGAATGCTAATCGGAAAAACCTTTCGACAAAGTTTTTACTGGCCAATAGCACTCAATGACATCAAAGAGCTGGTTAAGAAGTGTGTACAATGCCAGTTTCATAGTAGGCAAATACACCAACCGGCTCAGGCTCTTCAAACGATTCCTCTATCTTAGTCTTTTACGACCTGGAGTCTAGATATCCTAGGACCATTCCCAAGAGCACCAGGGGCTTTGAGTTCCTTTTCGTAGCTATTGACACATTCACGAAATGGATTGTGGCCAAACCTGTGACTGGGATAACAACGAAAGACACCAAAAGATTCATGATGAGAAGCATGATTACCCAATTTGGAGCCCCAAGTCGAATAATTACTAACAATAGTAAGCAATTTTTGAGTGCAAAACCCCATGAATTTTGTGATGAATTTGGGTACCAAACTTTGCTATGCCTTGGTCGTCCATCCCCAAAGCAATGGGGGCAGTCGAGCGCGTGAATAGCCAGATAATACAAAGAATTAAGACTCAAATCTTCGACCAGCTTGTAAAGCACTCGAGAGCTTGGGTTCAAGAATTACCTTCAGTATTATAGGCAATTCGCACAACTTCTAGTTGGGCGACTGGAGAAACTCCATTTTTCCTATTTTTAGAACTAAAAATCAGGTTGACAAGATTCAAGAACTTCAATGACTCCAACCAAGAGCAACTTCGAGTGAATGACCTCAACCTACTCAAAGAGAAGAGGAATCAAGCCTCAATCCAATCAACAATTTATCAGCAAGCCATGCGTAGGTACTACGATTGTAAGGTCCAACATCGTAGCCTTGTTGTAGGTGACTTGGTATTAAGGTAAATTCAAGTGGGAAGGTCCTTACACTGTGGTCAAAGTCACACGACCAGGCTCAGTACGACTTTGCTTTGGAGGCTGGCCAGATTCTCTCAAACTCTTGAAGCATCGACCAATTGCGTAAATTTTATGTGTAATATTTCTACTCTTTCAATAAAGCTTTCAATTTGTTCAAATCTTTATTGTCGTATGTTCAGTAGAGCTTCTTATATGTTTGTTCAATTACTTCTAGTACATCCAATTTGTTTAACTAGTAGGAGAAGGGAACACCACTGATCGAAGTCTCTCCACTCTGCACGTGGTCGTGCCCCACTAGAAGGAGCTTCCTAGTGTCAAACCATTTCTGACTCTTGCTATCGGCACAAAACAATTGAGTTGTCTACAAAAACGTTGAACATATGTATGAAAAAAACTCTGAGTGTTTATCTTCTTATCATTTATATATTTGATTTCATTAACCTGTTTGAAGGGAGGCAACATCACCTAGTCGAAGCCTATCCTATCTACATGTGGTCCTGCCCACTAGAAGGAACTTCTTAGCATCGACTCATTCCTAACTTTTGCTACTAGAACAAGACAATCGGATTCGACAACAATAGTCGGGTGAACTACTCTGCTCTCTGCATACTCTACTCTGTACTATTTACTTTGTTTATCCACTAAAACTAAGTAAATAGTCAGGGGCTAGGATAGATTTATCAGTATAACTTTAATTCTTAGCCATAAATTCATTCTCTTTCATTTCTTTTTTGTCTTATGAGTACTAACTACTCAATAAGATGAATTGCAGAAAAAGGGAGAAGTTTTTCATTATCTAATGGTTGGTCTTAACAAAATAATTATTTACAAACTTCTCTAAAGAAAGAGAGTTAAGTAGCATCTCCTCCGCAACCTTTTGACCGGTTGGTTCTAGTTCCTCGATCAAAAGGGCTACCACTGCTTCAGAGCAACTAAAGTCATGATCGATCGGTTGAAGGTTGAGGTTTGGTTGCATGCCTTGAGTTTTGCTAAGGTATAGCTTACATCGCCCTTAACCATGTCCCGAATTGACTCAGTCTGATTGATCTTCAGAGTGGATAAATGGTTCTATAACGCTCCGACTTGTAGTCCAAGTATACTCCCATGAGTGGTTATGGTGACCTAGGAAGGACTCATCTTCTCTGTACCAAACCTATTGAGTAGATTGTTGAGAAGTACAACATTGTGTTGAAGGATTGCCTTCAGCAACTTTATTTTCTCTTGACTATGAGTCAAGGCTTCTATGAGACGCTTTATTTTGACCACAACCTTAGGTTAAAAGTGGTCGAGGCAATACTTATAAAAAAACTAGTTATCAAGAACTAGTCGAAGTGGCCAGAAACTTCGCGTCACTTTTAGACCTACAAAGATTAAAAGCAGACATGAAAGACTGGACAAATTGTCAAAATAGAGTTCGACTACATGGGCTAGTAACTTACCATTCCTTTGCCTTCTTGGAGAGTTTGGCATTTTCTTGTTGTAGTTGTGTGAGTTGTCAATGGTATTCGGCCACAGTTGCCATATCTTCTAATACTCTCTGAACAAATAAGGATATTGAGAGGCTAGAAAAGACCAAATACGAATGCTTAAGTACTCAATACTTATGTTCATGCTCCTATGAGCAAACTTGGCGAGTACCCGCCTGGAATTTTTGAGTTGATCAAGCTCGTCGACCTTGTTCCACTATACCTTCTCAAGACGTTCATCATCAAAGATGTTCCCCTTATCGGGAAGGTCTTTGGAGTGTGGAGGTTGGCTCGGAGATCGATCAGAAGAAGGTCCCACTACAATGCAAGGTTAAAAAATGCAGAGAAGAAGTTAGGTTGTTCTTCTTCTTCTCCTTCTCCGGCTATACCTTCTTAGGAATGAAGAGGAGCATCCTCGATGTTTTCCTCCTCGACGCAATGGTCGAAAAGGTTTCCAACAACTTGACCAGGTATTTCTACCCTGTATTTAGCCACTTGAACTTCTGTTTCTATGACCGTTTCTATGGTTGTAGTCTTTGCAGCTTTGGCAGCAGCCTCTATTGTTGCGGTGGTCATCTCTTCAACCACCATCACCACCCCATCTTCGACTGCAGGCAGGGCTGCAAGGGGTTCTCAGCAGAAGCATCCTTGAGTAGTGGAGAAACCGAGCTAAAATCACAACAATCCGTCTATCTTCACAACTCAAGCGAAATTATTTTATTGACCAAGCTCGCTTCTCGTTGAAGAGAATCTAAAAGGTGTTTCTTTCGACCATCTTTCGTCTACGACCTCTCTTTTTCAAGTAAGTTACTTTCATTTGAAGTTGGGGGACTAGATGACGAGGATATAATAATACTCAAATTATTACATCATTATATTCTTTGAGTATACCCCTTATCAGTAAGGGAGATGTTTCACAGGGTAGTCGTAAGTTTTTCTACGACCACTCCTAAGTCGTAAGCTTTTCTATAACCACATAGTCGTAAGTCTTTCTACAACCACATAGTCGTAAGTCCTTCTACGACCATATAGTTATAAGTCCTTCTACGATCACATAGTTGTAAGTTGTTTTCCGACCACCTCGTGGTCGTGGATCTTTCTACGACCAATCTATTTCTGACTGGCTTGTCTACGATGACCTATTACATCATGGGTCCGTCTGACAAAGCGATTAGAACGTGCATTTATTCTTAGTAACCGCCCATGATCTCTCTGTGACAACAACTGCCACACGGCGAACGGCTCATCACGTGTCTCTGACAATAACTCTCGTCTAACGGTTATCACTCGAAGCGTTAAGGCGTCTTTTGGTGCGGGACAATAGCCGCCACTTCACGAACTATATAAAGGTTGACGTCGGAGAGAAGACGGATCGGATTAGATCATGTCCAAGTTAGACATAGTGCGAGGCATTTCACATTACTCTCTCAGATGTAATCAATTTTTTGAGTAATAGCCACACAGGAAGTAGGGTTGTTATTCTCCCAAGAGAAGGCTCGAACCTGTATAACAATTTCCTCGTCTCTCCTCTGCGTGATCGTAGTCCAAGTCTTCAAGAGTTTCCCTGAATCTAAGAAATCATATATAAGATCGGTATTAAAACATCGACAGACGCGAACACGCTAGCGATGTACAAGCTGCACTTCAACATATCAATGACCGGCTATGTCCTCTGCACGCTGAACACTTGGCATGATGCGGCCATGGTGTTCATCCTTTTGAAACACTCGGAGGCCAAAGTTCTCCTCATCAAGTCACAGTTGCTCGCTGTCGTCCGCGATGCCCTGAGTCTCCTCGTCGATGCCAGAACCAACCTTCCTCTCCTCATCACAATCACAGTGGCAATAACAGTAGCAACAACGGTGTGTTGGAGTACGAGGCTCTTCTGAGGGGCATACCGCACGGCTTCGACATCATGGGGCCCTGAGGGAAAAAATAGGATTTACAAATAAAAATCTATTATACTATCATAACTCAACGATTAGATTTAATTTCTACTACCAATAATATGTACTATACAAATTTTCCATTTGGAACAGTGAGCCAATGCTATTTGTTCTTGACGCGCGCGAAGATTAGAGGACGCCATTATATGCTAACATGTGTAGTTTTGCTGCAAGCACTAGTCAGAACAGAAGCACACCGCATATGACAAGCATATGAACAGTAGTAGCACACCGCTGATGAACAGTATAATGACAAGCACCTCCTCCTGCAGACTGCATCAGGTTGAGGCCTTCCAGCTGCTGTATTCCTTTATATCTTTTCCTTGTCCTGTTGGTGTACTACCTATGACATGGCATCGTAAGTCTAAGTAATAGCCTTTGCTAACTTTTAATTTGAAGTAGCATCTTGCATATCTTCTTTTGTCCAGCAATGTATCATTTCTGAATTCACTATAATAGAATTAAGCATGAGAAAACAAAATAAATCACAACGTAGAATACTAGATGTGGGCACCATTGTAATTCTACAGCTCGGCCTCAAAGATAAGTAGCCAGTAAAAAACCTGTAGGTCAAGATTCCACACGGCAAACGAAGAATATTAACAAGGTCCAGCACCTAAGAGCCTAAAATGATGACATATCAAATAAATACTAAACAGATTCTTAACAGAGAGCTAGAACGAACGTGTAATAAACACCACTAAACATTACATTCTGCTAATGGTCATGTAGTAAATCATTGGTGGTTCAATTCATTAATGCCTCCCTGAATCTTCGCCGCTTAATCGATCATATGTCAACACCTAATCTCACTGCTCATTATTAGTAGCTTACAGTAGCAAGGAAAGGTAAACGGGCCTAAGGAGAGGCCTAACAAGCCTATTAATAATTTAAGATCAGATTCTTCGCTTGGGATAAGAATGACAACGACTTCAGAATTGTCAACAGTACTCAATTTGTTCTGCAGTGACCTAATCCAGTCGATTGGACAACAAGTTAGAGTGAACATGATCTTTAGCATATCTTTCATTCACCTCAATTCAGAATTCTGTCAGCGAGCTCATATTACATCCCAAGAAAACAGTAACTTTTAACACTGCTATTCGGCTCATGTATGCCAAAACATCTCTCTGAAAAGTTTTGGCAAAACATGCAGTGCATAAAGTTCTTGAGTTGTCATAATCTTTCCAACATGTAGACTTGACGAGACATTATTTCAGACGAGGGCAATATACTGCGAGGGGGCTATGAAGTCAAAGCTGCCTGCTAAGCCTCACAAGAGACGAGCCATACCACTGAGGTCAGATTTTGCGTAAAGCCGCTTTCTTCACAGGCACACCCCCTGCACTTGCTGTTCACCGGTGCACATCGACGTGAACCGCTTGCCTGTTTCAGAAAAGCATCCGTGAGTTGATCGGAGAAGAAGAATGGCATTGCTTTCCCTCCCTCACTCCCTCCCCCGTGTCACCGAACGACTCAGGGCCTGCGCCTTTCCAGCGACAGATGTGATGCCGACGGGCTCAATGACAACCCAAGACGATGCAAATGTCCGCAAAGGCATAATTAGAGTGAGCAGTATGATCAATCCTTCCTCTTTTTTTTTCTCTGAAAATGTATCGATGAATAGATTGTACATGCCTCTTCATCATTCACGAGTTGAGACTTTAGAGCAGCTAGCCTCCCCCAGTGTTTTACGGAGAGATCATGGTGTATGTATCCTAATTGATGCAAGAAGCCACGTCTTTCGCTGATCCGCTTCTGCTTTACAATGTCTTTCGTAATTGCATTATTAAGATGCTATTAACTTGACACGAAATCGTAGCAGCTGAAATGCGAGTGCAGACTGCAGAGTTGCAGACACATGGCAAGATGCAGAGCACATCCACATGTAAGCATTTAACCTAGGAATACTTTAAGGATCATGTGTGAAGGTCCTATTTAATACTGTGATAAACTATTATAATATTTGTAATGTGGTAAAATAATTTTGCAAAGATTACATTTGATTTAGCTATCTTCTGGAAGTGTCCGAAAAATTGGAAGTACCGCAAGTGTAATAGTTCTGTTTATGCGGAAGTACTACTTGGCGGAAATACCGGGTTGAGTTATGATACGTTTTTTCAGAGAGTTCCAGGTGATATTTTTAGCGTGTGGAAGTAACGCTGTGGGAAGCGCTAGTACCGACATGTTAAGCGCGATACTTCCAATTTTCCCGAAAAAATAGGGGTTTGGGGAATTGAGTTATGGATTGAGCTTGAATGACCTGGGTCATTAGATTAAGATTGCATAATACATGTGTTGACTAATGTAGGTTAAGTTATGAACAACTTATGCCTGAAAACGATTTCTTTATCTTTGGATGTGCATGATAGTTTGGAGTCAATTGTGGTCAACGGTGATGATCAGAGCTAGACTCATGAAGAGTTGAGGCCTATAACGATGGAGGATGCCAGGTGAGACGATGATATTAAGCATAGTACAAGAAAGGCGGAAAATGTTGAACGTGAGTTTGAACGACGGGATGGCGCCATATGGCTTACATGGGACAAGTGAGCCGTGGTTCGGTAAATCCGGGATGGGGAAGACTTGACGACACATAGTAAGCTAATGCTACATCTACACGTGGCAAGCATGGCAATTGCTTGCAGTGATAAGTTATGACCGAGTCAAGAAATGGTATTTTGGTAGTTTGACCAAAATACCAGAAACTATCTTGGATCAAAACCACGGCACATGGGTGATGCGTGAAGGAACGCGCGTAGGCTACGATAGCAGAAAATAAAAAATTTCTACCGCGCACACCAGGACATCATGCTAAGGAGGGATCATAGATCGTTACCACTAGACGCCTGCAGCAATGAAGAAGAGTTGGAGAAGCCGATCCAACCACGCGCGTCGAGGTAGTAGTGGAAGTAGCCGATCGTCCCGAACAGATCGTCTCCTCCACGCGATCAACCACACCACGAGCAGATCCAATCTATAGTTTGTTGATGCCGATCAATGCCGCAACGAGCAGCGCCTCCACGGTATCCACACGTCCGGTGCCGAACGCCGATCGCGAGTGTACCAAAGACTCGCGAGCGGCTAGGGTTTGGCTCGGGAGGTGGCGGCTAGGGTTTTGCTCGGGAGGAACAGAAACTTACATCCCTCAGCCCCCGGCCTCCAAATATATAGACCTCTTCACTTGGGCCTCGTGGACCGAGGCCCAATAGGAGTCTATCCGGATCTCTATCCGAATTGAGCCCACATCCGAATCACATTCGAATTAGTGTTCCAACCCGTTAAGTGTGCGACCCTGTAGGTTCACGTATACTTGGTCGCGACCTGGAAACACCTTTCCGGTGTAACATCCTGAAAATTTTAAATTTGAAAATATGAATTTTTTTGAATTATTTTTGCAATATATTTTATTTTGAACTTGGAATTTATGGTATTTCTCTGAAAAATTTGGTTGAAGGTTCCAAAAGGATAAAAAGAAACAAGAAGAAACAAACATATTTAAATAATAGAGAATTAGTAATTTACAAGAAGAATCTGAAAAGATGATCCAGTATAAGAAGAGAGAAACCTAAATTAAAAATACAAAGTCTTACTTTAGAAATAAAGGCATAATTAATAATGTAGGGAAATAACAAAATCTCATTTTTTGGAAATAATGACATAAATAGTAATAAAAAGTGAATGAATAAAATACAAACACATATACATAAATACCAATGTGTATATATATATTCGCATATACACCTATAACCTAAATGAAAATAATAATAAACACTCTCATTTAATAGTGGGAAATTTAAAGTGTGAATTCTAAATGACATCCAAAAATCAGTAAAATGTTAGTGCAAATTAAAAGTTCAAAAATCAAAAATTCGAAGTTCAGAAAATGGTAAAGTCCATCTCTGTTTTCCTTCAATTTTTCCCTACTCTATTACATGTGGACCCATTCCCCATTTCTCTTCCCTTTTCTCGCCTCGGCATTTGGGCCCGCTCATGCGCGCCTCCCTCCTTTCCTCTCTTCCTTCCCCGAGCGCCTGCTCCTTCTCTATCTCTTCCTCCTTTCTTCTTCCGTGGTGGAGCAACTTCCACGTCGCCCCTCTCATCTCCTCGCTCGGTCAAAAAGCCGGCCGACACGCTTGGCAGCTGCAGCACGTCGCACGACGCCCGGTCATCACTCATCGCCCATGCCCTGCGCCGCCGCACCAGCCCCGTCGCTGTCCCTTGCACTGTCGCCATGCCCGGCCACCTGCTCCGCACGTCGCCAGCTAGCTCCGCCGCCTATAAAGCTTGTCCAAGACCCCCACACGCGTCACCCACCTCCACTCATCCTCCTCTCACACGGGATCGAAGCCCCAGCGCTCGAGCTCGCCGGAATCACGTTCCTCTCCACCGCCGCCGAAATCACGCCACCACTCGAATTTCTTGCTCATCGCATTTCGGTTCAATTCCTTCCGTAGAGAGCATCCCAAGTTGCCCCGGCTTCTCGAGCCACGCCATACCCTCTCCTTCGCCGTAGCACGCCGGCCACGGTGGCTCCCTCTGCTGCCGTCGCCGGTCCACGCCGCCACCACCGTGGACTCTCTCCGCCCAACCACCCGCACGGTGAGATCTCTGGAACCCCTCTTGCTCCCATGCTGCTCAGTTTCCTCTTCCTTCCTCCTCGCGCCGCCTTTTCGCCCCCCCGCCGCCGCTCCATGCTGTCGCCTCACGCCCCCGCTGTATCGAGCGCGCCGCCTCCCTAACAGCTCCTCACCTCATGGCGATTCCATTTTTCCGGCTACCCCAACCCCGGCCATCCTCTCGCGCGCCGCCGCATGCCCGATTGCGTGCAAAGCATCCCTGTTTTAGCCGATAGCTCCTCCGAGTAGTCCCCAAACCTATATGCTCTTCAGAATATTGCTCCTCTAAAGTCACGAAGGACCACACGCCCAGTTGGCTAGCGCACGCATCTAAAAGATTTTGTACTTCCTCTTGATTTATTGTTGTTAATCCAGTTTAATTTGTAAAATTAAGGAAAATTTAGGAAAATAATCCAGGTAAGCTAATATATTTAATTAGAGCATAAGAGAGAAATTTAGGACTTAAATTTGGATTAGCTCATATATGAATGGTTGTATGGTTTGAATAATTATCTAAAAGTGTAATCATTAATTAAAAGCTGTAATAAAAAAAGGGGGATTTTGGTTAAATGTCCAAAGTTAATATGGATACTCTAAAGTAAGTAGGTAACCATTAACATGAGTAATTAAGTTCACATAAAACGATATCTACCAAGCGTTGTCACGATATCTAAATTAAAAATAAAACTAAGCCAAATCGAAACTAATGCATAGATAAAATAATAATGGTACTAATAATTAAATCTTAATACTAGATTAATAAATAAGAATGATGAGCATGAAATAGTAAGATATGACTAGTAACAACTAAAATGCACATAAAAATGTCACCCCATAAAATGCTATACACTTAGACTTTACAATTTATTCGGTAAGCCAAGATACCCTGAAAAGTAACGTTCGACAAAATAACACCTACTCGTAGGTCCATCCTAACTCATGGAACTTCCTTGATAAATATAAAAACAATAAGGGAAAAATTGCTAATAAAAGATCGATTAATCGCCGGCCTTGCCTCAAATCACCCAAACCACCTCTTAACTCACAATAAAACAAAAGATGAGTTTATTCGGATTTATTTGGATCTTTTGAGTTATTTGCTTTCATTTGGATTCAGTTGATGGTCGCGTAATTAGAAATTGGAAGTCGTAAAGATTCAGTGGATCCAGCCAGATTAAGCTCGAAGTGAAGATAACGACCAGAAGCTCGACAGAAACCATTGTGTGAGCTCAAGATCGCGGTAAACCGCGCCAGACGAGTCAATACTTTGATCATGTTGAACCTACATTTTCTGCAAATTACTTTGTTTTAAATTAACAAAATGCATGCTGTTATTTTTATGCAAATACATGCTAAACTTGATATTCTAGTTATATGCCAATGTTTACCTTGAATAGTATTACCCCTCCTTTGGAATGATTGAATGTGTAAACCTTGTCGCCCTAGCAAAAGTATAATACTAATATTTCGAAAATAAGTCCCTAATGATATGCTATGCTTAGTGTTGCATTAATACTCAGGGGGCGCTGAGATGCCTCATACATCATGATCGCTTTTAATGATGAGAAAATGGTTTGGGCAGTCATGGTGGGAATGACTGGTATATTTGACATGACTATTTTATACCCTCAAAATCCCCAACTTGCTTAAATATCTGGGCGGATTGGTTGGATGGTGTGAGCGTGGTGCAGTGGATGCACAAAATGGGTTAGTGATAGACCGCCCAGATACCACTAAGGACTGAATCTTGTCATGACCTCCCGGGTAAAACAGTACAACCACAAGTCTGTAAATTACAACTTGGCTAAGTACATTTATCGAATCCTCGGACTCATTTCACGGGTTGGGGTTCGAAGGGGTTATGCTATGGCAAGGGGGCCTGAAGGGACACCAGTGGGGGGTGAAGTTTCCCAGCTGTCCTACGTTGCGGAAAGAGAGAAGGTCCGGCTGCGTAGTGGCTGTGGGAAACATCCCGCGCACAGATGGAACCCACCGCAAGTGGGCAGTCTCCCATAAAAGTGAAATGAGAAAAGGGACTCGATAATTTGAAAAGTCACTGTGATGGTCTGCTCAACCACACGTCTAAGGAATCGTGTGGGGCAACGAGTTGATTGTCTCTTGTGGTGAAAGTGTACAAACTCTGCAGAGTCTAAAACTATTCGAATAGCCGTGCCCACGGTCAAGGGCGGACATGGGAACTTAACCAGATATAGTTCTATTTCAAAATGCTTTGTGGATGGGAATGGAAAAGTGGAGGGCAGTGTAAGGCCCTAGTTTGGAATTGTCCTGGGTGTCGTCCCAGTGGTAAGTCAAGCGGCTATAACGCTGAAGAATTGCTATATGGTGCAGATGCCATGTAATGGTGGATGGAATCTGAATCACTATTATTACTGCATTCAACATATACGTGTGTTCAAAATGCTAGGTCTTAAGGAATTTTTATATAATTGTATTCAAAAGCACTCTTCGCAAAATAAAATAACCAGAGCCTTCCTTTGATTAGCCATACATGTTATATCTTGCATTCTGTGTGTTGGCTCGCGGAGCACGGGGTCGGAGTGCTCACACTCGCTTTTGCGACAAAATTCAGAATCAGGAATCAAATCACCGCGTCGCAACAACAAGATTGGACAAGTTGGCAGAGAAGATGAAGATGTAAAGGGCTAGGTCGCGAACCTCCAGTTGGCTGCCTGTGGGCATGTCCTGAAGGTCCCACCTGTGTGCTTCGTTCTTCCGCTACTGCAATTTATTGATTTCGGCCTAATCGGCCCATGTGTAAGTCTACTATTATATTTACATTTCCGCATGATATGTATTTTGATATTCATTACTGTAACTGTGAGCACTATCTACTGATCCAGGGAATAGTGCAGTTAAACATGAGATTCGGATTGTAAAATCTGGTCCGCGAGCATGGTATCAGAGCATATCGACTGCAGGTCGTGACCTAGTTAGCCTGGCCGTCAGTCCATGACTAGACTTATTTCCACAATATCTATTTTCACAAATATAAGCTATATTGCTCATTCTCATCTCTCTTAGATGATTTCCCCCTCATCTACATGCTGCCCAAGCCATTTACTTCTGGAGCTCTCTTATCCCAATTCAAAATGAAGAAAATCCAGTACTCCTCTTGTAAATTTTCTATGAAAACACACTTTAGGATAAGAATCAGTATGCTTGCCATTGAAACTTAATTGTTTTATCCTTGGAGGAAACAATAGTGTGAATTTTGGGGTAAATGAATTGGTAGAGCTTAAATGAATAGATTAACCAGACAGATGAATTAAATGATTCTGGAGAAATAGAAAGTATGAAACTAATTGAAGGATTGCAACACTGATAAATTGTGTAATTCCTGGAAGATTTTTACAATAATGGCAAAAGAAAAAGGGGTAGGATCGATTGCCAAATGAATTAATAGAGTGTTAAGAAATTGGAGATATGATAACCGCTATCGGAGTACAGGCTTGATTACTAACATTATTCCTGGAAGATGTTCGTGATAGTGAATTAATTCGGAGGTTGTCACTGAAGATTTAGGCGGTTACTAGAGGAGCAACTATGATCTTGAATACCATCTTGGATTATTAGGAAGTCCTGATACACATGACACTGGTGAATTTAAAAGTAATAATGTTGGGTAATCATTATAATTCAGAATTGAAGAGTAGATGGACAATAAAGATTTAGGTTAATCGTTGAAGAAGCAAACTATGAATTTGAATCAATGACACCAGACTAGATTATTAGGATGTCACAATATGAAAGTTATCGGTGGATCTAAATAATGAATACTAGATCTTCGTTGGATTGGAAAGCTGATTAAATTGGCAATTGACGAACCTGAGATTGGATTTAAAAAGATGTGGTGGACATTCAGATTCATATAAGAATTTGGTGATCCCGATTGGACAAAATTTGGGAGATGCAATAAAAAAAATTATTTGATTGGTGGGTTCAGAGTAAGGGTATTGGATTTTCAATAGACTTTAAAGATGAGAAGTTTACCAATAATGAATCCAAGATTGGGATTATACATACATAGTGAAATACGAGATTTAATTCACAAATTTATGTTGGAAGTACAGAGTTAGGCGAGAATTAGATAACGATGGCTGGATGGATTAACGGAAATGTTTAGAAGTTGAAGATGTGATCACAACTACCGGAGTATAGATTTGATTAATAACACAACTCTCGGAGGATGTATGTAAAAATGAAACAAATTGGGGATAGTGAAGACTTAGGTTAATCACTGGAGAAGCAAATTAAGGATTTAAATTAATAACACCAGACTGGATTATTAGGGAGTCTCACTACAAATATCATCGGTAGATCTAAGGTAAAGAATACTAGACTTTCATTGGATTCAAAAACTGATCAAGTTGGCAAATAATCGGTTTGAAGATTGGGATTATATGGCCCTAATGAAATAAGAGAATTGAATTATAAATCTATGGTGGAAGATAAGGATTAGGTGAAGATTAGATACCCATAGCAGGTATAATGAAATTGAGAAGACACAACAGGAAGTGTACGATTGGTGGATCGAAGGAATAAAGATACCCGCAGATTGGAGTTTCAGACGACGATAAAGCTATGACTAAATAATGAAGGGAGATAGTCTAGATACAATCTACAAAAATGGAAGTTATAATTATCAAGGCCGTAGGATTCTAGGCCTTATGTATGAAGATCATATGGGAGCGAATCAAAACATTGATGGATAGGGATTTGTATTTCCAAAACAATTACAAGGATGAGTACTAATCACCTCCCGATACTTCCTCTTCCTTCTGTGAATTTCAAGAGAAAATTTTATTCACCTTCTCTTACCCCTGCTCCAAAATTTAAGATTAGGATCGTCGGAACTGGTCATGAAGATAAGGTGGTCTTGTCCTAAATGGACTATGTAGATGAACCCTGTGCCTCTTGTGTGTGCTTTCTCGAGTAGACGTTGTATTGTCGCAAGGTTTTCGTTGGTCCCTGTGCACTGTCTTCTTGCCCTCGGGCGTCCTATTTCGCATTCACAGGAAAAGATTGCTTTTAAAAATTTGTGTGATTCTGTACCACCCCAGCTCTCTGGGTGTGCTCTTTTAAGATTTGAATGGGATAGAATATCTTATCTTTGTAAATTAACACTCATCTCATAGTATTCCCTCTCACCTACTCTATCAGGCCCAATGGATAGCAGCAAGACAACTGCTACAGTCAGAAGTAAGAGAGGGAGAATGATAATTGAAGCTCGCCAAAACCCTAACCGTCCCTACAATCTGTCACCAAACCCCACTCCGCGAAGAGTACCAAAAGGAGGCAGTCACAATAAAAATAACAGCAGGGCTGCTCCAGGCAAACCTCAAAAAGACCTTACTTGTTTTAGTTGTGGAGATGTAGGGCACTATGCCTATAGGTGCCCCAAAAGGAATCTAGAAACACCAGCAAATGATGCCATCGCCACCAACCTTAACCCTAACAAGGAAAGATTCACTAGTATCAATAGCCCCAGCCATACGTACCAACCATCACATAACCTCACCCTGCAAGAAGTGTCAGGGAGAAGCCATCACAATAAAAGTAACAGTAGCCCTGTATCAAGTAGGCCTCAAGGGAAGAAACGCAAATGCTTCCACTGCCGCGAATCAGGGCATGACGCGAAGAATTGCCACATCAAGAGGAAAGACAAGCAAGTAATGGATGTCGTCACTATTAACTTTAGCTCCGGCGAAGAAAATCTTATCAACTCCAAAGAAGAACAAGCTGCAACCACCAAGATACTGCCACTAGACCAGGAAGCTACACGGAATAATACATGCATTGAATGTGGCAAAGCAGGACATGTCGCACAACACTGTCCTCCGTTACGACAAGTAGGACAAGGAGCATGTTTCACATGTAGACAAACCGGACATTACTACTACAACTTCCCAGTTCCCTATTGCTTGTACTGCAAGAAATACCATTACCCGGACGACTGCCTCAAGACCCTAATCGCTTGCAGGCGTTGTGGGGCAAAGGGACATGAGAAAAGTCAATGTACGGTTAACTGCCCCAACTGTGGAGAAGACCACCTGCCAGGAGAATGTCCAACGAGAAAGATGACATGTTTTCTCTGTGAAGGACAAGACCACTGCCCCAAAGACTGTTTCATGAGCCCGTTGCTGACCAAAGCAGCTGAGATACAACGGATGAGTCTTCAAGTCGCCATAGGACTTGTCATGCCAAAAGTTAAAAAGGATGACTGATGTCTGTTACCATTTATTTAAGGGGGGTAGCAAGAGTAGACAAAGATTGTTGGAGAACTACTATGATGTATCCCTACTTTTGGAAGTATTGATATAATGTAAGACTACCTCGGAAGTGCAGCAAATCTATGTTAGCTCTAATCGACCCAGACCAAGAAAATTTGCAAGATCGTTACGACCAGCTAAACTCTAAAGCCTATTGCTAGCTGAATTTAACCTTCCCTGCTTCTTTCTACTCTACCGGAATCTCGGGGTCGAGATTCATTTAAGGGGGGTAGATTTGTAACATCCTGAAAATTTTAAATTTGAAAATATGAATTTTTTTTGAATTATTTTTGCAATATATTTTATTTTGAACTTGGAATTTATGGTATTTCTCTGAAAAATTTGGTTGAAGGTTCCAAAAGGATAAAAAGAAACAAGAAGAAACAAACATATTTAAATAATAGAGAATTAGTAATTTACAAGAAGAATCTGAAAAGATGATCCAGTATAAGAAGAGAGAAACCTAAATTAAAAATACAAAGTCTTACTTTAGAAATAAAGGCATAATTAATAATGTAGGGAAATAACAAAATCTCATTTTTTGGAAATAATGACATAAATAGTAATAAAAAGTGAATGAATAAAATACAAACACATATACATAAATACCAATGTGTATATATATATATTCGCATATACACCTATAACCTAAATGAAAATAATAATAAACACTCTCATTTAATAGTGGGAAATTTAAAGTGTGAATTCTAAATGACATCCAAAAATCAGTAAAATGTTAGTGCAAATTAAAAGTTCAAAAATCAAAAATTCGAAGTTCAGAAAATGGTAAAGTCCATCTCTGTTTTCCTTCAATTTTTCCCTACTCTATTACATGTGGACCCATTCCCCATTTCTCTTCCCTTTTCTGCCTCTGGCCGCTGGGCCCCGCTCGCAGCGCCTCCCCTCCTTTCCTCTCTTCCTTCCCCGAGCGCCTGCTCCTTCTCTGTCTCTTCCTCCTTTCTTCTTCCGTGGTGGAGCAACTTCCACGTCGCCCCTCTTATCTCCTCGCTCGGTCAAAAAGCCGGCCGACACGCTTGGCAGCTGCAGCACGTCGCACGACGCCCGGTCATCACTCATCGCCCATGCCCTGCGCCGCCGCACCAGCCCCGTCGCTGTCCCTTGCACTGTCGCCATGCCCGGCCACCTGCTCCGCACGTCGCCAGCTAGCTCCGCCGCCTATAAAGCTTGTCCAAGACCCCCACACACGTCACCCACCTCCACTCATCCTCCTCTCACACGGGATCGAAGCCCCAGCGCTCGAGCTCGCCGGAATCACGTTCCTCTCCACCGCCGGCCGAAATCACTGCCACCACTCGAATTTCTTGCTCATCGCATTTCGGTTCAATTCCTTCCGTAGAGAGCATCCCCAAGTTGCCCTGAAGCTTCTCCGAGCCACGCCATACCCTCTCCTTCGCCGTAGCACGCCGGCCACGGTGGCTCCCTCTGCGCCGTCGCCGGTCCACGCCGCCAGCCCACCGTGGACTCTCTCCGGCCCAACCACCCGCACGGTGAGATCTCTCGGAACCCCCTCTTGCTCCCGCGCGCTCAGTTTCCTCTTCCTTTCCTCCGGCGCCGCCGCCCCTTTTCGCCCCACCGCCGGCCGCTCCGCACTGTCGCCCTCACGCCTCCCCGCTGTATCAGGCCGCGCCGCCTCCCTAACAGCTCCCTCACCTCATGGCGATTCCATTTTTCCCGGCTACCCCAACCCCCGGCCATCCCCTCGCCGGCGCCGCCGCATGCCCGATTGCGCCGGCAGCATCCCCTGTTTTTAGCCGATAGCTCCTCTGAGTAGTCCCCAAACCTATATGCTCTTCAGTAATATTGCTCCCTCTAAAGTCACGAAGGACCACACGCCCAGTTGGCTAGCGCACGCATCTAAAAGATTTTGTACTTCCTCTTGATTTATTGTTGTTAATCCAGTTTAATTTGTAAAATTAAGGAAAATTTAGGAAAATAATCCAGGTAAGCTAATATATTTAATTAGAGCATAAGAGAGAAATTTAGGACTTAAATTTGGATTAGCTCATATATGAATGGTTGTATGGTTTGAATAATTATCTAAAAGTGTAATCATTAATTAAAAGTCAGTAATAAAAAAAGGGGGATTTTGGTTAAATGTCCAAAGTTAATATGGATACTCTAAAGTAAGTAGGTAACCATTAACATGAGTAATTAAGTTCACATAAAACGATATCTACCAAGCGTTGTCACGATATCTAAATTAAAAATAAAACTAAGCCAAATCGAAACTAATGCATAGATAAAATAATAATGGTACTAATAATTAAATCTTAATACTAGATTAATAAATAGGAATGATGAGCATGAAATAGTAAGATATGACTAGTAACAACTAAAATGCACATAAAAATGTCACCCCATAAAATGCTATACACTTAGACTTTACAATTTATTCGGTAAGCCAAGATACCCTGAAAAGTAACGTTCGACAAAATAACACCTACTCGTAGGTCCATCCTAACTCATGGAACTTCCTTGATAAATATAAAAACAATAAGGGAAAAATTGCTAATAAAAGATCGATTAATCGCCGGCCTTGCCTCAAATCACCCAAACCACCTCTTAACTCACAATAAAACAAAAGATGAGTTTATTCGGATTTATTTGGATCTTTTGAGTTATTTGCTTTCATTTGGATTCAGTTGATGGTCGCGTAATTAGAAATTGGAAGTCGTAAAGATTCGATGGATCGGCCAGTTAAGCTCGAAGTGAAGATAACGACCTAAGCTCGCGAAACCATTGTGTGAGCTCAAGATCGCGGTAAACCGCGCCAAAGGAGTCAATACTTTGATCATGTTGAACCTACATTTTCTGCAAATTACTTTGTTTTAAATTAACAAAATGCATGCTGTTATTTTTATGCAAATACATGCTAAACTTGATATTCTAGTTATATGCCAATGTTTACCTTGAATAGTATTACCCCTCCTTTGGAATGATTGAATGTGTAAACCTTGTCGCCCTAGCAAAAGTATAATACTAATATTTCGAAAATAAGTCCCTAATGATATGCTATGCTTAGTGTTGCATTAATACTCAGGGGGCGCTGAGATGCCTCATACATCATGATCGCTTTTAATGATGAGAAAATGGTTTGGGCAGTCATGGTGGGAATGACTGGTATATTTGACATGACTATTTTATACCCTCAAAATCCCCAACTTGCTTAAATATCTAGGCGGATTGGTTGGATGGTGTGAGCGTGGTGCAGTGGATGCACAAAATGGGTTAGTGATAGACCGCCCAGATACCACTAAGGACTGAATCTTGTCATGACCTCCCGGGTAAAACAGTACAACCACAAGTCTGTAAATTACAACTTGGCTAAGTACATTTATCGAATCCTCGGACTCATTTCACGGGTTGGGGTTCGAAGGGGTTATGCTATGGCAAGGGGGCCTGAAGGGACACCAGTGGGGGGTGAAGTTTCCCACTGTCCTACGTTGCGGAAGAGAGAAGGTCCGGCTGCGAGTGGCTGTGGGAAACATCAGCGCTGAGATGGAACCCACCGCAAGTGGGCGTCTCCCATAAAAGTGAAATGAGAAAAGGGACTCGATAATTTGAAAAGTCACCGTGATGGTGCGCTCAACCACACGCCTAAGGAATCGTGTGGGCAACGAGTTGATTGTCTCTTGTGGTGAAAGTGTACAAACTCGCAGAGTCTAAAACTATTCGAATAGCCGTGCCCACGGTCAAGGGCGGACATGGGAACTTAACCGGATATAGTTCTATTTCAAAATGCTTTGTGGATGGGAATGGAAAAGTGGAGGCGGTGTAAGGCCCTAGTTTGGAATTGTCCCGGTGTCGCCCCGTGGTAAGTCAAGCGGCTATAACGTGAAGAATTGCTATATGGTGCAGATGCCATGTAATGGTGGATGGAATCTGAATCACTATTATTCTTGCATTCAACATATACGTGTGTTCAAAATGCTAGGTCTTAAGGAATTTTTATATAATTGTATTCAAAAGCACTCTTCGCAAAATAAAATAACGAGCCTTCCTTTGATTAGCCATACATGTTATATCTTGCATTCTCATGTGTTGGCTCATGAGCACGGGTCGAGTGCTCACGCCGCTTTGCGACAAAATTCGAATCAGAATCAAATCACCGCGTCGCAACAACAAGATTGGACAAGTTGGCGAGAAGATGAAGATGTAAAGGGCTAGGTCGCGAACCTCCGGTTGGTCGCTGTGGGCATGTCTGAAGGTCCCACTGTGTGCTTCGTTCTTCCGCTATCGCAATTTATTGATTTCGCCTAATCGCCCATGTGTAAGTCTACTATTATATTTACATTTCCGCATGATATGTATTTTGATATTCATTATCAGAATCGTGAGCACTATCTACCGATCCAGGAATAGTGCGATTAAACCTGAGATTCGGATTGTAAAAACTGGGTCGACATCCGGTCACCACGTTAATAGCGGCCTCTAGCAAGACATATTAACCCCAAAGTATACGTAAAGATCATATCACTGAACTGTAATGTTCTCATGTACGAATCCCTTTGCCTCACGATATAGATTAAGCTCAAGGCGAGACCTTTGTCATCCTCTTAATAGCTCAATCACTCTCTCGATTCCGTGATAGATTATAAACTTGTGATTGACTCCTCAATCACATTGGCATGGCCATGCACTTTCATAATCCATTACATCGAGGCCCAGAGATATCTCTCCCATAAGGAGGGGCAAATTCTATCTTGATCATTCACATCCCACTACATGTTTCATAGCAAACCCGAAGACTACTTTTATGACTACCCGATTCACGGAGTAGTGGTTAGTAGTCCCAAAATAGGCTACTACGCATATTGGGAACCATGATGATCTCAAGTCTAAGGATTCTACATAAACACTACTTGAGACCAACTAATGACACATGGAATCTCTGCGTTGTCTCATGGCGGGTCTATCCAACATATGTTCACTAACACATGTCCATATTATTGATTTGGTATCTCCATACCATGATCCATGAGACATGATCATCAATCAATACATATGCTGATCTTTGAATCATATTTGTTCCTCATATGATATATGATCAGGGATCATTTAGAAATAGCAACATTTTGGCATTAAGAGTCTCATGAATAAGTCACATACTCATTGATCAATAATGATAATGTCTATTTCAAGGAACAAAGCAATGTATCATAAACATAGTATGTGATATATTCAACATCTCCATGTTGCCTATAGGGCATATCACCAACAATGCGTTAGAGATCGGTTTAGGTCAAGATGGAGCTAGGTTGATCAAGGCGGATCAAGACTAAAAATTTAGCGGATGCACACTTATGCGTTTTGAAAAACATGCATAAGTGAACTTGTGTGAGTAAAACCCGCATGTGTAGGGTTAATGGGTTCCCCATTGTAATAGTGGATAGGATCTATTAAGGCGTGTGGGTGAGTGGTTATCCATCTATAAATGGGAGTTGGGATGTAGACATGTAAGTTTAATAATCCAATCCATCTCTTGTGCTCTCTTCTCTATGTTAAGGGTTAGGGTTTGAGAGTGAGTAACTTGGGTGCTCTTTATCCTCCAAGGTAGAGTGGTTGTAAAACCTACCTTATTAATTAAGCAATACATTAATCTTTGTGCAACTCTTAAGTCTCTCTTATTTTTTATTGATGTGCTTGACTTTTGGTTGGTTTTGATTTTTCCTCTTTTCTTCTTGTTATCTTACTATGCTAAGGACGTGTAAGAGATAGACTAGACATTTTGATAGCAAGATTCACAAGAAATTCCGTTTTTGCTTGATTTGGCCTCAAAGTGTGATTTTTTTATCCAAGGGTGTTTGACATGATTTCTTTCATGTTCTTACTTGTTAGAATATGTGGAAACATATCTAAAACCATCTTGGCCATTATCTACCCACGAGCAAGTTATATTCACCATTTGGGGTTTTAGCTCGGTTTTAGTGCACCTTTCATTCAAACTGAAAAAGTCTCAACTTTGACCATGATTTTCATGATCGTTTGTTGGAATAGGTTCGTAATATCCTATAGTAGATCTCTACAAAATTTCATATTGTTTGGATTTACGAATCAAAAGTTGCACTGATTTTAGTTTTTGAACTCGTGCTAAAATCACCATTCATCGAGGAAATCGGAAGTAACGCAGTGCAAATAATGGTACTTCCGAAAATCAGAAATACCGCAGTGCAAACAAGACACTTTCAATTTCCTTGATTTTTCTCAAAAATTTAAGAATCTTCAAAGATTTGTAGCTATTGGAGTGAAGCAGTGTTAAATACTTGAGAAAAATTAGAAGGCTCTATTCACCCCCTTCTGTTGCCATCGTCTTTCTTTCAATACTGCACTGCTCTTGTTAGCTTCTTTTTAGTTATGGCTTATAACTTTTAGGATTAGTACCAGTGCTCATACGAATAAACCGAAAACCGATAAATTATTTCTAAAAATCTATCCCAATTAACCACTTATAAATAATGACAAAAATTATCCTGTTTGTTTGTTCAAGTAAAACCATATCCCATTAGTAGACTCCCAGGTAACTCCACTGTTCATCTTTTGCTCCTACGCACTGTGCGTTTCTGATGTCCGATATATCCAAAGCTGCGTCGTGTCATTCTGCAACGAAGTTATTATTAGCTAAAAAGGTACTACTAAAGGTACATAAACACTCGTAAGCACAATAGACAAGATGTTGAAAAGGATTAAATCTGTGTCAAAAGTGATGTTAGGAACTCTAGCAGGCAACAAGAAATCGAAGCCCATTCAATAGCCAAAAGAGCTTTACGTGGATGCAGAAGCAACAGAAAGGCCCCGCATGGCACAGTTCCACCACCGGCTCTTAGAGCTGTTTGAAACCGTTTTATGCCAAACAGGGTAAAACAAAATAGCTCCACCCAAGGAGTCCCTTAAAATATGCTGAGACAAAAGATATGTACGAGATGGAGCTGAAAAAAGTAGCTCCACCCGGCTCTATCCGCAGGCCCGCATGCCACTGCCCTTGTACTTTCGTGAATTTACGCGATCTGCCACCGGCTCTTCTATTCTCCCGCTCCCGTTCCTCTGTTCGGTCTTCTCGTCTTCGACCGTGAAGGGAGCGCCGCCGCCATTAAATATTGGTTGCTAATACTTTGTGTTATTTTAAATTTTAATTTTTTTTGAATTCAAATTTACTCGGATGAAAAATCATGTAGAAACATACAGCTCTTAATGTTACTACAAGCCAAATAGACAGGGGTATATTGGACAATTGACATCTCTCAACCATGCATGATAAAACAGGTGGAGCTGTTTTGCCAAACAGTCTACCAAAACAGCTCCAGCTCCACCGGTGGAGCTGTTCGTGGAGCTGAAGCCAAAAAACAGCTCTACTTGTGAAGTGGAGCCGTGCCAAACGGGGTCAAAGTATGCCATGCTATGCAGGTTTTAATTGTTAGCTTCAGATGAAGAGTCATTGGCTTTCTACCAACCAAAACAAAACTAGCACTTCCTCTATTTCCTTTTATAAGGCCATTCTCAGTGGAGAATTTCATAGCGTTGTTTCCAAGACTACCACATCATGTAAAATGAAATGAAACATGGATGAAACATCCATCCTCAATGCATAGTTTCATTCTATTGTTTCATAGAGATTTAATTTCATGACTTATATAGAGTTGGTAATCGTGCCAAGAGAGTTTCATCTAAATGAAACTCACTTATTCTCTCTCTTCTTAAAAATGTTGCCATATCATCAAAAACGCATATGTGGCAGCCTATTAAATGCAGATGAAACTCCCACTGAGACTGGCCTAAGGCATAAACACGGCAAAAAAAAAAGGTTGCAAAACCAAGGGAAAGATTAGAGAAAATGACCATGCTATAAATACATTGGGAATATGAGAGAGAATAGCTTGTGAGAGGAAACACATATGGATTTTTTGAGTGACTTATGGTTGAAAAACACTATAGCTGGCTGAAATTATACTGTAGCTAATGGTGACTTATTTGGCGTAATTAAATTTTAAAAAAAATTAACAATAAAAAAATAAGTTAGTCCATCACAGACAGTACAAATGAATACAGAAAAAGAACCAATAAAAAAGATCAAAAAAGCTAAAAAATCAAAAAAGATGAAATTATTAAATAGTAAAAAAATAAACCAGAAACTAGAAGTCTAAGTCGTTTTAAGTAAGGCCTAAAACGAAACTTAAAAAACTATACATCTTATATTTTAAAACGGAGGGTATCGGCCAGGGGCTGGGCCCACTGGACGTGGCGCTCGAGACCTTGGAAACTGTGTGGGTTGACGGCGCCGAGATAATTCGCGTTCACGTGCGTCTTGGGCACGTCGTCGCGTTGCGGAACGGAGACACGGGCGGCCGTGAAGGCGTGAGGGCACGGCAGGCGGACGGTGTCGGCGGCGTCCAAATTTGCTGTAGCGCGGCGGCCGCGGCGGGCGAGAGGGACTGCCCATCTGAGCAGTGTGTGCCAGTTCGGGCCGTCACAAATGGTAATCGGAGGCAAGCAACCGCGCCGCGCCGGGGAGAGCTCGGCCACGCACAGGCACCGCCCCGAGAAGGCCTGCTTGAACCGCGCATGGATGGCGTAATTAAGTTTAAAAAAAATTAAAAATAGAAAAAATAGGTGATGATAATACAAACGAATACGAAAAAAGGGTAAAAAGTTAAAAAAAAATCAAAAACTAAAAAAATGAAATTATTGAATAGTGAAAAATAAATCAGAAGTGAAAAGTTCAAACCGAAATGAGCGGCACTGAAACTGCCACGATGGCTGACGGGTCGGGAGGCGCATGTTCGTCGGCACCAGAGCCTTTCTTTCATGCGGGCGTCAGCGGCCGTGTTGGTTGGGGCGCAACAAGTGACATCGAAATCTTCCTGTCATTTGACTAGAAACTCTCGTGGATCTTCAGCCACCCAAATAACGAAAAATCATATTAAAAAATCCAACATAAATCCACTTAATGTATGGTGGTATAGAAATCAAACTGTCGTCATCAGACAAATAGATAAGGTGCCAGTGCTACACTACTGTTGGCAGCCCTTATTGGGCTTACAAAACCGTGATGCTACCTCGATCACCCATAGGACTAATACAGTGCAATTCCTTAACAGTTAACATGCGCATCACTTTTGTCGAGACCTGAATCAGTAAATCTAGTCTCTCCTATGTATTCAACACTAATCTAGAATCACACTAGTTTACACAATATAAACATAAATGAAATATCAACCACATCACAACTTACTAAGAAAAGACTCAAATATCATTAATTATCAGAGTTGCGATCTTATGGCCAAGTTTACAGATATTAGCCTGAAAGGCTTAAGAAACTTACAGCGAAAAACAGAAATAAAAGTAGTAGCCATTCGACATGCCCACAGGCAATCGACTAGAGAGCGAGTCCTAATCCGCGAAGTCGTCGAAGAAACCTCCTTCAAATTCCCCTGTCTAATATGACTCTTGTTCAGCAACTGAGCAAATATGAATATAGCCGTAAGTACATAGAGTATTCAATAAGTCGTTTATAACAAAGATGAAATATAGTATGTAAGTCTTACCAAATGATGCAGGGCAATTATTTTGCAGAAAGCAGTAATTTGAAGTCTTACCAAATGATGGCGGGGTAATTTTGCAGAAAGCAGTAATTTGAAGTAAAAATAATAATAGATTAAAAGTGAATTTTGAAAATTATTAATAAATAAATAAACAAAGGGATTGAGTGTAACCACAAGTGAACTAACCATTCACTCCAATAAACCACATATGAAATAACCGTTCATGTAATGAACCACCACTGAACTAACCATTCACTTTCTAACTTAATCCAACCAAGTATTTATGAAAAACTCTACCTCTCATGTGAAATCACCGAGCATTATCCATAATCAAGGATATGGATATTCGAATAGTTTTACACTCTGCAGATGTTGCACAACTTTACCCACAAAACATTATCATCTCATATTGCCACTAGATTAACACACTTCTTTTGGTGTGCGGAAAAGAATTCATGATAAGGTTTTTATATTGCTCCATCTCAACTCAATTCCGCCCCGCTAAAGTTTTGCCATCCTAGCCGCCTCTTGCACCTCATGAAAATCAGCATCTATGTTCATCACAACGGCGGAATCAAGATTGAAATATCACAAATTAGTCAGTTAAGTCTATCCCATACTACACATATGGTTTGTACGATAAGCCTCATATCAATGGCGCACAAAATTAAGTCATTAAATATTACCCAAGTGAGACATCTACATCGCAATGTGCGAACTGCACCCCTTTACTGCACGATTATTCGCCCAAATAAAAATCATTTTGTATAACCAACACCACGGTACTCAAATTTTTATAATTGTGGTTAACCACCACGGTTCAATATCTCATTAAGTCAAAATTAATTAATTAGTTAATCAACATGTAATGATGATCCCAATGTATTACCAGCATGGCTAAGCAAATTAAATATACAACCTATGTGATAACTAGTATTGTATCACTAAATAATTACTCATTCTAAGGTGACAATGAAATCATAGCATTCAAATTTATCAAGTTGGGATTAATCAAATTGGACAATAGCTACCAGGTACAAAGATTTGTAATAAAATATCGATGTATGATAATTTAAAATAAAGTAATAAATAATAGATTTGTAAACTAGGTTTAATATGATCAAAGGACACGACTTGTCTTGTACTTGCTCAATTAATTACTCTAGATTTTCAAATCTTGCTTTAACTATTTTGAAACCGTGATCTAACAAGATAGATTAATCTTGCTTTAACTATTTCGGAACCGTGATCTAACAAGAAAGATTAATCTTGCTTCAACTCCTTCGCCCGATTCCAAAACGAAATCCGAGAGCACCGAACGATTCCGAATCGGATAGTATGGGCCTAGCATGCAAGATCTCCGTATGACGAGATGGGAAGCACGACCTGCATTACATTACGAGTTGTTTGATTATGGGCCGAGCCGGCCTGGCTGGACTTTTTCGGCACTTTACCCGTTGTTTTCAGCATGTTTTCATGGACTTGTCCACTAATTCCCACTTATATTAGATGTAATTGAAAAAAGTGCTGTGAGGTCAGCTTCCACGTGGCTCCGGCAAGTGTTCATCACCGGCACACTTCCTAATTTGTTTGAAAGAAAAACCATCGTTTACGTGTTTCCTTGCCACTTGAAACAAAAAGGTTATCTATGTATGGATGGATTCAAGCCATCTCTTTGTAAACGAGGAGCCAGAAAACTTTTAACACGGGTGCACACTTCACACACGTAATTTCAAAGTCTTGTACAATCACACGAACACTGTCAATTTGGTTGCTCTACGTTTTCGCAGATCACAAAAAAAATTCAAATATCCAATCACAACATTGCGCAACTTCCAAATTCCCAAATCTAAATCGAGAAATGAAGGATTTACTGTGGCTGTTGGCTGCTGCTGCATGCTGCTTCCACACGGCGCCGCTTGGTCCTCTCGTCCCCTCCATGACACGCCGCGCCGGCCAACCAGTAGGGTGAGTCGGGGAATGGGAAATTGGGGAGGAGGCTGGGCTGGTGCCTGGTGAAGTGGGATGTGCCGGGTGCACTGTGGGCTAGGTTTCGAGATGGATACTACAAATATGGCCCAAATGCACTTATTTCAAGAATTGATCCCTAGAATTTTTCCTAATTTTGGATTGTGTATGTGTGCATACCGGGCATCTTTGCCCCTCAAACGTACCATGGCTTGGATGGAGTAGGCAATCAAAACGTTGCCCATAGCAGGATGGCGTGGATCTCTCTTACTTCTCTCCGTACATTCTCTTTCTTTTCTTGTCATCCTCTCTTCTCTCATTTGGATCCCCTTTAGCAAAAACGGCTGACATGGCTATCAACATAGTAAAAAAACACACCCTGAATTAGATCCCTGTTAGCAAGACCACCCTCTAAAATACACTTAGCATGTAAATTGACTCGGTTTTAGAAGTTTGGGGTTAAATATCCGGCTTTAAACCTGAGGGTGTTAAGGAAACTTTTTACAAAGTTTAGGAATGTAAAATGGACTTATTCTCTTCAATGCATTTCTCCCGTTCCCAAACTATATCTTCCATCCCCCGTTTCCCATTTCAATTGGGTGAAAAGCAATTTTGGGAAAGGATGGATTTAGGAGAAGAGAGAGTTATCGTGTAGGATTGAAGATGGCAACAAAATAGGGTGAATGGTGCCTTAAAATCTTTCCTTCAAGTATTCACTTATCCTTTATTCCGATAGCTACAAAGCTATGAAGATTCGGATAAAAACCCAACTCAAAATCTAGAGAAACACGGAGCTGAACTACTATGAAAAAACAACAGGTGCAGTACTACCGCTGTTGATCCTGTGGCACTACCACGACCGGGCGGAAGACAAAGTGATCGGATACGACTTGAATGATCGTCAACCACTGAGTGGTAAAAACCAACGTGGTCATGGTCGACAACCAACGTGGTCGGAATTCGATGTAACAGCCCAGGTTTTTGTTAAAATAAAATAAATAAAGAAATAAATAAAAATCAATTAAAATTAAAATTTAATCTAAAATAAGTGTTTTGTTGCCTAAAGTTTAAATTTGGATTTGCTCTGAATTTCTGCTTTTGAAAAGCTGGATTTAAAAAGCATTTTCAGAAAAACCTAAAATTATTATTAAATAAAATGATATTTTGATTTTATATAAAAATTATGTCAAATTAATTATTTGGAGTTATTTGGTTTCCTGGATTTTCTGGAGTTCAAAAATGTATTTTTGAAATTAAAAAGTATTTTAAAGTATGAAAATTAAATACCAACATTAGTTGGAAATATTTTTATTAAGTCCAAAATGTCACCAGGAGCTTCTGTGAATTTTCCTGGAATTTTTGGAAGTTATTTGGTATTTTTCTGAGGCTAATTGAATTTTCTGGGATTTTCTGAAAATCCTAAATCAAAAATCAAAAATTAAAATCTCCTCCTTCCCCCTCCGGACGCCACGTGGACGGCCAGATTGCCGGCCACGTCGCCCGCGGGATCCCGCCCTCCCCTCTTCCGTGCCCGCCACCTGGCCAACTCGGATCCGCGCCACGCCGCCCCCACTCCCATCCACCCGTTCGCCTCTCTCTCTCTCTTACCTCCCGGCCCCACTTGTCGGCGCCACCCCTCTCTCCCGTTGTCTCTCTGCCATCACGGGCCCGCCCGTCAGTCGCTCTCCTCTCCCCTTCCGCCGACAGCCCGGGCCCGCTGTCAGGCCCGTCTCCCTCCTCCCGCGTGGCACCCATCTTCCCCGGCCGCGCCGCCGCCAGGCCATGGTGCCGCCCCGCCCGTACCGGCGCCTTTCCTCTCTCCCGCGCGCTGCCCCGTCCCCCTTTCTTCTTCCCCACTCCTCGCGCCGACTCCCTCCGACCAAATCCCGCCATCCCCGCACCCTCTTTCCATCCGCGGCCGCCTTTCCTTTGCCCCCACCTTCCTTCCGCGCCGCCATCTCCGGCGAAATCCGGCCGCGCCCTCCTCCCGAGCCTATTTAAGCCCCGCCGGCTCCTCCCCATCTCGCCCCACCTCGCTCCGCCCTCCTTTCGCCCCCTCCGCCACCCGAGAGCGCCGGCACCGTGCTCCCTCTTCCCGAGCACCGCTCGCCGCTCCGACGAGCGATTCCAGCCGCCTCGCTCCTCCTCGAGCCTCGCCGTCAGCCTCTCCGGCTTCCTCGCATCGCCGCGCGTGCGTCGCGCTTTCTTCTCGCCCCGAAGCGCCACCGAGCCGCCGCCGCGCTGGAGACCCGAGCGCGCGCCGCTTCGCTCGCGCCGCCGCTTTGGTCATCCGCGGTGAGCTTGCGCCCCCGAAGTTTCTCGCCCCACTCTCCCGTTGCGCCACTCGCCGCCGGCCGCCGCCGCCGGAGCTCCGCCGCCGCCGCCGCCCCGGCGCCACCCCGCCACCCTCCCACGTCGGCGCCCCGTGCCCACGTGGCCGGTGATCGGGCGCCATGCCGCCGCCACGGCCTCCTCGCCGTCAGCGCCACGCCCGCGCCAGCCGCCTCCCCCGCCATCTCAGCGCCTCCCCTCGCCCGTGGACTCGGTCCATAGACCGAGAGCCCACTGTCGATCGCCGGCCCTGTGGCGACGCCAAGCATAATAAACCCAATTTCCGTTGAAAAATATTTTACTGAAATGAAAATCCTGGTCGACGAATGCTGACGCCATAAATTCTTTTCCTTTAGGAAAATAATTCCAAAAAATCATGATTTTCCATTTTCTCTGAATTTAAACTTCCCGGAGCCCGTTCTTCTTTGTTCTAACTCCGATTGAGCCCATTCAAATTTCTAAATTCATCAAAAATTCCCCTCTATCCATTTCTAGCCTCAATTCAAATATTTGAAGTCAATTTGAATTTAATTTGAATTTATTTGAATTTGGTGGGTTATTTTCACGTGTAGACTTCGACGATTCAGGAAATTTCTTCGACGAAGATTCAAGCCAAGTTGAAGAGCAAGGCAAGTCACACTCCTTGACCATGTTGATCCCAGATTGCAAATAAAATTATGTTGATTTAAATTATATTGCACGCATAATTTTATTCAATGTATTTCAATTCAGTTTAAACTTTAGTTAATCCCTGTTTGTTAATACCTCCTTTGACATTGAAAATCCTTATACCTTGTCACCTTAGAATCAAACTCTGGTTAGTACACTAGTATTGGCTAGAGAATTTTAAATCAAATGCTTAGATCTGCTTAGATAAAATATTGATTTTGGGGTACCTTTTCGCATAAAATGATAAGCTTTTGAACTGTATTCTTGACTTCGGAGAGTCAAGAAGGATGATAAAATATTTTGAATCAAAATATAAAATCTGGTTTAGACTTGGGCTAATGGTTAGGTGGTGGGTGCAGGCATGCACTGTTGTTCGGAGACACAGTGTTGATTGTCGGGCACAAGGGGTATGTGGTTGAGCCTAAGTCAGATTAAGGACCGGTCTGTGAGCTACCGTTGCAAAGCCCTAACGTACTACCACAAGGCTGGTATGGGACAGCCCGGCTGAATAATTTATGGTCCCAACTCGAGCCATTTCGTAGGATGAAAGTGAGCGTGGCGTAGGCCATGAGAAGTCTCACTCGGCTCAAAAGGGGTCCCGTGCAGTGGATTCCATCGGGTGAAACCTTAGAGTTGGCTTGGCCAAAGTTGAAGGCTTTGCATTGTAAAGGCCTTGTCACGACTCTCGCCGCACACCAAAGGAAGTGTGTAAACCGGTGTACACGGGATGATCGTGTCTTGTGGGTAAAGCTGTACAACCTCTGCAGAGTGTATAACCTATCCTGGATAGTTGTGCCCACGGTCACGGGCATGCTGAGTAAAGTTTTTCATGGATTAGACTTTGTTTTTCAAAAATATTTTAGAAAACCTTGTGGATGGATGGAATCCATGAGAGATGAAAACCTTGCGGATGGATGGAATCCGTGAGAGATGGAAATCTGGTGAATAGATGGAATTCATCAGAGTTGCGCAGTGAAAGCGTGTGGATGGATGGAATCCATACGTGAGCTTTTGAAAAGATGGTCGGGTGGGATGCCCGTGGATAGGTTGGTGTTTGGTGGAGCCAGCACTAACGGTATTACTTTCTACTACAAGTAATGTTTTTATTTTCTGTATTAAGTTCAGCAATTTCAATCTACTTATTGTATTTCTTAAATGCTGTTTTATACAAACTAACCCTATGAGCCTTCCATTCAAGCCTTTATCATTATATTGCATTTCTCCGTGTGACTTGCGGAGTACAAGTTTGTACTCATTGTTGCTATCTCCACACAGAGGATGACGACTTCGACTACGGTGAAGACCAGAACGAGTAGGCCACGTCTTGCGCTTGTTTGCTGTGGGCGAGCTTGGCTTCGCTTTTTCAGCCGCTTCGCAGATTTCTTTTGCAGTTATTTTTGCCAATGCGCACTGATGTAAACGCTGGCCATAAGGCCGTACTCTTTAAATTAAATAAAAGTCATTATGCTTGGTATTTATCTTTGTTGTTCACTGTGTGCACTAGCTGATCCTGGACTAGTGCGATTTACACAGAGGATCCAGGAGTCGTTGCTCCGGGTTCCGACAGAGATGGTATCAGAGCCTTAATGACTCCAAGACGTGACCGTAGGTAGAATAGATTGGTCATAGGGACTTATTTTCAATAATCAGTAGTTTCAAAAAGTTTTGCTTAAATCTTACCTTTCAAACCTTTGCTCATCCTTATCTCTCAAATCTTCCTCATCTTTGTATTATCATTCCAAAAACTTACTCCTAACTTACCTCTGGTTCAAACAATTATAGATGAACGCTTATGATGATGCACCCAATGATGGATGGAGTATGGGTCTTTGTCGACTGCTTCGTCGTTTGGGATTTCAACGTCGAGCTATCTACATACATAAACAAGATCGCCATGGAGATCGGATAGTGGGACATCGCTTCTCTCTACTCATTACCAAGCAAACTGGACAAGGAAGTCTGCGTCTCCGCTTCAAGGGAAATGGATACTCGTTTAACAGAGCCAGACAAGAAGCCGCTCGTAAAGCAGTCCTTCGTCTATGCCACCACTTCAATCTTCGCCTTGAAGGATCATGAGTAGTATCTCGAGAGCCATGCAGGATGACACCAAGGCGACCCTTACCCATTTAGGATGAGTTGTTAGGCTAGTTAATAAAACGTTGTTATGGGCTGCCAGTTTTCTCTTTTGTTGGCAGCCATAACTATTAGTTAATAAAAGGGTTATGCTGAATTTTGTTTGGGTTGTGCAAAATATCCCCTATTCCCCCTTTGCCTTGAGTCTCCTCTCTTCTAATTCTCAAAGCACCCAGCAGATGGTTAACACAAGGAGCAACAACAACGACAATGTTCACGACAACAACACTACTGGCAACCAGGCTGCACATATCCCTCCACCACCTCCTACCAATGGACCAGATTGGGCTCAAATGATGGCCAATCAGAATCAGCTTATCCAACTACTAGTGCAGACCATTAACAACCCTGCACAACCTGCTCCACTAGTGCCAGCACAAGCTCCCCAGCCAAGCCTGGCTGAATTTATGAGGTTGCGTCCCCCGACCTTCTCCAGCAGTGCTGACCCCATGGATGCAGATGACTGGCTTAGAGTCATAGGCAAAAAGCTGGACATCATCCAATGCAGTGATCGGGAAAAAGTCTTATTCGCTTCTCATCAGCTGAACGGACCAGCGTCAGAATGGTGGGACACCTACACCGCTGCTCATGCCAACGCACAAGCCATAACATGGAATGAGTTCGAGAAGAGTTTCCGCAAAGCTCATATTCCAACCGGCACCATCACTCTCAAGAAAAGGGAATTCCGAACTCTGCGCCAAGGAAGCTGCACCGTGAATGAGTATCTACGGAAATTCAACCAATTGGCACGTTACGCACCAGAGGACATCGCCACTGATGAAGCTAAGCAGGAAAGATTCCTTGAAGGACTCAATGATGACCTGTCGGTTCAACTTCTCTCCAATGACTACACTGACTTCCACCAGCTTGTCAGTAAGGCGATTCGCCAAGAGTCTAAGCACCAAGAAATGGAGAATCGGAAGAGACGGATGAACGCCCAGCACATGAACACCAGAAGTTTTCCCAAGATCAGAAGGACTCCACCACATGCCAACAGATTTCAGTCTTCATCTTCAGCCGAAGAACAAGTCCAAACCAACACTTTTCCCGACACCGAAGACAACAAAGCCTTGGCAATTGGCTTCCCAAAGGACTCCAACCTTGCAGCCGGAGTCACCTGTTTCAACTGTCATGAGACCGGGCATTACGCCAACAACTGCCCCAAGAAGCAACAGGTAGTGAAGAATGGAACACCAGGAGCACCAACTGCCAACCACCTTCAAGCAGGAAGAAAAAGGCCCCAGAAGTTCGTGAAAGGACGATCGAATCGATCTCGCACGCACCATGCAGGGTAAGATCCAAACCCATTTCTTTGCTAGCCCGTGCGAATCTCGGGGACGAGATTCTTTTTAAGGGGGGTAGATTGTAACAGCCCAGGTTTTTGTTAAAATAAAACAAATAAAGAAATAAATAAAAATCAATTAAGATTAAAATTTAATCTAAAATAAGTGTTTTGTTGCCTAAAGTTTAAATTTGGATTTGCTCTGAATTTCTGCTTTTGAAAAGCTGGATTTAAAAAGCATTTTCAGAAAAACCTAAAATTATTATTAAATAAAATGATATTTTGATTTTATATAAAAATTATGTCAAATTAATTATTTGGAGTTATTTGGCTTTTATTTGGTTTCCTGGATTTTCTGGAGTTCAAAAATGTATTTTTGAAATTAAAAAGTATTTTAAAGTATGAAAATTAAATACCAACATTAGTTGGAAATATTTTTATTAAGTCCAAAATGTCACCAGGAGCTTCTGTGAATTTTCCTGGAATTTTTGGAAGTTATTTGGTATTTTTCTGAGGCTAATTGAATTTTCTGGGATTTTCTGAAAATCCTAAATCAAAAATCAAAAATTAAAATCTCCTCCTTCCCCCTTCGGACGCCACGTGGACGGCAGATTGCCGCCACGCCGCCGCGCGGATCCGCCCCTCCTCTTCCCGTGCGCCACCGCCAACTCGGATCCGCGCCACGCCGCCCCACTCCCATCCACCCGCTCGCCTCTCTCTCTTACCTCCGGCCCCACTTGTCGGCGCCACCCTCTCTCCCGTTGTCTCTCGCCATCACGGCCCGCCCGCCGGGCCGCTCTCCTCTCCTTCCGCCGACAGCCCGGGCCCGCTGTCAGGCCCGTCTCCCTCCTCCCGCGTGGCACCCTTCTTCCCCGGCCGCGCCGCCGCCAGGCCATGGTGCCGCCCCGCCCGTACCGGCGCCTTTCCTCTCTCCCGCGCGCTGCCCCGTCCCCCTTTCTTCTTCCCCACTCCTCGCGCCGACTCCCTCCGACCAAATCCCGCCATCCCCGCACCCTCTTTCCATCCGCGGCCGCCTTTCCTTTGCCCCCCCCCCACCTTCCTTTCCGCCGCCGCCATCTCCGGCGAGAAATCCGCGGCCGCCCTCCCCTCCCCGAGCCTATTTAAGCCCCCGCCCGGCTCCTCCCCATCTCGCCCCACCTCGCTCCGCCCTCCTTTCGCCCCCTCCGCCACCCGAGAGCGCCGGCACCGTGCTCCCTCTTCCCGAGCACCGCCGCCGCTCCGACGAGCGATTCCGGCCGCCTCGCTCCTCCTCGAGCCTCGCCGTCAGCCTCTCCGGCTTCCTCGCATCGCCGCCGTGCCCGTGCGCCTCTTCTCCGGCCCCGAGCGCCACCGAGCCGCCGCGCAGGAGACCCGAGCGCGCGCCGCCGCTCGCCGCCGGCGCGCCGGTCATCCGCGGTGAGCTTGCGCCTCCCGAAGTTTCCCTCGCCCACTCTCCCGTTGCGCCACTCGCCGCCGCCGCCGCCGCGGAGCTCCGCCGCCGCCGCCACCCGGCGCCACCCCGCCACCTCCCACGTCGGCGTCCCCGTGCCCACGTGGCCGGTGATCGGGCGCCATGCCAGCGCCACCTCGGCCTCCCCTGCCCCGTCAGCGCCACGCCCGCGCCAGCCGCCTCCCCCGCCATCTCAGCGCCTCCCCTCGCCCGTTCTTCTTCGTTCTAACTCCGATTGAGCCCATTCAAATTTCTAAATTCATCAAAAATTCCCCTCTATCTATTTCTAGCCTCAATTCAAATATTTGAAGTCAATTTGAATTTAATTTGAATTTATTTGAATTTGGTGGGTTATTTTCACGTGTAGACTTCGACGATTCAGGAAATTTCTTCGACGAAGATTCAAGCCAAGTTGAAGAGCAAGGCAAGTCACACTCCTTGACCATGTTGATCCCAGATTGCAAATGAAATTATGTTGATTTAAATTATATTGCACGCATAATTTTATTCAATGTATTTCAATTCAGTTTAAACTTTAGTTAATCCCTGTTTGTTAATACCTCCTTTGACATTGAAAATCCTTATACCTTGTCACCTTAGAATCAAACTCTGGTTAGTACACTAGTATTGGCTAGAGAATTTTAAATCAAATGCTTAGATCTGCTTAGATAAAATATTGATTTTGGGGTACCTTTTCGCATAAAATGATAAGCTTTTGAACTGTATTCTTGACTTCGGAGAGTCAAGAAGGATGATAAAATATTTTGAATCAAAATATAAAATCTGGTTTAGACTTGGGCTAATGGTTAGGTGGTGGGTGCAGGCATGCACTGTTGTTCGGAGACACAGTGTTGATTGTCGGGCACAAGGGGTATGTGGTTGAGCCTAAGTCAGATTAAGGACCGGTCTGTGAGCTACCGTTGCAAAGCCCTAACGTACTACCACAAGGCTGGTATGGGACAGCCCTGGCTGAATAATTTGCGGTCCCAACTTTGAGCCATTTCGTAGGATGAAAGTGAGCGTGGCGTAGGCCATGAGAAGTCTCACTCGGCTCAAAGGGGTCCCGATGCAGTGGATTCTCATCGGGTGAAACCTTAGAGTTGGCTTGGCCAGGTTGAAGGCTTTGCATTGTAAAGGCCTTGTCACGACTCCTCGCCGCACACCAAAGGAAGTGTGTAAACCGGTGGCAATACGGGATGATCGTGTCTTGTGGGTAAAGCTGTACAACCTCTGCAGAGTGTATAACCTATCCTGGATAGCCGTGCCCACGGTCATGGGCATGCTGAGTAAAGTTTTTCATGGATTAGACTTTGTTTTTCAAAAATGTTTTAGAAAACATTGTGGATGGATGGAATCCATGAGAGATGAAAACCTTACGGATGGATGGAATCCGTGAGAGATGGAAATCTGGTGAATGGATGGAATTCATCAGAGTTGCGCAGTGAAAGCGTGTGGATGGATGGAATCCATACGTGAGCTTTTGGAAAAGATGGTCCGGGTGGGATGCCCGTGGATAGGTTGGTGTTTGGTCGGAGCCGGCACTAACGGTATTACTTTCTACTACAAGTAATGTTTTTATTTACTGTATTAAGTTCAGCAATTTCAATCTACTTATTGTATTTCTTAAATGCTGTTTTATGCAAACTAACCCTATGAGCCTTCCATTCAAGCCTTTATCATTATATTGCATTTCTCCGTGTGACTTGCGGAGTACAAGTTTGTACTCATTGTTGCTATCTCCACACAGAGGATGACGACTTCGACTACGGTGAAGACCAGAACGAGTAGGCCACGTCTTGCAGTTGTTTGCCTGTGGGCAGGCTTGGGCTTCGCCTTTTTCAGCTTCGCTTCCGCAGTTTCTTTTGCAGTTATTTTTGCCAATGCGCACTGATGTAAACGCTGGCCATAAGGCCGTACTCTTTAAATTAAATAAAAGTCATTATGCTTGGTATTTATCTTTGTTGTTCACTGTGTGCACTAGCTGATCCTGGACTAGTGCGATTTACACAGAGGATCCAGGAGTCGTTGCTCCGGGTTCCGACATTCGACTCGAGTGGTCAACGACCAGAGAATGGTCAAAAATCAATGTGGTTGAAAGCCAACTTGGTCGAGAGCCACCGTGATCAGAATTCGACTCGAGTGGTCAACGACCAGAGAGTGGTCGGAAACCAACATGGTCGAAAACCAATGTGGTCGAAATCAACGTGGCTAAAAACCAACGTAGTCGAAAACAACATGGTCGAAAGTCAACGTGGTCGATGACTAGTGAGCGGTTGAAAAACCAGCGTGGTCGAGGACCAATGAGTGATCGAAAACCAACGCGGCCGAAGACCGATGTGATCGAAACCTACATGGTCAAAGACCAGTGTATGGTCAAAAAAGCAACGTGGTCGAAGGCCAATGAGTGATCGAAAACCAGCATGGTTAAAGACCAACGAGTGGTTGAATACTAGCGCGGTCGAAGACCAATGTGGTCGAAACATATGTGGTCAAAGACCAGTGTGTGGTCGAAAAGCCAACGTGGTCAAAGACCAAGGAATGGTCGAAAACCAACACGGTCCAAGATCGGAGTGCAAACCTGAGTGTTTGAAGCAAGTTGAAATCCGGCCGGTGTGAACAACTACCAGTGAGTGGTCAACCTATAAGCGATCAAAACCAAAATGATCAAACCAAGTCGAAACACGACCAGTGAATAGTCGAAAACCAAAGTGGTCAGAGAACAAGAGTTGCGGTACTACCGCTACACAGTCTATGGTACTACCGTTTCTCCCAGATGAACAGGGGTTTCAGCCTGACCACAAGATCCCAATTCACATAACTATTGATTGACTAAACTAAAAGCCATGAAACTTCAAACACGAATTGTCTAAGGTCACAGGAACTTATTCCACTCAACGATTGATAGAATAATTGCCAAAGTTTATACCTTTTGCAATTGAAGGAAAATACACAGAAACCAAACTAAAAACCCTCAGATCAAGAGATCGCCCGATTAGGCCAAGAACGAGTAATAACAGAGTTTCTTGAAAATCTTGCTATTGAAGTGCCTAAATGATTGGAGATCGATCTCAAGAGATTATCTCCATCTCATTCATGTCCTTGGCGCAGCAAGATCAAGAGAAGGGCAGAAGAGAGATTAATTCAAGAGCAACTCAATCAACAAGATGAATTCAAGAAGGTGCAAAAAGATTGATGTATTGTTTACTTGAGATGATTGGTTTTGCAGCCACTTCACTCAGGAGGACAGAGCTCTAAGCCTAGAGCGCACACACACACACACTCTCTCTCTCTCTAATCTGTCTCCCATGGGAGGGAGAAAGAGCTAGCCACCAAAGGCTTAGCCAACAACCTCAAACCGTAGCCCTTGCATCTCCTCTCCTTATATAGCCTCACAACCAGAACCAAAACCTAATAGATCTACCCATTAGGCCAAATCTGGGATAACCCATTAACCCCATCTAACACTGGGTTTTACTCTCACACGCACGCTTCTTAGAGCGGCTAACAACCATTAACCCATTAGTAGATCAACACTTGATACACTTCATATTTTCAGCACATACAAGGCCTAAACCACTTAGGTCAATGCCACGATTTCACACACACCGCCACTTTTATGGTATTAGGCAATTTACCAAAATATCTCTCTACCACCTTTGACAAAGCTTTCCACTTCTTTTGCACGAAGCATCGCCCAGGCTTCGCCATGTTTCATGTGGCCCCAATGACTTACCGCCAAGCCTCTCACACATCCGGATCCCACCTTACTGTCGTCGTCTACAAACGACCCAAGTCACTTGGCACACCACATGCCTCTTCTCGCACATGATGGCAGCCAGCTTCCTTGACTGTTTGGACCTCGACTCCTCCCTAAGCCTAGTCCCAGTCCACCTTGTCGTTGCCTATCATGTCCACCACCGGTAGCTCCCGCTCTGGTTCCTCGTCGTCCCAGCTTGCAACCACCCCGCAAGCCTCGGTTATCTTCAGCGTCTCTCTGACTGTTCTAGAGCTCAGCACCACCCTATGTCTAGTCTAGGGATGGCAATGGTGACACGATCCCCGATCCCCGATGGTGAATTCACCTATTAGGGGATGGGTCTGGCGGATTTTATTCCCCGCGGGGATTTTCGTGGGCAAAATACTGTCCCCGTCGGGGATGGCGGGGCTGGGGCCGGGGAAGTGATCCCCGTCCCAGTTAACCGTCAGGGATCACTGACATGTGGGGTCCTCTACACTTCATATAAAAGTCACCCAAAAACCCTACCCCGCCGCCCAGTCCCTCTCCCCAGCGCCGCCAACACCTCCCCATGCGGCTTGCGCTTGCGCCCGACTGCCCCCTACACCCCGCTGCCCCCCAGTGCCTCCGCCCCCACCGCGCCCGGCTCCCACGACGCCGCCGCCTCCCCTCCGCCCCTCCCCGCCGCCCCACCGTGCCGGCTCCCCGCCACCTTCTTCCCTTCCCCTTCCCTTCCCCGCGCCTCCGCCTCCCGCTGCCCCTCCACCGCCGCCTCCCTCCCTTCCCGGCGCCTCCGTCCCTCCACGCTGCCCCTCCCCCTCCCCGGCGCCTCGCCCCTCCTCCTCTGCGACCGCGACCCACCGCGGCGCTGCGACGCTCGGCGGCGCTCTTCAGCGGCAACCGGCGCTCACTGCGCGACGGCTCTTCCGGCGGCGCGGCCCTTCGGCCCTTCCCCACCGGTTCCTCTTCTCCACCGAGGCGACGCCACCTTGGATCTGAGACCGGCGACGCCCTCCTCCACAGATCTGCGACTGACGACGCCCTCCACCGAACCGAGCTTGTACTGCTCCTCTGGTACTCAAATACTCAATACTCATCTTCTTCCTTGCTGGTATGTGGATGTGATGTACTGCATTTCCATGATAGTATGTGAAATTGTTGGCACTGCAAATTGATAATTGTTGGCACTAATGATAGTTGGCACTGCAAATTGATAATTGTGAATATGAGTAATGAGTGTTTATGCTACCTGGGAATGCAATGTCGACATTGCAATGATAGTTGGTATAGAAAACTGATGATAGTTGGTATAGAAAACTGATGATAGATTTTTTTCATTTAGAACATTGCAATGTCGACATCTGGGAATGCAAGTTCAAGCCGTGGTGAGCCTCAACCTAATGCTCGGCCACCCTCTCAAGGAGACACAGAGAATCCACAGAGCCGCCACACTGCTCAAAACTCAGGGCCAGTGAGGGGAGAAGATGTGGACATTGAAGTGATTGATGATAATGATGAAGAACAAGGAGATGGCCTTGTTGGCTCCAAGAGGAAGTTAACTTCAGTAGTTTGGAAGGAGTTCAAGAGGGTCAGTGTTAATGGTAAAATTAAGGCCAAGTGTAATTGGTGCAGCAAGAACCTTGGAGGAGATACCCGCAATGGAACACGACATCTTCATGATCATTTGAAGGTGTGTGTGTGTATCGGAAGAGTAAAATGAATGCAGCAAATAAAGAAGGAAAGCAATTTTCACAGAGTTCGCTTAGGTTTAGTTGTCAAGAGATAGGGTCAGTGGATAACTACACTTATGATCAAGAAGTTGCTCGAAAAGAACTTGCTGACATGATGGTGTTACATGAGTATCCTTTATCTATGGTTGACCATGCTGGATTTAGTAGATTTGTTAGTTCACTTCAGCCTTTATTCAAAATGGTGACACGGAACACTATTAGGTATGAAGTATATTATATAGATGCTTGATGTGTTATTATCTTTTATGCAGTGTCTAATTATTTTGTGATGCACTTGTTGACTTGTATGAAGGACATCATGGATAACTATGAGAAAGAGAAGAGGAGGGCCATCAACTACTTGTCTGCAAGTAAAGCTCGTGTTGATGTCACTAGTGACATGTGGACTTCTGACAATCAGAAAAGAGGGTACATGGCTATCACAGCCCATTTCATTGATGATTCGTGGAGGGTGAGGAGTATCCTCATGAGGTAAGGTGTCATATGCATTAGAATTAATTAATCTGAAAATAGGAAGTATATTTGATGACAAATTTATTTTTTTGCAGGTTCATGTATGTTCCAGCTCCACATACTGCTGAAGTTGTTGCTGAAGAGCTTAGTGAAGCATTGGTTAAATGGAACCTTGACGAGAAGCTAAGTACTGTCACTCTTGACAATTGTACTACAAATGACAAGGTAATTAGTCTCCTTTCGGATAAGTTAGGGGCAAGCTAATGTTGAGGGGTAAGGTGTTGCATATGTGTTGTTGTGCACACATCTTGAATCTGATTGTTAAAGATGGGCTAGATGTTATAAAATCAGCAATAGAAAACATTCGAGATAGTGTGGCATATTGGACTGCCACTCCAAAAAGAGTTGAGAAATTTGAGGATACTGCTAAGTATGTGAAAGTGGCAATAACTAAAAAGTTAGCTCTTGATTGCAAAACAAGATGGAACTCAACTTTCACAATGCTTAGCGTGGCTCTGCCCTATAAGAATGTTTTTAATCGTTTGAAAAAGCTTGACAAACAATATGAATCAGCTCCAAGTGAAGATGAATGGGAATTTGCTGCTGATGTTGTGGAGAGGCTTAGGTTGTTTTTTGAAGTGACTGAAATATTTTCTGGGACTGATTATGTTACGGCTAACATATTCTTCCCAAAGATTTGTGAGATCAAAATGAGCATAAGGAGCTGGTCCACATGTGGCAACCCAATTTTAGAAGCTATGTCAGAAGGGATGAAAACTCAGTTTGATAAGTATTGGTTGGACATTCAGGGACTGATGGGTATTGCCATACTTCTTGACCCTCGTTTTAAAACTGAAATGCTACTAGTTTGTTTTGAAATGCTTCTTGGTGTCAATGGTGAGGAATGTGAGGGGAAAGTTAGAGAAGTCACCAAGCTGTTGTGTGAGCTAATGACAGAGTACCAAGTAGATTGTGATGAGGACAACATAGAATCTTCAGCTACTATGGCACCAAAAGAAGCTCCTGCTGCAATGTCTATCTTGACTGCCCGTGTTGCTAAAAAAAGACCAGCATCACTTAGGCTGAAATCAGAGCCAGATAGGTACTTGGAGGATGACTATGTCATGGCTACAAGGGAAAATTTTGATGTACTCAGTTGGTGGAAGGTTGCTGGTATACGCTATCCCACTTTGAGGATGGTAGCACGGGATATTTTTGCAATTCCAGTGACTACCGTAGCATCTGAATCAGCTTTTAGTACAAGTGGGAGAGTTCTTAGTGAGCATTGTAGCCATCTCACTCCCGATATGTTAGAAGCATTAATGTGTTCACAGGATTGGATTCGCAACCGATACAAAGGTACTTACTTGCATGTTTGTTTGTATATTTTGCATCAAATCTAGTATATTTCATTCTAATATGGTTCTTTCTTGTTTAACAGATCAAGATAGAGTTTTGCCTACAAGCTTCTGGACTTGTCTTCAAGATATTCAGGAAGGACTGCAGGTAAAATGTTTAAAACATACTTCTTCCCTGCTAGCAGCACTGCTGCCCTGCTGCAATATGACTTGTTTCTTCAATGATATATATCCAGCCAGCAACATTGCTTCCCTGCTGCAATGCAGCACATACAGATCGAACCACTTCCATTTAGCTTGTGAAAACTAGTGAAATTAAGAACAAAAGACCTGATGCCAAATGCCATATTATTGTATATTTGTTGTTCAATGATTTTTTAAGTATCTTGATGTCCATATTGCCTCTTGTTTCTTATTACCATTGCAGGGCTTGTCTATTTGATGGGGTCTTCCAATTTGGCAAGGTGGAAAGTGGAATGCATGTCTTCTCTTTCTGTGGAAGGATCTCACTCAAATGTGGTCTTTTGTGCTATCAAACTGATGTGATTTGCACATTTGCATGTGTTGTAATAAGTACTATGATTGTGTTGTGTCATGGATGGAACTACTGAACTATTGTTGCTTTAATGTTGTGTTGTGGATTGATATGCTATTGAACTACTGTACTTTGATATGCTACTGTTTAGATTGCTATGTTGTCAAGTTGCTAATTTAGTACCCTTGTAATTGTTGTTATGCTGAATTGCTGCTTGTATATGCTATTCTTGGTTAACTTGTTGGCAGGGAATTTTGCCCCGTCGGGCCCCCGAAGCCCGTCGGGGAACGGGGACGGGTCCAACTTGGCCCCAAGCCCGGGGCCGGGGCTGGGGTTCAAGGAATTTTAATTTCGCGGGGATCAGGGACGGGGATTAGGTCCCGTCAGGGATGAGCCCCGTTGCCAACCCTAGTCTAGTCCCGATCCTCCTACATCTTACCATAACCTAGCTCCGAAGTTCTACAACCAATACAAATAAGCAAACTGTCACGTAGCACCGTACAATACACAAAGTCATTACCATATAAAATGCATGCAACCAAATTGATCCTAAACCTAGGATCAAACAATAAACCCATATGCGCACACACAACAACATCCAAAACCATGATCACACTCAAACATAAACCATGACTTAAATCCCAAAACTCTGTTTCTCTGAGAAGATCGATAGTACCGCTCCATAAACGCTGGTACTACTGCTCTCCAAAGCAGTACTTCTGCACCTTCGCATCTTACACTGGATCTCTTTAGAAAAAAAAAACGTAATTCTGCTCACAACGTCTGTACTTCTGCCTTGCGGTATTACCGCTCTTATACCTGTGGTACTTTCGATTTTCCTAATACTTCCAGAAAACAGTCTAACTGAAATACAATCTTTACAAAAACGCTTCACCACTCTACAAAACTTACAATAGCTCATTAGTCATTACAACATTATTCTAAACCTCTCATATGATCCTTTATATCGCAAAACAGCCCGATCGGGCCGGTGACGGTTTTATTTCTTTTTAAAATAGAACCAGGTGCTGTGTGTTTTGGCACGAATAGGTGCCATCTTATATATTTCCTTTGGTGGCCGGCTTCGGTGACCGGCGTCTCAAAAAAATAAAAAACATTTAAGTGATGGAGTGCCAACCAGCCTCCGGCTACCTGAGCCATTCCGTTGCGATCAGGCGGCTAGGAGGCTGTTTGCATGATGAGGTGTGATTGCAGTTCTAGGATCAAAACCAATCCAGTAGAAAATAAACCCACGTAGCTATTTTGACAACTTGTATTTTGTTATCTTCATCAGCGGCGTCAGTAAAAACATAAATAAGCTGAGTACAAGCTCTTTGTTTTTTTAAAAAGCTGAGTACAAGCCGGGCTACAAGCTCTGTAAAAAAAAGCTGAGTGCAAGCCGGGCTACAACCTTTTCCTGCAAAAAACTAGTCTAAGAATTCGGGATAGACTATTGCACAGGCGACTGAAATTTTTTTATCTTTTAGTCATCTAAAGTTACACTTTGAATCACCTGAAGTTGCACATATTTTTTTTGGAGGGAGGCTGCACTTTTAGTTGATTGAGAGTGCAATTTCATGTCACCTGAAGTTGCACTCTGAATCACCTAAAGATGCAGCTTTTTTTTTGAGAGGGGCTGCAATTTTAGTTCATTGAGAGTGCAATTTCAGGTGACTGAAACATAAAAAAATTTAGTCGCCTGCAATAGCAAAACTGATGGAATTAACACTCGCACTCTTTAGGCGGCCCACTAAACAAGGCAAGAAATTCTAGCAGAGCATTCCGTCTCGGACTCTCACTCTCACGTCACCCCAGCACATTGGGCACGTCGGCGCCTTGTAAAACCACTTGGAACTGCACCGGCGGTGGAAAGCGTACGCGCAGCCCGGTAGTTCCACGGCGGATCGTTTCCCCAGGTCACCGAAGCAGATGGCGCACTCGGCCATCTCGCCGCTCAGTGTTGGGTTGATCTCGGCTAACCAATTCCGAGTTTTCAGGGAGACTTCGTCTCCATTTCGCACCTTGATCGGAGGTGGCAACCGACCCCGTTTTGGTTCAGGTCCCGGTCACCCAGCGCTATAAAAATAGAATGGCTTCGGCAGGGCTATGGTTCGTGTGTTGTGCTAAGCCTCCCAACCCTAATAGACCCGATCTAATTAGTGCGCTGTGGTGAACGAAGGCCGAGCCCTCTCCGTCCCGTCCACGGCTTCAGCGACGCCGACCGATCTTCTTCACGCCGTCGGCCACCCTCACCTCTACACCGACCGAGCACCTCAAGATGTCATCCTCGTCTTCGGGTATGTTAATTCACGCTTCCGCATTAATGTTAACAGTAGTGTTCATGATTTCGATCTAGGGTTAAGGTTTTCTGTTGTTGCTTAGACTCAGATGTTTCACATTTGGTATCAGAGCTCCCTAGTTTCGATCTTGAACCCTAATTAGCGCCTCCCGAACACTGGATCTCGGATCTAGAGGCTTGGATTAAAGTTTTTTTTGTTTATGGCTCGGTTAGAAATTAGAAGGAGGTGAGTTTTGTTTGGCCAAAACCCTAATGAAATCCCTAAGAAATCAGCCTACCCGAAACCCTAAAACCCGAATGAATTTCAGAACGGCGCGGAAATCCGAAACAAAAAATTTTAGATCGGCAAAAAAAAAAAGGGAGAGGAGGGCCTTACGGGCGCCGCCGCTCCCCGGGTGATGCCGCTGCCGCTTACCGCGCTCGCCGCAGCGAAGCGCCGCCGCCGCTTCTTGCCATCAATCAAGAGGCGCGCCGCCGCCGTTGCGCCGTTGTGGCCGCCGCGCTCTAGTGCGCGCCGCCGCCGCTTTGCGCCCCGCTGGCACCATGGCGCCGCCGCATCACTTGCTCCGTCTCGCGTGGCGCGCCGCCGCCGTGGGGCGCGCCGCCGCCGCTACGCCCCGCCTCGCGCCGCTTGCGCCTCCGCGCGCGTGCGCCGCCGCCGCCCCTCCAGTGAGCGCCGTTTTTTTCGGGTGGAGAGGAGCAAAATGGCGATTAGGTTTAGGGTTTCGGCTTTTTTAAGCCGCATGCGCAGTTTTCTTTTGGCCGTCCGATTGATTCCATCGGGCAGGATTTCGCGGGCGAGCGCGTGAGTCTTCTGGGCTGCGCGCGCGTAATGTGGCCCATGCGGGCATTTCTGGGCTGCACACGTCCTCGGAGCCGGCCGCGCGTGGGTGATAATTCAGGCCGCGCACGAATTTTGGGCCCCGAGCTGGATTTAGCCCATAAGCGGGGTTTAGAGGCCGAGCGCAGGTGAATTTTGTTTTTGGGCCATTTCTTGTTAGGGCCGGCTGAAATATAGTATTATTGTTGTTATTATTATTATTATTATTGCATTTTCTTATGCTTTATGTATCTCTTTTATGCACTAATTTTAATTACTCTCAGTGGCCCAAATTTCATGTATAATTACCATATTATTATGTATGATCTCGGATTAAAATTGAACCAACGGGATATTTTAATCTTGAGATTTTTACGATTAATTTTGGCATTATGTATACATATGGTCATATTCTGATCAACGTTGTTTATAATCATATGTTGCCATATTATTATGTTTTGTCTCTAATTAAAATTGAACCAACGGGATATTTTAATTTTGAGATTTGTATGATTTGTTTTGGCATTATGTATGCATATCATTACATTCTGACCAACGTTGTTTGTAATCATGTGTTGCCATATAAAATTATTAAGTTCTTTTTCATTTTCTGCCAAACGGTGATATGAATTAGAACTGTAGTTTGCATGTTATTAATCAGACCAACGTAGGGTTAATTACATGCAATATATATTTATGATTTTTGCCCTATATTTTGAAATTCAGTACTTAACGCATCAAACGTTGCCGCCACAATTGATAACATTGAGTAGCTCACGGGGAGCAATTTTCCCACGTGGAAAGAACAAATTCATGTTGTCCCTTGTGTTTTGGGCCTTAATTATGCCTTAAGGGTAGCCGTTCCCATTCCTCCCACCGAAGGTGAGGAGAATTTTGATGAGAAAAAGAAAAATTTACGAGGCTAATGCTGAAAAATGGGAGCGGTTTTGACTGCTTATCACTAATGATTATGAAGACCTCTATTTCAGTCGGGATTACGGGAGCAATCCCCGATTCCGAAAATGCTAAGGAGTACTTGGCTTCAATCGAGGAGAAATGTAAAGACTCCACTAAAGTATATGCCAGTATTTTAATTCAAAGGCTCTTAAACACTAAGTATGATGGGTCCGGCGGCATAAAAGAGTGTATCATGATGATGACCAATATGGCAGAAAAACTCAAGGGCATGGACATGGCAATATCTGATGGTTTACTTGTCCATTTTATGTCCTCTCTTCCTTCTAAGTACACGGCTTTTAAGATTAATTATAATACTCAGAAATAAAAATGGAGCATGAGCAATTTTGATCGTCATGTGTGTCCAGGAGGAAGAGAAAATAAGAACAAAAGGAAGGATTTTGCTCTTCATGTTGGTGGCTCCAACAAAAGAGAGTTCCAAGGGAACTTCAAATGTAAGAAAAAGCTGCACTTCTCCCCTAATTTAGACAAATCGGGGCCTAAAGTGCACAATGCACCTAAGCCTCATGTTGCTCCCGCCGGAGCATCTAAAGGGGAATGTCTTTTCTGCAAGCAGCCAGGGCATTTCCAGAAAGATTGTGTGTGATGCTAAGCGTAAAAAATAATGATGAGACTTCTTCGAAACTGTGGCACTGTCGTTTAGGCCACATTTCGGGGGGGAGAATGGTCGTCTCATTAAAGAAGAAATTCTCCACCCATTATATTTCTCTAACTCAGACCACTTCATTGATTACATTAAAGGAAATTATGTTAAGCAAATAAAGAAGGGAGCTACTCGCAGCACAGGACTCTTAGAATTAATTCATACTAATGTTTGAGGTCATTTTCCTGTGACATCAGTGGATGGTTTTGATACATTCATCACTGATGATTTCTCCCGTTATAATTATATCTTTCCCATTAAAGACCGATCTGAATCACTTGATAAATTTAAGGCTGAAGTTGAAAATCAGCACAACCTAAGAATTAAAGTGGTAAGATCGGATCGTGGTGGAGAATATTATGGAAGACAAGCCTCTTATGGCCAGATTCCTGGCCCTTTTGCTAAGTTCCTTCAGGAAAATGGCATCGTTGCCTAGTATTCTTAATCGGATTCCCAGTAAATCAGTTCCTAAAACACCTTATGAATTATGGACTGGGAGAAAACCGATTATGAAATATTTACGAGTGTGGGGTTGTTGTGCTGAAGCTAAGTTATTTAATCCACACATTGGCAAATTAGATTCTAAGACAGTAAGTTGCCATTTTATTGGTTACCCTGATAGATCTAAAGGGTATCGGTTTTATTGTCCTGATAGGATAACTAAGTTTGTAGAAATAAGGCACGCTGTGTTCTTAGAAAATAACGAGGACCTAGATCCCAGGAAGATAGATCTTGAGGAGAAGCGGGTTTATGTTCCATCACCGCTCATTCCAGAGACCTTTATTCCTGTGCCTCAGGCGATTGCACCTCCAGTGAAAATACTGTTGTTACACCCACTGTTGAGGTCTCTGAAATTCCTAATGTTACACCTAGTGATGAGCCTACGCAGTCTCCTGAAATAACTAATGAACCTGTTAAAAGATCACAGCGGGAGAGAAGATCTGCCATCCCAAATGATTATGTTGTTTATATGAATGAGGATGTTAATGATATAGGGAAGGTAGATGATCCCACCTCTTATAAGGAGGCCATAATGAGTGAACATTCTTCTAAATGGCTTGAAGCCATGCAGGATGAACTAAAGTCTATGAGCATTAATGATGAATGAGACTTAGTAGAAATTCCTGACGGAGTCAAAACAGTAGGCTGTAAATGGGTCTACAAAACCAAGCATGACTCTAAGGGAAATATCGAAAGGTTCAAAGCAAGGCTCGTAGCAAAAGGCTTCTCCCAAAGGGAGGGGATTGATTATAATGACGTCTTTTCTCCTGTCTCAACTAAAGATTCATTCAGAATTGTTATGGCACTTGTAGCTCATTATGATTTAGAGCTGCATCAGATGGATGTTAAGACGGTATTTCTTAATGGCGACTTGCAAGAAAATGTTTACATGGCTCAACCGGAAGGTTTTGTCGTGGAAGGCAAGGAGCATATGGGATGTCAACTTAAGATATCTATTTATGGCTTAAAATAAGCGTCGAGGCAGTGGTACCTCAAATTCGATAAGATCATAAGGAGTTTTGGATTTAAGGAACATGAGGTTGATAACTGCATATATGTTAAGTTTAAGGGAAGTAAATTCACCATCTTAGTACTTTATGTGGATGATATCTTATTGGCTAGCAGCGATAAGGACATGCTGTTTGAGGCCAAGAGATTTCTTTTATCTAATTTTGATATGAAGGATCTCGGTGATGCCTCTTATGTTCTTGGCATTGAAATTCACCGAGATAGGTCCACGGAACATTAGGCTTATCTCAGAAGGCATACATTGACAGAGTACTGAAGATATACAATATGCATAAGTGCTCTGGGTCGCCTGCTCCTATTGTTAAGGGCGATAAGTTTGGGACATTTCAATGTCCAAGGAACCAATATGAAACTGATCAGATAAAGTCGGTTCCTTATGCTTCAGCTGTCGGAAGCATTATGTATGCTCAAGTATGTACACGCCCTGATTTAGCTTTTGTAACCGGGATGCTTGGCAGATATCAGTCAAATCCAGGACCGGACCACTGGAAAGTCATTCAGAAAGGCTTGCATTATATGCAAGCTACTAAGCATTACATGCTCACATATAAGTTTTATGATAACCTTGAAGTTATTGGTTATTCAGATTCAGATTTTGCGGGATGTGTTGATACTAAGAAATCCACGTCAGGTTATATCTTCACACTCGCTGGAGGAGCTATCTCGTGGAAAAGCTCCAAACAGACCCTTACGGCATCTTCAACGATGCAAGCTGAGTTTTGTGGCATGTTATGAGGCTACCGGGCAGACTGTATGGCTTAAGAACTTTATCCCGGGACTTAGAGTGGTAGACAACATCTCTAAACCACTCACCTTATACTGCGATAACGAACCCGCAGTCTTTTATGCAAATAACAACAAGTCAAGTGGTGCTGCCAAACACATTGACATTAAGTATCATGTTGTGAAAGATAGAATCCAGGATCAAACCATAAGTATCAAGCATATTAGTACTAAGTTAATGCTTGCGGATCCGCTTACTAAAGGCTTACCACCCATTATTTTTCGTGATCATGTTGCCGGCATGGGTTTATTGGAAAGTCTCTGATTCTGGATAAAAGGACCTTAAAGCAAACCAACTCCCATTAAGTATAATGTATATCCATTTCGAGATACGATAGTACACTATAGGTACTGGGGTTGTACGGCATTTAATTGGCCATGCAACACATTGCCTTGGTATGCTGTTTTATCGAGAATGGGCTTATGATGTTAGCCTTACGATCAAAGGGGAGAATGTTGGGTTGATCTCGGCTAACCAATCCCGAGTTTTCAGGGAGACTTCGTCTCCACTTCGCACCTTGATCGGAGGTGGCAACCGACCCCGTTTTGGTTCAAGTCCCGGTCACCCAGCGCTATAAAAATAGAATGGCTTCGGCAGGGCTATGGTTCGTGTGTTGTGCTAAGCCTCCCAACCCTAATAGACCCAATCTAATTAGTGCGCTGTGGTGAACGAAGGCCGAGCCCTCTCCGTCCCGTCCACGGCTTCAGCGACACCGGCCGATCTTCTTCACGCCGTCGGCCACCCTCACCTCTACACCGACCGAGCACCTCAAGATGTCATCCTCGTCTTCGGGTATGTTAATTCACGCTTCCGCATTAATGTTAACAGTAGTGTTCATGATTTCGATCTAGGGTTAAGGTTTTCTGTTGTTGCTTAGACTCAGATGTTTCACACTCAGCTCACCCGCCGCCGCCTTCTCCTTGCGCACCATCATAAGCGCCTTCGGCTCGCAGTGTATGACTCGCCGGTGCACATCCATCGCGAAACAGAAGGTGTAGCTGCCATCGAGGGCGCCGTCGTCGCCACGCGCCACGCCAACGATCCCGGGCACGACGTCCTGGTGCACGATGGCGTCCCACTCGCGCTCGGTGAGATCGAGCACCCTAAGCTGCGGCAACTACATCAGCATCCGGCGGATGGCGCCGCGGCAGGCGCCATCCCTCTGTAGCGCTGCGGGGTCGACGGGAAAGGTGTCCTCGACCTTGTCCCCGTGGTACCTTCCACGCTAACAACGAGCTCCTTCGGCGAGGAGGCGTGCACCAGCGTATCTAGGCATGCTGTGCCCAGATCTGGGGCCGCCAAGCCCATATCTGGAGTCATCGATAGTACAAGAGGACAAGGCATCGTTGACGAGGAGGTGGCTGCCGTCGGATCCAATCTCCTGTGAGGAAGAAGCACTGCCACACGCAGTCGCTGCACTGCCATCGCTCATCATCCCTGGTTGCCATGCTGCCACTGTCGCCCACGGTCACCCCATTGTGTACCCCACACAGCCGACTTCTTCTCTGTGTGCAACGTGACTACCCCTTCCTAGGGCTCTCTCTGTCGCCTCCCCCGATGCTCTCCTCTCCCTGCACCACCATCTCCCATGGCGTGTCAAATCTGAGGCCACAAGATTCAGTGCATGTGGCTACACCGGTAGAGGAACCCGAGGAGGTCGCCAGTGGTGATGGAGGCTGTCGGATCGAGGAGATCGAGTCAACGGTGCTAGGGTTTGGTGGCAATGTGGTTTTAGGCGGCGACAATGCTATCCATCGCCATTAGAAAGAAGGGGAGCCAAGGAGAAGTGAGGGAGAGAGAGAAGGGCTAGGGTTAGAAAAGGGAGCAGGTTGGGTCGAGGGAAGAAGAAAAATAGGGTGACCTATGAAGAAATTGGAGCGAACGTACTATGTGGTGGTGAAATAGTAGATAAACCATCAAGAAGGAGTTAGGAGGGGATGAACCACCACCATTAACTCTTTTTAAGTTGTAGAGATAATCGGCTCCTGCTATGGCTTCCAATAGGAGGCGTGGCTTCACGATCAACATTCCAATTCCGAATCCGAGTTCGACGCAGCGATCCATTCACCGTTTCACCCCGGATGGACCATGCAAAATGACCTGCATTGCATTACGTTATGAACTTACTTGGTCACGTGCCGAGCCGAGTTGGTGATTTGTTCGGCCCTTCACCCGTCTATTTCCAAGCAGCTTAGGTCGGCCCAATCGGTAATTGTTGGGCTCCCTCGAATGCGGCCTATCTGTGGAAACAGTGCCATAGTCCTACTGATCTAATCACAAAGATAGCAAAAAAACACAAATATAGGTATGGCCCGGCAAGGCCCAGCCTGTGAAAGTTAATTAGCGTAACGCACGGCACTTATATACGCATGCGTGGTCATGGGACAACCCGGCTATTCTTTCCGGGCTACACACACACACTCCCCCTCTTCAGAACGAAAAAAAAGGAGAGTCAAACCGAGTCTGACTAGTGGTGAAAAATTACCCAGTCCAATAAAAGAAAAGCTTGTGCATCAGAACTAGGGTGTAATCGAAATGAATACGAATAGATATCACGAATCTTGTATTCTATTCTACTTTTTTTCAGAGTCGGATATGGATAGTACCGGATAACAATTTCTCCGTTCTTTATTCATTTCATAAATCTTTGGACAGTCAGTCGGATAGAAATTATCTACTTCTTTTGCACCCCTACATAGGATATTGGACGGTAGGGTTACACGAAAAGATTAATCATCGAAATGTCGAATGAAGGTCACTCAATATTCATCACCCATTTAGATGTGGTATTCCACTTATCTGTTATCTTGTTCCTAAGTGAAGTCACAATAGACTTCCTCATATTATTTGACATACAGATATATACAAATAGATATCACTTATCCCATATGCTATTTCAGATTTTTTCCTCGAAGTTGGAGTTAGACCGGATAGTACCAGATACCTATTTACTCATTCCATATTTACTTCGTAAATCTTTAGTCGATCGGTTAGACAGAAATTATTCACCTTATTTGCACCCTGATTTGAACAATGAACCAAGCCTACTAACGAAGTAACCAATGAGGCAGTAGTGCAACTGTAGTAGTAGTCAATTACATCCGGACTGGTGTTCCAAGGGTAATATTCACTGTGGAGCTAGAAAGTTTAGTCAGTAGGGCCCTTTCTCTTAGCTGTAGAGAATTAGAGATAATATTATACTGGGAAAACTTCTATAGGTTTGTATCTTCTGTGAAATGTTTTCCCTTTATCTAAGTATCTCGATATATAAATCCTTGTACAATATACAATTTTCAAGCATGTAGCGTATAATAAGTTTTTTAAATGCAAAAGTTGCAAAAAATAATCCTATTAAATTATTGGTGTGGCATGCAAAGCAATATAAAATCTCTTTAAGTACAACGTCATCTCTAGCGCTACATGGAGTTGGAAAACCTTATACAATAAGGAGTTCTATGGAGCGTTGTCTTCTTATCGACATAGAAGTGGCATAAGGGCATGTTCTTGTTGGGTTAAAAGTCAATATAAATAAACAATTTTCTAAAACTACTTCTCTATTTATCTCATTTTGTTTCACTCTGAGGATAAGATAGAGATCACAAACACAACATAAATTTCACTCCTCTCGCTCATGTCTCGCGCATGTATCTATCTATACATAAACTTCAGTTGCTATTATTTATTTTTAACTTAAAAATTATTAATCATAGCTAAAAAATAACGGCCGCAGCAAGTGTAAACACCACGTAACACCGATGGCATATGGCAGTATTCAAACCAAAATTCACAATCAGACCGGTGCTTCTTATAATGGTATGCTCTGCGCGACAAGCGCCAATGAGCGAACGCCGTCGGTAAAGGGTGCCTTGCTGCATGCGAATGTCATCATTCTTTGCATCTCTCGAGACGATTTTACCGGGTAGTGCGCTTCCACGCCAAACCTCACTTCGCAACTTGACACTTGTTGTCGGACAGCATCATATTTCAGAAAACATCTTTCTGCATAATATATATATAGAGAGAGAGAGAGAGAGATTAGTCATGTATGATGTACAGCTCAAAACGGCTTTGCGCTCAAGGTCTACTGATATTCAAATACCAAAACTGACATACCAGGGCTTTATTTATATTACTTTCTGTTTTAAATATCTATCTTTTTAAAGCGACTTCTCCACTTCTCTCGCTGCCGTCTCGCTCTAGGGATAAGACAGGAGATCACAGGTACAACACGCACTCTACTCCTCTTGCTCTAATCATACGGACGTATTTCTCTTATTTTTTGACCGTTCGTGCACTCTTTAAAATTACTTCTTTCAACTAATACTATTTATTTTTGTCAAAATTTACCGACAAAAGTTAATACGAGTGTCCCTATGTCTCTAAAACATTTCTTCAAGGAATGGCCCTACAAACTTTATTGTGAATTGCAAGTGAACCCTAACTTACGGTGCTTTTTGAGCTCTTCGATCCAACTTTCTTCTTGCGCCATTGGGGCGCTTGAATTTAATACAATCCATCATAGATCAATGTACCAAAAAACCTTCTGTCTACACCTGAGAGCTATCAAAAGAGGCAATTGTTCAGAATGTGTTGGATTTGTTTACCCAAAATGATGCAGCAAAGTTGGAAGCATATGGGCCATCCTTGCTTGTTTTGGTGTTATTTATTCCCTCATTTCCAGTCCCAAAAACTTTCACCAGATGGCTGTCATCCGGCACGGAAAGCGAGCAAATTTGACGTTTCTGCAGTGTAAAATCATTCGACAATGCAACTGATACTTTGTAAACTATTCGAGATTGTTTTAGCAGAAACATAGTACCTGCCTAGGACGACCGTACTACCAACTAGTGGGATTTTCCCTTCTTCTCATTTCCCTCTTTGTGGCAATGGTAAAATATACACAACAACACTGGTTTTAAGGCCCCGTTTGGCACAACTCTAACTCCGAGATCTATATTGGATCTGTAGTTTGTTGACTAAATTAAAGTTATTTAAATATTTTTATTTAATATATAATATAAATGAAATGAGTCATGTAAATGCATTTAACATGCCTGCAACTCTAGATCCAGAATTTCCTAAAGCTACAGATGACCAGCTCTATACCAAACAGGGTCTAAGGAAGCTGGGCAAGATTGAAATATAACTGCAAATGTCAGAGTTCATGAGTAGAATACCGTCTTGAATTCAAATCTTACATATCCGAGGGGATGAGTCTACAGTAAAAACCTTACAGGGTGCTTAAATTGGTTTTTTTAGTGACTTATAGCTGAAAAGCACTGTAGCTGGCTGAAATTGCACTGTAGCTGATGGCGGTTTATTTGGCGTAATTAAATTTTAAAAAATTTAAAAATAAAAAAACAGGTTAGCCTATCACGAACAGTTCAAACGAATACGGGAAAAAGAACCGACAAAAAAACCCAAAAAGCCAAAAAAAACCAGAAAAAGATGAAATTATTGAATAGTGAGAAATAAGCCAGAAACCAGAAGCCTAAACCGTTTTGAGCGGGGCCGTATACATCTTCTGGTATGGTGAAATATAAACTTGTAGTTAGTTTATAAAATTCAAATATTACATATCACGAGTGGACGAGTTTACAGTAAAAAATACATTACGTCTTCTGGTATGGTGATACTATTAAGGCTATAATTTCAGATGTCTTCCAATGTAAAGTAGCCACAGTATTGTAGGTTATAGCACATCCTATTCATTCCAGGCGCATGCGTTTTTGGATACCGAGTCATGCTAGGCTCAACAGTAAAATAAACTATTCTACTAGCAAACTCTGCAATAATTCTAGAAAATAAGCCAGAATAGCCATCCATGATATTTGAAGCAAACTATATATGTTGCCAGCAAAGGCAGAGTGCTTGCAACTAGTATTGGGCATAAATTGTATGCTTCATCATGCAAATTGAAAGGCTAAAATCAATTATAACTGAATAAAAAGGTGTTTACAGATAAGTGGGCACTAAACAAACTGAAATATTTTCAAGTACACATCCATTGCATTTTTTTTGCAAGAAAGGCATGCATCACATCATTATATTGTACTCAACAAACCATGAGGATGGTACAACTTTGGTATAAATGTGTGATGTAGAACTCACACAAGAACAATGGCGGACTTATGATTTTCGAGGTGGGTGTTCAGAGTTAATATAAAATATTATTTAATAGAAAATCTAGGTCCATAGTAGCAAAAATTAAAATATAAATTGTTTGTAGTAGAGGCAACATCTCAACTAATTTAGATTGTATGCTTCATCATGCAATTTGAAAGGATAAAATCAATTATAACTGAATAAAAAGGTTTTTACAGATAAGTGGCACCAAACAAACTGAAACATTTTCAAGTACACATCCATTGCATTTTTTTTTTTGCAAGAAAGGCATGCATCACACCATTATATTGTACTCAACAAACCATGAGGATGGTACAGCTTTGGTATAAATGTGTGATGTAGAACTCACACAAGAACAATGGCAGACTCATGATTTTCGAGGTGGGTGTTCAGAGTTAATATAAAATATTATTTAATAAAAAAGTCCAGGTCCATAGTACCAAAATTAAAGTATAAATTATTTGTCGTAGAGGCAACATCTCAACTAATTTAGAAAAATTGCAAAGCAATTAATAAAAATTTGTTGAATTGGGAGCATGGGATTTAGAACCTGGGGATGCACTTGTACTGTTGTTGATGTATATGGCCTGTCTTTCCAGCCCCGGTGGTCCGACCACCATCGCATGCTCCATCTCAGACCCCAGTTGTAGGTGATCTGGCTACGCCATACTTGATGCTCCCCGCCGTTCATTTGTTAAAAGAATTTTAAACTATCTATTCACCCCTGCTCTCTAGTCAACCTTCTTAAATCTTTAGCTAGGTTATAGTTTTTTAAACGAATTGGGAAGAGATGTGAAAGTAGGTTGAAATTTATCAGGAGTATAAATATGAAATATTTGAACCAATTATCAATATATATATATACACTTATTAAATACAGGTTTTGTCAAAAAAAATTAGGTGTTTAGCTGAACAACCATGAACTTCGTTGGGTCCACCCCTGCGCATGAACACATTCTTGCATACACAAGCTACAGAGCTAGTTCACATCACCAACGAAGGCAACAAACACAAGAAATATAAACATGACGTGCATATGTAGAGATTATTGCAATCTCAACATCAGACGAGAGAACTTTGTGCAAGAACATCCCACTCCTCCACAGTTAATTCTTGCCTTGCTCGTTGCTGCCCCTAAAGATCGAGAGTTCAGCCCTCACATCGATCTGGATGGCCCTGCTGCCGTTGTTCAGCGACGCCGCGAGCTCCTCGCTCTCGCGGTACCTCTGCAGGTACCTATGCATCGCGTCGGCGTAGTGGTCTAGGCCGAGGGTTCGCATGGCGTGGCAAATGTCGTCGCCGTTAACCGTCTTGCGCCGCTCCCGCCGGCACCGCTCAGAGGCCTCGCCGGTGACGAAGCCGATGAACTCCGTGGCGCACTCCTGGATGGTCTCCTTGGCGCGCTTGGATATCTTGGCCTGCGGCGGGAGCCCGGTTTTCATGATCCGCCCAACGTTGGCGATCGGCAGAAGGTTGTCTTGCCCATTCGCGCACCCGTCGGCATCTCTCGAGGTCGAGGTTGATGCCCTAGGGAGGCTTTGGAGTTGGAAGCGCCCCAATTGGCCAAGACCGGAGAAATTGAAATTCTCACTCATCTCTAGGATAGATAAGGTATGTTGTCTCTGATCTTTCTTACAACTTCCTTCTTAGTGCTGATATTGTCATTGCTAAAGAGGGTTAGCTCTATTTATACATCGAGAGCTGAGGTTTTTCACCTTGTTTACTGAATTCTCTCGATCCACTCAAAAAAGTGTAGAATTAATGTTATGCTGTGGTGTAGGGCTAGCACCACACCACGGGGGTTAATGATTCTTTTTTCTTTTTCTTTTTTAAAATGTGTGGCGCAGAATTTGTTCACCTATTCAATTATAAATATCAAACTTGTTTGGAAAAGAAGTGTTTTTTTGAACATTTTCAGCTAAAGTGTACAGCGTGCATGTAGATCTTTTAAGCAAAATGGCTACGGAGGGATTCTTGAAAGTTTTTGATCGTGTATGTCAATTGAGGCTTGGCCAATTACACGGGGTAGGCATGCACACATATGTAGGCCCAAAATTTATACAACTTTTAACATGTGTCATTGTGAACTTCTGCCTATGTTAACATCATGGTAGTAAGAGAGAGCCAGTATAGTTTACGTTTGCAGATCGTTTAGATCGATCGATCACAATAGTTCGTTCGGGATAGATTATTGCACAGACGACTGAAATTTTTTTATCTTTCAGTCATCTAAAATTGCACTTTGAATCGCCTGAAATTGCACATGTTTTTTTTGGGGGCTGCAATTTTAGTTGATTGAGAGTGCAATTTCAGGTCACCTGAAGTTGCACTTTGAATCACCTAAAGTTGCAGCTGTTTTTTAGAGGGGCTGTAATTTTAGTTCATTGAGAGTGCAATTTCAGGTGACTGAAATATAAAAAAAATTTAGTCGCATATGCAATAGCAAAACTGATACATCTGATATAAGAGTTGCGATTGGTAAACAGTACGTATCTTCATCTGACGGCCGTTTGGAGGTATGTGCTGGAGCATTAATTAATAGAATAATAGTAACAAATCAATAAAAGCATATCTACACGCCTCGACACCAAATAAGCTATATACCGCTATACCTGTATACTATCCCTGAGATACAGGAAATAGTTCTGTAGATGTACTGTAGCACTGTAACATATGCATGTGTAGATCAACTGTAGAAGAATAACTTTTTGGCACTGCTACTCTGCTAGCTAGCTAAGCTTCTACCCACGGCCAATGAGCTGCCGTTCTTTACACCGGTGATGGCTGCCCTAGGCAGGCGACACCTGCCGACAAGCCGTGCGGCCCTCGCATGGCGACGATGATGATTTCCAGCACCGCGGCACGTGGCCGTGGATCCGGCCGAATCAATGTTGAGAGGAGAGCTGTGGCAATAGCTCTACCATACTCTAGCTTGCAAAGAACAAAGGAGATTAACAAGTCCGATGGAGGCCGTAGTAGTCCACTTGATCATATAAAAGGCTACTAATTTGCAGCTTTCTCAAGCAAACCACACATAAAGGGGATAAGCAATGCTACAGCATTAGCTAGCCAATTAGGAGTGGTAGTTCATCTTTTGATGCCTCCGCTGCTGCCACTGTTCTTGATGTTCCCCAGGATGCTCCCCCAATTGGATGGAACCATCCTTGAATAGTTTAATTTACTTGCATTTTTCACGAATATAATAATAAAGTAAAATGCACGTTCCGATGAAGGGGCTTTCAACATATACTCTACGATCATGCAGCAGTAGTAGTATATTGCTCAAATTGGATAAACCATATGTTACTTAGGGCATCTCCAATGGTCTGAGTTAGCTAACTATATGCATGTACACATCAGCATATATCCTATGTGGAGGAAAAAGAGTATGCAAAAAAAAATCGAGCCAGCTCTTCCTTAGGCCATCTCCAATGGTAATAGCTAGTACTAGCTATATAGTCAGCTGACGTGGAGGTGAGAGACAAAAGCAAAGACTATTTTATACTGTTGGACCCACATGCTCCTCTCTCATGTTCTTGGACTACGTGAAATAGATCAGCTATTTGCTTGTCACTAGTGACTAATCTCTCTCCTACTTTTTCCTTGCCACATCAGATCTAGCTAGCTAAATAGCCAGTTGTTGGAGACGCCCTTAGGGCATCTCCAATGGGTCTATAGCAGCTATCTACAAGAGAGTACATGTCATCAACTGTCCTATGTGGAAGATATTAAATGAAGAAAGAGAACGCAGCTCTCTACAGCTCTAGAGATAGTCTATAGCACCAAACGAGGCAGCCTCCATAAATTCTGTGTGTGCATGTAAGCATCAAATAGCTATCCTTATAGATAGTTCTTTAGAATGCTAACTTTAGTGTGTACTATATAGATGATGTGGAAGTCTTATAGTTAGTTGCTAGCTATAACCATTGGAGATGCCCTTATTAAGCACTAGTCTATAACGCCAAACGAGACAGCCTCTATAAATTCTGTGTGTGCATGTAAGCATCAAATAGCTATCCTTATAGATAGTTCTTTAGAATGCTAGCTTTAGTGTGTACTATATAAATGATGTAGAAGTCTTATAGTTAGTTGCTAGCTATAACCATTGGAGATGCCCTTAGAGCAAGTTTAATAAGGCTAACTGTGCTAGCTATAAGGGAATTCATGTCAGCATAATCCTATATGGAGGGAAGAGAAAAGGAGAGAGAGAGAGCCAAGCCGACTCCCATGTAAGAGTCAGGCTATAGCACAAGAAAAGAGGCGTTATCCATGCATGTACCAATAGGACTAACTGTTATACCCATGCATGTATTAAATGATTGAGAGCTCTTGTGAAGACAACTTATAGTCAGCTTATTGTATAAGTTGGCTGCATCATTATCTTTTGATGACATGGAAATATATTGGAGGTAGCAGTTATCTATACTATTAAACTTGCTCTTATGCATGCTGCACATTGCGCCATTGTCCCAACGGGATGTTTTTGTCCTAATGTGATCCGGCTGCCTCTTGTTCTGGAGGAGATGGGAATGGTAGCAGTATCAGTATTTTTGACTGGCCTGAAACAGTTTTGTAAGTTAATGCGACAAGACAACGTTAATAAAGCGTTGGACAACTGAATAAATTTAGCAATTATTCGTGATCATTTCAGCAGTTATTACTCAAAGGTCCACCCAGCTAGCTAGGATAGATTTCACAATTGTTTTGCTCAAAGATTTCACATGAAAAAGGAAGCCCGAGTTTTTACAGACTTTTTCTCCGCGATTTTTCCCTGAGCATAAAAATGTAGGTCCGAGATCAGATAGCTACTAGTAGAATCAAGCAGAGGAGTTTAGTGACATAGTAATTTAAATCATTCAGCTACTAGCTAGTACTCCATATAATTTAGACGTAGCCTAACTTAGACCAAATAGATACTTAATCACAACATACTTGGGACGGTTAGCAAGAAAGTCAAACATATACTATATGGATAATTACATTTTAGTTAACAGCAAAACATTGGACAGTAAAGTTGTTAATATTCTCTCTATCTTCACTTTCAATCGATACAATATGTAAGAAAAGTGTTGTTCAAATATATTTCACAAACTCACTATGATCACAATCATTTTTGTACTTAATAATCAATAAAAGTATATATATATATATATATATATATATATATATATATATATATATATATATATATATATATATATATATATATATATATATATATATATATATATATATATATATATATATATATATATATATAAAGAAAGAGAGAGAGGGGGAATTAATTCCATACTCCGGAGAGTACGAACTCACACTTCTTATATACTGCTTAAATGATGTTGTTATACCTTTTTATCATTTAATTATATTATAATAATGATTATAACATATCCAAAGTGAATTCTATGAAAAATTTCATCAAAGTCCACTTTTTATAGCTTAATTTGTGTATATATTCCATTTATGTATGGAAAAGAGGTATATAGCAAAAATAAATGACTCCGGTGAATTTTTTTTTAATCAAATCGCATTAGAATATCTTAGATTTAGTATTTAAGTATACTAAAAGTGATAAATAAGTATAATACATTCGTTTAAATGGTATATTGAAAGTAGGAGTATGTTCTCCCGGGAGTACGGAAAAAGCTTATCGTAAAATAACTTATTCTACACTCCAGCCAGTCCTCCCACCCTGCCCCAACCAAGCCCGTCCACCCCATCAAGCACGCCCGACCCATCTGTCCCTACCCGCTCGCACCAATTATGGGCCACGAAGCCACGACCCTCTTGCCCCCACCCTTCCACAGTTCATCTCGATGGTAAATTGGTATGTATCTAAGCGTAAATGTGGTATGACTTTTTTACTTCCTCCGTCATATGGCTAGCATGCGTCACGACAGGTGTGTTGGTAAACTCTAATGACGCGCGTTAAGTAAATTTGTCAATATAGTAAAAACGGTTTCATCTAGTCATAATTGTTGCTTTCAATTTTACTAATGTCATCACATGGCCAGCATGCACCACAGCTAGGTGAGGCAGTAAACTCTAATGACGCTTCCAATAAATTCATCAATACAATATAAGCGGTTTCATCTGGCTATAAATTGAAATAAATAGAATGCATGTAGTCATAATTATGGTTTTCAATTTTACTGCTACCATCACACAATGGTTCTATTTTTTATCTGGCTGTAAATTGAAATGTATTTGGACGTAAATATGGTATCCATTTTTATTATCGCCATTACATAGTGGTTCCATTTTTTTCATCTGGCTGTAATTGAAATGTATCTAGAGGTAAATATGGTATCCATTTTTACTGCCGTTATCACATGCCCATTATATGCCACAGCTAGGTGTGATGGTAAACTCTAAGAACACGTCCAGTAGATTAATCAATATAATAATTGTGCATTCATCTAGCTGTATCTTAGTTTATATTTGGTCGTAAATGTGATTTTTATTTTTTAGTACTAACATGGCAGTGGCGTCAGCATAGGAGATGACGGATGTGCGGTGGTGGTAAAACTCCACGACACAAGTGATGGTGACCGATTACTATCGATGGAGTGGGTTCTTGCGCCTTCGTGATGGACAACCCCATGCAATTTTACTGATGATTCTGCGTAGCGCTGCTGTGCGGCGCAGTAAAAAACGACGGGCAAGGGCGATGTGGTAGAATACGGTGGATAGGAGACAGTGGAAGATTAAAGTTGTGCGGTTTTACTGGCGGTTACATGGGGCGCTTAGGCACGGTGTGTCTTGGTCAGACACATAGAGTGTGGTCAGTGGTGTAACTTCTGTTATGATCGGAGTGTAAAATAGTGCGACCACCATATGTATGTACACACATGGCCGTAGTGACCGCCGAAATGTGTGTACTCACTCAAAGAGAAAACAAGCTGTCATGCATTGTTGATTTGTGTTTTAACTCTAGGCGTATGTACCAACAAAGATAATCTAGGAGTATAGGACAGTCGCTACAAACGATTCAGTGCTGACTTCTTTGTCTTGAACAGTACATATATAGTACATTGATGGGTACCATTGTGAAGCACAAATTCAATAATTTCAAAAAAAAAGTGCTATTATTGTACTGTCTGCGAGGGGGCCAAACTAACGCCTCTGAAAGGTCAATTCCTGCTTGACGGTTCGTTTGGAAAACTATTAATTACGCATTATTGATTTAGAGGAAATATGAAATGAGCATAAAACGAAGGAAAAAGGCCCTGCAGCCTCAGAATGCAGTATCAGTTTTTCTAACAACATCGTGTAGCAGACCTGACAAATTTAAAGGTAGTCAGTATTAATAATAGATACATAATCCAATCTGAAACACTCCATAGTTCTCGTTAGCTTAAACCAGTAATTTAAATATTAAATATAATTAACTAAACAACAAAATAAATTAATTGCAAGACAGTCATTTCCTTTGTATGCATAACAGACCAAGATGAAATATACAACAACAGATTAATAAATGCATTCAAAAGCGCCATTTCATTTAATAATACAATCTAACTCACAAATTGATAACTTTATACAGTCTAAATACATACAACTGATTACACATACATGCCTATACATATAAATGAATACCACTCAATACAATTACAAGTAATAAAGATTCTTTGAGACTGGTAGCATTAGCACAATTCGTAGCAAGATTCTTTGAGATTGGTAGCATTAGCACAATTCGTAGTAGCACAGGATCGAGTACTTGCAGGATGAGATGATAAGCGAAAATGGGGGAAAATGGAATAAATCAATTAGGTAAAATAAATAGTGCCATCAGAACCCTGGGGGAATAGCATCGGGTAATTAAGCTCATAGAGATATTAGACCGTCCTGAGCCAGTTGGCACCTCTCGCAACCATCGGGTTTCATCATCCAGAATAATACAGACCTGAACCAGCCTAGAGTAAAGCACATAACATTTTTCCCAAAACTAGCCAAGCACAGTAATACAATTCACTGGAACACACAATATATCACCGGTAGCTATAAGTTTTCACCATCCCAAACTGCACCGTGCACAAGCAGAAGGATAACGACTAGCAGGACACCAAGAAACAGAGAGTGAGATAGCCATCCAATCCCACAACTCACCAGAGCAAGAACATGCAAAGCCATCCCCTTAGTTCCACCGACACTTAACCCCAAATCCAACCAGTTGAAGCAAGGGATCGAGAAGATGGGAACTTGAACCCAGTTGAGACTAGATCAGGGAAGGAGCCGGTACCAAGAGGAGCCGAGGAGGAGAAGGTGGCCACGCACTCGAGGGGAGCACTCAGGGGGGAGGGAACACAAGCCAGTACTAAATTGATCTCAACCAGGGCACCCCACCCCATTCCCCATCACTTTCATCACCATTGTAGGACCACAACATGCAGTCCCAATACACATTCACCACAGTACCACCAAGTAGGATTCACAGTTGGAGTAAGGGATGAATGGACTAGAGGGAGTAGAACATACCCAAGTGAGATCATGGTAGCACTAGCCATGCTCGCACTCAGCCACCCCCCGCACCCGACGATCCCTACCTTGCACCCCGATGCATGAGGAAGCCCCAAGCCCCGACACGGCATGCCAACCTCAAGCATGAACCCATCCCCATAAATCACAAGCAAGTTAAAGAGTAAAAATCCAAGAATTGAAAGCAAAATCAAAGAAAAATGAATGCAGAGAGGATAAATTGGGGCAGTGACACTAGGGGCGGTGGCCAGGCAAGACCGGCAATGCCATAGGTGATAGCTTCCTCAGGTGACCTCAAAGGATGGTGTGACATGTACGCGAGTCGGAGGGGGAGAGCACGAGAGACTGGTGGCGTTTCACTAGGAGGCCGATGACTTATCAACTGGGGTGCTAGCGAGTTGGCATCAACGAAGTGAGAGAGAGAGAGAGCATAGCTAAGTGAGAGAGAGAGGGAGGGAGATAAGGGGAAAGGAAATGGACCGAGGTCTACTGGGTCAGCTGAGAAAGGAGCATATGTATATATACACATATACGAATATATATATATACACACACACACATACATTCTACACCTAGGTGTAGTTACTCTCACCCATGATATATCACCTAAACAAACTTAACATACTCCTTTATCACCATATAGGTATACTCATATACTAATTCTAAGATACTCAAATGCCAACCACATGAAAAAATTGCAAGTAAGTACATAGTTTTTGGCATATTTTGCTAATACCTTTATATTCGCATGTAAAAAGGAGTATGCTCAAAAAATTGTACATACCACATTATAAAAAGTATACATACCACCTAGATGATCTTATATGTTGTACGCATACTCTCTGTTGTGCAAGATACTTCCTACTTTATGAGATATGGTATAGCGAGTAACTACACACAGGAGTAGAAAAGAGCCTTCATACACACACTCGTACATGTATGTATATATACATGTATATACATACATGTATGTATGTGTGTGTGTCTATGTATGTATGCGCGCGCGCACACACACACACATATATACACACATACATACATACAATGGTAGCGCTACTATGTGCTTGAACGTAGAATAAGTTAACATAGAATAAGTTATTCTACGCTCCGGGCGTAACAAGAGCCACATGACCCGACCATAAAACTGCACGATCCCAAGTCTCCCTCGTGCTGCGTGATCCCAGGTCTCCCACATGCCACTTGATGCCAGGCAACTACTCATAAAACCACTCTAGCCGCCACCCCCTGTCTTCCACCGTGCCGCATAGAATCAATGGTAAAATGGCTTGAGGCCGTACACACGCGACAACTAATTATCAACTACATTGAATTGACAAGCCAACATATTCTCTCATCAGTAAAAGTAATAGCAAATAATGGGTGCAAAATAAAATGTAAATATAAATACAACAACTGGTTCTATTTGACTGTAGGCTGGCTATTGTGTCACATCGACATAGCGTATTTTAAGTTCCGTAAATTAAATCGTAGCATGCGCACTAAATGCAAGAAATGACCTGAGTCAGGAAAAGGAACTTCATCAAAACGTAATTGGGTTTGAGAGTTGCTACCAACTTCTAGATAAATATGACTTTGGTCAGAATAACTTCACAGAACATTTATTTATCTACTAAAATAATATTACCATTAGCATAAAATGACTTTTTACTTAAATCAGATGAACGATATGGTGTAATGAAGGTTGAATTAGCATGCTCAACTGATGGAGCAGTTGACCTACAGTCTAAGTATTGGTGAGCACAGGGTGCCTTTGAGAAGGTATAATGTGGAAGGTTGGGACCCTCTGAATATGGATATGATATAAGAACTTACCAGTTTTTCACTCGTGCAGCGGGTCATACTTGTCGTATCAGCCATGGTCCTGTCTAAGACAGGTAGAATGAGTTACTTTATCACGTTATTATACTCTCTACATAGGCATGTAGTATACCTAGTGACTTTCATGGACGAGGCCTTAATTGGGCTCAGGGCCATAGAAGATAAGCCCGACGCCTATATTTAGCGCAATGAAGTATTGGGTGAGTGTGTGTCTGGCCCGACCAACGGTTAGGGATATCCTAGCCAGATGGAGGTGTAATATACGAAAATAGAGAGAAACATTCTGTACTCCGACTTGGACATCGTTTCTAAGTAAATGTGAAGAACCAACCGCAATTCAAGTTAGAGTAGCTATGGGTAAAGTGGCGCAAGCTTGCACAGTGCTAAATAAACTATGAATTCGTGCTTGTCTCCTAGACTGGAGGCTACGAGAACCGATTGGTGGTTCTATTTTGTCATGCGCGAGTGATTAGTAGACATAAAGTAAAATTTGAATTCTTCTCCAAACATAAAACACTTATTTTCAAGATGGTTTGAGATGAGATAGGATCCATTGAGATATTGATTAGTGTTCATAAAGATGCATATTTGCTAGTAATGCTTGCAGAGTACTTTTGTACTCACCCTTATTATTAATCCTCTTTGTTTAGAGACTAGTTAGTTTGGAGATCTACTGGGTTCGGACAACGTCTACACAGAGGGCGGCTACACCAATTGGGATGGACTGGACCCTAAATACAATGCGTACAAGGTGGAGGCCCTATATGGGGGACAATTAGGGTGTGTTTGGTTCAGAGTCATGGTGGGACGGGATGGATCCAACCCATTTTTTAGGGACGGGATGGGACGGTCCCTGTTTTCTGTTTAGTTTAGGGACAAAAGATTTAGGATGACAATCTGACATGCGGGTCTACACCACACCACTCGTCCCACTTTATCCTCACCATCCCCTCATTTTTGGGGATAGGAGCATCCCAATTTGAGAGCATATCCACAGAATATTCCCTAGAGGGATATCCCCCATCCCACCTGACTCTGAACCAAACAGCTCTGGAACGAGAACCGCCCCATCCCATCCCACATGGTCCCATAAACCAAACACATACTTAGTAGACTACTAGTAGCTCGTGTACGTAACCCAGGATATAGTAGCAGATCTTTATATATTAACTTCGATACTTATATCATTACTAGTTGAAAGCATTTCTGTTTCTAGTAGTACTGTAATATTTAGGCGAACTGTTAAGCCTTGTTAAAGACTTTAGCCCTGCGTGACAATATTATTATACTATTATTGTACCATCTCTAATTATTGTTCTGCTGCAACACTTTGATGGATTTATTATCGACAAAACATTGTTTTTATCGAGTAATAATCCTCGGTGTCATTATCTAAAGGTAATGACACAGGTGGTCACACAATGTCACTTTTATTTTTATGTGTGTTCATATTAGCTTCTAAAACTGTTTTTTCTACAGTATTTAGCTTTCAAACGGAGTATATTTTGAGGTGAGGTTTACTAGTCGATTGTAGTACCCACTGTAGTGTCTTCATTTATATCAACCAAAATTACACATAAGTGTCTCTTTCTATAAACTGTTATTATTCATAAATCAAAGTCAAAACTCAAAGCCAGTATGAACCTTAGGTTTTAACAGAGAAGTACACGCGTGGGTCATATATTTCATATGCACGACATGCCGCACATACAAAGGACATATATACAGTGTTTGCCATGTACGCACTATGTGTAGTGTACGTGATTCATCTGTCTAAATTATTGGGTGCAGTCACTCTCTGCAACCACTTCATAGAACATACCATTTATTATGTCAGTAATTAAGAAACTTCAATTTCTGTGCCTATGAACATTTAAGACTGTATGATCGACCGATGAAAATATAAGTATACCGGCATATTGTAAGTACCCAAAATCTGACAATTTTCTTTATGAAGCAAAAACCAGAAAGTCGATAACAATAGGGTGCTTCCATATGCCCATTTCAAAATTAAATTGTGAATATATCTATAAAATACTTGTAACCTCTAATGGATTGATACAAACACCCCGGACTCATCCTTTCATTAACTGCAAAATCTATAAAACCGAGTAGTTTTATTTTTGGTGGAGCATAGAATTTTTACAATTAGAGCAAGGTAAAATCAGAATCAAATCTTAAGCATCGACCGTTTTCCGAGTTTTAAGTTTGATCAAATTAACAACACACTTGGTAATTAATGAAGACGATACAAGATACACACACATGAGCAAAAATTATGCACTTATGAATTAGAAACCAGCATCTAATTGCTCAAAAGTCAAAACTCGGTAAACTTCCTCAGCATATATGCATGAGCTAGCTTGCTACGAGTACCAATTAACCTAATCATATCCCTAAGGCCTAAGCTAGCAGGAACCAAGGCATCAATTTGCAAATCTAGAATCTTACTGAACTTGAGAAACACAGAGCTTGAACTATGTCTTACTGCGAAGAAATGCTACACAAATATTTGGACACCAAATCAGATCGAATCGATCATGCCCATACTCCAATTAATTTCTTCTGCTACCTCCGCCGCTTCGCTGTCGTCGTCTTCGTCCAAGCCTGTTCCCTGGTCTTTAATCTCTGCGTCGTCATCTCATCAACCATCCACCATGATATCCCCACCTTCTCACCAATACACCCCAGATCAGAAGCAAAACTACTACTCTAGCTACCACGTACTAGCTTGCTACTCCTAATACTGCTACTACCACGAAGCGCAGCTATATATATATGTGTGTATATAGCTTCCTCACCTCTCTAAAGATAGCATAAGGCTAGTTCTTCAAAAGGAGACGCATGCCTGATTAAAATTGCCTCGAGCTGTTGTTATCGCTCCTCTCCATGGCATTGAACATGAAATGACCGGTGCCACTGGTGCCGGCGCGGGCGCCAGAGGTGGAGGGGTGGTCGGGGCCGCCGCGGGAGGAGGCTGCGGCGGCGGCGCGGTCGCCCTCGAGCTCGCGGTACTTGTGGAGGTACCTGCGCATGGGGTCGACGTAGTCGTCGAAGCCGAGGGCGCCGAAGGCCCAGCAGACGTCGTCGCCGTTGACCGTCTTGCGCTTCTCCTTGTGGCACTTGTCGGAGGCCTCGCCGGTGACGAAGCTGATGAACTCGGAGACGCACTCCTGCATGGTCTCCTTGGCCTCCTTGGAGATCTTGGCGTTGGGCGGAAGGATCTGCTTCATGATGCGGCCCACGTTGGCGATGGGCAGCAGCCGGTCCTGCTCCTTGATCTCCTCCCTGGCAGCAGCCGCCGCCATACCCCCGGCGCCCAGCAGCCTCGCGTCCGGGTCCGGGCTGCCGCCCAGCTGGTTATGGTGGTCGGCCATACTGCTCGCTCGCTCCTTCTCTAGCTCTCTCTCCCCTTTTTTTTTCTGTACCTCGCGTGCGTGCGTGTGTTCTTGGCTATAGCTCGAGCTCTTCTCGCTGCCTTTGCTTTGGTCTTTTATATGTTGTTTTATTGGTGTAGTGTGACAACTTGGGAATAATGGACGACTCGCTCTCGCTCGGTGGTACAGTGCAGTGGCTACTTTTCTTTAGCCGTGGTGCTTACACTCGTACGCACAAGACATTGACAAGTATATGATGCGTGGTTGTGGAAACTAGTACGACGAGTTCAAATAGGTTTTTGCTTTTAGCTTATACTTTAGTAGAGTGACTATCTTTTAAATAGTATATTTTTAAAATAAAGTTTATAAATTAATTATAGTAGATATTGTACCGACTTTAGTTATATCGATCAAAATCATATGTAACTGTCTTCTCTTCACACTCTCTTGTGAACACCACAATTCAAAAGCTATAAGCTATAACCCAAAAGAATTGTGTGGTTGTGGAAGCTAACACGACGAGTAGTAGATGGTTATGTTTTTTTGTTACAGCCGATAGCTTTTGGTTGTAGCGCTGATGGTTTTTTATTGTGTTTTTCGAAATAATGGCGAATAGCGAGGATACTAACATGGACCGTATATGCGCGGATGAGCTCAGAAAACCATTTAAAAAGAAATTATTTGAAAAATCTGTTTTATTTATAGGTATTAATAAATATGGATGTTTTCTTTTTTCGGTTCTTGGAGAAGCAAATACTAAGAACGGAAGCTAAAAAGCTCAGAATAACGTGGCGTGGGGGTTGAAATGTCTCCGCGCGCGGCTGGCGCTGATCTACGCTTGACCCGCGTTGTCCGGTCCGGCCGGTGGTGCCTGCCTGCCTGGAGCGCGAGATCACGGACCTAATTAAGTGGTGGTGTCCGGCTCTCTAGATTACTCTTTAAGCACCGGCATGTGGCGAGAGCTAGCTACCGAGGCTGGGGCTCCCTCCTCCTGTACGTACGTTTAATTTGGTCCCTTCCTACCCCTGCGTTCCTCCTGACCCTCTAGCTCTACACCAAGCTACCTTGTCTCCATCTCACACACATCCATCGGTCCATCACGCACGCTCACTGCGATCTGTATCTCCCATCTTGCTACATGTAATGAATATTGTCTCCAGCCGTGTACGCGCGCCTCTAGGTAGCTAGCTAGCTAATTCATCCATTCTTGGCTTGGGCGTTTGGTATCTCGACCGATTGGGTTTGCATAGATAGTCTGTTCATGGCCTTAATTTTAGAACATGTTTGTATTAATTTCTGCTTCTGACATTTACTTAGAAAATTCAAAAGTCAATACAAATACTCGGTTTTTTAAAGTAGCTTCTCTACTCCACTTGTTACCGTCTCCATCCGAGAATTAGACAGAGGGTCACCGGTTCATCATGCACCATACTTCTCTTACACCTATCACATGTACTTTTCTCTCTCTTGCTTTTTGCACCGTTTATACCCTCCTTTTAAAAATCATTTCTTTTAACTATTACTTATTTATTTTCAGCCAAAAACTACAATCCACAAGCAAAAAATTAATAGGAATCGTCGGGAGGAATGGTCACATGCGCACGTGATGCGCGCGGGGGAAGGGGATCCCCCGGCACCGTTGCTCGTCGGAGTCTCGGAGAGGCAGGGCAGCGCGCCACCCCCGCCCGCTAAGATACCATATGTCCATGCACAGGAAGCATCGACTTGAGGTTAATCTACATATATAATCAGTAGGTCAGTACTAGTAGATCCAGCTAACTAGCTAGGATTGCTACACATAGACAGTTAGCTAGCAAGCTTGATAGTTAAACAACTAATCAATATCCGTAATGCAAGCTACAAAAATTAGTGGATGTAAACGTCTCCAATTCTGAGTGCGATGTGTACTATTGCAAGTCCTGATTTTGAGTATAGTTTAGAGTTGCGATGGGGTGTTGCTGCGTTATTGTATGCGTGTACGTATCTGATTGGTATATTCTGTGAGCTCCGAGGGCCGAGGAACTGAGAGCACTTGTTGCCTCCTGACTTTTTCAGCTCGATCTCAGGCCTGTAGCCATCAAGTACTATTGTTCGTTTCCTCCCAGTGGAAATATAGTACTATAAATGGGCCTGCCTTAGATAATTAAGTGTAGACAAAATCGTGTGCTTCAGTCTAGCTTGACTCCATGCGCATTGGGGTTAAATTGATTAACAATTATTTGCTTGGGACATACTATATTAACCATGACTCCCGGAGGCGAACCTAACAATAATATATAACTAAACAATGTTGCCGTGATAGTATAACACGATATATAGAAGACTAATAAAACTGCCGCTTATATATATATGTGCATTGGAGACTTGATTTCTGCCCAGGTGCATGAAATGTGACTGCTGGTGAGTACATTAAGCAATTGTGGAGTAGATGATCGATTATCCAATATATACGTACGTACATATGCTAGAGTCGAGAGGAAAACAAAACAATCGATCTCCTAATTAATTAGCTGATGCATAGCGTGTCTTCCTCAAGCTCGATCGGCGTATTGAGTAGTAACAAGCATATATACAAACATGCACTGCCCTGTGGTCTCCATCAACATATATAGGATAGGCAGCTCCAACTCTATCAATTCAAGAGCCGTGCTAATGTGATGATACTTAGTAGTAATTTAGTATGCGTGCAACTATATATGTATGACCACTTCTTTTTGTGTGTCCCTCTCATCTCTTTTTCTCTTCCTTTTCTTTTCTTTTCTTTTCTTTTTCTCTTTGTGTCAGCAAGGCCTATAGCTTTGTTTCTCTGTGGTTCGCCTGTTGGCGCGATTAATATATAGAGAAATTAATGAAAAGATCAGAGTGCAGGTTGGCGTGAAAAAAAGGTGGGTTTGATCATATTTGGCCGACAGCTGCCGTGGATATGATATACACTTCTACTTGTCATATAAAACCACACTTTTCCTTCTCTTGATCAAGATATGGAGAGGATTAGCTTGGAGGCTAACTAATTAAAGAAGTTTATTCAAATGCAAGGTCTCACTAACTTTTTTGCTTCTTTTATCGCCGTACCTGCAAAAGCAAATAGGAGTAGGAAAAGACATAAATTGAACTACGTACGACTCGCTGTATCCATCAATATTAGACAGCTAGCTAAAGTATGCAGTGTTCTCAATTCTTTTTTGTCCATGTCATGTGTCCACTTGCAACAAGCTAGAGAGCAACCTAAATTCTTGGCATCCATGATACATAAACTAGATATATAGCGACCAGCTTTGTCAAACGAAGCATCTCTCTCAATCTATATATATTTTTCTTAACAAAAGTTGTTCTTGCTGGGACAAAAAGGATGTGTGTTAGTGCTTGCTAATCCCCTGCCCCTCCCTGGTAGTTCTTGCTTTCTGCCTAAGATGCCGGCCATATATGACCACCTTATCTATACTTACTTTCCCACAAGAAAAAGGGTAGGAAATTAGACCGAAATTAATCATACTTTTTTCATAGTAAATAGAATTCGAAAAGAAGTAGGATTGGATCGGAGATCGAGGGTATCTGCTTGGCCAGTTTGAGAAGACAATGTGTGTCCATTTCCCAATTCAACGATGCGCACATGCACCGCTCTGTACACATGCGCGGCTAGCTGCTGCATGCTAGTCTACAAGAGCCGCAACTTTTCCTGGCGACTTGCACTGCTGCACAATGCACAGGTTCGCCGTGTACTGCTACTAATCGCCAACTACGTGCAGCTAATTACCATCGCTAATCAGGTGATGAGATTAAAATACTGGTGTTCTCTCGATCGAGGTGGCAATGTAATGGCACGGAACCCGGGAGGAATGGATAAATATTGGCCGTACGTAAGGACAAACGGGGCGCCGCTTCCGATGCATGCAGAAGCAGCCAATTGGAGGAGCGAGTTCGGGCAAGTGCACGTGTCGGCTCTGACGTGGTCCATCCGGCTAGGACCTGCTGGGGTTTTTTTCCCACATAGTTTATGACCTTTAATTTATATCACAGAAATTATTTTTTAAACGGTGTGTTTTTAAATGAGATCTATAAATTGATTGTAGTAAATATTGTACCAAATTTATCTGTATCGATCAAAATCACACACTAATACTATCTCTTACGATTAATCAAAATTTAAATTTTAAACCAAAAATTATAAACCACAACATAAAAGAAACCACCTCTCTCTCTCTCTCTTCATGTCTCGACCCTTTTTGTTTGCATCAAACAAAGAAAAAATGGCTCAACCCCGGCTCAACTCTGAAGGAAGGATGAACTAGACGTCTACACCTTGCGCCACTCAAGTTTGTCTTTGTACAATATCTCTACTGCCTCCATGAGCTAGTAGCCTAGTACTACTCCGTTACAAAATATAAAGCATATATTTTTCACATCTCTATTTAAAAAAATATAAGATATACATACGAATTTATTGATATTTTTCTTATTTCTCACATCTTCTCCCTAATGTATTTGTAAGCGTTTCCTATTAGAAACTATTCTCTTTCACATTCCCAATGTATTTATGGTATGGGCCTGTTTGATATGGCTACGGCGTATGGCTTTTGGCTGAAATTTTTGAATTTTAGCTGTTTGCGACAGAGATTACGGAGTGAGAGTTACTCGCTTGCGATTTTGATTGATACAGATGTTGGTCTTTTAACGTGTACTATAATTAACTTGTAGATCCCGTTTTAAGAAAATACTATGTTTGAAAGTTAGGTACTGTAACAAAAGTCAAAAATCACTTTTAGAAGCCGTAAAGAACAGGACCATAAATAGCATGATTATTTCCTCTAGTTTTTTCTTGGTTTTGTAATCTCTTTATTCCCGTGTCTAACCAAAATACACCTTATAAAAAGAAACAGAGAGAATAGCTTATCGTGCTGTGTCTTGGCAGTCTCGTGCTAACGTGTGTCGGAATCTTTTGTGCGGTATGAAACGCAAGGTGGCCGGTTATTTCATTGGCAGGAAGAGTAGGGCTCCTCCTTTGGGTTGGCCGGGTGCTTTTCCATTGATGGACCATTGGAGGTGCAACAAGTGGCAATGGCACTATGCTTCATGAGTGACAAGACCTATACAAAGAGTGACAAGACCTATACAAAAGTTGCGAGTAGGCCTCAAAGATATTTAGGGTGTTAATTAATTAAAGATCCACTTCTTGGATTCCTATGCACATAAAAGTTCTACTATTTGACGATGGAAGGACAAATTGGAGGCCACATTAATCTAGGAGTGCCCCCCCTCCGTTTCCAACACCGAAATCATAAAACATATGAATTGCTCTAAGAGCAAGGCTAATAATATAGCCTTCAGCTGGCTGTATGAACACTTACAGTCCACTTATCAATCTATTCATATAGTAGTTTACAGCCAGCTGAAGGCTGTATGATCCACCCCTTTCTCTTACAAAGTTTCTTGGTTCTTGTGTTTCAGCTGGCTGTAAACTTACAGCCCATCTCTCTTCTCTCTCTCCTCCATCTCAGCATATAGCCTATTAACAGCCTCTTATTATACTTGCTCTAAGTGATCGTTTTGGGTGCTTCACCGGGAAAAAACACAGGAATTTGGAGAGAGGTTGTCTTTCTTGAGGCAAGGAAAAATTCCATGAGATTAGACCTCATATTTGTTTTTCTCTAAAATTCCTTTAGAATTGTTCCATAGGAATTTCATAAGAATCTTAGGAGTTCATTCCTCTTTGTTCCAAAGGGCCACATAGGAAATGTTTCCATAGGATTCAATTCCTACCAAATTCCTTCAAAAATACTTTGTTCCAAACACCCCCTTATATGATTCAGCAATGCTGGAACTCAAGAGTGATTTAATCTCATATGATTCTATTCAAGGTGATTTCTTCACACTCCCATATACATACTAGTATATGCTCTATTTAACATCTCATCGTATTGCCGATGCAAAATTCCAATATTATAATCAAGAGCCGGACTTTTCATTAATGGTTTGAGGATGTAGTATTTATTTTTAGTGACCAGCTGCTTATTTCAAATTGGTTAATCATTGTTTACACACCCATGTTTCAAAAAATAGAACTGAGTTATCATTTTCGTACAAAATAATCAAATCGTACAGTTTTTATTGGGGGGAAGCTAGAAAAGGTAAAGGGGGTCCAATCCATGGGAAGATTCCTAACATACGTTATGTGGTCAAAACTCAATGCTCCCAGGACCAACACTTAAATACATAGGCAATAGCGTGGAAGCAGGTACCTTCTTGATTTGATTATTTCCCTGTTTTCTTCGTAGTCTAAACTTTTCAACAAACGGGGCCTTGAGTTGCCTGGTAGGTACTCTCTGTTCTTTTTTTACTTAATTTTTTTATCTTTTAGGTTTTAAGACATGACTTTGACCTTTATTTTTTATAACTTTAGACTAAGATATACTTATAAAAGTATAATGTTATGAAAGCATTTTTAACGATAAATATAATGATATATTTTTCGTATATCTAATTTAGATAGTTTTAAATTTATTGGTGGTTAAACTTCAAAAAAAATTGATGGCATAAATTTTAGAAAGTTAAGTAAAAAAAAATAGAGGGAGTGGTTCAACTCTTTGGATTCTAGTGACGAGCATTACAATCTTGAGCTGAGAGGAACCTCCGTGCCCTGAAGGAATCTATTGAAGTAGAACTAGAATAGGAAATTAAGTAACCTAAAATGCCGGAACACCTAATTCGGACCAAGCCAATGCATATGTTCTTTCCCAGACCCGCTTAATTTAGGAAACTTCACAACATAATTGCACAATTAAGTATCTACCTGATCCATCGCACATGGACTGCTGCAACGAGCGCACCATGCAGCATGTTCTGTGCAGATATGAATCGGAAAAAAAAATAGTGAAGCAACAATTAACAATAACGACATGAGGATCTTTTTTTAGAAAAAAAAAGAACAATTAAACAGCAGCATGCAGGCCGCGCACTTAGGCGGTTTCTGTGGCGCAAGCAACAATACGGTGAAACTGGACAAGAATGCTGGCTTATAATAAATAAATGGAGGAGCATGCGATGCATTAGGTAAGATTCTGCAAGTTGTGTGCTGAATCCAAATGATGGACCAGCAAAAGAAAAGAAAAGAAACCGCGAGCTTATGCCTCAAGCCAAGAGTTTGTTGGTGTCAGGTGTGTTCAACTATAAAAAAACCGGGAATCGATCTAACCTGTCAAGCACCACAAGATGTATATGTCGTTTCGTTTCAATTGCTTCCTACTCGGCTTATACTATATACCTGTAAAGTTTCATGCATACTATACTTTTTCTCAAAACAAATGTTTTGGCAGCAACTGTGATGTGAGATCACATGAGGTTACTCCATGGTTGTGATAAGTAATTAACTTTTGGTTCAGAGAATTTGTGAAATTTGAATTTAGTTTTTAAGAGTCTGCAGTTTTTCAGTTGTATTATGTTGCCAACGGTCTGACTGGCATTGGGGCCATGGTCTGATCGGCCAGGAGTGGTTTGACCGGTTGTAGGAGGCGGTGGTCAGACCGACCTTTGGTTGGCAGTCTGACTGGATGAGGTGCGGGCGGTCTAACTGGCTTGTGGTTGGCGGTTTGACCGACCTTGGAGGTTTGGAGCTGAGTTGGTTGAGTGTGGATACAGCATAGGTGTTGCTGCTTATGTGCATCTTTTTTGCATGGTGCATTGTATGGATTAATTATGTTAATTGATGATTTTATGTATTATATGATGCTATGTGATGATTTGCTTGTTGTTGTTGATTATAACACTCTGGAGCTACGCCATGGTAAGACGGACAGAACTGGGACTAAGCTATTAGAGTTTATGTCCAAGATTAAGCTTTGGAGGAGCCAAGGCCCAGATGATTAGAGAGCCACCGGAAGATGACCGAGGCTAGCGAAGTAGTTACAAGTCAGGATGACGAGTAACCGGAGCAAGAGCTACCAGTGGTGAACATGATGGCAATGGTAAGATGGATTGAAACTAAGCTTAGGGAGAACCTGAGGTCCAGAACGGTTAGGGAAGTTGGATGCTATTATGATGTGAGGAAAGACATGTAGCGCACCAAGTGACTTGGGTTCGTTTGCAAGTAAGAACAGTTTGGTGGGATCCGAACATGTGAGAGGCTTGGTGGCAAGTCATTGGAGCCACATAGACTTAAAGATAAAGCACATGGTTATTTTAAGGCAAAGTAAAAGGGAAGTTTTGTGGAAGGTAGTAGAGGGGCATTTTGATAAATTGTCTAATACCGAAAAAGTGGTAGTGTGTGAAATTGCAACATTGGCCTAGGTGATTTAGGTCAAGAATGTACTGAAAATGCTAAGTGGACCAAGTGTTGCTTCACTAAAGGGTTGATGGGTTTGTGTGCACGTTGAGGAGCATGCATAGGTAAGTGTAAAATCTAGTACTATGGTATTAGGTTATTGGGTTAGCCCATATAAGAATGGTTGAAACCCAATTAGAGTTTCTGGTTAGAGTTTTCCTTGCGAGTCTCCATATATAAAGAGGAAGAGAGGTGGCTTAGGGTAAGCCTTGGGAAAGTTTAATCCATCACTACTATAAAAAGAGTCATCATAGACGGTTCGAAACTGTGATCATAGATGATTTTCTGAACCGTCTGAATTTATGTGTCTGTGATAATTGGAGATTATCACTGAAGGTTTGTAAGTTATTTGTGATAATCACAACACAGACGGTTTGTAACTAGACCAGTATGTGAAGAACACCATCACAGATGACTTGAACAAAAAACCGTCTGTGATAGTTACACATCATAGATGGTTCTAACTATCGATCGTCTGTGATAAATGAGTATCATAAACGGTTGGTATATAAAACCGTCTGTGATAATTTTCCATCATAGATGGTTGGTAGATAGAACCGTTTGTCATGTACGAGTATCACATACGTTTTTTAGCCGTATATGATAATCCTTCACACACGGTTTATACCACAAAACCGTATATGATAGTTCATTTTATATCTATTTTTTTATTTTTTGGCTAGCTTCAGGAAATGTTAACTATGCCATCTGAAAACAAGTAAATATAGTAACAAACACAGCAGCACATTCCATTTCCATTAAAATTAGAATCCACTGTTACAACATCACAAGATAACGAGTAGGTTACCCATCTAGCTAACACAGCAAAAACATGAAAAGAACACATCTCCTAATCCTACGAACCTAACTCTAAAACGTGGTAAGAACAGAGAAAAAATATATATCCTACTAGACAGTAGAAACTCAACCGCACCAACAAGGCCTCTATGCCTAGACCCTCTCGCCCCTGATGCATCATGCAAACTAGATGTCCTTGATGCCCACCATTGCTGATGCCGACTTGAGTATCGTCTTGGTAGCCAGCTGCTTCCGCGGCGTCTTGTCTCCCATAGACTTGCGTGTTACCTTGGTAGCCAGCTGCTTCCACAATGCCTTGCCTCATGTAGACTTGCACATCATCTGCTACGTACGGGATGGCGAGGAGGCTAGGTTTAGGTGAGTATTTATAGGGGAGGGACAGGCGGGAGTGCGAAAATTTTTGGTGCGAGGACAGAGAGGTGGATCTACGATCTGTGGGGTAGGGGTTGGTGAGTTTCTATTGGCTAGGAATTGGTTGGGGAGGATGGACGGGCCCAGCAGTCAGGGATATAATTATCATAGATGGTTTGAACCACAAACTGTCTGTGATACATAACTACAATATATATCGGTACAATGTAAATAACTAGTCTCAAAATATGAAATAGCAAATTTTTATATGGCTTATATATGCTCGTTTGAAAGGTTTCGATGGATCTACAACTTTGCAGTTGAGGCAAACCCCAAATTCCAAAGGAAAGATCAACAATTCTGGCAAAAAACAGAAACCAAAAACTTGCGATGCAAATTTAGAGCTAAAGATGGCCAATTTTGAGGGGTCCTAGAGAGCGACTGGTGCAAGCAGGTAATTTTTTTGAATTGGGCTCATCGTTAGCCTTCCAACAAGTATAAGAACATAAAAAACGAACATCGTATGCAAACGTTATGCCCGTTTTAGTAAAGGTGTATCGAAACGGAATCTTACTCGGACTCGAATTCATCTCGGGGAGAAGTGGAGGGAGATTATGAAATTTTAGGAGATTGCGGGGCAGTAAACATTTCACAGACGGTTTTTTTATACAAACTGTCTGTGATACTTCATTATCACAGACGGTTTGTAATAAAAATTGTCTGTAAAATATCACAGACAATTTAAATAAATAACCGTCTGTGATGTCTGCTATTATCATAGAAAGTTTTTATCAATAACTGTCTGTGAATTATCACAGTGGGTATTAGTAAGAATCGTCTATGATGTCTTGCATTATCACAGACGGTTTGTACAAATAACCGTCTATGAAAATACCACAGATGGTTATTCACATGAACCGTGTGTGATAATTACAGCACAAACGGTTCCAAGAAACTACCTGTGATATAAATGTCTAGTATAGTCTCTTTTGTAGTAGTGCATGCCAAGTAGAGAGGAGTTAGGGTTCTTGGAGAGAACCTTGTGAGAGGTGTGATAGCCTCTTGTGGTTGAGTTTTTTTAATCCTTGGCCTTTGTGTATAGCTAAGAAGTGACTATAAGCATTCATCTTCAAGTATCAATAGAAATCAAAATTCAACCAAAAATTTTCCTCTTATGCTTAAGTGATGAAATCAAGGACGTGTAAGTGATGAAGATGTATCTTAGAGATAATATCTAATCCATCTAGGTACTTGTTATTTGTAAGTTCTTGTGTTTGCCCGATTTTTTACTTGAGTTCGTGCTATGATCTAACTTGCTATGACATGAGAGAACTCATCCAAGGTCATCTAAATCATCAAGCACTCATGAGCAAGAATAGATCCTGATTTCTTTCGTTTGTCCGATTTTAGTGCAGTATTCCCTCAAACGGGAAAATATCAGAACTTTGACAATAATTTTCTTGATCGTTGATTGAAATATATTTCTAACTTCCTATAGAATGTGCAAAAATTTCAAGTGATTTAGGGTCATAGTTTGAGAGTTGGCTTAATTTATGATTTTAGTCCGGTTTTGGTGTAATCGAGTTTCAAGAGCCAAGAGGTCCCAACTTTCTTAAGTTCTTTCAAGATCTTTGGCTGGGATAGGTTCTTAAGTTCATGATCTAGTCTTGGTTTAAGTTTCAAGTCATTTGGAGCTATGGATTAAAAGTTGCACTATTTCTTGGATAAATAGTGCTGAAATATGTCATGTTCTTAGAGAGAGATCAGACCACTAACCAGGTAGAGGTCAGACCGCCATCTAGTTGAAGGTCAGACAGTCAGGACCTGTTGAGGCTCATTTGGCTTAGTTTTTCTTAGATCTTTCCTTGCAGGTGATTGGTCTTTGATCTGTTGGGAAATGGCCCCGGGAGTCTAGACGAACGATGGTCGTCATCCTCTTATGATCACACACACGCGAACACGAGTAGACACAAGTCGAATTTTGTGACACAATGCAATGCGATGTGTCTGTGTCCTTTTCTTCTTTCTTATATAGAGAAACAACATACACGAATTTGAAACCAACGCAACATACCACATTGGGAATCCAATACGGAAACAACCCGAATTTTCATTTATGACCACTCTGAATCTAAACAGACTCTCACTCCTGGCCTCTTACGATTTACGATGGCTGCTGTCTTCTTACGACTTACAACTGCTACAGTCTTCATATGACTTACGACTGCTACAGTCCTTATGACTTACAACTACTACAATCCTTCTGACTTACAACTACTGCAGTCCATACTACTTATGACTCAGGATGCATTTTACTGCACCCATATGCTCTGTTGTTAGATTCTTCATGTACCTCCTCACCATTCCAATCAAGAACGTTAGATCTGATCGTGTGTGTAGCTAATACCTCAAGCTTCTGATTATGCTTTTATACAAAGTCTTGTCTACGGGTGGGTTTGTGTTGTCTTTACTCATCTTTAGGTGGGGTTCCATCGGAGTTTGCCTTGGATTGCAGTCCTTCATGCTGCAGTTGTCCAACACCTTTATTGCATACGTGGCCTGGCTGAGAGTAATTTTGCCGGAGCATTGTCGTACCTCAATGCTTAAGTAGTAGCTGAGTAACTTGAGGCCACTCATGCTAAATAACTTCTTCATGTAGCATTTGAAGCTATTGATGTCCTTGATACTCTCTCCAGTGATGATCAAGTCATCCACATAAACTCTAACCAACAGACTCCTTCTTCCCTGGTTCTGTTTGTACAATGCATGCTCTAACGGGCACCTTTCAAAGCCGAGTGCCACCAGAGACTTGTCTAGCTTCGCATTCCAAGCTCTCGAGGCTTGACGCAGACCATATAGTGCTTTGTGCAATCGTAGCACCAGGTATTCATCTTCTTTCTTCTCAAAACCTGGAGGTTGCATGACATAAACTTCTTCCAGATCGCCGTTGAGGAAGGCCGACTTCACATCCATATGATAAACCTCCCATCTTTCTTGTGTTGCGATCACAATAAGTAGTCATACCGTTTCTAGTCATGCAACAGGGGCAAAGACTTCAACAAAATCAACTCCTTGTTGTTGAACGTACCCTTTTACAACTAGCCTCGCCTTATATTTTATGACTATGCCTTGGGTGTCCTTCTTCACCTTATACACCTACTTCAGTCCAATCGGCTTGTGATTAACTGGCAATGGAACACGTTACCAAGTTCTATTTTCTTGGATAGATAATATCTCCTCATCCATCACTTTTCTCCACTCTGGCTTTCCTTTTGCCTCTTCGAAGTTCGCTGGCTCCTCCTTTCCGAGCAAGCAAAACTCGGAGTCTTCCAGCTCGATCGGAGATGTTACATCGTAGAGGTTTTTGATGTCATACTCCCGTCGAGGTCCTTCAAATGACCTCACATCAAGCTCCAATCTTCGCTGAGCACTAGGTGAGACCGGTACTCTCACTGTCGCTACTAGAGTACATGGTGTAGTTGTGCCAGGCAAGCTAGTTCCCATGTTCGTACCTCCCGTGGTCGTACCTGATGTTTCTGTAATGTCATCGTGTCCTCTGACTTTGTTCTTCATGGTCATAGCATTGAAAGTTACCATGTTGTCATTAGGATCTTTGACCACGTTGTGGTCAAATCCTCCGACTTCACCCACCATGGTCGGCGCATTGGTTACATAGTCATCGAGACCTGCATCAGTGTTAGGAGGATAGTGCACCGTAAAGATGTCTTCCATAGGTCATACTTCTACCGTGGGATCTCTGCTCCACTCCCACTTCCTCTCCTCCTCGAACACGGCATTACGAGTCACCATGACTCGTTGTGTCGTCGAATCAAACATCTGATAGCCTTTTGTCTTCGAATCGTACCCAATGAACACTATTGGCTTGCTTCGATTTGCCAGCTTAGAGAGGTGAGGTGTGGTCATCTTTACATGTGCGACACACCTAAAAGTGCGAAGATGACCCACACTTGGCTTGCGGTCATAATAGGCTTCGTAAGGGGTTTTGCTGATGACGCTTTTCGATAGCGCTCGATTTAAGAGATAAATGGAAGTCGAGACCGCTTCCCCCAAAAATCTCCTGGGACGCCAATGCTCTTCAACAGACTCCTTGCCATACTAATAACCATCTGATTCCTCCTTTTGACCACTCCATTCTGTTGGGGCGAGTAAGGCGCTATCAGGTAACGCCTAATTCCCAGTAGCTCGCAGTAGTCGTCAAACTCATTTGAGGTAAACTCGCCACCATGGTTGGTGCGCAGAGCTTTCAGCTTTTGATGTTTTTCCATCTCGGCTGCAGCCTTAATCTTCTTGAATGCCTCGAATGATTCGTCTTTGCTTCGGAGTAACACCAGCCACATATACCTTGTATGGTCGTCAACCAGCAGTAAGAAGTAATGATTTCCACCATGCGTGGTCAGAGTGATTGGCCATAACTCATGAGGCATGACTGCTCAGTACATAGATGTGGTTGGAAATGAGTTTCGATGTTGCTTATCGATTAGACAACCATCGCAGATGCTATCCATGTGCTCGATCATGGGTATGCCTTGTACCATCTTCTTGAAAACGATATCCTTTAGAGCATGGAAGTTAACATGCCCGTACCTAGCGAGCCATTTCCACGTTTCTTCTATGCTCTTTGCTAGAAGACACTCTGGGAGAGCTGGATTGATGTTCAACACATACATCCAGTTCCTTGATCTGTTCATCTTGGCCAACAGCCACTGAGTTCTGTCCAAGATAGACATTACTCCTCCTTTGACCACAATCCTACAGCTGTTTTCATCCAGCTATCCGAGACTGATGATATTTCTTCTCAGCCTTGGGATGTAGTAAACATTTATGAGAATACGATGTTCACCTGTGGAACACTCCAACAGTACCGAGCCCCTTGTATCTCCACAGCCGAACCATCTCTAAATTTGGTTGAGCCTTTTATCTTCGTATCAATCTCAGCAAACTTTTCAATGCACCGGGTCATGTGGTTGCCCGCACCGGTATCTAGATACCAAGCCTTGTTTTGGTTGCCGCTCAACTTCAACGTCACTTTCTCTTCATGTAGAAACACCTTTTCTTCAGGCGTTGGGACAGTATGGATGAGTTCACACACTAGATCATTAGCAGCTGGGGGTCATCGTCGTTCTACTTCGCTACGAGATTCGCCCTTGCTTTTCGGTTTGGCTTTGGACACTCTTTTGTAAAGTTCCTGTACTCATTGCAGTTGAATCATTTGACCTTGGTCTTGTTGAAGTCTGGGGGCAATCGTTCATCGCCACCTCGATTGCCATCTCCTCAACCACTGCCTTGACCATGATCACGTCCCCATCCTCTTCCGTTACAACCACCTCTTTAAACGCAGCTCGAGCCCTCGTTCTTCTTAGTCTTTGAGCTCCTCTCTTCTCTCTTGTTTTCGGCAAAGAGTAGCTTGTCTCCTCCATCCTTCAAGTGTCGTTGACCCTTGAGTCCTTTCTCAAAAGTTCTAAGACAACCGATCGCTTCTGAGATCGACATCGTTTCAATATCGCCAAACTATTTAATCGTGTCGATAATCTGAGGAATCAGTCTAGAACTAAACTGAACAGCTTTTCAACCACGTCATTTTCTTCCAGCTTCACGCCGAGCGAATAGATCTCACCCACCAGCGTGATGAGTTTCATGGAATACTCGGTGATTCACTCTGAGTCTCCCATCTGTAGCTTGCTCAATTGTCGTTTGAGCACTTGATCCTTGTTTGGCATAGCTTGTGAGATGGCCACCATCACGTCTTGATCCTTGTCGCCATTGTTGTTTTCATCTTCGATCACCGACCAAACCCCTAGTGAACGTAATATTAACTTCATCTTGATGGCCCATATGCCGTAATTCATTTCGCTTATCATTGGATATTGAATCGGGATCATGGCGCTTCTTGTCATCGGCTTGATGAGCACGCCTATCTTCGTTGGATTGAGTATGTCGCCCATGGTCTTGATGAGCTCTCCTGACTTTGACGGGTCACTTGCGTTGCCATCTATCGCTTCGTCCCCTTAGATTCTGGTACCAATTATTCACACTTATAAGTTGTGTTTCTTTTTTTCCACAACCCATGTGGGACTAAACCCAACCCAACATTCCCCCTCCCACATTGGTTATGCACTTCTGTAATCAGGAGGTTCTCCAAGGAGATGTTAGACGCTTGGACTCTGATACTACCTGTCAGATCAGACCCCCTAGATCCAACTGGGTTTTCTACCCGAGCCACAGGACCAAGTGGGCTAGGCACCTAAGCCCATGGGCTGCTCTTCTGCAAGCTCCTTTTAAGCAACAACCTTATAAGTAGTATTGGGTCTTCTCCCCTCAAAAGGTTAGTCAAATAGGTGGAGGCTCTATCACACTTATAAGTTGTACTTCTTCCTTTCCCGCGATCTATGTCGGACTAAACCCAACCCAACATGATCTTCATAGCTTTTCATAGTTATTAGAGTAAAGAGCTTTGCTTTCTTCTTTAAAAAAGATTTTAAAAAGCATTTAACCATGTTGATTTCTATTCACCTCCTTATAATCACCATTCTCGGTCCTACATCAACTTATTAATTGCTGTTACGAGGATGCATACATATGAAGAATCATGTACGGGGATCTTGTTGATCTCTCTCTCCGTGTGTGTGCGCGTGTGTTTTGCGATCACGAGAATCTTGTTTTCTTCAGGTTAATGAGCGAAGGGAAGAAGAAATCTTCCAAAGTTGGATGGTGATTGATCACGTGAGGCACGAGCTTGAACAGTTTGGAACTGTTGATGCTGCCCCTGCCGCAACCCTTGCAGTCCTGCAGCACTTGGTCTTCGCTGTTCCTGCACAGCGCGCGGCAACACCGGACCGACGGGCGCGCGCAACAGCGGCGATTGGTCAAGAAACCGCAATGCATGCAGGCGACAAGGGGGTGCGCGCCGATCGAACAGTGGATGCGCGAGGGAAGCATGCTTGCAAGTTGCAAGCTCCCACCATGCGTACGTGCGTGTGTAGCACGGTCCCAGTGGTAGTTATTACGGCGCAATTACGTACGTAACACATATGCATTTGATCTGATTTGATCCTGGCATGATCATGCATGCATGCGACGCGCTCGTATGATTATGAATTTCTGCACCTTAATTTTCCTTTGGATCTTATAGGCCAGCAGGGACAGGGAGCAACACCGAAATTAAGTTCACCGTACGTGCAGTAGGCACAAGGCAGTCGTGGTGATGGATCGGAATGATTGATCGAAACAGACTGGGGAAAACATCGTCTGACACGTTGCCTTGTGTTGGAAATTAATACATTCCGGTATTCATGATTTGATGTGCATATATGATTAATTAGTCACGTACAATGCATTCATGAGATGGCTCAGCGGGGGTGCATGCCTGGCAATGGCATGTCCGGTGCTCTTCTGTTCAGGCCGGCTGCGCACTACACAGATTAATCTCAGAGGCTGAGACAACTCCTCAACATGCTACATTGCTACGTACTGCATGGTAATCAGATTAATCTGAGAAGGTTTCTGCATGCAGACGTACTCTATCTCTTGCAAGGATTGCATGCACGCAGTCATGCAGAGAAGCAACTAACCTGGCTTTCTGCTACCTCTCACCTACACTAATAGTACTGTATTATGAACGAACGCAGCAGCAAAAATGTACTGATCCAGACGACGTCGTAGCGTCGTACGTGGACGTAAATGCATATGAATGCATGATATTAACCGGAACAGCAGCACATGTTCTGACAGTACTGCGACTGCGAGCATGGCGCAAGCAAGCAATGCAGAGCTGCGTCTGCGCCTGCGTTTTTTCCTCTAATTTCTGAAACTTTTGCCACCGGTACTGCTACCCGGCTGCGCGACAGAACCGCAGAGGGCCAGTAATTAACCATCGGCCGACAAACAAGTAAATCCACCAAAGAATCCATCGATGGCAACGGAGAGAGAACCTGCATGCGCGCGTTCAATCGATCGATCGATCGAGTAAAAGACAGCGAGAAAGAAAGGAAACCTGATCTCGCATATAAGTAGATCAGGCTAAAGTTCAAACTATGTATAGCCTTGTGTATACCATACGTGGGTATTCTGTTCCGTAACGAGTATCTCTACGAATAATTTCTTTAGAAAAATAAAATCCTCTAACTTAAAGTATATAGATATGAATAACGAGTTGGTCCTTGAGTAGATAAATATGCTGCGTTTCTTTAGTCTATTTCAGCTCTCTGTAAGTAGGCCCTTAACTGATTCAGCCCATTACAAAGCCTACAGCTTCTAAGCCCGCTCGGAATCTTCAGATATGGGCCCGATAAAAGCCTTAGGGCTCGAAAGCCTTTAAGCGTTATGGGCTTCGGAGAAGACGGCTTTTATGTTCCTGAGAGGAGGGAACGGGAAAGAAACCCCTTTAAACCCCGCCTCATCCGCCGTCCTCGCCCACCGCGAGCGAGCGGGCGGCGAGAGCAGACGAGACGCGGGCGGCGGCGACGGCGGGGGAGAGCAGGACCCGGTCCTCACCTACTCCTCTCTCCTGCTCAGTAATCTCCTCCTGCTCCCCCGCACTCCCGATCGATCGATTGATCGGCTGGTTTCGCTTTCCCCAATCTGATTCATTCGTCTTGTGTCCCCTTCCGTGCGATCGGGTCGGATCGTGAGATGAGATGGGTCGAGTTGGGAATCCATCCGCTTAGTTTGTTCTCGAATGCGTCCATCCACGCTTGGATGGATTGGGTTGGTTGCGGGTTCGCGTTGCTTGCTTGCCGCTGCTCTCCTACCGATGTGATGCGTCTGTAGCCATAGGGTTTCCTAGTTTCTGCTGCGGTTGTGCGATTTCTTGGGACGTTCCCTCGTGCAATGTTAGTTCTCTAGGTTTTAATTTATGCCTTGCTTTGCCTGTGCTTAGATTGTTTTACTAGCAAATGATGTGCATGACATGCTGAGGAATTGTGTACTCCGGTGCAGTGTGGTGGTGATTGTTCATCCGGGCCTTGCCCAGCACCTTGTTCTTCTCTTGTAGTACTGTTCTATTATGACAAATTGACAACAAATGCGGAATTATGGTTTAAGTTTGTGAACTAGTCTTCCTTGCCTTGTGCCTCTACGAAGGACATTGTTGTAGCTTCTTGATTTGGATGGAAATAGGCTTTGTACGCATGACATATCGATAAATAAGTATGGATTATGGAACATATACGTATGAAATGCGTACTCAAAGTGTTAGACCATGTGGCTAGGTCTAGAATATTTCGGCGATGAATAATTGACAATAGTTAATTTATGATGATGAATATTTGATAATATTGCTTATGGATGTTATGCGAGACGTGTGGCGTGTGTGGACTGATGTTGATCAAATTGAGACGAACTTGTGCCGGAAAAATGTTTTTTGGTCTTTGCATATGCAGTTAGTGAGGTAAAAAGGTCCAGGCCTAGTTGAATGAGTTGTTTGAGTAGGTTAAGTATTTTAAAGACGGCTGCTATATATAGGAGATGATTGCGGCGGTCGTGTGCGCGAGAAAAAGACGACGTGTGAAAAAAAAGACAAAAAAAGGGAAGACGGCGCGTGAGACATGGATGAACAGTGCTCACATTTTTTAATAAAAGTTCGTGAGTTTTTTAATTCGCATATATTAGCTTTCTTCCTTGTTTTTTATCTCTAGGGTTTCTCTATACATTGATCTCTATCTATGTATTTTTCTTGCTTACATATATGAATTGGTTCTAATTAAAAATCGTTGCTAGATTGAGTGAAAAATGTGCTTCTGTTATCTAGCGATGGTTTTGTTTCGGTGCTATAGTAGATCACTACAGCAACCGTGCTACAGCGCTGAACAGTAGCTCTGGAACAGGGGATTGTGAAATGCTCAAAGATTTTGGAGGGTTTCACTGGTACAAGGCCTACTGTGGCTGAGTACATGAATTGCTATGAGTACGCTTCTATAGTTTCACCATGCAATATACATCTTAACTATTATGCATGACGCATTTTAAGTTGCTGCTCATCATACATTCCTCTACTTTTCCAGTTGTGCTTATAGGATAGCTGTGCAGAAAAATCAGTATTGTCAAGAGATGTACAATGGCTACAAGGCAACGCATGCAGAATGTGTCCATGCAATGGTACTATTTAATTTTAGTTTCTATTCCACAACGTTCTATAATTCAGGTCATATTTCTAGGTCTAACAAAGTAAATTTTACTGTGCATTTAAAATAGATAAAATGATGATTGGAATCTTGTATTTGAAAATTAAATGAACTGTCGACTTCTCTTTCCTCAACTAAATCATATATAGATGAACTAGTATTGAAAATTCTACGATATGATTCTTTAGTTATCACTGTGTATTAAGATTTGGAGCAGTTAATATCCATAGTATCAGACCATTGTGCAATCTGGAACTATGTTGTTGTCCAGATAATGTGAAAGCACATGGTATTTGTGATATCTCCCTTCGTCTGGGAACTCTTGTTGTAAATGGAAACATGAAACTTCTTTATTTTCTCATATAAACTACCAACAACTGCTGTTTATATGCTGGTAGTATTGCATGCACTTATTGTACCAGCCCCCGGTCTCAGTGTGTAGAATCTTATGATGCATGTAATCAGAGCTCTGTCATAGCACTTCCTGCATAATTGTAATATTTGTTCTCAGGTAAAACTCTAAATAACAGATCGTGGAAAGTAATATCGTTAGATTCAAAGCAGCTATTCTAGACCAGATTGTATTGCTGGCCATGGGGAAATGAAGCTCAAATCCACATATGGTTGTTTTACTTTAGTATTTGTCTTCTTTTGGAGATCTTGGTCTTGATCTGAGGCAAATCATGTGCTGAGACCTGCATGAACTGCTGAAAATTCATTGTGTATCCTGTTGCCTTAGTGCAAAATCGCAAATGCTTTCACAGCTGAATCTCTGCCTTATTGCTGATGTTGTGAAATAGGCATGGGTAATTTATTCTATTTATACTATTTCAATAAGGGGAATTGAATCATGCAAGTGGTCATGTACAAAAACAAGACATTACTGCTCCACCCCCCCCCCCCCCCAATTGCAGAACCATCGTAATATCAAAATGCCCGATTATACATTTTGATATGCATATAATATCTTCATCCATTTGTTTGCATCACATGCTTAACAAGTTCCTTCACTTAGCAACAGAGCTATCTATTCGTCTTTCCCTTGCTTGACTTTGGTCTCTGCATTTATTTATTTAGGTTTTACCCCATCTGATGCACAAGCGAGATGACTACTTTTTGAGAGAGCTTGTGAGACTGTGGTCAAACTATTGTGTCATGGTTAAATGCATAACTGGCTTCTTTAGCTATTTGGACCGTTGCTTTGTTGAACATAAAAAACTACCTTCGCTTGAAGACACTGCTGCTACTTCTTTTTTAGTCCAGTGAGTATTATGCAAGAAATAATTTTGCTTCCGTATTCCTTGTGTTTTTGAGGATAAGCTGCTTACTCATTTCTGTACCTACAACCTGTCATGGCCTTTGCCCTTTTGCTAGGTCTTTTCCTACTTCAATCATGAAATAACAGACGCTCTGCTAACTCTGGTAATTCTTAGCTAGCTATCTTTTGTTTCGTTCTTCTTAAATCCATTCCTTGTTTACATAACAATTAATTGATGATCCCAGATTCAGCAAGAGCGTGATGGAATTAAAGTTGATATGGACGGTTTGATGGGCATTATGCGTGGCATATGTTCTGAAGTCAGCACCTAAATAAAAAATGCTGTTCTTCAAGATACATATGCTTACTACTCCAGGAAAAGTTCTGAATGGATTGTGCAATACCTCTGCCAGATTACCTTGTTAAGGTCACTTCTTCAGTAGCACTTAATGAGTCGATGGTACTTCTTTTTGTAGTTTCTCAACACTGTTTATATATGTCATGTATAGGTCCAGGAAACTATGGAGAAGGAAACCAAGAGACTGACTCACTGTCTGTATTCGTGAGGGAGATAGCTCAGAGCTCTGTTTGCAGGTTCTCTTTTTATTAGGAAATACTACATTAAAAGTATTAAAGCGTATTACCTACTGCTAGTAGTAGTACTGTAGGGTTGGTAGTATCACTTTTCCCATGCTATTTGATGTTTCGTATTCAATTTCCAATTTCTGTGCCCTCTGCACTTGGTTACCTGCATTATAGTGTTGCTTCCAAAACCTCAAAATAAAATATATACTTGTGTCTAAAGACTAAAGATATAAAACAAATGCGAGATTATGATTGGCAAGAATCAACTGCTGTGCAAATTTTATCTTTCATTGACTGAGGTCACTTACATTTAGTTGCTTGAATCATGCAAAAAGATACTGTTTCTGCAATATTACTGATCCTTCTACTTCCTCTACTCTAATCACAGGTTGTTAGTGCTCCATTGATGCAAACTTATAACAGCTATGCAAGAGAGAAACATATTGGTGGTCAAGTTCTGCTTCAAACATACAAGATGAACTCAGTTGCACTCCCAGTATCATTTGATACTTCATTTTTTCTAGATACACAACTAACCATTCCTTCACTCATAGCAGACTGTAGAGGAGGAACTTCTGGCCAGATGCAGTCGCTTGACAATTGGCAGCGGCTCGGGCAACAGTTCTTTCAGTTACATCGAGTAGAAAGGAAACTTTAGCCAACATCCATCTATGACCCAGCTTACATACAGGAGAGTTTTAGAACATGGCCTACCTCTTAAGAGTACTTTTTGTGCAGCTCGTTTTTTACTACAGCTCAAAGCTACCCCCCGTATAGAGCTCGTTGACCTGTCACTACCAGATTCAGCCGCGGATCGGCGAGATTCAGTTAAGAGCTTTATATAGATGCTATAACTGAATCCTCTGGAGATACTTCTTTGCTGCAGTTAAAACAAGAGTCCGGCTCCTTTGGCTTATGGTGCGCATTATTTTGCAGAATCAACAGCATTTGAAATGTACAGGATGGTAGACCCTTTTATGTCAAATGCAGTCAGTTTTTCTTGATTGTTATCTAGCAAATGTTAGGCAAGTTATCACTCATCTCGTAGTGGCGCTCACTCATTGCAAGTTCTTATCCTTATATTCTATATACCAGATAATCAGATATGCCCCCTTATAATTATTCGCACATTCAGATGCATGAATCTCTGACTTTTGAGTGATTATGGCAGCGTGTTCATAGTCCATGTTCATTTGTTCTTTTGACTTTAGTTTTTAGCTTTGGTTTTTCTAGAAACTGAAACAAACAGGGGCTTCTTCAAATGGGTGTATGCGCCGTTTATATTAGTGTCTCTACCATCCGCTATCGTCTTGAAAAGTAAACCTAAAAAACTTTTAATCGCAGCTTAAAAAAATATGACATATTCATATTCTACCTGAGTACTTTCAATGCTTCGCAGGAGATTCACTCTTTTCCTCGACCTTTTTCTCCGGAAAATGGCGCTGGATGATCACCAACCTTTTGAAAAAGTGCTAATTGGCCATATCCATGTTCCCCTGCCTTTCGGTACTGCTCTCATTATGCTGCGCAGTGCCCACCTTACATTCAAGGTATCTAGGTGGCAAGCCCGACGAATCAATCATCCCTGTAGGGTCGTCTACTTTGTTTATTCTAGACCATTGCAGGCTAGTCAAGGGGGCTGCTTTTCTGCTTGTCCATGGATTAAAAAGAATGGTAACAGTTTAAAGCACCTTTATCTGTACCTTTGACGTAAAAATCATCTTGGATCATTTTGTATAAAGTAAGTCAGCTTGGATCAATAAAAGAATAAACAGAAGAAACCATACTTTTAACCAGTAAATATTGCTTGGTTACTCACACCAAATGTGAAATGTTAGTAAGCAATTAGGCACTACTAACACATACCAAGTGTTTCAATACAGAGAGGAGTACCTCTCCCAAAAAAAAAAAGATGAGTATACTCACTCACACCAAATATTAATTAAGCATATTTACTTATCTAGGAGTAGTAGATGCATCAGGACACTTCAATTTTTAGCTCCTGGGCAAGAAGACGCTCGAATTCGCAAAGATTAATTTTTAGCTTCCTATATGTATGCATCAATAGGTTTCTTCGGTCGTTATCTCTAATTAATCTTTGCAAATTCGAGCGTCTTCTTGCCCTGTAGCCTGCTGGTGACGTAGTGCCGGCTGTACTCGCCGTGGTTGTACGTCCGGTACCTGCAGGGCTCATCGTCTGTGACGAACTCCGGCAGCGGGCCCAGCTCGACGTCGTACGCCGGCGCGTAGAACGTGACCACCGACAACCTGTCCTGCTCGCCGTTGGTAATCGCCCGGTGCTCGACGCTCTTGTACCTACCGTTGGTCAGGACCTCGAGCGTGTCCCCGAGGTTGATGACGAGGGCGTGCAGGATGGGGTGGACGGGCACCCAGTCGCCGCCCTTGAGAACCTGCAGGCCGGCGCAGGTCATGTCCTGCTGGAGCACGGTGACCGCGCTCCCGTCGGAGTGCGCGCTCAGCCCCAGCACCAGCTCCGGCCGCGGGCACGGCGGGTAGAAGTTCATCCGCACCGCCTGCACCGCCTCGCCGAACATGCCGTTGAACGTGCCCAGCGCCAGGCCCAGCGTCTCGGCGATGTGCTCCAGCAGCCGGAGGCACAGCTCCCTGATCTTGATCGAGTACTTCTCCAGAGTTTCACTAGTGTACCATGGCAGAAATTAGTTGCCATATATACGTTCAACAATTGCTGTCGATAGAGCAGTTTCATCGATATGCTACATGAGACGTACCTGAAGTTGGGCGGATTTGTTGGCCAGAGCTTGGGTTGGCGGATGAAGGCGGGCTCGACGCCGAGGGCGAGCATGTTGCACCAGTCGAGCTTCTGGTCCTCGGAGAAGACGAAGGCGTGGCCGTAGCCCTGGATGCCCCCCGGCGCCATGGGATACTTCTCCTTCTCCTCCAGCGGCAGCATGAAGAACTCCCTCGACACCTTCTCCATGGCGTCCAGCAGCTCCTCCTCAATGCCATGGTTCACAACCTGCGAAACGTAAATGCCATCACAATTAATATGAATCAACCACTCACCTAGCTAGCTAATTGTTGTCCGAACTGACAGAAGTAGCATGCATGTGTATACCTGGAAGAAGCCCCAATCCTCGCAGGCGAGCTTCAGCTTGTTCAGCTCCTCCCCGCCGCGCTGCAGCTCGCCGACGTCGATCACCGGGATGTGCGCATGCGCGCACACGTTCACGCCGTCCGGACGGTCGTCCCCGTCCCTGATGTACCGCTCCGGCACGGTGGCCAGGCACGCCCTTTGCAGCTCCTGGACGTCATCAACCTGGCCAATCTTGATCTCACTAGCCTGCTGCTTAGAGCAGACGGCAGAAGCCATATCAATCAACTTAGCAAGATCTCACAACCCTCGATTAATTTGGTGCTAAATCTTGGTGTGTGTGCGTGTGTGTGTGTATGGCTATGTCCATGTGTGTGTGGTTATATATAGGGGGAGCAAGGTTTTTCTTTGGCCGTCCATTTAGCAATTAAGGTGTACGTTCTTGTGCACGAGTCAGATTAGTTGCACGCTATGGCGATTAATTATACTAAGAAATAAGTTTATTTTACCAGTGTATTCCTGCGACTGTCTGAAAATCGATATTGAACTATAAAATCGGACTGGATGCTCCTTAGCTGCCAATACTGTTCACTTTTACCTCCTTGAGATCAAAACCACCCCGGTTTTAGAGACATGGCAGTTATGTGGACAAATTTTGTTATCATGGCGTCCAGTTATATGTAGATGTACAGTTGAGTCAACCAAAAAAATCTTCTATTTTCTCTTTCCTTTTATTATCCTCTTTGTTTTCCTTTTTCCTTCCTCGTTTCTTTTCTTTTTCCACAATGAGCACCTCCTTCCTCCTCCCGAGCATCGGCAGCGAAGCCTCTTCCCTGGCCCTGAGCCACGCAGTTCGCCTCCCCTAGTCACGAGCCGTTCCGCCGCCTCCCCCGGTCGTAAGCTCTTCCCATGAGCCATGCTGACGAATCTAAGCTCAAAGCGTATAGGGGAAGACCAAGTGCATGTATAAGAAGCTTCTTCTCTTTCTCACTAAGGCACATCGTCGTTGTCGCCGTCCCCAGCGTGCATCACCAACACCATCGCCGAGGTGCTTCACCGCAGATTGCAAGTTCCACCACTGGCGTCATCCTTGGCCCCTATGAACTCCACTACCACTATCTAGATCTAGTGCGCCACATCAGCTGGATGGTGGTGGCTCAGTTGGCCTAGTAGCGGAGTCCGATGGGGCAACGGTGATGAAGATGCAAAGAGAGAAGGGAGAAGAGGGAGAGAGAGAGAGAAGAAAATAGAATTAAATTTATCATAGAATATGATATGATGGGCTTACCTTATATTTTTCCCCTGATAATGTTGATTGTGTGCCCCGTCATCCTAAAACTAGGCCACATGTCAAAAATATTGCCACTTTGGTACCACATCAGAGCAAAAACGGTTTCAGATGGTCTCAGGGGATAAAATAAACGGTATTGATATTTGAGGGGTAAAATATCCAGTTTTGCAGTTGGAGATTGAAACTTAGACTATCTCAAAATTTAGCGGGTAAAGTAGACTTATTCCTTATATTAATTGCCTGCATGATTCCTTTGTCACGTTTTTATCATCAACTTGCATTGCATTGGTCCACTAGCATGGTGAAAGGAGAGATGAATGGCTGCAGACATTGGGGTGGCCGACCGTGCATTTGTGATCGATCACTTGCTTGTTGAATTGTGCTAGCTAGTGCAGTGTTATGTCACATGTGAGCTCAGTGGTTACAGGCAGCAACAATGTAATCTACTGTTCATTATATGTTGGCGACAAGACAGCCGATTGGTCATGGAGAGTAACTGACGTCTGGACCGAACTGACAAGATAAAAAGTTCAGAAACATCATAAGAAGATTCAGGAAATTGTGCTGGTGGGACAACAACCATGCCACTTTTGTTGTGGTATCCAGGATCAGGATCCAGCCGGGACTGGGACACACACATCACTTGAGCATGCACAGACATGTGAAACAGCTGCTGTCCCCTTTGTGCAATATGCCAATATCTTCACCTTTTTAGACTCTAAAAACACTAGAAAAAAAGAGAGCGTATGCGGTGGGCGTTCGCATGTTTATAGCTAGCTAGTGGCAGTGCGCTTTAGCCTTTATATTTTTTTGTGAACCTTTGCTTTCCCTCGTTGCTTCTTTGTCGTCGTTGTTGCTCCACGATTTGTGACTTTGTGACGCAAGACGACAACTCGAGTGGTACATCAATCAGCTGTTTTTTTTTATCTCGAGTCAAGATTGGCACGATTGGGGATTCAGAATCTTCAGACTTTTGCTTGTGAATTGTGATCGACTGTAAGAGATTGTGAATGGGTCTAAGATTTCTAGTCATGATTAAAGCTGATGGTGGTTCATGATCCATTACTCTTGAGCCTCTTTTTAGCGGTGTTTTGGAACCATTATCTGGAACAAAGTAGTCAAAAGGGCTCATTTGATTCAGGTTATGGTATAGTAGTGTACTAGTGTTAGCTTACCCAGTTCTTGCACTTGCATATTGCAATTTTTCCTTACAGTATTGGCTTCTTTGGGCCTTATTCAGCCCACTTATTGCAGACAGTACCAATAGGTCCAGGGTTTATACGTCATCTGGGCCGGATTGGGGTGGCCGTTTTCTCCGTTGTAATAGCCCAATTTGTCTCGTGCTTTCTTGGGCTTCCTGGGTGACCTCGCCATAATGGACCTCACGGAGCCAACGAAGTGGGCTATGTTTAGGAATGTGCATTTGGTTTGTTCGGTAAAATGGGTTTGGTATGTACGGTATATACAGTAAATACGGTATTATTAGTTGGTAGTATATGATATTTTTAAAAATATGGTTCGGTATTGGTAAATTCTAATTTATTTCGGTGTGGTATCGATAAATACCATATTTACCAAAGTTAACGCGAATCACAAACGATATAGCGACCAGCGAGACGAGTAGGTAATAATATATATACTACTGGCGATAGAATTAATTCTTTAGAAACACTCTAATGGAGTATAATGATTTGACGGCATATGCATAAAGCAATAAAGCATAATGATTAATGTTAATGATGTGCTCTGCCCATTTTTAGCAACCACAAAAAAAATAATCAATAGTCTACCTTACCACTATGCAAGAGTAACACTACAACTCATCCATCACTTCGGTCTTTTGGAAGCTAGAGCCATGACCACAAGGTATACATATATAAAATATATCCATTTAATTGATAACAAGCCATCCTAGCTTCGCTGGTAGAATGTGTGGCTTTCAAACTCTATGGCCATGGTTCGAATCCCAAATGGAGCACTATGCCCAACACACTCTACCAACTGAGCTAGGATTAAATGATTGCGACGGAGAGCAAATTATAGTTACTCTTCCCGGTTTTTAAGCCTCTGACGATTGCCTGAAGTCCATGACAAGGCCCAACACAGGTTTTATTTCAATCTTCATAACAGGGTCATGGATCAGATGGAGATGATTAAGTTTATAATAAATTATGGGCTCAATGTTTTATATCAAAAACAGACAACGCATCATCCACAAACTACTTGCAGATAAGGTGTAAATGCATTCAACTATATGGCAAATCACAGGGCTTGTTCTTTTTGGCTGAGACTTATGACTTTTTGCTGTGACTTGTGGTTTTTAGGCTGTTCACGTGAGAGATTACAGAGTACCAGAAACTCACATGTTGTTTTTGCGATATAAATGAAGTCGGTACACTATATACTACAATTAACTAGTAGATCTTATCTTAAAAAGACACTACGTTTATAAGCTAGTTACTCTAAAAAAGCTAAAAATAGAAGCTTAAAGTTGAAAAATACCAAGACCACAATTGGTTAAATGAGCTATAAAATACGCCAACTGGGAATCAGGGAATCGATCATCCTCTAGTCGAGCCGACCGTGTCAGGCTGCACGAGGAGCACAGGAGGCGTGGGGCATTATTGCTTCTATGACAAAGACTTTGGCCCATGCCATGCAGTAACATCCCAATTGCCCAAAAGGAGTGGCCCATGTGTCTGGCTTGCCCGAGGAAGCTTCCTGCCATGGCGTCTAGCGGCAGCGAGGCATGACAACTCAAGTCTCATCCGGGCAGCTGTCCAGGGAATTTTGGACCATTTTGGCACTATTGATACCCAAAATTCTCGAAATAGCTCCTGTGGAAACGAAATTCCCGATCTGGTCTCCTTCCGACCGCACGATTCATCAAGGCTTGACGCGTGGAAATCGTGCGGCCGAGGAGCGCACGATACCGAGATCGTGCGGTCCCCGACCGCACGACTCGGCCGCCGTCTTGTCAGGGCAATTGGTGCGGTCCCAGACTACACCATTAGCCGTGTCATGCGCCGGGGGAGCGCACCACTCGGGGCTGCACTGTTCGCGTCACTTCAACCCGCCGAAAGTTCTCCGTCCGTAGCTGCATGTAGTGCTTTGGCCCGTGCTTTGCATGTTGGCAAGACTTGCTTTGCTTTGCATTGCAGCGCTTTATTCGCTGGCTTTATGCATGCGCCGGGGGAGCGCACCACTCGGCTGCTGCACCGTTGGCATGATATTATTACATGCCATGCACACGTGCCAACTCTTCGTGCATGGTATTCTCCGTCCCCCACTGAGCGTGCGCTCGAGCAAAGATAAAAGAGTTGGGGCAGCTGCGTTTCGTGGTTTTGACGGCAGAAGGTTAGCCAGAGCAGGAAAACTGCAGAGCAAGGGAGGGAGGGAAGTGAAGGAAGAAACGCGAACGAGCACAAGATTTAGAGTCTTTTTGTTTGGAATCAGGAGTTTTGGCAAGTGTGAAAGTTGTAGATTGCCTCGTGAGCTTCAAGATAAGGTAAATATCATCTCCATATGTCTATATTGTTATCATACCAATTAGCTTGTAATTAGCATAAACATTCTGTACGGAGTTAGTGCATGTCATATTTTGATAAAATGTTTGTAGTTGTATTGTATTGTATTTTATATTTTATATGAAGAAATCATGTACTGCTGTTTTGAACAGTAATGTAAAATGTTTGTAGTTGTTTGTAGTTGTAGTGTATTGTATTTTATATTTTATGTGACGAATTTTTGTACTGCTCTGGTGAACAGTAATTTAAATAAAATGTTAACTCGAATGTAAATACATTTCAACGATGTCATTGTGAAGCACATTGCTAGTCGGAAGAGCCATTTGCGTAGCTACTGGTACTTAATCACTTGTATGATACACAATGGTTTCAATTACAAATATGTGTCTTTGTTTTGTAAAAATTCGTGCTTAGATGTATTCATTAAATGCATGTACTAATTACAGGATAGAAGCATTTGAAGTGGCATATTTTTCCTCAATTTACTCAGTGGTGTGGAGCGTGGAGTTGTGAATTGTAGTCTTGTAACCGAAGAAGGAAAATGTTAATGTCTCATGTCTCTGATGCTCGTAGAATTCATAAGTTGAAAATGAAGAAAAAGAAAAATGAGTAGTTGGATTGGTGATTTAAGTAGAAGAATAATAATACTAATTAGGACAGAAATTTGTAGAAATTGTAAATTATTCATGACAGAAAATAGCAAGTAAGATATGTAAATTAGAGAATTGGGAAAAGTAAGTTTGCAGTACTAATTTGAATTATATAGAAATTTATTAGCGCACTCCATAAATGAATTAAAAATTAGATGTATAAATAAAAAAAGTACCATTAATATTTGTATGGGATAGGTAGAACAACGAAATTGAGATAGAAATATTACGTTTGTATGTGGTACGTGCTATATACTGTATGATGGTGCATTTGTTGCATGTTATATATACTAAGAGGGTTCAGTATGGACTTATGTTAGGTACGCCATGGGTGGCATCGAAGACTTGTTCGTGTTCTACAGAAGTGGTCTTGTACACGACGGACCGTGCGGGGCAGACCTAGGTAATTGTGACCGGACCGTGATCCGGGCACCCAATCTGAATACCATGAGCCTGTCGGAGCTACGGAGATGCGTGCGTTCCGCATTCGATCGGGACACCGCAAGGAACAAATTACGGATCGAGGTAGTGTATGCTGTAGGTGCTACAGGGGAGATAGTGTGACAACTTATAAAGGTGACAAGCGACGCTTCATGGGCGAACTACATGGAGGTTGTGTGCAACCTAGACGCATTGATATACGCCAGGCCAATGGTGTATGTTCAATTCGTGGAGAGGACAGAATCATCTGCCATGGGTGGCTCTGGTGGTGCTGGCGGAGATGTAGAGCGTGCATTACTCTCCCACCGAGCGTTCGCCGTAACTCCCACCTGAGGGGGAGATACCCCCCTTTGTTGGTGCGGGGACACGTGCAAGTTCTTCAAGTCAAAGGACCACATCAGCCTAGGTATGCGTTACTGGGGTTGCGCAAACTACTCTAGTGACTACCCCAACCGCCGTTTTGACACCGCAACCTATCGGCAGCCGGTAACGACCACATACACCATTTCCCCTACCTTTTCTCCTACACAGCATGCACTAACAATCTCTCCCCTGTATTTACAGTTTGCGGAGCCCCTATGTGCCTACCACAAATGGATCGATCTTGAGATCCACCCTGCGGACCAATGGACCCTCGACTTCGAGGAGTGGAATGTCACACGGGACAAAGAGTTGCTGGAGGAGAAGCGCTGTAAGAACGAGCACACCCTGCGTATACAGCGCGAGACGCAAGCTCATCTCCAAGCATGCATGCGTAGGGAGCGGGAGGCTCGCGAGTTGGAGCGCGAGAGAAAGAGGGAAATGGCGGCTAAGGCAAAAGAGACCGCGGAGGAGTTCAACGCCGAGCGAGCAAGGAAGGGAAAGTGGCCCGGTCCACACAGTAGGTCGTACGAGCAGTTGGGTGGGTTAGTCACATATCATGCTATATGTTATGCATGTAATAAAAAAGTACACGGCATGTTAAGCCCAACTGTATTATCAAGTTTATTTCTATTCAGCTAAGCTTATTATCTCGTCTTTTCGCATTCAATGATTCCCACGTGTTCAATATCACTTTCCTTCCTTTCGTCCAATTATTTCTATCACAGTTGTGCTCAAACAAATTTTCATTAAATTTCTTCCAATAAAACAACATAACATGATCGAAAATGTTATTGCCAGTTCAACATATTTTTCACGGTCAGCAATGTACGAAAATCACAAATACACTAATCGTTATCGTACTCTACCAACCAAAATTCTTAATTTTCATAAATGCAAATAAAATTACACTACCAGCAAACTCCACTCCACATCAAATATATATTTTTTCAAACAACATTAACAACGTACCAAAATATTTCAAAAATAAAATTCTACAAAAAAAAATATAATTCCTACATGTATCATCCCCAATACATAACCAATTTTGAAAAAAAAAACTTCATATTTTTTTTTGCATCTCCTATTCTATATTATAAATTTGCTGCACACTCTACAAAATTATTTTACATGTGAATGCATAATATTTATGTAACTATGTAATCAAAACAAAAATTACAACTTATATTTTGCGCAAAACCCTAACCCTAAACTCGGCAAACCCTAAACCTAACTCGAGTGCTGCGGTGGGGCATCGCACCATTTGCATGGCCGAGTGGTGGCGCGTTTGCCAGTGTGGTGGTGCGCCCGGGGGCCGCACCATTCGCGGTGTCGTGCGCCCTGGGGCCGCACCACCCCTCCGATGTGATGGCCAACCGAATGGTGCGGTCGGGGACCGCACCACCTCAGTGTCGTGCGCTCCCCGACCGCACCATTGCCACGTGTCAGCTCCCGGTTCAATGGTGCGGTCAGCTGGGGGCTAGGTTTGGAATTTCGATTCCGGGGGGGGCTATTTCGGGAATTTCGGGTATCAACAGTGCCAAAAGCGTCCAAAATTCCAACGCTGGGAGGTGGCTCCGCCTTTTTTTACCTTCACGGGCTCAGGAATAGTTGAGAAGCCCTCTTTGACAGTAACATTGAGGTCGTATTTATTTCAGTTTGAGTTTCTGACTTTTAGCTTATTTTTTGCTATTTTTAAATTTAGTCTTTTTTCGGCCTTTTGATTTTTTTGAACTTTTTGTCGGTTCTTTTTTCATCGTATTCATTTGCATTGTTCGTGATGGGCTAACTTGTTTTCCTATTTTTAATTTTTTAAATTTAATTATGCTAAATAAGACACCATCAACTACAGTACAAATTCAACTAGTTATAATAAAATTTTAGTCATAAGATACTTTTTTAGCCTAAATGAGCGGCACCTGAGATTACTCTTCTCCTTCCATTGATCAAGTCCTTACTATTCTTAAAAGTGCCTTTTCGCAATGGCTTTTTTTTTCAGGTGTTTGCCACCTTTTTCATGCCGTTGCCATGGCTATGAACTGATAAACGAGCATCTGGTGCATGGAAGGCACAAGTAGTGAGCTGGAAGTAAATGTACAAATTTCTAATTGACACGCATTGGAAAAATATCTACAGTTTCAGAACTCATCATATGATGCAATGCATGTACTTACAAACCCAAAATTCAGCACGTACTCCAATCTGTAGTACAGTTAAGCACCAAAAGAGCCGACCTTTTCCGATGTATCGGACGCGGCGGTTGATGTCGTTGGAATGGAATGGGTGATGAGATGCGAATCCTGTGCCGCTGCTGCTGTCGATATGAGAATCGACTGGCCACTTGTTCAGGACAAACCCTTCCATCTCTCTCTCTCTCTCTCTCTCTGATCCCATCTAATTCTTCCGGGATGATTTCCTTGCGATTAGCAAGAAAACACCCCCGAGAAAAGGATATAGGTGCAGCTCGATTAAACTGACATAAGTTAATTTATGGTTGAAATTATACTATATCTGATTAAAATTATACTGTAGTTGATTGTGGCTTATTTGGTGTAACTAAATTTAAAAAAAATTAAAAATAGAAAAAACAAATTAGCCTATCACGGATAACGCAAAACGAATACAGAAAAAAGAACTGATAAAAAAGCTTAAAAAAGCTTAAAAAATAAAATCTAGAAATAGTGAAAAATAAGTTAGAAGTTAAAATCTAAGCCGAAATATGCGAACCACAATTGCGAATGAAAAAGGCATAAGAGCATCTCCAACAGTATGAGCTAGTTACTAGCTCTAAGACAACTTCTCTAATAGTACTAACTTTTAGCACATAGCTCATAACATAAATAGCCTCACATGACACTCTCACATAATCTTGGAATGTGTGTATGAGACTAGCTCTTGATCCAGAGATAACTTTTCTCTCTCTTCTATTAAAATATGAAATAATATGCTTAGAGCTAGCTCATAAGTCACTATTAGAGTATCTCCAACAGTATAAGCTAGTTACTAGCTCTAAGACAACTTTTCCAATAGTACTAACTTTTAGTACATAGCTTATAACATAAATAGCCTCACATGACATTCTCACATAATCTTGGAATATATGTATGAGACTAGCTCTTGATCAAGAGATAACTTTTCTCTCTCTTCTATTAAAATATGAAATAATATGCTTAGAGCTAGCTCATAAGTTATTATTGGAGATGCTCTTAGAGATGCTCTAATTGTGATTAAAAAGGGGTACGATGGAAGCTGACGTGGCATTTCTGGGGAATGGCATTTTTTTCGATGATCCACAGGCCCCTCCGCCTCCCTCCAAACCTGTGTTTTACGACTCGACGAAACCGCGCCGCGCGTGCGCTCTCCGGCCGGCTGGGCACCTCGCACCGCCGCCGCCACCTGAGCCCGATCGATGGACGCCGAGGACGGCGTCGCCACCGCCGACCAGCTGCCGGTATGGGCTCCCCCTCATTGCTGGGCTCTCATGTTTTCTTCGCATTATTATTCGTTGGTGTCGATTGGACCGGACGTAAATCAGCGCCCTAAGCCAGAGCATTCCTGGTGCCTGGATTGTGCTGTGGGTTCTGCGATTTTTCCCTGGATGATTCTAGGGTGAAATTTAGTGGATTTGATGTCGAGTTGTGACGGTGGATCAGGAATTGCGCAGCTTGTACGGGAGATCTTGTTCCTTTTTTTTCGATTTGTTTTCCTCGGGTCGATCGGAAGGGGTTCGTCGTTAGTATTTTGTTCTTGTTATATTTGCTTCGACTAGATTTCATGTTGGCATTTTGTTTTTGTTGCGGAAAGAATGATCTGGACAGGGAAGGAGCTAGGTTTCACAATCTTTTGCAGAAGCAATTTACTTTATCTTCATAAGGTTTGGTTTTATAAGTAGGAAAGAAGATTTCTATAAGAAAAGAAATACCTTTATTGGTGAAGGTTCACTTTAGAACTAGAGAGGTAGTGGAATTCCCGTGGAAAGAAAAAAATGATGAAAAAAGGAGAGAAGTTCCAACTTTCATGTCTTCAGACAGGTCCTTTTTTCCTTTAAGTTCTAGATAATAACCAAATAGAGTTATATAATCTTGCAGTTTGGGGTATCAGGGATACATCTTTGAGGTCGTTTTTTTTCTGCAAAGAATAATAGTTGCTCAAGTTCTATTCAATGCTCAAGGAGTTACTGGACATATGTGATGTGCCAAATGCGAAATCGCCCCCTCTCTAGTTCTCTGTCTAACTCTTGCGCTTTGGAGGTGTACCATGCGCAAGTTCCCACAAATGTTAATACAGGCGAAGAAGTGAAAAGAAAACTGTGTTTTCCTTAATGAAATCAATATTTCGATCTATCATTCTTTTGTTGTACCATCCGTTACCAACAAATTAACAAACGTCAGCTTGTTCTTGCTTATCCTTTTCCTTGGTGCTATCTACTAAATAGTAATCCTACATAAATCTATCAAAATCCAAGTGTTCACAGTTTTAGTAAGTTATATGATTTTTGCCGGGATGGTTATAAGTTTTAGACATATCACCATGTTGTATGGAACATTCTACTTCTTGCATATACATGATTGGTGTATTTTCTTTGATGAAATTTCTGTTACTTGATGAATGGTTATTATGGTACTTTAGAGTATTTCTTATGAATCTATACTTCCTAAAGAGACATGGATCATCCACCAAAAATAAATAAATAAATAAATCTAATGGTAGTTTTTCTATCATGCATTTTCAGTGGAGGCAACACTACAGGAATTTACTACTTTTAACATACCAGAGCTTTGGTGTTGTTTATGGGGACCTAAGCACATCACCTCTTTATGTGTTTAAAAGTACATTCTCGGGAAGACTCCGTCGATACCAAGATGAGCACACAGTATTTGGTGTACTTTCCCTGATATTTTGGACCTTCACGCTTGTTCCTTTGCTGAAGTATGTCATTATTGTTTTGAGCGCTGATGACAATGGTGAAGGTACACAATAACCCTTTTCTAACCAATGATTTTTTATTCCTGGCATTACTTCATTGTAATTCATAAGTATGGCATATTGTTCTAACTGGTTGGCAATTTTATGTAAATGGGCTGACCTTATATCATTTATCATCCTGATGAATCAGCTTATAACAAATATATCATTTAATCTATTTGCCAAAATACCATGACCTATTTTTCTCAATTTTATACGTATCTTTTTATCACATGAGGACAAATAAGCAACTCCTGGCATTTTTGTAGGTGGACCATTTGCTCTGTACTCGCTCCTCTGCAGGCATGCAAAACTTAGCTTGCTTCCAAATCAACAAGCAGCAGATGAGGAGCTATCTACATACTACAGAAATGGGTTTGCAGCTCGCTATGAATCTTCACCTTGGCTAAGAAGGTTTCTGGAGAAACACAAAAAGATCAGAACTGTGCTTCTCCTCATAGTTCTGTGTGGTGCTAGCATGGTGATTGGTGATGGTGTCCTTACTCCAGCAATCTCAGGTGGATACTACCGTTATCTTTTTGTTTAACGTTCATGGAACGCAAAGTTTTAATTATTAGCCTCTTTTGTATGTTTACCATGCTTTATTCTGCTTCTTTTCTTGTAGTCCTGTCATCTATGTCTGGATTGCAAGCTCAAGCTACTGGTTTACAGGATCGTAAGTACAACTCATCTCTATGAAATGTGTACTCATAACTTCTTAATGCAACAAAATTAGAACTCATGTGCTTGTGTGGGAGTACTATAAGTTGCAAAGTTACAGCTATCTGCAAATAACCTTCGTAAATATGTTGACAACAGAGCTTTTTCACTTTTTTATTTCTGAATGAACTCCAAGGTATACGCTTGTTTTGGTTATACTTTCATCTTATTTTGGACTTTTACTCATCTGGATGCACTTGATTTACTGCCCAGAGCAATAAGTTTTCTATGGCAAGATGCACAGCATCGTGCAAAATCTAAGGTCCGGTGTATTTTATATGCTGTGGGCCTGTGGCTGTCTCTGTTAAATTTAGCCTTTCAAATACTAGTTTGTGTGTTTTTTAAAGTTTTTCAAAGACTAGTTTGTGTTATTTTTCTGGAGATTAGATTTTGTCATTTTATATAGTCAGATTTTGTGTCCTAGTTTTCTAAGCACTAATTTCCTTTAGAAGTTGGCCCTATTATATTTCTGTGCTTGATTGCGGTACACACAATCTGTTTGCTACACAGGTTCCGTGGTACTACTTTCATGTATTGTGTTGGTTGGTCTATTTGCCTTGCAACACCGAGGAACTCAGAAGGTAGCATTCATGTTTGCACCAATTGTCATCTTCTGGCTCTTTTGCATTGGTGGAATTGGGTTATACAACATAGTTCATTGGAACCCAAGGATATACGAAGCTCTCTCTCCATATTATATTGTTAAGTTCTTCAGGACGACGGGTACAGATGGCTGGATTGCTCTAGGAGGGATACTTCTTTCTATGACAGGTTAGTTACTACCAACCTCTACGGGGGGGGGGGGGGGTTAAAATTTGTCTTTTCCTTGTACTTTTAGTAAGTAGAATACTACTAAGGATTTAAGTTTCATTTTTATTTTCCACTTTACAGGCAGTGAAGCTATGTTTGCTGACCTTGGTCATTTTACAAGTGCATCTGTCAGGGTAAGTTGATCTAGTGATGATCATCTATCTGTTAGTTTCTGCACTAGAAAATTCATACTTGCTGGATAGATCCTTTTAGGTTCTATAATTATATTTGATGGTGCAGTGCTGTGTTGCGTGGCAAAGCAACCATGAAAAAAATAAGTTTGGAAAAATAATTTGTCAAATGTTCCCTTATAAAAGAAACAGAAAATCTCATGTACTAAACAACATTTATGTGAAAATAAATTTATTTAACCTGCATATTTTAAACGGATGACAAACCCAAAAGGAACCTAGTTAGTTGTGGACCAAAATGTTGCTTGCATCTGATGTTCTCTTGTGATGGCCTATTCAGTTCTATGTCATTACAGTACTGAGGCTTCCTTCTGGATTTTAGATATGTTTCTCTTGTTAGTACTTATAATTTATGTTTGCTTAAACTATGCCTTTCTCATCTGGCAAGCTTTTTCTGTTGATCCTGTTTCTCTGTTGAAATATAACCTTGGTTTCTCCTTGTTGCAGCTAGCTTTTGTTTCCATCATATATCCATGTCTTATATTACAATATATGGGTCAAGCAGCATTTCTATCAAAGAACATCTTTCACATGCGCACAAGTTTTTATGATTCTATCCCAGGTTTTGCACTTCTCTCCATCCCTCCCTCCCTCTCTCTCTCTATGCACGCACGCAACTATGGCAATGTTATTTACGTTTGGGTTGTCATCCAGGACCCGTATTTTGGCCTGTATTTGTGTTGGCCACTCTCGCTGCAGTCGTTGGTAGCCAGGCTGTCATTTCAGCAACATTCTCTATTGTAAAGCAGTGCCATGCATTGGGATGTTTCCCCCGAGTGAAGGTTGTTCACACGTCAAGGTGGATCTGTGGGCAAATATATATTCCCGAAATAAATTGGATCCTTATGGTGCTTTGCGTAGCTGTCACAATTGCATTCCATGATATTACTCTTATTGGCAACGCCTATGGTAAGCTTGTAACAGTGATTCATGAGATTCAAGATCTTTCTTACACAGCCTTTTCGATTTTTCCAGCATTCTCATGCACTGAGAGTCTTAAGCATTGCCATGGTTTGTAATTTCAGGTATTGCTTGCATGACTGTTATGCTTGTTACTACATTCTTGATGGCATTGATCGCCATCTTTGTTTGGCGAAAGAACATAATATTTGCCCTGTTGTTCCTTTTATTCTTCGGATCCATTGAAGCTGTGTATCTTTCCTCATCCCTGATGAAGGTTCCTCAGGGAGGATGGGTCCCTCTTGTGCTTGCTTTTATATTCATGTCTGTCATGTACATTTGGCACTATGGGACAAGGAGGAAGTACCAGTTTGATCTTCAGAACAAAGTGTCAATGAGATCAATCCTGTCTCTAGGTCCAAGCCTTGGCATTGTTCGGGTTCCAGGAATTGGACTGATTTACACAGAGCTGGTGACTGGTGTACCCTCCATCTTCTCACATTTTGTCACTAATCTCCCTGCCTTTCATGAAGTCCTAGTCTTTCTTTGTGTTAAATCAGTACCAGTGCCATATGTTTCACCAGATGAGCGATACCTTGTGGGCAGGATTGGATCTAGAGCATATCGGATGTACCGTTGCATTGTTAGATATGGTTACAAGGATGTGCAGAGGGATGATGACAATTTTGAGAACATGTTAGTCATGAGCATTGCAAAGTTCATTATGATGGAAGCTGAGGATGTTTCGTCTTTAGCAAGTTATGATATCGCTAATGAAGGAAGAATGGCCGTCATAAGAACCACTGACGATTCTGGCATGTCACTGGCCATGAGAGATTTCGATGGCCTAGCCGACTCCACTATTACGAGGAGCAGCAAATCTGAGAGCCTGCGAAGCTTACAGTCCTCTTACGAGCAGGAATCACCAAGTGTAAGCCGGAGACGCCATGTTCACTTTGAGCTGCCAGAGGAAGACATGGATCAACAGGTGAAAGATGAGCTATTAGCGCTTGTGGAGGCGAAAAATGCAGGGGTAGCATATATCATGGGCCATTCTTATATCAAGGCTAGGAGGAGCTCTAGTTTTCTGAAGAAGTTTGCAATTGATGTTGGCTACTCTTTCCTCCGGAAGAACTGCAGAGGCCCATCAGTCACACTGCATATTCCTCATATTAGTCTGATAGAAGTTGGTATGATCTACTATGTGTAGTTTAATGCTCTTTTCCAAGTTCACGTGGATTTCCGGTGGCAACAAAGCACGGTGAGTTTGTGCTATGCATTGAAGCATACGAGTTAATTTAAAACTGCTTTCTTACATAGATAATTATCATTTGGATATGCACCAGTGATTTTTAAGGTATCCCATGGAAACTGTTTATAATTTCTCAACCAGATAGTTATCATTGGATTGCACCAGTGCCTTTAAGGTATCCGATGGAAACCAAATTGCAGGGAAAACGTAGGGTAGTCGAAGATCAAATTTCTGTAAGGACAACTTGAACTGAATTAAAGTCGTTTGATTAATAATCTTCTTCCTTTTTTCAGTGCTGCCTGTGAACCCCTGTGCTTTTTTTTATGTCTGGAATTCAAGCTGCGATCCCTAGGATGAAATGCTGCATCCAAGTGCTTTCGGTTTCAGTTGTTAGAGATGAAGGCGCTGTCCATGTTGATAATACTTTTTATCCCTAATGAAACGTGAGACTCGTATTAGACTATTAGCACATTTTTCTTTTGGTATATCTACATACATGCTCAGTAATTTTTCTGGGAGCGATGTAATGGAAATCATTTTCCTACGGTCGGTGTCCTATCGTATCAACCTTAGCACCTTACTTCTAACTTGTCTGCGATGAGATACAAATCTGCTTGCGATGGAGATTTTAAAACTCCAAGCCAATGAAAAAAACAATAAATTGACTCAACAAGACTTATGCTGATGTTTTCAGTGTCTGATAGAGATTTTAAAACTTTAAGCCAATGAATTAAAACTCGACGTTTGCTGATGCTTTCTTGGAAGCTGGAATGACTCAACAAGAGAAGACGAACGAAAGCCATCCGGCTTTGTGCTTTATCGAGAACATCTATGCACACTGCCAACTGTAAGGGCTATAAGAGCTTCGTCAACTTTAGCTAACACATAAGCTAAAGCAACTCTGCAGACATACGAACATCGGCACGGACTTGTTATTGGTCCTGTTATTTTTCAGCTTTTAGTTTTTGCTTTTGACTTTTTTATATAGTAACTAGCTTTTAAACGAAGCGTCTTTTCAAAATAAGGTTTACCACAGTTAATGTCTTGATGAGTCGACCACGCGAGCACCGACGAATCGACCACATTGTGGTCAGGTGCACATCTCCTCACCTCAAAGGCTGACCCTTAGTGAGTCAAGAACTCGCGAGATCATACCTAAGGAGAGTTGAGTATCCAACACTTTTTTGCACACCCACTCACGCCGCGGGTAACCCCTCCGAGAGTCAGTTAATAGGCACTTCGACGCACGTCTCATCACCTCACAAGCAACACATTAGTCCTTAGCACTTCGCGCCCCAGCGCATCCCTAGTCGGCGGGTTAGTTCGCCTAGCATTGGACAACACCCCACAATGGCTTCGCCTCTGTATGATACGGCTCAACATAAAGGGCATTCCCTCTACCAAGCTTGGCTCGATCTATTGGCATCTCCTCAATCATGCTCGTCCGTTGGATTGATCGCTTAACATCGACAAGTACCAGCACATCACCTCAGCTCGGTGTGATTAGCCTCGAGGGTCATCCCTCGACAGAGCATAGATTCGCGTTGGGCACTCCTTGCTTCATGGGCCACATCTCCAAGCTTCTAGCACCGTGTCTTGCTGGGCCAAGCAGGAAACAACTTAGCGCGTATCCCCTCACCTTAAAGTTCGGACCTCATCAGGTTAGTTTTGAGTACACTCACCGACCTTGAACACCTCGGTGTGTTGGCATGCATCGACCGCTCACGTGTCAAGATTGTTTGACATGAGAAATCGCTTGCGGATTTCTGGCCTCGAGGTTATAAGATATAGGCGTGCCAGTGTACTAAAGCACACAAAAATAAATAAACAAAATTACAGATAGGGAAAACATATATTTTATTCATTCATTTAAGAAGAACAAAATTATAGATCCCTTTATATATGTGTGCGCTCCGTAGCCTGTCTTGCGTAGTAGATCCGACATAGACGATATAGTGTCCTGGCTCCCAGGGCCTCGGTAGGCCTTCTGGTTAATTATATCTGCAGAGTAACCCACGAAAAACCTCCGATTAAGCTGCACATTGATCATTGTTTTCAATCTTCACCTTATGTTCCTCATGCAAGAGATGAATGATTAATGAAGGTATGGGCGTTGGCATTATCCATAGCCTTATTGGTCTATGGGGCCGTTGACAGCGTGGTCATCACACTTGACCTCGCCCGCTCGTGCCATTCGATCTCGTCGGTATCGAACGGACACAACGAAAGTGATTTGAAGTATGCATGATTAACGTCTAGCATGACCTATATGACAACAATGGCGGCTAGAATCGGTGTTGTAGGTATAGCCTGAGTGGAAGAATTAGCAGAGCAGGCCACGGAGGTCAAGTATCAATGTGATCGACAACCATAGGAAACCGTCCATGGTCGAGATTCATCAGAGTCACAACCCACCAAGAAACGTCTGTGGTCGAAATCCATCGGGAGATGCCTGTGGTCGAAATCCATGGTGGTCGAAACCATCAGAAGCACTTAGTTGTCAAGCATCACTATAATTGAATTCATTAGGAAATCTCCATGGTCGGAAGTCACATGGTCGAAGCTATCGGAAGACATTCGGGATCGACAACACACCGTGGCGAAACCCATCGAAAAATAGCCGTGGTCGACAGTCATAGTAGTCAACACCATCGGAACACATCTGTGGTCGAAAGTTACATGGTCGACTCCATCGGGCAACATCCGAGGTCGACAGTTATAGTAGTCGAAACCCATCGAAAGACAGCCATGGTTGAATAGTCATAGTAGTCGAAAATCCATTAGAAGACAGCCGTGGTCGAAAGCCATCAAAAAACAACTGTGGTTGAAACCCACTATGGTCGAAATCCATCAGAAAATGTCCATGGTCAAAACCCACAGTGGTTGAAACCCATCAAAAGACAGCTATGGTCGAAACCCACCATGGTCGAAAACGTCCGTGGTCAAACAGTCACAGTAGTAGAAATTCATCGAAAGACTGCTATGGTCGAAATCCACCAAGGTCGAAACCCATAGGAAACGTCCATGGTCGAACAGTCACAATAGTCGAAACCCATCAGAAACGTCTGTGGTCGAACAGTCACAGTAGTCGAAACACATCAGGAGACTGCCATAGACAAAACCCACCGTGGTTGAAACCCATCGGGTGATGTCCATGGTCGAGATCCACATGGTCGAAAGGAGTACTCGTAAAAGTACTGACGCACCATGATCATAGATCCGCGGTAAAGAAGTATGTGTACAACAGATGGTAAAGAAGCTTGACTCTGGCACATGTCGTATGTGTTCGTCCTTGGGAGGTGGTCGTAGGCGTCCATCTTTGGAAGCAATCGGAGTCTTTGGCTGCAGTAAGTGGTCGTAGCAGTTGATAGTCATATTCGTCTTTGGAAGCGGTCGGAGGCATCCGGCTCCAGCAAGTGATCGTAGATGGCTAATGGTCGTAGGCATCCTTGGAAGCAGTCGGAAGTCATCTGGCTCCAGCAAGTGATCGTGGATGGCTGATGGTCATAGATGGCCGTCATTGGAAGCGGTCAGAGGCTTCAGCTATGAAAAGCGATCGTAGATTACTAATGGTCATAGGCATCCATCTTTGGAGAGTGATAGGAGGATCCTAACTTCAGCAAGCGGTCAGTAGTGGTCGAGGACTTTAGCTTTGTGAAGCGATCGGAGGTACGCATGTCTTCAGAATCGATCAGTGGAGATAGAGGACTCCGACTCTACGAAACAATCGAAAGTATTGACTTCGGCTAGCGAACAGAGACGCCTACTCACAGGAATGATCTGAGGCGTTCGGCTTTACTAGCAGTCGAAGGGCATGACTTGGGAAGTGATCGGGGACATCAAGCTTCGGAAACGATCATCAGCGGTCGAGGACTTCAGTGTTGCGAAGCGATCAGAGGTACGCATGGCTTCAAAATTGATCGGCGGCGACAGAGGACTCCAACTCTACGAAGCAATCGGAAGTGCTAACTTCGGCTAGCGAATGGGAGCTCACGACTTCAGCAACAATTGGCAGCGGTCATGGTTGCTTGGTGACATTGCCGTCATAGCCGCCACTCGTTGTATGCATCTTAACTAGCTGCACAAGAAAGATAGGAAAGATTGTTTTTACTGTTCTTGACATAGGAGGCCATGATCGTCGCCTTAGGCCTTTCTCCAGCTCTTTCTCTGCTTAGGTCTTCCTCTTTGACTCCGCGTCTGCGTCCAGGGTGTTTGGCCTTGCGATTGCCTCCGTGTCCACCTCTGCGTCTGCGTCCGGGGTGTGCTTTCACTCCTTACAATTCTCCTCAGTGTTCGCCTCCACGTTTGCGTCCGAGGATTTCCTCTTCCTCCCCTGTGTACATCCATGCCTCTCCTTTTATAGGCTCGGGAGGGGGCCGTAGTTGCCGTATACGGCTCCAACACCGTGTCAGTTGTGCTGTTTAAATCAAAGATAAGATTCCAATTGAGATAAGATTCATGATTGACTACAGATTAGTTACCTTCCCGGATTCTGCTTTCACCTCGGAGGTTTGTTGAGTGTTATCTCCAACTGGATGAGGATACAGTGCAACCATGTCTTGCTGTTGATGATCTACAACCGCTATTGAATTGCACAACGTGTCGTATCGGTTTGATCAACGTATCGTAATCGTGACCGAAGAACGTGCTCGACATCCAGATGGTCGAAGATGTGGTCGCAAGAATGTTCGTAGCGGGTGCTCGAGCAGGCGTGGTCGTAACAGCTATTTCAGGGGTGTAGTAACAATGATATCTTGGTTAGTGACTACTATTCAAATGCAGGATGGTTTATAGATTTAGGAGTTGCTTTTGGATAGATGATCTAGAACAACGGGAAGATACGCTCCACAGACTGGAGGAAGTGAGTCTTCATTTGGCTCATGACCACATCAAATTGTGTTTGGAAAAGAGGGTGTTATACTACCAGATCTCTTTGTAGACATATCGCTTTTGGTTGGATGATAAGCAGGAACAAGAAAAGGAAAAGGTCTATTTTACATCCTTAACTATGGCATCGGTTTGATTTTCAGCTCTCAACTCTAAAACTATTTACCTTTCACCATTGAACTCTCAGTACCGGTTCAAAACACTTTCTTATCCCAAAATCATCATGGTTTTAGCTGACATAACACCTACGTGTCAAAATTTCATTGACATGGAGTCCATGTGGACAAAAATAATTGAGTCCACAAAGCTAAGTTGGCAATGTATATGTGTGTACACACACATATGTATGTGTGTGTGATATTGTGCTCTTGAAATTACATACACCCACTCATCATATACCACTTATATGTATGTGTTGTACTCCATTACCATTTTAAATATACTCTAATAATAATTTTAAGATGGTCCAAAGTGAATTACACAAAAAATATCATTGAAGTTCGCTATTTTTTTTTTTTGCATAATTGATGTATATATTTCTTTTATATATAGAAAAATGATATATAGCGAAAACTAAGGGCCCCAATGAAATTTTTTATGCAATTCACATTAGAGTATCTTAAAATTACTATTTGAATATATTACAAGTGATAAAGACGTATATCACATTCATTTAAGTGATATATCCAATTTGTGAGTATGTACTACCGGGAATAAAGAAAAGACTTCACACACACACATGTAGGCATAGGCACACACACACACACACACACACACACACACACACACATATATATATATATATATATATATATATATATATATATATATATATATATAGGAAAATTACGTAAGGCACCATGGTGTCTAGGCACCCACATCCGATACACGTGTATTATTGATATTTTTTGAGTTTGGGTATGAAAATATTTTATACCCTTGATATATTTATGGTAAGTAAGTTTTGAACTCAGTTCAAACTAGTTTAAACTACTTTTGAGTTCAATGCGACTACAATGAGTATATACCATAAAAATAGTTCAAACTAATTAAACTGAAGTTGAATTTAATTTTTTGAGTTTGACATCTCAAATATACTTTTTATGGGTATATGAAGATACCCACATCAAACGTTATAATCTCAAAGCAAATCAACGGGTATTGATATTGGTGCCTAGGCACCATGGTGCATGAAACACTGTCCTATATATATATATATATATATATATATATATATATATATATATATATATATATATATATATATATATATATATATATATATATATATATATATATATATATATATATATATATATACATACATACATACATACATACATACACACACATACATATATATGACCAATATACCTAAATGCATTCATACAGGTACACATGTATTTGCATACATATGCACACATAGACACTACAACTGACAGTGCATACCAAACCATCATTTTCTACGACTTTCTATGATCACACGAGAGCAACAAATATATAGTTCTGACTTACATAAAAATATTTCAGTATTTCTTCAGCTTGTATTTTTCAGCTATTTACAATAAATAATCATTCTTGCCACTAACACGTCCTAAATATGGGTAATTACAGAAATACATCTATCAACTAAGCATGACTACCTACCATATTCTATATTACAAAACCACTGTAATGCTAATAAAACGCTAACGATAAATTAAACGTGTTGTCTGTATGCGAACGAAGCATATATTTTTCTGAAGGTTTTACACATTACATAACAACATACTACCCTAAATACCTGAGCTGCCCAAATACCAATACATGACCAATATGCCTAGTATTGGGCTGCATCTACAACGGGATGTACATTTTAATTTCCGGAAACAAGTCCTCTGTTGACTTGATGCACATAAACCGCACAGGTTAGGCATCGACATCGTATACTACACCTAATATGACTCACAAGAATTGACACACTGAATTCAATCAAGAACTAAGATGCATTGCCATTGGCTATAGTCTATTGCATGCAACATAACCAGAGTATCCGTATGTGTTAAAATTTTGATCAGAAGAAAACGCACACATCGTAAATAAACGGAGAGAACACAGAAGAATTTCTAAATTTCTTTATTCTCTTATTTGCTCCCCCTCTTTTTTGCTTTTCTTACAAAACTGGCTACAAGCCTCCTCAATATATAGGCTAATAATGTTCTACTAGTATACGTATTCGGACTTTAAGTTTGACATAACTTCAATTTGAGTTACACACGGAGACGGGCTCTACTACGTTTTGAACTCTAATTCAAGATTATTTCTAACAATCTCCCCCATAAATAGCTAGATCAATGTGGTAAGTTACATGGATTCAACAGATGTGATTTTGATTCTTTTCCCCTATTCTGAACTATTGTAAACTGGCTACAAGCCTCCTCAATATATAAACTAATAATGTTATACTAGTATACGTATTCGGACTTTAAGTTTGACATAACTTCAACTTGAGTTACACACGAAGACGAACTCTACTACGTTTTGAACTCTAATTCAAGATTATTTATAACAATCTCCCCTATAAATAGCTAGGTCAATGTGGTAAGTTACATGGATTCAACATATGTGATTTTGATTCTTTTCCCCTATTCTGAACTATTGTAAGCTGTAAAAAGTTGATGCAAACCAACCACACTCAACTGATGACACAGGCACACGGCAAATGAAAGCATTTTATCTTTTCAAGAGAGAACACTCCCAACTCACACTTTGTTTAATCATGCCAAAGGAGCACAACAGCAGTTCAGTTGCCTGAATCAATTTGTCATTTTTGGGTGGATAATGCTGAATCGATCGCACTGAATAGGTGCATTTGGAGGGGAAATTAACAAACCATCATGTGCTTTTGTACAGCAAAAGCACTCAACAATGTAAAAGTACCTTATAATAGAGCGACGAACATGGATATTGTAATGGCTTGGCAAGGTAAGAGCAATAACTAAACATGATATATACCATTATTACAAAACTAGGGCGAAGTTGTCTCCATCTAAATAGGGGTTTAGGGACAACTGATCATTGCTTGAACAAATACATTGTTCGGTACTTGTTGGCCATTAATCAATTCCAGCCAAGAGCACAGAAACACAGCAAGCTGATACTGGAGAGCAGAAGAACCAGTAGTTGGGCATTTGTCCATCTTGATTATTTCAGTGTACAGATGGGTGCCTAATGTATCTCTCGACAAACTACCAAGGCGGATTTAGAATAAATCAAAGTAGACTATTGTGTCCTTGGCCATGATTAGCAAGAGCAGCTTGAAGTATATCAAAGCCCACTTTCTGGTGATCTCGTGGTGCACATAGTCCAGAAAGATCTCCTTGTGGAACATGTAGACTTGATGGAATACTGACATGACCAGAAGAGAAGTACTGAAGCTGTTCTTTGACACAAGAAGCAGAGACGGGATAATGTAAAATGTAACTTTTGTTAATAGCTCAGACCTCCTCACTTTCAAGCTTTCACTTGTCAATGGACTGTTTCTGGGTTTGGCAACAGTTGTTTCTAATGGGCTGAATGCTGTAACCTCCAAGGCTCCCTCCTGTGTTTTCAGTGCATCAGATTGTGCCATCCCAGCAATTGTCTTGGGCGATGTCTGTGAGATCCACAAGAAATAAGAAACTTTGAATGCATCTAGCATTTTCTGGTGGGAACTGAGAAAAGAAACTAACAATCACAGAAACCCTATATAACTGACACTGGGGACACCGAACACACCTGCACCTGCTGAACAGAAGATCCGTTGGATGCTCCAGTAGAAAACCAACGAGGTAACACTTGTGTGCCAGTTAGTCGAGATGTCTGCTCACATCCTAGAATCTGTTTTGCATACCACAAAAATAAATTATTAGTAGTACAATAAAATCATGTATCGAACGATACAATGATGAGAATAGTACGTATGAACAACAAGTTCATTAAAAATGTACAATGTGGTTCTCTTAAAAATGAAGTTTGCCAAATATTAATGATCACTGATCAGTCAAGCAAACCAAATGTACCATTGGTCTTTTAGTCTTTCATTGGAAATACGCGTAGATAATTGGATAGAACAGACTCATAAACCATGCATTTAGAATCCTACTCTCTGTGCCAAGTAAAAGCAGGCGTGTACTAGTGTACAACAGTGTTGCTTGTTTTCCAGACAAGATGATAAATACAGGCCTTGTTTTTTTTCAGCTTTTAGCGTCTGCTTTTGACTTTTCTACAGTAACTAACTTTTAAACAGGGTGTCTTTTCAAGATAGGATCTACTAGTTAATTATAGTACATACTGTACCGACTTCATTTATATCGACAAAAATCGCACGTGAGTTTCTGTTACTCTGTAATCTCTCGCACGAACAGCCCAAAAGCCACAAACCGCAGCCAAAAGTTATAAGTCTCAGCCAAAAAGAACAAGCCCTCAGTTTCTCCTTTATATTTTAGTTCTCTACAGACCACAGAAGAACAGCTACCATTGACCAATGCATATGAAGCTTGCTTAACGCAACATCAATGAAGTTCACACCAAGTATAAGCCTGTTCTTTTTGGCTTTTTAGCCGGCTTTTAGCTTCAGCTTCTTCCATCAATCATTATTCATTAGACTAATAAGGCTCAGCCCAAAAGAACGCTCCCTATATCCTATCTACACCAATAGGTAGTCAAATAGGCAACATATAGTACATATAATAACTCACAGAATTCTAAAGGTGTGGCTACTAATCCTAGATAATTCTGTCAATGTTGTTGGATCTGTAATTGAAAAGATAATAAGCACTAAACAGATGGCACCAATCAAAAGTACCTATGCCCACAAGGAAGTATTGCATAATCATTATCAGCAGGAATCACCCGTCATCGAACCATGTTAGCATGGCAAAACATTACAAAGAGGGTCTTCAGATATCTGTGAAGGCATGGAGCATTCTCCAATCGGCCACTAGTGCAGGTTGGAATTTAAGTGAAACACATTTCCAAAACAAACTAAAAGAAAAATGATTTTTTGTTTATGTAAAATTGCAAATATACCACTAAAGTTTCATTCACCGGCTACATCCCTAACTCAATTCATATCTATTCACTCCTCAGCCAAGTAGAACCCCAATCTCGGTGAGTGTTTGTCAACCCTACTCATTGTTTTGTTCAGTTTTGATAGCCAAATTTGATGACTTTGTCGATGCAATGAGTCAGCGCAAAGGCAAAGGCAAAGTGGCCGCTAGTTCACTTTCCATCCCATCATAACCCGCAATGAGCTTGATGAGGCAGACTCATGCTCTACTGGCTACCGTAATCCCAACCTTTCCTGTTTCTCCCACCAGCCAGGCACAACGTTTCCTTAATTTTCCCTCATCGTCCACCATGATCTCCACGAACCCACATTACAACTAGATATAAGCATAACTAGAATTACTAACGACAAACCTCTTTCCATTCATCAAGTCTATAAGCTAGCAATCTAATAATCCCCCCGAAACTACACTAAGCGTACGCAACCACCTAAGATAATGTAAAGAAAACCCTTAAACTGAACGGAATCAGGCATTCCGATAAGAATATCAGATCGAGCACGCACGACTAGGGCAAATCGCTTACAGCCCATGACCCCAAACATGTCGGAGAAAATTGTATTTTTGCCATCCCAAACAATGGGCTTCGCAACTTTACCCTCCCAATCGTTGGTTTCGCAAAAATGCCATCCAAAACATTTGCTTCTTGTTTTCTTTGCCATTTTCTCTATTTCTCTCCTTTTCCTTTCTCTCCTATAATCAGCCATGCAAAAAGATAAATCTACCCTTAGACTTGTGGGAATGAGTTACAGTTATAGATCTACGCAATTTTCTCCAACATCACAGTCGTTAAGAAGCAAAGTTCTCAAGCTATGGAACATTGGGAATTCCAGGGATTCCTCATCTAGCAATGCCTGAAATATAGGAACGGGGAAAAATTTTCAGTTAGTGCATGCCGACATGGATTACCCATCGCTATAGCTACGAGTAAGGAGCAGTCCCTTCATGTCGTGCGTTTTGTACTTGGAATGAATAGATCTATGAATGATTGAATGCATGCACTAAATCCCATAGTAACGAATCTACAAGCTGTTGAGCTTATAGGTTCACGATTCAACAATCAACACTGAGCTCATAGTCATAAGTAGATTTCTTAACTGTAACTTATTCCCACAAGTCCAAGGGTAGATTTGTCTTTTTGTGTGGTTGATTATGGGAGTGAAAAAGGAAAAAGAGAGAAATAGAGAAAATAGCAAAGAAAACAAGAAGTAAATGTTTTGGATGGTATTTTTGCGAAACCAACGATTGGGAGAGTAAAGTTGCGAAGCCCACTGTTTGGGATGGCAAAAATACAATTTTCTCAACATGTCGCGGCTGATTTGATCCAAACAGCCACTTCGGTTGACAAAATCTGTACATCTCGAGGGAGGGAAGGGTGGAGTGAGGGAGAGGTGAACCTTTGAGAGGCCGAGCGGTGAGCCCACCGCCGGTTGCCGTGGCGACGGGGCGGCGGCCGGATCACGAGGGAAGGAGGAGAGCGTGCGGAGCCACCGGGCGCCGCGGCGGCGGCGGCGCGCGCGTCGGCGCGGGATAGGCGAGCGCTAGGGCTTTGGATCGGTTCAGGAAACGCGACGCCATTCGCAGCAGCAAATCCCTCGTTCCCACTTACGGTGCGGTATGCAGACGTAGCGCGGCACGGCACGGGCACATCCGGACATAGCCATTTAGTCACGGTCTGTTTGGACTATTACTTAATAGATGAGGTAGAATGATCTAGGTTTTAGTAGGATATAATTGGATGGAATGATGCAATAGATGGGATGGTATATGTTATTGTTTAGTTAGTGGAACGAGGGGAACGAGGGTGGAAGAGATGAGCTAATTTTGTGTTTGATTGGGTGGACAAAGGTGAATGAAATAGGTTAGGGTAACCCTAGTGAGATTACTTTCCATATAAGGGGTGTTCAAAGCCATTGAAACTGTTTCACAATCAGAGAACAACTCTCCTTCCTATCATATGGATCTCACCCTCCAGAACAAACATAGCATTCACCGTGTCAAACACAAAAGCCAATTCAAATTCGAACAAACAAAGGTGCTGTTTAACTGCTGGTCATGCTTGGTGAGTGCTTTTCGTGCGTCATGCCAACTCTAAAACATAAAGGAAAAGAAACTTGCATAGTAGTTCATACATCATAGTAATTGCAACAATACTAGTAGTACACATACATCTCAACTTTACATTCTTCATAAATTATGGTCAAGCTATTTGAGAAAGAGCTAATGCAGTTAGACACATGGCATCAAATTTGAGAAATTCAATTAATTTCTTCATACCAAAGAAAGTACAATAGAAATATAATAGAACCATAGCTTACAAATTTGCAACATAGAGAAATCTGATAACCTGAATATCCGAAACAGTGAAATATGGTATCTCAAATTTCACTCATATCAGTGCCTTTCATCTGGGGGCTGCTTCTTCCGCAGTAATACTTGGCAGACTAAATTCCACTTCCTAATAGAAATGTAATTCCAGAATCAACTTATGATGAATTGCAATGTTCAAATAACAATGTTCGAACAGCACAGATGGTAGGCAATGACATGCTACAAATTCAATCAGGTAATCTTCCTCTGCTTGAGCTCCCTGCTCTCCTTGAGATCAGCCTGCATCTTCTTGTCCACATTTGGCTCCATCAAGAACACCTCAGGAGGTCACTCACAATTGGCCCTCTCTTCTACAAGAACAAGCAGATTAAGCAAAATTTAGCAATGGCATCATAGCTAGGTTACCAAGAACTCGATGAGGAAGGAGAATTGAAGCTTGCCTCAACGAGGCCATGGCCGAGGAATTGCCAGTGCCAGGTCCAGCAGAAGAGCTGCATGGCCATCATGACTTTCCAAGCGAGCGCGAAGCCGAGGCGAGCACGAAGCCGAGGTGAGCAACACGTGCACGGCGGCATTCACCGAGTGGCGGTGCTGCCTTAGAACCCCAAGCAATACTCCGATCACGGCAAAGGTAAGGCACCCACTCGGAAGGATAGCAAGCCTAGGTGGTGCCCACTTCACAAGAAGGAGGGACACAACCTTCTCAATTGCTGAGTTTTCCAATGAAAACTCGAAGATTACTATTCTGGCAAGGGACCACTTCCCACGCTAGATGAGGTGGGGCAGTCGAGTGGTTGAAAGCACTCAGACGAGTATGAGGACATACCTTTTCCAAGATCTAAAGCACACGATTGAGCATATTAACGTAGGTTCATCTGCATACAAGTCAAAGTGATAGTATAAGGCTATCGAATGAGAGGTAAACTCCATCAACCCATCCCTTGTCAATAATCTGCCTAAGCGGTCAGAGGTCACAATCTCTTTTGAGAAGAATGACTGTCTGGTCCCTTCGACTCAACCCAATCAATTTTTTATCATGGTTGAGCCCACCATCAATAATTGTTAAGTGAATCATATGTTGATTGATAGTGGTAGTTCTTTAAATATTTTATTTGTTAGTGCTCTGGACAAGATGCAACTCCCTCATACCAGAATAAAACCAGTACGATATTCATTTCATGGAATCATACCAGGATCTTCAGCTAAGCCCATTGGTCAAGTTTCTTTACCTGTTACGTTTGGATCTTCGAGCAACTTCAGGACAGAGAAAATCTCCTTTGATGTGGTCGACTTCAACACGGCGTATAACGCTATACTTGGACAACCAACTCTGGCACATTTTCTGATAGTCATTCACTATGCATATTAATGTCTTAAGTTACTAGGTCTCAAGGGAGACATCACAGTTCGATGTGATAAGAAGATGGTGCCGACATGCGACTGCAAGTCCCTCGAGATGGTCGGCCAACTATTAACTCAAGAAGCTACCAAGGTAGTGCCTTCGAGCAAGCACTCGAAGCCAAAGGCCATGCCAAAGCCGAACAAAGAAGTCAAGGCAGTTCCTCTGGACCCAGCGGAGCCTTTGAAGACTATTCACATCGGGGTTACTTCCAACCCCGCATAGGAAGACGCCCTCGTCACTTTCCTCCTAGCAAACACAGATGTGTTCACATGGTAGCCATCCAACATGCCCGGGGTCCCTAAAGAGGTGATTGAGCACATGCTAGCTTTACGACCCCATAAGAAGCAAGTAAAATAGAAATTACGGATAATTGCACCAGATAGATGAGAAGTTATTAGATCGGAATTGGATAAGTTACTCAAAGCAGGCTTTATAAGAGAAGTCCATCACTCAGAGTGGTTGGCCAATTCTGTAATGGTTAGGAAGTCTAATGGTAAGTGGCTCATGTATATAAGCAATACTAATTTAAATTAAGCTTGTCCAAAAGATCATTTTTTGATTTAAATTAAGTTCAGAACTTACTACTTATTTCCTCTTGTAAAGCCTTGGCTGTAGAGTTGGTCTTCACAAGGTTTATTGATAAATCAACGTTATCCATCTTCAGCTTCCATGAGTCGGCCTTCTCGTTGTCAAGAGCAACAGCTAAGAACTCTGCGTCTAGCTTGGACTTACCAGGGTTAAAAGCAGACATGAAAGGCTGGACATTGTGGTCGAAATAAAATTCGACTACGCAAGACAGTAACTCACAATGCTGCTATCCTTTTGGAGAGTTTGGCATTTTCTTATTGTAGAAGCCTGATTTGTCTGTGGTATTCAGCCATAGTTGCCATTTCTTCTAATGCTCTCTAAATAAAGAAGGATAGTGAGAGACAAGAAAAAACAAGTACGAATACTCAAGTTCTCAATACTTACATTCATGCTCCAACGAGAAAATTGCTGAGTACCCACCTGGAATCTTTGAGTTGGTCATGCTCTTTGATCTTGTCCCACCACACCTTCTTAAGACGTTTGTCGTCAAACATGTACCCCTTACTCGGAAGTTCTTTGGGGTATAGGACTTGGATCAGAGCTCGATTAGAAGAAGATCCCACTGCAAAGGTAGGGTTAAAAAATACAGAGAAGAAGTTAGGTTATTCTTCTTCTCTTCTCGCTGTATCTTCTCGAGAGTGAAGAGAAGCATCCACGATGATTCCCTCTTCGCTGCGGTGGTCAGAAGGATTCCCAACCTCTTGACCAAGTATTTCAACCCCATCTTTTGCTGCTTGCATTCCAGTTGTTATGACTGCTTCTGTGGTCGTAGTCTTTGCAGCTCTGGGCGTAGCCTCTGTTGCTATAGTGGTCATGTTCTCGACCACCTTCTCTATCGCTTCCTCGACTGCGGGCAGAGCCATAGGGGGCTTCTTCATAAAAGCATCCTTGAGCGATGGAGAAATCAGGCTAAAATTGCAAAGAATGAGTTGGCATTTGAGAAGAAATAAAGGTAAAATGCAGTATTTGTACTTTTATTTTCATACCTCAATGTCGTAGACTTAAGCATAAATTTAGAAGAAACTATTCCAGAGATTGGTTTCTTCGATTTCTTCTTTTCAACCACTTCTGGTCACAAAGGAATGACAATTTTTCAACCATCTCTGGTTAAGGGTCTTGGGTACCTTCGACCACATTTGATCAAAAGTCTTGAGCAATATTCATTGCTCTTTCTCCTTTTTGTCCCTCTTGGTGATCGATACCGGATTTGACCACCTGAAGGATTGTCTCCTTTTCGATGATAGGTGTTGTAGACACAGTAGTCTCCTTCACAAAAGATACAAAATTTTTCCAATTTTTCTTTTTGAGTTACTTGATAAAGTCTCGAGAAGTGCCTACTGAATGAGTTTCGGCATCATAGTAGAACGGTACCTTGATCTCAGGAGTTAGTTGCTCAAGTACAGCAGCTCCTAGCTCACTTGTGGTATTCATGTCCGCAAGAAACTATTGGATGGGGGCGCTCGGACCAACAGGGGGAAGGACAGGAAGTGGAATAGCAGCACTTGTGCTCCCCTTATCCTTATCGACTACTTTCACCAGTCGACATCTCTTGGCTGGAGGAGTCTTTGTTTTCTTCACCTTTCTTCCAACGACCATCAGTTCGACCCCTTGGTAGTCCTGACGATTGTTTTTGCCTACATTCTGTAAAGAGGAAAAGTAACTATTTAGTCATTTTCTATGACTGTGTAGTCCCAAAGATGAGATCGTTTATTTTGATTACCTTTAGGTGTTCCTCTCTCTCTCTCTCTCTTCAGTAGAAACATCTACCAAAATACGAGGAGCTTCCATCTCAAGCGATGGAACCTTCTCGCAAACGACCTTGACCTAGGAATTGATTTCCTGCAAATCAAGGTCTATTCATACAGATATGGTGGTCGATACAGAGTACTTAGAAGAAGTATTCTAATTACAAATACGAGTACGAGTGATACTTACCGTTCTCGTAATCCCTGGTTGGATCCGAGGCACCCGAGTACATCCACATGAGATGTGCTCATCGCTTCAAGGGGCTGATTCGACACATGATGAAGTCCTTCACCACATGCCAGCCCGTAAAACCCTTGTCCCTTAGCTCTTTGATAGCTGAGATGTAAGGGGCAATTCGTGTGAGGTCCTTGGGGGCTGAATTCCAGAGTTTGTTCTTCTCTACAACCTTCTCCACGAAAGAAAAGTTGTCTTCTCTGGTTGTCTCCTAGTAGAACCACCGCCTTTTCCATCCCGATCATGAAGACCGAGTGAACATCTGGATGTATAGCTCCGTCTTACCGTTGTGGAGTTTCATAGCACAGCTCCCAGAATTCCAATCTGCAAACTCATCTTGTAATAATACTGGAAGAGCTCAAAGTTCGGTGGGATCCCCAAATACGCCTCGCACAGGTATATGAACATGCTGAGCATTGTGATCGAATTGGGAACCAAGTTCACCAATTCGACCCCAAAATACTTGAGCACTATGGTGAGGAAGGCGTGAGCAGGGAGGTGAAGCCACACTCGCAGTAGGCCTAAAATACCAAGATTTCTCCGATTTGTCCTAACGACAATTTTGTCCAGTGGCTTCAATCCATCTGATGAATCACTACGGAGGAATCTTCTCAGCATCTTCCAATACCTTCAATTTCGCATCATCCACCGCCCAGTTAGATGATGACTTAGTCATTTTCTCAAGTGATTGGTGTGGATCTGGAAGAGATTGAAGGAAGAAGATAACCTAGTCGGTGATGGAAGACTCGAAGCAGATCAGAGCAAAAGGGAAAAGTAAGGAGACTGAAAGTTACTCTGCGGTAAGCTTCTATAACCGTAAGAGTCATTTACCAGTCTCGAAAGCCGAACGGGTATATCAGGAACTGATCTGGCGGACAAATCAGTGAAAATCAATTGGAATTCTTCTTTTTTGAAGTTTGTTTGTCTTTACAAATCAAGCAAAATTACCTTATTGACCAAGATCAATTCGTCATAAGAGAGTTGAAAAAGTTTTGCTTTTGACCAATTCTTTATCTACAACCTTTGTTTCTCAAGTAAGTTACTTTCACTTGAAATTAGGGGGTTATATGATGATAATTAATTCTTAAATTATTATGTCATTATATTATCTGAATATACTCCTTATCGATAAGGGAGAAATTTCATAAAGTGCTCGTAAGTCTTTCTAGGACCACGTAGTCGTAAGCTCTGCTATGATCGCATACTCATAAGTCTTATGAGCACACAGTTGTAAGTTATTTTATGACCACACTGTGGTCGTAGATCTTCTTACAACTAGTTTATCTCCGATCAACTTGTCCAACAACATTCTGCTACATTGTAGGGTATCTGACAAAGCGGTTAGAATGTGAATTTATCCATGATAACCGCACATGATTTCTCTCTATCAACAACCGCTGCACGATAAACATGCCACTACATCTCTCTGATAACTATCGTCGGATGATTATCGCCTGAAGCGTTGATGTGTCTTTTGGCGCGAGACAGCGACCGTTGCTTTATTAACTATATATAAAGGTTAATGCCAGAGGGAGATGGGCAGATGATAGGAGATTAGGAGATAGTACTAGACATTTCGTATTTCTCTCAATTGTAATCATTTTCTTAGCAATAGCTACACATGACGTAGGGTTATTATTCTCCCAGGAGAATGCCCAAATCTGTATAAAAAAATTCATGTATCTGTAATCTGTATGTTCATACACTGAGTCTTTTAGACTTTCTCCGAATCCAAACAAACCATACGTAAGATCGATATTGAAACATTGATAAGGCTAATATATTGTCAAATTTTCTTGGGGCGATATTGTTAGATATATTCTGCTAGGTGTATCATGCATGCTCCTAAAAGGAGAGAATAATATCAATGGTTTACCTCCATATATTAAAGGCCAATTCAACACGATCTTCACAGATCTTATGAGAAAAAGAAGGCAGATAGGGCAGTTACTACATGCTTAATTACTTCATTTTTTTTAGCAATAGGCTTATTCTACCGACATCCATAGGGTACCAAGGGATCCCTTTATTCTTTGAGTGTCTATTTGGCGTTGGAAATTCATCGCTCAGTTAATCCTGCCGATTTATTCCGACCTCGACGCGGAAATTCCTCATGCTGTCCTGGGGACACGTCGAAAATACAAAGTAGGCCTTTAAACAAAGGGGTTTTAGGCCAATGGCATCCGAAAATGTGCTTCGTGATGTCCACTCCTAGGGGTATTCTTTGTCGTACCAAAATGGGGAAAAGGAAGCAATTAGGAAGCAATTAGGGTGGATCCAAACGTAGCTTATTAGGAAACTTAACACCACCATTAGAAGCAGCTCTCTCAAAAAAAGAATCAACCAGAAGTAGTTTTAACTTAACACCACCATTAACTTTTCTAGATATGGTAATGTTCGTTCTCAACTCTTAATCAAATGGCAGGCAGTGGACCAGTGTGTCTTTGGATGCATTCAATACTATTGGTGTGGGCACCCGTATTGTCGGACTAAGACCAAAGTTTGATTTCAACCAGTTGTGCGTATAGTAATCGGTGCTTTATTGTAGATATCCATGATTTATACATCATCTTCTTAATTAATTAATTACTCACTTTGTTCTTTTTTACTTAACTTTATAATATTCATACCGTCAAACTTGACCAACAATAGGTTTAAAACTATCTAAATTGTCTATATAAAATTTATATTATTAGATTTGTCGCTGAAAATACTTTTATAATATTATTAGTACATCTTAGTGTAAAGTTATAAAAAGTAGCTAGCAGCCAAAATCGCATCTTAAAAACTATGAAAAGTCAAAAACGTTAAGTAAAAAAGAATAGAGAGAGCATCTCAAAAGATTAGTAGCTTCCGCTTTAAAATTCATTTTTACTTATTTGAAACATCATATAAAAAAACCATATCATATACGACTTCATTTCAAACAATTAGCTGTAACTTTATTTCAAACAATTAGCTGTAGAATGTTGGCCCCTCCCAAAAGCAAAGATCACAAAAGTACAAGAACCTCTTAACAGAGAACATCCCTAGTTAGTCGCTCCATTAGTTATCCCCCTTTCACCTCATAGCTATTCCCCAATTGCACCGGCCATCTCCTCCTCTTTTGCACAGTTGCAACGTCATCTATAAATAAGCTCGTTAGCTCACAACCATCATACATAGCACACACAACAGAATCCAAGAAGCAAAAGCCTAGCTACGCCATCGATCGAGCAAGTGAAGTGAGAGATTCAGTTAAGACAATGGCGGACAGGGTGACGAGGCTGGCGTCGCAGCGCGCGGTCGTGATCTTCGGCACGAGCAACTGCTGCATGTGCCACGCCGTGAAGACGCTCTTCTCCGAGCTCGGCGTGAACTGGACGGTGTACGAGCTCGACAAGGACCCCAAGGGGAAGGACATCGAGAGGGCGCTCGCCCGCATGGTCGGCCGGAGCCCGCCCGTGCCGACCGTCTTCATCGGCGGCAAGCTCGTTGGCCCCACCGATCAGGTCATGTCGCTGCACCTCGGCGGCAAGCTCGTGCCGCTCCTACGTGAAGCCGGCGCCCTGTGGCTCTGAGACAGTGATGCCTGAATGCCTGATGCGTACGCACAGTATGTGATCACAACTTTGAAGCCAGCTAGCTAGTGAAGTAGTGATCAGCTGATCATATATATAAATATATAATGCGTGCAGCTACTTAATTTTCGAAAGGTCATCAAATTAACAGCCATGGTCTTTCACTTGTCCCACTTGTTATTATATATGGAAAGAATGCTTTGTAAGCGATGGCTGCTCTGAGCAAGATAAAAACTAGGTCTTGTATCCATAGTTATGTTTATCTTCTTGTTGCTTTGATGCTTTGCTTTACCTGGTTGTTGTGATAAGACCGTAAGAGAATCCACAATATAATTAAGGCTGATATGTGTGTGTGTGTGTAATTACGGAAAATGTCAATTTGCATAAGCTTTTTGGGCCGTTTACTGCGCTCCAAAAACAAAAAGTGCAAATATGTCGGCTAATGCTGTTCCTCAAATTGTTTAAGCTAGCTAGCTAGTTTCAGTGAGCTCAATATTGTATGACTGTATGAGTGCTGAAGTCACACAATTAATTAATGCAAGACATGGATTTGAGCGGTTCGAATGAACCTTCCAAAAACCACTGCCATGGCATATCGTATCATGGGCTAGCTTTTTTCTTGCCAAAGCTAGCTTCATGCATGTAATTAATCATGCAGGAAGTCGAAATCATTAGAGCTAGCAGAAGTGTATATTCCGGTAGTAAAATTTTGCAGTAAGCTTAAAATTTTCATGTCGAAATCAACATTTTTCAAATTACTTTGTTGCCGGCAGTCGTAGGCATTGCCAAACGCTGCATTACAGTGCTTAACTAAAGTCAAATTCGGTCAAATATGCAGGGGAAAGCTACCTAGCGAACAGGAGAAAAAGGAATGCCCTGAGGTAGGTACGGTAGGGTGGGGCCTCTATCTTCCTTGTCATCGTTGAAGATTAATCCAACGGTGTCAAAGGCCTAACAGTCGGTGACATTACCCTTGGATGCAATGGTTAAGTGAAGAATGAAATGATCAAGGGCATTGGCAGTAGCTAGTTCCAGTTAATATAGTGAATTAGTAGATACGTAGTGTGCCTGGCAACTTCAGAGAAGAAATATAACATGTAATGCTTTCATTTCTGGAGACATTACGGAACCGCAGCCATACAAAATGAACAGTTACGACGTTCTGAACAAGAACGATTATCACAATAGCATAAGCTTCCAACAAAGAACCAATTTTTATTACAATATATGGTTATCACCAGTTTAGATAGCGGGCGTGCAAGCCCACAAACCACAATACATTACAAAAAGATCCCAGACGGCCTAAGCGAGTCTACGACCTAAGATCAATCCTCTTCAGGGAAGACTGGTTCTTCAGGAGCTTCTTCCTCCACTGGCTCATCTTGGCTCCATTGGCCTTCTATTGTTGGTTTAGCAAGTCATGAGTACAACTGTACCCAGCAAGTTATAAGGGTAAATCCTGATTTACTATTTGCAAGGATATTCAAGGGTGGGAATATATTGGTTTTATTACATTGAGTGGATGCAATTTTATTTGCAAACAAATAAAGTTAAAACATTTCTCCTTAAGATCAGGGAGTTTTCTGTTATCAGATAAAGTTTCACCATTAATCATATTAACAACATCATAAACTCTACTTATGCCTCATTGTTGGAATCACCCAATTAACATAGCTTCATTAACCGGAAGCACGGCGTATTCGAATACCATTAGTTCACTCTGCAAAGTTGCTCAACTTTACCCACACGATTCCTTAACTCCCGTGACAGAGTTAAGAAAGTCAGGTCGTTTCACTGCTCAATTCTTTATGTAGGCTCTACCCGGTAGAATCACTCATTTAGGCCAAAACTAAACCTAACTCCCCTTGCCGTTTGAGTGACCACTACCGTTATTAGGTACCCGCAGCATATCTAACGCCCCGGCATACTGTCATCTCATCTCCTGTAGAGTTTCAATCGAATTGAGCAGCTACTAAACCAGTGTTGACAGGTTAACTCCTATGGTTGAGCATTCACTGTGTCTTTTACTTAGCATAAGGTTCTTGTCCTTACATTTTTCACCTGAGTCATCCAACCACAAACTTCCACTGTGCTTAACAACACTAACTACCACCATTCCAAACCAGCCTCCACCCTAGGGTAAGGTCGTGGACGGAGATCACATCGTGATTTTTCACAGCACACCCTCACCCTAGTACCAATTTTCCCTAAGGTAAGGTCGTGGACGGAGATCACACCATGATTTTCCACAGCGCACCCTTACCTTAGTACCAGTTTTTAAATGTTACCGGCCAACAGCCAAGTCACTTAGTAGTACAAAATGTTGAATGTGATGATTCATGAATATTTGTACCATATTTTATGTAGTACTAAGGCTGTCAAGGTCAACATGGCCACCAATCAAGGCGGGGCATTTTCCAGTGGTAGGATTTATCTAAATAGCATGCCATTCTAAACATTTGATTTTAAGCAAATAACATTTAACAATTATCAATAATGAAATTACATTAATTAAATACTACAGGAATATATGGGTTTCAATATGATCAAAAACTTGCAACTTACCTTGCTGTTTTGGGATTTCAACGATCTCGTACAACTGGGTAACTGGTTCTGGATCTTGAGATGCAACTTCGGCGAAGTCGGAAGCTAGCGTAAACACATAAAACAACACATAAGTCCAAACTTGATTCTAATCAAGCTAAGAAAAATAATCTAATTAAAAAGGAGTAAAATGCATAAAATTTCAAATGGAGGAATTTGAATTTATTGGAGATAATTTGGTGGAAAGGAGGCCAAATTTGGATTCAGGGCGTCAAGCTGATAAAAAATGGTGTATTTTTGGATTTTTTTATTTTTCTGGAATTTTTAACAATTTTTTAGATTTTTAAATGGGATAAACAATGTTGGGCTGGCCCGGTGAACAATGTGGCCCGACCGGTTTTTCCCGCGCAGCTAAACAGGCCAACTGGCCAGCGGCCCAAGCCGCATGCACGGCCGAGCAGGCCACGGCCCACACGCGCGAGGCTGCGCGGCCCGGCGCATGAGCGCGCATGTCTGCCCGATGGGCGACGCACGAACGGCGCGAACGAATGTGATGCGGTGAGTGCGAATGCTAGGATGAAGAGGTCGTGACGGCGTCAACGGCCAGGATTCAAAAGGTTATGGACATTCTGATGAAACGGTACAAACGACTGTGATAAGGCCACGTCGCCCCGGGAGTCGTGTTCTACCTCCCGACACCCCTTTATGGCGGCAAAACAGAGCTCACCGTCTTCCGCGGAGCAGCGACGGCAAAGACTCTCCGGGAAAATGGGCTTTACAAAAAGATGCGGCTATAGCTAGGTGTTCCATTTTAGGGCTCTAGGAAGGGATGGAATGGACGGAGGCGGCAGGCGGCGGCCGAGAAGGCGACGGCTCTCACGGCGGCGGCCGAGAAGGCGACGGCTCTCACGGCGGCGCCTCGGGATTCCGGTGGTTCTCCGACAAAATCGGCTGTTCTTTCACGATCTACAGGATACCAGGAACATTATGGAAGTGGTAGTCTAGCTCAAGAATGGCTCAAATGAGCTGGCCACGGTGAAGGCCTTTCGGCCGACAGTGATCTTCGTCGCCAGGGTCTTAGACAGATGCTCTCGCCTGAGGAGGTTCACCAACGTGTTCCAGAGACAGAGAGGACCAAGTCAGTGCAGTGGATTGAAAAATGGTTGATGGAGTCATGAGATCGACTCAAGAGCTTACCGGGCGCAAGAGCGGCGATCGGCGGCAAAGCGGCGAACTTAGGCTAAAATTGGCTGCTCGGTGGTGTTTGTGGGGACGCTAGGAAGCCCGGGGAAGTGGAGACTGGCTTAAATAGGCAGCGTAAGTCGGTTTCCATGGAGAGGCGGTTCGGGAAGGAGCTTCCAGCGCAAGGGAGGGCAATGGGATGGCTCTGGCGTGAAGCAGAGGGTGTGAGGGGGAGGCGGCACTGTTGCTCTGCGATTATTGACAGGAGTTTGACTACCTTGCACCGGTTGAGCAAGAAACGGGCGATCTATGCAGCGGCGAGAGGAGGGGGTGCGCGAGCGGCAGCGCGCGAAGCGAGGGAGAGGCGGGGAAGAGTGACTGGCGGGTGGGGCCGCTTGCGCAGAGGAGTGCAGACTAGCTGGGAGCGACGGCCACTATTTTGGGCGAGGAGAAGGCGACGCGTGCGACGGCGGCTTTGGTAAGGTGGTGGAGAGGTGCACGTGCGCGGCAGCGCCAGGGAAAGGAGAAGGCGGAAAGGACGGAAATGGAAAGCGGTTTTCAGGAGTTTTTGCCAAATTGGGAAAGGGAGGAGAATTCAAGCAAAATTCAAGAAAAGGCTCAAAAATTTTGAATTTTTAGGGTTGTTTCATAACATATATATATGGGGACTATTTGTTGCACTGGCTGAGCAAAATTTGCTGTACTTCTGCTCAATTGCGATGAGTGATTCCGTGGAGTTATTTACAGGGTCCATGCGGATCGCACGAGCACTGTAGTATATGGGACCTTAGGTCCTCGACTACTACTATGCAGTAATTGGGAGAATATATTCGTATCTAAGATTGGATATTGCAACTCTGCAAATGTGTACGTATCTACCTTTGGACTGTGCGGCCAATTTAGCCGAGTCCTTGGTCGGGTCTCAACGCTATCACTGTTCCTCGCCAAAAGAAAGAAAGAAAGAAAGAAAGAAAGAAAGGCATAGCACTGTCGTCGCTTTGAGTTTGCAGTTGGGTAGAACATATTCGCGTTGCTGTCTTTTACTCACATTGTGGCGCGTCGACCGGGTGCGAGATGTTGCGACTTATCTCGGAATCCATGGATGTTTACCGCGCGAGTTGACATGCATGACTCCTTAGTGGAATAGAAGGAATAATCAATGGTCGTTTTCACTTTGTAAACGATGCCAATTGGGACGTGTTTCACGCATCTGTGCGCGCACGGCCGCACGCCAGTGTCGATTTCTTTCTTTTAAGGTACAAGCGTATAACTCACCCCTCGGACACACCACCACATATACACCCTGGGACGAAGCAACACCTCAAACAAAATAGACTTCAGTTTGAAGTATAAAAAAAATATCTAGTGTATAGTTCGAATAAATTCAGTTCAGTCTGAGTAATATTTTATGGTCTAACTCAGATAGTCTAGATCATTCTACCACTGAATTCAGAGTGTAACCCAATCATGGCTTCGGCACTGCATACGCTGCACGTCTCGTAACACAGGCGGGTGTCGATTTGTGATTAGACATGAAGTGTGAAGAAGGCTCGTACTGGGAACTTGAAATGTATGCGCACGTCAATCCTCGTACGATATGAGCTAGTCCTTGTCCGATTGTCCCTCTTGCTATCAGACGTGGTTGATGCCACGTGAGTTGGACGAATACGTGACAGTGAACGCACACGAACGTGAGTTGGATGGAGAAGAAAATGCTCGGGGAACCGAAAGCTGAACGATCCAACGAACACATGCATAAGATCCTGTTCTTTTAGACATTTAGGGTGACTTTTTTACTTTAATTTTTTCAGAAACCAAAATAAATAAGACGATTTCTTCACACGACTTCTTCAAATGACTTCTCGAGTCTACTAGCACATGCACTGACCACATCAACATCTTCATAGTCCGCCACCACTTTAAAAAAAATATAGCTAAAAATTATCCACTACATCGAAAAATCATCGGTGCTAGTTCAAAAGGATAGGACCTAACACCAGTTAGCAAAGGGGGCTGGGCCGGCCGGAATAAGGCGCGTAGAATTTCACTTTACTTTTCCCCGTAGGTCCAATGCCTTCCCAACGCTCCAAAATGCCATGACATATAACATAGAGGGGGGGATAAGGTGGTGCGAGTTTCAACTGGGGACGAAGGAATATAATCGTCCGTACTCGTGCGATCGATCTCAGAAACTTGTGTGCATTTTTCACCTTTGTTCGGTTCCTTGGAACCTGGCCGGCCGGAGAGGCAAAAGCGAGATCCATCGGGAGCTCTTATCTGTTTAGTACATCATCTAGCTAGATCCGTTTTGAAAAGTCCGAGATGACACCCCGCTCCAACCAGTTTATAAACTGTTATCTTAGGATTTTTTTTACTCTATAACGGCTAAAGATGTACTATAATAACTATTATTTTTTCTAAATAATTAAGTTAAAAATTTAAAAAAGTCATATCATCATGAATAATACAAAGAAATAACAGTAAAATAAAACAAAAAAGCCAAAAATCAATGAAATTAAAAAGTTAGAAGTTAGAAACTGAAACCTATTTGTAGAGGTTCCTCTTTATGACTACTTGAGGAATCCATTCCGACGTGGACCATCGGTTCCATCTGTTTCTATGGCCCTGTTGTTTCAGATTCTAGGTAAGCTAACTACTTCTAGTAGCCAAAAGCTCTCCCAAACAGTCCAGCTTTTTGGGCCAGCTACTGAGAATCTGAAAATATGGGGGAGGCACAATTGTACTGGGACCGAGTAGCTGCAATAGCCCAGCTTCTCACAGATTCTGCGGACTAGTGCCATTAAAGTTCAAGTTATTTACCCGCAAATGCCACTGGTTAAATACACGGATTCCCCCCGCGCCCCCCAGATCCCCCGTGCCCCCCCTCCGCGCCCCTCCCCCCGGGTCTTCCCAGATCCATCGCCGCCCCGTCGCCCCCTCCCCAGATCCGCCGCCGCCCCGTCGCCCCTCCCCAGATCCCCCGCCGCCCCATCGCCCCTCCCCAGATCCCCCTCCCCCACCGCCACCGGCTCAAACTGATCTGAGATGTTTGTTGTTTATGCCCAAGAAATGGAAAGGTCTTCAGAGTATCACTGATAATCGATAGACTGACAAATTCATTTACTATTGATTGTCTTGAGGATAATCGACATTGAACTGAACTTTCAAGATATACATTTGCTTAATGATGTTTCATTCCAGTGTGCATGGTTTTCGCAAGTTGCTATAAACATGATCTTCTCGAAGTTGTTAGAAATAATCAGCTTAGTTTTTCGTAGTTCCTTGGCACGGTAGTGTGTCTGATGTGTTACCTTCTATTGTTTCATGAGCTTGTTTGGGTCAATGGAAGAAGCCTGCCTTTTTATTCAGAGACTTGATTCTGTTGTCTGCTCTGGAGTTGTTTGGCTGTTTATATTTGCTAATGAATATGGATGCTAACTACATCAGAGGAAATATGTAGATTATGGTGTTAGTTCCTGCACTTTCGTTTGGCAGAAGATAGATCTACTCTCTCTTTTTTTTTTTTTTGCAATGCGGCTGTCAACCACCCAAATGTCTCGGGGACATGGTTGAATCCTTTCAAGCAAGTTCCATAAAACTGTAACAGCCTTTCATGCTCTGTTTTTCAGTGAGATCGCAATGCACTTGTCACTTCCACCAGTAAAGCTCCATTGTAGCATGCTTGCTGAGGATGCAATTAAAGCTGCTGTGAAAGATTACGAAGCAAAGAAGGCGAAGCTAGAACCAAAGGGCGAAGACAGCCCTGCAGAGAAGGCAGCTGAGGCATGAATATAAAGTTTCTGCCATGAAGAGTATTGACTGCCTGCCATGCATCTCTGCTCGTAGTAGACAGATGCTTCTATTCTTGAGGGTGGGAAACAGTGTGTAATGTTCACAAACTCTTGTAATGCAGTATGTATTATAAGGATGGAGACGGGACGTTTTTAAATAAATGTGATATGTGTGTCTTTCGTGATTTCATAGCCAACGACTTGATGGCTTCAAGAATATAGATAGTACCATAGAAGTTCCTTTTGATGGTGATATGTGCACATTATATGCTTATGAACACCTTTTGTACGTTCCTTTTGTATGGAGATATGGTAGTTATCCATATTAATATTTAAAATTATGATTTGGAGTCAAATTTATTGTCATGAAATTTTAATATTAGGTTTTCAATGTTTGAACTAAGTACTACAAATTTACAGCATGAATATCTCTTCTATCAATACATAATCAGGACATCAATTCACCTAAGGACATTTTAGTCAATACATTTATCAGGATACCAGCTGCACAGCTAGAATCCAGGATGCCAAATAGGCTAGCTACTCAGACCAGCTGCTACTCAGACTAGCCAGCTACTCAGACCAGCCAGCTAGCTACTCAGAATCTCCAGCTCCCCCCAAACAGGGCCTATGCCTGATCAACTAGCTAGTGCTGCATCTATAACTTACTCTGCCGATTCTTCTAAAAGACTATTAGGGCGTGTTTGGTTGATGTCCAAATTAATTTTTGCCAAAATTTGGCTAGTTCTAATAATTTAGCACTTGTTTAAATAGTAAAAACTCAACAAAAAAAGCGAAAAAGCGAAAAATTTAGGAATAATAAAAAATAAATCAGAAACAAAAAGCTCAAATTGAAATTAGTGGAGCCTGAAGGTATCAAACGTTCTGCACGAAGGGGAAGTGGTGAAGTAGATATTGGCCAATGCAGTCACCGTTGAGAACCCTATTTTTGCCCTACAACGTACCACAGGTCTACGTGTCGTTGCACTTGGAATGAGCCGAGCCGTACGGTGCGACAGAATGGGCCGGAGGCGGCAGCGTCTGCGGCCTGCGGATCAGAGCGGACAGCGCACGGGCCAGGTGGCGCGCGCAACGAATAAAACGGCCGTGCGAGGTGTGTGCCGGGGAGAGCAATAGAAAGAGGCCCGGTTGGCTCGTAAGCCAGGGCCGTGGGCCTCGCACGGACGGATCAACCTAACCTACGCGGCAGCCTGCCGTCGGCACCCAACTCAATGATCCAACCGAGGACCGAGCCAAAGCTCGGTTGACGAGCTTCGCAGCAGTGCGAGCTGTCTGTGCGGGTTCATCCCTGAATCGGTTTCAGGTGTTTTACTTTACATACACATATTTATTTAGTGAAAAATCGTATGTTTATATTCTATGAAATACTAATTAATTCTATGATTTGTATAACGACTTACGAGTATGGTGTCATGAGTGTACGTTCCTGTTGTATTTAAAAAATGGTATGTTTAGATATCACTCAGATGTTTTCTTTCTAACAATCATCTAAATTTAGGATTATTATATTAGAAATCCAATGAGCACTTTTTTGGAGGAGGGATATTTTATTTGGAGGAGGAGAGGGAGGAGAATTCATGGCTGTTGGATTTCTAATCTAACAGTCATAAATTTAGATGATAGTTAATGAGAAAATATTCAAATAATATTTATCAACACCCATTAAAAAAACTCAATCATCCAACCCACCGGTGGCCAACTGCGGACCAGCCGCGCACGCGCGCCGGCCGATGCCGAACGGTGGACGTGTTCGGGTGATGCCGCGCGGCGCGTCCGACGCCGATGCCCGGGTGACCCGGCAAAGCGCACGTACGTTTGATTGGCCAGCATCTGCATGCTGCCATGCCCGCGCGCGGCTGCCGACTCCCGCGTCGTCCACGTCGTCGCATCGCGGGCACCGGACGGACGGCTGGACGAGAGCGAGCGTGCCGCGTGCTAAGCTAGCTGCCGCAGACTCACCGCGTCGCACGTCCATGTCTATTCCCTACCGTCAAGCGACTGGTCGCATCCTGCGCCTAGCAGTAGGATTGTTTAGGGCGTCTTCAACAGCTGGCTATTTAGTTAGCTAGATCTGATGTGGCAAGGAAAAAGTAGGAGAGAGAGTAGTCACTAGCGACGAGCAAATAGCTGATCTATTTCATGTAGTCCAAGAACATGAGAGAGGAGCATGTGGGTCCAACAGTATAAAATAGTCTTTACTTTTGTCTCTCACCTCCACGTCAGCTGACTATATAGCTAGTACTAGCTATTACCATTGCGGACGCCCTTACCATGGTGACAGACATTTTCGTTGACCTATTGTAACATCAACTGGCCTGGCCTACGTTACTCAAGAGAAAAATTGAGTATGTTTTTTCAACTGGCCTTCCTATGGCCGTGCCATGCTCGAAACTACACTGTCTGTCTACTTCACGTGCGTAGCATTGGTCGCTCTCGCTGACCGTACGTTCCAGTCGATCTAGGGATGAACACCTGCCACGATACGAATTCGCCACCTCTCAGTAGTGCACTCGTATAAGAGCAACTCCAGCAGTAGCCCTCAAAACAGGGCCCCTACTTTTCATTTGAGGGCTCAATTTTTTTGCATCTACTCCAACAACACCCCTCAAATCTAAGCCCTCAAATCCATTACACTACACACCGATACATGGGACCCGCGAGCGGAGGAGTCGGGCGACGGGCAAGGCGCCGGCAACGGGCGGAGGAGTCGGGCGACGGGCGGAGGCGTCGGCGACAGCGGCGGCGCGCGACGGCGAGGCGAGAGCGAGGCGACGGCGAGGCGGCGGAGAGCTGGCACGGCGACGGCAAGGCGAGCGGCGAGGCGGGGCGAGCGCGGCAGAGGCGGGATTCGCGGACGGGAGGGGAAGAGGCGGGCGGGGAAAGAGGCACTCACGGGAGGGGAAAGCGCCGGGCAGGGAAAGAGCCGGGCGAGGCTCGCACAAAACTGCTCCAACTATGATTTGAGGGTTTGGCCTAGAGCCCTCAGGAATGAGGGCTGAGGGGGGATTTGAGGGGCTCCTCAAATTTGAGGGCTCTAGTAGGGGACCTGCTGGATCTCTATTTTTACCTCAAGCCCTCAAATATGAGGTTTGATGGCTCAAATAAGGGTTCTACTAGAATTGCTCTAATGTCATCAAAGCTACTCATGACATGGTGCCTCTTTGGCACTGCGCTCGAGTGGCGCCGTGGTGGTACGCTTATCTGTGCATCCGTGGAGCCGCTTTGCCCCTTCAATTTTTCTCCGGGAAAAAGGGCAGGACAAAACCGACGAGAGGCACCGAAATACTGGTACTGGTTACGTTGGAAATTAGCCCATGGATTAAGGCCTATTTATTTTTAGATTTTTAAAGCATACATTATTTATTAGGGAGTGTATATACAACATTCGACTATTTTTTAGGATAAAAACAGTCAGATTTTGAGCCGTTAGATGGTGATCCAACGCCCTAGATCAATTTTTTTGGAGGGGGCTTGTATGAGTGGATCCGTTGGATGGAGATCTAACGTCTCAGATCAATTTGACTGTTTTTGTCCTAAAAAATAGTCGAATGTTGTATAAACATTCCTTATTTGGTATTACGTTGACTAGCTAAAATAGTTGAAAGATAATTTATAAGGTGAAATTATTGTCACCATACGAGATATATGAGATATGGAATAGATAGGGCATGAGTAGGAGTGTAGGACTTTGAATAGGCATACATGTATACGTATTTTATGTATTTTCATATGAAAAATCATGTGGCATGTGATTTACAACGAGCAACCGCTTAAAGTGTTGAGCTACCGAATTTCGCTAGTCTTTTTTCTCAATGTGCACCTTATTGCCACAATAAGATTTATGGACAGCACACATATGCACAACTGCTGCTTGTTTTGCTACTTCATCTACGTTTTACACTGCATTGAACTTGCGCTGATTCTTATTCTTCGTTAAGCCTAATTGTAAGAGTGGCCAATCGGCTCTATTATATAATGTTTTTAAATATAATTTAAAATATAATGTATTATACATCAATAATTATTTACAATATTTATCTCTTAATAAATTCTACAATTAAAATACTACACATATTTGCAACCAGTTCTTGCATGGGGAATATCGATGCGGCTGAGCAAAAGCTCCGTAGCGCAATTTTTGATACGCTCCCTTCGTTTTTCTTGGTGAAAGCTAAGCTCCAGCAATTACACCTAACCAAGCGAATTATACAAAGACAAGTGACAAAAGTGACTAGATAGTAGTTTGTTTGTTCTACTGAATCGACAGCTGCCTCTGCCACAAAAGATTCATGAAGAAAAAAAATATGACGTGTAAGTTGAAGACGCCCACGACACCCCATAGGTTAACTCCTCCTTTTTGCCCCATTTGAAACAAGAGAATTGTTCTTATTTTCTATTAGAATCGAATAATTTTATATAAAATTCATGCAATTTTTTTGTGAAAATTTCGTGTTCTAAATGAGACCTTGCTCTCTAGCCCTGCTAACCAGATCTACTACTTACATTGTTACTGCAGAGTCAAACAGTCCTTATATACCTTTTACTGTCGCATCAACGCATCATCAATCCTCAGGAACCACCAAATGAATGAAATGAAGGAGTGATGCAAATATGGGCTAAAATCAAGAGGCTTGCTCTCTCTCTCGCCATTTAAGTTTTTAGAAACTACTTTTCAAATAGAGAAGTTTTTCAATGTATTTTCTATAATCTATTTGTAGTAGAGTTATTTTAAATAAAGTAATTTTTCAATACGAGTATTTTTTTCTTGCTCCACCTCTCTCGCAAAAATGTTCTTTACTCCGTCAATTTCCCTTGAAATCCACGAAAATCTACAGTAGTTTTAAACAGCGCTAAAAGCGAAGGTGGCAGGCACGAAAGGAAAGCGGATGTGCAAGAAAGGATCCCTCTTCACACACTTGCCCGGAGCTGACTTTTGCTTCTTACTCCTACTACTTCCCTTTCTCTTTGCCCCCAGCCTCATGTTCTCCTTGTAGCTTCCATCCCACCGGCCACCGCTCCCCTTAATCCCCGACGGGCCCTCCCCAATTCGACCCCAACCCCCTCCCGTCCGCTTAAAAATCCGATTTTGGGGAGGTCGCTGCCCCAAGATCGGGGAGGAATCCCCATTTCGTCTGCTGCGGCGGTCTCCACATCCCATTTCTTGGTTCTGCCGGGGCGCTTGGATGAGTTGCTTCCTGTGCTTCGGATCGGCCCAGGAGGGGGAGGCCAAGAAACCCGGCGCCGACGCCAAGGACGCGCGCAAGGACGGCTCGGCGGATCGCGGGGTGTCCAGGGTCGGATCAGGTGCGAGGGGAGGACAACCGGATCTTGGAAATTGTTTCCTGCTTTACTGTGGCTTTAAGATGTTTTGGGGGTGCCTGCGGTGGAGCGCTCTTGTTTTTCTTGATTTTCTCGTGCTTACTGTATGCGAATCACGATTTTGATGGGTGAAATTAGACGAATGTGCAAAGCTGCGATCTTTCCAGTAAGATTGGTAGCTGTGAATCAGTGGAGGCATGCCTTGTGCTGCATTTAGTGTGGAATAGATGGGAGTGCGTGCTAGTGTCACTATGATATGATAATTAGCTGGGGTTAGGGAAGTCTCTGTCATCATGGTGATTTTAGGCGCTTCTTGTATAACTGGTGTTAGTTTACATTACCTGTATGCGTTAGTCGAGAGTGTGTGAAAGCTGCGTTGGGATGGATAGTATATTTGTTTTGGGAATGCTGGAACTTGCAAAACAAATAATAATCTAGCTATGATGATCCCAGCAGATGGGTAGAAAGTGATGAATACCTTGTTACTAGCCCTTGAACTCGATAAGATGTGAGAGGATACTGACACATAATGTAGCTGTCCTTTCAATCCCTTTTACACATCGTGGATATGTTTGGGCCAATGTATATGTCCGGTTTAGGCAGCTGGCTCATCTTGGTGATATACAAATTGTCTCTAAGGACATGGGGGTTTGACATTATAATATGTAGGATGGATTATAGTGGCCTAGTACAGTTTAGAAAAGATTGGTGGAGATTTTTTTTCCTTTTAATGAAACTGATTGATGGAGGGATTATAGTAAATACTTACTCAGTCTTTACATCATTGTGATAATGCTTTTGAGTATTACTTCATGAAACTGATTGATGAAGTTTACTCGACCAGCCATTTCAAACAAGTTTACTTCCAAAGTGAATTCTGCTGAGCCTGCTACTTGACCCTAGCTGTTCACTGGTACCTAGGCAGAAGAATAGAATAAAAAAAGACCTTTGATGACTTTTGATCATAAGTAATGTTTTCCTTATGAAGTAAAAGACCTTCTAGAGTAGGAAAGTATCCTTAATGTTGTATGCCTGACCTTTTTTAGTGTCTACTGGCAGAATGTTATTTCTCAGAGAGTAGTGCACATATTTAATGCTGAATTATTTAATTCAACTGATTGCTAACTCTAGATCATTTTCTGCTTAGATAAATCGAGATCACAGGGTGGATTAGACTCTAAGAAGGATGTAGCCATCCATAGGGAGGGGAACAGCCAAAATATTGCAGCACAGACTTTCACTTTTCGTGAGCTTGCTGCTGCCACTAAGAACTTCAGACAAGATTGCTTATTGGGCGAGGGAGGTTTTGGCCGTGTATACAAAGGACGCCTGGAGAATGGGCAGGTTAGTCTTTCTGAAACTATCTTGATGCATGTAGATTTTACTAAATACTCTCAACTTTTAGCTTTTGAGTGATCTAGTTGAAATATCATGTAAAATGTTGGTACAGTTGCTGTGGCTTTTCTTTAATACACATTTGCATTGGTCCTGGACACTAACGAAATAATCCTATTTCCCAGGCTGTTGCTGTGAAGCAGCTTGATCGTAATGGTCTCCAAGGAAATAGAGAATTTCTGGTTGAGGTCCTCATGCTCAGTCTTTTGCATCACACTAACCTGGTCAGTCTAATTGGCTATTGTGCTGATGGTGATCAACGCCTTCTTGTTTATGAGTTCATGCCATTGGGATCACTAGAAGATCATTTGCATGGTTTGTTTATCTTCTCTTTGCCATCTAATCTTTCAAAATTTCATGAGTGCTTGTAGCAATGTACAGAAAGTATTCTAGTATTATATAGTAGTGTACTTACTGCTTAGTATGACTGTTCAATGCATCCTGTTTTATTTAAAGTCCAAGGGCAGCTGCAAACAAAGAGTAAAGTATTATGTGTTTTTCTTCCCTGATAGATTTGCCACCTGATAAGGAACCTCTTGACTGGAACACACGGATGAAGATAGCTGCAGGTGCAGCTAAGGGCTTAGAATACCTTCATGACAAGGCAAGCCCTCCTGTTATTTACCGGGATTTCAAGTCGTCAAACATTCTTCTTGGCGAAGGATTTCACCCGAAGCTATCGGACTTTGGCCTTGCAAAACTTGGTCCGGTTGGTGATAAAACTCATGTTTCAACACGTGTGATGGGAACTTATGGCTACTGTGCCCCAGAATATGCAATGACTGGGCAGCTCACAGTGAAATCCGATGTCTATAGCTTTGGTGTTGTGTTCCTTGAACTGATTACAGGGCGCAAAGCAATTGACAACACCAAGCCCCAGGGGGAGCAAAACCTAGTGGCATGGGTACGCTTTTGTACTATACTTATTTCAGTTGACATACTTAATTTTCTGGCAGTGAATATCCTTTTAAGCAAAATTGCATGTAGCTCCTTGTTTTATTTCAGTATTCTTAATGAAATGCCATCGTGCTAATCAAGCTAAGCCTGCAAGCTTGTTCTTTCATAATATTACATCAAACAGTAGTTGAGTTTATGCTAGCTCATGGACAATTTGACCATGAAGGGTGGTTTTAACACTAATCAGATGTGTCTCAACTCTCATCCTTCCTATTGGCCATGAAAAGTTGTTCTTTAAAGAACATTCTTTGTCACTACGTTGGTAATTTTACTGATTGTTGCAAACATGTCTAGCAAATGTAAAAATTTCAGGATGTTTTAGCTTGGCTATCCCATTCTGCTTACAAATGAAAATTTTCTTTTGTATTACTCTCTCCTAAAATTGTTATCTGGAATCAGTTTCTTCTGCAATGTTAATGGAAACAGAACTTTGTGGACGATTTAATTTTGGATAACCAATACAGCTCATCTAATCTGCAGGCTCGTCCACTATTCAAGGACCGCAGGAAATTTCCGAAAATGGCTGATCCAATGCTTCAAGGTTGCTTCCCTATGAGGGGATTGTATCAGGCTTTAGCTGTTGCTGCCATGTGTTTGCAAGAGCAATCTGCCACTCGCCCCCATATAGGAGATGTTGTCACTGCCCTCTCATATCTAGCTTCTCAGACATATGATCCAAATGCACCAGTTCAGCATAGTCGGAACAATTCATCAACCCCCAGGGCCAGAAATCTTGGTGCGTGGAACGATGATCAGCACAGTGTGCGCTCGCCAAATCATCATTCTCCAGACTTAAGGAGGAGGGAAGCTGCCAGGTCATCAAAGTATGGAGCAGAGGTTAGCAGGACTAATTCTAGTGGCGATTCTGGTCGGAGATCAGGATTGGATGACGTGGACATAACAGGGTCACAACTGGGTAGTCCAGCTCAAACAGGAAGAAAAAGAGAAACATCAAGGACTGCTGACAGACAGCGTGCTATTGCAGAGGCCAAAATGTGGGGGGAGAATTTGAGAGAGCGAAAGCGATCAAATGGTCATGGTAGCTTCGATAGTACAAATGAGTAAAGCAGACAGTTTTCTTTTCAGGCATCGCTCGCTCTAGTGAAGGGATGAGTTTGCTCATCAGCACCAAACGGGTCCGATGAAAGGACTGTAGGAACATGGCATTGGTTCCACCTCGGTTCTGTTGTCTATGAATAAGGCTTTTCCTCTTCTTCTCTGGCTGTCAGCACCGCCTCATGGTTTATCTGTATGTCATTGCCATTGACATGCCTTCTCCTGGCGTCCATACCTTGTGAATGTGATCGTGTTATGTTTCTTTAGAGCTCAGGAGCCTACAGGATTCAGCTGGAAATGTAAATGTGAAGAGAGGAGCGAAAAGTCACATCTGATGAGTGCATTTCTTTCTGCGGTTACACAATGAGTATGTTATAGCTGCACCTGTGTTCTGAATGTATAACTGTTTCAGGCTGGGCTACCTGGAGCTCGTGGAGTTTTTTCTGGTGAGATTTCAGGTTTGGAGATAGGACAGATTACCTGTGTTTCGTACAGATACTATTTTTCTTTTCTGTGTTGAGTTGCCAGAGCAGTTACTTATTTGTATTAGCTTTACCATACCTTTCCCTGTCTTAGCGTGAACGTGGTTCAGCACGGAGCAAGAGGTGTATCCGTATCAAGTTATCTCAGCTCATATGCTGTTTTTTCCCCTTGTTTTGGAGAGCATGCTGTACATGTATATTGCGCTATCTTCGTTAGTCATGCATGCATCTTGCAAATTTTAACCAATCTGGTATAGTTACTTTTGTATGTTTGCTCTTTACAGCTATGTGATTGCTTAGCCGGTTAATGCTGTGCAACTCTACTTCTGGTTCTGTCATCGCTCACAACAATGTAGCTGGATCCTTGTCCTGTGTCCATTTACCAAATGATATAAATAATTTTGAACTAACACTGCTTCACATTTACCAAACCACATTGACAGCAAGCATCTCCCAATCCAGCATGTTCTTTCCATTCCCATCTTTGGATGCACGAGCAACTAAACAGTGAGCGTCACAGAGAGGGAACGGTTGTGCCATAATGCAAAACATGTATATGTGGCTATATATACTGTCCTAGCCCTCCAAATCGTCTTAAGATTTGTGCAATAGATATTGCAATGATTAGATGAGGAGACGGTGATTCAAATTTTGAACGTTTGTCTCAATATCGAGGCACATTTGATAGTGGTGATAGTCCATGTACACAAGGAAAAACCATATTCAACAGTTGTATGTAGAACTAATACGCTATACATCATACATTGGTTCACTGGGCACTGTGTTTTTGCTTATTTGACAAACCAGGGTGCTTCGACAAGACGATGTTACCATTGAGGTCCATCTCATACCGCAATGTGCTGTAGTCCATGACGATCCTGCAAGTGCTCCATGCTTCCGCGTGCATGCTGACGCCGAGGTAGTATATATGGTCTTGCACGCTGTTTCCGCTTACAGACCTGACAACGAAATGATGTTAGGACTTACGAGGAATATGCACCTAATCAAGAGAAGATATCGTGTGGTGTGGTTCAATGCATCTACTTGTGTTTGTGCATATGAGAGGGTGGAGGGAGGGACCTGCTGCATGCTGGGTCTTCACCAGAATCATCGCAGATCTGCTCTACCGAGTATATTAGGCTTCCTAGTCCGACATTATGGACCCATACCTGAAGAAGGCACAATATGATATTATCCATTGGAAAATGATGGAGAAAGGGTAAATGCACGTTCATTGTTACTAAATCTCATTAGAAAATGAAAACCGCAAACTATACAAAGACTAAATGTACTATGTCAGGCCTCAGGGAAGCATATTAAACAGAATAGACAGCTGTCACAAGTAGAAACAGTAACCGAACTACAGAGTGGAGCATACCTCTCTTGGGAAGTGATGGTAGGTCTTCTGTGGGAAGAACGCGAAGTATGGTGGCAGGTGAGGGACGATATCATGCGCATGAGTCACTCGAATTGAATGAGGCAAGTATTTCTTGAAATAAGAAGCGAAAGCCGCATTGCCAATACGAGGTTGCCCAAATGTCATTAGTTTCACACCATCTAACCCATAGTTCACCTAAAACAAGACATGCATTTCTGTTTAGCTGTGGAAGCCGAACCAGCAGGAAAGAAAGATGCGGCAAATTACTAACTGCTCACACATGAAGAAGGTTCTATGAACTAAAATTGAGCACTAGGTTGGTGAAGGAAAAATGGAAGAAAGGTCATCCCCAAAAGAAGCTAAAGCGACAACTTGGTGATTTACTAGTTAAGTAGTACATTAATAGAAACTAGAATGTTTGGCCATTTAACCAGAATATAGATTATGGATATATTTCATCAGAACTGATGGCAGAAGGTGCATTCAAACTCCAACAAAAAAAAATAGTTTGCTGTTTTCTGTGAAGACAGCCCACACTGTCACAGCAGTGTAACTAAAGGTCTAAAGCTCCATATAACTTATAATGCAAGAAACTTAACAGGTAGATTTATGGATAACAAATATCTAAAACAGAAATTAATAGAGAAGCTCAAATTGAATTCATTTAAGATTCAGACAAGGTTCAGTACTCACAACAAGATCAAGTGCACAAAATGAAGCCATAGCTCCACCCATCGAATGCCCTGTGATCATGATCGGAACATCTCCATACAATTTCCGAGTCTTTTGAATACCGTTAACAACTCCATCGTGTAATGTTGTGTTATGATAAGCAGAATAAAATCCTCGGTGTACCTATAAATTAACCATGGGGAACACTAGTATGAATTGGGTTTGCCACTAGTGCATTTTAATTGCAAAGCTTTAGCTATGCTCACCATTGCTTCAGGCATGCCAGGGTAGTCAAGATCAAGTTGTTTCCATAACAAGTCCTCTATCCAATTCTGGATGCTGAGAAATTAGACAAACAGTACAGTTCAGGGGTTATAAAGGATATTGACACCCTTTGCAGGTTTGCATTTTATGAGGAATTGAGTATTCCCTCCGATCTTTTTTACTTTACGTTTTTTATTTTTTAAGGTCTTTCAGATGCAACTTTAACCGTTACTTTTTATAACTTTACATTAAGATATACTAATAAAATTGTAATATTATAAAAGTATTTTTAACGACAAATCTAATGATATAATTTTTGTATAGCCAATCTAGATAGTTTTAAATCTATTGGTAGTCAAACTTTAAAAAGTTTGATGGCACGGATTCTAGAAAGTCAAATAAAAAAGAACAGAGAGAGTATTACATTGCATACAGAGAAAAATATGTATATTAAAGGCCAAGTATTTATAAATGCTAAGTACACATGACTGAAATCGAAATACATAATAGACCTACCTCTTATAAGTGATAGAACATTCTGAATCGAAACTTGAATAGCATTTTTAACAAGCAAGCAAAACAAGATATATGCTAATTACCTGTTCTCTTGAGTTCCTCTAAACACAACAACGACAGCATTGATGTCACTAGCAAAACCAACATACGCCTGCTTGTTCATCAAAATATGCTCAGCTTAAAAGATACTAAAGATATGGAGAAAAAGGTACGATGAACACAAGTAGGGAAGAACCTGTAAGCAATTCTCCACATCTACGATAAGCTCTATCATCTCAAACCCCTGGGTCATCCAACAAGTTTACTTCATCATTCATACCAGTATTGCATGAAGTTGGCCAAACGTTTAACATAAATCATGCCACAATAAACAGAAAACACATCGTGGTAAGAATGTTTACCTCGATCAGGTCACCACATCTAGAACATGTCCAAGTAAACAATTGTGTCAAATCAGCAGTATAGATCTGCAAGACATCGCCAAGTTTAATTCCAAAATACTGGAAAGGAAAGGCAGAAACTTAACTAACAAAGTAACAATGCAAATTTTTGTAGGAATTTGCCAAAATACTAGAAAGAATTTGACAGCAATTAATTCATGCTGAAGGATAATCTAATGTTCAGGAATAACTAAGATAAAGAAAAGGTGAATGAACTTACAGCAGAAGCATATTCCACAAGTGTCTTGGCAAGTGTTGAGTTATATATGGTAGTGGAGGGGTGATGTTTAATCATAAATTCTATATCACAAAAGTAAAGCATTAGCATCAGCGCAACATTGAACATGCGGAATACATAGCAAAAAGGCTCAACCTAGTGAAGCAAAAAAAAATATATGTAAGATGACACGATGCATATTATTGTAACAGTAAAACTTTTGAATTCAAAGTTGAAGAGGACATATGAACTAGCTTTGAACTAAATCAACACGCAAGATGAAATTTAATGATACTTATAAAGTCAAGATGAATCTGACCAGGCTACAAAACCATACCAACTAGACAAAGTTCCAACCAGGCATTTCAAACCTGAATTGCAAGAACAAGGTAATTCTGTGCTACTGAGAATGGGATAAACGTAAAAACATGAGCAGAAAATATTTCAATCAAATTTTGACACTAGGGCATAGCACCAGAGAGAGAGAGAGAGACAGAGATGTATCAATGTACGGAAATTTGTTGTGCTAAAGTATATAGTTTCCTTTGCTAATATTATCATTTTTCCAGTTCATCCCATTATTTCTGAAAAAATTGGTCCAATTAATTACATATATTCCTGTTTAGAAGCCAACTGAACCAATTAAGCACAGCAAACAGCTCTAAATGCAAGCAGGAACAACTCCAGTGCAACATCTTGAAGCCAAAAAACAAAAGGAGCGGCTAATCATTTACCTCTCCCGGAGCAAAGAACAAACAAGCACACCAAAAGAGCCGCCTTTAGCAACCCGCGGCGCTCCATGCCCTGCAAACACAAGACAATATATTTTGGCTAATCATGGCAGAAAAACAACGGATTCCCGCACAAAGGCAGCTAATCTTGGTCGAATTAGGATGAAAGAACCGCGGAATCGCCTTACTGGAGGCCCAAATCAGCCGAATCCACGCTCAAATTCGGCCGCGCGCGCGATCGAGGAACCAATGATTTGGGGGAACCAGAGGAGTGTGGCGATTGGAATCCAAACTTGCGCGAAATTTTATTATCGTGCTAGTACAAATAAATTATAACAATCCGAGTCCTGGGAGCGCAGAGCAACGAGTCAAGAAAGGGAGGAGCAAAATAAATTAGGACGAGGAAGAGAAAATAAATTAGGATTAAATTAAGGGAGCGAAGCGAGAACGCGAAACGGTGATGAACCGGAGGTTATATATAAAACCGGGGGTATGTTAAATGACGAGTTTGCCCCTGGGCTTATCAGGATTTTGATTAAGATTGCCGTTTCAGGTTAGATTAGAAAGGAAGCGGGTCGCTGCCCGACCGAGAAGGTGGGGGTGTTCGGCAGACTTAAGGGTGTGTTTGGTTGAGCTATGATTTTTGAAATGGCTGCTATGAGTTGTGGGCTGTGGAAAAGTTGCTGTAGGTTGTGGGCTGTGAAAAAGTTGTAAGCTGTTTGGTTCAAACAAGTATAAAACTTATCTCCTATCTCTATTTTCCTTGAAACAATCTGCAAACAACTCTCTATTTTCACCATTTCAAAAGCGAAAGCCAAAAGTCAAAAAGGTCCAAAGTGCTTTCAAAACTGTACTACCCAAAAGTAGCTGCTTCTGAAAAAGCAATTTCTGGTTTCCACCCCTTTGGTTGGATTTTGGCTTTTTGAAAGCAAAAGCAGCTCCTAAAAGCTCAACCAAAGGCACCCTAAAAGCCGCCTGGCTTTTGGCAGCCGCTACAGTACCTAACTTTTAAACGGAGTATTTTCTCAAGACGGGGTCTACAAGCTAAACGTAGTACACATTAAAAGCTTAACATTTGTACCAGTCAAAATCGCAAGTGAGTATCGATCTCTCTGTAATCTGTACCGTAAACAGCCAAAATTCAAAAATTTCAGCCAAAAGCCATAAGCCGCAGCAAAAAAGAACAGGCCATTTTCGCGCACACTCTAGTCTAGCAGAGGTGGGCCATAGGAGTCTTGGTCTGAGTAGGCTATAACCTAAAGCGCAGTAATACTATTAGTACTATCCCCTTTAGTATATACTTAGCAATATACTTGGTATATCAGCCTAGCCCGAGACCTCAAAAACTATCAGCCTAGCCCAACAACAAGTCAGCCTGCCAAAATAGCAGTTGGCAGCCCATCCATGAGGCATCCACCAAAACAAGTGAAGAAAACCCTAACCCCTAGCCCCCAGCCGCCCAAATCAAATCTCAGCCCCCCGATCCGGCGATCCGCCCTTGCCTGTGCGCGCCTCCACCGCCGCCCGCCGCCTCGCGCTGGCACAGACGCACCGCTCATCCGTGGTCCATCGCCACCGCCTCACCCTTGCTCTCGATGCGACATGTGCACGCAAAGAACACCGCGGTCTGCCGACTGCCACCCTTGTGGACTTGTGCCTCCGCGGCTCCGCCCTTCGGCCTCCGGCCTCCGCCACTATTAATGCTTCCTGTAACAGAGGAGATCAATTGGCACAAGATCACCACGATAAAATTGTGAATAAATTAGAGAATGGTAAAGTTTTCTCAGGAAGAGGGTAAAACCAACAAACTAACATTGCATGGCCTGATGATACTCGTTGTGGTTCACATCATAAAACATTATATCGTCTTCTCTTCATGTGGTATCCAGTCCTAGAGGTATTAGAGAATTTGAGTGATGATGCCACTAATGCTACACAGAAAACCACAGCTTTCGGTTTGTTGGGAAAAATGGAGAACGTTGAATTTATACTTATATTGCATCTTATGATTAGAATATTGGGCAAAACTAATGATCTTTTATTATGCTTGCAAAAGAAAGATCAAAATATTATCTGTGTTGTAGGCTTGATTGAGACCACATTGAAGACAATTGAGGAAGTAAGAAATTATGATTGGGATGAGCTTTTTCAAGAATCAAAGGTCTTTTGTCTCCAACATAATATCATTGTGCCGAATATGTTTGATAAAATACCGATTAAAGGTCGTTCAAGGGGTCATGGTGGTCGAATGGTAACTTACTATGAGCATTTCCATCATGAAATATTTATTGTGGTGCATAATCAAATTATTGTTGAGTTAAATAATCGCTTCGCAAAAAGATCTACTAAGTTATTAAGATGCATTGCTTGTTTTGATCCAAAAAATTCTTTCACCAACTTTAATGAGGACAAATTAATTGAACTTGATAGAATATATGCTGCTGATTTCTCTCAATATAACTGTGTAGTCCTTAAGGACCAACTTCACACATTTATTGTTGATGCAAGAGGTGATCTATCTTTTGCAAATTGTACCGACCTTGCAAATCTTGCCATGAAGATGGTTGAGACTGACAGACATACAGTTTTCCAATTGGTATATCATCTCATTGAATTGGTCTTGATTTTACCAGTGGCAACAACAACGGTAGAAAGAGCATTCTCAGCTATAAACATCATTTAGACTGATTTACGAAATAAGATGAATAATGAGTGAATGAATCATAGCATGGTATACTATATTGAGCGAGATAGCATGGTATGCTATATTGAGCGAGATAGCATGGTATGCTATATTGAGCGAGATGTATTTGCAAGTATTAAAGATGAGAAGATTTTAGAGCGTTTTCAAGGGATGAGGTCACTCAAGAAATAACTTTCTCATGCAAGTGGTAAGTTAGTTTATTTCAAATGTAATATTCATGCTCTTTGAATTTATGTATATGCATATTTTATTTTATCTTTTGTGATGTCTTCGTAGGTTCTGATTCTTACCCTACTATTGATGAGGACATGGTGGGCTACCCGCATAGGATAGTGAGGAAATCTCAATTTAGGATTTGAGGTATTTGATGTATCTTTATTATGCTATATCTGTATGGTTTCATATATTTTCTTTATTGTGATTTGTGTTAAAAACTTGAACTCTTGAGGTATTAAGCATTAAGCAAAATTTTGATATAAATGGTGCATTTGTGGCGTATTTTTTGTTATATCATACTATAGTTCTAGACTTGTGGTATGTTAAATTGTTACTTGGTTCAAATTTAGCCTGGGACGTGCTCTAATTCTAGATCCACCACTGGCCATCCATGTAGTTGGTCCCACATTTAAATCATCAACATTATTGGATCTCTATTATTGTCCTTTGCAATACTACCACCAGTTTATGGTGGTACATGGAAGTGTTGTATGAACATGTAACAAGGAACAAGATTGTTACCATCCACAAACCATTCATCGATCACATGTTAATTGATTCCGCTATATAGAGGCTTTGTTTTTTTAGGCTGTAGTTGATAACTTTTATTTGTTTTTTCTGCGACGCTGGCGTAGACGGTGTATATGGTTTTAACCTCGGGAAGCCGTTTAGATATTCCGCTTTAAAAAAACTATCCACTTTATTTTGATTTTTGGAAAAATCAAAAGAAAAAAAACAGGGCCAAATACTACCCATTTGTAATCAGTTAACAGGGGGGGGGGGGGGGGGATGCATTTTGCTAAATGGGTTGTCCTGTTTGTGTATTCATGTGCTGGCGTGTACCAGCGAATGCAGTGGCGGATCTAAAATTTACGTTCTGAGCTAGAGGCTAGGGTGCGATAGCCCTGGATCCGCCCCTCGGCCCCTGAGCCAATGTACGGGTGCTTGTCAGCTGATTGCAAGACTGTACAGGCGACAAAATGTACGGTACCAATTTTGAGAGCAAATGACGAGAGGCATGGACTAGCTTGTAATTATTGGCCTGTTTCACCAAACTGATCCTGTCTTTCCTGCGGGGGACATTGCAACTAGAGCTTTATAGTAGGAGTATCAATCAGTTTGTTGAGTTGGTTATGCATGAATTCGACGTAACTTCTTAATGCCGCGACAACGATATGTCGCGGAGTTGAGTATGCTCCCAGATTCGTCCCTGTTTCTGCTGAAACAAAACCTTTCAGCGAACTCTTTTACTTCAGAATTCGCATTTTTTTTCAATCCTGTGCTTGCAGAGTAAACCGTGCAGGAACTCTTGAGTCTAGTTAAGCGGCTGTGAGCTGTGTGATTGATACGTAGTCGTCTTCTAACAGGTACTGCAGCTCCAGGTATTTAGGGTGTGTTTGGTTCATGGATGAAGATTGCATCGTATATTCTGCCTGAGTGGATGCAGGTTGAGTGGAATCGTATTTCAGAAAAAGAAGATGTTTGGTGAGGCTGCATGAGCGGATACAAAAAACGAGATCTTTGTTTGGTTGCTCAGATGAGCGGATGCAGTCTACCAAATCTGAGAGACTGACATGTGGGACCGCATAAGATACACTGCATCCACTCATCCAGGATGGCTAGTGAAGCTCATTTTGAGCGTATCCACCCATCCAAGATGAGGGCGTATTTTTGCATCCGCTCATACAGGTTGTATCCGCTCATACAGGCAACCAAACAGGCTCTTTCTCAGATTATACGGATCCACCCATCCAGAACGAAAGATATACAGGCAACCAAACACACCCTTAATTACTTCGCTTGGACGGAGCAACTCGATCAGCTCTTGCCGCTGCATGCGGCTGGAACTTGAGAAGGCTGACACGAAAGGCGAGAGACCCAAAATTCTACTGCGTTTGAGGCGTGCCGGAAACAGAAAAGAGCCAACTCGGATTGCGTTGCCACATCGGCCGATAAGATGGAAAGTTGGCATCATCAGGCTTGAGGTCGATCAAAAACACGAGATCATGCCGCGCTACCATCTAGTAGTTTTGACATGTGAACGGATCGAGCCCAATTATTTTCCATGCGTGTGGTGATCTCCGGTTGTTTAAGCTGCAGCTGAGATTGGTTGGCCGCTGATCACGTCAGACTGATCAGGTCATGATGTCGTAATTAGCTCGACAGGACTAAATAGTTGCAGCGAAAGTGCACCTCCTGATGAGGCCAAAGTCAACAGCGTGAAGCAGCCGAAGGGAGCTAATTAAGGGAGGCTGGCAGGCTGCTTATGCGTAGCAGAAGGCTTGGGATTTAGAGTAGATTCCTACGACTGACTAGATTTACCTGGAGAAACCAAAGCCTAGCACAGACATATCGTCTTCTTTCTGCGGCGCCCCAAACGGGCAGCTCAGACTGCGGTCGTCGAGAAGACTACCGTAGTTGCGTTGCCCTGCAGCCCGCGGTTGCGGTGAAGCCATGAAAGGAACGGCGCGCGTCTTCCGTAGATCTAAATAACATGAAATTTTGCAAAGATATTCTCTAGATTATTGTAAACCTATTCCAATAAATGATCACGAAAACTATAGTCAAAGTTGAGACCTTTTTCAATTTAAAGGAATGTTGCACCGAAACCGAGCAAAAACCAAAATCACAGAATATAGCTTGCTCATGGGTGGATGATGATCAAAATGGGTCTAGATATATTTCCACATGTCACAGCGAATTAGAACACTAAAGAAATCAAACAAAAAATCCTCGAATCAAGAAATTGCTCGAAGAGACCAAAGTCAAGCAAAAACAGGTTTCCTCATAAACTTGCTATAAAGTGGCTAGATGGGTGGAGATAGATTCTCAGATATAATCTCCATCTTTTACACGTCCTTAGCACAACAAGATCAAAAGGAGCGAAGTGAAGAGATCAAAACCAACCGAAATAAGAGTACACAATCAAAACATGAGAGACTCAAAGAGATGTACAATGATTGATGTATTACTTATTTGAGAAGGTAAGTTTTACAGCCACTCCACATTAAAAACAAAGAACATATAAGGCACTCAACTCTCAAACCCTAACTCTAGACATAAGAGTACAAGAGAGATGTGTTAGATAATTTTTCACGTCACCATCCCAACTCCTTTTATAAGTAGACTAACCAACCACCTATAACTCTTAGTAGATATTATCCACTTAGCACAATAGGGGAAATCTGGTAACCCACACACATGGGTTTTACTTACACATGTTCACCTATGCACACTTTTCAAAGCTTATAAGCTCGCATCCGCTAAATTCTTAGTCTTGACGGTGCAATCAGAGCTAACACGGAGAACTAATCGCCAAGATATTGAGTAAAGAACACTTAATATTCTCCACCTGTTTAGATGTGGCAATTGTCTATATGTTATCTTTTCTAAGCGAAGTCACAATAGATTTACTCATACTACTTGACATATGGATATAAACAGACGAATATCACTCATTCCATATTTTCCCTTGGAGTCAGACTAAGATATAAATAGTAATGGATACTCATTTATCTTTTTGTATTTATTCCATAAATCTTCAATCGAGCAAAAATTATTCACTCTGTTTGCATTTGCACAGACCAACGCAAACGCTATAGGACGCGGTCGCGGCACGAGGTGCGGTTGTGCGTGTACGCACCCCGGCAGCCCTCACGTATCCTTCGCCTGCTAATGATCGTTACACGTGGACTACTTAGTTTGACCGACGGACCTACTGCTTAGGGCGTCTCCAACAGCTGGCTATTTAGCTAGCTAGATCTGATGTGGCAAGGAAAAAGTAGGAGAGAGAGTAGTCACTAGTGACAAGCAAATAGCTGATCTATTTCACGTAGTCCAAGAACATGAGAGAGGAGCGTGTGGGTCCAACAGTATAAAATAGTCTTTGCTTTTGTCTCTCACCTCCACGTCAGCTGACTATATAGCTAGTACTAGCTATTACCATTGGAGATGGCCTTATTTGCATAACCCATCTCCTCTGCCATCTGCCTTACCTCAATAATCATGAATTCGTGATTAATCAGCTGCCTAGCCTTATCTTGTATGCGAAGCCCGAGATGTGGATTCTGAAACGCGACCCGGTGATTGACGATGAAATGACTGAAACCTTCCTGCAAAGTTTATCTCAGTCCAGTTGTTTCTTGATTCGGCTCAGCTTACCAGGAGAAAGTTAAATTGGATTCACAGGCAAGGTTCTACTACTGCAGCCTACTGATTACCAGCAGCTGGCTCAAATCTCAACGATAAAATAAAGTAAGATGTCCAATTGTCCACCACACTGATGCATATGTTGAACCTTCCGTTATTCGGTTATTGAATCCTGCTATGAGTAGCTGGTTGATACATACATGCATGCATACTCACACTGAATTAGAACAGATTGCACTAAATTGCATGCCATTCCTTCTGCGTTTTCTTTGCTGAAACAGTTTTTCTGGTCTTAGATTCAACGTACATGACTCGAAATGATTTTCTCATGGCATTAAGCTTATTCCTGTACTTAAATGTCCTGATTTCATCGAAACACATAGCAGAAATTTTGACATTAAAACTGAATCAGCACTTTCAGAACTCTTACCTCTCAAAATCTTTCAATTCAGGCTACAGCTCTATGGTATGTACATTCATAACAAGACTTGCAACAGAAACGAGTTTTACAATTCAAATTAAGCAGAAATTATTTTTGAGCTGAACATCAGGCACAATTCAGAAACCTGTAACATCCTGATTTTCAGAGTCTTTTTGAAGCTTTTAAAATAAAATTCACCATTTGAAATTTTCTGAAATTAATTAAAGCTTAAAAGGAATTTTTAGAATTTATTTGGATTTAATATGAGTAAATTAAACATTAACATTTGCCAAGTTTATTTTATTGGAGTTCTTGGTGTCTCAAGGAATTTAATGGTATTTTTGGTGAATTTTCTGGATTTAATTGCTATTTTCTAGAGCTCAAAAGAATTTATTTGAATTTCTGGAAAAAGAAAAAAAAAGAAAAGGAAAAACCACCGAACCGGCCGGTGGGCCAAACCTACCGAACCGGCCCGGTCCGACACGCGTCGGCCATCCGAGAGCCTCCCCTCGCCCGCGCGCCATCGCTGCCGCTCGCTTTCAGGTTGCCGGCAGTGGGGCCCACTGCCGAGATCGATCCGCCCGACGCGGTGTCCGTGCCACGCCGCCCCGCGCGCGCCGGTATTTAATGGCGCGACCGAGGTTCGCCGCCCGCCGCCGCCGCCGCTTCGCCGCGCAACCGCGCGCTTCTCGCTCCGCTGCCGCCGCCGCCGCCGCCGTCGCCGCCTCGCCGTCGTCGCCGGTGAGCCCGCCGCGCCTCGGTTCCGCCGTTGCCGCCGTTCGCCGTCGTCGCCGCCGCCGCCTCGCCGCCGCGTCGCGTCGCCGCCGCCGCCGCCGCCGTCGTCGTCGCCGCCGCCGCCGCCGCCGCCGCCGCGCTCCGCGCCGCCAGCGGACACCGCGCTTCGCGTCGCGGCGCCTCGGGCGCGTGCCGCCACGCTGTCGCCGATCCAACGGCCGCCGCACCCATCGCCACCGTTGATCCAGATCCGATCGACGGATCGGATCTTGCCACGCGCTCGCACTCGACCGCCGATCCGCCGACGTCGCGCCCGCGACGCCGCCTCCGTGGACCCGACCCACCATGAGCGCGCCGGCGCGGTGGGACCGCCGGTCGGCGCCGGTCCGTGAGACCCATGCGCCGTAAGCCACGCCAAGAGCCACGTCGGCGCCACGTCGGCAAGACTCCGCCGTCTGCAAGACGCCGCCGCCGATCTGTTTCGTGAGCGCGCCCACCGTAGACCCTCTCACGCGTGCGCCGGTCCACAAAGATGATGCACTTTTCCAATTTCCTGAATTTCTGTAGATTTAATTTTCCAGAGCCCGTTCTCCCTCGCCCTAGCTCCGATTGACCCGATTCTTCTTCCTAAATTCATATAAAATTGAGCTCTATCTTTTGGTTCAGGTTTGAGAATTTTTGGAGTTCATTTGAATTTTATTTGAATTTTTTTTGTCTCTTTGTCTGCTTCCTCTCCCGTTAGATCGCGCGTTCAAGGAGCGAGGTTGGATTTGAAGTTCAAGAATGTCAACCGAGCAAGGCCAAGGCAAGTCGTGTCCTTTGATCATGTTGAACCCAGTTTGCAATCTATTACTTAAATATTTTGTTTTAAATTACAATGCATTGCTACTTTATTATAAAACCCTTGTATTGGTAGTTAATGACCTAATTGATTATTTCCTCCTTGATAATTTGACCGCCATGATGCCATTGTCACCATAGGATGGGGAACTTTATTAGTGATGCTATGTTACGATCACATTTGGGTTGGTACGATTAGTATGCTTATCCATGCTTTTAGTATCGCTTGGGTTCATCATCACATGTGATTAATTAATTTGACTTAATGAGATATTGAATCGTGGTTGGTACCATCGTTATAAAACTTGTGCCGTGACGTTGGTGCGTCATTGGCGGTGGTTATACAAAATTGGTTTTCACTTGGGCGATTGATCGTGCGATAAAGGGGTGCAGTTGCACATTGGGATGTGGATGTTTCGCTGGTATTACTTAAGGACTTAACTTTGTGCGCCATTGATCCGAGCTTTACTGCAAACCACATGTCTAGTATGGGATAGACCGCATAATAATTTGTGAAGTCTCAACTTTGGTTTCACTCTCGATGTTGTTGTGGCGCAAGAGGGGGCAATTATCGACTAGGGGGATTTACCCTACTCGACGGCGAAACCTTAGCGAGTGGGATCGGGTTGAGATGGATCATTGTAAAAGCCTTGTTGTGATTATCTTTAACGTGAGGATTTTCACATCGTGTGGGTACAGTTGTGCAACCTCTGCAGAGTGTAAAACTATTCGAATAGCCGTGTCCTCGGTCATGGACAACGCTCGGTGATTTCACACGAGGTATAGTTATTCTTGGAAAATTTGGTAGTTGATCAGTGGATGGTTAATTCACTGTTGGTTTAGCTTGTGGATGGGGAGTCCATAAGTAGTTTACTTCAATTCCTTTGATTATTTATTATTGATTTATTTACAATTCGCCTTCAATCTATTTATGGTAATTTCGAATGCTGTTTTATGCAAATTAACCCTTTCAGCTTTCCATTGTTAAGCCTTGCATATTATATTGCATCATTCGTTACAAACGGCTTCTTCGAGTACCAATGTACTCACGGCTTTATGCCTATGTTGCTCGATTGAGGATGAAGAGTGCTACCAGCAGGAGGTTCCGGAGGAGAGTACTTGACGACTACGAGTTCTAGGCTTCGCTCCCACTCGATTGCCCGTGGGCATGTCGATTGGCCACTACGCTTTATTTTGGATTTCACGCTAGTTTTGTTAAGCCCCTAAGGCTATTGAGATTGTAAGCTTGACCATAAGGTCATACTTTTGGGTATTGATTAATAATTTGAATTTCCCTTATTTAATATCGTGATTGTGGTGATGATTACCTCTATGTTTGACTGTGTGCACTAGCGTGATCCTGGACTAGTGCAGTACACACAGGAGAGTCCGGATTTGTATATTCGGGTCTCGACAGAGATGGTATCAGAGCCAAATCGACTGCAGGACGAAGCCCTAGATAGACTGGTCGAATTAGCGATGTTTTCAAATTTATTTTCTAAATGAAATCAACCAAATGATTGTCTAGTAATTCTTTATTCTTACCTCATTCTTAGGATTCTTGCTCCTTGTCTCCTCTGAAACATTGTTTTCAAAATTTAAGTTGACTTCTTATCCCTATAATGTCCTTAGATGTCTCGAGTCTCCCCTAACCCAAGTGAAGATTGGCGTGGAATTCTTCAAGCTGTGCTGTGAAGTTTGGATCAAGGAAGCGCCCAATATGTCTAGAGAAGACTGAAGATTTCCGTGAAGATTAGAAGCCATTAGATTTGAACCCTGTTATAGTTTTTAGCATCGTATAGATCGTCTTGCTTCTTATTTGCCGTTGGGTGTGATATGAGCTGCAGTTTTGCTTCTAGCATTATGATGCAGTCATGTCAAAATCTTTTTGTGGAGTTTATTGCTTCTTTTGTTAGCCTTTTCGGCTAAGTGTCTGCTTAGTTTAGGATGCCATTAGTTATTCCCCTTAGACGAGTTTACCGCTTACCTCTGCTTTTCCCTCTTACCTATTGAGCCTTCGTAAGTCGGTTCTCAAAGCAAATGGTCTTTCTTTTCAGAGCAGCAGCAAGATGGTTGAAACCAGGAACTCCGCAGGTCGTGAGCAGACAAACCAGAACCCAGGGAGCAGTTCCACTCAGCCACCTCGAGCGATCCGCGACCACCGACCCGCTCTCGGTCGGGCCTCGATGGCCTGACTCGATGATGCAAGCAATGATGCGAATATGAACAATATGGCTCATCGTCGGCAACTGTGGGTAGCAGCACCTCGAGCCGCCCACCATCAGTCCCGCTTTGCGAGTTTATGAGGACGAGGCCGCCTACCTACTCCAGCTCTTCAGAGCCTATGGAGGCAGACGACTGGATCCGTTCAGTAGGGAAAAAGCTGAACTTGGCCCAGTGCACAGACAGGAGAGAGTCTTGATGCGGCACACCGGCTAGAGGACTGCAGCAGAGTGGTGGGAGAACTCATGTGACGCCCACGAGGACCGTAATAAAGATTTCTGGGATGAGTTCTACACGACTTTCCGTCACGCCCATGTCCTAGATGGGGTGATGGACATGAAGAAGGAGGAGTTCCGTGAGTTGCAGCAGAAGAACATGTCAGTGAGTGAATACCTCAATAAATTCACTCAGCTAGCTCGCTACGCACCCGAGGACGTAGCCACAGATGAAGACCGTCGAAGAGGTTCCGGAAAGGCTTGAGCCCGAGATTGAAGGTGCAGTCGTGGGCAACGACTATGCCAGCTTTCAGCAGATGGTGGATAAGGTCATCTTAATTGAGGACAGTCGCCACGAGCTCGAGGAGTCTCGCAAGAGGAGGATGGCTCAGCAGGGATTTCAGTCTCACCAGCTCAGAGGCGTTTTGCCAAAGACTTACCACCGGGTGCACAAAGAACAATCGATTTCAAGACTCCAGCTCCAATGCCTCATCATGATGTTTCGGGACCACGCCCTATCAATGTCAGCGGTCAACCTCAGAGTGACAGAAGCCCAATAATTTCATCTAATTGTTTCAAGTGCAAAGAGCGTGTCATTTTGCTCGCAATTGCCCGCAAAGCGCCAAGGAATCACGCCAATTCCGCTCAACCTTGGAAGTACCCTACAAAGACCCGAGAGCAAGCCGTGGAACATCATCAAGTCGTGAGCCCGGATACCTCGTAACGCGTTGCAAGGAAGCTTGAACCACGCCGTCTCCAACGCCGCACTGTAACCTATTCTTTTAGTAAGCTGAATCTCGGGTCGAGATTCCGTTTAAGGTAAGGTTTGTAACATCCTGATTTTCGAGTCTTTTGAAGCTTTTAAAATAAAATTCACCATTTGAAATTTTTCAAATTAATTAAAGCTTAAAAGGAATTTTTAGAATTTATTTGGATTTAATATGAGTAAATTAAACATTAACATTTGCCAAGTTTATTTTATTGGAGTTCTTGGTGTCTCAAGGAATTTAATGGTATTTTTGGTGAATTTTCTGGATTTAATTGCTATTTTCTAGAGCTCAAAAGAATTTATTTGAATTTCGAAAAAGAAAAAAGAAAAGGAAAACCACCGAACCGGCCGGTGGAATAAACCTACCGAACTGCCCGGTCCGACACGCGTCGGCCATCCAGCGCCTCCCTCGCTCGCGCCATCGCCGCCGCTCGCTCTCTCAGGTTACCGACAGTGGGGCCCACTGCCGAGATCGAATCCGCCCGACGCGGTGTCCGTGCCACGCCGCCCTCGCGCGCCGGGTATTTAATGGGCGCGACCGAGGTTCGCCGCCGCCGCCGCCGCCGCCGCCGCGGCGCAACCGCGCGCCCTCGGTGCCGCCGTCGCCGCCGCCGCCGCCGCCGTCGTCGCCGGTGAGCCCGCCGCGCCTCGTTCCGCCGTCGCCGCCGTTCGCCGTCGTTGCGCGGCCGCCGTCGCCGCCGCCGTCGTCGTCGTCGCCGCCGCCGCCGCCGCCCGCCGCCGCCGCGCTCCGCGCCGCCAGCCGACACCGCGCTTCGCGTCGCGGCGCCGACGGGGCGCGCCGCCACGCGCGCCGCCGATCCAACGGCCGCGCACCCATCGCCACCGTTGATCCAGATCCGATCGACGGATCGGATCTTGCCACGCGCGTTCGACCCGACCGCCGATCCGCCGACGTCGCGCCCGCGACGCCGCTTCCCGTGGACCCGACCCACCATGAGCCGCGCGCGCGGTGGGACCGCCGGTCGGGCGCCGGCCCGAGACCCATGCGCCGTAAGCCACGCCAAGAGAGCCACGTCGGCGCCACGTCGGCACTCCGCCGTCTGCGTCGGCACCGCCGCCGCGACTGTTTCGTGAGCGCGTCCACCGTAGACCCTCCTCACCGTGCGCCGGCCCACAAAGACGATGCACTTTTCCAATTTCCTGAATTTCTGAGATTTAATTTTCCGAGCCCCGTTCTCCCTCGCCCTAGCTCCGATTGACCCGATTCTTCTTCCTAAATTCATATAAAATTGAGCTCTATCTTTTGGTTCAGGTTTGAGAATTTTTGGAGTTCATTTGAATTTTACTTGAATTTTTTTTGTCTCTTTGTCTGTTTCCTCTCCCGTTAGATCGCGCGTTCGAAGGAGCGAAGTTGGATTTGAAGTTCAAGAATCATCAATCGAGCAAGGCCAAGGCAAGTCGTGTCCTTTGATCATGTTGAACCCAGTTTGCAATCTATTACTTAAATATTTTGTTTTAAATTACAATGCATTGCTACTTTATTATAAAACCCTTGTATTGGTAGTTAATGACCTAATTGATTATTTCCTCCTTGATAATTTGACGCCATGATGCCATTGTCACCATAGGATGGGGAACTTTTATTAGTGATGCTATGTTACGATCACATTTGGGTTGGTACGATTAGTATGCTTATCCATGCTTTTAGTATCGCTTGGGTTCATCATCACATGTGATTAATTAATTTGACTTAATGAGATATTGAATCGTGGTTGGTACCATCGTTATAAAACTTGTGCCGTGACGTTGGTGCGTCATTGGCGGTGGTTATACAAAATTGGTTTTCACTTGGGCGATTGATCGTGCGTAAAGAAAGGGGTGCAGGTTGCACATTGGGATGTGGATGTTTCACTGGTATTACTTAAGGACTTAACTTTGTGCGCCATTGATCCGAGCTTTACTGCAAACCACATGTCTAGTATGGGATAGACTGGCATAATAATTTGTGAAGTCTCAACTTTGGTTTCACTCACCGATGTTGTTGTGGCGCAAGAGGGGCAATTATCGACTAGGGATTTACCCTACTCGACGGCGAAACCTTAGCGAGTGGGATCGGGTTGAGATGGATCATTGTAAAAGCCTTGTTGTGATTATCTTTAACGTGAGGATTTTCACATCGTGTGGGTACAGTTGTGCAACCTCTGCAGAGTGTAAAACTATTCGAATAGCCGTGTCCTCGGTCATGGACAACGCCGGTGATTTCACACGAGGTATAGTTATTCTTGGAAAATTTGGTAGTTGATCGGTGGATGGTTAATTCACTCGTTGGTTTAGCTTGTGGATGGGGAGTCCATAAGTAGTTTACTTCAATTCCTTTGATTATTTATTATTGATTTATTTACAATTCGCCTTCAATCTATTTATGGTAATTTGAATGTCTGTTTATGCAAATTAACCCTTTCACTTTCCATTGTTAAGCCTTGCATATTATATTGCATCATTCGTTACAAACGGCTTGTTGAGTACCAATGTACTCACGGCTTTATGCCTATGTTGCTCGATTGAGGATGAAGAGTGCTACCAGCAGAGGTTCCGGAGGAGAGTACTTGACGACTACGAGTTCTAGGCTTCGCTCCCACTCGATTGCTGTGGGCATGTCGATTGGCCACTACGCTTTATTTTGGATTTCATTGCTAGTTTTGTTAAGCCCTAAGGCTATTGAGATTGTAAGCTTGACCATAAGGTCATACTTTTGGGTATTGATTAATAATTTGAATTTCCCTTATTTAATATCGTGATTGTGGTGATGATTACCTCTATGTTTGACTGTGTGCACTAGCGTGATCCTGGACTAGTGCAGTACACACAGGAGAGTCCGGATTTGTATATTCGGGTCTCGACAAACCAATGCCTAGCTTGGTGCCTTGGTGGTGCCCATCTCATCTGAAAGAAGTGTTGTAATATTTGCAGTATAAGCAAAGATATAAATATAATTCCAATATAATAATATAGCACACCAATGACATCAATTCATATATACAGGACATAGCATGTATGTAAACATATGAATTGAACATTTCATTTATGATATACCACATATTCAATAATAGAAACAATACTACTTTAAACATGAATATGTATGACAAAGTATAAAGCATGTGCTAATCAAGACTATCAATTTGCTCAAGATTAATTGATTATTTGTGCTCTCAAATTGTAGGGTTGCACAAGATTAATCTTGGCCGTCCCGCTACTAAATCATATACTCTTCCTTGATTGGTTATGCCAAATAATAAATTCAGTCTTTTGAGCTCTAGATACAAATTCTACAATCTCAAGATCAAAATATATTCAGCATGTGTACATTCAGACAGCAGTATTTAAGCCATACAAGTTAACTTTTGCTCAACTAATGAGGCTTTAACTTGTCAAAATTAACTCCTAATAGATCAATACACGAGCAAGCTATAATCTGAAAAACAGCATGAACCGAAAGGCACAAGAATATATCAAAATCTAGAGACTGACTTCCAGAGTCACAAGTTAACTATGACAGCAGTATTAATATTGATTAGAGCTCAAAGACTAATGTAACCAATCTCAGTATATGATCTATATCATCATCGAGCAACAGTATATCCCACAAGCAATCTATGTCTCCCAGTGCCAAATAATGTATGGAAGATTTAACAAACTAGCATAGCCCACACAGATTGCATACAAAATCACAGAATCACTCACAAGACCAGTGATATTCGAAATCACCAGAAGAACAGGGGCTAGGCATGCTTGCGCGCTGTCCCAGAAAACCTATTACCCTCACACCACCATGAGAGAGAGAGCAGTAGGCACTGAGATACAAAGCCCTCTCGCCGAAGTGATGCCCACACCGGCAAGTCGAGGTAGAGGAATGCTGCACAAGCACAGGGGAGGAGCCGGCCAAGCACCTCGCCGGAGAGCACCAGGGAACCACAGTCGTCAAACACCACAGGCAAAGACTCAAAGAAGGAGAGGAGAAGCTCACAGTTCATGCGATGCCCAACCAAAAGAGCCGGCCGCCATTTATAGCCAAGAGAGGGGAGGAGCTGAGCATTCGGCGGCGCCACCAACGGCCGAGACCGGGTCTCACGCGCCACCACTGCCGCTCCTTCCCACCCCACGTGCCGGATCTGAGGACCGAGTCTCACGGGAAGAAGAGGAGCGACGAACTCACGGGAGAGAGGGGAATGCGTGAGTCGCATGGGAGGAAGGATCGCAGGGGAGACCGGGCCGCCACCGAGCCGACCCGCCGGGCCCACCGAGCTCGCCTGCCTCCACCGCGCAGCCTCCCTGAATCGCCGCCGCCATCGCCCCCAAGCGCCCGCTCACCTTCTGGTCAAGGGGAGGAGCAAGGCTCCTCCTTTTGGTCTCCATCCGGCCCACCGACAGGTGGGCCCCTCTTTCCTTTTTTATCTTTTTATCAAATGGGAAATTACCCTTTTGCCCTTGGTATATACAACAAGAAGTTCCTCTGTGCATCTGAGGGAAGTTCCTCCAGCGTGAGTTTCGAAGAAGTCACACCATCTTAGCAGTAAGGGTAGATGGGGACGTAGCGCCTTGACGACCTCATCCTTCTTGGCCAACTCCCCCTCTTTCTTCTCCTCGCTGACCTTCTCGTCCGACGTCTGTTTGTCCTTCGCATCGGCGATTAGTACTTCTTTATCGTCCTTTATGACCTCATCTTTCTTGATCTCCTCCTCTTTCTTCTCCTCGATGACCTTCACGGTCGATGTATGTCACCTTGTCCAGTGTCTCCGTGATCACTTCGTTGCTGTCCTTGACGACGACTGAATCGGCCTTGTTGCTTTCCTTCTCCTTCCTCACCTCCTCAACGGCCTTCTCAGTCAAAGTTGCCTTGTCCTTCGCCTCGGTGATCACCGCATCGACATTTTCCTTCACAACAACGGCCGAGCTACTGTCGGACGGTGGCACATGAGACGGCTGCTGGATGGCGGTGGCGACGACGCTGGATTTCCTCAGGAAGAGATTGCGGTTGCATCTGCTACTGCCGTTGACGATGTTGCCGGTGGCCATGGCTTCTTTGGAGCCACCGCAAGCCATGGCGGTGATGGAGAGGAGGAGATGGCAAGGAGGGAATGTAGGAGATGCAAAATGGAAAGAGAGGACAGGGAATATGGAGTCCAGTACACTACTATAAAAAAGATAATATTAGACATCTCATCATAGACGATTAAACAAAATTATCGGTATTAAATACAATCACAGACGATTTTGATTTAGAGACCATCTATTTTACTGTCAGTGTTAAAAACCGTCTGTGAAGAGAAAAAAATATCACAGACGGTTCAAGGTAAACATCGTCTGTGAAGTATCGTAGACGGTTATTAACAAAATCGGTTTGTAATATTACTAAATACTAGTATAGTGTCCGTGCTAACGCCACGGCGGCATTTTAGGGATGCACACGAAATCAGCCAAACAAATTTTTGAATGGCCATACATGTTTTGTTCCCTGCTTTCAAAGCCAATTTTTGAATGGCCATACAGCAATTTGTACAGTTAAAATAAGTATTCGATATTCTGCATTTCCTTCTAAAAGAGAAAATTTGCAATGTCAGACAACAGACTACGAAAAAAGTGCATGGCCTTTTCTTTATCCAATTTTCAGAACATATATTAAACTATTTATTGGATGGTTTAGCTAAAAATATAAAACAATGAAGATAAAAATCTTACACCAATACGATGAATAACTATTTGTTTAGGATAAGACCTTGCATATGAAGAGTTCCCTTGCCCAAATGCAACTTGTGTATGGATTTGCTATGGCAATGCAGGTAATACATCATTAGCAATATATTCAAACTAATGAAAAATGCCAACAATATTAGAAACACCCTTTACATCCATCAACAAGCACACATCTTTGATGGTTCTAATGATCTAATCCATGACTTAAGAAAGGGATGATTTTGAATATCCGCTTTGTATATTAGGTACACAACTGGACATGCATATAACCTAGTAAATAAAGATTGTTCATACAAGTACAGGGCCTAAGTGGTCAGCTCATTGCCAAATTTAGTTGAGTGGTGAGGAACTAATCGTCTTGTGCATGTTCAATTCACATCTCACTGAAGAATTACAAGAACTCTCATTCCACATGTACATTGTATAGAGCCTACCAACCTAGCTCAAGCTAACAATATATTAGGAAAGAAAACGTGGACTGATTCAACTTTCCAAGTTAATGACATAATAGAAATAGCAACAAGCTATGGACAATTGACCATGACCAAAGCACCATATTCATCCATAATTATAATTTCCTATTAACAACAAAACTGAGATTCTTGAAGGTTATCAGATTGGACTAAACAGTATAATGCCCATGTACACGCCAGCAAAAACAAAAGATAATACTGAAATAGCTCACAAATCATACTGCTAAGCTCGTAGAAAATTCAGTTAATCATACACGTATCGCGGTCTCAGTGGATATCAAAGCAGAGTGCTAAACGTAAGGCAAAGATGTGGATATTTTCAGAACTGTTACAGTAGTTTGGGTATACTGTATATTATGATAGTTATGCTCCAAAAACATGAAACATGTCATACCTATGAGACCATATGCATCAAGAACTCACAATAGAGAATATCAGTACAAATTTTTTGTTGGCTGCTGTTTGGTATTTGCAAGCAGTAAAAAGACTTGGGTTTGATCGTTAAGTAGTCTAAGAACGCAGATGACCTGCTTTTTTGTCACAACTCACAACATGCATCTACACTTCAAAGGAAAAGAAAGATATGTCTGCAGCATCTGTAAATATCACTTAATGTCTAATGGTAAAAATTCGTCAGCAAATACAACATTGCCTGCCAAAATTTCACAGATACGCAAAGTGTAAAATATGCAGGTACAAAAGCACTTAGAGCTACATGAAGCACTGACCTGTTCTCCGTGCTATTTATCTAACAAAACCAATCAAAGTTACGTTAGAAATTTATTCCAGCAATTTCAAACAATTTATGCGGACCTGGACAACTTAAAAATAGTCAGAATGTTTGCCCAAAATTATTCCATCAGAACTCAACTTTATTTTTTCTCAAGAACACACAAACTGTCAAGCTTTACCAAGCAATTACATGGCAATGTACTTTTCACATATTAGTATATACTGAACAAACAATTGTGATGGATCAACTGAACAATGGTTGCGAATCGTAGTACTTACCCGGTCACCTCTAAACATCTTTTCAACCTTCTCCTTGAGCTTTGCAGCCTACAATAAATCCAATAGATATCAAATTACTACGCAAGAGGGCAATCCCACCACCTAAATGATGCAAAGAGAGTATCGAGCATGTATAACCTCTCGCCAATTTGAATAGCTTCTCCATGGTCTCCCACGCTCACGCCTCGAGTAATCCGAAATATCCTTCATACTCCTGTCAACCAACCATCACCTCAGCTAAGCAAACGGGACCCACACATGCAAGGGCGGAAACTTCACAAGCACACAGATAAAATCCCTACGCTGCCATTGCCTTGCAGCGCTCGGCATCGGCGTATAAAGTAGGTGCTATTCTGTGTAAAAAAGCTCAGTTAGTCAACGTATAAAGTAGGTGCTATTCTGTGTAAAAAGCGGTTGTCTTTCCCATCTGACAGGAAATTAAAAATTGGGGGACAACACTATCAAGGTTTAGCTTGATAGCATCTGTTCTTCTCTTCAATCACAGAAGAGTTATGTAGGCAATATGATCGCAGAAAATGAGAGCTTCCCTTTCAGTTGCCTCGCTAAAGAAAGGCTACTCTTCAATTTCCCAATTATGTACAATAACAGTGAATGGTCTTGTTATGCAAGCTTAAACTGTGAATGCCATCTTTCTTTTTGTTACTTAAAAAATGAAATCTTTTTCTTAGATGAAAGTAATTGTTATGACCCTATTCATGCTGGAAGGCTAACGTTAATTAAGATAACCATTAGCCAAATTGTTAATGATTCACAAGTGCTATCATAACGATGCCCCATTAACTACCGATTCATGGGTGAAAAAGTTGCCCATGTCAAAAACATGTAGTATAAGATTTTTCTACAAAGAAGTACCTTAACTTGATCTTTGTGACAAGAATCTTCAGGCAGGCCAGCCTTCTACACTAACGTTATCATACCACAAATCAAGAGACCAAAATCTAACCTATAAGACTTTAACCTTTAATTTTACAATCGTGTAAGATATGTATGTGATACATGACATCATATATACAGCACGGGCAACATATAAATTCTACATATGTGCAACAGGGACAACGGACATTTGCATATACACTGAAATCCTAACAAGTCATTTGTTAAGCTAGGACATCACAAGGCTATCATGCTGCTCAACCTCCAATGCTATTTCATTACGCCTTGTGAATGAAAGTGTGAAAGGGGGATTATACTGCAATTTCAGCAAACCCAGGATATCATTAATGTAAGCCCATATTAGAGATCATGCTAGCGGTTTTTAATTTGGGAAGCAGCATCACAAGTTCACAACCCACATCATTGTAAATTATCTCCTAAATGAAAATCACAGAATATGGTAACTCACATATTGTAAGTCAAGGTAAGTTCACAACCCAGAATGAAAATCACAACAATCCCAACGTAAGAAATAATTTGACAAATAGGGAGCGAAATGAACAATTGTAAGTCAAGGTAAAACTTAAGGGAAGTTGAGGAACGTCTCACGGTAGCAAGCATAGCGAAAACAACTGACCTACTTTGTCTAGATCACTACTGGGTAAGTTTATTGATGATTAACCAAAAAACTGGTTTCCTGTAACTACCAAAATAAAACAACACATATTTGTCATACCAAATATTTGCAGTTAAGTATTTAGACAAGAAAATTAAAGACACCTCAAACTTTTAGTGGCAAGCGCTCTTTTTCATATATGGAACATTACCTGACATCAAAGAGTTAGGTATAATAAATGCAGAAAGACCTCCCTACCTACCAAATTCAAAGTTTGGTCCTAACAAATAACGCAATCCCCAAATGGCTTGCAAGCTAAATGACAAAAATCCCACATAGCTAGTCCACAGGTGACAACTAAATTTGGTAAGATGCACACAAAGCTTGAGAAGTATCAACCTCAGAAGAAGATTGCTGCTGCGATCCGGTGGCTTTGTCCTGCTGATCCAATGAGTCCCTTGCCAAGCCGCCATCTTGTCCCACCAGGATATCAAGCCCTCTTCTTTCGATCCGGCATCAGCAGTAGCCGTGACATCAGAAAGCACCCGGTTCTTGTGCTCCCCTTCCTTCCTCAATGGCAATTCTACAAATAATTTGTGTGGAAACGATCTAAGAACACAAGCTCGCAATAATTCCTTTCACACTGCGATTCTGCGAACATATGAAAACAAGATGCAAACAAAATCAACAAAAGAAATCCACACACCTTGGTTCTCGGATTCAATCGATTCGTCTGTTAATTCGCGCTGTTCCTCCGAGAAGACAACGCCTACAGGTTCTTTCAAAGAGCCCACAGTTTCCTGCATCCAAAATAGAAGGAATCCACACAATTATAAATCACCCAGACCAAGAGAAAAAAAGAGTAAGATTTACCATAGGAAGCGCATTTAGCTTGCTGGCCTTGACGCCACAGCCCTACCACAACATGTCACCCAAAAATAAAACATTAAAATCCATGTGGTTGGCGTCGAGCGCGTCGATGGAAGGAGGACGACAGTGGCTCGCGGCTAGAAGCAGAGGGGGCGACGGTGCACTGGTCTAGGGGGGTTAGAGGAAGTCGTGAGAACCAGATGAGGTATTGGATCTCCCCCGATTCTGGCGACGCGACCGCCGATCTGCACTCGGGTGGAGACGGGTATCACGGGGTGGAGGCACCGCGAAGGGGCTGGGGTTCGGTGGGAGCGGGGCGGAGGAGGCGGCGGCGGGTAGGGGAGGGGAGAGCTCGGGCTGCTGGGGGAGCACGCGGAAGGAGGAGATCGCGGCGCGGAGGAGGCGGCGGCGGCTAGGGGCGGGGGGTTGCGGTGACGGCGAAGAAGGCGCGAGGTGGCGGCGGCGCCGCCGCAGCCATGGTGGCGTGGCGAAGCGAGGGGAGGGGAGGTTTGGGTTAGGGTTTTAATGGGGTGGGAGGAGTGGCGGCGGAGGGGACGACGGGGGGAGCGGAGGCGCGGGGGAGAGGTGGAGATGGGGGAGCGGCGGTGCGGTGGAGGACGGGGGAAGCGGAGGGAACGGCGGAGGAGGAGGCAGCAGCGGCGCGAGATGGGGAGGAGGAGGCGAGGGCGGCGCGGCGGCGGAGGAGGCGCGGGGGAGGATGGGGGGAGGCGGAGGGAGGGGAGGCGCGGGGGAGGAGGGGGAGACGGAGGGAGTGGAGGAGGCGCGGGGGAGGCGGAGGGACAGGGGAGAACGCGGGGGAGGCGCGGGGGAGAACACGATTTTTGCGTAGCGGGAGGTGGCGGCGACCTGCATGTGAGCCGCGAGCGTGAGGGACGCGGGAGGGGTACTGCAGATCCATTGAAGGATGACCGTCGGATATGGTTGGGTAAGGAGAGAGAATAGAGGAGAGTTAATCTGGTGCGGACGTTTTTATGATGGTGTAATTATGGGTGCATATTGTGGTGTGGACGTAGTTAAGGTCATGACTGTGGAGCAGGTAATTGTTGGGTGGATGTAAAATAATTTGAACTGGTGGATTATTAGTTTAGATTAAAAACAATTTTTTCTTTCAACCGTCTAGCATACTTCACAGATGGTTTGTATTAAAAACCATCTGTGATAGTTAAGTCATCACAAACAGTTTGTATTAAAAATTGTTTGTGATAATCTCACTTATTAATTGTAGACATGTCGACCCCTCACAGATATGTCTTAAATTACAGATTTGTTCTTACAAGCTGTTGCTTCGAATATATGGGGCTTTGAGGCCATTTAGTAAAAGGATACCATGGATTTGGCAAGAGTAATTATAGATCCATTAAGTTCTTGACTATCTATGGTTAGTAATTTATCCGTAATTGCATTATATTTTAGATCTAGCTTTTGATAAAAGGTGAACTGAAGATGATTTAGATCTAGCTTGATGTAGAGAGAAGATTATTTACATCTAGCATGGTTTAGGGTTTAACTAATTTATAGTCTATTTCTACTTAATTCAATTTAATTAATTATTCTTGCCACATATAGCTACTTTAGATCATATATATCTAGTATACTAATTAATTAATTCAATATTTAATACTAAATTGTTATATACGTAACGTAGAACCAAAGTTGGATGTACGCTAGGAACCGTGTGAGTAAAGCGTACATTAATAGCATGTCTGTTTTTACAAGAGCTGCCGGAAAGGATATGTTGAATAAGGGAGTGGAATATATGTACTGTTCATGTATTGACTGCGAGAATCTGAAAATGTTTAAGAACCGATCGCAGATTGAAGTACACTTGATTCGAATGAGTTTTAAAAAGGAGTATGCACGTTAGACTAGTCATGATGAAGAGCATATTACACAGGAAGGTAGTAATAATAACATCACCAATGAAGTCAACAATATGCCACCGGATGATGTCGATTATGGTTCCGATTCGGATAGACTGCATGATGATAATCTGGATCAGATGCTTAAATATAGATGGGAACTATGATGAGAGAGAGTCTGTTAAATTCCGGGACTTAATGGGGGACTCAGAGAAACCTTTATTCACGTGTTGCAAGTTGAAGTACACGAGGTTGTCAGCCATGCTTGAACTGTTGAAATTGAAGACAAGCAACGGTTGGTCCAATAAGAATTCCACGGCGCTATTAGGTCTTTTAGCGGACATACTTTCAGAGAAAAATGAGTTGCCCAAAACTATCTACAAAGCCAAAAAAGTTCTTTGTTCATTGAAAATAGAAATAGAAAGAATACATGCATGTCTAAATGACTGTATCCTCTACCGTAAAGAATATACAAACATGTATGTATGTTCAGTGTACAACACATCCTGATACAAGCGAAATAATCAATTAGATGACGGCGAGAGAATAGAGGTGAAGAAAGGACCTCCTGCTAAGGTGGTATGGTATATTCCGGTAATTCCCCGTTTGAAGTGGTTTTTTGCAAACCCAAAGGAGGCAAAATTGTTGTGTTGGTATTCGGAGGAGCGTAAGAATGATAGAATGTTAGGATATCTTGCTGATTCCGCCTAATGTAGAAACATCGATAGGAAATTTGAAGACGTCGGTGCAGAACCGAGGAATATAACATTTAGATTGAGTACAGATGGAATGAATCATTTTGGTAACATGAGCAGCCGACATAGCACTTGGCTTGTGACTTTCTGTATCTACAACTATCCACTTTGGTTGTGTATAAAGCACCACGGTAGACCTCAAATGTGTCAGATATAAAGATGATCAATTCGTACTCGCTAACCAAGTTATTCAAGTTTTCTATGCAACCAACCAGGCAAATAGAAAGTGCCACGTAATTTTTATGGAAAAAGGAGAATTGTTAGAGTTGAGAATGTAGTAGACGAGAAAGAATACAATCAATTTAATGAGTGCCTCCTTTCAAAAATGGCATAAAGGTCGAGGAAGAACTCACAGACGATTTGCAATTGAAACCATCTGTGATTCATTATATATCACAAATAGTTTCTACTATAAACTATCTGTGATAGTCAATTATCATAAACGATTATGAGTTAATAACCGTCTGTGATATACTATCATAGACGGTTCGAAAACTGTCAGTGATGAGCTCACGTTATTACTAACCCATAAATTTAGACAACTCATGAAACTATCTGTGATAATATTTTTAAACCGTCTATCATATCATTTGTGGTATTTGAGGCAAGGAAAAATCGTGGGGGATTAGGGTGTTACATATTCTACGTCCATGCATGTACGAAAGCACGGACAAGTCTCGTGGGGAAAAGTGCATGCATGAGACTGCAAATTTAGGGAAACAATAAACAAACTAGAGGTTGTGCCATGTGCTTTAAACTTTTATTATGTCTAATTAGCAGCTCATCATTGCTGTAAGATGTGCTTTGCGTACAGAGATTTTTAACGAAAATCTGTAGTTCCAGTTAAGCAGGTGTGCCTGTCAGCCTGTAGTCTTTGGGCTGGCACCAAGGTTGACTTATACTGTTTCTAGAGGGAGTTTGTAGATTCAGGTGTTATACGTATAATGGTGCACTTCTTCTATTCAGAGGTGCATGTATCTGTATGTCGATTAGGGTATAGATGTTGATTGGCTCACACTATGAAATAAAGTTGCTTGGATGAACATGATAATGGAGGTGTAATCAATCACGTAACAGGAGAATGGACACAATCTCAAGAACTTGAAATTAGCCTGTCCTTGTAATGCAAAAAAAAAAAAGACAGAGAACAGTAGTTGAAGCAGATAGCAGTGGGTGAGAGCTGCATACAGGCATGCAAGCCATTGAACGACAGGTACATGCGCAACTACTAGTTCTCACTCCATAAGTCTATAAACACACTTCACCTCGAACTACTGCATCAAGTCGTATGCAAGTGCTATGATCGTGAGGGCCTCTTGGTTTGTTCTCTGAAAAAAATGTGCTTTGGTTGAGTTCTTGTGAAGCTGTAGTTAGCACTCACCAGTTTCTCTTGGCGAAATGGACCCTCGTGGGCCTGGAGGACCAGGTTGGGGCCCTCCTGCAGGATGGGGCCCTGGAGGGTGGGGTCCATCCCCCCTGGTGGGCCCGGCTTTTCTGGTGCCACTGGCCCTGGTTCTTGGGGGCTTCATGGGGTCATGGTAAGTCGAATCCTCTACTAACTAATGACAATTCAAACTTGGCATTTGCCAGTGAAATAATCATTCAGCTCAGTTAGTTGATTAGTAGTTCAGGTCAAGTTTAGAGTTTTCAGAACAAATCATGTGCAAGTCCAAGCGATCAAGCATGTACTAGCTGTTCAGTTTTCTTTTGTGCCTCGTTAGCTACAAAATTTACAGACCAAAGTCTGAAATGAATGCTTCTTCTGCAGCTGTGAAATAACAAAACGGGTTACAGCCCGTGGGCTAAATATTCTCTAAAGAACCCACTAGAGTGAACAGATTGCTGGTTGCAGTGTCCTCCGTATGCTTCCTACTTTGCCATTGCATAAACACTACTGAAAACCATAGTGTACTAGTTCTCTGGGAGAGATTAGTGACTCAATGCAATGATCAGCTCTCTACTTTGGTACGTTGTTGATGCCTTTCACAAGCCAGCATGCCAAATCAAATACAACCTAATAGTTCACAAACTGACACCAACCAAGGAAAATAAAACAGAAAACTGCACTGATTCAAGAAAGAACCGAACCCAACACACTATAAAAACTTCCGCAAGAGGAAGAAATCAAAGGTTAGTCTAGAGGCAGCAGGCATTTTGGACAGTTCTATATAATGTAAAAGCTGTTCTATACACGCAGGCAATTGGCACCCTTGTCATGTGCAAAACCATCTGAAACTAATGATCAGTGCTAAGAAATGCTCCTCTTCCAACATTTATATGTAACTGCCCTTCAACTCTTGCCATAAACTGAGGCTTAGGCATCCAGCGGCTGAATTTTGAACGTACTTGAACTCATAGGCGCAAGAGGTAACCGAGTGGCATACCAAGAAGCGCCACATAAACCACAAACAGCAAGGGGAAACCTACTTGACTCTTTGGGGTTCCCTTCTTCCGTAAGAATACCTAGCCAAGCCATGCATAATTTTAGACACAACAGAAACAACAGATGTAGATGAACAAAAAAATTATGACCAATGTTTAATATCTAAGGTGATCTGAAAATTCAAAGCAAAGCAGATATAAGTAAAATAGCAAAATAAGTACGAAGTGATGTTCTGTCCCAGCATCCAAATATACTGCAAAATGCACACATCTCGGTATGCACTACTTGGCAAATAGTTATGGTGGCCATATATTTCAACAAAATAGAAAATTCTACAATGAACAGTTATAGCGAGGCCTCAAATGCTTTTGGAGCGTGCCACACTGCCACTACTCAGTTTCGTACATAGATGAGATATCAGATGAGTATCAATCAATGCTCTGCGGATCATATTAGATGAGTATCAATCAACGCTGCAGATCATACTGGGAAAAGGCATATGTTGCCAGGAGTAACAGGGTTTTTTTCCGTCATGGAAGGACTTCTAAAAGCAAGATAAATATGAAATTCTAAACACAAGATAAATATGGGATGTCACCAATGAAACTCCCAACTTGGATTACCAAAAGAGATGGAACAAGGACCTTCCTCTAGTAAGGGATGGACTAATGATCAACCCAGAGCGATTTGAGAAGGTAGAAGGCCGCCCGGATTTTTATGTACAGGACTTAATTTGGCTAAAAAGCAATAGAAGTGATCCTATAGAATTTGTTGAGCGGGATGAATAAGCCTATCTCCAGGAACACGGTCAATCAGCTCCTCTGCCAAAAAGAGTCAGAGCCTAAAAAATGGCACCTGCAGGGATTGTGGCCTGGAGGGTCTTATGAAAGCACTTTAGTTTTTTATGTTTCTTGTTTGTAAGTTATAAGTTTAAATCATACACTTAACACTCTTTCTTTTGTCAATGGTATTACAGCTCTCCTGCATTTTCCAGAACAGAAAAGGATCTATGTATTTACAGCGATGTTTGATCATTCTTTCTTCTATCAATGGTATATATAGCTCTCTTGCATTTTACAGAACAGAAAAGGATCTACATGTTCTCTGTGATGAAGTTAAATCCATACCATTTCTTGCTGTAACTTATCCCGCTCCTGGGTGGTAGTCCTACTCTCTTCTCTCAGCTTTATTATCATCTTTTCAGCCTACAAAATAGAAACACGATATTGTTATACTTCACAGGGTATTTTCTGAAATAAAAGAAATCTGAGATAACAAAACAATATAAGCTCCATTATTTCATCAGGCCTGATCCTGATACTTGTTCGAGTAATCCAAAACATTTTATGGTGGTGATCTTACCTCTTCCAATTTTGATTCAAGGTTATTGAGCTTTGACTTCAGATTCTGAACATCTTCTGTTACCTGGTACATATTGATCAAAGCAAAAAACAATGGAATAAACCAGAAGGCTGCGAAAGAAACACAGATCAGAACTGTAGTCTGTATTGTGGAACATGCATACGCACACAATTACTTCTGTTTTCTCTAGCCAAGATAAAGCTATAATAATGAAGTATGGAGATATCTATATCATAGTTCAAGTGGGTATATCTAATCATGTTTAAGTTACTAAAACTATTTCTAGCTTAATTTTCCAGGAGGCAGAAATGCATTTTCAACCGCCAATAACAGGTTTTCCTGGCAAGGGCATAATTTGGCTGAATACAGCTAAAATTCTTCCAAAATTATACCAAGTTAGACAGATACAAGGCAAGTCAAGCTGATTCCAGCCAAATTTTCATTTTTTTTTTTCTTTGCCGTTGTATTTGCAAACACAAGTGTTTTAGACAGTTTAACAAGAAACAGATCGGTTTACGAACACTACACGTTTCTGTCTTTAGATTAAGTTAAACATAGGGAAATGGTCATATGATAAACTATAGAATGGAAGCTTACATGAGATAATTGATGATTCTGCACGCTGAAAAGTCCTCGGTCACTTAATGTAACAGCATTTTTCAGAGGAGTTTCTTCTGGAGGAGGAGACTCCTTTAAAGTTGCAGTGTTTTCTTTTTCAGGAGGAAGTTGTTCAATGGTAATTGTAGGCGCATCTTTTAGAGGAGGAGATTCTGTCAAAATAACAGGTGCTTCAAGCAGTGGCACTGGGACTTCTCTCAGAATTGGGGAAGGTATTTTAGTCACGATGGCTGAAGTTTGTTCCAGAGGGGTAGGAACTTCTTTCTCCACCACTGGCACTTCATTCTCAACATTCAGTGTATCTTTTAACACAGGAACCTCAACAGATGCCTCAGTGTTGGGGACACCATTGATCTGTTGCTCCACAAGAGGATGAGATGCACTAACAAGGACAACTCTCAATTTACTTTCCTCAATATATCCATTAGTTTCTTTGGAGAACTGCAAAAAAAATCAGTATGATTTACAGTGAGGATGAGTAATATAAAAGGAACCATGAGACCATGTGGAGGTTACCCTATAGTGTATGATGAGTATTTGACCTTGTTATACAAATGTTGTCGAATTTTGAGATTGGTTTTGAGGGTTTGCAATTTTCAGAGTTTCTGTCGGGTTTTAACCGATTTAACCGGCTTGGCAACGGCGGTCTGATTGACAGCTATACAGCAGTAAGATCGGCCATATGCCTTTGGGAAAATGGACACCAAACATTTGTGTACGTGTGTTTGAAGATGTCTTTACACTAAGTGTAACTCAAATTTGGAGTTCCATACTGAAGCTAGATAGAGTTCAACCAAAACTCCAAAGAGGATGTTTTCTAGTGATCTTAAGCAGTCAGACTAGCCAAACCATAGCGGTCAGACCGCTCGCGGTCACATCGACATGTTGCCAGTAGTCAGACCGGAGCTGGTGGTCTGACCAGCCAGGTAATGGCGGTCAGACCAGCTTTTGGCGAATTAGTGCTCAAATTATGCATTTTGGTTGGAGGTTTGATCCGAGGGTTAGGATTAGTGTATGAGCATGGTTGAGTGTGTGCACGCCTGCACGGTATATGTGCCAATGTTTGTATGGTATATTACATGATGTATTGTTTTGACTAACATGAGTTAAGTGCATGTAACTTGTGCTTAGCATAGTTGCTTGGTCTTTGGATGTGCATGTGGCTTGGAGAACGTTAGCAGTCAACGGCAATGGACTGGGATTAGGCGGAAGGTGCTGAGGTCCAAGTAATCATGTAAGTCCAGGTGAGACTATGTGGCTTAAGTGGGAACACAGAGAAGACAGATCATGAAGAAGTAAATTGATGCATGTGGTGTGCCAATTGACAAGGCCGATGCATGTAAAGACAGCTCGGGAGAGTCCGAATACGTGAAGACGTGACGGTTATTCATTAGGCACTACGGGCTATGTGTCAAAGCATGCGGAGATACTTTGAGGTAAAGGTAAGAATTCTTAGCTTATCAATTGTTTAATTGATGATTATGTGTGTTATGCGGTATTACATGACGATTTGGTTATTGTTGTTGGCTGTAGGACTCTAGAACTAGGTTATGATGAGGTGGAAGGCATCAGAACTAAGCTAGGAGAGCTAAAATCCAGAGCTATTAAGGTACCACCAGAAGATGGGATTTGAACAAGTTCTTGAGATTTAAGTCTTGACCCAAGAGGTCTTTTTAAGTCTTCGAAGAGGGGTCCAATTAGACCGCTGTTGAACCTGCAATCCGACCGGTGGCGCAATCAGACCAGCTTTTGCCGCCCGGGCCCGTTTAGACTGGTCTTAAGCCTACAATCAGACCAGCCCAACGACGACTTGGATCGTTTTGTACTTTGGCTATTCCCTTGGCTATTTGGCTTTTGTTTGAGGGTTGTTTCCGTTGTGCTTCTGATCTTCTTAGCTCTCTCTAGCTATTGAAGTAAAGAGGCCTTTGTATTCACGGGAGTTGATTTTATTGAAGTTGAAAAGATGCAAAGATCATTCACTCCCCAATCTCCGACATCGATCCTACAGGAACACTATGCAAATAAAGTTTATAAAATTATGTTATGTGCTTACAACAGCAGGAAGGAGGTCCTCATCTGATGTACCAGGAGGAACAACTGTGGTCTGCACCAAAAACTTGTCTTTTAATTGCATATCTGGTGGAGCAGTACGCTGTGCTTGCATGGTAACTACATTTAAATGACAAAAAAAAAAGCAGAGCAAAACAATTAAGTGGAAAGTAGAATCCAACTTACAAAAGAAGAAATCTAAGAGAATCAAGTCATCAACAAAAGACAAAGAAAATAGTATAATTGTTTACTCGTCCCCCCAAAAGCAAGCACATCGTGTTCATTTATGGCATGTTTGGTTTTAGGAATGGATTAATCCTAGGATGGGGCTGGTCCATCAAGAGTTCAGTCTATGATCTTTGTGGGATGGCCCTGTTCCTCATTTTTCTATTAGTATTTTGCTTACGAGGAATGAGGTGGTGAGGACCAACTCATTCCATTCCTCAAACCAAACAAAAAGATGAGGATCTAGATCAATCCAATCCCCAAACCAAACACCAAATTAATGGACAGTGCAATTAACTGAGAATGAACCCACTTGCATGAACATAGAACATTAGTCTGCAGTAGTTCACATTTAGAAAAGCTTTAGATAGTTATTTCATACAAAAATCAAGTTGGCTATCATAATGTATTTTTAATTATAAGTTGGTTATCAATGAGGCCAATAGAGCTCTACTGCAATAAACTTCACGTGCACAAAATCATTATTATCAATAACAGTGAGTACAGGGCAGTAGTGTACAAACCTGTGAAATCACATGTTGCCCTTGGAAGGATAACTCCAGTATTTGGTCGGACACTATATCTTTTAGGAGAAGTTGTTTTAACCTAGCAAATTTGAAATGGCAAGATCAGATACTGTAGTTTTGTGGATGCTCAAAAGGCATTAGCTGTGATTGTCCCATTGAACATAAAAGCAAGAACAGAACACACCGTGTTCAGACAACAAAATATGAAAATATCCAGGTTTAGCATCATCAGAAATGACTGGAGATAACAATAGGAAATAGGCCCTCCATTACTAAATACATGTCGTTGTAGACTTCTCACTTTGTTAGTAAGTACATATTATTTTACCATTTCAAGATACATTTATATCACTTTTGCCCTACATACCCATGCCTCAATAATTGAAATTTACCTTTCATACGAAAACTAGTGGCTCTAGATGTGCGGAAGTATAGTATATAGGATATTAAATAAAGCTATCAAGGTCATTCTCACTCATGCTTTCGTTCCCATCATCCCATGCTAGAAACTAGAATAGCATGTATTTAGTAACAGAGGGAGTACCTTTTACTTTTATAGATGCTCAATAGGCGCTTAAGGTGATCCTAATGATAACTAATGGACAAATTCATGGTTACAGTTACAAAGAACAGAATATGCACCGGTAGCATCATCAGAAAAGGCTTGACACAAAATACGCAATAATTTGAACTAATAGTAAAATGACCAGACAAACCTTGAAAGCAACATATTCATTGGATTTGTTGACTAGATGGACAGAACATGAACTTTGCTTCTTCACCTCAACTGACAATAACAAAGGAGAGAAAACTAAGTCAGGTTTATATTTTAAAAAATGGCAAAGAATGCACTTGGCATCATATACTGAAGATAAAATACCACAGAGAAAATGAAGATTTGCATTTAGCCATTTACACACAACTATCGAACATAGATGTAGAAATTTAAAACTGTATGAAACAGCACGCCACCACGCTAGAACCATATGGCTGGAAGTTAAAACTTTGGACATAGGTATATGTATAGGCACTAGACATTTCGTTCATCCAGTGAAAAAACCGCATAGACCATATGATCATGCACATATTTGACAAAGAACAATAATGCACGATTCATACGAAAACCAACTGTGGAGATAGGAAAATTTCCAGTTACATTTCACTACCGGGCCCCTCCCTTTACTGTAGTTAGCATGTGCATCACTGCATCAGGTCATGCTCAGTAGTAACCACAACCGCATCCGATCCGGGTCCGGCTGAAGTCCATGACCTGTATAGCACTACTAGCTTATCATCTTTGTAAGTCTTAACTCCCCTTTCTCTCATCAAGATTCACAATCAGTGGGGTGAGGAAACCATTATTTGAATTTGTGCCAACAACCAAGCATCTCTCTCTCTATCTCTCCTCTCTCTCTCTCTCTCACACACACACAGAGAGAGCAGACCTTATAACCACTCAGACCACAAAATCTACCTGTCTGTAACCAAACGAACAGAAAGGGAGCAACCTACTGAAGTAGCAGCTTTTTTAAAAAAAATTAATATAAAAGATTACAAGAAAATTTCCAAACTCTGCAAAAATGTTTACAGAATTCTACCAAAGTAAGTCAGAAAAAGAAATACAATTCTTACTGCTTTCACTGGACCCTCTAATCTTAAAAAGAATATCTGCAAGTACATAAACCTCGAAAAAGATGCAACTAACAAAAGCAACCAGCGAAAAATCTAAAGTTTATAAAGCCAATGCTTCCCAACGTGACACTCGTATGTATACCGAATTCAAACCATTCGAAATCTAATCCTCCTCATCCCAATCCCACCCGAATCAAGTACACATAATAGTACCTCGCATTAGAGCTACTCTCCGATCGATCCAAAGGAAAGGAGAACAAAAAAAGTATCAAAACCAACCTCCAATCAACCGAACGAGTTCGAAAAGGACGCAATATACAAATTCCACAGCAGTAGCGCAAAACATTGAATCGAAGCAGACAGGGAGGTTGCACGCTACAACGCACCAACGCGCATCATCGACTCGATACACTCGTCGTCCGAGACGGGTCAGAATTATGGTGCACGGCGCTGGGGAAGCAGACTTACAGGTGAGCTGGAGCTCGCGGGGGTGGATCTCGACGAGTCCCTGCCCCATCGCCGCCGCGGGAGGATCAGCAGGCAGCGGCTACACCACCACGACCGCGCCGCTGGTTGCTGCAGAAGCCTCCGGCTCCGGGTCCTATCAATCTATCCCCGTCTCCAAGTCTCGGTATCCCTACGTCCTTGACTAGGACGCCTCGCCCACCCAATAGCAATAGCTATAGGAGAGGAGGAGGACGCGGAGTTGGAGTGAAGACGACGGGAAGAGAAGGCCACCACCACCACCACTTCGTCCCCCTCTCGCGCGGCGGTTTTAACGAGGGGAGGGGAGGGGGTTGCGAGATTCCGGGGCGCGGAGCAGGAGGCGAGGTTTTTACGTGTTGGTCCGAAGAAAACCCAACATTTTCGTTACAGATGGGAAAGGTAACGGACAATTCGTTTTATTTGGTATTTATATATATATAATATAAATATGGTAAATAAAATTTATATTTAAAAATATTTGTATTTGTATCTATATTTGAGAATATTTACTTTCGCATTTGTATTTGAAAATATTTGTATTCGTACTTGAGACTATTCGATTGGTATTTGATATGTTTCTGAAACCCGAGAAAAACCCGGACGAATTTTGTGATTCAAAATTTGAATTTGGGCGGTTTGAAACCGGTAACCATTCTAGTAACCGGTCAAAAACCAGTGAAAACCGACAAAACCGCTAGGAATTTGTTCTACCGAGATTTCTTATAAAAGTTGTAGTAGGATATTCGTATTCGGCCAAATTAAGTACATGTTCGATTCGAATTTGTATTTGTTACGGTATTTGATTCATATTCGAGAATATTCGTATTTGTATTCGTTTTAAAAAATATAAATTCATATTCGTATTTGAGACTATCGATCGTATCCGATCTGTTTCCATCCCTACTTTTTTACCACTCACATACGTGGGGTACTTGTTTTTAACAAATTTTTTTAAAGAACTATCTAATATTTTCAAGTTGTTAATGTTTTGAAAATTTTCCATTGCCTTGAGTAATCTATTGAACCCATCTCAGATGGCCATATATGTGTTGCACCCATCTGTCGAAGCAAAATTTTTTTGTGACAAATGGATGCTGTGACTAGTTTTATGTCCTATTCATTCGTGTTGGTTTCTATTTTTTACTTCTATTCACAGAAGTCAAAATGTAATATAAATATCTAACTTTTTGAAGCGGCTTCTCCATTCCTCTCGTTTTCATCTCGCTCGTGAAAAATCATTAGACATTGCCAAAAACTATCCGTGAAAGCCGATACAACGCCCAGGGGCTTTGAGCCGGTGAATCATCCGCCAGAGCTGAGAGCCAAAATTATTTAGGGTGTGTTTGGTTGGAGAGTTGAGGTGGGATGGGATGGGATGGGGATGGGATGAGATAGTTCCACAAAAAAAGTGGAACCATATGGTCCAACATCTAAGAAGAATATTCTCTAAATTTGCACAGGCTCATCCCACTTTGGACCATTCCATCCCACCTCATCCCTCCAACCAAACACAGAGATAGGCTTGGTTAAAGGAATCATCACATCCCTCCAACCAAATACACACTTAGTACTTGTTTGTAACTAGAAAAGAACTTTGAGTCCTTGGATGCAAGTACTCTCCAAGGTACAGGCATGGATGTTTCAAGCAGAGGATGGCAGGTGGGCCCGCGTCTTCACCGCCTTGTCGGCAGTGACGTGGCGAGCGCAAGCGCCGCTATCTGCTACCGGCACATGTTGGTCAGTTCACTTACTTCACTATAGTCAGCTCGAGCTACTCGACGGCGTTCTACGCCGTCGTTGCCGCCCAGGTCATACACACAGTGGCATTATTGAATGAATCGTCAGACGGTAGGGCAGGTCCAATCGATCCTGCCACTTCACATTTCTCCATTGGTTGGGAGGTAACAGTACCTGTACAACTACAAAGGTCCAAGGGGACATTGCCCATGGATTTCCACATGGATGGAGACTTGCAGTGTGTGTAGCATTGTCATCGTCAGTTGTTTGATCCATCAAAGCTAGCTGTAGTACTCCTCTCAGTTAAAGGGTAGTAACCACAACATTTGCAACTGGAATTACTGATGATGACCATGGAGAGGCAAGGTTCATTTGCAACTGGAATTACTCATGATGACCATGGAGAGGCAAGGTTCTTGATTGCTGATTAATCGGTGAGGTTAAATGTTGCTTAAGAAACAGATCATCCAATTAAGCACTTGCTCGGGGCGAATCGGGGGCTTTGGTGGGCGAGGGCTTCATGTCGTGTCGTGGGCGCGGCTCAGGCCATCGGACGAGTGGCGCGCCGGCGCAGCCAGGGCGCGGCGACCTGCTCCATCTCTAGCAGACGGCTGCTTAATTAGTTGGCCTCAAGTCAGCAGGTTTGCCTCTCAGATAAATCGATGTTTGTAGAAATTGGATAAGAAGAACGCAGTCAATAGACTAAGGTAGTGCTCCAAATGACTTCGAACTGGGTTTTACGGCTTAAAATACACTATAACAATTAAAAATATATGGTAGCGGTTGTTAGTTTTTTTTTCTAAAAATTGAATTTAAAAATATAAAAACTATATCATCACGGACAAATGCAAATGAATAAGGGGAAAATAAAAGGCAAAAAACAAAAAAATAAAATAAAATGCTAAAAAAGACGAAATTAAGAAGTCGACGCGTTCTAGAAGCCAGAAGTAGAAATTGTTTAGAGCGAGGCCTTATTTTAAAGCTTTAATAGTAGAAGGTTTGTAATTAGCACTAGCGTAAAATAGATGAACCAACTCGACCAGAGGCATGATGAGCCACGGACCACAATGGACTCATGAGTTGCAACCATCAAGGGCTCGACAGATGGCCGCACAGGGCGTTCCGACGTCAGGTGGTCATGATGTCGAGGCCAGAACGTAGCAAAGATACCTATATTATTGTATTGTATTTTATTTATTTTGCTTCTCTTCTATTCAAATATGAATTTAGAATGAACGATATTATATTCGCTATATTTGTCTTAATTCAGCTTAGTAATTTAAAACCACCCTCTATTTCTATCTAGCTTCGCCACTGCTTGGTCTATTTGAAAAAAAAGCTTCCATTTTTCGGTGCTTGTTACCTCTGTTAGAAATATGCAAGATTGGTTTTGCCCCAAATGTGACAATTGTGGTCTGTGGAGTAGAGGTAGAACCAGGCAAGATAGGTATTAGGTAGATAGGGGTGGACCTAAATCAAAATTGAGTGGGCGCACTGCCACTATCTTTATAAACGTACAATAACGGAAGAAATTTATTATAGGTGCGTATATGCAATTTAATTTTTTGGGGGGCATGAGCCCCCACCTCTCAATTTAGGTTTGCCAGCTAGGGAAAAAAAATGAGTAGGAGCACTGTATCCGTAAATGTACAGCCATAGAAGGACTTTATACAAATCATAGAGACATATACGCAATCTCAAATTTTAAGTGGGGAATGTACCCTTGCACCTAGGATACAGTGGTCCTCAAGTAAGAACAATGGCCTACTGAGTCGAGTACATATCTTCTCATGTTCGTATAATTTATGGCCAAACTCTTAAAAAAAAAAGAAAGGCCTTTACATCGTGTTTATTGTTTAATCAATTAGATCTTGTGCACGCACCTTTTTTATACGTAAATAGTACACAATGAAATAGAATAAAAATGTTTCCATAAAGAAAACTTTTCCATGCAATTATTTAAATGACATGAGAATCATGGTTAAAAGGGTGCCAGATTTATGAAACAAATGCTTTCCTAAAAGCTAGCGATTTGATCTTCTTTCCAATTGTATAATAGTCTAAAATAGCTGTTATACTGTGCTCTTTGATTTTATATTCATATATGGTAAAAATAATGCTATGAAAAAGTTGTTACATTACATAAATATTATGGCATATTTGAAAAATGTTGCATGGATATTTACAAATTAGAAATGATCATAATTAAGCAACTCATAAACTAATACATCACATGAAATAGTCACAATGGTGTATTATTTTGCTATCTCAAATGCGTGTGCATTCTCTTTCTATCAGAAGAGAGTACCTGAATTAAAACCTCTCCCTTTCATCTAGCAAAGAGCTGTTGTGCTCTTTGCCAGCATGAGTGTCAGTGCTGAATTATTTGGTCCAGAACAAAAGCGCGTGTCTTTAGTCTTTTCGCTTTTTTTCTCGGATCGATTCTCAAAGGTCTGATCACGGATCTTTTTTTACGGTGTTCGAGAGATACTTGTCCTTTCCACGGAAAAGATAGTATAATCAATTCTATCCATTGATTTAAAATTGATTTAACAGAATAAAATACACATTGCAGAACTCATCGTTAATGCATGGTTGATCGGGGAAGGTAGCGCAGAGGAGATGCAAATGTGGGACTCGCCAAGGCATCGAGCTCGGTTAACCGGTTAGATAACTAATTACCATTATATCTTGAAGTATTAGTATCTTCATACTTTGTTGCGACAGATAGGACAGTATCATAAACCTTATGTTTGTAGTAGTTACTAGTTAGTTCTCAGTAGACCCCTGTAGTGCTTTCCAAGAACGATATAAAAAAAAAGATCCTGATCATGATATGACAAGGTAGGGAGGACACTGACACGCTTAGCTCAGGCTCAGATCTTGGAATCTTTGCGTGGGCCGGTGTGGGCGTGCGTGTCAGAACATTTAACTCTGCTGTCTTGGAATTCACACACAGGGATGGCAATGGACGGTGCCGATCGCTCCCGGCAGGGGCCGGCCCATGTTACGCCTAGTTCGGGAGCACAGTGAACGACCAGAATTTTGGCCCAATCCACCCTGCCCCTTTTGCGGATTTGGATGAGGCCGGGATTGGGAAAACCCGGCCCAATCCAACCCGTTCCCCGGGGGAGAAAAAACTCCCTGCAGAGACGAGTTTTTATTCCCACGCTCGCGTCGCGTCTCCTCCTCCCTCGCGAGCGACGGCGCCGCCGCCTCTTCTTCGACTCCCCGACTCCAGCAACGCCTGCTCCTGCCACTGCGGCGGTGACGCTTCCTCAAGTTAGTCTACTCCTCTTCCCCCCACGTCCTCCTCCCATCTCTAGGGTTTAGCAACCTCAACTTTTCCTCGCAAATCCGTACCGTCCGTGGATAGCGAGGGAGACGAGAAGAACTGGATCCTACATCAAGGCCACCCGCCGCCGTCCTGGGATCCGATCGGGACTTGCGTCAAAGACACCTACCGACCAGGGATCATTGACTTTTGCTCCTCATCCTCTCCTTGGAGGAGCTCCATCCCGAGGTAATCAAGCTTCGCCAATCCCCTCTCGGCTCTCCCAGATTGCGTTTTGATGCGGTTTATCTGTGGAAACATGTATCTGTTCGTCTGTTCGATCTCCTAGATTGCTACCGCTGTATATCTCTTGTTATTCCCCTAGCTTATTGGACTTCAAATCATCCTGCAGCGGCAGTTGTTAGATTTATAGAGTATCTTTGTGCTTGTTAAATTGCAGTGGTGTAAGATCAATACTTAACAGCTGAAGCACTTGTCGTGCAAACATAATCTGTGTAATTATGATCATTTACTAATGTTTCCATGATGTCCTGGTCTCAGTTGTATTTTTTATTCAACATGTATACCAAGGTACCTTTATCTTGTACTGTAGATCGATAGGGAGGATTGTTTAGATGGTGTACTGATATCTATTTTAGTCTAGCAATTGTCATGTGAACTAAGTCATGGTCAAGGTCATGCTTACTTCTTCTGTCATGTATCAATCTGTGAACAATTAATGACTTTATCTCGTTGCTGTTTACTGTGAACAAATCAGATAGCTTACATGATTACCTCTCTGATTAGTCAGTGAATCAATAATGTAGCTTCTGTTGCTACTGCTATTGTGTTTAGTATTCTTAGCATATCTTGCTGTATAGTAATTGAGGCCAATGAAATCGAATGACCCATTTACAGCTTTTGCCTGCTCTTTTGTGAACCTTGGCAATCTGTTACCAACCAGGGTGCTCATGCTGAGTAGATATCTCCCTGGGTTGATTGGATTCCCCCGATGCGAACTGTAGCCCAAAAAAGACTCCTTAAGCAAGGTGGAAGGATTCTCGATGAAATAAAAAAAATGAAGAAGGATGCACCTCGACGCTAACGTTCATGGAGTTAAAGAGAAGAAAATGGCGAAATGTATATACTACTAGTATTTTCAATTTCCTAGATTTAGACTGCTCACTTAGATTCTGAAACTTCTAGCTGGGTATTCAAACTTCAAAATGCCGGCCACAGCTCTCATCTTGAGGTAGCATCGATGTTCATGTACGAAGTTCGGGGGTATCCGTACCTGGTATCCTTTGAATAAGTCTGAATACAGATACATCCGTCTATCCTTTAAGAGTGGAAAAATTGCTCCCTTGCCCTAAAGTTTAATTGCGTTTGCTCATTTGCTCCATGATATCTCACTGATATGCAGATCCAGAGCCCACATGTCATTGAGACATCATAAGGCAAATAAGCAAACGCCATTAAACTTTAGGGCACATGAGCAAATCCCCCTTTAAGAGTAGCCCGTTGAACAACTACTCTGTTCTAAAACGAGTTCCTCATTTCTGATCGACGACAATAAACAACATTGCGGTCTGACGCCTCTTATTCTCATTTCTGATGTCACCAATACCGTCAAGTAACAGTATGGCCCATCATATGAACAGCTAGGGATCAACACAACTACGTGTCCAAATTTCAGATAAACACGGTGGCAAGCATGCATGCATGCAGTGACCTTTTTATTCAAACCATAGCTACTGAAGACAGACGGGTTCGGTCACTAGCTAACACGTGTCGGTGCTGTTTTGCTGCTCCTATGGGTGGCTCCCCATGCTGAAGTTGAAGTTGCTGCACGTAGTCATGGTGCCGAGCAGCAACCCGCTGTACCCGAACTGCCCCTTCTCCAGATCGAACACCACCAGATTGTCCTCCATCTGATGCCCCCCGATGACCACCGCCGGAGACTGGTCGACCGCCGGCGTCGATCCCATCTCCACGAAGGCAAAGCACGCTGTATCCTGGTTCACCTCCACCACCGAGCTGGAGCCGACAAACGTCCAGTTCTGGCCGCCTGCCAGCATCAGATCGATGCTCGCCGTGTAAAGGCCGATCCGCGTCGGCGGCAGCTTGGACGCCTGGTAGCACAGATCAAACGGCTTCGACGGCGGCGCGCGGGCGAAGCCGGCCGTGGCCGCGTTGAACGCCTTGAGCAGCGGGCGGTAGATGTCCGAGCGCAGCGCGGTGTAGGGCGTCGCGGTGCTCAGAGCGACGCCGCCCTGGCCTTGATGGGCAGTGAGGGCCAGCGCGCCGGGAGGTAAGAGAACTTGGGCTAAGTTCACGGCGATGCCGGTGACGCCGATGTAGTATGCGCTGTTCTTGCGGTTCTTGAGCAGGGGGGTGTACCTGAGACGGTCGCTGACTTGCTGGGGAGGCGCTGCTTGGAGGGAGAACGGGCCGCCGCCGAAGATGGCTGCTCCGTGGTCGCCGCCGCTGGGGAGGCACAGCGCGAACTGCCTCTGCACCTTGAGCTTCGCCGCGACCTGCAGCGGCAGCGACAGGGGCCCCCGGGACAGACCCGCGACACCGGCGGCGCCCGAAGGGAGCGACGCAAGGAGCCCACCCGGTGCGCACGACGCGACGGCGGAGAACGACACCGGGAACAGCGGGTTCTTGCCGTCGGTGGCGTTCGCCGACAAGATCACCGCGGTGAGGTCGCCAGAACCGCATTGACCATTAACCGGGTTATACGGGTAGGCGGTGCAGGCGCAGCGCTCGTAGTGGGAGCCCGGCAGCCCGCCCTCCGTGGACGGGCAGTTGGGCGGGTGGTTCCGTTTGGCGACTCTGCACACGCTGGAGCTGCAAGGGATCTTGCCGTGCGGGGACCGGCACGTCGACCAGACGAGCGGGCCGGCGAGGTCGAGGACGAGCGGTGCACCGTTCTTGATGGAGGTGGTGTAGAGGGAGGTGGGGAGGTCCTTGGCGAGACGGGTCAGTATGGGCTTGGAAGGCGGGTGGTCACTGGCGAGTGCGCACAGGAATGGCGCAGCGAGCACGGAGAGAACGAGCGTGATCTCGTTGTTCGGCGACATCCTGAAGAATGGGTTATTTTGGTGTCTGAGCAGTGTGATCTTATCATGGGTCCGTCTTGCCATTAAATAGTTGGGTGCAGATGTACAGGGCTGTGGATTGCTTCTTACGTTTGGAGTGTAAATGAATTTTCATCAAATGATAGTATATAGTACGCGTGCTTGTGGTTCTAGTAGCTCGTGCACAATGCTAAATAATAAGAGTATGTATAAGGAACAAGTCCATTTTTGACTCTTAAACTCTTGTAAGAATATAATTTTTATACTAAACTAAAAAATCAGTTATTTTTCATCGTCAACTTCTAAATCCGGACAAATAACCCCTCAATCCAATTTAACCGACTTTGAAATCTGAAATACTATTTCTAAATTGTCTCATACTCAACTCGATACAGACTCAAAAACGGATTCAGCAGGATTAGTTCCAACACTGACGATCACTCTTTAAGAAAGACCTGCGTCTTGAGAAGGGGGAGGGGGTTCTGACGGAGACCTTCTTCGATCTCCACGGGAGGCGCTGCTTGGAGCTGGAATGGGTTGCCGCCAAAGATGGCCGTGCCATCGCCGCCGTTGGGGAGGCACAGCGCGAACTGCTTCGCCACCTTCAGCGTGCACGCGACCAGAGACGGTAGCAACCAGAGACGGCAGCGACAGCGGCAACGGGCAACCTCGACAGCCCCGCGACACCGGCGTGCCCGAGGGGAGCGACGTCAGGAGCCCATCGAGCGTGCATGACTTGGAAGCAGAGAAGGACACCGGGAAGAGCGGGTTATTGCCGTCCGTGGCATTCGCGGAGAGTAGCACGGTGGTGACATCGCCATGGCCTCATTGGCCCTTGACCGCAGTGGCGGAGCCAAGATTTCTCATAGCCTCGGGACCAAAACTAAGGAGGATACAAGGTACTACCAACTGAAGCCACAACAATCACATACAACCTATTTACGTAAGCACGCATATCCTCACTAGCAATTGATTCCACATTAAGCAACAATCACGCAATGTCATTTAGAAAAGGTGCTAAGAAAGTAAAATTACAGGGATCCGAGAGGAGGCAGACCTTGACATAGACGTCGTCGTTGAGGCAGTAGATGGTGTCGTCGACCTTGGCGGAGCAGTAGTGGCAGCGGGCCTTGATGTCCTCGTCCTCCTCATCCGGCCTGCACGACACGAGCAAGCACACACTTAGATCGAAACAATGAACGCTTGGCGCATCAAAATGAAATGGGAGCTCAGAGATTTCAGTTCAGCGACAGACGCGAGAGGTACGGTACCTCGTGGATGCGGTGCGCTGGTAGTGGTGCGGCCACTTTGCGCGCGCCACGTGGGCGAGGAAGGGGTCGCCGTGGAACTCCGGCTCCCGGTTGCTGTCGGCGGTGTGCCTGACCCTGCTAGGCTGCGCCACCCGCTTCCTGGCCGCCGCCTTATTAGCCTGGACTCCTGCTCTTGGGCGTCCGCCTCCTCGCTCATGGCCATCTCCTCCTCGTCTGGCTCCTCGGCGCAGGCGTCGTCCTCTTGCGGCCTCTCCGCATCCTCGGGCTCCTTCTTTCTGTTGGGCACCTTGGTCGCGGGAGGCGCGGCAGAGAGGAGGCGGGGGGTGGCGACGTGGGGGAGAGGATGCGGTGGGGGGCTGAGGGCGGCCGGTGGCGGAGTCGCGGAGAGGCGGCTGGAGGCGTTGCGAGATGGGAGTCAGGACTCGGGAGGGGATTGCGGGATTGGGGATCGCTAGGGTTAGGCTGTTACTCGTCGCTCCGCTAGTCATTGGGCCGTTCCGCCGTTGACTCTGCTGGGCGGTTCGGCCGGCCGGGAATAGTCTCGAGCCGGCCAATAAGACTCGGGTCTGTTCACTGTACAACATTTTTTTGGATATATTTACTAAATTTTTTCATTGCTATTTTCTCTGGGCCTCAGGCCATTGCCCAACCGGCCCGAGGCCCATCTCCGCTCCTGTTTGACCGGGTTGTACACTTGTACGGGTAGGCAGTGCAGGTGCAGTACCTATCGGTGGAGCCCGGCGACCGGCTACCGGCCGTGTACGGGCAGTTTGTTTGGTGGCTTCGGTTGGCAACTTTGCACACACTGGAGCTGCACGAGATCTTGCGGTGCGTGGATGGGAACGTCGACCAGAGCAGCGGCACGGCGCGGTTGAGCTAGGACGAACGGTGGACTGTTCTTGATGGAGATGGTGTAGAGGGAGGTGGAGGGATCCTTGTTGAGAAGGGAACTCCTCTGGGGATTGACCCCATTGAGAGGAAATGGGGACACCCTCGGATGGCGTCCACGTTGCCCCTCCGCCCGAATCTCCGCGCGCGCGACGCCTCTCCCGTTTCTCTCCGCGCGGGCTCCTCTTCCTCGACTGCGCGCGCCGCCGACCGCGCGCCATCGACTCGCGCGCTCGCCTCCCGCCGCCACGCCGCCGACTCGCGCCACCGCCGCATCCTCCGCCCGTTCGCGCCGACCTCCTCCCCGCCGCGCTCGCCCCGCGTCGCCAACGCCACCCTCGCCGCCCTCTCCGCAGACCACGTCGCCGCCGCTGTGGACCTCTCCCGCTCCCGGGGATTCGGCGCATGCCCCAACCTCGCCGAGCTCGACCTGTCCAATGGGGTCGACCTCGGGGACGCGGCGGCTGCGGAGGTGGCGCGGAACGGGCGGAGGATGCGGCGGTGGCGCAACTCGGCGGCGTGGCAGGCGCGGGAGGCGAGCGCGAAGGACTCAATGGCGCGCGGGTTGGCGGCGGCGACGCGGTCTGAGGAGAGGGCGGCGAGGTTGGGGCATGCGCCGAATCCCCGGGAGCGGGAGAGGTTCACAGCGGCGGCGACGCGGTCGAGGAAGAGGGCGGCGAGGGTGGCGTTAGCGACGCGGGGCAAGCGCAGCGGGGAGGAGGTCGGCGCGAAACGGGCGGAGGATGCGGCGGTGGCGCGGGTCGACGGCGTGGCAGGTGCGGGAGGCGAGCGCGCAGGAGTCGATGGCGCGCGGGTCGGCGGCGGCGACGCGGTCGAGGAAGAGGAGCCCGCGCGGAGAGAAACGGGAGAGGCGTTGCGCGTGCGGAGATTCGGGCGGAGGGGCGACGTGGACGTCATCCAAGGGTGACCCCATTTCCTCTCAATAGGGTCAATCCCCAGAGGAGTTCCTTCCCCTTGTTGACAGGCGTCACGATGTGTTTGGAAGGTTGGTGGTGATCGGTGGCTTGTGTCATCGGAGGTGACACCAGTACATTGTGCTACTGCTACTACCACCTATGAATATGGCTTTGATCAACGTCGTCGTGCTTCTTATGCAGAGTGCGGGTAATTGGTTTTGTGGCTCCGTGATCACCTTGTACAAAACTGCGTGCCAGATAGGTCAACTTGGGCTTGAGCTCTGAAGTTTGGGCACGGCGAGTCGTGAAAGCTCAACGCTGAGTGCTCTAGTCCCGATGGATCTCATTGATCAAGCAATGTGGTTTTTTTGAGTGACTATTGCACAGGCGACTGAAATTTTTTTATCTTTCAGTCACCTGAAGTTGCACTCTGAATTATCTAAAGTTGCATGTGTTTTTTTGGAGGGGGCTGCAATTTCAGTTGATTAAATCACCTAAAGTTGCAGCTGTTTTTTTAGAGGGACTGTAATTTTAGTTGATTGAGAATGCAATTTCAGATGACTGAAAGATAAAAAAATTTCAGTCACCTGTGCAATAGCAAAATTGGGTTTTTTTTGTGAGTCACCGTTTTGAAGCTTCGATGCGCGCTAGCAATGCACGTAGCACAGTACACGTGGTGCCTTAACCCAAAAGGTTGTCTTGAAAGATGGCTCGTCGACGACCTCGTGCTTAGCAGTGCAGACGCGACGCCGTGATCTGAAAGAAAGGGCTTACGGCGAAACCGAGGGTGTGACTTGTGAGTATCTACATTGCCCACACTGGGCCTTTAAGCGCCGGCGCAGTGTGGTCTACTGCATTGCTCATGCTCTGTCATGCATGTAGCAAGGCAGCCTGGTAGGAAGGAAGCTTGTTATCTTCAGTTGGCTCACGTGTCTTGTGGTAATTAGACCGACTTCAACAACCCCAGGAGGTGAAAAAGTCATAATTTGCTGAGATTGACAAGTCAAGAATGAACATTGGGGAGATTCAATTTTTTGTCACTCTTAAGATTGAACAATTCACTCTGTCATTTACATGTGGGGTCACCTGAGTCACTGACAATGGGCCAGAGTGGCAAATCTGTTGCCACTGGACTTATAAGAGTGGCAAATGATTAAATTTTCCCACGAATGGACGGCACACGTTGGGCCGGAGGTCTGTGTACGGAACCATAGAGTTCAGCCCAATGACAAGCAGCACATGGTCGTCGAGTGGCTGCTGGTTCATGGCAATGCCCTCGGCCGAGATTTAAGGCCCCGCTCGGTTGGGCTGAAAAGCTGTGGCTTATGACTGAAATTGTACTGTAGCGGCAGAAATTTCACTATAGCTGAAGGTGATTTATTTGGCGTAATTAAATTTAAAAAATTTTAAAAATAAAAAACATGCTAGCTCATCACAGACAACGCAAACGAATACGAGAAAAAAAAGAACCGGCAAAAAAGCTCAAAACAGCTAAAAGTTCAGAAAAAGATAAAATTTATGAATAGTGAAAAATAAGCCAGAAGCCACAAGCTGAAGCCAAAAGAGCGGGGCCTAATAGTACCCGGGGAGGTTCCTGCCGAGCGCGATGAAGGCCAGCCTTGACGTGATGTCCGGCCGCCAAATGGCCCCCGCCGAAGATGGCCACGCCGCCTTCGCTGAGGCAGAGTGTGAACTTCCTGGCGACCTTCTGCAACGACGTGACCAGCGCGGGCAACGCGAGCTCTGAGCGCGCAAGCCCTGTGACGCCGACTGCGCCAGCCGGGAGGAGGGAGTCCAATGCGCAGGAGGTGACGGCGGGGAAGGAGCCCAGGTAGAGCGGGGTACTGCCGTCGCTGGCATGCGCAGAAAGCGACGTGCGGACAGGGGTGGAGCCACCGTCCAACGAGCCTGAACGGCTCGCTAGTGATAAATAGAAAGTACTAACTTTAAACGAGGCGAACTCAAGCTTGATCTCGAGCTCGCGGGCTTCACCAAGCCGAGCTCGAATAGTTTGCGAGTCTCGATTCGAGCTTAAATAGTGATACATATTAACTTTTACTGAACTTACTTGAGCTGAATTCGAGCTCGAGTTTTTGTTATTGTTCAAAATTAGTGTATGTTTAAATTATTTTAACTGTTATCTAATTTACTAGAGCCGAGTTCGAACTCAAAATCTTCTTATTATTGAAAAATAGTGTATAATAAATTATTTTAATTGTTGTCGAGCTTCAATGAGTCGAGCTTGAGCCTACTCGAGTTTAGACCGAATCGAGCTCGAGCCCAAATCCAAACTCAGACCTTAACTCAAGCTCGACTCGAATGTCTACCAAACTCGAATATGGAAGGCCACGTTTACAGCCATACGGTCATGTCTCATGTCCCTAGGACGCCAATCGAGCGCTTCGGAGCGGGCTAATTAATGAGAGCCTTTTAAGGCCGGACTATACCAAAACCGATCCAGCCTGCTAAGTGCTAACCAAACCAAGCCCAATTCAGCTTACTAACCGATCCACCCGGCAACCAGACGGCCCAGCCGTCCAATTCAAGCGGTCAGAGCCCAAACCCACCTGCGCGCTGGCCACCGGGAGACGGGGTGACAGCGGACGGCGGGCCGACCGGCGAGGCGACTCCGACGATGAGACTCCTCAATCCTCACTTGGCCGCTTCCTCAGGTCCATTCCCATCTTCTTGTTTTGATTTAGGAAATTAGGATACATTGACAGGTTCAATTCAACGTTGGAAGATTGTTCTGTACGTGTCATGTGTGTATCCCTTCGAGAAATTCCCAGACCCGCCACTGGTTCTGATCCATAATACTTGGTTGGGTTACTACGGAACAGAACAAGTTCACAATCATTGACATTCTTTTTTCTTCTTTGAGAGGGCAGGGGACAATTAGGCATAGGCTAGTACAGTCATTCCACAGCAAAAATGTACATTTCAAATTGGAGATTGTTTGAACATCATACTATGAACCGGTTCACAGAGTTTTTTCCCCCCATAAATTCGTCACATATCTTCCTCCATCCGCACGGATTCATCACAAAACTTGAAGAGCGCACCAACAGCACCTCCTATCTTAGGGCCTGTCAATGTTGGTCGAAGTTGATGGATTTTATCTGAAAATGAATAGTGGAGAAGCGGTTTTTAAAAGGAAGTAGCAAGCGGAGGGGAAAGTAAGGGAGAGATGTGCGCGCAAGATGGGAGCGAGAGGAGTAGGGTACGTGATGCACCCATGGCCCCTTGTTTTATTCCCGGAGGGAGACGAAAACAAGATGAGTGAGAAAGCCGATTCGGAAAACTGGATATTCATATTGGCTTCTGACTTATGAACAGACTCTTAGTCTAATTTTGAGTAAAAATAAAAAAGAAATGAGGAATTTGATAACCAACAATAATATTCAAATGTGAGTTGAACAGTCAACAAAAGATTGCTGGTGCTGCGCTAGTCAGTTAGGGCATCTCCAATGGGTCTATAGCAGCTATCTACAAGAGAGTCCATGTCATCAACTGTCCTACATGGAAGATATTAAATGAAGAAAGAGAACGCAGCTCTCTACAGCTCTAGAGATAGTCTATAGCGCCAAACGAGGCAGCCTCCATAAATTCTGTGTGTGCATGTAAGCATCAAATAGCTATCCTTAGGGCGTCTCCAACAGCTGGCTATTTAGTTAGCTAGATCTGATGTGGCAAGGAAAAAGTAGGAGAGAGAGTAGTCACTAGCGACGAGCAAATAGCTGATCTATTTCACGTAGTCCAAGAACATGAGAGAGGAGCATGTGGGTCCAACAGTATAAAATAGTCTTTGCTTTTGTCTCTCACCTCCACGTCAGCTGACTATATAGCTAGTACTAGCTATTACCATTGCGGATGCCCTTATAGATAGTTCTTTAGAATGCTAACTTTAGTGTGTACTATATAGATGATGTGGAAGTCTTATAGTTAATTGCTAGCTATAACTATTGGAGATGCCCTAAGGGCGTCCGCAATGGTAATAGCTAGTACTAGCTATATAGTCAGCTGACGTGGAGGTGAGAGACAAAAGCAAAGACTATTTTATACTGTTGGACCCACATGCTCCTCTCTCATGTTCTTGGACTACGTGAAATAGATCAGCTATTTGCTCGTCGCTAGTGACTACTCTCTCTCCTACTTTTTCCTTGCCACATCAGATCTAGCTAACTAAATAGCCAGCTGTTGGAGACGCCCTAAGGCAAGTAGCTCTTTTGACCCACTCCAACAATCTGTGGACTCCAATTTATTGTTGTTCTTATTCAACGCGAAAGCTCTTACCCAGATGGCAAGATCGCACAATTCACAAGGCACAATCTCGAGCAAATCAGTAGTAAAAACCACAGTGCTCGTGCAGCCAGCCACGTACACTACACTAGGCAGTCATAGTGAAATTGAAGTTACTGCACGTAGTCTGCCTGAAAAACAGCAGCGTGCTGAAGCCGAGCTGTCCCTTCTCCGCGTCGAACACCAGCAGGTTGTTCTCCATCTGGAACCCTCCCATCACCATCGCCGGCGCCTGCCCGTGCCTCTCCGCCTTCATCTCCACGAACGCGAGGCACACCGTCCCGTCGTTCACCTGCACCATCGAGTTGGCGCCGAACAACCCCCACCTTGTGTCGTCCTCCAGCACCAGGTCTATCTGCGGCACGGCGTAGCCGGCCCGCGTGGACCCCAGCGCGTCCTTGACGTAGCACAGCTCGAACGGCGCCACCGGCGGGGTGACGCGCGGTATGCCGGACGTGGCGTTGTCAAAGGCCTGCACGAACGGGCGGTACACGTCGGACCGGAGCGCCGTGTACGGGATCCGCGAGTCGAAACCGACGACGAGTGGCCCGTGGTCGTTTAGTGGCACTTGCTGTTGGTTCACGTTGATGCCCTTGGTGCAGATGTAGTACCCGGAGGATTCTTGGTACCTGTGGAGCGGAGTGAAGCCCATAATCGACGCGATCTCCTGCAGCCACGGCGGGAGGAGGAAGACCGGGCCCCCGCCGAAGATGGCGACACCTTGGCCGCCGCTCGGGAGGCAGAGCGCGAACTTCCTGGAGACGTTCTGCGCGGACGCGACCTGCGCCGGCAGCGCGAGCTCCGAGCGCCCGAGCCCCGCGACGCCGACCGCCCCGGCCGGGAGAGACGCCAGGAGGAAGTCCGGCGCGCATGAGGCGACGGCAGAGAAGGAGACCGGGTACAGCGGGTTCTTGCCGTCGGTGGCGTTCGCGGAGAGCGTCGTGCGGGTCAGGTCCCCCGACGCGCACTCGCCGGTGAAGGGGTTGTAGGGGTGGGCGGTGCACTTGTCGCCAGGGTGGGGCTCGTCTTGGTCGGTGTACGTCCAGCAGCCCGGGGGCGTGTACCGGTTGGCTTCCATGCAGTCGCGCTCGTACAGTTGGACCGTCGGGTGGGAGGCGTCGCACGTCGACCAGATGAGCGGGCCGGAGAGGTCGAGGACGAGCGGGTGGGTGTCCTTGATGGGGACGGTGTAGAGGGAGGTGGACGCGTCCTTCGTGATGGCCGTGACAAGGGGCTTGCCGTCACTCGCTACTGTGCACCAAGGCAACGCCGAGAGGAGGGAGATGGTTAGGAGAAGGGGTTTGGCTGGCGACATTTTTCTTGTTTTCTGGCAACCCTGGTGTTGTGAATTTCTCAGGCTCGATTGAGGCTCGATGTGGTTGTTTATATACTACTGAAGGGGAGATTGGATGCATGCTCAAGCATCTTCTTCATGTAAGCTAAGTCGCTGAAGGTTTTGTTGGTGATCTTGCAACGTGTAGCTCTCAGAAATAACAAGTTCTGCAACGCGTTGACTTCAAAACTGCCTGGGGCTTTTATATTTTTTCGGGGGGCAATTTAAATAACCGAAATGCAGTAAGAAATGGAAACGACTTATCTGGCCAGATGATATGATTGTTTTCTTTGGGACTTTGTTTGTCACGAAGGAAATCCCGGTTTTCAACTTTGCCACTAAGTGACTATCCTTCTCGGTTCATGAGTTGAGGCTGTGTCCTGCTTCAGGGATGGGCCACTTCTCTGAGCTCTCCCTCTCTCCTTCTCATCATCTTTGTATCTTACGTGGCTTTACAAAAAAAACAATATATATCATATTTGTAGTGGCGGATCTAAAACAAAAATAACACAAGGGCCTCATACTTTATACGTGTACTTAGCGATGCATCTATCGATAATATAGTGGATAATAATACGTTTTAAATTTTATATCTTTGGACTTACCATACTCAAGTCAACTGCCATATTGATTAAACAGTACATGGTTAAATCTTATTCTTTTTCTTCACAAACATTTTTTTCTTACCACATCTTGGAGAGATAGACGTCTATTCTTTTCCTTTGCCCTGGATCAAACTGAGGGCCTGTTCTTTTTGGCTGCGGCTTATGGTTTTTTGGTTGAAATTTTTGAATTTTGGCTGTTTACGATACAGATTACGGAGAGACAGATACTCACTTGCGATTTTGGCTGGTACAGATGTTGGACTTTTAACGTGTAGATCGTTTAACTTGTAGACCCCGTCTTGAGAAAATATTCCGTTCGAAAGTTAGGTACTGTAGCAAAAGTCAAAAGCCATTGGCTTGTGAGGTAAAGAACAGGCCCTGAATCTCTTCTTCCCAATTGATCTCTATACTTTCTGTATTTGTAGCATTTGCATTTGAACATGGTGTCTTTCTTTTTAGAAATAGCTCTATGAGTACGGACTAGCTGCCATGAGGAGATGACAATTATTGAAAGTTAGAACACACTGAATTAGATATTGAACACATTGAAAAAAATCCCTAATTCAACTGTTGCAAAAATCAAAACAGTGCATTCTAATATTAAAGCTTTGGCCCACAAATATTTTAAAGATCATAGAATTGAAACCCTAAAATTTAAATCACAAAATTTAGTACATATTTTGGTTGGCTGATCATTACTTCATTAGCTATGAAGATCATTGAACATTTGAACTTTGAAAGCAAGGAGTCAGGACGAGACGACGAGTGGACGACCTCACCTATTGTCGTGACCGTCAGCCATACTGCATACAATATACATACACTTAGAGTTACTCCATTTGCATGTGAGTGTAGTGAGATTAACACAACAAGAAATCTAACATTGCCATCCGACACACACAGGCGCAGGCGAGAAGTGGACGGCGTGCTCCTGGATGATGGTAGCTCCACGCGTTGGGCCCATTACAGCTGCAAATGAAAGGTTACATGCATAGCGTGCTGCGTGGGGAACAAGGGAAGGAAAGGGAAGGTAGATTAAGTGTCATTTGGATATGGCGTTGGCTACTTGGTTGGCTTAGGGCTGGTGCTAGCTTGGGCCTTGGGCTGGCGTTGACTTGGGGCTGGACCGGCTAGTAGCCCATGCTCGATCGGTTAAGTAGCTCCTGTTATTTTGTTCTCTTTTCAGGTCAGTTGATATGTTGTATCATATCAACTTCAAGTTACATGTATTTTTTAAAATGTCTTAGTTTGTCAACGTCCTGCATATTTTTCTTTTCTTTTCTCCCTCTGTTTGTCAACGTGTTTAATGCTTCTTTCTTTTAAATAGATATAGTCTTTGACAGGTGGGGGTGCTAGTTTTCGGCATGTGGGGCATACACTATGTTAACTTAGACTCTAAACAACAAAAATTAAAGTCGGCCTGAGGGCCTGTGCCCCCACACTACTCAATGTGCATCCGCCCATGCGTATTTGTGGGAGATACCCTTAGACCGGAGTCCACCACCAAGAGTACCCATTAGCGAACTCGATCAAGAAGCCTAGTGTTTTGTCAAAATGGCATCGGTACTGGTGCTCGCTTTGATCTGAAATACATGATTTCCCTTAGTTAATCGTAGTGTAAATTTTGCTCCAGCTCATTCTAGCTACAAGTGTTATAGTGATGGTACTGTGGCACTGCGATTTCTTGTCCTATATTGTGGTAGCTTTGATACCAATTTGTAATAGCATAAACCATAATATGCTCTCATATCATTTAGTATGACATAACGGGTATGCTAGCATATATACTATCAATGAGTTCAAATGGGGCAAACCGTCAAACAACGAAACCAAATGGATAAGCTAAATCCTCACAAACATTTCATCAAATACCTTCTGTGCGAAGACCAACAAGTAGATATTGCTTAACAACTACACACATAGAAAGAGAACAACTTCCGCTAACAACATACTTGTTAGGACTAGACGGCCACAACATCAATGCCCCCAAAATTACCAACATATCAAAGAACTCTATGCATGTTCATTAATAAGACATCAGCATATACCAACATCTTCTCAACATGGTACAAATAGCAAGCATAGTGACCAAATCATGAGCAAGTATAAAAAGATAGTACAAAAGAGAGGTTGACACCAAGATTTAAGTGAACATAACTCTCTATGCAAATCTTCTGGAGCAAATACTTTGAAAGGAGATCAGAAGTAGCAACAATCATAGAGACAGAGTTTTCAGCATAAAGGGCTTAGTCTAAGATCACATCATATATGACTGAGAGTTAGCAAATAAAGAACAACATACTTGGTCAGGGTACTTTCTATAATGTGCATATAGAACAGGTGCACCATCAAATTACCGTCCATGAAGTGACTTGCACAAAATGAGAGAACTAAACTTTTTTGAAAGAAGCAACATAATATTCTCGATACATAAACTGCATAATTGTCAATCTCCACACCATGAGTCAAAACTTGCCATAACCAAATGTCACCAGTTCCATAAAACTTGCTAACATCCAAAGTTGATATCTCAAGTGCAATAGCAATTAATACATGCAAAAGTCTTTGATACAGCAAGACTCTGATACCACTTGTGGTAGCTCTAATACCAATTTGTGGTGGAATAAACCATAATATGTTCTCATACCATTTAGTATGATATAACAAGTATGCTAACAATATGCTTCCAATGAGTTCAAACATGGCAGCGGAAACGAAACTGTCAAACAACAAAACCAAATGGGCAAGCTAAATCCTAACAAACATTTCATCAAACACCTTGTATGCGTAGACCAATAAGCAAGTATTGCTTAACAATTACACATATGGCAAGTGAACAACTTCCGCTAACAACATATTTGTTAGGACCAGCTGGCCACAACATCAATGCCCTAAGATTACCAACATATCAAAGAACTCTATGCGTGTTCATCAATAAGACATCAGTATATACCAACATCTTCTCAACATGGCACAAAAACCCTTGTGAGAAAAACCACGGAGGCGGCACGAGCAATCATCCACTATGGAGAGAAAAACCACGGAGGCGGCACGAGCAATCATCCACTATGGAGAAGAAACATATATGGTGGGAGTCAACAAATAGAGGAGAGGCTCCAAATCCCCTCACAAGCTAAACTCCAAATCTCTCCAAATGTGTATATCTGGTGGGAATCAACTCTCCTGTAACTCTCAAACTCTCCCTAACCCTAGCTCTCAAGGTGAAGAACAAGTCATCCCAAATGGGGAGACTCCCACAAAATTCGAGTAGAGAAGGAGCTTAAAATGGCAGATTTGCAGAAAAACCCCTAAGGTTGAGAAATATTACAAATAACTCCAATTTCAGTTTACAACATACCTAAGTAATGGTTTGCATGATAAATAAGCCAAAATAGCTTCCGAAAGATGAAATTAGGAGTTGCACATTATCACATAGATAGTACAAGAATGACACACACCACACTCCCTACTCATGCTACGCAAGCTCACGTGTGTGTGCGTCCTCTGCACATTCTAATAATTTTGCGAGGGCTCCTAGATATCACAAAATATGAGCACACGCTTTTTTATTGGATGTACACACGTGTGTCCTCACATTAGTAGGCCCAGTTCGTATTGGCTTCTAAAAGCCTTTTCTATAGTAAATGATTTTTTGTAGTACCTAACTTTTAAACGGAATATCTTTTCAAGACGAAATCTCCTAATCGATTGTAGTACATACTGTAGCGACTTCATTTATATCATGCAAATATATCTTTTTCTATAATCTTTTCTATAAGCTGTTACTATTTGTAAACTAAAATTAAAAGTCAATATAAATTGTTCTTGATAAAAGCCCTGTCGGTTACAGGATCAAGCTCCGGCGAACGGGAACGAACATGACACGCCTCGCTCTCGCCACCAACCCCCTGGTCCATCCTTTGCACTGAAATTTTTTTGGATCACTGCCTCTAGTTGTGGGCTGGACAGGCCACAGCTACGGAGCCACCACTTATGCCAATTGGGGTAGAATTGGGCCACTCTCATTAGACTCAAATCCAGCTTTTTGGAGTGGGCTAATCAAACATCCGGATGATGTTTAATAAAATTTATAAATAAATCAAGCTTAATCCAGGCCAACCAAAGCCCATGACGTGCCCACTAGCACTTGTGTTCTTACAGACATCGCATTGATTAACAGATGTCGCGCTCGGGCTCAGGCTCAGAGTGTTGCCGAAGAATAATTCCTGTAGCAATTTTTTTTAAGGAATAGCAGGAGCTCTGCTATTTATACTTTTAAGTAGATAAAAATAGGTAGCAATCTATGATGTTCTTGTATTCTTTGTTGTGTATATATACGACGTTCTTGTATTCCTTGTTGTGTGTGTGTGTGTGTATATAGTATATACAACGCAAAATCGCTAATGCCTCACCAATTCTGCGAGGGATATTATACATTGACGTTTTCTTAAGGATTAAACTATTAAAGCAAACGATTGTTATTCGCAAGTGGTTAGATCCATAACACTGTATTAGTCCATTATTTCAGCGAAAACTATAATGCATATGACAACAAGATCACAACTCGTAATTAACGCACGACCATCAGGAGAAAATGAGTTTGCTAAATTCCAGTTGTATGAATTTTTTTATCTCTCACTTATTTAGAATTGCACAGTACTAAGCTAAAAATTGCAGTACCAAATGTAGGGTTCACCTAAGTTTATTCTGTCTAGGTTAAAATTTTTTATCTTTGTATTTTGTAGTGATTCACCATTTTATTTTGTCTAGGTTAGAATAATTTTTTATGGGTGTGTCTAGACATCATCCGGATGTTTTTTCCTAACAATCATCCGGATTTAAGGTCAATATTAGAGATCCAATGACCATTTTTTTGAGGAAGGAGAGATTTTTTTAGAGGGGGTGGGGAGAGAATTCATGGCCGTTGGATTTCTAATCCAATGGTTACAAATCTGGATGATAGTTAAGAAGAAAATATCCGGGTGATGTTTATCAACACCCATTTTTATTTCATTTTTTCTAGGATGAGAAGTGGGTTATATATAGAAGTGAGGAGGATTATGAGAGCCATTAGATCTCCATTCAAGGATTGAGAAAAATGATTGTCACTTAATGAATAGACGATCCCGAAAAGGAAAATGCACATCTGATACACACATGATCCAGAAAAGGAAAATGCACATCTGATACACACATAAAACAACTAACGTCTAGGCAGCAAGAGTGAAGTTGAAGTTGCTGCAGGTAGTCTGCCTCCCCCAGAGCAGCCCGCTGAAGCCGATCTTCCCCTTCTCGTCGTCGAAAACAAGCAGGTTGTTCTCCATCTGAAACCCTCCGATCACCGCCGCCGGCGCCCCGCCGTCTCCGGCCTTGTCCGCCTTCATCTGGACGAATGCCAGGCACGCCGTGTTTTCGTTCACCTGCACCATGGAGTTTCCACCGAACACGGTCCAGTTCTTGCCGCCCTCCAGCATCAGGTCTATCTGCGGCACGGCGTAGCCGAGCCGCGTCGACCCCAGCTTCGTCGAGTCGTAGCACAGCTCGAACGGCGCGACCGGCGGGATGATTCTTGCTCTCTCAGCCGTGGCCTGATCGAACGCCTTCACGAACGGACGGTACACGTCGGGCCGGAGCACCGTGTACGGGATCCTCGAGCACAGCCCGATGACAAGTGGCCCGTGCTCGGACAGTGGCACTTGCACTTGGTTCACGGCGATGCCCTTGTTGGCCGAGATGTAGTACCCGGGGAATTCCTTGTTCGTGTGGAGCGGGGTTTCACCGGCCAGCGTCGCCGTGACGTCCGGCCGGCCCGGCGGGAGGAGGAAGAGCGGGCCTCCGCCGAAGATGGCCACGCCCTGGCCGTTGCCGCCGCTCGGGAGGCAGAGCGCGAACTTGTCGGCGACCTTCTGCGTGCGCGCGACCTGCGCGGGCAGCGCGAGCTTGGAGCGCGCGAGCCCCGCGACGCCGACGGTACCAGCCGGCAGCTTCGCCAGGAGGGAGTCCGGCGCGCAGGAGGTGACGGCGGAGAAGGGGACCGGGTAGAGCGGGTTCATGCCGTCGGTGGCGTTCGCGGAGAGCGTCGTGTGCGTCAGGTCGCCCGACGAGGTCTGCCCGGCGAAGGGGTTGTAAGGGTGGGCGGTGCACTTGCACCTGTAGGGGTCTTTCGCGTCGGCGTGGCCGTAGCCGTTGTGCGGGCAGTTTGGTGGGTGGTACCTGTGCGCGTGCATGCACTCATGGTGGTGGCACTGTAGCGTCGGGTGGGAGGTGGTGCACGTCGACCAGATGAGCGGGCCGGAGAGGTCGAGGACGAGCGGGCGGTTGTCCTTGATGGGGACGGTGTAGAGGGAGGTGGCCGCATCCTTGGTGATGGCCGTGACAAGGGGCTTGCCCTTGCCGTCGCTCGCTAGTGCGCATGGGGACAACACCGAGATGCAGAGCGAGATGGCGAGGAGGAGGCGGCGGCGGCGTGTGGGCTGCGACATTTCGACCGCTTGGTTTGGTCTGCACAGCTTTGGTGTAGTACTGGAGCCTGCAGATCTGATCGGTGTATTCGTCGGATATGATATTGCTTGTGCATTCTGACTTGCTGTTTTCGAAGTTATCACCAGTTGTCTTGTTAATCGTTATTGGTCTACCATCGATCTGCTGGAAGCGATCGATCGACGATCAGCTGGCCAGGAGAGTGCCGTGATTCTCGTGCTTGTCGGAGGCTAATCGAGGCTTCTCCACCTCGCCATGACGCCCAGGTTTGTGTTTGGGAAAAACTGTCGGTGCATTAATTGTTAGCTCCTTTCATCACATGGGTAAACCGGTAAACCAAGCATAGAGAATAGCCATGGCAAACACTGAGACTCAGCGTCGTTGATTGCATTGTTCGCTTTCGTCAAGCTCGACGATCCGAGTGGTCATGAGCTAGCCATGACCAGGGCTCACAATTTCGTTCCTTTCGTTAACTTACGTAAGAAAAACGATTCGGTTAAATTTCTGTTAAATTTGTCCTTATTTAAAATTTGTCCAAATTTTAGTTAAATTTCGTTAAAAATTTCACATGATGTTTCAACACTTTGACCAATTTTTTTTTTACCAAAAGGCGCGAAATTTTGTCTCATCCATTACCCTCCGATTATTTTTTGCATAATGAAACTGTTTTCGTTGGCTATGCCTGAAGAGGTGCCTCGAACGTGCATATCTAAGGGTGAAAAGTGGATACGAATTATCCATATTATCCGATTACTGTATTCGATAGAATACAAATATGGTATAATTTTTCATTTAATTAACAATTTCTATCATATTCGTGTTCGAATTCGCATAAAAAATATAAATTTGAATATGGTATAGACTTTTAAAATCCAAAATATTATTTATCTGGACTATCCGTATCCGTATTCGAAGAAGCAATATACATATTTTATTATAATACAACTAATTAGTTGGACAAGTTTTTTAATTGAACATAAATTCGTGTTTCTTTAGGTGATATAAATGAATTGGAACGATTAAACATAATTATACGAGGATAAAATGTTATTAATGTCTTCATACTATATAAATTATAAGGATATTTCAACACCTTGACCAAATTTTTTTTACCAAAAGGGCGAAATTTTGTCCCATCCATTACCCTCCGATTATTGTTTTCATAATGAAACTGTTTTCGTTGGCTATGACTGAAGAGGTGCTGAACGTACATATCTAGGGGTGAAAAGTAGATACGAATTATCTGTATTATTCGATTACCGTATTCGATAGGATACAAATATGGTATATGTTTTTCATTTGATTAATAATTTCTATCATATTCGTATTAGAATTCGTATAAAAATATAGATGCGAATATGGTATAGACTTTTAATATCTAAAATATTATTTTATCTGGACTATCCGTATATGAAGAAGCAATATACATATTTTATTATAATACAACTAATTAGTTGGACAAGTTTTTTAATTGAAAGTAAATTCGTGTTTCTTTAGGAGAAGTAAATGAATTAGAACAATTAAACATGATTATACGAGGATAAAATATTATTAATGTCTTCATATTATATAAGTTATAAAGATATCTGGATCTAATCGAATTAAGTAGGTACTCGATTCAAATTCGTATTTGTTACAATATTTGATTCGTATTCATTTACAAATACAAATACGAATGTGATTTAGACACTATTCGAATCGTTTTCACCCCTATGCACATCTCTAAGCTCTAGGATAGTAGGACGTGGGGTTTCTTCCGCTAAAAATGTAGCACATTAGTTTATTGATTAGACTGGCATACACATCGGATCTCGTTCAATCTGGGGTATCGATCCTGGAAACCGCAAGTCAAAGGATGCAATGGTATAAGAAATTCTACTTCGTTCGAGATCTATCCACGAATGCAAGGATGCCGTGGTTTTACGTGTGGGATTCGCACTCATGCTCTCGAAGATTTAGCGTGCTTTATTTATTTTTATCTACGGCTACGGCTGATGGCTCGACTTATGGTTTCGGAGACTTCTGTTACACGCGATCATGCGTTGCTACAGTTCAGATTTTTTTTTTCTATTTCGCAAACCCTTCCGGAAATGCTAAACATACAAATAAGCGAACTGCAAAGTGCTTAATTTGTATATGTCTACATAGTTTCCATGTTGTAGATGATATTAGCAGTCGTGGCTCGCAGCGATCGATGGAGCCATTGGTGAGACTAAACGGAAGTTCTTTATTTAGGCGACAGATATCGCACAGGTCAAGTAAAAAGAGTCTAGTAGTATGCAGTACAAGTAAAAAGTCTAGTAGTAACTCCGAATGAAATTGAAGTTACCGCAGGCAGTCTGCCTCCCCAAGAGCAGCCTGCTGAAGCTGCCTCTTCTCCAGGTCGAACTGCAGCAGGTTGTTCTCCATCTGGAACCCCCCGACCACCACCGCTGGCGCGCTGCCGTCTACGGACTACGGCCTTCACCCCCTTCATCTCCACGAACGCGAGGCACGTCGTGTTCTCCTTCACGTTCGCCATCGAGTTGCCCCCGTACACCGTCCAGTTCTTGCCGCCCTCCAGCGTCAGGTCTATCTGCGGCACGGCGTAGCCGAGACACGTCGACCCCAGCGCCCGCGAGTCGTAGTAGAGCTCGAACGATGCCACCGCCGTGCGGACTCTCGCGTTCCGCCCCAGGGCCGTGTCGAACGCGTCCACCAACGGACGGTATATATCCGGCCGGAGCAGGGTGTACGGCACCCTCGTGCAGAGCACGACGCCACCAGTGGCGAGTGCGTGTTCCGGAACGTGCACCTGCGCTTGGTTCACGGCGATGGCCTTGACCGAGATGTAGTACGCGGGGTTGTCTCTTACTTAGGAGCGGGGCCACGCCGTCGCCGCTCCTCGGGAGGCAGAGCAAGAACTTCTTGGCGACGTTGTGCGAGGACGCCACCTGCGCCGGCAACACCAGACCAGAGCCCACGACGCCCATGGAGTCCGACAGTGTAACAACCCACATGGTTGATTAACCATAAGCGGTGAATTACGACGTTAAGTATGATTAATTATGTAATTAATGATCTAAAATGTGAGGGATTTAAAATTTTCTTTGCAGTCGTCTAAATTGAACTCGACGAGCGATAAACAAATTATAATGCGTTCGGAACTTCAATGGTGAGGACGAAATCAATTTATAAAATTTCGCAACTAAAAGCTTTCAACTCAAATTAAAATATATATAACAGTTGTTAGTACAACAATACAATTATCACTGTTCTTGTATAATGAATCAAGTTACATTCATCGAGCTACGATTACAATTGGCTTAAATTAAATAAAAATATTACAATTCCCTTTACATTAATAATGACAATACAAATTACTGTGCATTTACAATGATCGGTCCCAACCAAGTGACTGTCTCACAAATCTAGATAACTACAACACGACTACAACATATCAGAAAATTCAGAACTTTAATTACATCGGTAACATTTCATACAGGTATACAATTAATCAGAAACTGTAGAAATTAATTGCATGCATCCCATTTCAGATAACAATTATGATTTGCCAGGCACCTAAAAGAAACGCGGTTTCAATTACGAAAGGAGCAAATATAACGATACCGAAAAAGACCGAACAAAAGAAAATAATTAAGGAAGAATTGTTGTCAGAGTCCTAGAGGTTAAAGTTCGGGCGGGGCAGTCCATTCACGGAGATACCTGACCGTCCAGGGGCCAGTCGACACCTCTCACAACCATAGGATCATCACTCGGCACAAACAAACCTGAGTTATTCTCGAAGGATATAGAAACCAGCCATCGTAAACCAAATTATCATAATGCCCTTTTGAATTCCACACAGCAACAGGAGAGCTAGCAAGGCCATAGTCATAGAGACAACACACACCTCCGAGAAGGCACGGCACAGCCAGACAGCACAGCCATCCGAATAAAAGAGAAGGAAGAAGGAAGTCTGAGAATGACACCACACTCATTTCTCCCTTCCCTGTTTGCTTCAAGCCAACAGAGAAGCCCTAACCACATAGCAGAAGCTAGACCGCAAGGTGAAGGCAAGGCGAGCCGACCAGGAGCAAGGCCACGGTGACGACAAGAGGCCAAACCACAAGCCACGAGACCATCAACCCTAGGAGGAGGTCACCACCAGGCGATATCCACACAACCGAGAAAGCGACAGCCACAATCAACTCCTGATTCCGTCCCAAAGCAATCCGACCATCGACCGACAAAGGAAGCCCACCAATTACTCGTAGCAATAGCATCAATTTCTCAATAGTAAATCTTGCATAGTTATAGATAGTAAGCAACCAATAGTTTGTCACCGAGCATCACTAGGGCACTAGGGGACCAACACAGAGGGCGCCAACTGGCCACATATCTGGTAGCAACAAACCATGCGAGGGACGAGCAGCGAGGAGAGGACAGCCATGGCTGACGACGCCAAGGCGGCGCGGCACAGCGGGACCAGCGGCGTGAGGGGAGAAGCGAGTAAGGGAAGTGAGGCGCCGCAAGGGACGGAGGAGGCGCACAGAGGAGCCGGTAGTAGAGGCGCTAGGGCCAGGGAGATACCTACAATTCTTTTAGGAACCATCCGAGACCTACCCAATTCCTCCGTGTCAACGTAATATTCTTAGATTTCTACGCACATAAATAACATTAGTTGAACAAGGGCAATTGTTAGTTAACCAATTCAAATTAATAAAAAAATCTTAGGAGCCAGTGATAAGCGAAGCGAGAAGTCAGAAACCCCACAAGCACACTTAGTAGAATTCGCTTAATTAATTAGGCCATAGTATCTCTTCGACATCATAGATTAATCTCTAGTATGATTTACAGACGAAGTGCCAAATCTTCAAAGGGAATTGTATCAGGGTAGCGTGGAGACTTAGAGCTTTATTGTAGACACAGGCAAGCATTCCTTTGAATAAAATCTCTAGAGTATATTTCGTAAAACAAGTATTTTTGTATTAATCTAGTATCACCCTGCATGAAAGAAATAAAGAATATTTAAATCGAGCAATGGCTATAAAAGATAAGAGAAAAGAGATAGATGGCAACTAATGGAGCAGTTGGCCACCTAAGTTAATTAAGGAAGTGGGCAGAGGTTGCCTTGGCAGGTGACAAAGGGGCAGGTTTGTGATCTCTGCATAAGAATAAGATATAAGGTTAATCAGACTTCATCCGTGTGAACTGACTGTACTAAACGTATCAACCAACATTTTGTCTGAGGACAGACAGAATTAGTAGGTCTATCGAGGTTATTATATTCTCCACATGGGTAAGTAATATAACCAACTGCAGGAACCCAGAGCGAGTCAAGAGACTGGGAGTAGGGGACACAGCCGCAGGAACCCAGAACTGGGAGAGAGTCCAGAAGTGGGGAACATGGACCGCAGAAACCCAGAATTAGGAGAGAGAGCACAGAAGTGGGGGACGTGAAGCGCATATATTAGTGCAGGTGGAGTGTTGGGGAAGGGTGAGGCTGCCCCAACCAACAACTATGTCAAGGTCGGTGGGCACCGGGCGAGGGTGAGAAACCACCTCAGGCCGCCGGTTGATAGTAGTTAGGTGGAGATATAATATACTGAGATAGATGTAAAAGTTCTATACTCTGATTTAGGCACCGAATATAAGGAAATGCGAAGATCCATGAGCCACTAGGATCAGAGTGATGATGGGTAAAGTGGTACAAGCTTGCACAATGCTATACAAATCATGAATTCATACATGTCTCCAGGAAAGGAGAATTACGGAAACTTATGGGTTTTTTCTGTTCATACGAATGTTCAGTAGTTTTCTAAATTAATAATCTAAAATTCTTTCAAAAAACGTAACAAACAAACCTTATTTTCTATAAGTCATGGGAAAGAAATTGAGGAAGAAAAAGAGGATAAGCTTGAGCAAGAGATTGAGGATAGGAATGGATATTCCTAAAAGTGTAGAAGATAAGCATCCCGTGCATTTTGCTAATAACGCTTGCTGAGTACTCCAGTACTCACCTTTACTATTATCTTCCCTCGTTTAGAAGTGTGTCAGTTCGGAGAATAGCTAGGATCAGGTGAAATCTACCTGGATGAAACCCAGTGAACTCGGAATACAAGGAGTACAAGGTGAACACCCCGTGTGGAGGTTGGGTCGTTTGGATAGATAATAGTTAGAACATTTTCATTTCTAAATGTTGTGATATTCGAGTCCTTGCGGTTTTGCAATAAACTTCAGTCCTGCGTGGCGATATTCTTGTAATACCGTATTTGTCTCTAATTGTTGTTCTGCTACAATACTCTGATAGGCTTATTATTCGTTAGAGCAATGTTCTATCGGCTACAACGAATAATAATACGTTGACTAGCGTTTTTACCCCACGGTAAAAATGCGGGTCGTCACAGACAGCAACTAGTAGCAGACCTAAAACCAAATTTTAAGGAGATCGAGTGGGATATGACCAAGAAAAGATAGACGAACTAAATATAAATCGAACTATCTTTTGCAATATAAAATCTCACATAATTAAAACATGAACATAGTAAAAATAAAAAATACAACGAAGATTGTATCTCGGTAATAGATAATGTGCCTCCCAAAGCCCATAAATATATATAAGCAGTTATCTGTACACCAAAATAAGCAAACTTAGTAATGAATTTAGAAATTGCGATTGTAAATATTCCTTTCTCCATTTCTTGCAACTCTACGAAACTATATATAACCATACATGAAACTAAATTACCAAACCAATCACTACTGCACAAATTTAAAATTATTGAACCCTCTGTTATCTCTTAGTGGTAAACAATGGAATTATGGAAAACCAAGTCACCAAGAGGTTCGCCTTGGGTCCTCGGCTGCACAGCCTGCACCGCGATGAGGGCCACCCTAGCAACTCACTTTCCCGCCATCGCCGACCAAACAAATCTAGCCACCACCGAGCCCAATCGAAAATCTAGCCGTCCATCTTTACACCAAACCGAGGGATAATCAATCAGCAATTTAGCATGTTGTTATCAACCTGACAACCTAAAAGGCTAAAACCGAAAGTAGCAGGCTCGCAGCACCAGGCCATGACCAGAGTAGGCACTGAGGCAGCAGGCCACCAGCCCACTGCACTACCAGCCTTTGTGATAATACATAAAGCTATGAATTGCTTCATGAATAGAGTAAATCGTCGAAACATCAGGAGGCTAAATGAAGGATCATGAAACAAAAAAGGGCTTCATTTTGTTCAAACAAGGTCATTTTGTTGGCTGAGATTTTGAACATGTAGAGATAATGATGTAAATTGACCGGTGTTTGGATGGTTTTTGGTGAACTCTGAACTTCGGCAATATCAAAAGTTGACTATGAATTTCCAGATCATTTGGCCAAAAAAATTACTCTTCGTAATACCAATATCTTCATACAGTTAATTAAATCTTGGTTAAAAGAAACATACATGATACATCTTTCTACGTTCTAACACAATCAGGAAAGTAACTTCGTCTAATATCTGCCTGAAGACTGAAGTACCAGGGGATTAATTTCACATACACAAATACATAATCACATTCACCTCGGCGACTCGGCCCTCGGGTCCTCAGCTGTGCAACAAATTTATCACTTATCAGGCAGATGAGCTTGAGCAGATGCAGTCTGCAGATGAGCAGATCCCCTCCCCTTCCTCATAGTCACAACCTGCTTGCAGATGAGCAGATCCCCTCCCCTTCCCCTGGCCGTCTGGCGCTATGCTAGGCGCCACGCCGCCCGGCCACCACCTCGCCTGGGCGCCTGGTCGTGGACTCATCGTGGCCGGCGGCTCAGTGTGAGCCGCGATGGCGCCCTATCAGCGGACTGGCAGTCCGACACACCGCCGCCTGCAGAGGTTCGTCGCCTCCCCGCTGCCAATGCCATCACCAACCACAGTCCACAGGGTCACAGGGATGAGGGATTGAGGGATGATTCGATTGGGCTAGGGGCGACACAAGGAGCTTCTTTAGGGCACCCGAAGCAATGTCCCTAATGGACAGCTGGCTCAATGGGTTCTTGCCGTCAGTGGTGTTGGCGACGAACCTTGTGTCGACCAGGTCCCCGGCTGGGCATCGATCGGTGACCGGGTTGTACCGTAGGCCTTGCACAGCTTGTCGCAGTAATGTGTTTAGATTGTATGTAGAATATTTCATATAGAGGTGTTGCTAATAATTCATAATGCATTGAGATTAAACTAGGTGTATATCAAATCAAGATTAGAGAGGAGATTATTTAAAATAATCTTGACCTAGATTTATATTTTGTGAAGAGATTTCTAGTTGTGTCCTGCCGACTAGTATGAACAAAAGTAAGGACATGCAAGCGCAAAACACAAGCAAATGACTCAAGCACTACTGCACAAAACGTCATCACAGACGATTTTGTAAGTTGTCTGAGTTTATGGATTACTAATAATACAAGGTCATCACAGATGACTTTCGAACCGTCTGTAATGCAACTTTCTCAGACGGTTTGTAGTAAAAGCCGTTTATGATAGTTGACTATTACATACGGCTAAAAATCGCCTGTGGTAGTCAACTATCACAGACGATTGCGAATTAATAACCGTTTGTGATATTCTTGTCTGTTCCGATATCTAATTTTGTTTGTTGGCTAGCATCACGAAATACTGGCTATGCCCTCTAAAATAACAGATCAACATAGTAATATATACATCTAATTCACATTCATTCATTTTAGAAACAAGAACATCAATTTCACAAATCAATTAACAGAAACAAAATAAATAATTATCCATCCATGAACAAATACATACATAAATAATTAAGCTCAATCTTATCCCAGTGAAATTTATTCTACATTGTGGAATTTCCAATCTTTTTTATGACTTTAGACACCAAGTTGTACGCACACTATCCTCGAATTTGTTCAAGCTCGGCCTGTTCCAACGAAGTTGTAGCGATGGATGGAACTTGTCGGTAGGAAGATCAATATTGTGCATACATATATAAATTGATAAGTATGAAATAATTATCATAAGATCGACAAACCTCAGAATTGTTCTTCGCGGAACCTATGAGTAATTGCATGTTGTGGCAAACATAGAATCCACAGGTGTTGCCCGACGGCTGCTGGTGGTACTACAAAAATAGAATTTGTTAGTTTGAGAGGCATTACTACGAAGTGTTATATAAGATTAATGTGTACTAGTGAATACCGAAAAATCTAGAACGTGTTGCAGGGCGTCGATCCCTCCCTTAGATTTTCGTACCGTTACAACGTACATGACGAATGACCTACGTGATTCTAAAAAGTTAACCTTAGTCATTGGAAGAAAGGAAAGACTATAATAGAGTTATCTATGGAGGAAATGTGTTTACCTGTTGATTACTTGTTAGACTACTGTGTAGTCGGTTTTATTCTTCTTTAGAGAATCAAGATATATTACCCTGTTTCATTTTAGTATACTTACAATTAGAATCTAGTGGACACAGGTATGTCATGATCATTAAACTTAAGTTTATATTGCTTATAAAGTACAAATCAACAAGTATAGTCACTAGTGCAGTACTTACCTGTGGTTGTAGGGCATAAGTATGAATTCTTTGTCGCGGTGGCTCTCCAATGTCTTCGTAATGTAATTCTCGACGAATGATGCATTCTCCTCGATGATATCCATGACAACCATGCGTGGATCGAGGAAACCAACCGGTGATTTCGTTAATCTGACTTCGGTCACCATGAATCTATACACATACACAAAAATAATGAGTTATATATGACATTTATCGGTATTACATTAACGTAGATCGTGATTGTATACACTTACAGTATGCAGCATCGAATGAGTTAGGCATTGAGGGCATTGAGAGTGGAGATTGATATCAACCAAATTAAACCGTGCATTGACACCATCTTTTATTTTATCATGAATGTTCAGTAAGAGACCAATTAAGCTGTCACATATATTCTTCTCTACATACATGACGTCGATATAGTGGCAAACTTCTATGTGCTCTCAATAAGGTAAGTCCTAAAATATTGATCTCTTCTTCTAGACGTTCTTCTCACAGGTCATCGATTTACATCTCTTTTCGATCACAACATTTAAATTCTTAACCATATTATAGAGCTCTTTTCTGCTTAAATGCCTTGGAGTTAAACTGTCATCGTTCTCTTCGTCAAATTGTTTCTTCATCCTATGGTATGAGTAAACCCATCGAAGGAACCTACGGTAACGCATGTACATGATTTTGCGCAAATGCTTCAGCCACATACTCTCGGTATCATCTAAGCAGTGAGTACAGGTTTTGGCCACTTTTGTACTATGGCTCAGGTTAGTAAGAGTAGGATAATCATTTATGGTGCAGAACAACAAGAAGCGTAAAGTAAGGTTTTCTCATTTGCACGCATTCCATACATATACCCCTTCGATCCACGGTATTTTAAGATCTTTCACCAACGCTGCTAGGTACACATCAATATCGTTTTCAGGTTGTTTCGGTCTTGTACAAGTATAATGATTATAAAATACTTCAAATTGAGTTCTATAAATTTTTTTTATCAAAATCAATTTTTTATAGTATAATTTATGCATATATTCCTTTTATATATAGAAAAGAGTATATAACAAAAAAAATAAAGGACTCCAATGAAAATTTTTCAATCAAATCATATTGGAGTATCTCAAAATTAGTATTTAAATATATCAAAAGTAATAAATAAATATAACATATTTGTTTAAGTGGTATATTTAAAGTGAAAAATATATACTCCCAACATTGTATTCATATGTGTGCCTAAGTATACGTAGTCGTGGATCATGAGCCCTACCATACAACATGTCTGGACGTAGGGGTAAAAACAAATCGAATACAGACGGATAATGGCTCTGCCATATTTGTTTTCATATTTTTCTTCCCGGATGCAAATACAAATATGAATACCCTGGATACAAATGCGAATGCAAATAGTATCGAATACAAATACGGAGTGAATACGAATCAAAACGAATACGATCACGATATTTTTCTGAACATGAAAAGCCCTTAAATTGTATGACGAAAACTAACAAAAACATATATCTAACTTATTTAATGCAAACATTCATGAATTATTCATATTTTCAGCAACTATACAAAACATTGGCACTAGGAAGCTGCATTAATTAGTTCATCACAAACATAATACATTAACACTTAGTATACCACATTTAGCTCATAAGTCATAACTCATAAATCAGTACATATTCACACTTAGTTCACCACGTACGTAAAACTTAGTTCACACTTAGCTTATACCTAGTTCAATCATAACATACGCAGTTCAATAATACCATGATACCATGTCTCCAATAAAAATGCATAGCAGCAGATCTGCAAGACAGCAACATCTCGTCATCTTCCTTTTGCACTATTCCTCTTACAGTAGCACTGAAGAAGCTCAAATTTAAAAATGAAAAATCGTATGTTCAATTTGATGCAGTATTTAGATTGCAGATCCAGATAGTTATGAGCAATTTCCAAATAGATATATACTTGTACACAAAGATAGTTATGAACAATGTCCAAATAGCTAAAAGTGAACAATTTTACACTGGAAAACTAAAAAGCATCAACCTGACTCCCATAGGGAAAGCACAGCTATCAAAGCACAAAAGCCATTCACTGAGCAATGTCCAAATAGATATATACTTGTACACAAAGATAGTTATGAACAATGTCCAAATAGCTAAAAGTGAACAATTTTACACTAGAAAACTAAAAAACATCACTCTGACCCCCATAGGGAAAGCACAGCTATCAAAGCACAAAAGCCATTCACTGAACTAACAAAATGATACAACCATTCTTGATTTCTTCACTCATATCTATGTGTAGAATAGTAAACAGGGCTTTTAGTTCAGAATATAATATCAACTATACCTTCATCAACATTTATCCTATGTTTAGAGATATCTGTTTGTCAGAAAACATCAAATTATTTTCAAATTGACCATCATTTGAAAACACGAAGGTTTGAAAAGAACTTAAAATAAAGCATCAAGAACTTCAAGTTGTTCTTAACAACGCTTCCAAAGCATGGAATCTCAATGCTCCATGTAACACAGTAAGCAAGAGAAACTAAAATGCTTACTAATGACTGAAAATGGAAATGTCAACTACAGCCACCGAATTTTGTTTTGAGATCACCAGACCCAAGACCCAGAGGTCCCAGCCCCTTCAAACATATAATTGCAAACTTCCAAATGGTCGTCATAGTTCACATGCTGGATCATGGTTGTTACGGCGGAGTCGGCGAGCACGGCGAGTGAGGAGCGCCTGGACGCCTAGGCGAGGGCCCGGCGACGCCTAGGCGACCGGCGAGGCGACAGTCTCTCGCGTATATACTCCGATGCCGTCGCTCTCTCGCTCCGATGCTGTCTCTCTCGCGTATAACTCCCATCTTGCGTCTCTGTCTCCCGACTCTTCCGCCTCTCTCTCTCTCTCGCGTTGCGTCTCTCGACTCTTCCGCCTCTCTCTCGCGACTCCCTCTCTCTCGCGTCGCCTCTCGTCTCCCCCGACTCCCGTCTCCCCGACGGCCGACTCCCGGCGCCGATCTCCCCTCTCCAGCGCTTCCTCCCCCGCACCACCTCCTCCCCCTGTCGCATCCCCTCCCCTCAGCGGCGGGAGCACGCTGGAGGGAGGTGGCCGGAGCACGGGAGAGAGACGGCGGCGGGAGGGAGGAAAGCGGCGCGGCGGGAGGGAGGGAGGCGGCGCGGGTGGAGGGAGGCCGAAGCTAGGGTTCAGGCAAGGCGAGGCGAACCTCCCCGGCATCTCCTCCCCGGCGCCAGGACGACTTGGCGTCGCCTAGGCGACGCCGTAACAACAGTGTGCTGGATAGTTCTCAAATTTAGATGGGATCAAATACCTTAAACATGTCAGATTTAATACTTCAATGAGGCTTTAGTGGAAGAAAATGGCAAGGATGCAATGTGGCACTCATAGTCCTTAACTTTAGCAGATCAACTGGCAAAACAAACAATGAACAAATCCTATCACTGATCATCCTAGCACCAAAGCCATCAATTCTTCAGCCAGAAACCATCAAACATTCAAATGTTTTGAACAAGAGAAAAGAAGTTCTGACTTTTGCCTTTCACACAGCAATGCAGGACGTATACAAAATTAAATAAAACAACAATGAAATGAACAAATCTAAAAATGTTCCTACATCAAGATTTATCTTCTTATCACCAAACCCAATAGAAATTGAACCACAAACCTCCCAACGTTCCAAGACATTGACCATACAGATTACGAAGTTTCAGACTTGTTAGAATTTATGTTGTGCACAAAATGATGAGCTTAATGTCGAACTTGGCAGTCTACAAACAGAAAAGCCAATTTTCCAAAGAACTCAACTACAAAGAACGAGAAAATTGACAAATTTACGGTATATATGCATTGAGCTAAACTCGTACCAGAATTTCGCACCACATCACCAGCCCTGCGAATTCTTGATCAAGAACCCCTCCATTTCTTGAAAAGAAATCACTATAAAGAGCTAGGTAAAGAAAGAAAGGAAACTGCCACAATCAATACTACATTCACCGATTCACGAAAATATCCATAATTCCAAATGCATTAACCATCAGAGTAATAAAGCTTTTCAATTTACCATATTGCAAATACCAATCCCCAATTCGCAAACAATGTCCAAATAGCTAAAAGTGAACAAGTCTGCACTAGAATATCCAGATTGCAGATGCAGGTAGAATCAACGTGGCCCATACAACAATATGTTCATCCACTTGGAGATTTTCCTAGTGATTGGTCATTCATCCATGTCCTCCCAACACATCTTCCTCCAAATCATACATATCCTCGTGCTTCTACAACTACATGTTGTACTTCAATAAGTATCATGTATCAAGGTGGCAATAAATTAAGCCAAACAACTACATAGTTATGTAAAAAAACAGCAAACCGTTGCCAAGCTTGTGAAGCATCGCTCAATGCCCTCCATATCCATCTCAATGAGGATAGATCCACCGATATCTCCACCTTCATGTCAAAAGATTAATTATACTCATAGATTTTGTCACATACTACACATAAACCAATCAAACACAAGTGTAGAACTCAGTATTACCTTTTCGAAATGCTGCAATCCAATCTTTGGTACAAATCAAAGCTTGCACGACTTCAGGATCAAGGCACCAGCAGCTGGATCATCAACATTTGTAGCAATGGAAGGTGGTTGTGGCACCGGCAAAGCAGGAGATGCACTGCTTACAAGGAGGCATGCATGTTATAAAATTGAAAGTAACTAAAAATATAACTGAAAATATCAGACTATAGCTTGTGTTGGGTAAAAATTCATGACTAATAAGCCAACCGACAAAAAAACATGATGCAGGTAACTGAAAATATCAGTCTATAGTTTGTGTTGGGTAAAAATTCATGACTAATAACCCAACTGATAAAAAAACATGATGCTGATAATTGACTGCATCTCAGCTGAAAGTACAACAAATTTAGCAGAAAAGAAAATCCTGTAGGCTTACAAATATATAGACTACAAACCAGATTACTGGTAGCCGACACTCTATTTATATGAACTATTGCGCATCAGAAAATAGTAGCCTTGCTCAAACTACTGACTAGTTTGTCATCCATTATTTAACACTAAAGGAATCTATATGAACTATTGCACATGGGGAAATAGTTGCCCCGTGCAAACTGCAAACTGCTGATTAGTTATTCATCCATAATTCAACGGTATAGAGGTCAAATGTATGTTCCAAAACTGATGAAGTTGAAATGGATACACTGGACAATCATGATTGACTTAAAGTGGAGTTAAAACTCTTCTATTGTAATCTGAAGGAGACAATTTACAACAAAGGGGAAAAAGTATGCATGCTTACCTTTGATGGGGAACAGGGCGGGTGAGGTGGCCGGTGGCAGATGAGGCGGGGTGGCCGGCGGCGGACGAAGCGGGTCACAAAAGGGGCCATGGGCGGAGCCGGTGTAGGCGCGAGGGAGCCGGCTGAGGCGCGGGGTACTGCGTGCGGAGGCCGGTGAGGTGGCCGGCAGCGAGGCGAGGTGGCCACGAGGGGGATCCGCGGAGACAATGCGGCCGAGAGGGGGAGCTGGCGAAGGCGCAGGGGAGCCGGCGAAGGTGAGCGAGATGGCCGGCGGACGCCGGCAAGGCGACGGCGGCGAGGCGAGGCGAGGTCGGCTTCACTCTGCTCTTTTTTTTTTGAGAAGGAAAACAAAGTCTTCCATTAACCATTGGCTCTAGGCGAATCGCCAGAGACCAGATCAGTAACAAAGGCGGGGACTTGGTTCATGAACAGCTCTGAACCCGAGCGAACAACGCTCGCCCCATACCAAGCTAGGCTATCAGCCACCTTGTTGCATGATCTCGGACAAGCCCGGATCACACATTGCACAAACGACATCGAAATGAAGCTTCTAATCTGACGAAACAAACACCCCTCAGTGCTTCTATCCAACTCCGTTGAGGTCAGACCTTTCTGCAGGTTTGTTGCATCTGTTTCGAGTAAAATTCGGCTCATCCCCAACTCAGCAACTCGGCGAAGACTCATTAGAGCAGCTTGTGCTTCGGCCTGCAAAGGGTTCAAAACTCTCTCCAGCCTCCCACAACCCCCTCCAAAAATTCACCATTGTTATTTCGAGCAACAAATCCCCACCCACCATCTTGTGTATTGGCTCTAAAAGAAGCGTCTACGTTGATCTTGTACATGTCCATTGGTGGAGGATCCCACTTCAAAATTTCCTTAGCTCCCTTCTGGCCCTTTGGTTTTTTGAGCTTTTCAAACTCCTTCACATGATAGTCAACTGATGAACAAATTTCTGGGCCCGAAGCTCTTCTTTCCCTTGCATTGACTTTATTTCTTGCTGACCACCATCTCCAAAATAGCACCCAGACCTGCATCTGGATCCCAGCATCCAGTCCCCAGATTGCCCTCACTGTTTCCTTCGCCGTGTTGCAGCTCACCAACCTAACTCGCACGTCCTCCAGGTTCATTAATCTCCAGCATTCCTTTACACCTTTGCATTTTAAAAACAGATGGCCGCCGTCCTCATCAGCTCTATTGCACATCGGGCAAATTGTGTCACGCTTAATGCCCCTCCGTGCTAAATTCCTCCTAACTGCCAAGCTGTTATGAGCAAACCTCCACACAAACATCCTGACCTTATTCGGTGCTTCGAGCTGCCATATTCTCTTCCAGTCGAAACCGGCGTCGTCTCTCATTCCCATCTCCGACCCCGAGGCGTCTCTTGCTTGTTCATGATCCCTTTTCCTTACTGCCACCTTGTAAGCTGATTTCACCGAGAAGGCTCCTTTTGAGTCAAACTGCCAAGCTGGCCAGTCCTCCATATCTGCATCCGTTTGTAAAGCTAGCAAGGCATATGACCGAGTTGAGTGGGCTTCACTCTGCTCTTGAGGAATGAGGAAGGACTCGATCGTGAAATCGTGAGTGACGGCGGCACCTGTGCCCTGTGGTCTGTGGAGGGGAACCCTAAAAATCCCTAACGGAGATTAGAGAGCGATGGATTGAGGCGGGTCGGCTGGCTAATAGGCTGAAATACTGGATATCTGATTTTCTTATTATCTGGATAATTTATATTTATATTCAATGAGTAACATGCCTACTGTATTTATATTAGTTTCTGATAAAAATAATTGTATTCGTTTCTGATATAAGATTACTCAGTAAAATCCGATCCGAGACTATTTGGATTCATTTTCATCTGGTTTAGTAAAAAATTATTCGATTCGTTTTCACCTTACTTAATCCGTCAAAAACTATTTAATCCGTTTTCATCTCTACTTAGGCGGCACAGCTCATGCATCACCTTCACCAATTGCCTGTAGGAGCTCGCGTTACATACTATTAAGCAAAATATCGATTAACAACTGTACGCGCAGATTAACCCTTCACTAATGAAGCGCTTAAAGTCTGGCAAACTTTACCTTGGAGGGGAGCGCCGAAGCAAATCTTACAATATACCAGAACTACCTACAACAAACAAGCAACGAGAATCATGGGAAAAAACGGAACGTGAAAGGAAACAGTAGCTGAAAGGAAATTAAGGATCTCACTCACCACGCTAGATCTCGGCATGCAGTTGAGGTGTGAAGCTTGTGTTATTCGTATATGACCTCTGGAATATGAGCGATCTTGTGCTGATCCTCTCCTTGGCACCTCTCTGACAAAGTCTGACAGCCAGCGATCCGCAGTTTCTTCAACTCCGTAAGGCGTCGAATGCTTTCCGGCAGCGATGACAGCTTCGGGCAATCCAAGATGCGGATTTGTCTTAAAGAAGTAAGGTCCCCGAGCCATACCGGTAGTGTCTCCAAGTCGGGACAACTGTCCAGCTCAAGTACCCGGAGGGAGGGGAAGAGTCGAATAGCCTCAGGCAAGGTTCCAAGGTCAGTGATGGATATAAGAGAGAGAATCTCGAGTGAAGAGAGGTACTGCATCCTGGCCCACACTTTAGAAGACGAGGGTGTGCTCCCTTCTATCACCAAAAAAAATGGAGAAGTGGTAGACGAGAGGCTCCCAAACCCACGTTCTGGCAACACATCGTCACTATTCTCTAACGCCCAGTATACAGTCCTTGGGGGATATGGCAGGAACTTCAACTTTGGGCAGCAGACAGCATACAAATAGTGTAAATTAGGGATTAAGAACTCCCCATCTTCATTAGACGATCTCGTTGCCCACCACTCTTCCAGGTTGTCCATTGACTGCAAAATAATCATTCTTAGTTTCTGACAAGTCCCGTAGTCTCCATAGAACTCCTTGCCGATGCTCCTGATATTGGGCATTCCACCCATAATCAGTGCTCTCAGGTTCGGCAAGCGCCCAAGAGGAGGAAGGCAGTTGCACCCTTTCAAGTTGACAAGCTTGACGGTGGTAAGATGAGGTAGGTAGGAGGCAATGTCGAACATCCAACTAGGGAAGTCTACGCTCATATAGCCACGTAATGCAAGGTGTTCGAGGCTTCTAGGAGGCACGAGCTTCTGTAGCATTGATTTGTCCTTGTTTGCACCTGTGTTCTTCTCCAGGCTATCTTGATCATGCTCCCAGTTGAGTACCAGCCTCCTAAGCTTCGAGTTGTTCGATAACTTGGCTTGCTCTGCCTCTTCTAAATGCTCGACATTCTCAAGGCCGTTGATGACTAGCTCATGGCAGTGTGTCTTCTCGAGATCAACAATTTGACTCCATAGATCACCGCTTCCTCCATCAAGCTGAGAAGAACCTTTCAGCTCTAGATGCTCCTTGAGTCTATCGACATCATCTTGTACCTGGGATAGTGTTGCCTCCACATTTTCTAGTGTAGACATGTTAACAATGCTGTCCGGCAACTTGCGAAGCCAGAGACAGCCTTGAATATCCATAGTTTTCAGTTGCAAATCACCAATACACGAGGGGAGATATCCAAGCTTCACACAAAAGGACAAATTTAAATGCTTTAACTTCACGAGTTTGCATAGAGACTCGGGCAACATTTCAACCTTGGAACAGCTTGTCAGGTTCAAATACTCAAGCTTAGAAAGTTCACCAATACATTCTGGGAGCTTTCCAAGGTTATGGCAATCTGATAGATCAAAATGTGTCAGACCACGGAGTTGACAACAAGAATCTGGTAGAGAGTGGAGTTTGTAGCAGTCGGATAGGTTCAAATACTCAAGCTTAGAAAGTTCACCAATACATTTTGGGAGCTTTCCAAGGTTATGGCAATCCGACAGATCAAAATGTGTCAGACCACGGAGTTGACAACAAGAATCTGGTAGAGAGTGGAGTTTGTAGCAGTCGGATAGCTTCAAAAACTGAAGCGTACATAGCTTGCCAAAGGATTCTGGAAGTGTCTGCAATTCATGGCAGCTTGCTAAGTTTAGGAAGAGAAGATCACTTAGGTTTCCAAAAGTGGTGGGAAGCTCCTCAAGGTTGACACAACTTGATAGATCAAAGTATTGCAGCTTTTGGAGGCAACCAATATTAGAGGGCAATGTCTTGAGAGAAGTATTTGAAAGTATCAAGGTTTGCATGTTCTGGAGTTGGTTCCAGGATTTAGGCAAGTTTGAGATAGGAAGGTTAGAAGCATCAAGGTATCTCAATAGCTTTAGTTTAGAAACAGAACTTGGTAGCTCTGACACATGGCAACCACTCAAATCCAAAATTCTCAAGCATAATGCGTGTGAGAATGCTTGCTTTGGAAGACGCATTTTACCGCATTCCCTAAAATGCAGAGCCCTCACCTTAGTTGGCAAAGCCTTATAGGTAGATGATGCCTGATTATGATTCATCAGTAGTTGATAGAGGCAATTCCGATTGTCAGTCTTCTTGCTTTTTGCCACCGCATTTAAATACAAGAGTTCATCACTAGCAACATATCTTGCAAGATCATGTACCATATCATGCATACGAAATTTCAGTGTGGGTTTGAATCTCCATGTTTCAGTGACCTTGAATGACAGGTATGAAGTTAGATATTTTAGCAAATAGTATTGTACATTTGCAATTAGCATCAAGGGAGTGATTATACTCACCACAGGAGTAGTCGATAGCGTGAGGAAGGACATCCCCAAGAAATCATCGATATGTTCCTCTCCGATTGTTTGCAGTGATCTTCCTTCAGTATTTTGAATAAACCCAAGAGCAATCCATTGCTGTATCAAGCAGTCATGATCTATGTCATGGCTCTTAGGAAAGATCGAGCAATACATGAAACATAGTTTAAGTTGTGAAGGCATGTGGTTATAACTTAGCATCAAGCCATCCAAAATTCCACTTTCCTCATCCTTGATAGCCAGCATAGGACTATCTCTTATTTTCAGCCATTCTTCTCTTGTGCAATGTTTATTTGCAAATAAAATATAACCAAGAGCCTTAGCAACGAGTGGTACTCCTCTGCACTTATTTGCAATCTCTTTTCCAATGTCATCAAGGTCATCAATTTGTTGACGTTTGCATTTCATAATAGACCAGCAATCATCAATTGACAAACCCTTCAATTTTATCGGTGCAACAGTATGAACAGCTGAAGGCAGAATGGTAGATAGTGCGCTAGCAACTTTTTCATCACGGGTTGTTACTATTACCCTACTACCTTCATTTCCACACTGTAACATTTCCATTAACGACTCTAAATTATTTCTGCGTTCCTCCCATAAATCATCCAAGACAATAAGATAGCACTTGCCACCAAGTATGCGGTCAAGGCAAGACTTCAGAGACTGCAGGTTGATGCCATTAGCTTGAGTGCCAGCTTCGACCTCGGTGATGATAGCAGTTACAATCTTCTCCAACTCAAACTCCATTGAAACATGGACCCATGCTTTCACATCAAACATATTTGTTTCCTTTGCATTGAAAACAGATTTTGCAAGTGTCGTCTTACCCATACCACCAAGGCCAACAATGGGAATGATAGAAATTTTTTGGTTGCCATCTTCCTGCAACACCAAATCTAGTATCTTTTTCTGCTCATCAGCCCTGCCTACAATGTCAATTTTATCGCTGTGGCCCACAAATGTTTGTTGGTAGTTTACGTTCTTAACTTGCCTTGTTGAGTCAGACACTGATATAAAATTGAACTTTTTGTGCTGCTCAGTGATCTTATCTAAACTGCCCCTAATCTTTCTCATCTTGTTGGACATGGTGATGCGGACAATGAGTGGATTGAATGATGAGAAGAGCAATTTGACCTGCAGTAACTTTTTTGTTAGTCAAAAGTGGAACCACCTCTGCTCTCGGAATCTATACTTTTTTCGAAAAGAAAGTTGCAAAAATTGCAAAAAGAGAATATTAGCTACCTATAAAAGCATGAACTATCTACTATAAAAGTGCTTTAGCTACCTATTTATCCTATTTAGGGATGACAATGCCCCTCCTCTATTTAGGGATAGGTGTGGGGGTTCTTGTTGAGAAATGTAAGTCGTCATCTGTATGGATGTCTATGTACTATCCTATCTATCAAAGTGCTCCGAGATTTGTGCAAGGACATTAAAATTATGAGAAGATGAGATGTTGGTTTGAATTGAATTTTTGCATCTACCTCAAGGCATATTTCATGGTGATGATAGTACATGGACATCCATGTGTATGTGGGAAAAGCGCTCTTGTTTTTATCCTTGCTTTTTTATATGGGGATGGAGACGGGAATGCCTCCCTGATCCCCACTCCCAGCTAAACACATAGGCATTTTCTCTCTTGCCCTGTATATTTTTGTATACTTATAATATATAACTTGTTTAGTATTATTCCACCATCTCTGGTACTAATAAATTTACTTGTTTCTGTGTAACTATGTGATAAACTTGTGAAATGTCCTCAATGCGATTCGAATTTAAGTTCTTGTTTGGGCCTATTGCCATCCCTAATCATGTTGTCATCTCATGCCTGCCCACCGATCTAGAAACAAAACTGAAGGAACATGTGAGAAGGTCCAGGGGTCGAGGTTAGTGTTGTGATGAACCATTACAATATTTGTAAAGTGGTCAATTAGTTTTGCAAAGAGTGTATTTGATTTGGACTGTTTTCTGAAAGTGTCAGAAAAATCGAAAGTACCGCATGTATAAGTGCGGTAGTTCCATTTGACGGAAGTACCACAGGTATAAGAGTGGAAGCATCGCTTGTCGGAAGTGTCAGGTTGAGTAGCGGTACATTTTTTCCAGAAAGGTCCAGTGAGGTTTTCAACACGCGAAAGTACCACTTTGGAAACAATAGTACCGCATTGCGGAAGTACCGGCGTGCTAAGCACAGTACTTCTAATGTACTCAGAAAAATAGGATTTTGGGATTTGAGTTAAGAATTGAGTTGGGATGATCTGGGTCATTAGATTAAGGTTGCATGATGCATGCCTTGGCTAATGTATGTCAAGTTGTGAAGAACTTGTGCCTAGAAACGATTTCTTTGTCTTGGATATGCAGGGTCGTTTGAAGTCAACCGCGGTCAACCGCCCAGAACAATCGAGGATGTCGGATGAAATGGTGAGCTCAAGTGTAGCACGAACCAAGTGAGCCGTTGTTTGGTGGAACTAGGACCGAAGAGACTTGGCGACGTGTGGCAAGCTATTGGTGCACCTACATTTAGCAAGCATGGTAATTGCTTGCGGTGGTTGGTGACGACCGAGTCAATGGAGGGTATTTTGGTAGTTTGACCAAAATACCAAAAACTATCTTGGATCAAAATTACGTCGCATGAGCGATACGTTGGAGAGCGGTTTAGGTCAAGGTGGAACTGGTTTGATCAAGGCAGATCAAGGCTAAGGATTTAGTGAATGCACACTTATGTGATTTGAAAAGTGTGCATAAGTGATCTTGTGTGAGAAAAAACCCGTGTGTGGGGTTAACAGGTTTTCCCCATTGTAATAGTGGATAGGATCCATTAAGAGATGTAGATGGCTGGTTGCCCACCTACAAAAGGGGCTGGGATGGAGACATGTGGTTAATCTATCCAACCTATCTCATGTGCTCTCTTCTCTAGGTTTAGGGTTAGGGTTTGAGAGTGAGTACCTTGAGTGCTCTTTGTCCTCCAGGGTGGAGTGGCTGTAAACCTACTTAAGTAATCAATTCATCAATTTTTGTGTATCTCTTGAGTTTATCTTGTGTTTGATTGATATGCTTGTCTTTTAGTTGGTTTTGATCTCTTTTTCTTCCCTTCTTGTGACCTTGCTGTGCCAAAGACGTGTAGGAGGTGGAGATAATCCTTGTAAATACATCTCTACTCATCTAGTCACTTTGATAGCTAGATTTACGAGAAAACCCGATTTTGTTTGATTTGGTCTTAAGGTGTGATTTCTTGATTCAAGGGTTTTTGACGTGATTTTTTCGTGTTCTTGCTTGTTGGGATATGTGGGAACATATTTAAAGCCATCTTGGCCATCATCTACCCACGAGCAAGTTGTATTTACCATTTAGGGTTTTGGCTCGGTTTTAGTGCACCTTTCTAACAAACTAAAAAAAGTCTCAACTTTGATTATGATTTTCATAATAATTTATTGGAATAGGTTCATAACATCCTAAAGTAGATCTCTACATGTTTTCATATCATTTAGATCTAAGGATCAAACTTTCTCTCTATTTTAGTTTTTGAAACCGTGCTAAAAACATTGTTATCCTAATTTTACTGTAGTAGAGGAAGTATCGTAGATACTGTAGCAATAGTACCGTAGTTACTCTAGCAAGCGGTAGTACCACAAATTTAAATACGGTAGTTCTGTTTTCGCTAATTTTTCTTGGGTTTTCGGTATTTCGAATTGCTGGTTTTTATGATGGTCTTCCATTCTGGTCTTCATAGCTCTGTAGTTATTCAAGTGAAAAATTGGTGAATTCTTAGGGGAAAATTGAAAATAACATTCACCCCCTCTGTTGCCATTTTCGGTCTTTCAAAACCACGCTACAAAAAGGCAAAAGTAGCTCATGGACACTCAGCTTGGATGGCATTCATCAAGCAATCATGAATTGGTTAGATAGCACTACAAATTCATGGTTATTTACCGAAACACCCTCTGGCCATTAGGATATTGATTTTAGAGTTTTGGAGGGACTATATCGAATATGCCCACATTGCCCCGTATTTTCTTCTTCCTTCTCCTAACCTATTTGGTTGTCATCGCTGGTGTGCGACGAAATGGCAATGCAGTGTGAAGTGGTCGGCACCAGCGTGCATGATATGCACGGGGTGCAGCCACGGGTGCGTAGGGCAAGCTCGACTTAGCCTATCCGGTGAAGACAAGGCCACAACCAGTGTGCACATGCCAGCATGGGCCACGACGAGTTTGGTGGATGGCTAGGCAGTGGCAACAGTGTGCGTGTGGACCTTTGCGAGGAGCACTGCGGGCGCACGTGCATTACACCGGTGTACTGGCAGGGCACAAGTAGCACCACGAAGGTACAATCGTGGGCGATGCGGCAAGCGATGTTCGGGACTTTGGGTGCAAGAGCTGGCTGGGAAAAGCTTGATCATTGGCAAACTCGATAAGGCTCAAGTGGATGGAGAGAGGGAAGTCTTGGAGGGACATTGGGTGTGTGTGTGAATTTTAGGTGCCGTTTGGTTGGGCTGAAAAAAGTATTTTATGGCTGAAATTTCACTGTAGCTGACTATAATTATACTGTAACTGATGGTGACTTATTTAGCCTAACTAAATTTTAAAAAAATTAAAAATAGAAAAATAGGTTAGCCCATCACGGACAATGCAAACGAATACAGGAAAAAACCAGCAAAAAAAACTCAAAAAAGTCAGGAAAAGATAAAATTTATAAATAGTAAAAAAATAAGCCAGAAACCAGAAGCTCAAGCTGAAACGAGCAAGATTATATGGCTTAATCCAAGGGCCAAGACCTTTTGTGGCCACATCTGGTGTGGATAGTATTTGTGTGCAGTTTTGTTGGATCTTTTGTGGAGGGATCTATGTATGCATGTGTCTGTGTGGCATGTTTGAGGGCAATGACCGATTGGCTCGGTTTAGTTCCGAGGGCAAACATGGCTCGTTATACCCTCTTCTCTCCTAAAAATCATAACGGCACTATTTTAATTGATCCAATGTCTAGTGGAAAATGACCACGATTTTTGCAATATACCTGAGCTAAATAACGACATTGAGGTTTGTCTTGGCAAATGCCAACCAAGTGCGGTGTTAGGAGCGCATTTTCCCATAAAACAATCCAAAAGTAAACTAGTTTTAGTATAAAGTTTGTTGGGCTCGCGTATATCGATGGTTACGGAAGCTGTTCCCTCATGTATAGTCGGTTTTCTTTTAGACTTGTCTAGGAACAAAACTAAGAAAACAAAGCCTAGCATAAGAAATCGCTTTTGAAGTAAAGTTTGATGGGATCGATCCAGTGCTAGATATTTGCAACAATGTACGAGTCTTGGACTAGTAATGTTAAATTTTCAGCTCAACCCCAGTAAACTTAAGCTACAATATTATAGAACGCTTGTTGCCAATTTGTTGCTACAAATTCCCACAAAAAAAGGAACATCTAGCCCTTAATACGATGGGTCCTGATTTTAAAGGTTTAGATTTAAAAGTTGACTTAGAGATATAAAAACCTATCTCTATTTATACTAACTATACAGTTAGAGAAAGATCTAGCCATCAATCTGGCAGACCTGAGTTATAACGACTCAAATTAAAAGAAAAACTCTATGTCAAGTACAATCCAAATTAAGAGAAATTTTGAATTAAAAATAAATAAAATCAACAATTTGATTTCTATACGACTTCCAAATTAATATTCATGAATAACTAAAATCCACAATAATAATTAAACAAAAATTAGCAAATTAAAAGAAAGAGTTAATATCAAGTATAATCCAAATTAACTAAAATTTAGAATAAAAAATAAAATAAAATAAAATAAGTAGTTTGAATTCAGTATGAATTTCAAAGTAAACCCCTAAAAACTAAATTCGGAATAATAACTAAAATAAAATAGGGATTGGTTTTTATACAATTCCAGCCTAAAACTAAAAAGAAATCCACGGGAAGTACTATCTAAAGGCATGCAAATTCAGAATCAAAATTAAAGGATGATTAGATATTTGATTTGTAAGCAAATTTGGAACCTATTTGTTACATACTAAAAGTCGATGATAAACCTTTTAGAGTCGCTAAGAAAAAAGAGAAATATGTTGGAAATTCTCGAACAAAGAAAAACACCTGCCTCTCGATTCAGTGGACCTTTATTATGGTTAGTATTATTATTGGATGTCTTAAATAAAACAACAAATCTTATAAGACAAGATTACCTATTATAGATTCTATATGAACCAAATAAATTAAAAGAATCCTAGATGGTCCGCACTAAAAACCACATACAAGAGGAAAATAAGGATGTGGACATGAAAAATAAATGAGTAAAAACTATGCATGATAAAAAAAAAGTAAAAGTGGAACTTGGCAAGAAAGAAAGGAGAAATAAAAAAAAGACAAGACCTATTCTATTTGTATGCTTTCCAACAACGTGTGTTTTACAGCTTTGAATTTTTTTTTGCTAGAATTGCCATCATATGGTGGCCTCTAATTAAAGTTGAACTATATTAATCTTAGGTATTATCTATCATACAATAAAAGTTTAGAATGATTGATTACATAGGCTAAAATTTTTTCTCAAAATTATCCTAAAATAAAATAGCATCTGTCCCTTAATTTAGTGGGCCCTAATTATGTGTAGCAATCCATAACTGATGGATATTACTTGATAAATAAGAATAATTACTAGAAATTCTCACAAAAGGAAAGCATCTAAATCTTGAATAGGTGGACCCTTCTTATGATTAACAAATCATAACCAACGATTTTTCTTGATAGATGGAAGTGCACATGAAATTAATCTACACTGTAATATACATACACGTATAGTTGGAGAATTCTTATACGAAATTAAGACGCGAGATGTTAGAAATAGAATTAAACTTAAAGCGATCCACGCACATACACCAAGTTACCTACACTATCCATTCTTTTAATTGTATTAATATGGATACAACTTTTGTCTCCATTATTGGAAATGCCAATTAAAAATTATAAAAAAACAAGTATTTCCTCCCAAAAATATAATTTATATTCTTTGTTTTAACATATAATACAATATATTAATATCACAAATGAAACCAATTCTATAAACATGGAAATTAAATTGAATTGGCAACGTTCTAAAAATTCTAATATTTGAATTTGTTCATGTGATTTGCAACCCTTTATTTTTTTATATAGTTCCTTTATTATCCACCACATATATACCGCTAAACCAATTAAATATACTCTAAGACTGATGCCCACGTAGGCGTGCGAGTCACTGTGCTAGTTTATGCAAATATATGTACAAATAAACCTTACATACGGTATTCTCCTATGCATACCTTATGGTATTGCTCTTAATCTTCAATTAACGGAGCATTGATGAGATTTTGTTGCCAGATTTACACATTGATTACAATCAGATGACCTTCTAAATATAGCTACGATGAAAATGTACGTTCGTGTGTAACTATTTATACTTTTCGTAAATAATGGCTAATTAGCCTAAAAACTTTGTGTTTGAACAAAATACTATATGAAGACATCATAGTTTTCCCCAAAACTGTGATAATCATAAACTGTGGTATTTCATGCCTAGCACCTAAAACACTGTGGTTTACGAATACTATAGTTTTGAAATACGCTAACATCCAAACATGACTGTTATCCTAATTTTCTCAGATAATAATTAAAAAAACTGATACATGCAGTACATGGCAGGACTCAGGATGATGGCAAATACCGTGCATGGACTATTCTTCCATATCATGGCATTGGCATCCAGCTCCTCCAGAGCATCTTCAATGTTGTAGGCAACAGATTTGAGCTTCTTGAGCCAACGCCGCTCCGATGCAGCCCCTCCCCTCGGGAGCGGTTTTCAGCGTCGCCCAGCACATCCTGCAGGGTGAGCAAGTTGTCCTTCATCTCCTCAACATCATCTTTGAAGCTCCACAGCAGCTCCAACCTCTCCCAGGCGACCTGACCGAGCATGCCGGCGACATGCTGCACAACTGCGCCCGCGATCATCTCGGCTCCCCCGCTCATGGCTACAGGACTTGCTCTTGCTCTTTCACGCACAGAGGAATGTTTGTGTTGTGTCTGAGCAAGCCTGTAGGTAGAGTAAGGACGATGTGTTGCGATATAGACATAAATATACTGCTTTCTTTCTTAGTCTAGAGCTTTTGCACTAATACTTGAAGTACAGTGTAGTTCAGCGCTTGGAATATCTATGAAAGGCAAACTGCATAGATTCTAAGGCAGCTTTTCAGCTTGCAAGTCTCAGCCTTGGAAGAAAGGAATATAGTTAATGTAGGATCGAATACTGCAATCAGAGAGAAGTAAATGATTGTCTCTGTTTTTTGGAGTCTCTTTTTTGGAATGTCTTAGTGTTCGATGAAAATTTCGACCACTCGTTCGATAGCTCAGCTGTTGAAAACTCCTTACTAGTCGAAAACTTCGACCACTACCGCCAGTTGTAACCTTCAACCACTTTTGTGCACATAAACTACGATCGCTTCATAGTTTGATCTTTGACACCGGAAGCAGAACCTCTCGATCACCTGTGCCTTTGAAATTCAGTGCCTTCGAGCACTTATATTTCCTCTGTTTTCTTGGCAGCAATCTGATACTTTTGCATGTAGTCGTAAGCTTCGATCCAACTGCAACCACCAGCTCTTTCACGCACACAGGAATGTTTGTGTTGTGTATGAGAAAGCCTGTAGATAGAGTAAGGACGACGTGTTTCGAAATATATATAAATACACTGCTTTCTTTCTTAGCCTGGAGCTTTTGCACTGATACCTGAGGTATAGTGTAGTTCAGCTCTTGAAATACCTATCAAAGTCAAAGGCAAACTGCATAGATTCTAAGGCAGCTTTGCAGCTTGCAAGTCTCACCCTTGGAAGAAAGGAATATAGTTGAGCCCTTGATGGGCATATGGAGGCCTCTGTGGAAAAGTAAACATACCAGACAATTAAAGAGTACTTCAAATTAATTCGAAGAATTGAAAAACAATCGTTGAAGAAATGCTGAAACCTGCGTAGTTTAAGGGCGATTCGGTCATCTGGGACGAATGATACCTGTCTAATACATGATGGCTTTCTGTCAGCAATCTGCATTCTTTAACTGGTATGCAATTTGAAGAAAGCAAGGTAGCACACATACAGAACGTTCACAAGAGAGTGATTTTAGGCTGGCTGGGTGAACACGCATGCAGGAGCATAACAATCGTGATCTGAAGTGATCTCTTGTTAAAAAAGTAAATTAAATATGATTATGATTATCCCATGTCTTGACCGGAATTGCTTTGGGATGGGACGGAAGTGATGCCAGCGAACCAAAACGCAGCGCAGATCCCTCCACCGCGAACGGCAAATGTAAGATTAAGAAGATAGGAGGCAGGGTCACCTTCTTCCCGCGGCCGCCGGAAGGAGCCTCTCCCTCACGCGTCGAGTGGAGGGGACAAGAGCGGCGGGACGGCGGCGGCCACCGCGCCACCGGGGAGCATCTTCCTCTCCTCCAGCTGCCAAGGGACGAGGGGGGCGGCCGCCACCCTGCCCCGCCCCGGATCTGCAGCGTGGCAGCTTTCCAGGGAGAAGAAAGTTGCGGGTGATATTACTACTGTATTTTTTACTGCTTCTTCCTTCCTTCCCAATGCTGAGTTAGATGCAAGACAACTATCGTCGCATATCATTCAGTGGAGTGATTCATTTACAAGGAAGCGAATGCATGGATTACTAGGCTGCCAAAAAGGTTAATTTACCGATGTGCCGAAGTGAGAACAGAACACAAGAGGGTGGTACAAGACGTGCTACTAAACAACAACAGAACGAGTTGCTCAACTTATTCACCAATCCGCTGGCTGTTGCCATGCAGCAGCACTTTGTTTACAAAACAAGGTGCAGCGGCAAAAGGAGCTGAACACTGAAGAAACGAGATTTTCGGATCCTCGCTTGTTAGGCTGTTAGCTTCAGGTAAATTGTGAAAATCAAATGCTGGAATTGATCGACACAGATAGTTGATATCGTCAAAAATTACGGTAACATCGGCGACCATTTTTCGTGAATACGGTGAGATGGAGACTCTGGCAGGGTCAAGGAAAAAAGATCATGGCAGTAATTGCGCAAGATATCAAGGTCCCTCTGGTCTTAATATCCATCTTCAACTTAGTTTCTTTGGTATATTTGAATTTCTCTTTTAAGACTAGTGGAGGACTATGTGAGAAGGTTCCGGTTAATATTATGATGAACCATTGCAATATTTGTGGAGTGGTCAATTGGTTTTGTAAAGAGGACATTTGGTTTGGACTGAATTCTCGAAGTCCCAGAATTTTAGGATTTTGGGTTTTAAGTCATTGAATGAGTTGGGATGACCTGGGTCTTTGGATTAAGATTATATGATGCATGTCTGGGCTAACGTGTGTCAATTTGTGAAGAACTTGTGTCTGAAAATGATTTTTTTACATTTGGATGTGCATGGTTACTTGGAGTCAACTATAGCCAATGACGATGATTAGAGCTAAACTCATGGAGGAGTTAAGACCCAGAATGATCAAGGATGCCGGATAAGATGATGAGCTCAAGCATGGTATGAGAAAGACGGAAAATATTGGAGGCGAGTTCGAACGGTGGGATGGCACCATGTAACTTGCACGGGCTGAGTGAGTCGTGGTTCCATCGAACTGGGACAGGAGAGACTTAGCGATGCATGGCAAGTTAGTGGTGCAAAACATGTGGTAAGCATGGCGATTGCTTACAGTGGTCGGTGATGACCGGGGTCAAGAAAGGGTATTTTTGTAGTTTGACCAAAATACCGAAAATCATCTTAAATCAAGACTGCGGTGCATGGGCGATGCGTTGGAAAGCGGTTTAGGTCAAGATTGAGTTAGTTTGATCAAGGCTAAGGATTTAACGGATGCACACTTATACGCTTTGAAAAGCGTGCATAAGTGAACTTGTGAGAGTAAAATCCGTATTGGGGGGTTAATAGGTTTTTCCCATTGTAATAGTGGATATGATCCAATAAGAAGTGTAGGTGGCTGGTTGCCCACCTATAAAAGGGGTTGGGGTGGAGACATGTTACATTAACCCATACAACCCCTCTCTGATGTGCTTTCTTATTTAGGGTTATGATTTGAGAGTAGAGCACGTTGTATGCTTTTTGTTCTCAAGGTGGAGTGGCTGTAAAATCTATCTTCTCAAGTAAGCAATATATCAATCTTTGCGTATTTCAATGGATCCATCTTGATTTGATTGATTTGCTCTTGATTTGGGCTAAAAGTGTGATTTCTTGATCTGAGGGTATTTGAGTTGATTTCTTTAGTGTTCTAACTTGCTGTGACATGTGGGAATATATTTAGACCCATCTTGGTTATCAGTGTGATTTCTTGATCCGAGGGTATTTGAGTTGATTTCTTTGGTGTTCTAACTTGCTGTGACATGTGGGAATACATCTAGACCCATCTTGGTCATCATCCACCCACGAACAAGTTGTATTCACCGATTTTGATTTTGACTCGGTTTTAGTGGAACCTTCCAACAAACTAAAAAAGGTCTTCACTTTGACCATAGTTTTCATGATTGTTTATTGGAATAGGTTCACAATACCCTAGAAAGGGTCCCTGTAAAGTTTTACATCATTTGGATCTACGGATTAAAAGTTCCATTAATTTTCGTTTTGAAACTATGCTGAAAAGACAGACTGTTTCTCTATTTCCTCTGAGTCTATGACCACGTTCAAGTTTTCAACCACATTCAGGCTTTCGACCACACTGTTTCTTTTTGACCACGTTTGGCTTTCGCCCACTCACTGATCATCAATCTCACTGGTCGTATGCCGACCTGGACCATGTCGGTTTTAGACCACTCATTGGCCTTTGACCATGTTAGTTTCAACCACGTTGATTTACGACTATGTTGGTTTTCGACCACTCTCTGGTCGTTGACTACTCAAGTCGAATTTTGACCATGTTGTCTTTCAACCACGTTGGATTTTGACCACTCTCTGGTCATTGACCACTTGAGTTGAATTTCGACCACATTGGTTTTTGAACACTCTCTGGCCGTTGACCACTCAAGTCAAAATTCAACCACGCTGGCTTTCGGCCATCTTGGTTTTCAACCATGTTGGTTTTCGACCATTCTGGTCGTTGACCACTCAGTCGAAATTCGAACACATTGGCTTTCGACCACGTTGATTTCTGACTGTAATTGGTTTTCGACCGTTCTCTAATCATCGATCACTAGAGTTGAATTCTGACCATGTTCATTTCTAACTGGTAGTTGAATTACGACCACGTTGATTTCTGACTGGTAGTCAAATTCTGACCACATTAATTTTTGATTTGGTCGCACTCAATTTTGAGAGATTCCGACCACATAGTCGAAGTTCAACCACGTTGTTTTTTTACTGTTTCTTCTTTGCTCTGAAAGTCTCAGGTTTTACAGTGGGATTACTATCTTAATCTTTATAGCTATCGAAGTAAAGAATTAGTGAATACTTGGGATTAGTACCGTAGCACGTGTACTAACCCTATCGAGGTTATTATGCACTTCACAGCCGGGTAAGTAGATCTAAGTTTACAAATGTGTTTACAAAAAATTTGAGATCATGCATTATCACTTGGCATGGTCTAAAATTGTTTGTTGCTATTTCCTTTGACATTAGACCATGGTAGTGATTCTTTGGATATCTTGTAATTTCTGCATTGATCTAATGTGTTTGAGATCATGCAAATAGATGTGTTTTATAGCCCTCTGAATAAGCTTTCCATAGAGTCCTAAAAACATATGTATTTCTAAAATGGACCCTAAAAACATATATATTTCTAAAATGGACCCTAAAAACATATGTATTTCTAAAAATTTAGAAATCTCGCTCAAACCAAACCCTAAAAACATGTGTATTTCTAAATCAAACCCTAAATTTAAGCATTCATCAATCTCGCTGAAATCAAACCCTAAAAACATATGTATTTCTAAATCAAACCCTAAAAACATATCTATTTCTAAATCAAACCCTAAAAACATATGTATTTCTATATCAAACCCTAAAAACATATGTATTTATAAAATGGACCCTAAAAACATATGTATTTCTAAAAATTTAGAAATCTCGCTCAAACCAAACCCTAAAAACATGTGTATTAAATCAAACCCTAAATCTAAACTTTCATCAATCTCGCTCAAATCAAACCCTAAAAACATATCTATTTCTAAATCAAACCCTAAAAACATATGTATTTCTATATCAAACCCTAAAAACATATGTATTTCTAAAAATCAAACCCTAAAAACGAATCTATACACATTACTACTCTTACATTACGCATATCTATTGAAAATCCAACCTAAAACCGAGCCAAATTGAAGTAATTTCATCTAGGGTTTCAAATCTTCCCACATGAAATGTACCTCAAATAATACATATTTATTGCAAAAAAAAATCAAGGGAAAGGAGGGGGTTCACCTTGCTTACTCGATTTGGAAGTAAAATCGCGAGAAAAACGGATGGATTTGAGTTGATTTTGAGGGGGAAGGGAGTGGCGGCGGCGGCGGTTGCTTCGGCTCGGGCTGAACAGAGTGAGGGGGTGGGGGGCCGCGCTCGGGCTTAAGTCCCAGAGCACGGCGCCACGGCCGTTAGCGCCCAATGTACACAGCACGGCGCCATGGGCTTTGACGCCGAGCATTGCCACCGTGGATCCTACGTGGCCACTCACGGCGCCAAAAAATATGGCGCCGTGATTGTACATTGGGTGCTATATAATTTGGCGCCGTGTTAAGGGTCCATTTTTGCAAATCTTTTCTCCAGGGGTCCATATAAACTTTTAAAATTTGGGCTAAAAAGCAAAAATTTTACTCGAGTCGGCTGCTGCAGGGGACGAGAGCGGCGGGACGGCGGCGGCCACCGCGCCACCGGGGAACATCTTCCTCTCTTCCAGCTGCCAAGGGACGAGGGGGGCGGCACCACCCTGCCCCGCCCCGGATCTGCAGCGTGGCAGCTTCCCAGGGAGAAGAAAGTTGCGAGTGATATTACTACTGTATTTTTTACTGCTGCTTCCTTCCCTCCCATCAGCTGGTTGTATACATGTATTTCAATGCTGAGTTAGTGAAGTGACCGGAATGCGTTGATTACTATTGTCGCATATCATTTAGTGGAGTGATTCATTTACAAGGAAGCGAATGCGTTGATTACTAGGCTGCCAAAAAGGTTAATTTACCGATGTGCCGAAATGAGAACAGAACACAAGAGGGTGGTACAAGACGTGCTACTAAACAACAACAGAACGAGTTTGCTCAACTTAATTTCACCAATCCGCTGGCTGTTGCCATGCAGCAGCACTTTGTTTACAAAACAAGGTGCAGCGGCAAAAAGAGCAGAACACTCAAGAAACGAGATTTTCGGATCCTCGCTTGTTAGGATGTTAGCTTCAGATAAATTGTGAAAAATCAAATGCTGGAATTGATCGACACATATAGTTGATATCGTCAAAAATTACGGTAACATCGGTGACCATTTTTCGTGAATACGGTGAGATGCAGAGACTGGCAGGGTCAAGGAAAAAAGATCATGGGCAGTAATTGCGCAAGATATCAAGGTCCCTCTGGTCTTAATATCCATCTTCAACTTAGTATCTTTCGTATTTGTGAACTTCTCTTTAAGACTAGTGAAGGACTATGTGAGAAAGTTCCGGTTAATGTTATGATGAATCATTGCAATATTTATGGAGTGGTCAATTGGTTTTGTAAAGAGGACATTTGGTTTGGACTGAATTCTGGAAGTCCCAGAATTTGAGGATTTTGGGTTTTAAGTCATTGAATGAGTTAGGATGACCTGAGTCATTGGATTAAGATTGCATGATACATGTCTTGGGTAACGTGAGTCAATTTGTGAAGAACTTATGCCTAAAAATGATTTTTTTTTGGCTTTGGATGTGCAAGGTTACTTGAAGTCAACTATGATCAACAACAATAATCGGGGCTAGGCTCATGGAGGAGTTGAGGCCCAGAACTATCGAGGATACCATGTGACACGGTGAGCTCAAGCATGGCACGAGAAAGACGGAAAATATTGAAGGCGAGTTCGAACGGTGGGATGGCGCCATGTAATTTGCACGGGCCGAGTGAGTCGTGATTCGATGGAACCGGGACAGGAGAGACTTGGCGACGTGTGGCAAGCTAGTGGTGCAAAACACGTGGTAAGTATGGCGATTGCTTACAGTGGTTTGTGATGACTAGGTCAAAGAAGGTTATTTTTGTAGTGTGACAAAAATACCAGAAATCATTTTGGATCAAAACCATGCGCATGGGCGATACATTGGAGAGCGGTTTAGGTCAAGGTGGAGTTGGTGAAGCTCACATGGATGACTACTACTACTCCGGATGGAATGCTCCAGATGGAATGCTGTGAACTCAAGTACAAGAGAGTATAAATATTGGCTAGTTGTCACCGTTATGAAGTCACTGGTTAGAACCCCATTTCTTTCAAAACATTGTATTAGTCGAGCCCTCGTGGTTTTATAATACGCTTTAGCCCTGCGTGGTGAAAGTATTGTAATAAGAAAGAATTGTCTCTAATTATTGTTTCACTGCAACACTCTGATATGCTTATTATTCGTTGGAGCGGTGTTCTATCGGGCAAACGAATAATAATTCATTGACCAGTGTTATTACCTCTTAGTAATAACATAGATCGTCACAGTTCAGTGGTCAGTTACCAGTTTGTGAGCTTTTTGTTTCTCTCTTTTTTTTTTTTTTTGCACCAGTTGATCGAGAAAAGAAATAGGGAAAAAGGAAAACTACAAATAACAGGTAGTACAGTTGGTCTCACATGCATCTAAATTTCCGCTCGTTACTTAAGCAACACATTTGCTGGTGCATTTTAGGTACGAGCCGGTCTGTTCTGATCTCAAGAACACCACACATACACACTGGTACCGAGCGATCAATGCAGACTTGTTGAACGTATCTTCGATCGATCTTTCGACGCCAGTGTCAATTTGCATGGATTGGGAAAAAAGAGAACTGTACTAATCAATTGATTTAAGCCTGCTAACATGTCGGGTCTTGATGTGGCTTACCGAATGCGTGCAAGTCAAAGGTTCTTTGGGTACGGATTTGCATTCACAGATCGCGCCGCGCCGACAAGGAATCATCCCATGCACGCCATCAATCAAATAGTAGCAGCATCTCGATACAGTGGCGAAGCCAAACGAAAATAGAGGATGCTCTATCGTTATCGTTAAAGCTAACGTGAGAGAAACTTATCGAACATGCATCGAACAGTCTTTGCAATCAGATTCATACATAACAAGTAGAAAATTTTTTGCAAAATACAATAAAGATAGTACATCGCTATTGGATAGTGTTGCCCAAATATTATCTTTACTATTATAAAAGTATGAGTTGGTGGTTGGTCCATTCTCCCTACTCTCTTCTCAGTCATCCGATTTGATCTGGATCATTCATCTCTCTTCTCCTCTCTCTCTCTCAGTCCACCCCCTCCACTTTCCCCATCTCCTCGCGCATTCTAGCCACCCTTCTATCTCTGTCGCTTGCCCTCCAATGCTTGATGTGTGAAGTTGGCCAGGCAGTAAGTTCTATCTCACCATTTTTATGACTTCATTGCAACACACATGTCTCTAACTAGTACTCATAAATACATTAGTGGGGGTACCTACAAATACCAAAAAATTTGCGGTAGCGCCAAATTCTCTCTCTTCGTGGCTGTTTCAACGTTGTTATTTTAGTTCTTTCTACAATATTTATCTTCCTTGTTCTTGATACCACGTACGCTCGTACCATATCTTGTAAACTCCGATCCGATGTGTGTGTTGCTGTGCATAAGAAGAGTCGTCATACTAGTATCATCTCTACCAGACTACCACTATTATGAGAATAATTGATGATAAATATTCTCATTAGAAAAACCACTTTCAGCAGCAGAAGTGTCCTTACAAAACCAAGTGCAGCGGTTACTGGAGGAGAACACGCAAGAAAGTACTCTTAACCCATCTTCAGGGAGACTAAACATGCGTTAACTACTAGCTAGTTATATCAAAAGGAGTCGCAACTAGCAACGGACCAGCCAACTAATCATAATACTTTCTAGCATCAAGCTGCGGTTGTATTACCATTGTATTAGTACTATCGCCGCGCTAGACAAGGCTAGAATGTCACTTTAGTTGAGATAGGAGGAGGGATGAAGCCATAATAAAGAAGATTAAAGCTTACTAGAAATCAAGACCCAGCTCTCTTTCTCATAATAAAGAAGTTTTGTTTTGAAGCTTAATGAGCAGAAGTTGGCACGGACATGCTCGGAGGCTGATCCTCGAGCCCTTGTTAATTAGCTTCAGATAAACGGTCAAAATCAAACACACCAATTGATCAACACAATTTATCGATAAAATTCTTTTACAGTATCTTAAAATAAATATAAATCGTTCAATCTTTGTAATACAATGGTTTAGATTAGTTATAATTTAGTTACACAACTATCCACACTACTAGCATAAGAATTTCAGAGAAGTTTGAAAATGGAGTGGAGAATAAAACCACTAATTATGACTGGGTTGAATGGCCAATCCTTAACATATGACCCGGTGGGAGCGCCTCCGCCTGATGGCGGCATGCATGATGGCCTGCCGAAAAGAGAAACAAAAAATAAATAAATGAAACGCCGATCGATCCGTGTAGATCAAAGCTCTTGTAAATGGTAATGTTTGCCCCAAGATTAGGAAACCAATGTAGCAGTGTATGCATTGCCTGTAGGAGCTCGCATCTCTCTGGTTATATACTATAGGCAAAATATCGATTAACAACTGTACGCGCAGATTAACACTTCACTAATGAAGTGCTTATAGTCTGGCAAACTTTACCTTGGAGGGGGAGCGCCGAAGCAAATCTTACAATATACCAGAACTACCTACAACAAACAAGCAACGAGAATCAGGGGGAAAAAACGGAACGTAAAAGGAAACAGTAGCTGAAAGGAAATTAAGGATCTCACTCACCACGCTAGATCTCGGCATGCAGTTGAGGTGTGAAGCTTGTGTTATCCGTATATGACCTCTGGAATATGAGCGATCTTGTGCTGATCCTCTCCTTGGCACCTCTCTGACAGAGTCCGACAGCCAGCGATCCGCAGTAGCTTCAACTCGGTAAGGCGTCGAATGCTTTCCGGCAGCGATGACAGCTTCGGGCAATCCAAGATGCCATACCGGTAGTGTCTCCAAGTCGGGACAACTGTCCAGCTCAAGTACCCGGAGGGAGGGGAAGAGTCGAATAGCCTCAGGCAAGGTTCCAAGGCCAGTGATGGATATAAGAGAGAGAATCTCGAGTGAAGAGAGGTACTGCATCCTGGCCCACACTTTAGAAGACGAGGGTGTGCTCCCTTCTATCACCAAAAAAAATGGAGAAGTGGTAGACGAGAGGCTCCCAAACCCACGTTCTGGCAACACATCGTCACTATTCTCTAACGCCCAGTATACAGTCCTTGGGGGATATGGCAGGAACTTCAACTTTGGGCAGCAGACAGCATACAAATAGTGTAAATTAGGGATTAAGAACTCCCATCTTCATTAGACGATCTCGTTGCCCACCACTCTTCCAGGTTGTCCATTGACTGCAAAATAATCATTCTTAGTTTCTGACAAGTCCCGTAGTCTCCATAGAACTCCTTGCCGATGCTCCTGATATTGGGCATTCCACCCATAATCAGTGCTCTCAGGTTCGGCAAGCGCCCAAGAGGAGGAAGGCAGTTGCACCCTTTCAAGTTGACAAGCTTGACGGTGGTAAGATGAGGTAGGTAGGAGGCAATGTCGAACATCCAACTAGGGAAGTCTACGCTCATATAGCCACGTAATGCAAGGTGTTCGAGGCTTCTAGGAGGCACGAGCTTCTGTAGCATTGATTTGTCCTTGTTTGCACCTGTGTTCTTCTCCAGGCTATCTTGATCATGCTCCCAGTTGAGTACCAGCCTCCTAAGCTTCGAGTTGTTCGATAACTTGGCTTGCTCTGCCTCTTCTAAATGCTCGACATTCTCAAGGCCGTTGATGACTAGCTCATGGCAGTGTGTCTTCTCGAGATCAACAATTTGACTCCATAGATCACCGCTTCCTCCATCAAGCTGAGAAGAACCTTTCAGCTCTAGATGCTCCTTGAGTCTATCGACATCATCTTGTACCTGGGATAGTGTTGCCTCCACATTTTCTAGTGTAGACATGTTAAAAATGCTGTCCGGCAACTTGAATAGCCAGGGACATCCTTGAATATCTAGAGTTTTCAGTTGCAAAACACCAATACAGGAGGGCAGATATTCAAGCTTCACACAGAAGGACAAATTTAAACTCTTTAACTTCACAAGTTTGCATAGTGACTCGGGCAACATCGGAACCTTGGAACAGCTTGTCAGGTTCAAATACTCAAGCTTAGAGAGTTCACCGATACATTCTGGGAGCTTTCCAAGGTTATGGCAATCCGACAGATCAAAATGTGTCAGACCACGGAGTTGACAGCAAGAATCTGGTAGAGAGTGGAGTTTGTAGCAATCGGATAGGTTCAAAAACTGAAGCGTACGCAGATTGCCAAAGGATTCTGGAAATGTCTGCAATTCTTGGCAGCTTGCTAAGTTTAGGAAGAGAAGATCACTTAGGTTTCCAAAAGAGGTGGGAAGCTCCTGAAGGTTGACACAACTTGATAGATCAAAGTATTGCAGCTTTTGGAGACAACCAATATTCAAGGGCAACGTCTTGAGAGAAGTATTTGAAAGTATCAACGTTTGCATGTTCTGGAGGTTGTTCAAGGATTTAGGCAAGTTTGTGATAGGAAGGTTAGAAGCATCAAGGTATCTCAATAGCTTTAGTTTAGAAATAGAACGTGGTAGCTTTGACACATGACAACCACTCAAATCCAAAATTCTCAAGCATAATGAGTGTGAGAATGCTTGCTTTGGAAGATACATTTTACCGCATTCTGTGAAATGCAGAGCCCTCACCTTAGTTGGCAAGGCCTTATAGGTAGATGCCTCATTATGATGCATGAATAGTTGATAGAGGCAATTCCGATTGTCAGTCTTCTTGTTTTTTGCCAACGCATTTGAAAACAAGAATTCATCACCAGCAACATATCTTGCAAGATCTTGTGCCATATCATGCATACGAAATTTCAGTGTGGGTTTGAATATCCCTGTAGCCGGAGCCTGGGGGGAGGGGGTACAAACTTTAGATTATTCAAACAGAAACAAATTGCACACTTACAAGTTATAATTACTATCAAGAAAGAATGATTTCACGTACCGCAGGGGGATTCAAAATTGTAAGGAAGGACATCCCCAAGAGGTCGTCAATATGTTCGCCACCAACAGTTTGAAGTGGTCGTCGATCAGTGTCTTGAATGAACCCCAAAGCAATCCATTGTTGGATCAAGCAGTCACGATCTATGTCATGGCTCTTAGGAAAGATAGAGCAATACATGAAACAGAGTTTTAGTTGTGGAGGCATGTAGTAATAGCTTAGCATCAAACCCTTCAAAATTACGTTGTCACCATCCTTGAGATCCAGAATATCACTATGTTAAATAAACCAGGTTTTGTTCAGTAGCTGTTTGCATTTGTTTTGTCTTCATCTGCACTGTAGTATTTCATTGTTTTGCCTAGTGAGCCCGACATCTGAAATCTGGGCGCGTCGTTGTTTTCTTTCAGTTGCTCACAGCGTGAGAATCAGTCCACGCAGAGTTAGTTTTTTTCCCGCCCGTGGCGCGCGGCACGTTGGCACGAAGTAGCTGCAGAACGTGCTGATCGGCACGGGTTTTACGGCCAGTTGGCCACCTTCTTTGTAACTCTCGGTTAGTGGTTAAATAGATCAGAGAAAATCGCAGTTGTTGGTTGCTGCGGCAAAAGCTTTTCTCCTTCCAGAATACACCTCGGTGTTTTGTGTGCAGGGAATCTGAGTTTCACTGACTCCGCTCATTGGGGATTTGGAGGGAGTCGGAACAATTGGTATCAGAGCTACCGCACCTGGGAGTGGACGATCATGCCGCGCCGACGCTCTTCATCCCCACCACGGCGGACTCGGGAGGAGTCCACACCGCCATCGGGGAGCGGTGTCAGAGGTGGCGGAGGAACCGAGCGAGGCCTGGTGATTCACCGGGTGACGAAGGAGATCAACAGCGGCGGCTCCTTCCCGACTTTGACGAAGACGAACTACTATGACTGGGCAGCGCTTATGCGAGTCATGCTGCAGGCAAGGGGCTTGTGGATGGCCGTGAGCGTCGGCACCACCGACTTTGTTGAAGACCGGATGGCATTGGAGGCGATCGCGAAGGCCGTTCCAGTGGAGATGATCGGGATGGTCGCAAGCAAGGCCACCGCCAAGGCTGCGTGGGACTCCATCAGAACAATGCACGTCGGCGTCGAGCGTGTGCGCAAGGCGAAGGCGAATACTCTTCGTCGGGAATTTGATGCTCTCAGGTTCCGCGACGGGGAGACCGTGGATGAATTCGGCATCCGCATCTCTGGAATTTCGCATCAGCTCGCAGTTCTGGGAGAGGTTTGCTCGGACGATGAGGTAATCCGAAAGTTCCTCCAGGCGCTTCCACCGAGGTTCGAGCAAATCGCGCTGTCAATCGAGACTTTGCTCGATCTCAGTGAGCTCTCCGTGGAAGAACTCATCGGGCGGCTCAAGGCGGCGGAGGAGCGTCACAACCTCGGCGGCGGCGGGACGTCCCTGGCGAAACTGAACCTCACGGAGGAGGAATTGATCGCGCGGGTAACATCGCGATTGCAATTCTCCAGGGAAGGTTCTCAGGAGCGTGGAAAGGGAACCACATCGAGCTACAAGAAGAGCCACGACCGCGGTCGTGGCAAGGATGGAGGAGGTCGAGGCAACTTCAAGCCGAAGAAGACAGGCGGGAGCACCAGCGCCGGCGGAACCACCATCGCCGGCGACCAGTGTCGGTATTGTGGCAAAACGGGTCACTGGGCTCGTGAATGCCGCAAGAAGAAAAGGGATGATCAGGCCCATATAGCCCAGACGGAAGAGGACAAGGAGACCGCTTTATTGCTGGCCGAGGCTACAGTGAACGTCACTTTCCCCATTCCGACAGCGGTGTCTGAAGAACCAAAGCCAGTGGCGATTGCTTCGTCAGCTCCGCCCACTACCAACAAATCGGCGACGGATCCCTCGCCACCACCCACAAATCCGGTGCCTTCGGAAGGATCCACATCTTTTCATCTGGAGGAAGATCGTCTCTTCGTCAATCTCGGAGACAAGAAGGAAGGAGACCGGGCTCGATGGATCCTCGATACGGGCGCCACCAACCACATGACCGGGGAGCGGTCGGCCTTCACCAAGCTCGACACGGCCATCCGGGGCTCTGTCCGTTTCGGAGATGGATCGGTGGCCGGGATCGAGGGCTGCGGCACAGTGCTCTTCACGTGCCGGAATGGAGAGCACCGGGCCCTCAATGGAGTCTATCACATCCCAAAACTCACTGCAAACATAGTGAGTCTGGGCCAACTCGACGAAGATGGATACCAGATCTCGATCAGGGATGGTGTGCTGAAGATCTGGGACCCGGACAGGCAGCTGTTGGCGAAGGTTCGACGCTCGGAGAATCGCCTCTATATCCTGACGCTGAACCTTGGGAAACCAGTGTGCTTGGCGGCTCAGGGCATGAACACAGCATGGCGCTGGCACGCGAGGTACGGACATCTCAACTTCCGTGGGCTCAGGAGGCTTGCACAAGGGCAGATGGTGCGAGGACTGCCGCAGATTGATCATGTCGATCAAATTTGCGAAAGTTGTCTTGCCGGGAAACAGCGGCGTCTGGCATTCCCAAGTGAGGCAAAATACCGAGCAGAGCACAAGCTGGAACTCGTACATGGAGACATTTGTGGCCCTGTGACTCCATCAACTCCAAGTGGTAACAAGTTATTCCTTCTCCTTGTGGATGATCTGAGTCGATATATGTGGATTATATTACTTAGTGCCAAGGATCAAGCAAGTGAAGCTATTATGCGGTTTCAAGCTGGAGCTGAAGCACAGGCTGGTCGGAAACTTGGGACACTTCGTACCGACCGGGGAGGAGAGTTCACAGCACGAGCATTCAGCATCTACTGTGCTGAGCAAGGAATCCAGAGGCATCTGACGGCTCCATACACACCTCAACAGAACGGTGTGGTCGAGAGGAGAAATCAGACCGTGATGGGGATGGCCAGGAGCATGATGAAAGCAATGTCTCTACCAGGCTGGTTCTGGGGGGAGGCAGTGACAACAGCTGTGTTCATCCTGAACCGAGCTCCCACCCAAAGTGTTGAAGGGAAGACACCGTTTGAAGTCTGGTATGGTCACAAACCCCCTGTACACTTTCTCCGAACTTTCGGTTGTGTGGCACATGTGAAGGCAGTCGGCAGGCATCTTGCCAAACTGGATGACCGGAGCACACCCATGGTGTTTGTGGGTTATGAGCAAGGATCGAAGGCCTATCGATTCTATAATCCGGCCACGAAGCGAGTTTATGTCTCTCGAGATGCAGTGTTCGAGGAAGACCGCCCCTGGGACTGGGGTGCTGACAAGGGAGCCGGGCCAGATGACGACATCGAGCCTTTCATTGTGGAGTATGTCACGGGGCACAGCAGCACCAAGGCTCCAGAAGTGATAGTACCAGCTTCGCCCACGTCAACGCCGGCAACGCCCGTCAGCGAGACGATGCCCACGTGCGGGTTTGAGTCCCGCACACCACCGGCGTCGACTGAAGCTGGGATCGAATTCACCTCACCACCCTCGGGTGAACTCGACCTGGATGCTGATCATGATGACGCGCCACTCCGTTTCCGCTCCATCGACAACGTACTTGGTTCTGCGTCACCTCCGGGTCTGGCTGAGCGGGAGTTGGCCGAGGAACTGCTGGTAGCAATTGGGGAAGAGCCAGCAACCGTTGAAGAGGCAAAGCTGATCAAGGAATGGCGCATGGCAATGTTGGAAGAGATGGCCTCTATTGAGGAGAACAAGACATGGTCTTTGGTGGATCTCCCATCTGGACACCGTGCCATCGGCTTGAAGTGGGTCTTCAAGCTTAAACGTGACGAGCGTGGTGATGTAGTGAAGCACAAGGCCAGATTAGTCGCCAAAGGGTATGTGCAGCGACAAGGCATCGACTTTGAAGAAGTATTTGCGCCGGTTGCAAGAATGGAAACAGTGCGCATGGTACTGGCTGTGGCAGCAAATCATGGCTGGACCGTGCACCACATGGACGTCAAGTCCGCTTTTCTCAATGGCGAGCTGGAGGAGGAGGTATATGTTGCCCAACCCCCTGGTTTCACTGCAGCAGGACATGAACACATGGTCCTCAAGCTTCACAAGGCTCTGTACGGGCTAAGGCAGGCTCCGCGGGCGTGGAATGCAAAGCTTGATGCAACTTTGAGCGTGCTTGGTTTTGCCAGGAGTGACTGCGAACACGGCTTGTACACAAGGGGAGCTCACCAATCACGGTTAGTGGTTGGGGTTTATGTTGACGATCTTGTCATCACGGGGGAGTCAGCCAAAGAGATCAGTGCCTTCAAGATGGAGATGAAGACACTCTTTCGGATGAGTGATTTGGGAAATCTGTCTTACTATCTCGGAATTGAGGTAAGGCAAGGGCGACGAGGCATTGAGTTGAGTCAGAGAGCTTATGCTTTGAAGCTGCTTGACAAAGCGGGAATGAGGAACTGCAATGCCTGCTCAACACCAATGGAGACACGGTTGAGACTCTCCAAGCAGAGCACCTCACCAGCAGTTGATTCAACTCTGTACCGCAGTCTAATTGGGAGCCTGAGGTATCTGTTGCACACACGCCCGGATCTCTCGTTTGCTGTGGGTTATTTGAGCCGATTCATGGAAGAACCGAAGCAGGAGCACATGTCAGCTATGAAGCATTTACTCCGGTATGTTGCAGGCACAGTTGAGTATGGACTTTCATACTCCAGGAGTGACGACGAGCTCAAGCTAATCGGGTACAGCGACAGTGATATGGCGGGTGATGTGGATGACCGCAAAAGCACATCTGGAATTGTCTTCTTCCTTGGTGGAAATCCAGTGACTTGGCAATCGCAGAAGCAGCGTGTGGTTGCATTATCATCATGCGAAGCAGAGTATATCGCAGGAGCTGCAGCGGCTTGTCAGGGAGTGTGGCTCCGGCGACTACTTAGTGATATTCTGGGGATTCAGGCAAAACCACCACTGTTGAAGATGGACAACATGTCTGCTATTTCCCTCAGCAAGAATCCTGTGCTGCATGATAGGAGTAAGCACATCGACACAAAATTCCATTACATTAGGGGATGTGTTGAAAGAGGGGAGATCAGTCTGGAATTTGTGAAGTCTGAAGATCAACTGGCAGATGTGCTCACAAAGCCACTTGGAAGATCCAAGTTCCAGGAGCTGCAAGAGCTGATCGGCGTCATCAAGCTCAAATGAACAACACTGGTATTAAGGGGAGATTGTTAAATAAACCAGGTTTTGTTCAGTAGCTGTTTGCATTTGTTTTGTCTTCATCTGCACTGTAGTATTTCATTGTTTTGCCTAGTGAGCCCGACATCTGAAATCTGGGCGCGTCGTTGTTTTCTTTCAGTTGCTCACAGCGTGAGAATCAGTCCACGCAGAGTTAGTTTTTTTCCCGCCCGTGGCGCGCGGCACGTTGGCACGAAGTAGCTGCAGAACGTGCTGATCGGCACGGGTTTTACGGCCAGTTGGCCACCTTCTTTGTAACTCTCGGTTAGTGGTTAAATAGATCAGAGAAAATCGCAGTTGTTGGTTGCTGCGGCAAAAGCTTTTCTCCTTCCAGAATACACCTCGGTGTTTTGTGTGCAGGGAATCTGAGTTTCACTGACTCCGCTCATTGGGGATTTGGAGGGAGTCGGAACACACTATCTCTAATGTCTAACCATGCTTCTTTTGTGCGATGCTTCCGCATCATGTAACCAAGAGCCTTCGCAACTAGAGGTACTCCGTTGCATCTCTTTGCAATTTCTTTTCCAATGTCTTCAAGGTCAAGAAATTGTTCATCTCCTAGAGAAGGTGGCTTCATAATTTTCCAACATTCATGATCTTGTAAACCCTCCAATATAGTTGGTGCAACAGTATGAAAAGATGAAGCATGTAAGGTACGTAATGTAGTAGCAACCTTTTCAATACGAGTGGTTACTATTATCTTGCTGCCTTTCTTTCCGGATTGTAGCATTCTCAACAGTTCCTCCAAGTTATGTTCCCCATCCTCCCATAAGTCATCCAAGACAATAAGATAAAACTTGTCACAGAATATGCGGTCAAGCTGAGTTTTTAGATACTGTAGATCAGTATCTAAAAACTGGAGTGCTACCTTCTACCTGAGAGATAATAGCAGCTACAATCTTCTTCAGCTCAAACTTATCTGAGACATGGACCCATGCTTTTACATCAAACATGCGTGTTTCCTTAACAGTGTAAACGAATTTTGCAAGTGTCGTCTTACCCATACCACCAAGGCCAACAATAGGAATGATAGATCTTTCTTGGTCTTTCTGCAACACCTTGTTTAGTATGTCTTTCTTCTCTTTTTCCCTTCCCACCATCTCAATTTCTTCTTTGTCACCCACAAATGTTTCTCTCCACTTTTCATTCTTAGCTTGTCCTATTGGGGCAGAAACTAGCGGGAAATTGAATTTCTTCTGCTCCTCAACGATCTTATCTAGCTTCACCCGAATATTTTTCATCTTGTTTGGCATGGTGATGCACATAATGAGTGGATTGAATGATGAGAAGAACAATTTAACCTACAGTATTTTTTTAGTTAGTCAATACTCAAAAATGAAACAATCACGATTTAGTTCCTCATGTATGGGCCGTCATGAGTGATGATTAAACTTGTACCAAAATGTTAATGACACTTAGACTCCATTTGGTATCGCATGGCTTTTCGAAATCACCTTATGTTAATACAAGAACCTGAAAAAATAGATCACCTTCTAATATCCTGGTTGTCATTAGCACAGATTATTAATTGGTGTGGCGCCCAAATTGTAACACCTAATTTACATGACAACTTGGTGGGGTGGTGGATCTCGAATTTTTTGTACGGATAATCCATTTTTTATTCGAAATTACATAAATATACCCGCGGGAAAATTTTTTACAAAAATAGGCTCCAGTCGCCGAACCGTTGGGCGACTGGAGTTAATCGCCCAACCAGACCACGACACAATTTGTCTCGCTGCACAGTAAAGCGACTACATCCAGTCGCTCTTCCGTTAAGCGACTAGCATGCAGTCGCTCTTCCGTTAAGCGACTAGCATGCAGTCGCCATCCCGTAGGGCGACTGCATGTAGCCCCCCGTGTTTTGTTTTAAGATTTTGTGAATTTTGTAACGTTGAACGGGTAAAAAATACGGTGAAGTTGTAATAAAAGTTTATGTTAATTGTATATTGTAGGTGTGCAAAAAGTTTTAAAAATTTTTTCATGAAAGATTGAGTAAAGAACGATCGATACATACACTGTTAAGTGAGATAGTTTATGTGCGGAGAGAGATAATAGACTTATGTAAATTTAAATAAACTTCATATTATAATCGTGAGTAACATGCCGCATGTTTTTCATTACATGCATAAATACATAGCATCTGCAGCGTCGCCTCACTAGTCACCCTGGTGTGCCCCGTCACCGCGCCCGCGTCCTCCCATACGGCCTCGCTTAGCCCTCCTCCGGTGCAACGGGTTAGGACGATCCGAAAAAGTAAAACGAGGAGGAGGGTGTCTATCCCGCGGTGGCGGGGGCGGAGTAAGCTGCACCTCTGGCTGTGTGCTCTCCGGTGCACCGGGCGCAGAGATAACCTCCGGTGCTACGTCGGAGTAGTGTCCATGCCACTCCGGTGTAGACGCAAAAAACTGGTCCACATCTTCCTGGCCTGGGGAGATGCCGGAGACGCCGTGCTGCTGGTAAGCACCTGCAATATTAATAACGTTAGTTCGTTGCATATCGTCTTCGGATAAACACGATATAAGAACCTCTGCGTACCCGTGCCTAGTGCCATCCACGCAGGAGGAGGGGCGTACACCCCCTGCGTAGAAGGCGTGAAGTGAACCGGTGTAGGAGGCCCTGCCCAGGCTGAACCCCCTGGCTGCTCCGGGTGAGGTGGTGGAGGACGTGTCCACGTCGGTGCACCAGAGTAGTGCCACGCTGGTCGGGGTGGCACTGGTGGACGAGCAGGCGGAGCGGTGGGCGTGGAGACCGCCGGTAGCCTCGTGCAGGAGAGTAGGCTAACGATACGTCTGGCCGCGTCGTGCACCCGACGCGCAAAGCTGATGCCCTCCTCATGGGTCAGGTGCGCACCACTGGAGAGCCTCTCCAGTACTGTCCCGGAGTCGAGGCATAGGGCAGAACCGACGTCAGCCTGGACACAAAGACATGAAATGGTTGATTATCGAAACGACATTACCATTTGGGAATCTTTGAAATGACATGAAACGTACCGCGATGTGAGCGTCGCGCGCGAAGTGCGAGGGGTACGTGTCCGTCGGAGCGGCGACGTGTGTGGCAGGCGGGTCTACCACATATACGAGCCTGGTACGGGTCCGCGGCTGGTACCAGCGCAGGTACTCGGCGTACTCCCTGCTGTCGTACGGGCTGTCCTCCTCCACGCGGTCGTCGAGCGCACCCTGCCACTGCTCGACCCATGGCTGCATCCTCAACGACCAGTCGGTGCCTCTTTTCACTCCCTTCGCGCTTTGCCTGCGTATAGAACCATTACTGGATGTGAGATACTTGCGAACGCAGTAGTAAGTATGTAAATATTTAGCAGAAACGATCACTCACCCGTGCACGTGGCGCGGAATCGATGGTCCGAATGGTGCAGGAACCGGCTGCCGTAGCCCGAACTGCCGCATCACCCGCTGGGGTGCGTAGTCCTCCACGTAGATGAGGTACACGAGCTTCCGGCGGGTGAGCCAGAAAGCCCGGTCACGCCAGCAAAGTGAGGACAGCCCGCCAGGAGCACGGGCCTGAACTGCCGTATCTGCGTACGGCTCCCAGCGCACGTCGTCCGCTGTGATGCGGTCGAGCTGCTCCACAAAGACCCGGTACGCCCGTGTGACCTGCACGTGCGCGAACTGTACCTGCAAGAAATATAAGCTGTTTAGAATGACGATCGTCAATAAGACAGAAATAGTTGACTGTGATAATACTTACTCGACGACGGCACCAGATAGAACCCATCGTCGGCCGGTCAACGTCTCCCCTCGATACATCTCGGGCCCGTGACGGGCCCATGTCGTCTAAGCACAGTCGCCCGAGGCTTAAGCGCTCGAACGACCACAAGCCGCGATAGCGGCGGACAGCCGTGAGGATCGAGTTCGCCTTGACCTCGTGCACGCATCGCATAGGGCGCGATGCGTCGCGGCAAGCACGGCCGATCCCCGGTGACTGGTGGGGCTCGCCGTCGCCGATCGCCCTCGCATAAGCGATAAGCGCGCATCCACCGAGTTGCCGTGGTGGTGGTGAAAAGCACCCAACCAAACAGCCACAAAGACGACGCCTCGGTGGCGCGACACCGTGATCGTCTGCCTGTGGAACCATGCGCTCCACCTGAATTCAAACAAGTTTTTATTAGTACGTCATACCACAAATAAACGGTTGGACGACACGATCGAATGTAAAAACCACGCACGGTGATCGTGTGAGCCACCTCGGCGTCGGCCCATGGGTGCTGCTCTGCGGAACACGTGGTGCCGAGGGCCGGTGGAACGACACCTCGAATCGCCAAGCGGTCGCGCGCCCGATCGTGTGGGGCCTCCGGTAGGAAGGCAGCGTCTCCCGCGATCGGAAGGCCAAGGAGCAGGGACACGTCCTCCAGGGTCGGCGTCATCTCCCCGAATGGGAGGTGGAAAGTGTGCGTCGCGGGCCGCCAACGGTCCACCAAAGCCGCGGCGAGGAACGGTCGAACGGAAGCGTCGTGATCGCTCCCGCCCGCCTCGCCCCGCCCTCGTCCCGCCGGCGCCGCATCTCGCCCGTGGCCTGCACCATCCGGGCAAGAGGAGTAGCCCGGCATCCGCACTGCAAACAAAGTGAAGGTCAGCACGGAATGAACTTACGGCCGCACTAAACGCCGGAGTAGTGCAAACTGGCGATCCAACGAGGGTCGAGTCTCCGTGCCACGCGAGGTGTGCGTGTCCGGACCACTCCCACCGAGGCGGCTCGTCCGTGCTCCCGGTGTCGGCACTAGACGGAAGCGCGATGAGAGCGGTCCACGTGCTCGTCCAACGGTAGCGCATCGCCACTCGGAGGCACGCCCAAAGACGAGTCATACCGCAAAATTTGTACAATAATTTCTACATTAAATTTCTACACTACATTTCTAAACTAATTTTCTAAACTACATTTTCTAAACTAAATTTTCTACCTAATTATCTACACTAATTATCTACACTAACTATCTACACTAATTATCTACACTAACTATATTTCTAAACTAATTTTCTAAACTAATTATCTACACTAATTATCTACACTAACTATCTTTCTACACTAAATTATCTAAAATAATTATCTACACTAATTATCTACACTAATTATGTACACTAACTATATTTCTAAACTAATTTTCTAAACTAATTATCTACACTAATTATCTTTCTAAACTAATTTATGTACACTAATATCTACATAACTATCTTTCTACACTAAATTATCGACACTAATTATCTACACTAACTATATTTCTAAACTAATTATCTACACTAACTATATTTCTACACTAATTTTCTAAACTAATTATCTACACTAACTATATTTCTACACTAATTTTCTAAACTAATTATCTACACTAATTATCTACACTAACTATCTTTCTACACTAAATTATCTACACTAAATTATCTAAACTAATTATCTACACTAACTATCTTTCTACACTAAATTATCTAAACTAAATTATCTAAACTAATTATCTACACTAACTAATTTTCTAAACTAATTATCTACACTAATTATCTACACTAACTATCTTTCTACACTAAATTATCTACACTAACTATCTTTCTACACTAAATTATCTAAACTAAATTATCTACACTAACTATTTTTCTAAACTAATTTATCTACACTAATTATCTACACTAACTATATTTCTAAACTAAATTATCCACACTAATTATCTACACTAACTATCTTTCTACACTAAATTATCTAAACTAAATTATCTACACTAACTATTTTTCTAAACTAATTATCTACACTAACTATATTTCTAAACTAAATTATCTACACTAACTATATTTCTAAACTAATTTTCTACAGTAACAAAAAATATAACACAAAAAATTACCTGAAAATCGCGCACGCCCTCTCTTCTTCTCTCCCCTCCCTCTTCTTCTCCTCTCCCTCTCTTTCTCTTCCCTTCCTCTTCTCCTCCTCTCCCTCTCTTTCTCCTTCTCTGCGCGCCGAAGAAGTGGACGACGTCGGGGGTGGCCGCTCGGCCGGCCTTATATCCACCCTCAGTCGCCCAACGGTTGGGCGACTGATATTCAGTCGCCCAACAGTTGAGCGACTTATTTTCAATCGCTGAACCGTTGGGCGACTGGAGTAAATCGCCCAACGGTTGGCAGACTCTCCACCGCCGCGTGCGGTTTGGCGATTAACTCCGCCGCCCAACGGTTCGGCGACTGGAGCCTATTTTTGTAAAAAATTTTCCCGCGGGTATATTTATGTAATTTCGAATAAAAAATGGATTATCCGTACAAAAAATTCGGTGGATCTCTACAAGGATAAACGTCAGTAAAGAGGCCAGAAAAAGAGTTTGATACTGTTACAACTTTGATCTAAGAGAAAATGCACATATCGCAAATAAACGGAGAGAATACAAGAAAATTTCTCTATTATCTTATTTGCTTCCCTTTTTCTTTTCTTTTTCTTCTTACAAAACTGGCTACAAGCATCCTCAATATATAGGCTAATAATCTCCTACTCTCATACGTATTCGGATTTTAAATTGGACACAACTTCAAATTAAGTTATACACGAAAACAGACTCTACTATATCTTGAACTCTAAGTCAAGATTATTTCTAACAATCTCCCTCTTAATCTTGACTTGACATACTCTAGTTTTAGTCTCAATGTATTATGAACTATCAACCACTCCTCCATATTAAGCGTTCTACATGCAATCTACATGTAGGAACTCAACTCAATTGGTACGGGTCCATCCGAATACAAAGATTCTAAAATATTGAGTCAGTCGGTCTCAACTATGACTTACTAAACTCATACTTGACACAGAACGGTGACACATCTCCTCTGCCTTGCTGCGTTGCTTGACCGACGGATGCGCCATACGGACAAGCTGCTGAAACGTGATGACGCACGGAGCGGATGCCTCGGGAGCACTACGCGAGACAAGCGCAAAACGGAATCGTCGAAACAAATTTTTTTCAGCAACTCAATTCTCGCCTAGGCTCTGATATCACTTGTTACAACTTTGATCCAGAAGAAAACGCACACATCGCAAATAAACGGAGATAACACAGGAGAATTTCTCTATTATCTTATTTGCTCCCCTTTTTCTTTTCTTTTTCTTCTTACAAAACTGGTTACAAACCTTCTCAACATATAGGCTAATAATAATCTACTCTCATATGTATTCGAACTTCAAATTGGATATAACTTCAACTTGAGTTATACACGGAGACAGACTTTACTACGTCTTGAACTCTAAGTCAATATTATTTCTAACAGATACAGTAGTCATACTAGTGAAGTGGTGATTTGGTGGCTGTGGAAAGAGAGGAACAGCAGCGTGTTTCAGGGTCGTCTAACAAGAAACTTGGAATTAGCACTGAATATCAAAGAAGAGGCCACGATGGAAGCTACCTGGTGCAGGTTGCTTGCATGCATTCTGGAGCGGGCCTTAAGTCATTAGCCTACGTTGCTATTGTTGGTAGCTGTTGATTGTACTACAGACTAGTCGCTAGTTACTTCTTCTTCTTCTTCTTCTTCTTCTTCTTCTTCTTCTTCTTCCTCCTCCTCCTCCTCCTCCTCCTATCTATTTCTATTTCTCGTTTCCCTTGCCATAGCTCAGCTATGTTAATTGTATGAAGCATTTTGCCGACACATTTGCAATGCAACTCTCCTATGTGTCCTTGAAAAATTTTTTTATACTTTTAGACACAATAACTAACAGGAATGCCGTGCCGAGTCGCTGACACTGACGCTGAGAACCAAACTGTGGTAGTTGCCCAACTCACATGCCCACTGTATCCCACTGTTATGAACCCTTGCCTTGGTGTTGAGTTGTGAATTTATTCTTCTTATTTGTTTAAGTCAAAGTTCAGCATTTGTGGTTGTGAAAAATAAGACTTTTTTGCGACTAGTATAAACTAGATTGTTTTTAACATTCTTATACATACTGTTAAGACTTGAGAGTAGTTCAAAATGCTTAAAGCTTCGAGACTTTTGAGACATTTCACTTCGCGCCTACTTTGGTCGAACAGCTGACTTTTCCAATCTCCACCTAGCTTCCCGAGAAACTGAAAAACTGAAACCCACCCATTGAAAGATGCCAAAAGTTATTGGGGGAATGGTGGTTGGTTTAGAAAAAAGAAAAAAGAGGTTAGTGGGAATATTCAGTGCAAACCATGAGCTACGTGTAACCATGCAAACCATTTTGATCCGATTATTAACAGCATGAATAATTCTAAAAAAATTTGTGTAGAAAGAGCAGAACGGGCAGCACCGTGAGCCAGCCACCGAGGTGGGTGGTGAGCTAGCCAGCAGCATGCAGCGTGGTGGAGGATGGTACCAGATGGCCAACAAATAGATACTTTTAAGTTTTGAAATGAAAGACCACCAAATAGAAATTTCCTATAATAATAAATAGTGAAAGAGGATATGTAGAAATGCAATAAACAAATAAGAAGATATGCCAATCATTTTTTTTTGTGACCATACAAACTTTGTACACACGTCAGGAGTCATGGTACGTACCTTGCATGGGCTATTTTTCCATATCATTTCATTAGCATCCAACTCATCCAGTGTGTCTTCGATCTCGTAGGCAACAGACTTGTACTTCTTGAGCCAATGTCGCACCAATTCGTCCTCATTCCCTTGGGAGCGCTTTTCGGCAGAGTTCAGCGCAACCTGCAGGGTGACCATTTTGGCCTTCATCTCCTCAACATCCTCTTTGAAGTTCCATATCAGCTCAATCCTCTCCTGGGCGATCTGGCCGAGCATGCCAGCGACATGCTGCACGACGGCGCCGGCGATCATCTCGACTCCCCCGCTCATGGTGCGGACTTGTCTCTTGCTCTCTCGCGCACAGGGATGTTTGTGTTGTGTCTAAGAATGCCGGTAGGTAAAGTAGGGATGGTGCGTTCTGCAAATATATACTGCTTTCTTTCTTAGCCTGAACCTTTTGCTCTGATACCTGAAGTGTAGTGTAGTTCAGTGCTTGGAATATCTAAGAAAAGCAAACTGCATAAATTCTGGGACAGCTTTGCAAAGCTTGCTAATCTCAACCTTGGAGGAAAGGAATATGGTGGCCTCTCTGGAAAGAACATAGTCGTCAAAATTAAAGAGAGCACTTGAAGATACTAGTATAGTGCCCGTGCTAACGCCACGGCGGCATTTTGGGGATGCACATGAAAACAACCAAATGATTATTTTTTTTCATAGTTTAAGTTTCACGCAATTGTATATCACCATGTATATAATCTGGAAAACACTCATGTATATCACCAGCAAGTTCAGGTCATGAAATTACAAGCCTAGGCCAATTATCTCTACTAATAATGCACCTAAAAAACAATCCTAAAGCCACACAGAAAATGGTTGTAGCGTGCGAGGGGTGGTCGTAAATCTCCCTAGGTGGTCGTAAACGGCTCAGGAGTGGTCGTAAATCTCCCTAGGTGGTCGTAAACAGCTCAGGAGTGGTCGTAAATGGTTCTAAGCAGTCGTAATGATTCTAGAGTGGTCGTAAATGACACAGAGTGGTCGTAAATAATTTTGAGCGGTCGTAAATGACATAGAGCGGTCGTAAACGACAAAGAAGTGGTCGTAAGTGACTTTGAGTGGTCGTAACGACATAGAGTGGTCGTAAACGTCACGGACATGGCCAAGTACTCACGCAGGCGTGGTCGTGGGGTTACGACCACGTTGTATCGGGGGTAACATGGTCGTAAGGTGCTACGACCACATTGTGAGTGGTCGGTAGGAAGCTTCGACTATGGCGTGAGTGGTCGTAGAAGGTTACGACCACGTTGTAAGGGAACGAGCGTGGTCGGTAGTTTTCCTTTGTGTGAGTAGGGAGCTACGACTACGAGATTTCAACGCGGTCGAGTTTCTGATCGCATGGTCGTAAAAGGTAACGTGGTTGTAAGTTCGTTTTCGTGGTTGGAACAACCGCGTGGTCGAGTAATAGAGAGGAGAAAAGAGCAACGCATGATTGCGTTACGTGGTCAAAAATCGACCGCATGGCTTTGAGTTCAACGCCGGCCGTAAACGATTACGTGGTCGGAGGGACTTACGACCACGGCAAATATCGGCAGGCGTGGTCGAAAGGCGTTCGACCACGGCAAAATCCCAGCAGGCGGGATCGAGAGGCACCTACGACCACGGCAGAGGAACAGTGATTTTACGATCACATGGTAAAATTACTGACGCGGTCGAAAGGCGATCGATTGCGGCAAAATCGATTGATCGTGAGGTCAGGAAGCAATACGACCAGATTGGTGAGAAGTCGAAGGTGATCTGCAGGCGTACGACCAAAACGAAGGAAGTTGAATGTGGTCGTTAGGAGACTACGACCACGTTGTACGGGGGTGAACATGGTCGGCGGTCGGAGAGTGCTTCGACCACGTTGTGCCGGGATGAACGTGGTCATAAGGCGCTATGACCACGTTGGGAATGGTCGATGAGGCTTTGACCGCGAGGCGAGCGGTCGCAAAGGGTTACGACCACTTGTAAAGGGTGTTTCTGAGTGGTCGGTGGGGGCCATGACCACATTGTGAGCGGTCGTAAACTGCTACAGTAAGTTTACGACCACGTTGAAAACGATCGGAAAAGCGATTGAGGCGGTCGGAACTGGTCGTAAGCTCTCGGAACCGGTCGTAATCAATCCTTACTGGTCGGATTTGTTTCACTTAATTCAGACTTAAAATGAATTAGTTATAACCATTTGAAGCTCTTTGTTTTAGTAAACTCGGAAAAAGATTAAAAGTCTGACAGGCGGGACCTTCAGCTGGTTGTCCGGACGACAACGTGGTCGTAATGACCGTGGTCGTAAATCCGACCGCGTGGTCATAAGTTTGACCACCGTGGTCGTAAATCCGACCACATGGTTGTGAGTTCGACCGACGTGGTCGTAAACGGCTACGTGGTCGTAAATCTGACCGCATGGTCATAGCGGCCGAGGGGTCGGTTACTACCGCATGGTTGCAGCGGCCGAGGGGTCGGTTACGACCTCATGGTTGTAGCGTGCGAGGGGTGGTCGTAAACGGTGCCGAGTGGTCGTAAATCTCCCTAGGTGGTCGTAAATGGTTCTAAGCGGTCGTAATGATTCTAGAGTGGTCGTAAATGACACAGAGTGGTCGTAAATAATTTTGAGCGGTCGTAAACGCGTAAACGACACAGAAGTGGTCGTAAGTGACTTTGAGCGGTCATAAATGACATAGAGCGGTCGTAAACGACACAGAAGTGGTCGTAAGTGACTTTGAGTAGTCGTAAACGACATAGAGTGGCCGTAAACGTCACGGACATGGCCAAGTACTCACAGACGTAGTCGTAAGGGGTTACGACCACGTTGTATCGGGGTGAACATGGTCGTAAGGTGCTACGACAACACTGTGAGTAGTCGGTAGGAAACTTCGACTATGGCGTGAGTGGTCGTAGAAGGTTACGACCACGTTGTGAGGGAACGAGCGTGGTCGGTAGTCTTCCTATGTGGTCGTAGGGAGGTACGACTACGAGATTTCAACGCGGTCGAGTTTCTGATCGCATGGTCGTAAAAGGTAACGTGGTCGTAAGTTCGTTTTCGTGGTTGGAACAACCGCGTGGTCGTGACTTCGACCGCTGGGTAGCAGCTTCGACTGCGTGGTCGTAAATGAACTCTTCGACCCGGGTTGCTACAGAAGTTGTACGACCACTAATACAACTTGTGCTACAGTGTTTTTACGACTACGTGCAGGCGGTGGTCGGAGCAGGGGACTACGGCTATGGCGATTCATGGCATCTTAGTCCGATTAATCTAGAGGGGAGCATCTAGGAGAGATTTGGAAGCTACCTTGGTGGCGGTCGGGCTCGGGAGGGATGGTGGCAAGCTGGCGGCGTGGGACAGCGGTGGCCGAAGTAGTCGTACGATGCGGGCGCAGTTCAGGCGACTTCACCTCCACGCACTTCCTCCACCTCCAAAAGCTGACTTATTGCAGTGTTCACCGACGACCGGGTGCGCACGGGGAGACCTCGGTGCGACGGCGCTAGGGGCTCAGGGAGAGAGGTGGAGAGCGCCGGGAGGTGGTGCGGGGAGCGGCGATGGTCGAGGGGCTATTTATAGGGGCGGAGAGGGGGCAGAGGCGCGGCAATTCCTCGCCGGGGTGTCGGCCGGAAAAAGGAAGGAAGTGGGGAGGTTAGGAAAGAGGGGGCGCCGAAGGAAGGGGAGCACGGGAGACCGGGGATTCGGTCGCGGCGGTGTCCGGGGTTTCCAAAGCCGCAGGGGGACGAGGAAGGGAAGGCCGGGATCGGCCCGGATTCGATCGGTCGGCGTGAAAAGGAAAGAGGGGAGAAAGAAAGGAAAGAGGTGCTCCGCGGGGACGACGACGGATCCGACAGATCCATTGAAATCAGGGACACGGGAGGGGTACTGCAGATCCATTGAAGGATGACCGTCGGATATGGTTGAGTAAGGAGAGAGAATGGAGGAGAGTTAATCTGGTGCGGACGTTTTTAGGATGGTGTATTTCTGGGTGCATATTGTGGTGTGGACGTAGTTAAGGTCATAACTGTGGAGCAGATAATTGTTGGGTGGATGTAGAATAATTTTAACTGGTGGTTTATAGGGGTAGAGTGCAATAGGAGTTTATACAGTTGACAGTTCATGCATGATCTTTCGAGTTCAGACCAAACTCCTAGCAAGATGCGTAGGTGAGTAGGTCTAAGGCATAGTTATCTTTAACATTATTCATTAACTAAGCGTATGGCAATATAATTGCAAATAAGGTTTCTGATTGCAGCAGATCTACATAAATTAATTTATGACAAACCAATAATTTGATCATATAGCTAGCCCACGATACAGATATTCCTAGAAGGACAATCTCCAAAGTATCATGTTAGCCACTTAAAATAACTATTAGCCAGATTCCAAGCAGGGAAAAACATATAATTCACACTTTTACTCTACATCCGAACACAATTGAATAGCTACTATTTACAACTTGGCAAAATTCTCAACCGAAATGAACCCAAAAATCTCTTAGTAAAATTTTTCCATTTAAGCAGATGAAAAAGCTCATAATTTATTCCAATGAACTGCAATTCAAACAACTCGCATCAAATCAGCCTACTTATAACAAAGTAGTGTGCCCGTGCTAACGCTACGGTAAAATACAAAACAAGATAAAATTTGTAAGAAATAAAACGAACAATCAGATTCATTAAGATTCACGTCTCATATATTGTATAACCAAATATTTTTGTCACATAATATTTTTGGCCACCTACCCATATCCAAGGAAAAACTTCATCCTAAATTGACAATTGATATACATGCCATTATCTCACAATTAATTGCAACCTCCCAAGTTCTCAGGCAAAGTTCTCCTACCGCACTCGCCCTCCGCGCATCCCCGCAGGAGGGCTAGCCCCCTCCTCCGCAGCAACGACCTCGCGCACGCAAACATCGAGCAGCCTCCGCAGCGTGATCCGGCGGCGGGAAACCCTAGATTCGGTCTGTAGATCAAGGTAGTAACCAATTAAGACTGCTTACAAAATAAAAATATAAAAACGTGGGTTGAAAAATCCAATAGTAATAACGATTGGTGGGGGCCATTGATGATTACTCAACTAAACCAAGTTAGTAGGTTGTAACATTCTTCTAATCGTTTATAAGGTTCAGAAAGTGTCAATTCTAGCAATGAGAACCAATAGGGTCTGGTACACCGATTACGCATTCTTTTGCACGGCTGGTTTTACTGAGCAATAAACTCTTGAAACGTAGTACTCAAGCAGTAAATGCAGGTTACCATTGCAGTCAAGTCACAAAGCTAGTGCAGGTGAAAAGTACAATTTCAATAATGTATCATATTTAGATTATACAATACCTTGTAAGAAACGGAAGCTTATTTTTTAATTTTTCACTTTCTCCAATTCAATGAAGCATAGGTTGCACCGCTCCCGCCTAAGATGAACAAACAAGTAAAATCACATTACATAATCTAGCAATGGCATATTAGGAGAGCAGTTGACTGAACCAATACATTTGCTCTGCTTGAAGATCTACACCCACAGAAGATGGACCAGTGATCATCGTTGAATGTATTATCGCCCAAAAGTTCTGACAAATTTCACCAACAATTCTAATGAAACGCCTAGATGCCTGCATAGATTTAATTCATGAGAAATAATGTGGATTGTAATGTAATAAATAAATAAATGGATGACAAGTAAGACGACATGGCACTTGGCATGGCACAACACATATATTAATCAATCAAAACTTTGGTGCTAATAATGATCATTTCTCCTTTATAGATGGATCCGGAAACCACAACAATGCAGACTTGAAGCAACTTGCAAAAGAGTCCATTTCATGAACGATATTCTTTGGTTCAGAAAAGCTAGAGTGCAAGTATGCATGCAATGGCGAATAATGTAAAACTACAAAAATGTATGAATATAACAATGAGTGCATGTTTGAGCAAGTGAACAAAAATCACGATAAAGTCGGCATGTACCGCAAACTTATTATGATGGTAAGGGAATACATTGAGCGAGCTTTGCATTGAAGCAAAATCAAAAGGATTTGAAAAGCCTGAAGCATCTCCTCGTGGAACCCCTTGACTTTCATTGGTTGATCCTTCTGATTTTGGACCTTTGCTCTCATCTGAAACAGAAGTGGATCAAAACAGAAACATACATCACATGGTAGCTAGTTTTGACAGCAATGCAAGTGAAATTGCCAATAAAAGAAGCTAAACAGCAGCACTGTGGATAAATTCTCCATTGTTAAGAGGACGAAATAGCCTACTGCTTTTCTCTTTTTTTTTACAATGGAGGGAAACAATAGTATTCTGGTTGAGATGCATGCACAAACACAAGCACCACAATTTTCCCACCGAACTTACATATGGAAAGTGGCAAATGCTACTAAGAATGGAGATAAGTTGGTTCAAATGCACCACGTGATGTCCAATTTGAATGTAGCGACTCATCGGTGACAATACATAAACAAACTCCAAGCTACATCACGAATGTTGGCAATAACAAGCTATAACAGCATCAAACGAGGTTGAGCTTTTTGTAAACCTCCATCTTCTTCGCTTATCAGGATGAGAATAAGAACAGAAAAAAAAAACTACCATGATATCAGATATCTTCAATTTTGATTCAATCTACAATAAATTAGTCATGCTCTACACTGCGACAAACAGAGCAACAGAAGGGCTGAGCACGAAAACAAGTTGAACGGAAACTTTCCTTCTCATCAAGGGTTGAAGAAATTAATTCTCCACGTAAAAGGAAGAGATAGCCAAACATTCAATTGAGTGAATTCTACCATAACTTCCCAGGAATAAGCTACGTTGCCAAAACAAGTTAAGGTCCTCAACTCTTCATTTCAATAGGTATTCGTCCAATAGAGTAACATTGATGAATGATGATCCATTGAGTTTATCTTTGGTTTAATTTTTAAGGGTAGAATGGATTAAGTCGGGCTCTTTGTCTCGCCCATAACATCAATGCACATGAATTGGACAATAGAAGCCATCAGGAGAAATGATATCATATTACTACAGAACAAGCACATGATGTGCTAATTCAAATATTTGGAACCAAGAAAAAAACAGAACCATCTATTCACATAATGAACGTTGACATAACCACTCGAGTAATAGGGCATCTCTTAAATTAACTACATGTTACAAGTTGTACCTTATAGCATCATTTTTCCTTATTTTATTTATATAACATATCCAGATTCCATATTGGTTAAAGACAATATAACTATACCATCAAGTAACAACTACTAAACATAAGTGATGTGAATAATAAATTTCACAGAAAGAACAGGAAAGGAACAGAATGCTATAAAAGCTTATGGGTTGTCTTAGACATACAGATGAATACAACCGGCCTCTAGGAGCCACCGAAGCAGAATTGCTTGTTGTTGGTTCTTCATAGCTAGGGGACTGATCCCTGCCTTCCCAGTTAGAAACAACTGATCTTGCTCTTCCTACACGATACTTTAAGATTCAGACTCACAGAACATATTACAGCAAGTACCAAAGGATATCAAAATATATACCTGCTCTTGAAACTTCAAAGATAGCGATTATCTCTTGGCTTACGTATTCTAGAAACATCTGTAAAGAGTAACAAATTCTCAAAACAGATTCATACAACTTAGTTAGAATAAATGAAAATTGCAGAATTTTAAAATGGTGACACATGATTACCCAAAAGAAAATTTTCTTGCCAAAATAGTGGGATAATTAATAACTCAATAATGAAAATTGTCATCTTGTGTGCAACATTTAGGTCACCACCAGGAGAGTCCTCATTGACCAACAGAGGCAGTAGATTTACTCAATTGCACACATCATACAACCTAGAGCCCTAGATATGTACCCAATGATGTGCACAAGCACAGAAAATGACCAAATCAGTTATATCCTATTCTCTACCAAAGGTTCAAATATTATGTCCAAGCTCAGCACTGGAGAATGACAACGTGACAAGCATCTGATTTATATCTATTGGACTCGAAAGTCTATCAGTGGAACCTAAAAGACATTCCTCATTATTTCATTGGAGCTATTACCTAAAATCTTAACTGGGTAAGGCTTTCATAATTTCAATCACCTCACATTTTGTAAGTCTACAAAATATCCATGGAAATAGCAACCGAACAAGGCATACCAAGAATTGGTGCTTTGTCTAAGACAGTTGCTAGATCGAGACGCACATCGGCGAAAAGTATTTCAATGCAACAAATTTGATTTCTCAATTCCCCTTTTACCTGCATAGTCAGATAAAAGGAAAGGAAAAAATACATATTAGAGTAAGAATCCTATCCAAGATTAGCAAAATCTGGACCTCTGATGATATTGCATTTGGTTCTTGGGAAAAAGAAAACATACCAAGAAACGATTAGTAATCTTTTTGACCTCCGTACTGTAATAGGGGAAATGAGCGAAAATCCCACCTAAGCAAGCATGCTGCACAGTTCTCTTTTCGTCCTTCGTGGGTGTGAATTATGTCTTGATTGCAGTCGGAGAGTATGGGCAGAATACGCACGTGTCGGATGGCATCTAGATGCTGACATTGCGACAGCTTTGGATCAAGAAAGGTCGCCCAACATGAGGCATTTGCTGGAATAGCATCTAATGAAATACTGAGCAAAACATGCAGCGGCATTGCAGGAACTAAAACTGGAAGATGTAGCATCCTTAACTCAGTTTTAGTAGGAGAATGAAGTGAACACAATACAGAAGAAACAACTCAAATCAAGCCGCTTCAGACGACTTTCAAGTATTCTCCTCAATTATACTAAAGCTGGTTCCAGATATCTTTATGTCCCTCAAATCTTACAAGTCACATGGCCTATTAGCCAAATATATCAACTTACGGGTTTTCTCCAACTGAAGTCTTATATGTATCATTACAATTATGTTGCCCATGGTATTCAGAGAAAAGACCAAAAACTTCTAGAACATTCGAGTCCCATAGATCAAACTTTAGTGTTTGATAAAGATATAGATCTAGGGTGTTTAGCAAGAAACAGGTTTTCGAGAACCTGTCCAATTTGCAGACTAAATTTTAAATTTCTCAATACATTTGGCTCAAAGTTATCAAAATTTACCATGGATCCACTGTCTTTACAAAATATTCAAACAAGTCCAAACTATGTCAAGCAGGCCACAATAAGACCAGAAGTTAACAGAATTAATTCAATATAACTGAATTAGCTACGTGTCCATGATTCAAATTACCTCCGAAGTCCAAACAGTGACCCGCACAGAACCTTTTATAAGTTATAACCCAAAACCAAATATCACCGCAGCGCAGTTCCAACAAGACTTTTTTTTAACTCAGCATTCCTGAAAAAACTACAGAGAAATATGCATATCTAGGGGAACAACACAAACCCTAAAACTTACAGTTTTCCTACAAAATTCACCTATACAACTCGAACAAGCTTAACCGAGATCACAGTCATCGATTTCCCGAACATGATCTATACAAGATACATGTACTAATTTCCATAATCTCAATAATGCCCTAATTAAGATTTAGGGCAGGAGAAGGGGGGCAGGCCTGTCTCTCATCCCTTCCAAAATCATCTCAGCGTTCATTTCCCAAGCTAACTAAATCCTTTGTCGAATCAAGTAACCACACATAGGGGCTATGAATATCAAGAAGCTCCCGGATCAATAGAGGAACGGGGCCGGGGGAGGAGTACCTGCCGAAGGCGCGGAGGTCGTCGAAGTGGCGGTGCATGGCGGCCTACTCGGGCGGCGCGCGCGTCCGTCTGTCGGCGTCTTTGCTGCGCGCTGCCGCGGCGCGTCGCCGGCGATGAAGCGCGCTCGAGGAGGCGGTCCGCCGAGCCGGATGTTCGCAATGTGCCTTCTGCGCACCCGCCGCCGCTCCATCGCTGCGCCACTTGCCGGCGGCGCGTCCCCGCCGGCCGCCTCGTCTTTGTGTGCGCGCGCGAGCGGAGGGGGTGGGAGGAGGAGGTGGCGGCGGAGCGGAGGGGTGGGGGGAGGAGGAGGTGGCGGCGGCGGAGCGGAGGGGTGGGGGAGGAGGCGGCGACGGCGACGGCGACGGCGGAGGAGCGGCGGAGATATCAGAGGGGAGGAGGCGCATGGATTCGGTGGTGGGAGGCAGGAGGCGGCGGAGGAGGAGGGAGAGGAGGCGGCGGCGGAGAAATCAGAGGCTAAATAGGCTACAGCTACAATAAGACCAGATCCAGACCAATTCCATCTTAAGACGAACTTCCCGAGCCCAAGAAGCCTACCAGATCTCGTCGTTCGCCGCCTCAAACCCTAGATCCGGGTGCCCCGAGGAAGGATAGCAGCCCCTGGGCCGCGATGTTGCCGCTGGCGGCGTCCGCATCGTCGAGGAAGAGGTCCTCGGGCATGCGGAATGCGCCGTGCGCGGCGACGATGGCGCCGCCGACGAGCAGCCCGGAAATGATGAGCGACGCGACGGACGTGAAGAAGAAGGCGACGAACCGCCTTCGGGGGAGGCGGCGGAGCGGCGGCCTTCGGGGGAGGCGGCGGAGCGGCGGCCTTCGGGGTAGGCGGGGGAGGCGGGGCCTTCGGGGAGGCGGGGGATTAACGATCCGCGGGTGACGATCGACCTGCATGCCACAAAGAGATGAAAACGCGGGAGGGGTACCGTAGATCTATTGAAGGATGACCGTCGGATATGGTTAAGTAAGGAGAGAGAATAGAGGAGAGTTAATCTGGTGCGGACGTTTTTAGGATGGTGTAATTATAGGTGCATATTGTGGTGTAAACGTAGTTAAGGTCATGACTGTGGAGCAGGTAATTGTTGGGTGGATGTAGGATAATTTGAAGTGGTGGATTATTAGTTTAGATTTAGATTAGATTAGATAGATAGAAGATAGATATATAGATAGATTAGATAGATAGATAGATAAATGGAAAACGATAGTCGAAGCAACGCTGAAACATGAGTAATTTCGGGACGATCCGATCATCTAGGAAGAATGAAACCTGTCTAAGAGAGGTTGTCTGCAGTCTACATTCTTTAACTAGTAAAACCAATTTGAAGAGTGTAGATACTACTACAGATACAGGGCATCCAAAAGAGAAGGATTGTAGCCTGGCTATAGGAGCATCGAAGTCACGATGTAAAAGTGGAATTAGTAATCTCTTGTGAATTGCTTTGGGTTGGGACGGAGTTAATGCCGGCAAAATCACGGTTGCAGGATGAGATGGGATGCGAATCTGCAGTTAAACTTGCTAAATGAGTCCTTGTTTGGCTGACCTCGTCGCCGGCCGTCCACTCCACCTGACCCAAATCCGTCTCCTACTTTCCCTGCCAATCAAGAACGTTTTTGTAACACCCCATTTCTAGAGGCGCCGGTAACCTCTGCAACTACCAAGGACTATTCAATTACAGAGTATTGTACATGAATGAATATCAATTCAACACATATTTACAACAAAAAAACTAGACTTTATTACAGAAGTATGACTTAACAGCCAGGTTTGGACATAGCCGGCATGCAAATCCAAAATTATCTTACAATACAAAAGAAATTCCCACAGGTGTACAATACAAAAAATTATCACATTGCTCTTCTGTTTGTTGTTTAGCAAGTAATGAATACAATCATACTCAGTAAGTCACAAAAATAAATCCTAATTTATCTAGTTGCAAGGATTGTCAATGGATGAGAATATACTGGTTTTATTAATGAGAATATGGATGATATTTTATTTGTAAACACTTGCAAGTAAAAATTAACAAAACTACAACTTCTTAAGAGTAAGGGGGGTTTCAACATTTGTTTACTCATATTACCCAGATAAAACATAAACAAATCTACTTATGCCTTTCTGTTGGAGTCACCCATTAAACACAACTTCATTTACCAGAAACACGGTGTATCCGAATACCATTTATTTTACTTAATAGAGTTGCTCAGCTTTACTCACAAGATTTCTTAAACTCTCAATGTCATGTAATAAACACGCTTCAACTAGCATACGACTGAGTTGAGAAAATAAGACTTTTTATTATTAGCTTTTCCTCTCAAAAGTGTAACTTAGAATTATGAGTATTTCTTTTCTTTCCCTGAGAGTGTTTTCTGCCTTTTTCCATAAGCAAATGATGCCTGAGAGTGCGCATATTGAATATCCTTTCATAATGACAAAAAATATATTAAATTGTTCTCATGAATTTGGCAAAAAGTTTAGAATAATCATGACCTGTACTACAAAAAAAAGGATAGCCAGCCTTTTTTTAATTCCTCTGCTAAAACACAGAGTTTATTGAGATGCTCATTAATTAAAGTGCTATTAGACATCTCAGTAGAATCAGTCAAAAATGTGTGAACAACTATAATCATGTAGTGCAATTGGCGTATGTTGGTGAAGTCGCTGAGGCTGGTTGAAAGGGATTATGCAGAAACTGGTGGGGGTGTGAACAATATGATGCTGCGAAACGTATTTGCATTAGTCAATACAGAGTTAGTAATAAGAGGATTGTATTTATAGACAGTAACCTTTCTGGCAAGCATAGCATAGTGTATGACATTCTATACAACAAAATAATTACTGTCAGTAGGAATAAGCTTTGGTAGCAACGAAGACTCAAGCGACATGGTTATGTTCTATAGCAAAAACTATGGGAAGCAGCGTAAGTTCTGAGATGAAACAACAGCATGTTGTTCAACGTGAGCAGAGCATGTTGTTCTGAGATGAGACAAAAGAAACCATTCTGGATAAGGGCTAAACGCAAAGTGCACTACAGATGCCTAATTAGTAATTACGGAACACATCACATAATATCATGAGTTGTGGAGCAAGTGCTTCCAAAAAACCAGGACCATAGAGCTATAATGAGGCAAAAAAGAATGAAGCATGGTGCCATATATAATCTATCACATACCTCCATGTGATAGAAGTAAATGGACAGTCTGCTCAAGCCCTATCTTGGCAGCATGGTGCAATGCGGTCCCAGCATGTGATCTTGCAAATAAAATAAGGGAAGCATTACAAATGTGATAAAAAAATTGTAACCTCTTCATTAAGCACGCATCCAGGGATGATCCTAAGGACCATATATTACTCTGCTAGCAACTTGTAAGGATCAGATTCACATCAAACAATACATTTCTTTCAAGCAAAATTGGTACAATGTATGTCAATACTGTGATGTTATAGCTCTCCCAGTTCAGTTTTGCATAAAAGTTAATACTCAAGCCTATTTAAATGTAACCCTAAGCTACTCTTTTCTTAGTTGCTCACAATCTACCTTGTTTGTCTATTTGACTGAGCGGTTTCAGTCCTACTAAAACTTCCAAGGTGCTGCTTCCTGTTGTAATGTATGCACATTTTTACACCTCCTACCTTTTCCAAATCAACTCGCTTTTGCATAAAACAACCAATAAATGACTGGAGCTAATTCATAGAACCAAACTACAAATAATGACTTTCTAACCGCTTCAGTTGTGCAAAATGGCAAATCCCCTTTATGTATTATAGGAATAATAGTGGTAATCTGAGGTCAACTAAGACAGTGTACGGAGACATGAGAAAAAAATCATACCAGGCCGATAAGCATTCACATTTGCGTCCAATTCAATCAGCACTTTGGCAGTTTGGCCACATTCAGCAGATCAGGCCGCATGCTCGCGACCATTAGGGGCGTCTTCCCATCCCTGTCAATCCACTGCAAGCAGCATTCAACCCAACATGAGAAAGTAACTCGGCAAATCCCGTACATATAACAAATTATGCTACCTAAAGGTTAGAAACGCGACAAGGGGAATTTTTATCCTTGCCTCAAGGCCTGCGCCCTGCGCCCGGAGGGTCCGAATCCCGTCGACGTTGGCGTAGTTCACCGTTGGCATGAGGCAAAAAAAAGGAAACGGCACCATCAATAGCAAAATGTATACATTGTTAAGTTTCTTACAGTATAATTCAGTAGAAATGAAATGTATGCATTATCCATATTGCAAAAATACACAAGTAGAAATGAAAACATGCATATGCATTGAAAAATCTGCACAACTGCATTTTAGTCCGAGACCTAATGGTGCTTTAACCATATTAGAATAACTTACAAACCATGAACATCTATTCTGAAATGATACAAATATTAGATAGGGTATTAACCCCTGGCTATTGTCAGGCGTAAGATTCGGTAAATATAACAAAAAATTTATACATGAACGGTAAAATTAATACATCAACCAACTAAATATTGAAATCAATATAAATAGGAAATATCGACAATGTACCCTTTTTTGTCGCATAGCCTCTCTAGTGCTTGTATTACCACCTCAGAAGGAAATGAGCCTATATCTGATTTGGGTAAATCACAAACTCGATGAACAGCTCGGACTGTTGCTTTGCCATCAAAATCCAATAATTTTTTTCAAGTGATGCTGCCAAAAGCAGCAGAGCATCAGCATGAAAAGGATGGTAACACAGAAATCTCTATGTAAGAAAAATCACTGAAAGTAACAGCCTTGGTAAGGATATCTTGTGTTCCATCTCTCGGTGTTCTTATTTTTTGCCACAGATAATTAACAGGCACCAGATTCAGCAAGCATGAATTTTCTAAATGTTACAAATAACGGCAGGCGCTACTAAATAACCATCCCAATCCCTAAGACATTACCACACGCCATGATGTAAATGTCGATGTCAAAGTCTTTACCGCCACAGTCGATGGAGTCAAAATACCTTGCCTATTGAGCCAAAACACAGGAAACATAAGAGGATTCCTTCCAAAATCAAGCAACAGGCCCCGCAAGGAGAAATTGTCTAAAATGTACTGGAAATCACCGAAATGGGACCAAGTGAAGGATGCCAAGGATAACTATACAGCATGACTTGAGCAAATGGATGGAAAAATAGCCTTCGCAAGAGATCACGATCTGCCTCTGCTGTTCTTTTGAAATGACTGTGGACAACTTAGATTTCTGCAATAATGAAAGCCCTAAAAAAATCATTTGAGACACCAATATTAGTACTGAATAATAGTACTATGAAAGCACATCGTTAAACTTATCTCTTTTTTCTTTTAGTAAATAGATCAAATAATCAAAGTTTCAATGAAGTTCGTAGAAATATTGCTCAAAAAGTTCACGATATACAGAGCAGACCAACCACAACCAGGACAACTAACTTGTTCACATTTTGAGCTGAGTACCCATATAAGTAGTTTCTACCTTGATCAAATGGATACTACGTGCTTTTATCAATTAGGAGTCCAAGATAAATTCACAAATAATCATCAAGATTGAACAGAACTGAGCTTTGAATCACAAGGTAAATAGAAAACCAACCTACTATGAGCTCAAGATGACCAGTTCCGGATGCACAATAAGCCATAAGATCACCCAATAGTTTTGCCACAACACATTCACTTAATGTGACTCAGTGATTAGCATTATAATATAGGAATACCCAAAAACCCTGCACCTAACAAACTGAAAAATTAAAGGCAGCCTTTCGTTATATATATCAGCTTCACTCTTCGATAATACAGACAATTGAAGCACCATGGACAGGGATGCAGTAAATAAAAGACTTAAGTTATATATCAGCTTTGGTCTTTGAAAATTCAGATAATTTAAGCACATAGGACATGGATAGAGTAAATAAAGAACTAAGTTATTTGTACTTTATGTAAATTCGGCATCAGTTTCTTATCAAATATGGGAAATTGGTGCGGTAAAATGCACTGTTGTGCAGAATCCAGCCTTCAAGTCATAGATATGGAGCCAAATAATTTCCAGGGTCTAAGAGACCTTGGGCGAGGGGAAGACGGAGAAGGTGAGCATCATGCAGTCCGAGTACTCGTTGCGGATCTTGGAGGTGAGCAGCGGATCTTCCAGCGAGGGGAAGATGAAGAAAGTAGAGGCACACTGACCTTGGAGGCAGTCGCAGTTCTCGCTCGTACCGCAGATTGATGATTGCGATTCGATTGTCGTGGAGACTGCGGGACTCTTGATTCTAGAAAAGTCATGAACTCACCCTCAAGCAAGAGAAAGTTCGGCAAATTAGTGTTAGGTAAATTCAATTCCAGTAGTTTAGCATTGGAGTTGCGTGAACAAACAAATCCTCTGGCACCGGGCATGTCCCGACTACCACATTGAACACTATTTGCATCAACGAAGGGGCAAAGGCATCAATAACTCACGATTGCCCTGAGCATCTAGTTGATGGCGAACTGAGCATCTCGAGGGCCTGTACGTAATAAACGAGAAAGCCAAAGGTCTTTTTCGTAAAAAAACGAGGATCTGTACGTAATAAATAAGGACTCGTACGTAATTTAGAAAACGCGGGACGCTATCCTGCAAAGTGGAGGGGCTTAAAAAACTGGCAGGGATCTTTTCGTGAAGAAAAAGGATCTTTACGTAATTTCGGAAAAACGCAGAAGAGAAATTACCTCCCCGGCCGTACGCAAAACTGCCTGCCACGCGCCGAGGGAGCGCTCGGGGGTGACGTGGGCGAGCCTGCGGCCGGGAATCCCCGAGCTTTGTATGGCTGGTGATGATATGATGTTGGCTTGATGCAAAAGATCAATGCCATGAGTTGTTGTAGTCGGTGAACGTACGTGAAGACCTCCAAGCAATTACTCCGGTTAGTTGTTGACGTGATTTGTTGACGCAAGATGTACTGTCTTCGTGGTGTTGCTGAATTGATTAATGGGCTGGTTCACCCCTGATCGACCTCCTTGACCAGCGAGAAGAGAATTTTTTGTACGGATAATCTATTTTTTATTCGAAATTACAGAAATATATCTGTGAGAAAATATTTTACAAAAATAGACTCAAGTCGCTCAATGGGAGGGCGACTGGAGCCTATCGCCCAACCAGAAGCCGATTCTGTCCCTGTCGCTCTACCATCCAGTCGCCCTCCCATTGGGCGACTTTAATGCAGTCGCACAATAGTTGAGCGACAGGGACCAAACCTTCGTCAAAAATGGTGAAAATTGGTGGAGATATTCTTCATTGATCCAAAAGCCTTCAGAAAAAAATTTGAGCAATTTCGGCTACGGGATCAAAAGTTATAGCAGTTTCAATCACTCCCCGTTTCCTTCTTTGTGTTCCTCGATTGCTATAACTTTTAATCCTGTAGCCGAAATTGCTCAAAATTTGTTCTGAAGGCTTTTGGATCAATGAAGAATATCTCCACCAATTTTCAATATTTTTGGCGAAGGTTTGATTCCTGTCGCTTAACCATTGGGCGACTGCATTAAAGTCGCCCAATGGGAGGGCGACTGGATGCAGTCGCCTGATGGTAGAGCGACAGGGACAGAATCGGCTTCTGGTTGGGCGATAGGCTCCAGTCGCCCTTTCATTGGGCGATTTGAACCTATTTTTGTAAAAAAATTTACCGCGGGTATATTTCTGTAATTTTGAATAAAAAATGGATTATTGGTACGAAAAATTCAGCGAGAAGACGCCTGTGTTAACGAATCGGCAGAGGAAGTCTCACGTGAGCGGAGGAGAGGAATAGAGGAGTCTCTGTGACTCTGTCGGCGTCTCTGCGTGGTGAAGAAATCCATCACGAGAGAACCAGCGCAAGCTGCCTCCCGAGTCGTGAAGGAAAAAAAAGTAATTCCGAAGCTGATCCGAGGACGGAGCGAGACGAGACTTCGTGGACGTGCCGATGGTGTAATATTAATGTTAGGTCTTTTCTAAACTCTAGATTAATTTTATAAATAAATAAAGTGCCGATGGTGTAATATTAATGTTAGGTCTTTTCTAAACTCTAGATTAATTTTATAAAAAATTTATTTATTCTTTATTTTCTGTCTTATTTATGGTATCATTCATAATGTATAATAAAATTAGAGGGTAAGAATCTATTTATAGACTTCACTTCCAGATGTTACAAAGTGATCCATCTGTTTCCGGTATCCCTAAAACTCCTGAACTATATCGCCAACCACGATCAGACATGCCAGCTTTATGAGTCAAAAATATATTAGTCCCAAGTACACATGTGTGAGCCATACGCCATGATCATATTGTTTATGAGATCAATTTCAATCTGATTATGTGGGTCAACAGTTTGCAAAGTCGATCCTGCAAAACAAACCCAGCTATTCCGCCCTGTATTGTACCGCATTAACAAATGCATTCATATTAAATTTCAGTAGACTTGATCTCAATATATGTGTCTACCATATTCTAGCATAGCCGTCCTCGGCACCTCGAGTATTAATTTCTTGAGTTAAATTCTACATCAGAATATTTCCTATAACTTGCATCAATAATATGAATAATTTCACATTGAATTAATTAAATTGATAATAACCATAATAAATATTAAAAGCCACATAAAAATCCCAACACCATAAACCAACTATATTTTGGGTTTGATGAGCCCCGCAAGTTAGTCATAACTAAGGTGAATCATGGTGTTTATAATTGTTTTGGGGCTCTTATTATTTGCAACTGATTAAATCGTTAGTAGTACATGCTAGAGTTGTTTTATTCCTTCTCTTTTCATAAATGCGCGTAACCTGAAAAAAGTGTGGTAGTTTCCTTTCTATGACTTTATGAATAAAAGACTTGAAAAATCCAAAAGAGAAATTAATACTCTACATCAAAATTGTAGTATGCAACTGGAACTCCACATCAAAATTCTCTATTCTTACTTTCTTATTTCTTTAGGTTGATCATCACCTCATGATTACCATAAAAGCTTCTGGCCTTGCCACTTCGCGAAGAAATTTACTTATAAGGCATGATCAACTTCAGGCATGTGATCTCGTAGTTAAAGCCATGATAAGAGAAGCTCACATGGCCTCTTAAGAAAGATGCATCTAGCAAGAACACTAACTGTTGTTTCTGGAAACCAGCTGATAAAAAATTCCTAATCAGAGTTTATGCTGTTGAACCGATCATGCATGTTCAACATCTCAAGGAAATGGATAAATAGTTTTTGCAATCTGCAGTAGTTTTTGTAGAAATTAATGGTTTTGCAGTAGTTATTTTCTTTGAACGCTCGCTGAAATTTTTAGAAAAACTGCACAAGTTAGCCACTGTTCACCATCCGGCAAAGTAGTGACGCCTTGATTTTTGCCACCGCGCCTTCCCGGTTCTTCCACGCCGCTGCCACACCTCTGCTGTTCTAGTCAGAGGGCGTACTCCTTGTACTGTTCTTGTATCACCGCCGCCAATCTCCCACAGCCTTCACACCTCTCACTCAATTACCACCTTACCAAGTCAGACGCCATACACCTCGGTCACAGCTCCTCTAAACAACTCCTTATGACTCCTGACACCATCGAACACACGCACAACTCCCTAAGCCGCCGCCGCAATTCCCTCTCATGGCCAACAAACCGCCTCAACGCCAGCTTGGCCACCGCAATGCTCCACCTGAGGAATTACCAAGCTCGAGGTGTCACCCCACCGCCAACCATTCCCCTGCAACCCCAAACACGGCTGAAGCCTCCCAAGCTCTCCCGCCCTGGCCACACGGCGAAACCCGAGTGGACGCCTCTCCTGTATCAAACTACCCTAGCTCACCTATAAAAGGCCCTGAGCCCTCCAGTGTAGTGTATCCGCATTCAGATGAGTAGTAGACACCTCAATTTCACTCGTCAGCCATAGCCTCTCCGTGATTGCTGAAATTTCCCAAGTAAAGCCGAAACTCAATTCTTCTTGTCTAGTCCATTACATTTCAATTACTTGGGTTTATAGCTTCCTTGTGTCCCCAGTAACTCTACCAAAGCATTGTCTTAACCTCTATTGCCCTCTTCTTCACCGATGCCTATGCCTGTCGCTCGGCTAGAAGACCTCACCATGGATAGCCCTCCAAGAGACCTCTCTACCCAAACCACCACTACCGTGGCTTTTCCCTTGCCCCCAGGAAGCTTAAAATGCACATGCCTTCGTCAATTAACCATCGTATAACTCTAGTGTCATGGATGCCCGTCACGAGCCACCTCTCCCCGCCGGCCGTCCACAGCCATCCCCGAGCCGCACCAAGCTATAAAATGGATTCCCTATGGTACCTAAAGCTCATTCATACAATCCTTTGCCAGTGGAAACCACTACTCCTACTGTATTCCATGCCATTTCTGACCGCTGTTTTCGGCACTGTAGCGCCAACTGAAGGTAGGAGATGATCACTGTTCATTGGGCCAAACCGTCTTGGGCCAGCCATTTAAGCAAATCAGGCCGATCCATGCACTATTCATTACTGTAGCATGGATGAACAGTAAAAACCCAGTATGAACAGTACCCTACCTACAATGAACAGTAGACATCTGTTACTGTTCATCCATACCTAAAAATATAATATATGTCCATTTCAACCATTTCGAACCCATCTACCCTATTCTCAGCTCCATTCTCCCATATCACACCCCGATAAACCCCAAAACCCGAAAGCGAATATACACCCATTTTGACTCCACAAAGCTTATTCTCGACTTTGTTTGGCCAAATTAGACGCCGATAAAACCCTAGACCTCCTAGACACTATTCCAAACCCTAAGTCCAATGCGATCCAAACCCTTACTATTCACCAAAACCCTAAAAACGCATATATATACCCATTTTGATCGTCTTGAACTCATCTACACCATTCGTAGCTCCATTTCTCCATCTTCCAATAAAACTCTAAACCACCCAAATGATATTCTGACTCCAAACCCAATACCGCTCATATCTACAACCATTCGCCGAATCCTATATACCACCTATATAGCCAATTCGACCATCTTAAGCTCACCTAGCCCAATTTCAACTCCGTTCAACCAAATCAAGCACCACATAAGCCATAACCACCCAAGCCTATTTTCTTTGCCTCTTTTGGTTATTTTATTAAATTTTATTCCCAGCTTGTATTCTGTAAAGCAGAAACTTATTTGCATTCATTTTCCGCGCTAGTATTCAGACCACACAAGTTGGTCAACAGAAGAGCTACAAGAGCAATTCAAGAAGTCAATGTCCAATCTAAAGACTACAGAAAAATAGGGACTATGGACAAATAGGCAAGTCACATGTATTTTATCATATTGAACTACATTCCTTTAATTATTTATTTACCAGTATTTTCATTATGTTATTTATGCACTATTATTTCTTGTACAATAAATATTTGGAATGACATGATATTTATGTTCTACCACCTGAAAAAAAGCCTAGTTTAATTTTATGGCCAAATTCACCTTGATAAGACTTAGTATTATTATAAATACTACTTAAATAATTATGGTAGATCAGAAATTCAGTTGTTTTATACTGCTAAGAGACTTGGTACTTTCCGGTAGAATTTCAAAAGTGATTCTAGGGTAAGAAGACATCATGGGAAGCCACAAGATGGAAGGGTCCCATGACCTTATTCTAGGATGGAGGCTTGGACCGAAGAGGCGGCAATGCGGATGGGCACTGAAACAAGGGTTTGTGGATGGAAGTTTCCTCGTTAAAAAGTACATACTAGAACCTTATGCTAAGTAAAGAACATAGTGATCATTCAACCACAAGTTTTGAGTTGTCAAACTTAGTTTATTAGCTGCTCAACTTGATTAAATATCTACAAAGGGTGGAGGGAGAATGAAGGTCTGTGGTATGGGAATGGTAAAATCATATTTAACAATAGTAGGACCACTTCAAATTGAGCGGGCTCACGGACCACTCGAGTTTGTTGGGGAACAGAACCTACTGGGTAGAGGCTATATAAAAGAGATGAGCAGTGAAACACCTTGTTTTCTCAACTCAGTCACACGTGAAAATGTTACATGTCTATTGCACGGCATTAAGAGCTTGAGAAATCTTGTGGGTAAAGCTAGGTAACTCTGTAGAGTCATTTATAAATGATATTCGAATATGACGTGCTTCCGGTAAATGAAGTTGTATTTACTGGGTGATTTCAACAGCGAAGCATAAGTGGATTTGAAAATGATTTGGAAATGTTGAAGTCTAGTAATCAAGTTTTTGAAACCGCAATCTCTTAAGTTCTTTGTTATTTTGTGTTTAAAATGTTTACAAATAAAATTACATCCATAAATACTTTAATAAAACAACTATATCCCTATCTTTTGAAAATCTTGGCAAGTAGTTATATAGCGTTTTCTCATATGATTTGTTGAGTATGATTGATTGTACTCAGTCTTGCTATATTTTCCACCATAATAGATATCAGAAGAAGAAATGATGTTACAAGTTTTCGTGTTAGGGTTACGACCGCACTCAAACATTTCTATGAAAATTTTCTTTGGATCTTCTGAATATAAGTAAATTTTGGGCTTGGACGCCCTTAAAGCTGTTGAAGTTGACTGTTAGGTCTTATTTTAATCAAATTAACTCTTTTGAAATGTTTGTGAGTAGGCATGGTACTCCTTCCGTTCACATCTAAACTCCTAAACTGTTGTGGGACGTATGACAACCCCTATTATCAAAAACGGAGGCGTTACAATAATATAAAAAAAGGTTAATAATAAAGTCCAAAACCAGCAGCTGCGAGACCAGCTGTGCATTGTTGTCTTAGCTATCATAGACAAATGACAAAGAACACACTGTTTATTACAGGTATACTTATGCTCATATAATTGTTTTACTTTTCACGCCAGTATGTTCACATGTCGAGCAATTGTGGCCGCTTCCATTTCAGTCTAGGGTCTGTCTATGCATCATTTAATTTATTTATTTTTACTGATTTCAACTCACAGGATCATTCTTTTACTGATTTCAACTCACAGAATCATTCGATATTTTCACCCCGGCTATCTCAATCCGACCATCCTGCAGGGCCGGTCCTGGGATTTTAGGGGTCCAGGGCGAAACTAGAAATAGGGAGCCTAGTATAAATATCTAAATATAAATCTACACACACACACACACACACACACACACATATATATATATATATATATATATATATATATATATATATATATATATATATATATATACATATATATATATATCTAATTTTACCAACAAACACTTAAAATGCGTTATGTATTAAAGAAAAATTCATATCAAAGAGCTTATAGATATTACCTTAAAATTTCTTCTAACATTTCTAGATGCGAAGTCATTGATGATGGTATTGATATCAATCTCATCCAATAATTTGTTCTCAATACATAAAGTTGTCAAACCGTTTAACCTCTCTTGACCTTAAATGATTCTTCAACAATTTCAACTTTGAAAAGCTTCTTTCAGCTGATGCCACAGTCACAGGCATAATAAATAAAATCCGATAAGCAATAGAAATATACATAGTATATATACTATGTATATGGGGGATTGGGGGCCCCTGAATTTTGGGGGCCTGGTGCGGCCACCCCGCTCGTCCCCCCCCCCCCCTCAGGGCCGGGCCTGCCGTCTTGATGCTTCCCCCATTTCTATACAAGGCCCTTGGCCCTAGGTCCTAACCGAGTCGATTGAGCTACCTGCCTCTGCTCAACCTTGCAGCCACCCCACGTGCCATCGCCTTGCCTTCAACACGGATGATGCCCGTCGGTGACCCTCTCCCCCTCTCTGCCACTGCCTGCCTTCTCCTCCTCTCCCGCTGTGGCGGCCCGTTTCCTCGTCTCTGGCAATTGCCATTGCCAGGCTCTATCTCCCTCGCCCCGCCCTTCTTTCCGATCTCCAATAGCCATCGTGGGCCGCTGCCTCCTAATATTATCTTGTTCTTGTCATCCCACCGACCTCCTCCGCCTACTGCCCTCTCCCAAGCTAGTAGCCGATGATGCTATTGCCTAGGGGCGAATCTAGGTCTAGAGCTTCAGGTTGGCGGTGACGGCGGAAGACGATGGTGCTAGAGAGGACAACGACGACAAACTCGCTAGAGCATGAATCTCCAAGCGGATCACAAGATTAGAAATTTGAATGATATGCACAAAAAGAATCATGTGACATATGTATAGCAATTTTGTTGAGTCGAAAGCAGCAGACAGACACACTCACAATGCCCTAAATCTCTCGAGGTCCTGAATAAAAATCCACCACCAAAGTTGAAATGGCCTGTACATGTGAAGGATCCTTGATGATTTTATTTGTAACTGCGCGCGAATCTTCACTTTAGTTTGCGCCGTGTCGTGTCTTGGAGAATTGGATCCTACCTTTCCAACTTTCGGCAACTGGGCAGGTGATTTCACTTCACAGTATTGGACTGGCGTTGGCGACTTGGCGTGATGATAAACAAGATATTTACATTTTGCGCATTTTGTCTTAAGCTTCTAATTTATTTTTTACTATTTATGAATTTTGTTTTTTTTCTGAACTTTTAGCTTTTTTAAGTTTTTTTGCCGGTTCTTTTTTCCGTATTCGTTTACGTTGTCCGTGATGAGCTAACATTTTTTCTATTTTTTAAATTTAATTACGCTAAATAAGCCACCTTCAACTACAGTATAATTTTAGCCAGCTATAATGCAATTTCAGCCATAAACCACTATTTTTTAGCCCAACCGAGCAGAACCTTAAGCAGCAGTTGATGAGACTTTTGGGGTATACATGTGTGCGTGAGAGACGTTGGAGAGAGGTCATGCGATCAACACGAGGCCATGTTCAAAACTCGAGAACTTCGTAAGATATCAACGATTTTCAAATGAAAATCCTATTTTCCAAACATTTGTTAGGTCACGAGGCTTTGTGCATTCAAACCCAATTTTTGTGCGAAAAGCTCGTGCTACACTGGTTAGACTTCCCTCGGGTTGCAACCCACCTAAGTTTATTTGGTATTGCCCTACTACAAAACAAAATCTAGTTAATTATCGAGCAAAACAATTTCTAGCAAAACAAAGCTTCATGATCTTGATATAAAGATTTCAATTGAAATGTAGGAATTTCACATATATTTTACAGCAACGCTACAATAAGCAGTTCAATTTGAAAAGGCCCTAAAAGTCCTTCGCACAAGGCCGGAATATTCTCTGCACGGTCAACTTTTGGGCCTTCCGCAATACCAAGAGTCCAAAAGTTTCTTATTCCCTCCGTTTTAGTTTATTTCTCACTTTTGACTCAGATCTATCAAATTTCATATTCTTCAAGCAACAATTATTACCGAGGTATCCAGATTGATAGTATTAAAATAATATTAACAGATTTGCTATAAGAAACAATTTTATAATATTATGTCTTCCTCAATATTTTATAAAGGTAACATAAAATTAACGGTTAAACGTTGGGATCTTTCCGTTGGAGGCTGGAACTCTCGACTCCGTGACATCATCATGCGAATATACAGTACGCATTCATCATCTTTATTGTCACTCATTGTACACTCAAATCAAAAAACGTCGTGAAAAATTCTAAAAAAAATTTGACGGTATTTCATGATTTACTTTAATTATATATAAATTTTTAAATTCAAATCTATTTTATATTAAAATACTAAAAAGAGAAAGATCTTTTTGATACTATTAACATAAAATTAATTTAAATTTGAAATTTTATAGATAGGTGGATGCTACTCCTAGACTGATGCTCGCCGCTATAAGTCCCATCCTTCCCGCCACAACTAAGCAAGCTCATCCAAACCACCTGGCTTCTCGAATCCCTCCTCCTCCCCGCTGGCTTCCACCATGCACCGGCCGACGCCCACCACCTGCTCGACGAAATGCGCCGCAGAGCCAGCTCCATCGTACGCGCCCTCCTGAACACCTCCAGGGACGCGAACGCCGTCGCGCCCCTCCACTGCACGTCTCTCAAGTCCGGCGCCGTGCTGGATCCCCCGTGCGCACGTCCGTCCTCACGGCGTACGCCAGGGCGCGCGACGTGGGCTCGGCTCTGGCGCTATTCGACGAGGCCGTCGCCCCGGACGTGATCATGTGGAACCCTGCGATCAATGCGTCGACGCTGAATTTCTGTTATGATGATGCCGTGGTTCTTTTCCGGCGAATGGCGGATGTGCACGGGGTGTTTGATTCGACGACCGTGGTCATCATACTGTCGGGGGCGTCCCGTGCGGGTAACTTGGAGCATGGGGTGGCCCTTCATGGCGCGGCCATGAAAAGATGCCTCGACACTGTTCTGAGCCTTTGCAATGCTCTCGTTGACATGTATGCGAAGTGTGGAGATTTTTACTCTTTGGAGGGCTGTGTTTCGGAGGATGCCATATTGGGACACTACCTCATGGAATTCTATGACAGGTGGAAGCACATTTAATGGACTTGCTGAGATTTCAGCTCATTACTTCAGGGAAATGACCTGTTTGGCTATTCAGGCAGATGAGGCAAGCCTGTCCTCTGTCCTTTCGGGTTGCTCTCATCCGGATGATCTTTTCTCCTTTGGGGGGTCTGTCCATAGCTGCGTGGTCAAACTTGGTTATGAGGACACTGCGTCTTGCTCAGTAGCGAATTCCCTGATAACATTTTATTCTGAGCCTGGGTTTCCAGAGGCTGCAGAGCACTTCCAACAAAAATTTGGTATCATGGAATGCTACGATCAAGGGACTGGTAGAGAATGAAAGAGTTAGAGAAGCCTTTATTGTATTCCAAGAAATGATATCAGAGAACCAGTCTTCCATTGTAAATAGCTTACTCGATTGTATTTCAAGTGTGACAACCCATCTACTGCAAGTATTTTGTTCAGGACAATGCCAAGAGGAGACCTGATCTCGTGGAACACAATGATTTCTGGTTACTCAAGAAATGATTCACTGAGAGAAGAGGCTCGAGATATGTTCAAAGGATTACTTTCTGATGGTTTAAGCTGCAGCTTAGCAACCATACTAGCTGTTATACCTTCATGCTCTTGTCCAGAAGGCCTTAGCTTTGGCAAAGCAGTTCATTCTTTCAGCCTGAAGTATGGATTTGCAAGTAGAGTTTCAACTGTTAATGCTTTGATGCACATGTACATTAGTTGTGGTGACTCACTGGGTACCTTTTCGCTCAAGGAAAGTATAATGTCTGTGTCGGATACTGTTTCATGGAATACGGTCGGTCATAGTAGGCTGTGTACAAAATGAGCTCTACAAAGATGCATTGGAAGCATTTCAGTTCATGCATTCATCTTTGCCAGTAAATCACGACTGTATAACATTAGTTAGTTTTATCAGCATGTGGAATTCTTAACCTGCAATCCCTAGGGAAATCCATCCGCTGCATATCACTAAGGCACTTGCTTGCAGCCAATGTATTTCTGGTTTGCAGATACTAGAAGTGCCGAGTTAGTTTGCTATATTCTTGGAGACAGAAACTTGTGCTCCTGGAATTGTATGATGTCTGGTTTCGCACAGAATAAGGCTGGAGAGCATTGCAGTTCTATCAGAAGATGGAGAATTTTGCACCTAATGAAATATCTATAGTCGGTATTATATGTGCTTGCACTCAACTAGGGGGTCTTAGACGAGGAAAGAGCATACATGGTCATGTGGTCAGGTCTGTTCTACAAACTAATGCTTTTATTTCGGCATCACTTGTTGGTATGTATAGTAAGTGTGGAAGACTGGACATTGCCGTCAGAGTATTTGAATCTTCTGCTGAAAAATCGACTACTTGATGGAATTTCATGATATCAGCTTTTGGATTTCATGGGCATGGGTTGAAATCCATGGAACTTTTCTGCAAGATGAATGACTCTGGAACAAAAGCCACGAGAAGTACTTTTATTGCTCTTTTGACAGCTTGCAGTCACTCTGGACTTGTTGATGAAGGATGGAAGTGTTACCACCTTATGTCAGAAAAATTCGGGGTTATTCCAACTCCAGAACATAATGTATGCATTGTAGACATGCTTGGACGTGCTGCAGTAAGCACATAAATTTTTGGAGAGTTTACCATCCAAACAAGCCCATGGTGTTTGGGGCGCACTGTTAAGTGCTTGCAGTAACAAGAGTGAACTCAAGATGAGCGAATCCATTGCCAAGCATCTGCTCTCACTGGAACCTGGAAATAAATAGCGGTTACTATGTGACTATTTCTAACTTGTATGCATGTCAAGACATGTGGAAGCATATTGCAAGAGAAAGGATTGATGATGCCCCGTGGTCACAGCTTCGTTGGTTAAGGGTGGATCAAAAACCATAGAAGCTATACAGCGCCAAAAATCACCAAAAATGTGTGACCAAGTTTTCAGTCACTGATTTCTTGCGGCTGGCTCTCTTAAACGTGTCGCAGGTATCTGACTGCAAGGCTCGACTCTCTGATATAAAGTTTGGCTACTATAGAAACGAAATTATTTAGCCTAAATGGCATGCTCATTCTTCTTTTTTTTATGTTTTGGTTTCCAAATATGTCACTGCAAATCACCAAAATTTAAACATTTTATAGTCCAGTGCAACTTACATATTCACCAAAAATAGAATGAATTAAGAAAATATGGAGAAGGACATACATGTAAATACTCAAACCTGAAGGGATAGCATGAAAAAGCAGTTATAGAGGGGACTAGATGCCAGAGGGATGGATGGCTCTCTTTGGAACACACCAGCACCCAATCACTCCTTTCACTCTCTTCCTCCTCTGCACCACTCAAACCCACACCCCCCTCTGCATTCCCCCTCTCCTCTCCTTCCTTCTGGATACTCACCAAACTCCTCCCAGAGCCACCAAACTGTAGGATGGCCGCAGTGATGAAAGCTCTAGCCGTTGCCTCACCAATCTCGGTGCGGGCACAGCCCCGACGATGCCTCGCAGGTCTTGCTCTCACTGAAGCTGCATTCCATTTCTTCGCTGCAGTGGTATTAGTATATAAGCACTTGCAGGAGCAATGCATGGATGCCAGGATTCTGTATATCAAGTTTCCTGGATTTTTTTTTATTATTATTGATTTAGGTAGTTCGGAATCAATTATGTGACTTTCTATGTCATTCTGTTGCATCATGCTTGTTGAGGATGGCATTTCGGTTTGAGTAAACATGATGTTAAGTTAGCTTTGTGTGTACTATAGTTAGCAATTGAGTAGATGATAACTCGATCGTTCTCTGTTAGCCCATCAGGTGTTGTGTGGTTCAGGCTTCAGGAAGTTCAGAAAAATGGACTTGATGGTCTGTAGTCGTAGAACGAAACAAAGATAATCAGAGTAGCCGTCTTGGGCTTTATGCTGAGTTACTGGTAACGGAAAAGGGGATGCACAAAGAAAGATATATACTCTACATCGAGTGTATTAATTAGTTCATAGCTGTTTCAAGAAGAATCTTCATGATACATTGAGAAACTGGGATGGGATTGACACGAAAGTGGAGTTGAATTACTCTGTATACAGTGTAACCGACAGTTCTTGACAAATAGGACTGCCTCCGTAATTTTCTTCCATTTGAAGGGGAGCATTTTGGTAAGAGATATCCATTTGGCTTGCCTGCTACACACATCAGGAAAACATTTCTTTTACTCAGAAATCGGCCTGTTTAGATTAGCTTGGTCTTCAACGTAAACAAAACAGACTTATATGTCTGAAATATCACTCCAAACCAGTTTCTGAAACGAGCTCTGGCGTCAAAGATCATTTCATTGGTTCATTCTGTAGTCATTCCACCTCGTTTGGGTTGCTTTCCACTTGTATGGCTGTATGATAAACACTTCAGCAAGAAACTAAACTGTATGTTTGTACTATTTACTTCTTAAATGTCAAGGTGATTCTTCTAGTTCTCATGTGCAACTTTTCGTCAGTTTATTTGCTTTCCATTTGAGGCCATTTTTTATTTTCTGGCAAGGCAATGCATCTATGTATGAACTACTGCCTGTTTTTGCGTCCCAAACCAAACATTGCAAGTTGCAATTAATTTCTGCTCATGGCCTTATACTGTTATGCATGCATGTCCCAAACCATTTTCAGGTTTATCAGGCCAAAGCCTGCAGTCCTCCTTCAACGGCGTCTCCCTGCAGTGCCGGCTGTCGAAGCCGATCCACCCGAGGCCGTGCTGCTCCCGGTCGTCGTCGGTGCAGGTGGTGATGATGGCGAAGCCGGCGATCCAGTTCATCCAGGGCACGGACGAGCAGACGATCCCGGACGTGCGTCTGACCAAGTCGCGCGACGGGACGAACGGCATGGCCATCTTCACGTTCGAGCAGCCGTCGGTGTTCGACTCGTCGGCGGAGCTGGGGGACATCACGGGGTTCTTCATGATCGACGAGGAGGGCGTGCTGCAGTCGGTGGACGTGAGCGCCAAGTTCGTGAACGGGAAGCCGGAGCGGATCGAGGCCAAGTACGTGATGCGCACTCCCAGGGAGTGGGACAGGTTCATGCGCTTCATGGAGAGGTACTCCCAGGCCAACGGCCTCCAGTTCGTCAAGAAGTGATCAGATTCAGACCAAGGCAATGCCTTCACTTCACTGTGCCCTTTCTTTTCATTCTGACACTGCCTTGAGCGTGTTTAACTGTGTTGCTAGTCATCTTCACCTGGTAAGCTTGATACACACTGGGTTGTGTGATGTGATGTGTGTCTCCTGTGCTTCTTTCTTTCTGATGTGTGTGAAATTTTGTGAGAACATACTACGGGGAGGCTTGTCAGTACACTCGCGAGAGCTAAGCAACAACTCCATCAGATGCTGCGATTATGTTTAGCTTTCAGTTAACAAGGGGAGAAAACTAGAGCAAGCATAAGCCACCCGACAAATTGTGCTTTGGGAGCGAATGGTGCAATTGTAGTGTGTGCGGGAACAGGCATATTGGTGGTTGTTATAAGTTGACTCGCTTACTTCAACCAGCACTTCTGTTCTGTATCACTGGTTCGCAGCAGACAGAGGGCATGTGGCCGCCCTGGAAAAACAAATTTTATTGTGTAACCATTATACAGGTTGAGTTGTGTAACGGCTTAACCAGAGACTGACACGTGGCATATATGTACTGTAGCCCCGGTTCGGCCTCTGCTCACCTGTGGCCCCCGCGCGCCTCCGCCCATGGCCGTCCTCACCGCGTCCACCTCGGCCTCCGCCCGCTATGGCCCCCGCACGCCTTCGCCTAGGCCGTGCCACCCTCTCCGACTCTGGCTCATGCCTAGGCCTCGTGTCCGTCTCGGCCTCCGCCTGTCATGGCCCCACATGCCTCCGCCTAAGCCGCGCCACCCTCTCCGGCTCGTGCACCTGCGGAGTTGAAGGTAGGGGTGTCAGCCCCGTCGGCAAGAAGGCTCGTCGGTGCCTGGAGGCGGAGTCGTGCGGGGCAGAAGCGGCCTAGGCATGAGCCGGAGTCGGAGAGGGCGGCGTGGCTTGGTGGAGGGGGCAAGGCCTAGGCATGAGCCTGAGTCAGCGGAGGCTGAGGCGCATGGGGACCACGGCGCGGGCGGAGGCCGAGGCGCACGGGGGCCACGGTAGGCAGAGGCCAGAGTCAGTGGAGGTGGAGTCATGCCGGGCGGAGGCGGCCCCGTCAGAGCCGGAGTCGATGAGGATGGCACGGCCTGGACGGAGGCGGTGAGACCAAAGCATGAGCCAGAGTCGGAGAGGGCGGTGCAGCCTGGGCGAAGACGCGCGGGGGGGCACGGTAGGCGAAGGCCGAGGTGGATGCGGTGAGGACGGTCGGCCTGGGCGGAGGTGCGCAGAGCCACGGCGGACGAAGGCCGAGCTAGGGCTACAATGCGCACATGCCACGTTTCAGTTTCTGATTGGACCGTTACACAACTCAACATGTGTAACGATTACATAATAAAATTTCTCATTAGAAGATAGCCTAGAAGTACTAGTCTGGAGCAATCGCCATCCCTCCCTCTCATCTTTCCCTCAAACAACTGCAATTTGCTGCCGGGATCTCTCTGTCTCTTCTCTCTCTCTCTCTCTCTCTCTCTCTAACATTTCTAATCACTATAGATTTGTCGGTTTGGACACCAGACCTTCCTTTTTTGGGTAAGCTTTGTGTTCCTGGTATTCTCCGGTTCAGTTCAGCACTTGTGCAGGAAGCTACAGCAAGGTAGGAGTAATATAAGTACTACTCCCAATTCTGACCTAGATTGGCACTCCACCAGTAGCAGTGTGACCCTGCCCTATATAATGCAGCACAGCACTTAAAAAAGGAGTACAGACAAGTGCTTTTCGAAAAGGTTGCTCCGCTTCTGGGCAGAAGAGAACATACGGCATCTGCAGGTTTCTTTTCTTCGCAAAGTAGAAAGTTGTCATTTGGATCATTATTATCACCAAAAAGTATGGTGTTCTCGCTGGAATTTACCCAAGCGCGGTGAACGATTTGACTCGTTCGGGTCTCGCGCGGCCGCGTGAGAACGACGATTATGAAGTAGGCGTTCTGTATTCTCAAGCGAACCATTCGATCGAGCATGTTGCGCTTATCGTCAACCAAATACAGATTAAGGTGTAAACATCAGGAAACTCGGAACTGATAGCAATATCAGCCAGTGTAAAATGCAACCACCGAGAGGCCAGTATGTCTAAGGGCGGAGCCACGTCCCGGGCAGGGTAAATTTCAGTTTAGGATATGAAAAAAAATATCTAGTGTATATCTCAGATAAATTCAATTCAGTTTGGGTAACATTTTTATGATCCAACCCAGGTAATCTAAATCATTCCACCACTTAACCCGATATGTAACTAAATGCTGGCTCCGTCATTGAGTATTTCAGTGGCCGATACCTAGAATTGTTTGTGCATCCAGCTTGCACTTGTGGAGTGAAAATACAATCAAACATGTAGCATGTTGTTTTTGCGAAGCTGTCTGAGATATCAAGGCTCAAGCATCCATCAACTTTGCTAAAGATCTTCTTAGTATCATGAAAGAGGAGACACACCTTAAAATAAGAGCTTTGTGATTGTGTTAGTGCCTCACATCATTCAGACACATCTGCGTCCTACTATTCCACGGGGCATCGCATCATTAAAAGCAGACCAAGAGCCTAGCATAGAGCTCCTAATGTTTACTCTTTCTTTAATTCTTTCTTTATATCTTTTACAGGTGAAGTCATCCTCATCTTTTTTACTCATGTGAAACCACCTTCTGCAACAATTTCACAGTTCACTCAGGTGCATGGTTTCCCTGTATGTACTACCAAGGTTAGAAATATCCGTACCGGAGTAAATCCTGCTAAGGGTTACCGGCCGATTACTGGAAAAACAGAAGAAAAATTGGACAAAATTCGTCAAATAAAAATTGAATTTTGTTCGGTTTAACAGCAGGTAACCGTCCAAGAACTGGTGAAAAAACCAGTTTTGAGTAATTAAAAATTGAAATAACGCAAGTATTAATTAGAAAGTGTACCCAATGATTATATATGCAGGTTCCACTCATTGGTAAACAATTCTTGTATTGGTTTGATTTCTATAATGGTAAGTAGGATGAGAAGAAATGTCTAAAGAGGAATGAGGATCATCACCAGATGGTAATAGGTTGGCATCTCGACGTCCATAAATCAAAATAGACCTTGAGATATCATGAGATTCATAGAAAGAAAAGTATTGTGGCTGAGAATAATCTCAAACTAGTATATACTACCTAACATGAATGTCCTACAAAATATGGGGGATATTTTAGGACAATAATTCATGCATTTTTAGTTCATACAATAGTTAATCTACTGTAAACAATACCTAAACCAACCTAGCAAGAGCATTATGCAGTCATAAATTCAAATTTACATTTGAATTGTTTGGGGGACATGGTAGGACAATAATTCATGCATTTTTACTTCATACAATAGTTAATCTACCATAAAAATACCTAAACCAACCTAAAAAACATATTATGCAATCATAAATTTAAAAGAAACCCAGGACAGCTTTTTTATCGGTTCCCACCGATAAATCTGATTATTGGCGGTTACCGCGGTAACTGCCGATTTTTTTCTAACCTTGTGTAGTACCAAAGACACAATTCTAATGTAGTTTAGTTAAGACTATTGTAAGGAGTGATGTTCAAATTCTCTTACTTCTTGAAGTTTCTGTAGTCATGCTATTTAATGGTAGACATTCCAGTAGATATATACATTTGGAATTCCGCCATATATACATCACCGTGCATCGATTGAGACAAAAAAATATAATTTATTTTTAAAATGTTCTGGTTAACACTTAGACATCGCAAGTATGGGTGCCTTTGGTTGGGCTTTTGGAAGCTACTTTTGCTTCCAAAAAGCCAAAAGCCAACCAAAGGGGTGAAAATCGTTGCTTTTGAAAGTGCTACTTTTGGGTAGTACAATTTTGAAAGCACCTTGGACCCGCTTTTGGCTTTTGGCTTTGGCTTTCGAAATGGTGAAAATAGAGAATTGTTTCACAGTTGTTTCAAGGAAAATAGAGATAGGAGGTATGTTTTATACTTGTTTGAACCAAACAGCTTACAACTTTTCCACATTTCAAAACCTACTGTGAGCCTTTTCCACACTCACATTTCACAAGAGCTTTTTTGAAGCCACAGCTCAACCAAACACACCCATATATGTCTCCTTGGCCTACAAGCAAAATGACAAATTTCCTAAGCAAGTTAGTTCCCTTTTGAGATGGATTTATTTGGACGAGCAGACATGCCAGCTCTCTTCTGGGAGGATTGACAGTGAGTTCCAGTTGCCAAATGTGTGTCTTGTAGCCTTTATGTCCCTGTCCATCATTCCTTTGCCTCCATTGCTGGCAAGTTACTCCCTTTTGTTATCACCTGCCAAGGCACGGTTGAACCCAAAGTTACCACCACCAAAATTTGATAGATGAGTTTAGGAATACATACATAAATCGTTTTAAGAGTATTCGGTGTTACTGATGATTTACTCTCACATGATCCATTTATCAGTTACTAGCAACCATAATTTTGACTATATCATCCTAAGTTTTTTTTTCTTTCCATTTTCTACCTTGAGTAGCCATACTCGATATTCGGAATAAGATGAAGCCGCCTAAAGCATATGGGCATATTTCTTCAGCTCGAGCTTCCATTATTCAAATTACATCTTGCAAAAGCTGTATAGTTTTGAGTTTTGAAGTGGTCCATGGGTTGACATGACCTCCACTGTGCCGTGCTAGTCAAACCCACTATACATAATTAGTTGTCTAACACAACCAATGAGTGATGAGCAAAAATAGCGCTAGCCGTACCTGTAGTCGTACCGTTATAATTGAGATAAGAATGATTAGCAAACCAAACCATGCTGACTAGCTTTAGCGGAGCGACCAACATAGGATAGTTAACTATCCTTCACGCTTGTAGTAACACATCAGTAATAGAACGAATCGAAAAACGAGCCTTGCCTAAGAACAGATCTTACTCCCTATGAGCAGTTGCATAACAGAACCAAATTATTTTTTTTAAAGGAAAAGTGAAAAAAAAACCTGCAAGAAAACCGATACAACAACAAAAAAAGATCACAGTGGGTTTTTTCAGCTATAACTGACAAACTGCTTTGAAAAGACGACAGAGAATCTATCCTATTTATCTCTTTAAAAAAATCATAAATCATAAACTAATCACTATTCTTTTATGCTAGACTGATGATTTTTATTTGTATTTTTTAAAATGACGAAGTCGTCGCTGTGGTCGGTATATATAATTTTAAACTTAAAAATTTATTTAAAGACTTGAGCTATTTATTTCGGCTTCAATCAAAGCTAAAGCTAAAACAAAAAATCGCAAAAACAGGGCACTAAAAAAGGAGCACACGAGGATAACCTCCTCCCCTGTCTTCTCAGCTCTGCCAAACCCACGACGAAAAAACCCAACTCCTCTCCGCTCTCTCTCTCTCTCTCTCTCTCTCTCTCTCTCTCTCTCTCTCTCTCTCTCGTCATTATCATATACTAAAACTGCATGCATATCCAATTATCCATTAGCAATTATTAATTAATTGCTCCCAGCTCCAATTCCATCACCTCCACCACCTAAACCCAAAAAACAAACCAAAAGAATTGCGTAACCGCAGCGGCGAGGCGGAAGCTGCCGAGCCGAGACGAGCGAGCGGCGGGAAGTCTCCGGCGGAAACCCTAGCGGCCAATGGCGGACGACGGCGAGAAGGCTACGGCCGCAGCAGCGGCGCCGGCGGAGGGAGGAGCAGGTGGTTGTGGAGGAGGAGCGGGGGGAGAGGAGGAGAGCGTGAAGCTGTTCGTGGGGCAGGTGCCCAAGCACATGACGGAGGCGGAGCTGCTCGCCATGTTCCAGGAGGTGGCCATCGTCGACGAGGTCACCGTCATCAAGGACAAGGCCACCAAGGCCTCCCGAGGTGCGGATCCGTACGCCCGGATCTGGGTTTGCGAGGCTCGCTCGTGTTTTTTTTCCCGCGGTCCGGGCTCGATTTGGGGCAATGCCGCGGCGGAATTCGAGCTTCGCGCTGTTCCCTCGCGCCAAAAGTTTTCGTACTGTCTTGAGTTTTTTTTGGTTCTCCTCCGTGTCGTCGTGTGTGTTTCGTGGCGATTGTTGGCGCAATGCCGTCGGAGGAATTGGAGTGTTTTGGGAGGAATTTGTGGTGCTTTGAGTTGTTTCTCTCTTGGGCGCTGATTTATTCCAATGCTGGAGGGAGATCTCGCATCGAATTCTCTGATTACTGGGGTTTTGAGCTCGAATTTTGAGTTATATCGGTCTGAATTGTCTTAATGGATTTGCTCCAATGCCGGTCTTAATTTTGCCTTTTAGCGCTTTGTTTTCGAAAGTTCAGTTCTCTCGGTACAATTTGTATTTTTTTCATAGTTTTTTTGTGTGTGTGGTGTGGCTTGAACTTATTTTGGAGCAATGCAGGCGTATATTTGCGTGGAATTTTTCGTACTTCAGGGATTGGAGCTCCGACTTTTAGCTAGTTGGTTCGGATTGGCGTCAGAAAATCCTAAGATGAGCTTGGTAGAACGGACCTTGCTGCAAAATTAGAAACGTTGCCTTGTTTTCCCTAAAAGTTGTTTGTTACTGTAGACATTGTCACGCCAGATTTGCCCCTGCTAATGCTTTTTTCCTTCGTCTTTGTGGCACTGCTGCCTGATAGTGTTTTTCGGTTTCTTCATTTTGTTCTTCTGCCTCTTAATTTGGCCTTAATTTTAGATATCGTGAACCTAATGCAGGGTGCTGCTTCCTGATATGCCCCTCGAGGGATGAGGCTGACAAAGCGGTAAACGCGTACCACAATAAGCACACGCTCCCTGGGGTATGTGAGCATTCTAATCTTGCTCTATTAACATGTTTGTCATGCCATCTGCCTAGGTGGAGCTGTTAAAAACTGAACCCACTGTAGGATCCTTTACCTCTTTCTGGATCGCAAATTATGGGTGATTTATGAATATTACATAATCTGATTGGCAGGGGTTGCACTAGAAGCTAAGGGAAAATTGAGGTTTGCCACCACTAAGATGTGCATTTGAGGATTTGCCACTTTTAAGATTGGACTTGATGATTTGCCACCCCTAAGAGAGATAGTTGATTTTTGCCGCTGACATCGTATTCCAGTTTTTTTTTCTTTTGCCCCAAATCGCATGCAAAAAGACCATTTTACCCCTTTTCTTCCTCACCTCCCCTTATTCTCAAATTCGGCCGAGATAGGGTTTAGTGGTATGCCAGGCCCAGGAGACTCATGATTCGGTCCCTGAACTTGAGGTGATAACTGCCGACAAGTTCTTGATGCATTGCACCCACATGATCGTCCTTGGTCCTTTCCAATTTGCCCCATCCAATGTCCAATTTCTCCATCCAATGCAAGCAAAACATGAGCAGTACCAAGTTCCAATGACGAGAAAGAGATGGGAGGGAAAACAAGCATCGTCACTTGCATGATGTGCGAGGCATTCCAAGAGGTCTCGCCATGCCACACCATCGCGACCTCGCTGAACTTGCAGGCCTTGCCCTTAGCCATGGAAGCAGACGACACCCCTACAGCTACCCCCGTCACGTCGTTCCAAGGAATCTGCAGGGCGAGGGTGGGGTCAAGAGGTAAAGTGACGGAGGTGACGGCAGTGGACAATGAGGGGAGAGAGATGTGCGAGGGAATCAGCGGGGAAATTTTGCAAGATTTCGTAGAAAGTTACGAGGGTTTGTTCTTTTTAGCTACAGCTTATGGCATTTGGTTGTAGGGATGCAAACGAATCAAATACGGACAGATAATACTTCTACCATATTTGTTTTCATATTTTTTCTCGGATGCAGATACGAATACGGATACCTCGGATACGAATACAAATACGAATAATATCGAATATAGATACGGAGCGAATATGAATTGAAACGAATACGGTCACGAATATTTATCGAAACATGAAAATCCCTTAAATTATACATCTAAAATCAATGCAAACACATAAATAGTTTATTTTGTCAAAACATTAATGAAATCTAAATAAGCATAAGTATTTTTTATCCACAATAGTCATTCCATTGTATAGATTTTAAATCTTCAAATGGCAGTTAATTTTTTCTAAAGTCCTAAATAATTCTTAATGGATTTCTACTATTTACATGTGACTAATAAATTAATTAAGAATTTAAATTTGCATCAGAATGATTTAAACGGTAGTATATCAATTTAATCGGTACAAATTTTAATCTACCGATAATACTAAATTTATTTTTAATAAACATAAATATTTGCTAGTGGGCTGATGGCAGGGGAGATGAAAAAGGCTGGCTTGGGCTGGGCAATGTTGGGCTGAAATCTCGAATATCCGGATTTGTATTATCCGGATAATCCGTATTCGTATTTGCCGAATATCAGGCCTACTGTATTCGTATTCGTTTCCAACAAAAAAATTCGTATTTGTTTCCGATCCGAGAATTATCCGAAGAAAATCCGATCCGACACAATCCGTATTCGTTTTCATCCGGATCGGTTGGAAACTATCCGATCCGTTTTCACCCCTATTTGGTTGTGACTTATTAGTCTAATAAATAGTGATTCACTGAGAGAAGCCAAAAGCCATTGAAAAGTCAAAAAGAACAGGTCCACGGTAACAAGGAGAGGAAGGGAGATGGGCACTTATGAATGATGGGGAGAGGTCAGGAAAGAGAGGGGCAAAATGGTCTTTTTGCATGCGATTTTGGGGCAAAAGGAAAGAAAAGATACAGGAATATGATGTGAGTGGCAAAACTCAACTATTTCACACTTAGGAATGGCAAATCATCAAGTCCAATCTTAAAAGTAGTAAATTCTCAAGCACACATCGTAGGGATGGCGAATCCTCAATTTTCCCTAGTGACTTTGGTGGCTGGTCTAAAATTTGGAACTATTCGTGTCGAATATCTGTGGGTTCCTTCGAATTCTACGAGGATAACCATTTTTAGTTTGTCAAGGAGGCGTGCGAACGATATGTAGGATTTGAACAGTTACCCATTCTAGTTTCTAGATTTGGTGGTGTGTCATTGTCTGGGCAGGCTATGCCCTTTTCCAGGGTTGCTTTATTGCTGATATTAAGGATATTTCGGAATATAGTTAACCCAGGTGGTAATTTTCCTTTTCTTTCTTGCACGTAGGAGACATAATATAAATTTTAAGCTTTCTTAAATATGAGGTCTTGTTGAATAAAGTTGGTCTGGCTATGCGATTATCCAATTGGAATGTGCTGCTCTGATGCAGTAAAGTCTTTTTAGATGATTGACTAGAATGTACGTCAGAGCATGCTCGGTTAGTCAAAATAACACCCATGCAATACAAATAATCATGTTTGTACCGTCTATGAATTATGTTTAGTTATCAGTTAAGTCTTTTGTTCACAAGCCACTATAGACATGGAGTATATGATATTTTGCTTTCATGATTAGTGTAAAGTTCATCTTTTTGTTTCATGTTCCTGCAAGGTTGCTAATATGCATGGTTGTATTATGGTACGATTTTATGAAAGTTAGTTAGTTTAACCTCATTTCCCAAAACCCTAGTCTTTCTACTCTCCAAGGATGTGAGCTAGGAAATCTGTTGCTCATGCAGCTAGGACAGTAGGAGCAGTGGTGAAGGAGGTTTCCTTTCATGATTAGTTTGGCCAACTGTAAGCTGACTATATGGGGTAGTTAGTGAACATTGTAGTTGCAGATTGTATATCTAGATAAGTAAACATAAGCTCACGTTGAGAGGAAGATCTGACTCCAGTCCCCCACCAAGTATAAACTTGTGTAACATCTGTGAGCAGAGGGCTGATCAAAACATGTGGGCCAATTGACAGAAGGTATATTTGGTTGGAGAACAAACAAGGTTACAGTTAACCTTAGGCAAGAGTCTCACTAGTGGAGTTACCACATGATGCTGCAAGTAGTGGATGTGCTTGTTTTTTTGTTTTTTTTATGGCAATAAAGTGTCTATGGTAAATTTAACTTGTGGTCATCAACCACACAGTGGACTAGGCTTGTCCCTGAGAGTGATATACCTAACAAAAGTTAGACCACCAATATGGCCATCACCCTTTTGTACCCATCTTGTATTGGAAAATAAATAGATTGTAGCTTCAGTTTTATGGCACACCTAACTGAGGTCTCAATCAAACAATGGACTCTGTGTGGCGTGCCTAACCCCGAGTGTGGCCAGTTGTGGCCTGGCTCCTATCAAACATTGCCAAAATGTTTACGTAGATGCAACAGTTGGGTATGAGTAAAACTTTCGGACTAGGTGCCAAATCTCATGCAAGTGCATACTTTGCTCTCAACTAGCTTGGCTTGCAAGTTGCAACTAAAGTACATTTTTTTGTCTCTGCCTGTCTGCTTGGATGTCTTTTGTGGTGGGCCAAATTTTCTTTCTTCGAAGTGAGAAAGAACTTCATGATTTCACTAGACCTAGAAAGTTGATAAGTTGATACTCTTTCATCCTTGAGCTGTCGTCACCGAATAAATCACATAAAGAAAGAGACTGAATATCTAATCCAACACCCACTAGGATGTGTGTTGTTGAGATATGAAGTAATGTTGCATCATTTATGCGCTAACAGAGGCAAAAGGTCACCAGACAAGGATGGTGATACAAAACATACTATAAAGTCCTGTCAGCTAGAGACCTATATTCTAATGTTGGGAAAAAAATTGGAATGCTTCAGATTACGGTAGTTGGTAATCACTGACTTGTGGAGCCAGTGAGACACATGCCCATGGCTAGTGTTTTCTTTGTGATATAGCTACTCTTGTGACGCTTTGTTTGGGTATAGCTGACAAACTTTTTCTTTGATACACGAAAATAAAGATTTTGCAGACCTACTGCTACTTCCTTTGACTCTGATGATAATTTTCTGTCTCAGGCCTCAAGTCCTTTGCAAGTAAAATATGCTGATGGAGAATTTGAGAGGCTGGGTATGATCTCCTTTTGTGTTGAACGGTTCTCTTTGCCACTGATTCTGTACACGAGTCTTTGCTCAAGATTTTTTGTTGCTTGTTTTCCTTTGATATGTGAACAGTGCACTCATGTTTACACTTCCTATGACTTCCAGAACACAAGCTTTTCATTGGAATGCTTCCAAAAAATATAACAGATACTGAATTGACTGATTTGTTTTCCAAATATGGAAATATCAAGGATTTACAAATTTTGAGGGGTTCACAACAAACAAGCAAATGTAAGTGGTCGCAGAGAAGTTGCTTGTCTTATCAATAGAAGTAGAAACATCACTTGGTTCTGAAACTTTGTCAAATCTAATGTATATTGTTAATTAACTTTGGTTATTGCAGCTGGCTGCGCCTTCATTAAATATGAAACAAAGGAGCAAGCAGTGGCAGCTATTGAGGCTCTAAATGGGAAGCACAAAATAGAGGTTTGCCAAAAATGTGTTAGGATAGCAAAGCAACCTTTACTTATTGTTGAATTTACTCTGATTCACATGAGACCATAGTATATAGATCATAATTCTCATCGAACTATGTACTCCAATTGTTGTGCCTACGAAACCAAACAGTGGGTATGGAGATGCCCTTTCTCCTTTGAAGACACAATAATAAAGGAGCTAAAGAATACCAAGCCACTTGAGAGAGGGTGAGTAAAAATAAGAAATCTGGTCCTGATATGCCCCCTTGGGCACTTTATTTAGTGGTGGGGGGATTGGCTATTTCCCATCCTGCCCCTCAATAATAACAAAAAGGTGAGGGTAAATTGGTAAAATTTCCCCATATGTGCAATAATATGTTCAAATGCTTGTTCTAAGGCCCGTTATGTATGCCTAGCAGCCCAAGGGGTTGAACACTCCCTTCATGGGATTGTACTAAGGCCTTTTAGGCAATCATGATGGCTCAAGCGGTTTGGCAGTTGGCACCCCTACAACACCAAAAAAAAATTCAACAGTTATGAATAACAAAATAGGGCAGTCACTTGTCCTAGTATTTTGTATTGCCCACATATTTACATTCTCTCCGTAAAATTTTCAAATCAATTGTTTCTAGACTGATGGCGTTAAGACTTTGGCGGCCATTCAATTCTTGGCCACTTCTTTTTTCAAATATTTTAGATAGTTTGATTGTAAGTTTAGTATGTAAATATACTGAAACTCACCCTAGATTTATCAAACTTGTCCTGAATTTCCCCAGCCAATCCACAACTTGACTTAAATCATCAATTGATGGCTGTCCTTGCTAGTCTACCGCCCATGTGGCGCTGACTACTTAGCAACTACTCATTCCTGGTGACATGGGCACACTACAAATTTGCATCCTCATGAAATGTTTTCATCCATAAAAACATACAGGAGCATGGGAAACACATTAAAAAATGTTCACTAAGTGGTGTATAGCTGGCGATGAAGAAAGCCCAAGTTATATGCTTTTTAATCGTTATTCATTATATGGACAAGACTATTCCATACCCTCTATAGAATAACTATTCTATACCCCCTTCTCTCTTTCCCCATCCCCTCCTCCCATCCCGAACCAACTTCCTTCCCCCGTCCCTCCCCCACTCGAATCCTCTTTGTTACGTGCTTCCCCCACTCCTCACTAGAACCAATTCCTCACTAAAACCAGTTCACTGAAATCTCTGTTTCATAGTAATTTCACAAGGAACGTGTAGTAACAACAGATAGTTATGCAGTAACGTCGGATTACTACACCTCTAGAATATGATCATATAAAACCTCTCATCTCGTAGTAACGTTGCAAGGAACATGTAGTAACATCAGGTGAAAGGTGCAGTAATATCTGCGTGTAGGAGAAAAACTCGACCTGCGGGGGGGAAGAATCCCCCCGGGCATTGCTTAAGAAGAAGGTCTTCTCACGCAGACCGAGAAAACCCCGAACCCTGCTCCACCCTTACACAGCGGCACCATCGCCCGACCTTGTGAGACTACCGCGGATCCTTTGGATCAACGCCTTGGCGGGCCTTAGACCGTGCTTTGGTGTGGTAGCAGGCGAGGGGATTTTTTTCCCCCAAGCCTGAAATTCGCTCCCACTGGGAGTCGAACCCAGGACCTGGGGGGTGCTACTCAGGCCTCTAACCATTGGGCTAGAGACCCTTTCGCATCTGCGTGTAGGAGAGAGACGTGGGAGTGGGAGAAAGTCGTGTTACTGCACAAACCTTGCCATGTTGTAGGTTACTGCACTTTTTTTAGCACGGAGGGGAGATGTGGGAGTTTTTCTTTTGATTGCAAATTTTGAATTGCAATGTCTCTTTAACCGAACATCCGGTCTGCTATCCGTTTACGTTCTTGTGTTTGAAATTACGAACTTAATAAAATAAGATCTATGTTGAATATGTTTTAAAACTACGAAAGTCATGTTACTACACAAAATCCGCCGTGTTACTGCAATACCGTACGAGGGTTACTACACTTTTCTGAGCGTGAAGGGATGACGTGGGAGTGGGTGGAATCAGTGGTAGGAGTGGTGGGTTTTCTTTGACCGAGCTTTGACTAAGATTGGAGGTGGGTTTTGGCCCATGGGAAGGGGAAGGGTATAGAATATTTATTCTATAGGGGGTATAGAAATAGTCTTACTATTCATTATATACACAAATATTCAATCAAAGATATTTTCTTTTATTGCATTTTTGGCTAACTCATTATCTTCTGAAATCCCATGGTTATTTTTTGTAAATAAGTTCTAACAAATTCTGGTATATTTGTTAGGGTTCTAGTGTGCCGTTGGTTGTCAAATGGGCTGACACAGAAAAGGAAAGGCAGACTCGGAAAGCACAGAAAGCTCAATTGCAATTATCTAATATGCCCAATGCAAGTCCTATGCAACAATCTTCATTATTTGGAGCTTTACAGATGGGATATATGCCTCAGTATAATGGATTTAGTTATCAGGTGATTTGTGCTATTCTTTTAACTTTCTTTTCATTATACACTGCATTTGGTATGGAATACAACTCTGATTTTGTTTTCCTATGCAGCCACCAGGGACATATGGACTTATGCAGTACCTTTCATCTCCAATGCAAAGTCAAACCACCTTTCAGAATATGTTTCAACCTGTTAATCAAGGAAACTCGATACGAGGGGTCAATCCTGAACTGTCCCCCAAGCCAGTTCCTAGATCCTTTAATGCAATGCAGTTAGGCAGCCCTTATCCAGCTGTGCCTGGTATGCAGTATGCTGGATCCTATCCTGGTGGTCTCATGAACAATCGTCCTTTTGGGAATTCTCACAATTCGCTTAAAGTTCCAAATGTCAATTCTGCCGCATCTTCTAGTCCCGGTAGCAATGCCGGTGGTCAAATAGAAGGTTAGGCACATTCGATGCTTATATTTTTATTTATTGTGCAAGGGGAAAATACTATATTCTTCCGAGAGTACCTGCACCAATTAGGACTGACATTTCCCCTAAAAGTCATGTGCATTTTGTTTATACGTCATGTTTCTAGCACCAAATACATTTTCCTGGAGTATTTCGCAAATAATGAACATCTTGTACATGTGGCAGCAACATGTATGTAATGCTATCAGAAGATGTACACAAGATTCCAGCACGAATATCGAAGAATGATCAACAGCTCTATTGTGGGGTAGCTACTTAGTTGTACTAACTACTACACTAAATCCATATCTTATCATGCAAACCTTTCTACAATTGAGATCCTATTATGCAATCCTTAAATAGGTTTACCGTTTACCATTTTTATACCTGTTATTGTGAAGTCTATTGCGCTGTAAAGGCTAATTATCATGAATACAGGTCCTCCTGGAGCCAATCTATTTATCTACCATATCCCACAAGACTTTGGGGACCAAGAACTTTCAGATGCCTTTCAGAGTTTCGGTAGAGTACTAAGTGCTAAGGTGTTTGTAGACAAAGCAACGGGTGTCAGTAAATGCTTCGGTAGAAACATCTCTCTGTCTCTCTCTCATGCACATGTATCGTGCGCATAGTCTGTTAAAATTGGTTTCTAACTTGGTGGTTGGTGCAGGTTTTGTAAGCTACGATTCTCCTGCTTCCGCACAGGCAGCCATCAGTATGATGAACGGCTTCCAATTAGGTGGTAAAAAACTCAAAGTACAGCTCAAGCGAGACAATAGCAAGCACAGTAAGCCTTATTGACAAAGCATTTGTGATGACCATGCGATCAGGTTCTTGGTACATATTTGTCAGATAAATGATCGCCACATTGTTTGCTCTGTACCCACGGCACTGTCCACAGTCTACATGGGAGCGCATGTATCTTCCTTGTTCAATTCACATTCTTGAAAATTGTTACGCTGTGTAATTTATCGCAGCATAGCCGTAGCATTTGTACCATCAGATCCCTTGTACATCAGAAGTCAGATTCATTGAACTGTTACTTTTTCTCCTGACAAATGATTTCTTTCTCATAGAATTTGCAGTGATTCCTGACTCGCTTAAGTCGTTTTCTGAATCATTTCCTATCATGTTCATGGAAATATGATGCTTTTGGTAAATGTTTTTCAAAGATTATTAGTAACTAGTCATTTACCAATACTAAATCTCTACTGCTTAAAAGAGGTGGTTGTGGCGGTGTTTATCTGTCCCTCCTAACTTCTTTTTGCACCATCTGAAAAATCTCTAATAAAAACAGAACAAATAATCTACCAAAAATAAATTCTACTACCAAAAAATTCTCTAACAAAAAAAAATAAAGTGCTCTACTGGATGTGTGGCACATCCGAGAGCATGGAGGCATGACCCAGTAGCCGACAAGGCATTCACCTAGTATGTAGTGAAGTGAGAGTTGACATTTTTTTCTTTTGGTGAAATACTGCCGACAAAATGCAGAACATAAAAGGTAGTGGGGCTCATAGCGTAGGATAGAGCAATGGGGGCCCACAAGGCAGGAGATCAGTGTAGGGATAGAGCAAAGGGGCCCCACGATGCGGCAACAACTGGATCTGGACAATGCAATGGGCCCATGGGCCAGGTTTCTTTCTCTCAACCACAATTTCGTCTTATTATGTGGAAATAGCGATTGGTGTGTGCTTGTCTCAAACTAGTACTGCATCACAACCGAGCCGATCGGTTCACAATAATTGATCTGAAGAGGATTTCATGGAAAGGTAGCTCTCTGAGACCGACCTGCCAGCATCAATAGGGCCATTGTCTTCCACTGAAGCCAATTAACTCAATTCGCAAATTGGTCATTACTGACTGACACCGACAGAGCTGACACTGTTATGTGGTACTAAGTGCGTAATAACACAACTATAAACTCTTTCTCGATAGTACAGTGAGGTTGGGCCGGCGTACGTATCCCCCGGCAATGCATATATATGCATGTGGACTCGCTCCAGTACCGTACGAGTACACGAGCAGAAACATACGGGATTTGTAGGTATGATGATGTACTACTACCGGTAGAGATTTACTGCAGTCTCTTGCAGTTGTACTACAGGAGGTAGTTCAAGACCAATTAATTAATTACTAGTACATTAGTCGCTCAGAGTGTAGCTTACGACAATGTCAAATCAGACGGGGAGCACATGGAGCTTGATCAGGCTCACGCTAGTAATTTATTCTCTCTCTTTTTTTACTGTTAGTAATTAACTCGGTAACACCCTTCGATGTTGCCCTTTGGCACGCCCTTGAATAGACCACCTGGCTGGCAAAGCTTCATACATAAGGAGGGAACCAGAAAAGTACTAGTGTCTAGAGTATGTCCTCCTAGAAGGCTTGAACGGGAAAAGATGTGCATGATATTATATAACCAAGAAGGTTGCTACATCGACCGCGTGGAAACAAAATGTCAATGTCAGTTCACTTGGTTGTAACGAGCTATCGCACTAGACGACACTGCGAATGCAGTTGCACATGCATGTGTCTGTAAAATCTGCAGAACAAGCGGGCGCTGCATATTACTATGCTAAGCTTATGCATCTAAACGCGGCAAGCTTTATGAAGTTCTTTCTCTCGTGCGGAACTGGCTGATGAGCCATTACTCTCTATAGATGTGCAATGCAAGTAGGGCATGTGACTGGAGCTTGAGCAGTATAGGCCCCGTTCTTGTAGCCATTTGGCTTTTGGTGTTTTTAAAAATCGAAATAAACAGATAATTTTTTGAAGTAAATTCTTAAAACGGCTTTCTAAGTTCAAAACTATGTGCATTGTCCACGTCGATGTCTCTGTTAGACCATATGCATGGTTATAAATAAAGAGATAATGTTAGTCTACAACTACGGTATGCTCCGACCACAGCACTTCGACCACGTCATAAACACGATTACGACCACGGCACCTTTCGACCATGGTTGGTTACGACCACGGTAGCTTTCAACTACAGCAGACTTCGATCACGGCATGAACACGACTACGACTACAGCAGACTTTGACCACGGCTGTACGACTTTGACTTTTCGACCATGGCAATACGACTCCGATCTTACGACCACGGCAGGTAATCATAGCTACAGTAATTTTTCATGGTTGTAGCTATAGTACTCGATAGTCGTAGACTTTACTGTTTGTTCTCGATAGTCAAGGGCTTTACGGATGGTGGTCGTAGGTTTTGCGGACTGCTTTCATGGTCGTAGATTTGACAGTCTTGTCGATACTCGTAGACTTCGCAGTCTGATGTTCTGTCTTCGGTAGTCAGAGGTTTAGCGATCAGTTGTCGTAGGCTTCACAGTCGGTACTCGTAGACTTTCATGACCAATACGAGTGCTTCACTCTTGAGATCTTCGAGTACGTCGAGTACTCGTGTTGGGCCAGTGGTTGACTGTCGGTGTGTGGTGGTCGATGATGAATAGTCGTTGTTACAGTACTAGGTGGGTACTTGAGGATTGAGGTACTCGTAGTCGGAGGACTCGGTACTCGAGGATTGTAGTCGGAGGACTCGGTACTCGATAGAAGTGGTTTCACGATCGTGATAAGCGGTCGTGTGTTGGAGTGTCATCTGTACTCGTAGGTTTCGAGTACGTGTTGCGGCTGTGATTTCTGATCGATATTCGGTAGTTGGTACTCGATAGTCGGTCTATAGCGGTGCGTGTGGTTTCCGAGTATTTGTGGGTTACGAGTACTCTGAGGTAGCGGTCGTATTGAGTGGTCTGAAGGTCTATTCCAGTTAGCGATAGACTATGCGGTCATAAACGATCTGGGGGATGGTCGTAGATGATTTGGTTCTTGTCTGGGGATAGACAAGGGTGTGTTTTACTAACGTGTGTTGATTATGGTCAAGTTGGGGAGAACTTGTACCAGGAGAGAGGTTGCTTTGATTTGAGGAAGAAATAGGATCTCGTGTCCAAGTGAATAAGGACATGGTTTGAGGTGTTTGAGTGGAACACAATTTATGCGCTGGCTTATAAAAGCAGGGGAGGCTGTAGGTTAGCATATGAGATTTTAGGGCTTTCGTGGTGAAGGTTTTTAGAGGTGCCGTGAGGCGCTTTGTAGCCAAGAACTTAATAAAAAAAATAGTAGATCAGATCCTTTCTAGAAGAAGTTCTTCGGCAACTTGTTTTCCTCTCCACTTTACGTACTCTGTTTTGTCTTCGGTTTGTACTCGTTCGGTCGATGGTCGAACAGCTTGGGATTCCAGGTAGAAGGAGGTTACGACCACGTGTGTCGTTGTCGTGCCGAGCGAACAGAACGAGCGGGCGATCTATCCGAGCAATCGGGAGCGAATGGTTGTAAGCATGCGGTCAGGATGAGCGGTCATAAGCGAGTGGTCGTAAGCAAGCGGTCGTAAGAAAGCAGTCAGAGCGAGCGTTTGGGACGAGCGGTCGTAATGAGTGGCCGTAACTAGCAGTCAGGCGACAGTAGCTCTTCGAGCACATACAAGCAAGCAGTTGCGGTCGTTATCTCCGTTCAGCAATCCACATTGCTTCTCCTTTTTTTTGTGTTGGGCTTTGATTTCGGGTGGTAAAAGTGGAGACAATCATTCAACCCTACCCCCCTGGGCATCTAATTGTACCATACGATCCTACAGTCTTCATTGACCACTATATCTTAAAAAGTATACATAAAACCATCAGCTACAACTCAAAAGAACAGGCCATAGCGTACACCGTGTAGCTTGCAATGCGGGTCTGCTACAGTTACTCGTCCATCCCATGGAAATCAACTGATCTCGCTTCTTCGTCTTGCTCCAAAAAGAAGTTATCGACTGCCGAGCTTAAATTCAACATTTACCTTTCATATAGCATGTGTTGGATTTCAAAAGTTTAGAGCAGATAACACTATACAGACCCACACAAGAAGCAACACATAGATTTAGTTAGTCAGATGTAGATCAGGACTGATTGTTAGATTTAATCTTGACTTAAGAGTCCTAGCGTAATGGAGTTCGTTTTCATCTGTAATTCGAATTGAAGTAGCGTCCAATTCGAAGTCCTAGTCGTTTGCTATTAGGAGTCTTAGGCATATAAATTACTTTGCTTGTAATCAGTTTATGCATCGCACGATTTGCAAGAAATAAAGCGTAGCAAATTAGAGCTATAATCGTAACAATTGGTATCAGAGCCCAGATTTCTAACATCTCCTTGGACCTTGTGGTTGCAGAAGTGCCCAATCCATGTGTGAGGGGGAGATTGTTAGAAATAGTCCCACATGGATTATGGGAGAGGAGCAAGCACAACTTATAAGTGTGAGGGAGCCCCCACCCATTGGACTAGTCTTTTGGGGGGAGAAGGCCCAATACCACTTATAAGGTTGTTGCTCCGTTGCTCTGTGGGCTTAGTTGTATTCAGCCCATTTAAACCTGTGGCACTCAGTTGGACCTAGGCATGCGGCCAGGGTCCAAAAAGTGTAACATTTGGTATAATTGTTGGGAATAATCCCACATTGGTTGTGGAAGAGGAGAAAGCACAACTTATAAGTGTGGGGGAGCCCCCACCCATTAGGACTAGTCTTTTGGGGGGAGAAGACCCAATACCACTTACAAGGTTGTTGCTCCGTTGCTCCGTGGGCTTAGCTGTGTTCAGCCCATTTAAACCTGCGGCACCCGGTTGGACCTAGGCATGCGGCCAGGGTCCAAAAGTTGTAACAATTGGTATCAGAGCTTGAGAGATCAAGAGCCAAACCGAGTTTTTCGTTTTGCCGCTGCCCCCGGGAGGAGCAATCTCCGCTCCTGGGGGCGGCCACCGTCGCGCGCCGTGCAGCCGAGCCGAAGGGGGAGCGACCGAGACGCGCCCATAACCAGATCGGGGCCCTCCTCGGGTCGCCGGCCCGATCGCGCGCCGTCTTGTGAGCGCGGCGAGATCCACCGGAGAAGACGCCGCCCTCCGTCGCTCGGCCTCCACCACCGCGCGCGGCTGAAGAGAGGAAGGAGGTGGCGGATCCGCCCGCCATCGCCGACCTCAGATCCGCCGCCGCCGCGCCGCGCGCCGCGCCGCTCGCCGCCGCCCTCGCCACCGCCTCCGTTGCTCCCCTCCCGGATCCGACGCGCAAGGTGAGCCGCGCGAGGAGGAGGCGCCGCCGACGGGGAGCCGCACAAGGAGAGCGCGCAGCGGAGGAGGCGAGCCGCCGCGCCGGGAAGAGAGGAGGGCAGAGCCGCCGGCGCGAGGAAGAAGGAGGCGCGGTCGCGGCGGAGGAGGAGGCGCCGACAGCGTGGGGAGAGGCGGAGCCGCCGGCGCCGAGAAGAGGGGCGCAGGCGCGGCCGGCGGAGCAAGGGAGGCGGTGGAGACGCAAGACGAGGGGAGCGCCGGCGTGGGAGGCACCGGAGGAAGGAAGCTGCCGTGGAGGCGGTGCCGCCGGCCGGTGGGCCTGATAAAGGAGGAAGCAAGGGAAGAAAAAAAGGAGCGTCGCGCGATGAACGAGACTCGGTCTCGGTTTTGGGTTTTTTGGCCATTAATTCGAGTCAGAGTCGGCAGAGGCCAGAGGGAGTCCAATTCGGAGTAGGTGCTCCCACCACCTCAATAAAAGGAGGTGCTAAGCACTAGAGCCAGCACCCCAAAGCGCAGAGCATCAAGAGCAGAGTTCAAGAAAAAGAGAAAAAAGGAAGACAACAATTTTTCCTTCCGTTTCTCTCCGTCCAAGGGTCTTCAAAGTAGCCGGAGTTTTTTGATCCGCGCCCAAGATCATGTCGCGTGAATCGGAAAGCGGTCTCGACGGCAACGAGGCATCATCCGCACGATGGCGAAGGGAGTTCGCCATCTCATTGCATTATCCGATGCTCACGAGAGCAATTATGCAGCATGGGCAATCAAGATGAAGGTTTACATGAAGGCTCAAGGTGTCTGGGATGCGATCGAGAACGGCAACGTCGATATGCGCAAAGATCAGATGGCATTGGCGGCCATCTACCAGGGCATCCCAGAAGAGACGCTCTTCCTACTGGCCGAAAAGGAGACGGCCAAAGCCTCGTGGGAGGCGTTGAAAGAGATGCATCTTGGCGCGATCGAGTGAAGGAAGCAAAGGTACAAACTCTCAAAACCGAGTTCGAGGTGCTGCGTATGAAGGAAACGAGTCGATCAATGACTTCGCCGTCCGGTTGGCGGTCATCGTCAACAAGATACGGGCCTTGGCGAGAAGGTGGAAGAGTTGTATGTGGTAAAGAAATTCTTCGTGCTATTCCCTCACGTTTCTCCCGATTGCTTGATTATAGAGCAATTTGGAGACCTAAAGACAATGACCATGGAGGAGGTCATCGGTCGTCTTAAGGCGTATGAGAACGCATCCATGACACTAGCAACAAAAGTGAAGGACAACTCTTGTTGACTCGCGCCGAGTGGGAGGCTCAATCAAAGCGTGAAGGCAAGAACGCTTCGGGGTGATGGCAATGGCCGTAAAGGTCGGAGGTTTGATAAGGCAAAAGTGAGGTGTTATAAGCGCAATGATTATGGACACTTCGCCGAGTGCCCAAAGCCGAAGACGAAGAAAGCGTTCGTTCTTTGAAGAGCTCAGCGAAGATGAAGTGCTCAAGATGAGTTGAGTCGGGACGTTTGAGACGTGTCATTGTCCAAACTCAAACAAGATGGAAAGAAGTTAGAAAGTCAAGATTAAGGGGAGATTGTTAGATTTAATCTTGACTTAAGAGTCCTAGCGTAATGGAGTTCGTTTTCATCGTAATTCGAATTGAAGTAGCGCCCAATTCAAGTCCTAGTCGTTGCTATTAGGAGTCTTAGGCATATAAATTACTTTGCTTGTAATCAGTTTATGCATCGCATGATTTGCAAGAAATAAAGCGTAGCAAATTAGAGCTATAATCGTAACAATTGTTACAACTTTTGGACCCTGGCCGCATGCCTAGGTCCAACCGGGTGCCGCAGGTTTAAATGGGCTGAACACAGCTAAGCCCACGGAGCAACGGAGCAACAACCTTGTAAGTGGTATTGGGTCTTCTCCCCCCAAAAGACTAGTCCTAATGGGTGGGGCCTCCCCCACACTTATAAGTTGTGCTTTCTCCTCTTCCACAACCAATGTGGGATTATTCCCAACAATCTCCCCCTCACACATTGGTTGGACACATCTACAACCATGAGGTCCAAGGAGGTGTTAGGCACCTAGGCTCTGATACCAAATGTTACACTTTTTGGACCCTGGCCGCATGCCTAGGTCCAACTGAGTGCCACAGGTTTAAATGGGCTGAACACAACTAAGCCCACAGAGCAACGGAGCAACAACCTTATAAGTGGTATTGGGCCTTCTCCCCCCAAAAGACTAGTCCAATGGGTGGGGGCTCCCTCACACTTATAAGTTGTGCTTGCTCCTCTCCCATAATCCATGTGGGACTATTTCTAACAGATCACGCGGCCGAGTGGAATAGGTACTAGCTCAGCCACAGAACAAAGAACGAGGATCATGCAGAAATTAAGCATGGCTGTTGCACAAATTAAGCCCGAGAAATCAACCCAAATTAGATTTCCTGTACTCATTATTTTGACAGTACGTACGAACACGAGCAATTACATACACAGACGATCGATGGAACTAAGTATCGATTAAACCTTGTACACTACCCCAGGAACAGGGTGCAAGCAGCTTAAGGACCCGGGCTTGCTCTTCGTCTTCCCGTAGTAGTACGGCAAGAAGCCCTTATCCAAGCCGGCCATGGTGGGCGACGGCGTGACCTGCATGAACATGTAGTTGCCGGCGAAGAGGTCCCCGATGTAGGGCCTCCCTTCCTTGAGCCGCGTCACCACCTTAGCCACCGACGCCCTCACCCTGTCGCCCACAGCGGCCGCCTTCCTCCGCAGCATCCTCGCGAGGCTCGAGATCCTGAGCCGCGGCCTTCGCCGCCGCCCGCCGCCGGGGAACGACCTCCACGTTATCCTCCTCCTGGCGACTATGGTGCCCGCACGGTGGCAATAGTCTTGGACGGAGACGGCGCAGTAGTGGTCCTGGTCTTGCTGGGCATCGGGAGGTGGGAACTTCTTGAGCTTGCGGTAGGAGAAGCTGCCGCTCATCGTGGCGAGGCTGGGCGGAACCGGAACGCGTGTAGGGTGGTGAGGGAGGAGAAGGCTCCAGTATATAGCTGCAGTGGTGTTTTGCGCGCGCGTGTGAGGGCAGCTTCGCGCGTGTGCATGCATGTACGCACGTACGTGCGTGTGATCGATGGGCCTGTAGCTCTGTACAAGTGACAACACGGGACGCATAGTTGAGCTAGGCGAGCGAGGTGGTGATGGAACGGCCGCCAATTAAAGAGGGTGTAAATGCGGCTGGGCGGTGGGCAGGCGGCTGCTGGGTTGGTGCGTGATGCACGCGAATAGATTCGTTAATGCTTGTGGCACTGCTGCTCAGTTACTAGCCGGTACTCGGTCGTACGGGCAGGCACCGCGGTGGCCGTCGGCACACCGGCGATCGCAGCCGAAATGAAGTGGAGTAGAGTAGTAACCAGCCAGCGGGCACCAACCTAACCGGGCCTCCTGGCGCGTGGTACATCGGTCGATCGCCGTGCCGCCGCCTTACCTTGCCGTCGGCGAGTGAAGCGGGGGAGCGGCGCTGGTACGCGGAACGATGGCCGGATGCGATCGAGTTCAGTCGGCCGCGCGCGTCAAGCCACCACGACCGGTCGTCTGCGACTGTAATTTTTCTTGCGTCAGACGCTCGTCACCGCGGACTGGCAGTTTCCCTTCGTTTGTACACCAAAAAAAAAAACTTTTGCTTTACACTAGAACACAAAAATCTATTCGACTTGCATCAGCCAGCCATACAGTTTCTGAACCTTCTCCAACTCTGCAGCCATGCAGGTGGCAACATGTGCCGAAATGGAAGCCAACTGACAGTTTTACTGGCAACAAGAAACAGGATTATCAGCTCAAAATTATAGGCTCACAGCGAAAATGCTAAGAGCGTAGACGCAAAACAGGCCCCCGAAAATCGGAGGCAAATGCTATGCCCTCTCATGTAAAAAGAGGTTTTTACACTTGAACATCCTCTTCTGAACAGCACTAGTACACAGCAAACCAGGGCAAGCTTGCATGTGCTAGACAAGGGCCTGCCACCCCTGTGGCTTTGACCACTGCGCACAGCTGCTTCTTGCCCATTTGCCTTATACCCATTCATATTCACATGCACTAACATGTATAACAGCACGCCGACGCAGGGGGGGACGCTGTATTGTGCTTCACCACCCGCCCGGGAGCTGATCGTCTGGCTATAACCAGATAAGACCGACCGGTGGTGCCTCATCCTCTCTTTCTTGGAAACATCTCTAATTTACATCTGACTAGCCGCATATTTCATTCGTCATAGTATGCTCAATAGGATACACATAAGGGTTACCAGGACCCAACGACAGGAACACCACTGCCTCCGGGTAGCATATGCTGCAATAGCACAATAAATAGTGAATGAATTAAAAAGTATGATCGAAGTGACCAGATCGAACCAAAAAAAAAATACTAAAATAGACAGTAGATATAGGATAATCAACCCCATCTTAACAAAAATATTATTAGCTGATTCGCAACACAAACATTCATCCACGACAATTGGGAACTGGGAAGGAAAGCAATGCATGATTTTTTACATGATTTTGTAATTCAGATCAGAAAAGAAACCCAAAAGGAAACTGAAAAAATCGGCACAAGCCGTAAATGGCACAGTAGACCAAACTGGTTTAGACGTGCACATGAGACTCAACAGAGGAAAAACCCTTATCCAGAATGACTAGCTCAATTTGACTGTTCTCATTGTCTTATGTCATCACAAAATAACTAAACTTTTTCTTTTGGACAATAAATCATTCTCATTTGGTGCTAGTAAATCCCAAGAATAACAAAATTGTGTTTCCTAAGCTGGGGGTAAAACTGTAAATGCTCATCCACAAGAAACACTAACAATAAATAAGTACCTTATGGAGATAAGAGTAATAATCACTAACAATTGCGAAAAATATAAAAATGAAAAAGAGCTCACATGAATGAGATGCTGGGGCCACAGATGACATTCCAGCAGGACCTGTTCTTGTTCTATGTTCACTTGGAGGATGTGCATGAGCAAAAGAAACAGTGGCCAAAGGCGGCTCTGGAAGAACTGGAGGGGATGGATTAGGCGACCTACTGTGCATACTGGGATCATGTGGAGACTGATGAACAGGCGAAGGTGACAATGGGTGAGACGGTGAAGCAGCAGGAGAAGCAGAACGGTGATCATTGGCTACAGGCTCAGCAGCTGGCATTACAGGAGCCCTGTTCTTCGACTTTTTTCCATACGGACACCCAGATGGAGGTGGAGCACCGTATCTGGGTTGATGTACAGGGAAATGTATCGGAGCAGGAGCCGGAGCCAAATGCCTGCTGTCCTCATGGTGATGGTGATGATGGCGGTGGTGACCACGATGGCGCATGGGTGCTGGACTAGGTGCATCAGAACCACCCCCACTATGTAAAGAATGTCTAAGATAGGAGGAAAGGCTTATCTGCTTTACTCTGCCAAATACAGTATGGTTGAGACCAAGGTTTCCTGAAGATGAATTAGTAATCGTTTGCGCCAACTGCTTCATCCTTGGTACAGATGGCTGGTGATTCCCAACTTCAAGAACAATGGAGGTCTCAACAATTGTTGGAGGAAGAATCGTTGAGCCTTGCAAATTCGCCAATTTGATATAGAGATTCTGCAATGCAAAATAATAGAAATTCAATATAAGAAGAAAAAGAGGGCAACGTACACTACAAAACATCAACTTTTCCACGAATAGAATTTGTAAGATGGATTAAAATCCCAGGTACTTTTTCGTTTTCCGGATAGTGCCTAACAGTCTAGGAGAAATATCATCCACATTCCTAATGCAAATAGAATATGACAAAAGGGAGACACACCCTCGTAGACTAGACAATGAGATAGCTTTGAGTGTTAAGACAGGAAAACATAGCCTCACTATCTTTTCTGTCTTGTTTAGAAACCACACTTCACTACTGCACAAAAGCAAGTATGACAACTATTTTCTAGGTGATGCTAGTGAAAACATACTTCAGATAATTCTATTGCATAAACCTACTGTATCACTGCATGCTCTCATACTTAAAGACCTGCATTTGCACACATGCCCCTGTAAAGTAATACGAGCAAATGTCCCTGGTGGAGGCCTTGTTACATAATGCCAGAAATTAAGAGGACAAGATGCCAAATGTTACATGTCTAAAAGGTTATATATGTGGGTTGCATCACATAGACACATACAAATGCAAGTGCCCGAATTACAAAAAGAGACTAATACCCAAAACCTTCAGACATATTCGACAATGAAGATCACTGAAAAGGGGGTGCCATCAAATGAACAAAACTTATGTGTAACCTCACATTGACTTACTAAAATATAATTATCATGGAGGTGGACAAAAATGAAACTAGGCCAAAAGGTTGCACTAACCTCGTAGGAATTGAGTAGTAGTCCTGTCTTCATTTGATCCTTTAACTCATCAGTTCTGTCTTGTACTTTGTAGATTGGAAAATTCAGAGTGAAATTAAAAGTCGCATGGGGTTTCTGAAGAAGAAAAGCAGTTTGTGGAGGAATTATTGTTATTCCTCCAGGGAATTTAAGCACTTCAAAGGATGATGAATTCCCAAATAGGGACTCAGTCAAGTGGAGTGTTGACTGCCGCACAACCAAGGACATAAAAGAAGACCTAAGAATGCTCAACCATGTTGATGATATAGTCATGTTCTTTGGATAAGGCACAATGCTGAAGACGACATTTGTCCAGTTTGATCCAACTAATGGTTGTAGCAAATTTACAACAACCTGCATAGGTAATTTGGTATTCAAACATCAGGTTAGGGCATGTGAAAGAACATATGAAGAAATGTATATAAAAAAAGATGTTGCAAGGCATACAGTGGAGTCAGGGATGCCAATTTCCGCATAGATGTCCAATTCGAGCTGAGATGTATTTCCATTCAGCTCAGGAACTGCCTTCCGTAGCGTAAAGCTTGCCACTATATCAGCTGAAAAATATAGGCTCATTAGAAAATAATGTTACAATAAAGTACATATTGCTATGAGCACACTACATGATTGCATCATGCAAGATATGGCTATCTAAATGATATCGAATGCTGATCAACACATGCTACATTAACAGGTCTAGCACTCTTACAAAATAGAATAAAGAACATTAAACAGCACAATTGCTTAAAACTAAATTGGACGAACTGGAACCACGACACTGCACAAGTTCCACTTTAGTGAATACCACCCAAAGTTTCCGCCTTACACCCTTAGTAAAAATTCATGAACATTCATATGATTTGGGTATAGATCGCATCTCAAATTCATGGCTAGTAATCTATTACAGCTCAATCCTTTATTACCGCTCATGCAACAATGCGAAACAGGAAGTGGCCATAACTCCATCCCTTTAGCAGCTCACATGAGTATCCACCGTACAGTTCAACAGCCTGATGAAAACTGTTAGATTTAATCTTGACTTAAGAGTCCTAGCGTAATGGAGTTCGATTTCATCTGTAATTCGAATTGAAGTAGCGTCCAATTCGAAGTCCTAGTCGTTTGCTATTAGGAGTCTTAGGCATATAAATTACTTTGCTTGTAATCAGTTTATGCATCGCATGATTTGCAAGAAATAAAGCATAGCAAATTAGAGCTATAATCGTAACAATTGGTATCGAGCTTGAGAGAGCGAGAAAACCCGAGTTTTCCGCTGCCGCCCGGGATCTCGCTCTGAGGCGGCATCGCCGCTTCGCTGCCGCGCCGAGGCGCCGCCGCCGCCTCCGTCTCTCGTCCGTGCGGCCGCCGTCGCCGCGCGAATCCGCCTTCGGCCGCCGTGCTTCACCTCTCGCACTGGCATGCCGGATCCGCCGGATCCGGCCAGATCCGCCGCCGCCACCGCCGCCGCTGGCTGAAGAGCCGCGCTCGCGTAATACCCGGCTGATCCGCCGCCACCTGGCCGCGCGGCCTCGCGATCCGGCCGCGCCGCGCAGCGCGCCCTCCGTGCTCGGCGCTCGGACCGCCACCTCACCACCGACCGCTGGCGCCGCCGCGCCGGAGCGCGCGGGGTAGAGGCGCGCGAGCGGGAGCCGCGGGATGGAGGCACCGCGACGGGGAGAGCGCGAAGAGGAGGCGCCCATGAGGCGTCTGCCGAGGAAGAGGAGGCGCAGCGAGGCGCGACGAAGGGGGCGCGGCTCGCAGTGGAGGACGCGCAGAGAAGGAGACAAAGCGCGCAGAGGAGGAAGCCCAGGTGAGGAAGAAAAAAAGGGGCATGCGGCGATAAATGGGACTCGGTCTCGGCTTCTCGGTTTTGGCGATTAAATTGAGTCCAAACCGAGTCGCAGAGGAGTCCAATTGAGTCTTGCTCCCACCATCCTTTAAAGAGACCCCAAGCACTAGAGCTAAACCCCAAAGCGCAGAGCATCAAGAGCGAGTTCAAGAAAAAGAAAAAGGAAGACAACAATTTTTCCTTCCGCTTTCTCTCCGCCCAAGGTCTTCAAAGTAGCGGAGTTTTTTGATCCACGCCCAAGATCATGTCGCGTGAATCGGAAGCGGTCTCGACGGCAACGAGGCATCATCCGTGCACGATGGCGAAGGGAGTTCCGTCATCTCATTGCATTATCCGATGCTCACGGAGAGCAATTATGCGGCATGGGCAATCAAGATGAAGGTTTACATGAAGGCTCAAGGTGTCCGGGATGCGATCGAGAACGGCAACGTCGATATGCGCAAAGATCGATGGCATTGGCGGCCATCTACCGGGCATCCGAAGAGACGCTCTTCCCTCGGCCGAAAGGAGACGGCCAAAGCCTCGTGGGAGGCGTTGAAAGAGATGCATCTTGGCGCAGATCGAGTGAAGGAAGCAAAGGTACAAACTCTCAAAACCGAGTTCGAGGTGCTGCGTATGAAGGAAACGAGTCGATCAATGACTTCGCCGTCCGGTTGGCGGTCATCGTCAACAAGATACGGGCCTTGGCGAGAAGGTGGAAGAGTTGTATGTGGTAAAGAAATTCCTTCGTGCTATTCCTCACGATTTCTCCGATTGCTTGATTATAGAGCAATTTGGAGACCTAAAGACAATGACCATGGAGGAGGTCATCGGTCGTCTTAAGGCGTATGAGGAACGCATCCATGACACTAGCAACAAAAGTGAAGGACAACTCTTGTTGACTCGCGCCGAGTGGGAGGCTCAATCAAAGCGTGAAGGCAAGAACGCTTCCAGGGGTGATGGCAATGGCCGTAAAGGTCGGAGGTTTGATAAGGCAAAAGTGAGGTGTTATAACTGCAATGATTATGGACACTTCGCTTCAGAGTGCCCAAAGCCAAGACGAAGAAAGCGTTCGTTCTTTGAAGAGCTCGGCGAAGATGAAGTGCTCAAGATGAGTTGAGTCAGGGACGTTTGAGACGTGTCGCTGTCCAAACTCAAACAAGATGGAAAGAAGTTAGAAAGTCAAGATTAAGGGGGAGATTGTTAGATTTAATCTTGACTTAAGAGTCCTAGCGTAATGGAGTTCGATTTCATCTGTAATTCGAATTGAAGTAGCGTCCAATTCGAAGTCCTAGTCGTTTGCTATTAGGAGTCTTAGACATATAAATTACTTTGCTTGTAATCAGTTTATGCATCGCATGATTTGCAAGAAATAAAGCATAGCAAATTAGAGCTATAATCGTAACAAAAACCTACCTCGAATAATAATGGCATAACATCATGCTGGTATGCCACACAAAATCAGCACCACAAACATCACTGAAAGTTCACCAAAATTCAGCCACTCTTTCAGATGGCAACCCGTCCATTAGTCAGGGTAACACTGTTGCACCAATTTGGTAGCAAAACGTTTTCCCAAAATTACTCAACTAACTACTTTTGGAAAAATGGCACCGACACAAGCCAAAGCAACACAGATCAAACACAAACATCAAAATCTTCCGGAAACCAGCCATATGCGAGTAAATTAGCGGGCGATGCTCTAATAGCAATATAGCATGGTGAGAATAAGGCATCGAGCTAGTAAAAATCCAGCTTGCGCTCCAAACCAAACAAAACATACAGCGCCTTGACCAGGTTCCTCAGCAGTTGATTCAAATTTCCACCCAAAGCTGCAACCACTAGCTCCGTACATCCAGATCCAAAGCTGCAGACACTGAGCATTCACCAATCCGGCACAAACTAAATACAAATCGAACTAAAAGCCACTACTTACCGGCCATTGCCACAGGCGAACGAAACGGAATCAAAACTAAGATGAGATCTCGCAATGCGGCCCAGCCCAGACTCACCTTCGAACCCGGCGCCCGGATCCGGCCCCTCCGCCCCCCTGCCCCGCCGGGCAAACGGCGGCAGCCAGAACACCGCCGACAGCAGCACGGCCACGCCAAGCACGAGCGCCGCCACGCATTGCAGCCGCACCACACCGCGCGAACCGCCGCCGCCGCAGCAGCAGCGGCTACCGCCCCTTCCTCCTCCGCCTCCACCGCCGTCCGGCGGCTGCTGCTCCTCGCCAGCCTCCTTCCCCATGCGGCGCGATCTCACGCATCGCGGCCGGCAACCGCCGCCGCCGAGGAGAGGAGGAGACCCGCCATTGCCGCCGCGGAGAGCACCAGCTGCTGGGTTGGTGGCGCTAGGGTTAGGGCCGTGGGTTGGGTTCGCTGGGGCGTCGTTGCTTAAGGAGGAGGGGAGGAGATGGAGGTGGGCGAGGAAGGTGAGAGAAAGTGAGAGTTAAACCGCACCGAGGTGAAAGAGAAGAGAGGAAGGTAGCAGCAGCAGCTCAGCGAGGAGGGAGTAGCAGCGACAGACAGACACACTAAGTGGCTAAAGCTCACTTAGCTCGGTTTATTAAAGTCGTTAATTTGTTGGTGGTGGATTTTTTAAAACTGTCATTTATGGTTTGTAATTTAAAATTTTGAATTTTGTCTGTCTGTGAAAGGTGGTATGTAAAGAGAAATAGTCACATGTGATTTTGATTGGCACAGCTGAGCTCAGCATATTTTTTACTATAATTTTTTTGTTGATCTATCTTAAAAAATATATAACTAATCAGTATAGTATCAGTTGTGAAGCATATTATAAGCGAAAAATTACGCAGTCCTGCTTTTGTTTGCCTTAATGCGGACTATTTTCTTGATTTTGGTCTTTTCTGATCTGTGATAAGTGGTTCCATTTTATTTTGGGTTTTTGTTGCGATGGGTTGAAGATTTTGAATTCGGGAGGGGGCAAAGTCCACATGGGATTTTCTACGCTCAGTGGATTTGTGCTTCGATGCTTGTGAGGGTGAATGTTAGGCTACATGTGGACAACAGTGTGTATACGTCATTGATCATAGTATGAGTATGTATATATAACATATAGTAATTTGTAATACTAGAAACTATGTCTTGATGTAGATTTTAAGCTTATGATTTATGATACTTAACTAGAATTTCGTCTTCTATACTGATTTCTAATAATACAAGTCAAAAGAGACTTCTCGTTAAAAATTAGAATTTCACTCGTTAAACTTTCTACATAAAACAAAATTATCTATGAAAAAGCGGTGTAAGTAAAGCTCTGCTTACTTAGACATTCCAGTTTAATCGGACCACCGATAGAAAAATTTATGTTGACATAAACAGATAAGAAATACGATTTAAATTCTATAAATGAATTATATATTTTTTACTCTACCGGCGAGTGACGCCACTTTCTAGAAGCCGTGCTTATCCATCGACCGGAATGTTGGATGGCGAGGGTGCCACAGGAGATCCCGTTGGGTGCCGATGGATGGGTGAGCGACCTCTGGCATCGGAGAGACCCGTGACGTGGGCCCGGGCCTCTCGGCCTTTCCCGTGCTCGTGCCCTCTCTCTCTCGCGGAAAGCGACGCCCTCACAAACAAATTAAGCTCCCGCACCCAGTCCTCTACTCCCGCAATCCATCATCGTATAGGTTAATCCCTCGGGCCCACTGTCATGGGGACAATTTGTGGGTAGGTCCATAGCACCGGGTGTACGCATGGATTTCTACGTTTGTCGAGCTGGTCCACGTGCTTTCGCGTAAATTACGAAGCGTTGCCACCGTACCCGTCACCGGAATAGTGGCTCGCTCACTGGCTCGTGGACCCGGCGCACACGGACGAAGCCTCCGCCGCTGGCCGTCTGGGTCCACGAGGACCCGGTCACCCGGCGCAGGGAGAGGCTCGCTCGCGGGGAAGTGTTGTTGGGTGGTCAGTTGCACGAACGCCGATGTGATCGGCGGGCGCGCCAACAGCGACCGCCGCGGCCATGAAACGGAAACGTCACGGCGAGCAGAGCAGCGCGAGCACTGAAAAATAAAAACTTGACGCCGCCACCTGCCGGTGACGCGTGGCGACGGAGGGATCATCAGGTTCGTTGGGAACTCGCTGTCGGCGATTGAGGAGGGGAGACGCCACTTGGACTCCATCGCGTCCGCCGTTACAAGGACCATGCAACTAACAGCCGCCGCCGCCGCCACCGCCGAGCTCGTCTCCTTACGCTTTGCAGCTCTGCCTTTGCATCTGGAAGCTTGTTGCTGTGACGTTTATGATTGATTAAGGTTGGATGTACACTGTACTGTGATGATCTATGCTTACTTTCGTTTCATTCATTGCACTGTCGGCTCCTATTTGCTGAGTTAATTGCCAGTCATTTTCAGCTCATAGTAGTTTATACTGCAACTGCCTTTTATTGAGACTCGGTTAACATTTCTATCCATTTGGAGTTTCTGCTTTTATGTTTTTCATGTGGCTGAAATCCTAAATCCAACATGCTTTTCTCTGAACCTGGGTAAATTTACTTCGCTTTCCAGAACAATTTATCTTACACCGGCCATTTGCCCATTTCCCTTGTCTGCTCACCAGAAAGACAAGCTTGAATTGTTGAAATTGTGCTGGCTTGAAAAACGAGCATGTAGGACAAATCAGTATCTATCAAAACGCTGTTTACCTACCATTAATCCCACGTCCTACGTCTTAATTGTCTACAATATGGAGGTAGGATAAAAAATAGAGGATGAATTCAAAACCTCACAAAACTAGATTAAATTAATGAATACTATTCAAAACTTCAAAAAACTAGATTAAATTAATGTAAACATAGTATTGTACTGTTGTGCAATCTAAATTCATATACGAATAAAAAAGATGCAAAGCAAAAAAAGATAGAAATACAATAAAGATACCTCGTTAATGGAAAGCGCATCTCCAAAACATATAAATATGATTATAGGGAATAGCAATATGTCATTTGAAATAGTAAATTATAAATGATGATGAACATTTAAAATAGCTATGAGATATCTTATACAATCTAAACACGTAGTCAAATAAATTTTATATGCAATTCCGGCTTTCTTAGTGTAAGTATGTATTTTACTAGACACACTTGACCGTTGATTCTTAAAGTCATTATACTTACCCTTTTTGTAATGTTGTGAAAACTATTTGAATCACTGACATATTTATTGAAAGCATCTATAATCGTCTTCGAATGAGAAAACTCAACTTTTATAAATACATTATTCCTAAATATGTTGGCTTTGTGATGGTTTCTTGAAAAGAAAACAATAGAAATAAAAAGCGAAATCATTTTCTACACTATATTCCAATCAATCAAACTTATTAAACTATGATTCTTAAAAGGATTTTCACACTTGATAACCATCCAATGTCTTGAAAAGGTATGTCCAATTGCTCAAGTTAGATCATTTAATAAATATGCCATCTTCACTTGATCTCTAATTTTTTAGTATAATCTTTGTATTGGTATGCGATGACCAGATTGACAATAATTTCATTATGATTTAATTCTAATCGAAGTCTCTTTAGTTGAGTTGTGCTATCGTCGGTTGAGAGAGTACTACTTAAATTGCTTATAAAGTAGTTATGTAAAGTTCGTTTCTCCATTATTATAAATCTACAAACAAATTGTACAATATGTCACTACATGATACAACTAGATGCTACAGATTTTAGTGTATAATTGTCTATGCAAATATACAAGTATACAACATCAACAGGATAACAAGAATAATTAGGTAAACAGTAGCAATCTTCTAGTTATATTATTCTAACTATATATACAGTATGTCTTTAGAGCCTCGGTCGGTCCTCACTTGGACCGATGGTCGGTCGGTCCGTTGGTTGCCCACTCGCACGCACCCTCGATCGGGTCGTCTCGGTCGGTCGGTCTCCGCCTTCACAGCTCCGCTCCCGCCCCTCCTTAGTCCTCGGTGACTGGTGCATCACCTCCGTCTATGAGAGACCAAGACGCGCGAGGCTCTGACTCCTCACTCCTCCGTCCTTGTCTCCTCCATCTCCGCCCTGAACCTCCACGCGACGGCCTCGCCGGTCACCAGCTACCGGCGCGATCGCTCATCAGGCTCACCAGTCACCAGCTGTCTGTTGAACACTGATTTATTTCCAGATTCTTAACCTGCTAACCGGAAAAAGGGCCAAGCGTAACTCATTGTAACGCCCCCGTTTCCAGGGGCGCGTACGGACACGGCATTCCGCAACTATTCACGCATGAACAGTTATGGAGTGTCGCGCAAGAGTATACCATTGCATGCTTACAACAAAAGTCCAGCATATACTTTACATATGGATTAACATCCATTTTCGACAGCGGGGTGTGCAAGCCCAAAGTATACTTACATCACAGAAACTCCAGAATCCGCTCGAGCGCGGCCAAGACCTAAAGCCACGGGTCCTCGTCGAAGAAGCGATCCTCAGGGGCATCCTTGACGGGGAAACCTTCATCTTTGTTTTGATCCTCTAAAGAGTGGATTAAGCAAGCCGTGAGCCAAACAATCGGCTCAGCAAGTCCCAAAGGGACCCTAATTTATTACATGCACGGAACAACAAAGGAAGGGAGTATACTTGGTTTATTACATTTGGTGGATGCGGTTTTATTTGCAAACATTTTAATAAAATGGACCCAAAACTACTCCTTAAGATCTCAGGGGTTTTTCATGACGAGTTCATTAACCAACTAATCAAGTTAAAACATGTACAAAACTACTTAAACTTCACGGCTGGAATCACCCAAGTGACACAGCTCCATTAACCGGGAGCACTGCGTATTCGAATACCATTTATTTGACTCTGCAGAGTTTGCTCAGCTTTACCCACACGATCCCTTAACTCCCGCGACAGAGTTAAGAAAGCCAGGTCGTTTCACTGCTCAACTCTTTATATAGGCTCTACCCGGTAGAATTCACTCAGGTCTGGCTCACACACACACACAAGAGAAGACAAATGTCCGTTTCGAGTGAACTCTACCGTTGTTAGGCACCCGCAGCGCGGCTTACCTAACCTCACTGCTTAACCTCCTCCTCCGCCACACCTGTAGAGTTTCAATCGAGTTGAGCAGCTACTAGACCAGTGTTGACAAGTCAACTCCTGTGGTTGAGTGATCACTGTGACATTTGCTCGGCGTAAGGGTTTCAGTCCTTATATTTTCACATCGTCCGCAACCTCACTAGGCCCGCGACCCAACCTAGGGTAAGCGGTGGGCAAAAACCGTCTCGTGGCGCACCACAACCCCACTTACCCTAACTTCGATCCTAGGGTAAGAGATGGGCGAAAACCGTCTCGCGGCGCACCACAACCCCCTTACCCTAACTTCGATCCTAGGGTAAGAGATGGGCGAAAATCGTCTCGCGGCGCACCACAACCCCCTTACCCTACCTTGTGCACGACGGCACTCTCCGCTCTAGGGCACGGTGTCCCATACCACCCTACCCTAGAGTCGGGTTTTACAATTTCTATTGGCCCACAGCCACAACCTTATTAGTGTAACACTTTGCATGATAATAATAACCTACAGTTATCTAGATTAACAGGTAATTATTTCTAGAGTTACAAAGGCATGGCAACAACTTAACAGGGCATTTATCAGTGGTAGGATTAACTACATATCATGTCATTCCAAACATTTTATTTTATTTTTGAACTAACATTTCAGAATTAGCTTAATGCAAATAGCATAATAACATAATTAAATAACATGGGTTGCAACATGATCAAAGGATTTGGGACTTACCGTCAATCCGGACTATTTCAGCTAGCTCGAACGAAGAACCTTCTGGCTCCTGAGATTGCACCTGGGCTTCCAGAATCTCCGTCACTAGCGCAAACAAATGAAATAATTAAATCCAGCTTGCAACTAATCAAGCGAGCAAAAATTAAACTAATTAAAAAGGAATAAAATGCATAAATCCTTCAAATAGAATTTTAGGAATTTATTTGGGATGACTCTGTAGAAATGGAGGCCAACAATGGGTCCAGAATATTATTTGGAGCAAAGTGGTGAAATTTGGAAATTTTTGGGATTTTCTGTGATTTTCTAGGATTTATTTGGATTTTTCTGGATTTTGGAAATTGATAAATCATCTGGAAAATGGGGTGAACAGTGCGGCCCAGCCGCTTCGCTACAGTGCGGCCCGGCCCACGATTCAAGCGCCTTGAGCGGAGCGAGCGAGCGCGAGGCGGCCGTGGGCTCGGCCGGCGCGCGCGCGCCTTCCGGTCGATGGCGCCGCGTGGGCGGCGCGAGCGGCGAGGATGCGGGCGTCGCCGAAGGCTCAGATGGAGCGGGTGGAGATCGGACGGCGCGGCGAGGACGCGCGAAGCAGTGCAGCGATCGGCGACGAGGTTAGAAGGTGGAGATGGGATCGATCGGCGGAGGAGAGACCACGTCGGTCGTCGTCTACCTCCAGCCGAGCGGGGCGACAGAGAGACGGGGGTGGCGGAGCTGCGGTGCTCCAGCGACGGCGATGGCCCCAATGGCGGGAGGCTCCATCGGCCAGAAGCTTGACTTGGGAGCCCATTTTAGGGCCTTGGAGGTGAGAGACCAAAGGGGCGGCATGAGGAGAAGGGGTGGTTCGGTCATTTGGCGGAGGAAGGGGTTGCCGCGGCGAGAGAGTCCAAGCAGCGCGGCTACGGTGAGGGGTCTAGGGGCTCACATTGGCTGTGGCGGTAGGAGCTGGGAGGCGGCGAGGTGAGCTGGCCACGGGAGGGGTGCGACGGCCAGGGAGGAGCTTCGGGGCGGGAGTTCCACGGGCGAGCACCTGTCCAAGCAAGGTTACCAGCGTGATCATCACACCGAGGAGGAGCTTAGGGCGAATGCAATTGAGGGATGAGGGAGGGGAGCGGAAGATCCGCTTTACGGGGTCGCCGGCGTAGGGGAAGACCACGGCGGAGCTACGGGCGATGCGGCTCCGATTGGCGGCTCGGGGCGACTCTCTGGAGTGGTGGGAAGGGAATGGAGGAGGTGGAGGCGTCCAGGAAAAGGAGAAGCGTGCGGGAGGGGTGAGTGGGTTTTATACCCCGAGCGGAGGGAGGCGAAACCTTCGGGGAGAAGGAACGGGCGGGGCTCCGGGGTCAGCGAGGCGGTAGGCGTCTCCTCCGCGGGATGGAGCAATGACCGGTGACGCCACTCTGCAGAGGAGTAATGGCGATGGACGGAGAGGAGGCAGTGAGCCAGACGGCGAGCTCGAGCTTCCCGCGCGGCGGAGGGCCGGCGGAGGCTAGCAGTGGGTCGGGCGACGCGGCGACATGCGCGCAGGCGTTGTCGGCTTTGGACCGCACGGTCGGGATGGCGCGCGCGAGGAAGGATCCGAGGCGGCGCTGTCATGCGGCGCAGCGCACGCGCGCGAGGAGAGAGGCGAGAGGAAGCGGCGCCAATGGCGAGGGGAGCGGGGAGGCGCGCGAGGAGGAGGCGGGAAGGAGCGGGCGCGGAGGAGAGGAGGCGCCGGCCGAAAAGGAAAGCGAAGCGGGAAAACTTTCCCAAAAAGGAAAGTTTTCGAAAATCACTCAAAAATCCAGCAAAAAGCACAGAAATTTTTGGTTTGAAATTTTGGGGTTTTTCACTCATTATTCATTACAACCCGTTCACCATGCTCTAGTTTTCATTTCATCTATCCACATGTCCTCTGTACAAAATTTCCAACTAAAACTCTGTGATTAGGCTACTGCACAAGATTGATCACAAGAGACGATGATGCACGAGTTCTCTATATAGTTCCAGTACAATAGGTTAGATGGGAAAAAATGTTGGTGAATCAAAATTTCTCCAATCTTCAGAAAAAATCGGCATCTCAAAATTTAGCAAGCTTGTTTCTCCAAATAAATAAATAAAGTAAATTTAGCTGCAAAAAAAAAAAAAGACAGAAGAAAAAGAAAAGAGAGGCAGAAAAAAGAGAAAGAAAAAGAAACGGGCCTGGGCCTGGTCACCAAACGCAGGGCCACCGAAGACCATCGGAGTAAAACCCCATAAGTCAAACGCGCCGTCTCCTCCTCCGTCGCAGTTGTCTTCCAGCTCTCCGACTGCGATACTAGGGCTTTGCTTTCCGCTCCCCCTCCTCCTCTTCTAGGTTTTACTCGCGCGCTACCCGCCCCACCATGACGGCCGCCGAGACTCAGGAGGAGGAGCTGCTCCGCGCCCACCTCGAGGAGCAAAAGATCGAGGTGAGATCATCCATTCCACCCCCTTTTCTACCCCCACGATTTGGTGTCTTATCAACTGAAAGTTGTCATCTTTTATGCTTGTTGGGCCCTTAGATCGGTATATTTGTTAAGATCGTGTTGTTAAACCGCCAGATCTCGTTTGTCACTAAGGTTGCACACTTATAGCCTTGTAGGTGCGAGCTTTTGGTTGGAGAACCGAGAGCGTGGTATTTAGACTATGCATGTCTGGATCTTGTTGACATCTGCGGCTAGGAGTTCATTTCCCTGCGTGAAGATTGCTAATGATATCCCTTACTTGTCCTTGCTGTGTTGCTACAGAGCTGTGGCTTGTTAGTTGTTGTATATAGTTCGTGATTAACTAACGGAGAGATCAGTACTGTTGCAAATTTGGAAATGGTACTGATTGTCATAAGGATGCAAGTTTGGAATGAATTTTGAGTGTGCTGAAGCTACTTTCGAGGCACTAAAATTGTTATTGACATCTGGTGATTGCTACAGCTGAAACTCGCCTCACTTTTTAATAAGCTTCGGAAGTTTATTAGGAACCTTAGCATGTTGTGTGTATGCTTATGCACTGTACGGCATATTTCTGGTTGCAAATATAAATATATATGTTAGCAAGTCTTTCTATTGTAAACACACAGACAGCACTTCCTTGTTTCATGGCTGCACAAACTCGTCTCTTTTGCTTTTGGAGAATCATTTCCTTTTATGCTTTTGCTGCTAGTACTTAGTACTTACTCTCATGTTCAAGCTGGAAAGATCATACCCTAACTAGAATGCTCACCATTTTTGTTTTGATAAATCTGCATGTGGCTAAGTCTGTTGTAGGTCACACACCCAGTTTTTGAGGGGCTATTGTTTGTTGCTCATGACGGTCAAATAACATGATCTTTTTTATTGCATACTCTCAGGGAGATGAGCCTATCCTTGAGGATGATGATGATGAAGAAGACGATGACGAGGATGAGGATGAAAAATATGATGATGGTGCTGAGGGTATGTTGAAATTCTGTAGTTCTTCCTATTTAGTTCAGGTGGCTGCTCTAGTTACAAATATAGGCCTACATCTCATTTTAATACTTGATCTAAAACGAGTTTTAAATATCTCAAGTTATCGCCTATTCTAAGTTTCTAAAACGAAGCATCGCTTATTCATCTGTTTAAGCAATGTATTCTCTTGCTTTAATGAGTTTAAGTTAGCCATTTCATGGTTAAGCAATTTTGTTAAGATCTGTTCCTCGATTGATGCTGTAACTCTGTATATTTTGATTATTTTCCTATTTTGGATCTTTTGACCTATTATAAGGGGGTGTTGGCATTGCTTTAGCTCCCGGATTCTTGTTTGGAGCTGCCGGAGCAATGCCAAACGGTCTGGCTCCGGAAAAAGGTCGAATCCAGAGTACCACGAATCTGGAGCAGCGCTAGTTCAATTTCCTGGAGCGGGCGGAAGGTCGCTTCCTGCATGGAGCTGTCCCTCGATTACGAAACTACCCCCTAGAGTTGAGGGGTAATTACCCGCGTTCTGCCAGTGCCACCGACCAAAACCCCACAATGAGCTCCCTCCCCCTCGGTTCCCCTCTCCCATTTGACACTTATCTTCCCACTCCCTCCCCTCCTGTCCAAACCATAGAGGTGGCAGCGCATGGAAGACCCGGCGAGGATGGAGGGCGTGTCCAGCAATTGAAGCCCAAACCACGCCACACGGCCCTCTTCGTCCCCCTCATTTCTCTCCATGGCCACGGTGGCGCGGCGCATGTGTGCTTTGATGGGTGAAATAGGCGTGGTGGCCTCCACCGGATATGTGGGTCTCCGGTCTCCCTTGCCTCCGGTGTCGGCGGGGTCGCAGTGGGCGGCGGAGTGCCTTATCTCCGGGTAGGAGCTCGACCCCTGCAATGCCGCCAGTGGAGAAGGGTGCGGGGCGGTGGCCAGGGACATGGAGCTCAGCTCCGGAGGCCGCGGTGTCTGTAGGTGTTTCGCGATGATGCCCTTGAGCTCCAGATCTGGGAGCTGCTGCAATAGGCCTAGATGATGTGTGTTGAACCAGATGCTGTTCTTAAATTTGTGCAGATTGGATCATTTTTTATGTTCTTTTGGTCAATCTGTTCAGTGCCGAGGCCTTCAATCCATTTTCTGGTTTCAATCGCAAATGAGATGCTTTGATGTGCGGGATTGATAAAGAGTATAATCTGTGCTTTGATGCTCAGGATGTCTTTAACTTTTCCCCATTTTTGTTGTTGTTCTGTTCCTGTATTCTCTGTCCTTGAGTCATGATCATGGCTAATATGGTCAGTGTTAGTGTTAGAAAGGAATAAGAACATTTAGGAATGGTATCTGAAAAAGCTGGAGCTATTTGAAGATGCGTTCTGATTTTGCTGTCTGCAAATGCTATCTGAAGGCACTCATCGGACATGTAGTGTTGTGTTCTGAACTTCTGATTTTGCTTTGATCTGTAACAATGTTTCGATACACTGCTGTGTGAAAATGTCTATTGGCAACTGATGCTTTTAGTAGTATATGTTTTTGATAAGAGATTGTTGTCTGAAAATAGTGTGTTGCCTTCTGCTTTTGATATGATTTGTATGTCAAGTAATATGTGAAAATGTGAAGTATTGACAGATATGTTGTCTGAAAATAGAGCCCCCTTTGCAGTGTGTTGCCTTCTACTTTTGATATGAATGTGAATGTCAAATGTTCAGTTAGATGCCATAAGCTTCTGAAAATGTGAATGTCAAATGTTCAGTGAAAATATGAAAAATAAAAACTCACATCATGGCCAAAAAAACAAAATACAATAGAACTCAAACAATAAGCTAAGTAATATGTAAAAAAAAAGTGACAAAACCCAACCATGCATTGAATCTGTGAGCTGGATCTGAAAATCAAGAGTTGGAGCCATGCAAAACACACCCTAACTTGAAAGAACGTAATCCGCCTATCGATTTCCTTTTCCAAATATTATGTTCTTTCCATACCAATGCTATGCCTTTGTGGTTTGTATTCTTGCTCTATTGGAACTGTGTCATGCTCACTTATGCCTGAACTGTTCTGCACTTCTGCTTGATCTACATAGTTTATAGTTTTCTGAAGTAGTGCTTGCCATGCATTGAATGCCTTCACTTCTGTACTGAGGCAGCTTCTTGTATCAACTTCTATCTTTATAACTAGATAAGTCAACACTTGGTTATAGTGAGATAGGATGAATGCCTGAATGTTAGGTCTCAGTTTTTGCAAGGATAGTCTTGGTGGAAGTCGCTAGATGAATCATTTTAATGCATTTAATACGACCACTGATACTGGGAGGTTTCCATTATATTAGGAGTTAAGTATCTGTGCCTTAACCTGTCAGGCAAAACTAAGATGGATATCAAGTTCAGTATTCAAATGTTCGATTATAGATCCCAAGAACAGTTTATCACTAAGTCACAATTTTTGTTCCAGTCTTTCTTGAAAACAATGAAGTATTTTAAAAATATTGCACTTGCTATTGCTAACGAGTACAAATAATAATCAGCTATGTAGAGTTTTAGACTTCCGGCCTTGTGCAAAATTTTCACAGTTGTGAAAATCTGATAACTCTCCCGTGTGCTTTCCAGGAGGTGATGCTAGTGGAAGATCTAAGCAGAGTAGGAGTGAGAAAAAGAGCAGGAAAGCCATGCAGAAACTTGGCATGAAGACCATCACTGGTGTGAGCCGCGTAACTATCAAAAAGAGCAAGAACGTGAGCTTTTTAACCACTGCTATGGCATTCTTCCTTGTAGCATTAATCTATGTTAGCATTGCAATTGCTTAAACTTTTCCCCACATTTCCAGATGCTGTTTGTCATCTCCAAACCAGACGTCTTCAAGAGCCCAAATTCAGACACCTACGTCATTTTTGGGGAGGCTAAGATCGAGGATCTGAGCTCTCAGCTGCAGACACAAGCTGCGGAGCAGTTCAAGGCACCAGACCTGAGCAACGTTATCTCGAAGGGCGAGCCATCTGCGGCAGCCCAGGACGAGGAGGAGGAGGTTGATGAGAATGGCGTTGAGCAGAAGGACATCGAGCTCGTGATGACACAGGCCTCCGTGTCGAGACCCAGGGCGGTGAAGGCACTGAAGGCTGCCGACGGTGATATAGTCACTGCCATCATGGAGTTGACTAACTAGGCACTGGAAGGTGGTACTTGTGACTTAATACGTGGATAGAAGTCTTCGGTCGCGTCGTCTTGAATGTTAGAGATGCAAAACTGGATGTTCTCTTGATGTTTCGTTTCCAAGTATGGGGCATGTAAGGTTTCCTATGCGTTTTGACGTTTGGGGCTCAGCAAACCGTGCGCTCTCACGGGAATCTGGTGATCGATGAATCGACCGCTTGATGTTAAAGTATCTTTGTCTTGAATTGCTGGACTTGCTTGGAGCGCTGGAACGCATGGCCGTAACTCCCTTTTTTGTATGAGCATGGTGTTTTTCCACTTGCAAAAACAGCACATTTGATTGGTGAATAGCTGCGTACCCTGGTACCCATGGTGGCTGAGCCCCGTTTAGTTCATTTAAAATTCCCGAGCTTTGCGGTGGTACGCAACTAACGAATCACCGTTGTGGGCCTGTTTTTTTTAGCTGCGGCTTATGACTTTTGGCTGAAATTTTTGAATTTTGGCTGTTTACGGTACAGATTACAGAGAGATCGATACTCACTTACGATTTTAGCTGGTACAGATTTTGGGCTTTTAACGTGTACTACGTTTAACTTGTAGACCCTGTCTTGAGAAAATACTCCGTTTAAAAGTTAGATACTGTAGCGGCTGCGAAAAGCCGGTCGGCTTGTTGCCTGCCGAACAGGCCTATAATACATGCACTGAGGGCCTGATCTTATTGGTTGAGGATCTATTCATGTAGAGCCCTGGTTCGGTCCATGTAGAGGTGTTGGAGGTGTTAACACCTCCACTGCATCTAGCCGTTAATTAACAAGGGGTATAATTGTACAATTGCTTTGATAGCTTCACGTTTATTGGACGATTAGTGATTCATGAAAAATCAGCCAATCAAGAACCAAAGGAAGTGTTCCCCAAACTCTGATGCTTCGTGTGTTTCAAATCTCATCGTCAAGATGTGTAGTTGCCGCAAGTAGATTTTGGCTTGGAAAACTCCCGGATTCCGCGATCGCAGATCGACGCGTCCTCTCGTGGCGCGCCGCCGCCTCTGTCGAGGGTCTTGAGGCTTCCGCCTGCGCGCAGTTCTCTGCTACCTTCCGAACGGTGCCTGAGGCACGACTTCGCAGTATGGATCACAAGGATGAGTCGCAGAAGCCCGCGCTCTATTCTGCGTTTCCTCCCGCCTGAAAGTGGAGACTTTGTGTGAAGCACAAACACAGACGCACGCAGAATAGCACGCACGCACGCATGCTAGTCGATAAGCTACCGCGAGGTGTTCATTGTAGCATGAGTTCTCGGCAAAATTACTTATTTGCCCATTTCGCTAGCATCATCTCTGCACACCACTCATAAGCACCGGAGGTGTCAAGGCCATGACAACCATTGGATGGGCTACATTGAACGGCAAAGAACAACTGAATGTACTAAACCATTTCTCATTCATATTAGTTACAACTAATATTTTTTGGCCGCGGTTGGTAATTTTTAGTTGAAAATAAATACCAATAACTAAAGAAGTGGTTTTTATAAGGGCCAATGACAGAAAGAAGTGGTTTTTAGAAGGGCCGATGACTGAAAGAAGTGGTTTTTAGAAGGACAACGTGAGCTTTAGAAAAAGTGAGAAAAACATATGTACACAAACAGAAACAAGAGGAACAGATATATGATGCATTTGTGATGTTCTGTCCTATCTTTAGAGCAACCTAACGTTCATAAAAGCTTTTGATTTTTTTAGAAACAGAAGTCCCCTTTCTCTACTGTCAACAGGCTACTAACTCCTACCGATTATTCCAAATCTCCTATCAGTGACACAAGCGGCAAAGGCACGCGACGCCACGCATCACACGGCGCTGCACCAAGAGGACGCCGCCGACGACTTCCCGCCTAATTTGCTCTTTCGGTAGCTCGCTGGTGAGGTATGTATGGCCGGCCGCCTTCTCCTCATTCTTCTCTTCCTTGTCGAGCACTTGTCGTTTGATTGGGTGAGGTGGGTGGTTGCTTGTCTGCCTCACTGTGTTCGACCGCAAAGTGTTCGACGCAATGCCTCAGAGAAGTAGTAGCCGCAGCTTCCTGCTCCTATTAGACTATTAGTTTTATGCTCCTCAGGTTTTAAGGATTTGAGCAATAGTTTCTTGTTGTTTTATGCTCCTCAGAGAAGTAGAAGCAATAGTTTCTTGTTGTTTTATGCTCCTCAGGTTTTAAGGATTTGAGCCTTAGAGCTCGTGTATCTGTTGGCTGTGTATATCCCTCGTGGATATAGAGGCCGGATTTTATATCCTTTTTCTAAAAAAATTAGACTATTAGTGCTCACTGCTCAGCATTAGTAAAATTTCGGATCTATTGCACGGTTGATGCACATTTGATAGTGTAGGATACAAAGACTAGAGGGTAAAAACGATCTACATGGTGATTCAGGGATATGTTGCACAAGACTTGTAAGGCACTGAAGTTGCAGTGAGACATATAGTAAATAAACTCTAGAAGTTCAGTGGAGTTTTCCGCTCTTCATTCACACGCCTTCTTTCATGCAGTCTGTTCTGGTTTCAATGCATGTGGTGGTCTTTTTTTGTCTGACTACTGACAGACTTATGAATCCTGTTTAAGGTACCTGAAACTTCAATGATTAAAAAGCCCTCCCATGATAGTCCGTTCAACTTTGCTGATTCTCCTCTGTTCAGTATATCTCTGGAGGAGTCAAGGGTCAAACATCAAAGGACAAAGGCTTTGTTGATCTGGAGATGCATTTTTCTAGAGATCAGCTGATGGGGTCAGCATTCGTTGCATTTGGCATCGTATTGTTTCTGGGCTTCTTCTATGCCGCCGTTTTGTCCAAGCTGCTTCCACCATATGAAAACCGGCTTCTTTCTGCCATCCAAAATGATAGGTAAGGAATCTCGAGCCAGGGCAGATGATCATCGAATTTCTTCTTTTTTCTCTGCAACTGATATTTGATCATGTACTGTCTACATAGGTACCACTAACTATTTAGTAGAATTTGTAAATATGACACCTGGCACTAAGTTGTTGTAAACTTAGGTGAACCAAATTAGTAGTTAATATCATTTACTTTGATCGATCATGGATGTTCATGTGATTGCATATATAGTGTAATTGATTTACGGATTCGCCTAATTGATTTGTCGCTTACCAGGTATTACTGCCTGCTCGTGCCCTTGACACTTCCTGTGATAATTGTGGCTGTCTATATGCACTGGCTAAGCATGAAGATGTTCAAGCACGCGTGAAGCTAGGAAGAGCACCCCATCAGTTTCGTGGTAGAATCCTGTACTTTGGTTCTCTATCTGTACCGAGACACTTTTTTTTTTGAAGAAAACCTAGCAATTGTTCTTATTTACGACGAATCGGTTTTTATCGTGGGAATAAAAAAATCGGTTTTTATCGTGGGAATAAGAAACCGGTATTGCTTTGAGGCACGTTCGATCCATGCAAATTAATCGGACGTCTTCACTCCAGTCCTAAGTTCCAACGGACCCACTCTCTCTGTCTCTGTCTCTCTTCGGTCTTCTCCATATCACACACAGGCTATACCTCCAAATCCAATCCAAGACTGCTGCTCCCAACCCAAGTCCTATATCGCCCACCGCCTGTAGCAAGATCAATCGTCTGTGTCTCTGGCTATATTGCTTGTTGCCGTAGTGTCTTCACCATTGGTGGTATCGTATCTCTCTACAAATCCAACCCTCTCTCTATCTCCCTATCCCTTCTAGCTATCTCTGGCTTGGTGAGTATGATTTCAGTTGCTCACCACTATCGCATACATTAGTTCTCCTGGTACGCTTTTGTTGTAAATATTTCTTAAATTTATTGCACACACTTTTCTCATTGTTGTAGAAAGTATTTTGGTTTGTTGTGATGTTCCTTTATCAAATCTTGTAGCAATAGATACGTTTGTTGCACTAGCGTAATTGATTTGTTGCACCATGTTATTTGATTTGTTATAGAAAGTGATTTTGTTTGTTGCAATGCTTCTTTCTCAACATCGTGTTTCCTGTTTTTGCTGCTGCAACAGGGTTGTTGTATTGCTATGTTGGTTGTCGTGATTGTCTTTTTGCAATTGAAAGGGCATTTTGTTGCAAGCTCATGAATAATTGTTGTGTTTTCATGTTTTTTGTTGTAACAAATTGAGTTTGAGCAGGCTCTCGATTACAAGGATTTGATCCAATAACTGAAGGGCAAGCTCTTTGCAAAGTGAAGATTGGGTTAAGTTTGGAGGAAGGAAGAGTAGACTCACGAGGACGACCGCGGGGTGGGGCGGGGACGTGGTTTTGCAGTTGCGTCGCAAGATCCAATGTTTGTTCTGGGCTCGTCGGAAAGATCTAACAACACAATAGCGTACGGCGCTATCACTTGAATCGAACGTCCTAGTGCTAGTCGCTCATAAGAAAAAAGAATGTGTGTGTGTATATATATATATATATATATATATATATATATATATATATATATATATATATATATATATATATATATATATATATATATATATATATATATATATATATATATATATATATATATAGGAAAATTACGTAATGCACCATGGTGCCTAGGCACCAACATCCGATACACGTGTATGATTGATAATTTTTTGAGTTTGGGTATGAAAATATTTTATACCCTTGATATATTTATGGTAAGTTAGTTTTGAACTCAGTTCAAACTAGTTTGAACTACTTTTGAGTTCAATGCAACTACAGATGAGTATATACCATAAAAATAGTTCAAACTAATTAAACTGAAGTTGAATTTAAATTTTTTGAGTTTGATATCTCAAATATACTTTTTATGGGTATATGAAGATACCCACATCAAGCGTTAGAATCTCAAGCAAATCAACGGGTATTGATATTGGTGCCTAGGCACCATGGTGCATGAAACACTAGTCCTATATATATATATATATATATATATATATATATATATATATATATATATATATATATATATATATATATATATATATATATATATATATATATATATATATAGGACAGTGTTTCATGCACCATGGTGCCTAGGCACCAATATCAATACCCGTTGATTTGCTTCGAGATTCGCAACGTTTGATGTGGGTATCTTCATATACCCATAAAAAAGTATATTTGAGATGTCAAACTCCGAAAAAATTTAAATTCAACTTCAGTTTAATTAGCTTGAACTATTTTTATGGTATATACTCACTGTAGTTGCATTGAACTCAAAAATAGTTCAAACTAATTTGAACTGAGTTCAAAACTTACTTACCATAAATATATCAAGGGTATAAAACATTTTCATACCCAAACTCAAAAAAATTATCAATCATACACGTGTATCGGATGTTGGTGCCTAGACACCATGGTGCCTTATGTAATTTTCCTCTATATATATATATGTATATATATATATATATGTATATATATATATATATATATATATATATATATATATATATATATATATATATATATATATATATATATATATATATATATATATATATATATATATATATATATATATATATATATATATATATATATATATATATATATATATATATATATATATATATATATATATATATATATATATATATATATATATATATATATAATTTTTCAACGTAACAATGCAAAAGATCTCCCGTGTGGCCGTATCAGCCAGGGAACCTAAACATAGAAATATGTTGGCATTGTCACGCTATATTTACCCAGGAGATGTTGGGGACTTTGGAGATCGGGATGGAGAGCAACTCTTGATGAGTAAAGGCAGTCTCAATGGAAGAAACTGACACGATTTTTATAGCACAAGAAATCATCTATAGAAACTATCTTCCACAGTGGAGGTGTCTTCGAGTAATAATTATTTTCTCTTTCTCTCTTCCAACTCTATATTCTTCCTCCAATGAGAGTGTGCCACGAGCCCCTAGAAACTGGTGGTTTCTTCCCAATGACGATTTCATAGTTTCTTGGTGCATTGGGTGGAGTGAAGACCTGATTTCTTCACGAGGAAACCGTTTCTAGGATTTGTGCCCCTAAGTAAATACTCCCTTTGATCCCGTCCAACAAACCTCCTCATTATCCGGGCTCCTCGACATGTGCGTCTGCACCCGATTCTGCAGCCGCACTCCAAGTAATTAGCCAATACATGCGCACAGATCAAGCACACATATCGAACGAGGAAACAAGGAGAGACAGACATCGAGAGGCCACCGGGAAAACCATGTTCAAACACTAGGCATTGCAAGGGAGAGAGGCATGGAGATCTATTAGAGAGAGATTAATCGGATTAGAGAAAGAGAGAGTAAGAGAGGAGGAGAAGAAGTTGATTAGGTAAGAAGGGATCCATCGATCTATCGATCATGGCGTACCTTCGGAAGAAGTCGATGGAGTTCCTGAAGAGCTTTGAGGTGCCGGCGAAGAACCCGTCGGAGGAGGCGCAGCGGCGGTGGCGGGAGGCCGTCGGCACGCTCGTCAAGAACCGCCGCCGCCGCTTCCGGATGGTCCCCGACCTCGACAAGCGATCGCAGGCCGAGAACCAGCGCCGCAAGATCCAGGTTAGTTGGTGCATCATCGTCTTATCTCTTGATTTCTACTATAATTCTCTCTCTGTACCCTACCTGCAATGCACGCGTGCGTGTCTACGTCCGTGCATGCATCGCATGCACGGAGCAAATGCATAAGATTAATTACTCTTCTTCTTCTTCTTCTTCTTCTTCTTCTTCTTCTTCTTCTTCTTCTTCTTCTTCTTCTTCTTCTTCTTCTCCTCCTCCTCCTCCTCCTCTCATGCACGTTACGATTGACGAGTCATATTCTACACTGTATGTCTGTATTCATTCATGCAATGCATGCTGACAGTCTGACTCTGCTACTCGATATTATATATCATCTACTAGTTCCAACGTACATTCTCTGAGACATCTTTTCGATTTGGATTCGTCTGCGACATAATACATGCATCTGCGGAGAACATGCTAGATAGGATGAGACTGTTTGTAAAACATAATAGATATGAGCAGAGCTCATGACAGGTAAGGAGCCTAGTGCATACTCTGGTCAAAAGATTTTATTACAAAGTAAATGGGCGGTTACATATATCACATTAACAAGCAGTAAAGGTATCTAAATAAGATCAAATTAAGTAACAACATACACCTGAAGTTCTCTTCTTTACAAGGTACTGTAGCTGCTTTATGGTTGGGTGAAGGGACTATGCAGGGAGATTCAATGATCTACTCGCCTAGTTCAGATTTTCAAACCGAAACAGGAAGAACATATGTTGTGAAACCAAAATTTGTAACTGTTATTGCACAGTGTAACGTACGTGAAAGAATTAAGCTGGCTTATTTAATTGTGAGGTCTTCAGGTTTTAAGGACTAAATAATAGCACCGCTTATATATGTGTTTGATATATATATATATATATATATATATATATATATATATATATATATATATATATATATATATATATATATATATATATATATATATATATATATATATATATATAGGAAAATTACATAAGGCACCTTGGTGCCTAGGCACCAACATCAAGAACCGTCCGATACACGTGTATGATTGATAATTTTTTTGAGTTTGGGTATGGAAATGTTTTATACCCTTGATATATTTATGGTAAGTAAGTTTTGAACTCAGTTCAAACTAGTTTGAACTACTTTTGAGTTCAATGCAACTACAGTGAGTATATACCATAAAAATAGTTCAAACTAATTAAACTGAAGTTGAATTTAATTTTTTTCCGAGTTTGACATCTCAAATATACTTTTTTATGGGTATATGAAGATACCCACATCAAACGTTACTTAATCTCAAAGCAAATCAACGGTATTGATATGGGTGCCTAGGCACCAAGGTGCATGAAACACTGTCTATATATATATATATATATATATATATATATATATATATATATATATATATATATATATATATATATATATATATATATATATATATATATATATATATATATATATATATATATATATATATATATATATATATATATAAGTAGAGGTCATGGTTAATTAGTATAAATGAACAAATCAATATGATTTTTCTGAAATAAAACTTCTGCTAACAATTAATTATTGCAATAGTACTTACCTGGAGAATTAGTGAAGATTTTTGCAAAGACTAAGCAAACAGATGGTGGAGTTCCATGTGATGTATCTAGAACCAAATTTTCACTGACAAACCTTACACGAAAAGTAGTAACAAGATTGAGGAGAGATTAGCATGTTCAGTAAAAACCAAGAAGTGGAAATACAGACTCACATGAAGTACAGTGTTTTCTCCATGCAACTAATTTGAATATAGAAATAAATCTTATTGGTTAACATGTAATTAAGATGGAACCAATTTTCAAATGGTTCCAAATCAGGACCTTTTATTAATTTCTTAGATTTTAGAGAATACTCTCACAGTATAGCATCTTAAAGAACCAGATGGTACAAGCTGTTTATTGCCTGTTCGCACCTCAACATAAAAACTGAAATTGTTTCTACTGATATTTTCTTGGTCTTTCACAGGAAAAGCTTCGTGTTGCACTCTACGTGCAGAAGGCTGCACTGCAGTTCATCGATGGTACAACACCACATCTTCTCAAAACATTCCATTCAATTTGACTCGGTCCATTCTTCTGATCCTAACAATGGCAATGCTCCGATCCTATGTAGCCGCCCGCAAGACGGAGCACCCGCTGCCGGAGATCGCGCGGCAGTGCGGCTTCTCCATCAGCGCCGAGGAACTGGCCTCCTTCGTGCGCGGCCACGACGCCAAGAGCCTGAGGCACCACAAGGGCGTCGACGGCATCGCCCGGGAAGTCTCCGTCTCCCTCACCGACGGAATCAAGTCCGACGACACCGGCGTCCGGGCCGAGGTCTACGGCGCCAACCACTACACCGAGAAGCCCCCGAGAACGTTCTGGATGTACCTGTGGGACGCCAGCCAGGACATGACCCTTGTGCTCCTCGCCTTCTGCGCAGTCATATCCATCGCCATCGGCCTCGCCACCGAGGGGTGGCCGGGCGGCATGTACGACGGCATCGGCATCATGCTCACCATCTTCCTCGTTGTCATGATCACCGCGGCCAGCGACTACAAGCAGTCCCTGCAGTTCCGGGACCTCGACAAGGAGAAGAAGAAGATAGATATACACGTCACACGCGACGGCTACAGGCAGAAGGTGTCAATCTACGACATTGTCGTCGGCGACATCGTCCATCTGTCCATCGGCGACCAGGTGCCGGCCGACGGCTTGTACATTGATGGATACTCGTTTGTCGTGGACGAGTCGAGCTTGTCCGGCGAGAGCGAGCCGGTGCACGTGTCGAACGGGAACCCGTTCTTGCTCGGCGGGACGAAGGTGCAGGACGGGTCGGCGAGGATGCTGGTGACGGCGGTCGGGATGCGGACGGAGTGGGGGAACCTGATGGAGACGCTGAGCCAGGGCGGTGAGGACGAGACGCCGCTGCAGGTGAAGCTCAACGGCGTGGCCACCATCATCGGCAGGATTGGGCTGGCCTTCTCGGTGCTCACGTTCACCGTGCTCATAGTGCGGTTCCTGGTGGGCAAGGCGCACGCGCCCGGCGGGCTGCTGCGCTGGAGGGTCGCGGACGCGCTCTCGGTGCTCAACTTCTTCGCCGTCGCGGTAACTATCATCGTCGTGGCCGTCCCCGAGGGTCTGCCTCTCGCCGTCACTCTCAGCCTGGCCTTCGCCATGAAGAAGCTCATGGAAGAGCGCGCGCTCGTGCGGCACCTCTCGGCGTGTGAGACGATGGGGTCCGCGAGCTGCATCTGCACAGACAAGACCGGCACGCTCACGACGAACCACATGGTCGTCGAGAAGGTCTGGGCGTCCGACGCGGCGCAGACGGTGAGCACATCCAAAGGATTCGGCGAGCTCAAGTCTTCGGTATCCGAGAGCTTCGCTAAGGTGCTACTAGAGGGCGTCTTCCACTGCTCCGGCTCCGAGGTTGTCCGTGGCAAGGACGGCAAGACTACCGTTATGGGCACGCCCACCGAGACGGCCATCCTCGAGTTCGGGCTTGAGTTGGAGAAGCAATCCAGCATCGAGCACGCCAGCGCCGAGAAGCTCAAGGTGGAGCCGTTCAACTCGGTGAAGAAGACGATGGCTGTGGTCGTCGCGTACCCGCACGCCGCCGGCCGCCCCCGCGCGTTCCTCAAGGGCGCGTCCGAGGTCGTACTGCGCCGGTGCAGCAGCGTCATCGACGGCAGCGGGTCCATCGAGATCCTCACAGAACAGAAGGCGGGGCGGGTGGCGAGCGCCATCGACGCGTTCGCGTGCGAGGCGCTGCGCACGCTCTGCCTGGCGTACCAGGACGTCGGCAGCGGCAGCAATATCCCCAGCGACGGGTACACGCTCATCGCCGTGTTCGGCATCAAGGACCCGCTCCGGCCGGGTGTCCGGGAAGCAGTGAGGACCTGCCACGCTGCCGGCATCAATGTCCGGATGGTCACTGGCGACAACATCAACACGGCGAAGGCGATAGCGAGGGAGTGTGGCATCCTGACGGACGACGGCATCGCCATCGAGGGGCCAGAGTTCCGGCAGATGGGCCCCGACGAGATGAGGGAGACCATACCCAAAATCCAGGCACGTAGCTTCATGCTCTTCTTCTCTGAAGAATTTTGCAGCACGAACATTGATGCGACTCTTTCCATGCGTCTGCAGGTGATGGCTCGGTCGCTGCCGTTGGACAAGCACACGCTGGTGACCAACCTGAGGGGCATGTTCAACGAGGTCGTGGCGGTGACCGGCGACGGCACCAACGACGCGCCTGCGCTGCACGAGGCTGACATTGGCCTTGCCATGGGCATTGCTGGCACAGAGGTTTCTACTACTTTCCCTCACAAGTTGTAGGTTGCACTCGACTCAATGTTTTGTATTGCTTTCTCAGGTCGCCAAGGAGAATGCCGATGTGATCATCATGGACGACAACTTCTCGACCATCATCAACGTGGCCAAATGGGGCCGCTCGGTTTACATCAACATCCAGAAGTTCGTGCAGTTCCAGCTCACCGTGAATGTGGTCGCCCTAACGGTGAACTTCGTCTCTGCATCGTTCACAGGTGCGATGAACGCCGCTCATCTTACGACTTTTTTACGTAGCTGACAGGTTCATGTTTATCAATTCCCCGGTTCTTGCTCCAGTTCTGAGTTACTTCTTGTAACTGAACAATATCCCAGGAAGTGCTCCACTGACCATCGTGCAACTGCTGTGGGTGAACCTGATCATGGACACCCTGGGCGCGCTGGCGCTGGCGACGGAGCCGCCGAACGAGGCGATGATGCAGAGGCCGCCGGTCCGCCGGGGTGACAACTTCATCACCAAGGTCATGTGGAGGAACATCATCGGCCAGAGCGTCTACCAGCTGATCGTGCTCGGCGTTCTCTTGTTCAGTGGGAAGAGCCTCCTGCAGATGAATGGCTCTCAAGCTGACGCCCTGCTCAACACCTTCGTATTCAACACCTTTGTGTTCTGCCAGGTACACTACTTCTATCACAGCCTCCAGAAAAGCAGAACTGTTATATGTTCCAGTCTGAAGTTTTTCTTCCCAACACTGTCTTCTTCTTGGCATCAGGTTTTCAACGAGGTGAACAGCAGGGAGATGGAGAAGATCAATGTTTTCGGTGGCATTTTCAACAGCTGGATCTTCTCGGCAGTCGTCGGCGCCACCGTCGCGTTCCAGGTGATCATCGTGGAGCTCCTGGGAACGTTTGCGAGCACGGTGCATCTGAGCGGGAGGCTGTGGCTCATGAGCGTGCTGATTGGGTCGGTGAGCTTGGTGATCGGCGCCATCTTGAAGTGCATCCCCGTCGATTCCAGCGACGGCTCGTCTGATCGTGACGATGGCTACCAGCCCATCCCCACCGGCCCGAATGCGGTGTAATTTTGAAGACGTCTCAGCATTTTTTTTCCTTTAGGAAGAAATTAAGAAATTGAGTTTTCAAACGAACTTCGCGGTTTGAGTTCTCTGAACAGGAGGAACGTACGGTCGTGACCGTCCTTAGCGATTTGAGCTTTGTTCTTCACCGTTTTGTGTGTTCTAGCAAGATGTTCCGTTAAGTTATGATAGAATCGGTGTGGATTGTTAAATGCTTCTAGCTCAAGATGTTGAGCCAACTTCCGTTGGGAGTTTTTGGCCGTGGCCATGCCAAGCAGGAGCATTGTATCAATGGTGGACAACGTGGAGTGGATCATGACTGTGTCCCACCTTGCGGCGCAGTGGCCGAAGATGTCACCGCGACGTTTGGTGGGCGCATTAGCTATCCATTAACCTGTTCTCAACAACAACAAAAAAGGGGTATCCATTAACCCCAAATTAATTAAGATGATCGTATCTTCTAGTACCAGGAGAAAAAAACCAAGTTCAAACATATATCCATGTGCTTCAATTCAATGGTCTGCATCTGGTAAAAGCTGCGAAGAGATATTTCTTGAATGACATTTGCGAGAGCCGAGAGAAATGGATGAATGAATTATTTGGTGCTTGCTTGTTCATCCAGTACAGTACTGAAGCATTAATTCTGGGCTGATGTGCACTTCCCTGGGTTAGACGTGGTAACAGTATTTCTTCGTCTTACTCAAAAAAACAGTTGTCAGTTTTGATGCTCCATCGTTATGAAATTAATTTTTGTTTTTGAGAAGGTCATCATGAAATATATCATACACTACAAGTGGATGACAGATCTTTTAGAGTTGCTAAGAAAAAACATAAATATATTAGAAATCCTAACAAAAAGCAAAACAAATAGCCCTTAATTTGGTGTGTCTTAATTTTAAAAGTTTAGATTTAATATTTGATTTAGAGATATAAGAATATATCTATATCTATACTAATTATACACTTAAAGAAATATCTAGTGTAACATCCCAAATAGGGAACTGGTGTAATTGCAAAAATGTTAAAAATATTTCAATTGTTCTTCCTGCATTCTCAAAAGTTTTGGCGTTAATTGAATCTTTTAGTTTGGATTTCTTGCCAAGCCCAGTTAATGGAAATCAAAATCTTGGAATTAAGAACCAAGGCTGAAAATCCAACTGAGAAAATCCAAATTTACTTGGAAGCCTTAATTGCAAGTTTAAATCAAAATCTGGATAATCAAAACCAGGAATGGAAATTTAAAATCAATATAAAATCCTTCCCATCCGATTTGCATATATGAAGATTCAAATTCGGAAAATTAAAGTTTATTTCTCCAGAACTCGATGATCTTAAATTATAATTGTTGAACCCAAAAGTTTGAACCAAGTTTTCATATTCAAATCTACTCACCAAACCAAATCTAAAATCCAAAGAAAAATAGGAAATTCTAAAATCACCAAAAATCTTTCTTGGGCCTGGCCCATTTCTTTTCTTTTTCCCCAGCCCACTTCTTTTCCTCCCTGGGCCGCTTCTTTTTCTTTTTCCACCGGCCCGTTTTTCTTTCTTTCCCTTTAATCAATAAAATAATCAACCTTGTCTATAATAGTAACTGATTAAATGTTTGACTCCATACCTTAATTAAGTTATTAGAAATAATGATTCATTAAATTGGCAATTGCAACCTCAGATAAGTATTGTCACATGAAATAATATCAAAGTTACGCTGAGTATTTAAAATTATACTCATCTCCTGTAAGGCTCCCGCATCTTAAAATCACAAAGCTCTGTCCCTCTTTGATATTCTCATTAACCTCTTTTATCTGTCCGTAAGTCTTGCCTAACTCACGGGACTTCCTTGATAAATATAAATTAATAAAGAGAAAGTCACCAAATAAAAGATCCAGCCTCGTCCTTCCCCAATCGGCTGTGTTTGGCCACTTTCTTTTCCAAAGCAGGTAATTCCTGTAAAATACTCCTGCACCTCGGATCCCTTCTTATCCTAATTCCCTCATGGTAAAGCTGTTCTGCCACCTCATTCCTTCGCCCAATTCATCTCCAGTTGTGTTTACAGCACACTAATCCGAATCATCCTTCTCAAATCGTAACCAATGTATAATTTAAATTAAATTGGGCATTTAAAGTGTTTTGATTTATTTGGTCTTTCTTTTCTTTGCCGCGTATTAGAATCTGAAGACTCGACGAGGCGACATAGTCGAACAGGATCAAGACTTGGGTAAAAGCGACGACTAGGAAGTTAAGATCATTGACTGAGAAGGCTTTGAATTAGGTCAATCAAGGCCATGGTACGCCAAGTAAGGCAAGTTATCACTTTGATCATATTGATCCTACATTTTGTGCAAAAATTATGTTCCTTTAAATTATCAACTTGCATGCCTAATTTATTTTGCAAATATATGTCAAAGCGTAAGGTAGCTACATGCCCACTTGATGATGTATTAAATCTAATATGCCATTCCTTGACACTTGAATCACTTGATCCTTGTCACCATAGAAATTAATGGTATTCTTTACTAGCTATAAGTCATATTGAATGCTGTGCTAGTCTTGTCAAAGTCCAGGGCGCTTGTTGCCCTGATCATCAATCTTTAAAAACATAAGAACTTGTTTTGGGACAGTCACGGGATGTACGTGGCTAAATACTTTGTGATTACTTAATTTATGCTTCTCAAAACCCTCAAAACCTGCTATACCTGTCTGGGCGGGTGGTAACTGGTAAGAGTGGTTGGTGCGGAAGTAGCACGAGAATACGTGGTTTGTGGATTGAACCGTCCGGACAAATTAAGGACTGAATCTTGTGATGACCTCCTTGTGTAAAATAGTACAACCACAAGTCTATATGGGTACGACCTAGCTGATTAACTTGCAAAGGTCTAGTTCATATATCACCAGGGGTAAGTGGGTGTCAGGGTTTACTGGTTACTCACAGTGAGCCATAGGGATTTACTGTACTCGCACGGCACAAGAGGGGGCTTCTGACTGTGGTGGATTTAACCCTTCAGCGGTAAAACCTCAGCAGGTAAATTAAGGACTGAATCTTGTGATGACCTCCTTGTGTAAAATAGTACAACCGCAAGTCTATATGGGTACGACCTAGCTGATTAACTTGCAAAGGTCTAGTTCATATATCACCAGGGGTAAGTGGGTGCCAGGGTTTACTGGTTACTCACAGTGAGCCATAGGGATTTACTGTACTCGCACGGCACAAGAGGGGGCTTCTGACTGTGGTGGATTTAACCCTTCAGCGGTAAAACCTCAGCAGGTGGTGTCTAGCTAGATCGGAGTAAGGTAAAGGCTTTGCGATAAATTATCTGGATCTCATGCCTAAGGAAGCATGTTGGCTATTAAGATAATTCATCTCTTGTGATGAAAGTGTACAACCTCTACAGAGTGTGAAACTGTTCGAGCAGCCGTGCCCACAGTCAAGGGCGGACATGGGAACTTACTCGAGATAGTTCTATTTCAAAAAACCGTTGTGGGTGGGACAAAAACCTATCAGAGGGATGTACTCTGATTTTGAATTTTTTTTCCTGGAGGGATGTACTCCAGCGTGGTCGATAAGATGGAAGTGGCATAATGATCAGAAGCTAGCATAGGTGGATAGAACCATGTAATCGGTGGATGGAACCTACACCACTATAAATATTGCACAATTCCAAACACTTTAAAGCTTGTTTACAAAATGCCAAGTCATAGGACTTTTAATTATGATTATTGCAAATGTCACATTAAGCAAATAAGAGAACCTCAAGTCTCATTTGACAGCCTTGCATCTATTATTATTGCATCCTGTGTGATGGCTTGCTGAGTACCGTCGTACTCACTCTTACTTAATTACCATCATTCAGTCAGAAAGGAAATAAAGTCAGGCCCTACGATGCCTAAAAAGGGTCGACAGAGCTGGAAGACGAAGAGGCCATGGACTAGGTCGTGAACCCCAGTTGGCTGCCTGTGGGCAAAGTCCTGCGGGTCCCACCTGTGAAGTTCCGCTGCTGCATTTTATTGTTTTCGGCCCAATCAGCTCATGAGTAAGTATTACTGTATCAATTACGCTTCCGCATGATATGTTTTTGATATACAGTAATGTATCTGTGAGCACTATCTACTGATCTAGGGAATAGTGCGGTGGAATCATAGAGGATCTGTGTTTGCTAAGCCGAGGTCCGACATCTAGCTATCAATCTGGCGAACCTGATGTAATACCCTGAACGTCGTTTCGGCGTCAGCTTTAAATTAATCGCGGAGTCACCGGTTTTTCGGTAAATCGCGGGAAGGAAAAATAAAAATTGTGGAATAGTGCAAAATGATTAAATAAATAAATAAAAATCTCTAAGTGGGCTGCCTAGAGAGTGGGCCGACCACCTTGGGCCTTCCGGCCCAAGGGGTGGCCGCACCCCTCCCCCTAAAAACCCTAGCCGCCTCCCCTCTTCCCCCTTGGCGCCACCCCCTCTTTTCCCACCCCCTGGCCGCACCCCCCTCCTAGGTTGCGCCTCCAACACCCCTCCACAGCTGCTGTCCATTGGAGCAAAGGAGGAAGAGAAGGAAGAAGAAGAAAGGGAAGAGAAGGAAGAAGAAGAAAAGGAGGAGAAGAAGAGGAGGAAAGAAGAGGGGTGATCCCAAGGGATCCTTTAGGTAATTTTTCCCAATCCGTAATTAGGGTTCATGGCATGGCATTAGAAGGGGATTAGCAGATTGATTACCCGATTAGAGATGTCCTGCTGTCTGCCTGTAGATCAATCCGTGCAGTGCGTCTGTTTGCGCAGTTTAGACCTACGAAACGATTTTTCCTGTAGATCTTCCCAAAAGGAAAATTGTAGAGGATGACGAAACCCACCTACTGTAAATTTTTTATAATTTTTGTCCGCGGGATTTGGGCGTAGCAGGGTCGGAAACTTCGCTGTCCGACAAGGGTACAGATTGGGGCAGATTGCTGTTCAAGGGTGATTTAGGGGTAGAAGATGATTTTTATGTTTTTAGTCAAAATTGAGAAAAATGTAGGGAATTCAGTAATATAAATTTTGTATAAAAATTATGATTTTTAGAGCCTTACACTGTGGTTGGGACGCGTTAGAATCTGGCTGCCCAGATTACCGGAATAGAGAACGCCCTCTGTTTTGCGCATTAAGTTACACCTTGCTGGGATTGAAATAAAAATATGTGATCTACATGAAAAGTGAAGGTATTTAAGTTAGGAATCCAGAAATATAACATTTTCTGTAAATGACTTATTATTGTTAAAGATACAAAAATATTAAGCAGCGCTGCTGCAGTAGGTAGATTGAAGAATCGTTAAGCGGAGAGGATTATGTGTGGGTTCGGGGTTCTAGCGACGTCTTTACTTCTTAAGACGCATTTTCATTGCTGTTGTATGTGCTGAGAAGTACTTTTGGACAGGTGGTTTTTCTCCTGAACGCACGTGATTTGCTTCACTTCGTCGGTAGAGGCAAGTAAACGTAGCGGATGTGCTACCGTTTAACTCGTTATTCTTACTACTTGCAATTTACATGATTCTCGTAACTTGATATGTTATGCCATAGTTGTATGATTTCTAAATGAGGTGGTGGTAGCATTCTTGATGATTATGTTGTGGTCTATGTGGTAGAATTCCCTTTAGATCAATGGATTATGATCTGGGTGAACCGAAGGTGGGTTATGTGGTAATCTATTTAATGTGCTAAATGCAGAATATGAAAAATAAATACATGGTGGATATGTGGATGTGGATATGTTGATGAGCATGTTGATGCTCCTTGTGGTAGCAATTATTGATCAATTGACATGCTTTGGATGAATTGCTCGTAGTCATGTGGTAATCTGTTTAATGTGCTAAATGCGGAATATGAAAAATAAATACATGGCGGATATGTGGATGTGGATATGTTGATGAGCATGTTGATGCTCCTTTGAGGTCGGAATTCGTGTGGTTTGTGATTACCATATCATACATATTATGTCATGACATTTGCATATGTGGATGTTGCCGCACTTAGCCGCGACCGTATCGGTACAACATCGTATATTGCCGTAATACGATGCACACTCTTATCCTGTTGGAAAGAGTGTTGTGGAGCATAGCATGATAGCATTCATATGCATTCATTTGTGGGTGGAATGACTGCATTCAAATGCCAATTAATTATGAAATTCATGAGGTATGATTCATGGAAGTCTGTGGCGGTTTAAATAATTGTGGACATGATTTGTGGTTGTGGTTGTATGGAAATACAAAGGATGATGTATAATTGTTTGTAGTTTGAATAGCCTGTTAAACAGTTTGCTTGCTGAGATTTTTATCTCACCCTTGTTTTTCCCGCTACAGGTGATCAATGAGCATGCATGGGAAGGGTAGAGCGGCACCACAATAGTTCACTTAGATCATAGATTTATGCTGTAATAAAGACGAAGTGATTCTAGTCTTTCGCCTAGCTATCTCGTCAATGTTTACTTTATCTTAATAGTGTTAAACTTGTGAACTATTCTTTGGTTAAATTGTTGGAGGTTGATTTTAATTATTGAATTGTTATCACTATCCTATTTCTTTTAGTTGATTATGCTTCCGCTTATCTTATATTGTTTTTAGGAATTGCTGCCAGTTTAATTTATCTTGTAACTTGGCTTGTTGTGGAGTGGTTTTAGTGGCATCCAGGGTAATGTGGGTCTTGGGGTGTTACACCTGAGTTATAACGGCCAGATTAAAGAAAGAGCCTATGTCAAATACAATCCAAATTAAGATAAATTTGGAAATAACAACAAAGAAAAATTAGCAATTTGATTTCCATACAACTTCCAAAGTAATGTCCATAAACAACCAAAATTCGCAAAAATAATTAAATGAAAATTAGAAAATTAAAAAAAGAGTTCATGTCAAGTATAATCCAAATTAACTAAAATTTAGAATAAAAATAAAATAAAATTAGCAATTTAATTTTCATATGAATTTCAAAGTAAACCACTAAAAACTGAATTCAAAATAATAATTAAAAGCAAATAGAAATAGGTTTTTATACAATTCCATCCTAAAAAAGAAATTCATGACAATTACAATCCGAAAATATGCAAATTCAGAGTACAAATTAAAGGATGATTAGATATTTGATTTGTAAATTAATTTGAAACTTAAATTCCAAAAGTATTAAGATTTTGTAAACCTATACTAATTAGGCATTCCGAAGAAGCTTCTGTACAAACCAGAAAGATCTAGCCAATTTTTGAATAAAAAAAGAAAATTAGTAATTTGATTTCCATTCGACATCTAAAGTAACATCCATAAATAACTAAAGTTTAGAATAATAATTAAATAAAAATTAGCAAATTAAAAAAGTGTCCATGTCAAGTACAATCCAAATTAACTAAAATTCAGGTGAAAATAAAAATTAGAAATTTAATTTCCATACAAATTCCAAAGTAAATTCATGAAAAAATAGAATCTATACATTATATAGTAAAGGTCGATGACATGAGTTTTACGGTTGCTAAGAAAAATAAAAATAAGCTAGGAATTGTTAGAAAAAAAGAAAAACATCCATCCCTTGATTCAATGAACCTAAAAAGAGAAATAAGCTTGAATTATTAGAAAAAAGAAAAACATCCATCCCTTAATTACTAGAAATTCTTATAAAAAGAAAAACATCTAACTCTTAATTAGGTGGGCCCTTCTTATGATTAACAAATCATAACTAGTGTTTTACTTGATCTGTTGAAGTGCGCATGAAGTTGATTTTCTTGATCAAGTAGTTGTGAAAACCAAGAGCAAGTGTGTAAGACTATGTGGTGGTAGCCCCATGAGAGTGATGAGTATTTGACATTGTGTGTGTGCCTTGCTTTTGCTATTTGTGTTTGATTTTTGTGAATTTGCATTTTGTCCTGTGCTTTTCCGGTAGCATCAGTCAGACCAACCTAGGGTGGTCGTCTGATTGCTATGCAGTTGTGGTTAGACCGACCATGCCTTGGTGGTCTGACCGGTAGGGTGTGATCATCCGTGTCAGTGGTCAAATTAGGGGAGAGCTAGCAGTCTGACCGGTGTCTGTAGGGTGATCTGATCGGCCTGGTGTCTGCGGTTAGATCGACCCCTGTGTCTGAGAGGAGTTGGTTTTGAGTTGCTTCTTGTGGTGTTAGTCACGACATGAGTCTGCGTAGTATTAGTCATGGGGTTTCCATGCATGTGTGTCATGGCATATCCATTCATATGTTTTGCTAATTGAGAGTCAAGTGCATATCATTGATGCTTGGATCGATTTCTTATTCTTTGGTGTGTAGGTGCTTTGATGATGGATTACAGCCAGCAACAAGACCAAGGCTTGATGGGCATGAAGTGTCGTGTAAGTTTGGGTGGAGCATCATTTCAAGCCGAGAGCACAGGAGAAAGGCAAGGGTCATGAAGATGCAGTGTGTGTATGTGGTGTGCCAATTGGACTTATGCATTTTAAGTGGTGACATTCCTCGGAGCAGGTCTACGATCTTGGTGACAAGGCGTTGGGCATCACGGACTATGGTGAAATGTGATGTGTCATAGGACTTTGGTCAATCAAGTCTAGGGTTAGGGTTTCCTTATATTGGAGCCTTGTGTGTGTGCTCTAGTGTTAGAGCTTTGCTATCATAAGGGGTTGGCTATAAATTATTCCTCTTGAAGTGAAATGAACATCCAACATTTTCCCAAGTGAGTTGTGCCATAGATATTCTCTCGTGCTTTTGATTTTCTTGGGTTCCTTGTTTAGATTTTTCTCTTCTTAATCTTTCCTAGTGTTAAAGATATGTAAGAGGTGGAGATATCTCCTTTAGAGATAAGATCCCATCCATCTATGTATGATCTAGAGGAAGTTCTTAGTTTGCTTGATTTTTCTCAAGAGAGAGGTGATTTTAGAGTTTTACTTTTGTAAGTGATTTGGGTTGAATTCATGCTAGGATCTAGCTTACTATGATATGTGAGAACTCATCTAATGTCACCTAGATCATCTAGGACTCACGAGTGAGAGCAGATTGAGACTTTTCTCTTTTGCCTGGTTTTGGTGTAATCTTCCTTGAAATGGATAAAGGTCACAACTTTATCAATTATTCTCTCAATTGTTGATTAGAATAGGTTCGTGACATCCTAGAAAAGGTGCATGCCGAGTTTCAAGCCGTTTGGATCATTGGATCAAAAGTTACATGTATTCTTGGTTTTGAAATCGTGCTGATTTTCTGATTCCCCACATGGGGGTTTGTTCGCCCCTAGGTAGAGGTCTAACCACCCCCAGCTAGAGGTCTGACCAATGTGGGTTTGTATTTCTGGAGTTTTGCCATCTGTTGCTTTAGGCTTACTAAGTTTATGAATTTGTGTTTCTGTTGCATGTTGTTACTGATATTTGGAGGAAGATTTTGGAGTCTAACCACCCCTAACCAGAGGTCTGACCGCCCTTAGCAAGCGGTCTAACTAGTGTGCATTTGCATTTCTGGAGTTTTGTCATCTATGGCTCTCGACTTTGATGAGTTTATGAATTTGTGTTTGCGTTGCATGTTATTGCTGATATTTGGGGAAAGATTCTGAAGAGTCATTCACCCCTCTCTGACTCTCCATACTCGACCCTACAAGTGGTATCAGAGCTCTTTTCATAGATCTTAACTGATCTTGAGCATGGCGAGTAGGATGATGACTTATGACTGGTTTATTGATTCTTGTCAATATTTCTTTGTCGATGATGTCCGCTACGACAAGAGGCTTGAATTCAAGTTGGAAATGAAGGCAATAAGGAAACAATCTTTTTTGCAAAACTTATGGTGGATTATTTTCTTTCAATTATCCTAGTTTCATGGATAAGGAGGAGAAGGAGAGCTATGAACATTGATGAGTCGTGATCAAGGATGATAATGATGAACTATTTAAGGATCTTTCTGTGGATCTCCTATACAAGTTACGTAAGGTGAGTAAGGAGAAACTCATTGAGTGCTCATTGTCTGTAGCAACTAGAATGCATAAGCTTGAGGATAAATTAGAAAAGCATAAAAAAAAGAAAATAGAGATTTATCTCATGAAATTGTTAGGTTGGGGATAAATTTGAATGCTAGGACATCAATATCGGTAAGTTGGGGGAGGAAAGAGAGGCATGTTTAAGTGTAGAAGTACATGATTTTATTTGCATGTTATGGATGTGTATTGATGCATTATACTACGATTGTTATCAGATTATAATGCTTTGTTTCGGTGGTTAATCGCTGATCATCACGTCTCCTTTCATGGTTAAGGCATGTGCATGGTAAAACGGTATAAAGTTGTTTATTCTTACTTTTGGTTACCTAAATTTACTCACGATGTTATAATTACTTGATTCTTATTAAATATGATGTGATATGATGATGATGAATAAATGATATTGATGGTTACATGGTAATGTTGGTATATGGTAAATGATTATTAGAAAGTATTGCACCACTTGCATTCACATCATGAAAGTAGTGCATGAGCTAGGTCTGTGAGAAAGTCATATAACTAGTCTAGAGTGCATGTGTTAGGTCAGTTAGAAATTGTTGGACCGAAATGGCGACAGAGGGGGGGGGGGTGAATGTCGACTTCTTAAAAAAATCCCTCCAAAGAGCACACCTCAAACTCTCTCCAATAACAACCAGTGCTATGAAGAAAGTGAGGCCAAGCAACCTTCTGGAACCAACAAATCAGAGAATAAAACAAGGAAAAACCTGCTCAACCAAAGCAACAAGAAGACACATCAAACAATGAGCATCGACAGCACAAAACCCCCTGGCCGGTCTGACCGGTGTGTAAAAGCCGGTCTGACCGCTGGGTAATAGCCGGTCTGACCGCTGGGTAAAGGCTGGTCTGACCGCCCCCAAAACACCGGTCTGACCGCTCCCCTGGTTCCAGGCAGCCCGAGAGAAAACTGAAAATATGAACTATGGGTAAAAAATTCAGATCTTTAAAATTCAGAGAAAGTGAAGGATTTCTCCCATTCTTTTTGCCCCAGAGCACCACAACTATAATCTAAATAGTAAAGAGGGCTTGGGAAGCAAAGAAATCACATCAAGAAACAAGAATTTTAGATTATAGTAAAAATCTGAAAACTTGCACTAGCTGAGCCAAAAATCAAATTACTCCCCAACCCTTGATCCTTTGGCCATGAAACTTTGAGGATAGGTTAGCAATAGCCATTGGACTCTACAAGCCAAATCTCAAGCCATCTTGAGAAGGGAAACAAGAAATGTACTAAAACCCTATAAATGCATTGAAACTTCAGAGAGGGCACAAAAACCAAACAGCTCTTGATTCACAAGACCTTTGCCTATGAGATTTTGCAAGAAGATTAGCAATAGCCTAAGGACCTGAGAGTCCAAATCTTAGAGCATCTCATGAGGAAAAACAAAGGGGGCCAAGAAACCCTAGAAAGCAAAATGAAGAATAGAGGAGGCCAAATACTCAAATCTGAGATTGGACTTGACTTGCTTTTGGGAAAACTCGATCAAATGACCTTGAGGCACTATCCCATCATGGAGCAACCCATTTTGCCACTCACCAGCAAGAATCAAGCAAAAACTCAAAAAGTCAAGAAATCAACAGAGAGGAGCATCAAAGAGGGAAAAATGAATAGAGTGACAAGAACTAAATCAATCTCATACTCCACCATCTCATATTGATAAAGAGGAAAGGAGATACATGATTGATACACGAGGAATGATTACAAGTCACTCAATCCATCGTCTCCCTCTTACAATCCCAAGAACACAAGAACTCTCTCACTGCATGTTTCTTGGAAGAGGGGATGCACTCAAGAAACCATCGTAGCAAGACAGAACCTCTGCCCTCTCCCTGCTCTCAACCACTAAAGAGCCTCACCAACTAAAGCCTAAAGCCAAAACAACCTTCTAAAGCTCATTTTGACTAAAGCAAACCCTAGAACCCCTTGGAGTGCATGAGTGGGCATGCAGCCACCAACCTCTATTTATAGCCCTTGGCTAACGTGTCTCCAACCCGTTACGTCCGCTAAACCCGAACGGAGCCCGCTCCCGCTTTTGCAGCCTCGCGAAATTACCATTTCGCCCCTCCTGCACCTTCCGGGAAGCTTCCACGCTCCTTGTCGTCCAAGCCTCGCAACCACCTCGAGTCTCCGCCGTCTTCGACACATCTCGACCGTTCTGACCTCGACACCGCCCGTGTCTAGTTCGGTCACCTCGTGTCTCGCCACGACTCCGCCTCGACGTCCTGCAGCCAACACAGACAAGAAACACATCAAATAGCACCGCTCGATACATGAAAGCATAAATGCATTAATGAAATAGCCCAAACCTGACAAGTCGACATAATATGCAATCTAAACCCTTTGACCAGGTTTGACCAAGTCCGACCGAGTCCTTTGCACCACGCAACGACATGGTCCGAACCAACCAAATCAAACTCGACTTCCCTAACCAATGTCAATTACTCATCACACACACGGGATGACCTCCACATGGTCTCTCAGAAAGTTATATGACTAGTTCGGAGTGCTCTAGAGAAAGACCTACCTCACTAGGCCCTCCACGGAATTGAGGCTGAGACCCTATATGAAAGATGATAGGGCAAGTGTGGTTTTATTGACAGGTGAACACTCCGCTATATCAGTATGAGCTATGATGATGAGACATGTGCATGTGTGTTGCATTAATGAAAATAAAAGATGTAAAGAGATTTATGGATGATGCCATGGTTATGTTATGTAGTGATACTTGGATGTTGACATGGTTAAGTCATGTCTACTGCTTGTTGACGTTTATTGTTTTATTATGTACTTACTAAGTCGTTGTCTCACTCTTGTTTAATTGTTGTTTTTAGGTGACCGATGAGAGCAACATGAATGGGAGGGAATAGCACATCATTGAAACATGCATCACTATTGTTTCACCTATCACACTTCAATATGTTCCTTATATATTAGAAATATCATTCATGCAACTATTAGAGTTAGTTAATGAGTCTTCCTAGAACATAATAATATTATAATAGAATTCTATCAATTAAAGTACTATTGGTTAAATTCGATATTTGGTTATCTCAATTCATGAAATTTTGCCTTCATCTCGTCAATGGTAAGTTTGCTCTCGGGCACATGGTTCCAGGCATTCTCGAGCATGTGGTCTCGAGCATTCTCAGGCACATGGTTCTGAGTGTGCTTGGGCACGAGGTTCCAATGTTATATATGTGCTAATTGTAATCCATGTCCTTTATCAACTATCATGCTTGTGTTTATGTGTCTTGTGGAAATACAATTAAAATATTGTTGTTGGAAGTTGTTAGATATGGTTTAAATTAGTAAAAAATGTAGTGATGCAATTCTGGTCTCTCTTTGGTCTGGGGTGTTACATGAGGAGTCTCTACTGCATGTGCCCTTGTATTAAGAGAGAGAGAGAGACTTAGGTCAATCAAGTCTAGGGTTAGGGTTTTCTAGTGTTGGAGCTTGTGTGTGTGCTCTAGGATTATAACTCTGCTATCCTAAGGGATTGGCTGTAAAATATTCCTCTCCAAGTGAAATGAACATCTAAAGTTTACTTAAGTGAGTTGTGCTATGGATCCCCTCTTGTGCTTTCGATTTTCTTAGTTTTTGTTTGGATTTCTCTCTTCTTGATCTTTTCTGATGCCAAGGACGTTTAAGAGGTGGAGATATCTCCTAGAGATAAAATCCCATCCATCTAGGCATGATCTAAAGGAAGTTCTTGAGTTTGAGTTTTCCTCAAGAGAAAGGTGATTTTAGGGTTTTGTTCTTGTGAGTGATTTGGGTTGAATTCGTGATGTAATCTAGCTTGCTATGACATGTGATAATCCATCTAATGTCACCTAGATCATCTAGAACTCATGAGCAAGTACAGATCGAGGTTTTCCTCTTTTGCCCGATTTTAGCGCTACCTTCCTTCAAATGAAAAATGGTCACAACTTTGGCAACGATTTCCTCTATCGTTGATTAGAATATGTTCATGACATTCTAGAGAAAGTGCATGACAAGTTTCAAGTCATTAGAATCATTGGATCAAAAGTATATGGATTCTTGGTTTTGAAATCGTGCTGATTTTCTAATTCCCGACGTAGAGGTCTGAGTGTCTGACCACCCCAGCTAGCGGTCTGACCGGTGTATGTTTGCATTTATGGAGTTTTGCCATCTGTGGCTCTGGGCTTTGGTGAGTTTATGAATTTGTGTTTACATTAGATGTTATTGTTGATATTTGGGGGAAGATTTTGAAGAGTCATTCACCCCCTCTTACTCGGCATACTCGATTCTACAAAGCGTATATAAAAATGCAACAAAGCTTGCTTAACAAAAGTCCTAAATATCCAGTTTACTTGTTATTTTAGGTCAAGAAAATAAGCAAAGGAGATAAGTGAGGATATAAAAAATGCACGGATAACATTGTTATTTTTTTAGTGGTGAATCCATGACAGTACTTAATTTATATGATATTTAAAAATATATATATCTTGAATATATGAAATAAACCACAAACGCACACAGAACTCCAAACTTGCAAAACACTCGCATGTTTTATTTATTTTGTGCTGGTCTAAATACATCGCAACACAGGACTTGCCCATAAATTTTATTTATTTCGGGCATGTCTATGTATATACATGAGTGGTATATATGCCGCTAAGTTTTTATGTCTTTTGGCCAGGCATGTTGCTCCCAGAAGACTAGTTCCTTTATTTCCTTAGTTCAAATGCATTTAGCTTTTGACACTTCTTAACTGCATAACTTGATGGTACTCTCCAAGGGCCCAAATAGGAAATAAGTTGCGATAGTTGGGATAAGAGAAGAAAAATGATGAGTTGAAGCATCCGACATGTTCCTGTAATGAAAAATAAGCTTAGGTTAGTTTGCCGGTAAAACCATTGCGAACTTTTAATGGGATTGATCAACTTACTTGCTGAGGAAATTCACCGGTTTCCATTTGAATGTTGATCAATCGCTTTGCAGCGCGGTGCAAAGGTGTCGGATCACGGTCAGCCTGTGCATGAATAATAGTTTGCTTAAAAGATTTTCTATGTATGAAAATAATATGTAATATAAACTACATGTCATAAGAAGACTCGAATAATCGAACCTGCCCAGCATTAATGAGTGCTAACATAGCCCAAGCTGTGTTCACAGCATGATCATGACCATCATCAAAATTGATATAGACCTGCTAAGATAAATAATATTAAAACACGCTGGAATATTTTTCTAAGAAATGCATGTAGATATTATGCTATGATCACCTCCGCTTGTTTGAGCTTCAGCTTTTGACTTTTAGCTTCTAGTTTTTTACTTTTGTCTTTTTTTGGCTTTTCTTTTTTCCCTGTATTCTTTTGCATTATCCGTGATGGGATAACCTATTTTTCTATTTTTAAATTTAATTACATTGAAAAAAACTACCAACATCTACAGTATAAAAAAGCCTCAAATGGTGAAAAAGCCAAAAGCCACAAATTTAAGCCCAATAAGCACACCACCCTAGGATCTTAAAGAAACTACAATGTTCATTTAATAAATGCTATATATCAACTTTTTTCATAATTCTTTTATGAACCATCTTAATTTCAAGACATAACAGGAAGGGTGTGTTCTCAACTAGATTAGTACAAATTAAATATGTGAATGTTATGGACTAGCAATTCAAATCTTTGACGTATGGATTGTTTTCACCTAAATTTTAATATTCATTTTTGGCATTAATATATCATCATGCCAAACACAACAAATAGAACAAGAGATCTAAATATTTTCTTGTGATACATAAAATCAGCACATGGTAGAAATAAAAAGTTTACCTTATTTTCACTTGAAAGATAGCTCTCTCCCCATCCACCTGAAGGTAGTTGCTTTGACAATAAAAAGTTACATGCTTTCCGAAGACAAGAACAATCATTGTATGACTTTCCAGCAGCCTTTAGTCCTTTAACTGCAAAGAATGTGCCATAGGTAAAACATACACCCCATGATCCATACCTATTGGAAAATAGGGCTATTAGTTTACCATAAGAAATCCGAGCATGCGTGCATAATAAAAAACGTTTGCTTGATACATATATAATTTTATTAATGAAATAATTATTTCATACATACCATGATCCATCAGGCATTTGACTGTTCTCAATAAAACTAGCAGCATTTCCAATGCATTTCTCCATCTCTTTTTTGCGATATTCTGGGTATTGTTCTTTAAACAGTGTCAAAGCATGAATACCTGAGGCGGTGCATTCAACTGACCTGCCAATTAAATTTAAATTATAAACAACTCATCTGATCAATAACGAATAAAAACTAACATGCTTTAATTTAGGATGGACATGTGTCTTACGGATAATCAACAATAATGTTTAGGAATGTCTCAGAAGGGTTCAAAACCTAAGCATCCATTAAAAATAGAGTCAGAAAACACACTCATATATTTCACAAAACACGCTAATATTTCGAGATACAACTCACCTCCAGCCATGGATAAGTTCTTTTGGTTTCATAGGATGAAAATGTACCGTCTTTGTTCTATAACACACAATAAATCCATCAACAAATGGATATTTATATGTAATAAAATATCTGATATAAAATTAACTAAATATATCTTTTTATGTTATAATATTGTGAATATAATGTTTTAAGTGTCCCCACATATGTCATGTTAAAGATGCGTGTTTGTTAAATGGTTTCCTTGTAAGGTATCATCAACATGTATGGACAAATAGTCGCTCTATATACATATGTATGTACGTATGTATACACACCCACACATGTATACATATGCATACATATATATTTATACATATATACACATACACATATACATATACATAGTATAATTAACTAGGACACCATGTGTAACATCCCAATTAGGGAACTAATGTAATTACGAAAATGATGAAAATCTTTTAATCGTCTTACCTGTGTTCTCAAAAGTTCTTGGCATTATTCAAATTTCTTGACTTTGGGTTTCTTGCTAAAAGCCCGATTAATAAAAATCCAAACCTTGAAATCAAGATATCCAAATTTAAAAATTTAGAAGATCCAAACTTACTTGGAAGTCTTAATTTCAAATTTAAATTAAAATCTGGAAACTCAAAGCTAGGAATGGAAATTGAAAATAATATAAAATCCTTCCATCCAATTTTTGTATCCAGAAATTCAAATTCGGAAAATTAAGATTTATTTCTCCGAAATTTGCCAATCTTAAAATCTAATTGTCGAATCCAAAGTTTTGAACTAAGCTTTTAAATTGAAAAATCTAATGGCAAAGCAAAATCTGAAAGTCCGAAAATTCAAAAATTCATAAATTCCCAAAATCTCTCTCGGGCCCAGCCCATTTTCTTTTCCGGTCTGTTTCCATTTTTCTTTCTCATTTTCCCCGGCCCGTTTTCTTTCCCCAGCTTGCTGGGTCCTTCTCTTTTTCTGGACGATTGGCCCAGTCGGCGCCGCTGCCTTCTTTCTTCCTCCCCCGTCTCTTCCTCCTCCTCTCTGTTCATAGCGTCGCCGGCCCGGTCCCTTGCTTCGGCCGCATCGCTCCCGCCAAACCAAGCCGGCCCAGCCACTGCATCTCACTCCGCCCCTGGTTTCAACCAGCGCCACCCCTGGTTTCCCTGCCACCCATGCCGAAGTACACAGCTGCGCCCATGCCGCCGGACGCGCCGCCCATGCCGGTAGTACCCCTGCCCATGCCGCCGCCGTACCCTCCCCCGAACGCACGCTCGCCTCCTTTCCGCTCCTCCTCCTCCCTTCGTCCAAGCTTGGCTCGTGTCCGTCGCCATTGCTGCCGCCGCTCCTTCCTCGGTCAATCCCGAGTCGATTCGGCGCGGTGGGAGTGGCACCTCCACCACCCGAAGCCTCCCCCACCGTCAGTCGAAGCCCTCCGCCACCCGAGCTCCCCCGCCACGGTGAGCCTCCCCGCGCTGCCCACGGCTCCCGATGCCAGCGCCCCTCGTCGCCTCCCCGCCACCATGGACAACATGGTAAGGTTCCCCATCGCTCACTCCTGCTCGTGCTCCCCTTATTTCGCTCCCTCTCCCTTCCGGCCGCCGGCGCCTCTCTCTCCCTCACCGCCGGCCGCCTAGGGCCGCCCCGGCCGGAGTTTCCGCCTCCCCAAGCTACCTCGTCGCCGGGGCGTTCCTTTTCATCGGTCGCCGCCGCCCCCTCGGCCGCTCCTCACCGGCATCGCTGCCGCCGCCGCCATGCTTCGGCCTCCCTCCTCTGCTCTGTTTCCCAGCCGAAGACAGCCCCCCTTTTTATTTCCCTCCCTATGTATGACCGGTGGGCCCAAGTAGAAAATGGCCTAGTCCATATGAAGCATGGCATCCTCTCCTTCAGCTAAATCTTGAAAACTTCTATTCTCAATTGGACAAGATAATAAAATATGATGAATTAAATTGCACAAGTATAATAGGGGCTTACAATTAAAGACTTATCTTAATAAATCTCATGGTAATAAAGAGTAACAAAATAACACATAAATTCTCATGTAAAACTAAAACAAAAGAATGCATAATCCATTTTCAAATAATAAGAAAATCGTCATGGGATCAATGGATATTGATCAAATACATGGAACTAATTAAAAGATCATCTTTTATAAATCAAAGTATACTAGAAGTGGATCCTAAATGAGTAAACATGTTGAGACTTCATAGAATGAATATCAATACTTTCAAACGTTACCCTGGAAACTCGAGTAATAACTTTAATCCTAGTAAACACTCGAGTGGTCGGAATAATACCCTTCACCTGTTGATCTAAACCTATTTATACAAACTAAATAAGTAGATTTAACAAGGTTTTGCCACATAAAATACTGACCTTGAGATGTTCGTCTCTAAAATCGTGTTATCTTCCCTATGAGAGTTTAAAATAACTATTAGAAATGCTAAAATTTAAGATTAATAGTTTCCTCGTCTATAATTGATCCACCTTAAAAGTAAGTGAGGAACCATTAGTCCTTGCCTCACAACCAAAACTCTAATCATTATCTGAGGATTTAAAATTCAATGGTCGAAAATAATTAATAATAAAAGAATTAGCCTTATCAAAAAGATCCTCGTAAACATCCTAACTCTCCTTTCTAACAAATCACAACCATTGGTCATATCAAATAAAGTTGCTAATCAAGCAAGATAATTGACTTTAGAATTGGCAGTTGCAATCTTAGATAAATACTGACACATGAAATATCAAAGTTACGCTGAGTATTTAAAATTATCCTCATCTCCTGTAAAACTTTCGCATCCTAAAATCACAAAGTTCTATTCCTCTTTATTATCTTCGCTAACCTCTTCTGCTTGTCCATAAGTCCCGCTTGACCCATAGAACATTCTTGATAAATGTGAATCAATAAAAAGAGAAGTCATCAATAAAAGAGTCGAGCCTCGCTTTTCCCCAATCGGCTATGTATGGCCACTTACTTTTCCAAAGCAGATAATTCTGTAAATACTCCTTCACCTCCGATCCCTCTTTATCCTAATTTTCCCTTACGGTAAAGCTACTTAGATAATTCATTCTCCTGCCCAATTCATCTACCGCTGAGTTTACAACCCACTAATCCGAATCATCTTTCTATCCTCAAATTGTAATAAAATTATAATTTAAATTTAATAGGGCATTTAAAGTGGTTGGATTTATTTGGTCTTTCTTTTCTTTGCCGCGTATTAGAATCTGAAGACTCGACGAGGCAACGGATTCGAACAAGATCAAGACTCGGGTAAAAACGACGACTAGGAAGTTAAGATCGTTGACTGAGCAGGCTTTGATTTAGGTCAATCAAGGCCGTGGTACACCAAGTGAGGCAAGTCATCACTTTGATCATATTGATCCTACATTTTATGCAAAATTATGTTCCTTTAAATTATCAACTTGCATGCCTAATTTATTATGCAAATATATGTCAAAGCTTAAGGTAGCTACATGCCCACTTGCTGTTGAATTAAATCTAATATGCCATTTCTTGACACTTGAATCACTTGATCCTTGTCACCATAGAAATTAATGATAATCTCTTCTAGCTATAAGTCATATTAAATGCCATGCTAGTCTTGTCAAATCCAGAGCACTAGTTGCCCTGATCATCAATCTTTAAAACATAAGAACTTGTTTTGGGGACAGTCATGGGATGTACGTGGCTGAGTATCTTGTTACAACTGTTTTATGCTTCTCAAAACCCTAAAAACCTGCTACACCTGTCTGGGCGGTTAGTGAGAGTGGCTGGTGCTGATGTCGCATGAGAACCCGTGGTTTGTGGAATGAACCGCCTGGACAAACTAAGGACTGAATCTTGTGCTGACCTCCTTGTGTAAAACAGTACAACCACAAGTCTATATGGGTACGACCTAGGTGATTAACTTGCAAAGGTTTAGTTTAGATATCACCACGGAAAGTGGGTGCCAGGACATACTGGTTTACTCACAGTGGGATACAGGGACCGACTGTACCCATACGGCGCAAGAGGGGGCCTCTGACTGTGGTGGATAGAGCCCTTCAGTGGTGAAACCTCAGCGGGGTGGTGTCTAGCTAGATCGGAGTAAGGTAAAGGCTTTGTGATAAATCATCGGGGTCTCATACCTAAGGAAGCATGTTGGCTATTAAGATGACTTATCTCTTGTGGTGAAAGTGTACAATCTCTGCAGAGTGTAAAACTGTTTGAGCAGCCGTGCCCACGGTCAAGGGCGGACATGGGAACCCACTCGAGTTAGTTCTATTTCCAAAAACATTTGTGGGTGGGATAAAACCTATCAGAGAGATGCACTCTGACTTTGAACTTTTCCTGGAGAGATGTACTCCAACGGCAAAAACTAGCCTTGGTGGAGGTAACCATGCGCTGTAAAAAGGTGGATGTAACCTACACTACAATTATTATCACATTCTCACAATCAATTTCATAAAACATGTTTCAGTTAAAATTGCTATGTCTCAGGAGATTTTTCTTACTTATTGTAATTCCAAAACAATGCTTTTAGCAAATAAAAGAAACTCAAGCCTCCCTTGACAGCTTTGCATCTATTATTACTGCATCCTGTGTGGTGGCTTGCTGAGTATCATCGTACTCATTCTTGCTTAACTACCATCACTCAGTCAGAGAGAACAGGAATGCCAAACCCTGCGACACTAAAAAGGGGTCAACAGAGCTGGAAGACGAAGAGGCCATGGACTAGGTCGCGAACCCCAGTTGGCTGCCTATGGGCAAGTCCTGCGGGTCCCACCTGTGTGAAGTTTCCGCTGCTGCATTTTATCGTTTTCGGCCTAATCGGCCCATGAGTAAGTATTACTGTATTTATTTATGCTTTCACATAATATGTGTTTGATGTACAGTATTGTATCTGTGAGCACTATCTACTGATCCAGGGAATAGTGCGGTGGAATCACAAAGGATCTGGGTTTGCTAACCCGAGGTCCGACACCATGGTACCCTAACACCATGATTTAAAATAAGTATTTTTCCTATGTATTGCGTGTGAAATTTTTTTAAATTTTTTAGGTGTCAAATTTAACAAGTTTAGTAACTATCTTAAACAAGTTTGAACCAAAATTCAAACTAGAGTTGCCTCTTTTTATGATAGTTTGTTTGTAGGTATGTGCTGATATATATAAAAATCAACAAAGCAGGTGATAAACAATGTTGAAAATCTTTGAATTTGAGTATTTTTCAAAGGTATGCATTTCATTTGAATTATTATAGATGATTATATACCCTAAAACTGAAATTTCAAAAATATATATACCCGAATTTGGATTGAATTCACGTATTTAAAACCATGGTGCCTTGACACCATGGTGTCCCATTACACATACATACGTACGTATGTATGTACGTACATATGTACGTATATATGTACATGCATGCATGCATGCATGCATACATACATACATGAAACCTTAGCTATATACTCTTTTCCATATGTGAAAAATAGTATATACATAAATTATACTATAAAAAGTGAATTTTGATGAAATTTTTCGTGGAACTCACTTTGGAGTATCCTATAATCATTATTAGTGTATGTTCAAAAGAGTAAAGAGGTATAACTTATTCTTTTTGAGCGGCATATAAGAAGTGAAAGTATATATATGTATGTATACGTATATACATATATGTATGCATACATATATACATATATGTATGTATACATATGTATATGTACATACATACATACATTATGTACACATTTACGTACGTACGTACATACATACATACATGTATTGATATATGTGTCTACATACATGTATGTATGTATGTATGTATGTATGTATGTATATGTGTATATATATGTATGTGTGTGTATACACATATATAATTATTCTATTCCAAAGTATGTTCCAAAATTGACTACTTCCAACTTTTATTTTTCATTTTTTTTCGAGAACCAATTCTTCTTATCTTCTATGAAAAGGAGGGAGTATCTACCAATTATACCATAGTTATAACTAAGAGTTGATATTGATGTTTAGTATAGATTAAAAGTATGCAAACCCATCTTGAGGAATACATATAATTATTGTGCCTTTAAAACAAATAACTTTTGTTAAAAAGAAAAGCAAGACAACATAAATTCAATATAGGGTGCATACCATATAGTTGAAAAGACAATCAACAGCATCGAATAATCTTTGTCGTTCTACTGTTTGTGTAATAATGCCGGGAGAAACCTTTTCCAATAGTAACAAAGCCTGGAGAAAACATTTCTAGTGAGATTTTATATAAGAAATCAGTATATTAATGCATGACTCACGGCTAGTCCTTCAGCGGTGCAATCGGATACAGCCCATCCATTGTCTGCAGTTGAAAGAGTCCAAGAACCTTTTGAAGGTTGGCGATGCCAATATCTTTGATCTCCTGGATGATCTTTAAGAACCTTTTATCAACCAAACAAAAAACTTCATGTTTTTTTTGGAGGTTGGAACTTAATAATCTAAGAAAGGTAGTGTTGGATTTGAACCTGGGAATTCTTAATGTACTCATAGGCCCGGTTAAGAGTTGGTCCATATTCTTGAGCAAGATTAGTTGAACAAATAGCTCGAACCATAAATGTTGTTTCCCAATGGTTAGCACCGTCAGAAACCTGTGAGGATGTGACAACCAATTAGAAATTCTTAGTATGGAAATGTATTGTTTCTAGCTACGCGTAAGACTATCTAAAGAAAACTCCAATTTTAGTTCAAATATGAATAACTCCAATTTCAATATTCATAAAAATCTAACCACGTTTTTTTTGTGAAATTGGTCATTCATGAAGTTGAATGATTCGGTGATAACAAGCTAAGTAATCATAGTGGGTAGTTTGAAAATTAAGCATGTGGACTTCAATAGTGAAGAAAAAGCTATAAATAACCTTACAATGTGTAAGGACCTTGACTGTAACTTAAATGAACATTTTTATTTCCTTTTAATAGGAATGCTTCTTTCGATGAAACACTGTCATAAGAGAAAAAACTGTAAATATGTACTTGTAAAAAACTGCAAATATGTACTTGAGACCTGTGTCACGTGCTGTTATAGGCGTGGGCCTTGGTCCCAGCCGGGTTATTATTAGGAATTAGAGATTGGTTTCTATTTGAGTTAGAGATTGGTTTCCTTGTATTAGAGATATAGTTAGAGATATGATTGGAGTTAGATTACATCTGTTAGGGGGGAGCCATCTATATAAGAGGGCTACCGCATGCTATTGGAATCAAGCAGAGTAATAACAAAGTCTTCCTCGTCTATAGTCTCCTCTCTCTCCCTACGCCGACGCCATCCGGCCATCCTCTCGGTGGTGTTTATCCCTCATAAACTAAGGTTCATGACACGTGCGTGCGCGCAAGCACTCATATGTTTTGCAATTTATTAGAATAAGCATCTTATTGGTCCGTTAGTGACAATAAGAACACAAGAGCACCAAGTATAATTTGTTAGGACCTGTGACTTCATCCCATCTTCCGCAACCCACAAGTAATCAAAAATCCTTGGAAGATGTCTTTTGAATGCCTCTGAGTTTGGATCTTCTATCCAACAACAGATCATATTTAGTCCCTAAACACAAAATAAGTTTCTTCAATAATCAATTAGATATCATAATAAGTTCAGATGTAGCTCTAACTCACTGATTGATCATTTAGCTGTAAATGATAACTAATGCTGAACTAGAAGAACATTCTAAGGAGTTAATAATTAATAACCTTGTTAATAAGACAAATGCAAATGTATTGACTATTTTCGTCCTCATAATGAATATGCTCCATAAGATTTCTCAAAGCTTTCTCTCGTAACTTTGTCAGAGGCCAACGGTTTAATAGTGGTTCTGCAAACTTGTGAAGAGTTGTCCACAGAACTTCCTGTACAAATGTACGTGGGTAGCGAAGATCTTCCTGCAAGAGTGAGTAAAACGATAAATAGAAGGTAAAAACAACCAACAAATCTAGCAATATTAATATAGTAAACTAGTTGACAATTTTGAGTTTTTAAGACATCCATTTGCATTATAGAATATTTCAACCAAAGGCATCTTTGAATCGACTATTCAAAGGACCGGGTAAAAGGAAACTACACACCTGGCAACATGTGTTGCGAGCCTTGTTCCAGTCAATTTTATCATACGGCTCACAGTAGAGCTCTTCCCTCAAGTCCAATATAGTTTGTGTGATTGGCCCAACAAACCTTTTCCCGTAAATATAAGCCATAGGCAAGTACACCATTCGGCAAAAGCACCAGAATTTTCCTATGCAAAAGGGTTTAAAATATTATTTATCATGAATGCTTTGGTCATGTGTAACAAAAGATCAACAAGAGAACTACACATTTTTTTTATGGATAGCAATATACTCCCTCCATTTCACAATATCAGTCCAGTATAGACCAACAATACACTAAATCTTTGAAATGATTAATGACATTCACTACTACAGAAAGCCTAATACTAGACGGCCAATCACAAACGGTTTGACAAAACCGTCTGTGACCGACACTAACACAGACGGTTTTAATTTGGACACCGTCTGTGTTGGTGGCGTCGGAGAAAACGAGTATCACAGACGGTTTGTATTAAAAACCGTCTGTGATAATGACGCTAGGCATTTATTGCGCTGCTCAGAACCACATCTGTCTTCATTTCGATCCAGATCTAGCCGGTGCTGCACTCTTTCGCTTAGGAGGCAAGCTAAGCGATTTCAGGCCAATTAATTTGGTGGTAGGAGGCAGAGATTGAGCTTTGAAGATTCATACTTTCCTGGTTGTTCTAGATATGGTTAGTAATGAAATTTATTTTTCTTTGCATTACAATTTAGATCTAAGTAATTGGTGAGTGTTATTGAAGATGGTTTGCAAAATTGTTGGTTATATAATAGCTGTTGTGTTTATAATATGAATTAAGCTAGCAAAGCCTGAATGCATGTGGTATATATGTAGTAATAATTAATTAATTTAATTTTTAATACTAAGTTGTTATATATATACACATAACGTAGGATCAAAGCTGGATGTATGCCGCAAACCGTGTGAGTGAAGAGTACATTAATGGTGTGTCTGCTTTTACAAGAGCTACCAAGGTGGATGTGCTGAATAAGGGGGTGGAATATATGTACTGTCCATGCACTGACTGTGAGAATTTAAAGATGTTTAAGAACCGAGGGCAAATTAAAGCGCACTTGATTCGGAGGGGTTTCAAAAAGGGTTATACGTGTTGGACCAGTCATGGCGAAGTCAATGATCATATGCCGCCGGATGACATCGCCGGTGAAGTGAATGATATGCCGCCGGATGACATCGCCGGTGAAGTGAATGACATGCTGCCGAATGATGTCGATTGTGGTTCGGATTCGGATAGGTTGCACGATGACAATCTGGATCAGATGCTTCGCGATGTAGAAGAGAACTATGATGAGAGAGAGTATGTTAAATTCCGGGTCTTGATGGAGGACTCGGAGAAACCTTTGTTCACGTGCTGCAGGTCAAAGTACACAAGGTTGTCGACTGTGCTTGAACTGTTGAAATTAAAGGCAAGCAACAGTTGGTCCGACAAGAGTTTCACGGCGCTGCTAGGTCTTTTAGCGGACATGCTTCCGGAGGGAAATGAGTTGCCTAAAACCATGTATAAAGCTAAGAATGTTCTTTATCCGTTGGGAATGGAAGTAGAAAGAATACATGCATGTCCAAACGACTGTATCCTCTACCGTAAAGAGTATGCAAACATGCATGTATGTCCGGTGTGCAACGCATCCCGATACAAACGTTACAATCAATCAGATGACGGCGAGGGAACAGAGGTGAAGAAAGGACCTCCTGCTAAGGTAGCATGGTATTTTCCTATAATTCCCCGTTTGAAAAGATTTTTTTGCAAATCCAAAGGAGGCAAAACTGCTGCGTTGGCACTCGGAGGAGCGCAAGAAGGATGGAATGCTAAGACACCTTGCTGATTCCGCCCTTCACTTTGCGCTCCTTATTGTCCTGCACCATAAATGATTATCCTGCCCTTACTAACCTATCGGGCCAGAGTACAAAAGGTGCAAAAGCTTGTACCCACTGTTTAGATGGTACCGAGAGTGTGTGGCTGAAATACTCACGCAAAAATGTCTACATGCGTCACCGCCTGTTCCTTCGGAGGGCTCACCCATACCACAAGATGAAGAAACAATTTAACGGAGAGAAGGAAGACGGTTCAGCTCCAAGACATTTAAGGGGAAAAGAGGTTTATGATATGGTTAAGGATTTAGATGTTGTCCTTGAAAAGGGACGTAAATTGAGGGCGCATGAGAAGAACACCTGGAAGAAGATATCAATATTTTGGGACTTACCTTATTGGGAGTACCTAGATGTTCGACACTGCATCGACGTCATGCACGTAGAAAAGAATGTATGTGACAGCTTGATTGGTCTCTTACTGAACATTCGTGATAAAACAAAGGACGGCGTCAATGCACGGCTTGACTTGGCTGATATGGACATCAGGCCTGAGTTAGCACCGACAAAAACAGATAATGGACGAACGTACCTTCCCCCTGTGTGTTACACTCTGTCCAAGGCTGAGAAAACAAAACTGTGCCAGTGCTTGCATGGTGTCAAAGTTCCGTCTGGTTACTCCAGCAATGTGAAGAAACTTGTTTCGATACAAGATTTGAAGTTAAATGGCATGAAGTCTCATGATTGTCATGTGCTGATGACACAGATGCTCCCTATTGCAATTAGAAATATTTTGCCGATCAAAGTCCGAGAGACAATCATGAGGCTATGTTATTTCTTTAACACAATTGCTCAGAAGGTCATCGATCCCGAAGGACTAGATGCTCTGCAGGACGAGGTGGTGATGACTCTATGTTATCTTGAAATGTATTTCCCTCCTTCGTTTTTCGATATCATGGTCCATCTCATTGTTCACGTTGTGTGGGAGATAAAAATGTGCGGGCCCATATTCCTACGTAGCATGTACCCATTTGAGAGGTTCATGGAAATTCTCAAGTCCTACATACGGAATCGATCTTGGCCGGAGGGCAGCATCGTCGAAGGTTATGCAAGCGAAGAGGTCATTGAGTTTTGTGTCGATTATATGGCTCAAATTCAACCGATAGGTGTGCCTCAATCTCGTCATGAGGGGAGGTTAAAGGGTATAGGAACTATCGGAAGGAAAGCAATCACTCCAGATATGGACGCGTATACTTAAGCCCATTTCACGGTCTTGCAACACATGACTGAAGTGACGCCTTATGTTGATCAGCATAAAGATGTGCTTCGGCAACAGAATCCGGAGCGACCGGATGTTTGGATCATGAGGCAACACAACAGTCGGTTCAACCAATGGTTGAAAAAGCAAATCGTTAGGAGCTCGCCAAGTGAGATACTGACATAGTTGGCAAAAGGGCCAACATTTACAGTTGTGACATGGCAAGGATATGACATAAATGGGTACACATTCTATACACAGTCTCAGGATGTAAAGAGCACTAACCAGAACAGCGGTGTCTGCATAGATGCGTTCAGTACCGATGGGTTGAGAAACTCGTACTATGGGTTCATAGAAGAGATTTGGGAGCTCGACTACGTGGTTTTCAAGATCCCCTTATTTCACTGCCGTTGGGTGCATGTCCCGCTGGTGAAGGTTGACAAGTACGGTGTCACTACCGTGGACCTCCGTCGAGCCCCCGAGCCCTTCGCCAGTCGCCGTCCCCCGAGCCCCTTGCCGGTTGCCTCCTTGGACCTCTGTCCACGCCGCCGTTGCCACCGCCTACACCTCAACGCCCGAACCCTAAGGTGCGCAACACTTCTCTCAGATCCAATACTGCAATGCTCCTTAGGTAGAGTATGGTCTTGGAATAATATGGTCTCCCTGCCCTTGTTTATGGTTTAAGTCCTCTCCTTAAGATCTAAACATATTGAGCTGAATTCATAAATCTAGTTTGGTCTTTCAGTTTTGATAGCTAACCGAAGCTTGGTCTTTCAGTTTTAGCTAAACATTCCATTTCCTTGTATGTTATAGCTAACCGAAGTTTGGTCTTTCAGTTTTGATAGGATTTACCAACTTTGGTCTAGATACCCTGGATGTATGTCACATTAAACTTGTTCCTATTCCAACTCCCAACAGGGTTAGGTCTCCTGGCAGCTGATGCTTTCTCATATACCCTAGCATACCAATATGCCTCCATCAGACCCTAAGGTCTCTGACCACTAACATAATGTTTAATATCTCCTCTGAGACCACCGATAAAATAATTCAGTAAGAAGTGCTCTTGTAAGTATGGATGGTCCCTTTTTACCAGTGCCATGCATTCTTCAAATCTACCAATGTAATCGCCTATATTGGATTGATATTGTCTGATATTCTGTAAGGATTTCATAGCTTTATGAGCTATTTGTACTAGTTTGGGTGATTTGAGTTGGAGCCGAAGCCATGGACTTGTGTGGTTGTGTTCTTATAACTGTGCATGCCACATATATCTAAGGTTGCTCATGCTCTAGAGAATGATAATCAGTAGTTGTACAGATACTGTAATGGCACTAGTTAAGTAATAGTAGGAATTTCTTTAGCTCATGCAACCTTGTAATCTATTGCGTTCAGGTGTGACAGGTATTCTTTTCCTACTTAGGGTTGGTATCCTTCCATCTTATATATTTGATTTGGGCATGAAACAATGTTATAGATGCGTTCTGTTGACAATTCAATGTTGCTATCTGATTGGGTTTTATTTTATCGATTTCATATACATATAGACACTTACAATCTGTACACTGAATTTAGATAGCTTCTCGATATTGCTAGTAAAGGTGCAACATGAATAAAATGTGGATGGATGAGCCTAGGAACATCACTTTTTTTTGTAGTTATTAGGTGTTATCAATAATACACATTTCAACTAACATGCTGCATATATTACTACTACAGTGAAGGCTATACTACAGTTATTAGGTTATGATTCTCTAAGATGTCACTGGATTCTTCTTTTCTGTTGGTACTCTGATTTTCTTACCACCATATTAGAATATGAGCGTCAATTGTCTTGGTAGTTTGGCAACTTTATATTATTGTTGTTTCATAAATCTTATTGTTGTTAAATCTTATTGTTATGTATATGCATATGTATATATATGTTGCTAATGAACATAGATATTTATATGTATACTTGAATATATGTATACATATATTGGAATTAAATTTAAGTATGTGCTTATACCGCACTATTTATGTATGTGCTTACTTTTCATATATGAGAAGGCCAACATGTCATCCGCGCATTCTTCAACACCATCGCCAGAGGCGTCCGCTCCAAAATCAAAACGCTAAGGAAGAGGGCTATCGAAGAAGCCCGAGGGCTGATTTACCATAACAGAGGTCGATGGATTTGGGGTCCTTCTCCTTCCTCCCAAAGCAGTATGCGCACTCCGAAGAATGATCGGAATAGTTGCACGAGAACGAATTGAGATCACATTCGATTCGTGGAAGAGCATGCCTGGGACTCGGAAACGTGAGCTGCTGACAGAAATTTTGGCATCGTTCGAGATCCCAGAAGAACACCAAGACGCCGTACAACGACAAGCCTTACTAGCGGCGTGCAAAGCATGGAAGAACTTCAAGAGCATGCTTGTCAAGGACTACGTGGAGAAGGACGAAACGCCTTTTCATAAATACCCATTCCTGGAACCACAATAAGAAGAGTTCAAGGCGATGAAGACGACCGAAGATTTCAAAAGTTCAAGTGCGGCGCATAAGGCCCTCCAAGCAAAAAACACACACCCCACAGACTTGGCACAGCTGGGTATGCGGGTAAAATCCCGCAGTGGAGGAGGGAGGACGAACAGACAGCCCTGCAGGACACCGCACCGCCATTTTCCAATATCCCGGATGACCACGCTCGAAATTGGATTAGAGCAAGGTCATCTACAACGACATCGGGGGACGTCTCCTTTCGAAACCCTGCATACCAGCAAGTGTCCCAGCGCCTGGTAAGATATCGATCGAACTACGTAGCTTGTAATTACTCCACAACTTCGTACGAAGTAAAATGACATGTCGTGCTCTTTGCAGGAAGCGCTGAGTGTTGAATCTTCCTAGGGATCATTTCAGGGAACAAGGGAAGAGAACCAAAGCCGAGCGTGAGGCACGGCTACGAGAAGAGATCAAGGCATCTCTTAGAGAGGAGCTAGCGGATTATGTCAGAGATGAGGTGCGGAGATATACAGAAAATCAGCAGGCCGCCGCCGCTCCTGTGCTAGCTAGCCCGCACAATCGTCCGAGTAGTTGCGCTTCCAATCCGATGAAAAGCAAGGCTAGATTTCCTGTGGACGACATCCTGGTAATAATTATTATCTCTCGAATGCTTGCTCCATTGATAGGCCTATTCGAGTAGCTAATTTTGTATCGTTATGTAGGAGCCTACGAAGTGCAGTCTCCAAGTGAGATATGCCTCCGTTCCCTTGTACGTTGCTTTGAGGATTTATTCGATCTTTTCACGCTCAACACTCTCAATGCCTCACTCATTCGATGCTGGACGCTGTAAGTGTGTACAATCACAGTCTCCGTTCATGTTATACCGATAAATGTCATATATAATTTGCTGCTTTCGTGTGTATATATATAGACATATGCTGACTAAAGCTAGATCATCCAAATCATCATCGGTTGGTTTTTGGACCCACACTTGGTCGCCAAGCATACCATCGACGAGGATACAGCCTTCGTTGAGAGGTACATTGCAGCAGGACTGCTGGCTTACCGCAATAAGGAATATGTACTTATGCCCTACAATCATAACTATCATTGGATTTTAATAGTAATTGTACCAAAATAGAACAAGGTATATTACCTTGATTCTCTAAGTAAGAATAAAATGGACTTCACAGTTGTCAGCCAAGTAATTGATAGGTAAGTACATTTTCTCCATACATGCCTATATTGTACTCTTTCTTTCCTTCCGAATGACTAAGGTCAATCTTTTCAAATCACGTAGGGTGTTTGCGATGTACGTTGCAAAGGCAGGTGTCTCGACGCAAAGGGCCAAAGGTCTGACACATGCTCAAAATTTTAAGGTATTTGCTATTACACATTAATTAATCCTATGCAACAGTTGGTAGTAATGCTTCTTGAATTAACACATTCCATTTTTTGCAGTGCCACCAGTAGCCGCCGAGCAACACATGTGGATTCTACGTTTGCCACCATATGGAACTACTCCTCGATTCCTCGAGGATCACCAATTCCAAGGTTTGTCAATCTTCCCATAATTACCTCATACTTATCACGTTATATATATACGCACATTGATATTCCTATCGACAGGCTGCGTCCATCCCATCAACTGCATTGGAACAGCCCGACCTTTCACGAATTCGAGGAGAGTTGGCGTACTTTTTGGTGGCTGGAGCCATAAAGTCAGAAGGAGAGTTCCACTGCACACAATGATTTTTTATTGCTGTTATCACTCCGGAATTGAGGTCTCGCGAAAGGAAAAGTTCATAATCAACGAACTTTGTCAGGCTGCACAAGCAATACTTGGATGGATTGCCATCCAAGTATTGCTTGTGTAGTCTGACAAAGTTCGTTGATTATGTATTTGTTCCTTTCGCGAGACCTCAATTCCGGAGTGATAGAGCAATAAAAAATACAATGTTACCATCTAAGTGCAAATGCAACATACATCTTTTGTAATTGTATATTTGTCAATGGATATTTTATTTCATTTCAATTAATTGATTTGCGAAATGGATGTTTTATGTTTGTCAAATGAAGTGCGATGTGAATTGGATGTTTTATGTTTGTGAAATGAATTGAGATGTGAATTGGATGTGTTTATGTTTGTGAAATGATTGAGATGTGAATTGTATGTGTATACATGTACATGTTGATCTGCTTGTTTCAGAGGGTATGGCTAGCATTTCTTGAGGCTAGCCAATAAACAGAAATAGATTTAGGGGTAGAAAAAAAATATCACAAACGGTTTGTAAGTAAAAACCGTCCGTGATATATCAATATCATAGACGGTTTTTACTTACAAACCGTCTGTGATATTTACACCACAGACGGTTCAAAAACCGTCTGTGATAACCTTCTATTATCACTGACCCATAAATTCAGATGGTTCTGAAAACCGTCTGTGATGACGTGTCTGAACCGTCTATAATACGATTTTCTGTAGTAGTGATTGGACCATACATGTCCCTATTGAATGATAAACTATAACTACTTCACCTCATTTACAGCATTTAAACAAGGGTATAGAGTGGAAATACTATAATAATTACGCTCTTGATTTCCTCGATGGGTTAACGTTGTGACATGACACTTCCCAAGAAAATGGACTAATTTTGTGATATAGAGGGAGTATAATAATAGTAGTAATCGATGATCGACAACAACCTAATGAACATCATAGAAAAAAATTTGTACGCTACCAGGATGGATTGGAAGGAAACGTGGGACCAGCCACAGTTCAGGAATCATTGGATTGTTTCCGGACCAATCATATAAGCCAAGCAGCTACAATTAAATTCATGTAGGAAAAATCCATGGTAAGTATTGCCTTCCAAAGAAAATAGTGTGGTAAGGAATAATGCACTATATATTGATACCGAAATCCATATCTTTCCCCACTGAGGTATAGAAGCAGCGCTGCCATGGGCCAGTATCCAAGCTCGACCTTTCTCCATTGCACCGTCACCAGCGTTGGGCCCCTCACCGAGAAGCCTCAGGGTGACATAGTTCAGGACAGACCCAAACATCGTGCTGGGGCCCAAAATATGCAACCCCCATCCACCGTCCTCTCGCTGCACATGCATTTCGTTTTTGCAGTAACCAATAGATTCTCCCTCAAATATTTTTGCTAGTAACGAATATATCCCTAATTACCTGATGGTTGTAGATGTATCGACGTATCTCCTTCTGATGCTCCAATGATAAGACGGTATTGAGTGTCCCAGTGACGTACAAAGCGAACAACTAGTAGAGATGGGTGTGCATTATTACATATGTGTACATGCATATATCCATTTATGAGTGAAAAGTGCAATGAGAAATAAGCACCGACATACATACCATGATAGGCATGATGCACATAACCCCAGAAAAATCACCTGGCCAGTGCCCATCATGCGCTTGTAATGTGGAGATACGGTTGAGTGCCCGCCTAAGTGTGGTTATCACAGCTTCCCCCGTGACAGGGTCATCTTCTCCCAGTTTGACACTGGGAAGGTTTGTTTCGAGCGGGTTCATCTTGACGTACTGTGATGCATGATAACAATATGTAAGTTAAGCATTTAACTAGATTTACTTATTCACAAGTACAACCTTCGACGTTTGTAAAAGGGGTATTTAAGAATTTGTCCCACCTCACATAGATGCATGTAATTAGATATTTGCCATCGATGTGTCACGGACAAGCGAGTTCTAGGGCTATATGTCAACAACACATGGAGGGATAAATTCTCGATTGTATTTATTCGTAGTGGTAAATCCTCAATTTTCCCTTCGTAAAATACCATGGTGAAGGCATATATAAATGTCCCAGTTCCCCAGCCTCTCGTTGTAGCCATTAATCATGATGTTATGTTCCAGAGATTTATTTGATTCAATTCATTTATATTATACATTGACATGGGACGACAGAACAATATTCCGAGTGCAGTTTTATCTTGACCACAGCATATACAGCATTTTTACTGTACCCGCTTGGCTGCAGGCTGCTTACGAACGTACTTATGCCAAGCTGTATGTACCTGCATGCGCATGAAGAGGTCGTCGCATTGCCTCCTCTGGAACCTGTTCTTCCGGTACTCCTCGCGTGCTCTCTCGACCTCGGCGAGCTCCTCCGACGTGCCGAGGTCCGGGTCGAACTCCCAGACCTGCCGACCCACGAAGTTGTTGGTCGACCGCATCCACGGCCCGCTACCCTCACCGATCTTGAGCTTCCACATGGTGATAGTGATGGCGCCGGGGAAGGCGGTAATTAAATTGCCGGGGCACTGCAAGTGGTGGACTCCTCGAGGACCAGAGAGAGGAAGACGAGGCAGGAGGCTAGAACGACGCTTAGAACGAAGGCGAGGGAGTGTATGTGCGACGCCAGGAAGACCTAGAGCTCGTGTCGTGCATCTGCTGGTTCGACGGCTCGCGCAGGCACTTATTTATACCCGGCCGGCCGGTCGGCGCGCGGGGCCTGCGCTGCATGATCTCGTACGTGCAATTTGGGAGGTCAGGGGAAATAGCTAGGTGGTGCACTGAGTCACTGACGCCGCTACCAAGTGTCACCGATGGCCGTGCATTTGACGGACATTTAACTCTGTTTGACGGACATGTGTGCAGATCAATCCAATACCACATTCTCTAACATATGTGCAGATCATCGATTTGACATCTCATATATATACCGGTGACATGCTGTCATCAATCAATACATGTGTTGGTCTATAAGTCACTAGTGTCCCGATTAGTGATATCCGACCAAGAATTTTAATGGTATCATTCAACAAATAAAGAGATTCATTTATAAAACACATACTTGCTAACTTTTAAATGATAATTCATTCAACGAATATAATAATATTTATTTAAAAAAATTTAATATAGAAATGATATGATTATATATATGATTAACTCTAGGGAATATTAACAGGGCTGCACTGCATGACCTCGTACGTCCAGTTAGGGATTAACAGGGCTGAGCATTTAGGGAGGGCATGGGTACCGCATGGGCATGTAGGGAGGGCATGGGTACCGTATGACCCGTACGTGCATTTAGGGAGGGCATGGGTACCGCATGACCCGTACGTGCATTTAGTGGGTCAGGAGAAGTTGCTTGGTGCACTGGCGCCGCTACCAACTGTCACCCATAGTTGTAAATTTGACGGACACTAGAGACCTGTGTGTTACAACGAAATTATAAAAATGATGAGACGGAACTTACTGTCTGCCAATTTTACACATCAAACATTGAAGAACAAGCGACATAGATAGAAAGGTGGCCAGAATACGTGAGGAGATGGGGAAAGTGGAGAGGTAGGTGCTTGAACCCTGAGAGAGGAGAGAGATGAATGATCCAGATCAAATCGGATGGCTGTAGAGAGGGGAGAGGAGAACACACCAACAACCAACTCCTCTTTATATAATAGTAGAGATTTAACTAGGGGTGCAATCGGATCGGATTCGAACGGATATTGCTTAAACCGTATTCTAACTCATATTTTCCCCTCGGATTCGAAGTCGGATACGGTAAGACCGGATGCGAATACGAAATCGGAATATTTCGAGTTTCGAATATAATATCATCGGGGCGGATATATATCGGTTACGGATCGGAAGCGGATAATATAGACGGATAACACGAATGTACAAAAAGGAACATTTTCAATAGTGTCTGACGTCCGACTAACGTCTAGCTCCTAGGGGAACACTGTACAAGGAATAATAATAAGATAAGTATAACATTTGATCATTTTAGCGTCGTTCATGTTGTAACTGCATGTTTCCACATGATTTTCTTCTGAGTATCATTTTGTATCGTTTTCATGCTACAGCATTGATCTGTAACTACTGCAGCATTTCTTGTTAAACTACTGCAATAGGCAACAGCTTCTTAGAACAATCTAATTACAAAATTTCCTAAAATTAGTAAACGGAAGACACTAATTCCAAGCTACTGAGCTCTAGCACCTGTAGACACAAGTATTCAGACCAACGTCGCAATGCTCTTGTTTCTGAAGCCTTAAAACTGAACGCTGAAACTTGCAGTCTGAAATCTGAAGCGCTTCTGGGACAATGCAATGCAGTAAATTGAACACACAATGCAAAGCAATGTGTTTGGTTGGGGCAATTTGGTTCCCCGGTTTCCTCTCAATTTATAGTAGTAGCAGTACAAGAAATACGGCAAGTATTAATTCTATACAAAGAATCCTAATCGGTCTTTGAAACAAGATCCGAACCGGACAAAACTAAGCAAGCAAAACTGAAAACGGACTCTCTTTGAGCTTTGTTTTTCACCGTTTTGTGCGTTCTAGCAAGATGTTCCGTTAAGTTATGATAGAATCGGTGTGGATTGTTAAATGCTCCTAGCTCAAGATGTTGGGCCAATTTCCGTTGGGAGTTTTTGGCCGTGGCCATGCCAAGCAGGAGCATTGTATCAATGGTGGACAACGTGGAGTGAATCATGCCTGTCCCCCACCTTGCGGCGCAGTGGCCGAAGATGTCACCGCGACGTTTGTGTGCACGACTGGACGTTGCTGAATCGTGTGTTTGCAGGATATCGAAATCCAAGTGTCTCAGATTCTCTAGAGCCCAGGGCATGTGTTTCCATATGCCTCCCATTCCCTACGCACTGCACCACTCCAACTCCTAATTAATCCTAGTTTGCTCATTGCCATTGCTGCCGCTTTTCACTCGATTCGTATTGGTTTGGGGGCTGTAGCGACAAGGAGAGCTAAGCCAGCTAGGAGGAGGCTATAGGAAGAAGAAGACTACAGGCAGCAAATGAGCTATAGGATAGGTGGCAGAGCTTCTAGTAAAATGGAAGGTTGGTGGGCGCATTAGCTATCCATTAACCTGTTCTCAACAACAACAAAAAAGGGGTATCCATTAACCCCAAATTAAGATGATCGTATCTTCTAGTACCAGGAGAAAAAAAAACCAAGTCTCAACATATATCCATGTGCTTCAATTCAATGGTCTGCATCTGGTAAAAGCGAATTTTGGACGCTTTTAGCACTTTTGCTACTGTAAATTCCAAAAATGACGCCGGTGGAAACAAAATTCCAAACCTAGCCCCAGCCGACTGCACTATTTAACCGGGAGCTGACACGTTGAATGGTGCGGTCGGGAGCTGCGACTCAGTGGTGCGGTCCCGACCGCACCACTCGGCCGGCCGTCACCACTCGGTCACAAGCCGGTCACAAGCCTGTCAGATCGCCCAGCGGAGTGGTGCGGTCGGGGACCGTACCACTTCGGAGTCATGCGCTCCCCGACCGCACAATTCCACGTGTCAACTCCCGGTTAAATGGTGCGGTCGGCTGGGGGCTAGGTTTGGAATTTTGTTTTCACCGGCGTCATTTTTGGAATTTGTGGTAGCAACAGTGCCAAAACCAAAAGGGTCCAAAATTCGGTAAAAGCTGCGAAGAGATATTTCTTGAATGACATTTGCGAGAGCCGAGAGAAATGGATGAATGAATTAATTCTGGGCCGATGTGCACTTCCGTGGGTTAGACGTGGTAACAGTATTTCTTCGTCTTTCTCAAAAAACAGTTATCAGTTTTGATGCTCCATCGTTATGAAATTAATTTTTGTTTTTGAGAAGGTCGTCATGAAATCTATCATATACTAAAAGTTGATGACAGATCTTTTAGAATTGCTAAGAAAAAACAGAAATATATTAGAAATTCTCACAAAAAAGCAAAACATCTAGCCCTTAATTTGGGGCATCTTAATTTGAAATGCTTAGATTTAATATTTGATTTAGAGATATAAGAATATATCTATATCTATACTAATTATACACTCAAAGAAATATCTAGCTATCAATTTGGGGAACCTAAGTTATAACGGCCAGATTAAAGAAAGAGCCCATGTCAAATACAATCCAAATTAAGATAAATTTGGAGCTCAAAATAAAGAAAAATTAGCAATTTTATTTCCATACAGCCTCCAAGTAACATCCATAAATAACCAAAAATTAACAACGATAATTAAATGAAAATTAGAAAATTAAAAGAAATCCAAATTAACTAAAATTTAGAATAAAATAAAATAAAATTAGAAATTTAGTTTCCATATGAATTTCAAAGTAAACCACTAAAAAACTGAATTCAAAATAATAATTAAAGGCAAATAGAATTAGGTTTTTATACAATTCCATCCTAAAAAAGAAATTCATGACAAATACGATCCAAAAATATGCAAATTCGGAGTAAAAATTAAAGGATGATTAGATATTTGATTTGTAAATGAATGTGACACTTAAATTCCAAAAGTATTAAGATTTTGTAAACCTATACTAATTAAGCATTCCGAGGAAGCTTCCGTACAAGCCAGAAAGATCTAGCCATCTATCTCGTAGAGCCCAGTTAGAATATTTCAGATCAAAAGAGAGAATATCATGTCAAGTACAATCCAATTAACTAAATTAGTAATTTTATTTCCATTCGACATCTAAAGTAACATCCATAAATAACTAAAGTTTGGAATAATAATTAAATAAAAATTAGCAAATTAAAAAAGAGTCTATGTCAAGTACAATCCAAATTAACTAAAATTCAGGGGAAAATAAAAATTTTAATTTTAATTTCCATACAAATTCCAAAGTAAATTCATGAAAAAATAGAGTCTATTTATTATATACGAAAGGTCGATGACATGAGTTCTACGGTTGCGAAGAAAAAGAAAAATAATCTAGGAATTGTTCGTAAAAAGGAAAACATCCATCCCTTGATTCAATAAACCTAAAAAGAGAAATAAGCTTGGATTATCAAAAAAAAGAGAAAAACATCTGTCCCTCGATTCAGTGGATTCTTATTATAATCAGTAAATGATTATGATTAGATGTCTTAGATAAAAGAAGGAATCTTACAAGACAAGGCTATCCATTATAAATTCTAGATGACCCCAATAAATAAAAAATTCCTATATAGCCTACACTAAAAGCCACGTACGAGGTGATGAGGGTCACCTCCACCAAAATCGAAAGTTATCCATCTCATCGAAAGATCGGGCACCTCGTCTTCATCAGTTGGTATCAGAGCTTCAGTTGACCGGTAGGAATTTCTTGTATCCTTAGTTAGTAGATTGATTTTTATTTCCCATAGTCCAGAAAAATTGCCCCACAAAAAGAGTTAATTTCCGCTGTCCAAACCCCGTTGTGCTTTTCAATCTGTTAGTTTTGGTTTGCTAAATTGAATTTGTGTCCATTTTAGCTTTGTCTAGCTGCTGGTCATATCTTTGTTCCAAGAAAAATCCAAATAAAAAAAAATTCCCCCACCCCAAACCCTAATTCCAATTTCGGCTGATCTGTCCTTTCTCTGCAGCCGCCACCAAAAACGCCATATCTTTTGATTCCGAGATTATTTTTGAGTGAGACCACCGCCATTAGATTCAAAAATTTATCATCCATCTATCTGTAAAATTTCACGTCATTCCAGCAAGGCAGCTAAGAGATATATGCGGTGGAAGTTGACCCAAAATTCCAGATTGAATCTGCAACAGTCGGCACTTGTGAATTTTGTGCGAATTTTTAGGTCGGTTTCCAGACCTTGGCCCAAAAACAAAAGTTGTAGAAAAAGCCGTCAGAAAACGGAGAAAAAGAATCATTGAAAAAAGGCAACTGACAAAAGTTACGGCCGAAATACCGACGCGCTGTCCAGTGGACAGAAATCTTCAGTTTCAAGTTTTGGAACAATCCTTGTGTTCTTCAATTCCAGATTGCATTCGATCGAATTATCTTGTATTTACCACTCCCATACATTGCCATACACTTATTTTAGCCTTCTTCCATCTTTGGTTGATCAGCAACATAGGCTAAGTGCTAGATACGAACTATAATTCAATTCTGTGCAATTTCTGAAATTAATTGATTGTTTTCCTTTGCTACAAAATACATAGCCTATCCAAGCTCCACTTTTCTACAACCGAACAGGTTTCGCTGTACCTTGCAATCGCTATACTCATCACTTGAGTTAAGTTATCACGAACCACCACGGTTGCACCACTGTTTTGCATTGGTAAGAACTTGTAAGAGCTTGGTAAGAGTTCGAGAGATGTGTGACTTGAAGCTCCACCTCCTAGTAGTTTATAGGGACTTACATAATTCTAGTGTATTTCCTTGTTTTCTACTAACCATGACAGGTTCAAGATCACATTGTAGCAATTTTTGTGAGACCAACAACTTGTTGGATCGTATTAATAAGACCCTCACCACCATCAACAACGAATTGAGGGATCCAATGATCACGACCGTTGTCGACCGACAAAATCAACAAGGCACAAGTAGGTTAACAAGAGAGGTATGTGATGATGATGCCAAGTTTACAATTCCGCCATTTCTTTGGTAGATATGACCTGAAGCTTATCTTGATTGGGAAATACAATTAGATGGAAATTTTGCATGCTATGATTTTCCGATGATGAAAGAGTTAGGGTGCTACTAGTGAATTCACCGATTTCGCATTATTTTGGTGGAGGAAACAATGTAGACTACCACATGTACCTAAAACTTGAAATGTTTTGAAACGAGTGATGAGATCTACATTTGTTCCTTCATATTATTCACGTGACTTGTTAAGCAGATTGCAACGTTTAGAACAAGGTAGGAGAAGCGTAAGTGAATACAATGAAGAATTGAAAGCTCTTTTGTTGCGTTGTGGCTTAGAGGAACATCTGAAGCTACAGAGAATAGATTCTTACGTGGCCTTAATAAAGAAATTCAGGACCTTCTCATTCACAAAGAATATAATTCTCTCCCTCATTTGTTTATACTTGCATGTAATGTTGAGCGTCGATTGAGAAGAAATTGAGAGTGCTTGATGATAAGAAACATGAGAGCAAACCCATGTTTGTGCCTTTTTCGTGACTAACAACTTGCGGCGATTGAGAACCATGTCAAAAGGAGCATGAGTTGATTGAACCATCGATTCCATTCGTTGAGAACGAAGATGAGGAGATGGATGCACCTACATCATCCGAGGGAGCCAAAAGGTAAAGATCATGGTGCTATCATCACTCACGGTGAGTATGCTTGTGAAGAACAACAATTATGCACCGTTCATGCTATTTTAGAGCAAAACTTAGTGGAAAACAATTCGACATGCCCATATTTCAAGTAGAGAATTCACACTGCATTGATTTGAGTGTTGAGAATACGTTGAGTGCACCTTGTCAAAAAATAATTGAATTGCCTACTGTTTTGAGTGATTCATGTGATGAATTAATCACATACAATGATCATGTGGCTTTGGTTAGACATAAAGAAGTTTTAACTAGAATTTCTCCTGCCAATTCATTGTGTTACATCATGTTGGATCTTCCTATGAAATTGTCACATGCTTTGGAGAAAGTTTCTGAACTTACATGTTCAAAATTCTTGTTTAGTGCCTACACCCTGGGTATAAGTTTAATTTGATTGGAGATTATGGTGTAGGAAATCAATTTCTTGTATATCGAATATGCATAACTTGTGACCACATGGATGAATTGCAGCTTGTTGTTTTGAACAACAACTCTTGTATGCTCAATCTTGTTCATTATGAAAGAAAAATAAATTTTAGTGATCATTCAATGCCTATGTGTTCTTCTCTTATTGAACCATCTAACATTGGCAATCTGAATAATGAAATTGATGTATGGAAGAACTTGCAAATATTTTCACCCTTACTAGATGAATTTGCTATTGCTCAATTGAAATCTGATTATATGGATAAACTTTGTTTGATTCCAAAAGTTGTAGCTTTGCCTATATGTGCCACCACAACAAGTTTACAACTTCAAGGATTTGAATTGCATAAATGCTTCACTTACATTTGCAAAACAAGTTGCGATAATTACTGTGTGAGAAATTTTGATTTGTTCATTAACATATATGATTACTTTTGGGTTAATAATACAATGAGCTTTTATGATTGCTGCTGTGTTATAACATTAATTGTGCAACAACGAAGAACTGTTAAAACGGATGACATATACATATACCATGCATACACCTTGGCTTCTTTGTTACCATACTTTCAGTTTATCAAAAGCCGAGGACGGCTTTGTTTTCAAGAAGGGGAGGATGATGAGGGTCACCTCCACCAAAATCGAAAGTTATCCATCTCATCGAAAGATCGGGCACCTCGTCTTCATCACGAGGGGAAAAGAAGGATGTGGACATGCAAAATAAATGAGTCAAACTCATGCATGATATAAAAAAAAAGTGGCACTCAGTAAGAAAAAAAGAGGAGAAACGAAAAAAGACTAGACATATTCTCACCTGCACGCTTCCCAATAATGTATGTTTACAACTTTAATTTTTTTTACTAGAATCGCCATCGATGTGGTGGATTCTAATTAAAACTGAACTATATCAACCGTTTAGTGTTATCCATCATATAATAAAAGCATAGTATGGTTGATTACACCAGCTAAGAAAAAAAATAATATTGCAGAAATTCTCCCAAAAATTAAAAAAATATCCAGCCCTTAATTTGGTGGTTCCTAATTATATTTAGCAATTCATAACAGATGGATGTTATCTAATAAATGGGAATAATTTCTAGAAATTCTCATAAAAAGAAAAATATCTAGCTCTTAATTAGGTGGACCCTTCTTATGATTAACAAATCATAACCAATATTTTTTCTTGATCTATGGAAGTGCGCATGAAGTTGATTTGCACTATAATATACATGCACACCTAGTTGGGAAGCTCTTGTATGAAATTAAGATATGAGATGCTAGAGATAGAATTGAACTCGAGTGATCCACGCACAGACACAACTTGCCTTCAATATCCATTATAATTTGCATTTTTAATTGTATTAATATGGATACAACTATTGTCTATTATTGGAGATGCCAGTAAAAATTAAAAGAACAAGTATTTCCTCGCAAAGATATACTCTATATTCTTTGTTTTAACTTATACTACTATATATTGATATCACAAATGAAACCCATTCTACAAAAATGGAAATTAAATCAAACTAGTAATGTTCTAAAAAAAACTAATATCTGAATTATTTCATGTGATCTGTGACCCTTTATTTTTGCTTGTAGTTCTTGTATTATCCATCACATATATACTGCTAAACGAATTAAATATGCTCTAAGAATGATTAATACTACATGATTAGAAAATGTTGAATAATCAGTGGAATTGTACTCCAAGTATTGGATTTTTTCTTTTGATAGAAAAAATGAATGATAGAACTATGCACGGTGTATGTTTAACTACAAGGTAACAATCTTTAAAGCCTTTTTCTCTTCTCTTATCATCACGATGTTCTAAGTCTAGCTTACGAGAAGGATGTGTAGTACAGTTCAAGTAGTTGTGAAAACCAAGAGCAAGTGTGTAAGACCATGTGGTGGTAACCCTATGACAGTGATGAGTATTTGGCATTGCGTGTGCCTTGCTTTTTCTATTTGTTTCATTTTTGTGAATTTGCATTTTGACCTGTGCTTTTCTGGTAGCATCAATCAAACCAACCTAGGGTGGTGGTCTGACTGCTGTGCAGTTGTGGTTAGACCGGCCATGCCTTGGTGGTTTGACTGGTGGGGTGTGATTATCCATGTCAGTGGTCCAATTAGGGGAGAGCTAGCAGTCTAACTGGTGTATGTAAGGTGGTCTAACCGGCATCTGTAGGGCGATCTGATTAGCCTGGTATCTGCGGTTAGACTGGCCCTGTTTCTAAGAGGAGTTGGTTTTGAGTTGTTTCTTGCGGTGTTAGTCACGACATGAGTCTGTGTAGTATTAGTCACGGGGTTTCCATGCATATGTGAGTCATGGTATATCCATTCATATGTTTTGCTAATTGAGAGTCAAGTGCATGTCATTGATGCTTGGATCAATTTCTTGTTCTTTGGTGTGTCGGTACTTTGATGATGGATTATAGCCAGTGGCAAGACCAAGGCTTGATGGGCATGAAATGTCGTGTAAGTCTGGGTAGAGCATCATTTCAAGCCGAGAGCATGGGAAAAAGGCAAGGTCATGAAGATGTAGTGTGTGCATGCGATGTGCCAATTGGACATGCATTTCAAGTGGTGACGTTCCTCGGAGCAGGTGTACGATCTTGGCAGCAAGGCGTTGGGTATCACGGACTGTGGTGTAATGTGATATGTCATAGGACTTTGGTCAATCAATTCTAGGGTTAGGGTTTTCTTATGTTGGAGCCTTGTGTGTGTGCTCTAGTGTTAGAGCTCTACTATCATGAGGGGTTGGCTATAAAATATTCCTCTTGAAGTGAAATGAACATCCAACATTTGCCCAAGTGAGTTGTGCTGTAGATCCCCTCTCGTACATTTGATTTTCTTGGCTTTCTTGTTTAAATTTATCTCTTCTTAATCTTTTTTTAGTGTTAAAGATATGTAAGAGGTGGAGATATCTTCTTTGGAAATAAGATCACATCTATCTATGTATGATCTAGAGAAAGTTCTTAGTTTGCTTGATTTTTCTCAAGAGAGAGAGAGGTGTGATTTTAGGGTTTTGCTTTTGTGAGTGATTTAGGTTGAATTCATGCTAGGATCTAGCTTACTATGACATGTGAGAACCCATCTGTGGTCACCTAGATCATCTAGGACTCATGAGTGAGAGTAGATCGAGACTTTTCTTTTTTGTCTGATTTTGGTATAATCTTCCTTCAAATGGATAAAGGTTACAACTTTGGCAATAATTCTCTCGATTATTGATTAGAATAGGTACGTGACATTCTAGAAAAGGTGCATGTTGAGTTTTATCATTGGATCATACATGTGTTCTTGATTTTGAAATCATGCTGATTTTTTGAGTCCCCGCATAAGGATTTAATCGCCCCCAGCTAGAGGTCTAACCGCCCCCAACTAGAGGTCTGACTGATGTGGGTTATATTTCAGGAGTTTTGCCATTTGTGGCTTTGGCTTTATCGAGTTTATGAATTTGTGTTTCTGCTGCATGTTGTTACTGATGTTTGGAGGAAGATTTTGATGTCTAACCACCCCCACCTAAAGGTCTGGCTGCCCTTAGCTAGCAGTCTGACCGGTGTGCATTTGCATTTTTGAAGTTTTGCCATCTATGGCTCTCGACTTTGGTGAGTTTCATAGATCTTAACTGATCTTGAGCATGGCGAGTAGGATGATGACTTATGAGTGGTTTATTGATTCTTGCCAAAATTTCTTTGTCGATGATGTCCACTGTGACAAGAGGCTTGAATTCAAGTTGGAAAGGAAGGCAATAAGGAAACAATCTTTTTTGCAAAACTTATGGTGGATTATTTTCTTTCCGTTGTCCTAGTTTCAGGGATAAGGAGGAGAAGGAGAGCTATGAACATTGATGAGTCGTGATCGAGGATGATCATGATGAGCTATTTAAGGATCTTTCCGTGGATGATCTCCTATACAAGTTATGTAAGGTGAGTAAGGAGAAACTCATTGAGTGCTCATTGTCTGTAGCAACTAGAATGCATAAGCTTGAGGATAATTAGAAAAGCTTAAAAAAAGAAAATAGAGATTTATCTCATGAAATTGTTAGGTTGAAATCTCCTATGCCTTGTGAATCTTGTGAGTATTTACTCAAGGATTTGAATGATATGAACAAATCTCTTGCATGCTTAAATCACAAAATGAATCTTTGAACTTGAAGGTTGCCATGCCATATGATTCTTGTATTGCTATACTTCATGAGCTTGATAGTATTGAGGTAGAAATTAAAAATCTTAGGTCATTGGCTAGCAATGAATGTGATTTTTGCAAAAAAGTGTGCATGCTGAAAATAAAAAAAGTATGAAATTGGCTCATTCTCTTTGTGTAGAACAATTAGAAAATTCTAAAACTGAAAATAAAAATTTGAAATTGAGCCTTCCCACTCATCTTAAGTAATTAGAGATTATTAGGGTTGAAATTGTTGCGATTAGATCTAGCCCTTGTAGCATGTGCTTAGAAAATGAAAAATTACTTATGGATAATTTACCTTCTTGCAAGAATTGTGCTAGCTTGAAATATTGAAATTGATACTTTGAATTCCAAGCTTACTAAGAATGCATCATTGTTATCTTGCACATCTTACATTTCTTTGAGAGAATAAGTTGAGTCTTTTAAGAAAGTGAGCAGTAATATTTGCACCATGTCTCATGACTCTTCTGGTTCTTCGTGTGTTGTCCAAATGATTTCAAATGATAAGGGCACTTCTTCCTCACATGGTACTACATCTTCTAAGAAGAAGTACTATCGCACATTTTTGTAAGAAAGGACACACTTTTGAGTTTTGCTTCCGCCGTGTCAAACACAAGCATCGAATGCGTCGTCAAGCTTCTAAGAACACACATCATTCATCTGATAGCATGTGTACACCTAGTGTTGACACAAGCACTAGAAGTGATGGTGGCTCTTCTTGTTTGTCCCAAGGGACTTCTCCCTTGAGCAAGAGTGGTACCTTGTCCTCTGCGATTGTGTCTACCTCTAGACCTTTGTACCATTGCTCATTTTGCGAGAAAGATGGGTATCTTGTGAAATTTGCTTTTGGCTTGCCAAACACATATGTTGGTCCTGTACTTATAACTCTTCAACTGTTCATAGTATTTCCCATGGTATGAACATTGAAGAGCCTGGCCTGAGGACTCACTTTGTTGATGGCTTCTTTGATCCACCTTCTAGTGGCTTTGGAGGGCGTCATGGACTTATTTATCATGGATTTGGTTTTGGTCCACATGTTGCCTGTAACATCCTAAAAATTTAAATTTGAAAAGAGTGAAATTTTTGAAATATTTTTACAATATATTTTATTTGAATTTGGAGTTCATGGTATTTTTTTGAAAATTTGGTTGGAGTTCCAGAGAGTCAAAAGGTTCAAGAAGGAAACAAACATGTTTAAATAATAGAAAATCAAGATTTAAAATGCGAATATGAAAAGATGATCCATAAAAGGAAGGGAGAAATTTTGGTTTAAACATAAGACCCCATTTCTGAACAATAATGGTATGAATAACAAGGAAGCAAACAAATTAAAATGCCAATTTATATGAATATATATGTATACATATATATATATATATGTATATATATATATATATATAATACATAATAAAATGTGGCACCTACAAATTTAATGACAAAAAAAATGCATATAAATATAAAAGCTAGGTTAGCAAGGAGGGGAATAAATAAATCCAGAAATATATATACACACAAATACATATAAAATAAAAAGAAAAATAAATATTAAAAAAAAATGGAGCCAGGCCGGCCACCAACCCGGCCCAGGCCCTTCTCTCTCCCGCCCCGCGCGCGCTTGCCGGCCTAGCTCCACCTCTCCCCTCCCGATTTCTTCCTCTGGCCAGCGGGCCCGCACCGCCGCACTCCTCCTTCACCTTCTCCCTGTCTCCCTTCACTCCGCGCTCACGCTTTTCTTCCCCGTGGCGCGCGAACTCTGCCGACGCCAGTGGCCTGCCTCCGGTCTCCCTGAGCTGTCGCATCGCGCGAGCGACGCGCCAGCACACCGCCCCCGGTTTCACCCTCGCCACCCATGGCCTCTCCACTGCTCTGCGCCGCCCTAGGGAGGAGTCACGCGCGAGGATTCAGCATGATCCCCGCACGCCTGCCCCGTCCCGTTGCCTCACACGCCCCTGCGTCTGCCGCCTGACACCACTGCCGCATGCCCCTGACGCGACCGAACAGCCCTCCGCGGCTATAAGAAGCTCCGCGCTCTCCCTTGCCTCCCCTGCGCCCTCTCCTTTCTTCCCCACTTCGCCTCGCCCGCGCGTGCTCCCACGCTGCACCCACCATTTCCAGCCGCTCCGGTGAAGCTCCCCGCCGTCCACCCGCGTCACGGCTAGCCCTCGGAAGCCTTCTCCCTCCTCCCGCGAGTAATTGGACTCCGGTGGCTCGAGCTCGCCACGGCAACGTTCATCCTCACCTCCGGCCGAAACCGTCGCTTCCGCTGCCGTCTCCTCCTCGGTCCGCGCCAACTCGATTCCTCACATTGGGATCAAGCCCTCGGCGCCGTGAAGCTTCCCCAACAGCCGCCCGGGCCTCCCGTCGCCCGTACATCACCGTCACCGAGAGCCCCTCCGAGCTCGCCGCCGTCACTCGCCGCCGGCCCACTCCGAAGGCCCCCGGACCCCGTCGACGCTTCCACCAGCATCCCCGGCACGCAAGCAACCCGTTTTCGCCGTCACCCCCTCCTCTCCGACCACCCCTCACCGGCGCCACCGTCGGCCGTACCCGCCCTCAAGCTCCTCTGCCTCAGCACCGCCCCAGCTTAATTGGCACCGCTGCCTTTCTCAGTCAGGTAACACCCGAGAGCGAGATGGCTAGCAGCGCGTGCGTTCACCCAGGCGACCTGGGTTCGATTCCTCTGGCCGCAATGGTTAGAGTTGGGTTTTTAAACAATTTTTGCCGACAGCTGCAGTAGAGAGAGATTAGGAAATGATTAAGAGTGATTAGGAAATATTAAAAAGGATTAATGGGAGTATTAAAGATTAATTTGAATAAAAGCAAGCTCATTTAGTTCATGCAGAGGTTAATTAATGGTTAATGACTGCCATTGGTTTGCTAATTAAAAACCCCTCACTAACATGTGGACCCCCACCCTTAATTAAAGAATAGTAGCTGGTCCCACATGTCAATGGCACAGAGAATGAAAATAAAAATAAAACAGAGATTTATAAACTGGAAAGTGGGCCCCACCTGTCAGGATTTTATAATTATTGGAATTTCACTGGACTGAGAACTTTAAAAGAGCATAACTTGTTCATTTTAACTCCAAATTGAGTGAGACAAATTTCTAAATTCGTATAAATTCAAGATCTGTCCAATGGAACCAAAATCATGAATTTTAGAGCTCATATGAATTTTAGTGAAAATTTTAGATAATTTAGGAATGTAGAAAATTTAATTAGGAGTTAAAATAAGTCTACTTACTATTTAAATATCTGATTACATATTATGTGAATAACTAAAATAGACTTAAAATAATGCTAAGCTTAATAATAACAAAAGTATGGACAAAATGATACTTAACTAGACCCATACACCGATTCATAGGTCTAACCTAATTCATGAAATTTCCTAAATAAATATAAAAATAATAAAAGAAACGTATTAATAAACAGATTGAGTCATCGTATTCTACCATCGACCTTGTCTCAAATCACCCGAATCACCCATTAACTCATAATAAAACTAAATTGAGTTTATTCGGATTTATTTGGATCTTTTGAGTTATTTGCTTCTATTTGGGTTCAGTCGTTTGTCGCGTAATTAGAAATTGGGAGTCGTGAAGATTCAGTGGATCCAGCGAGATCAAGCTCGACGTGAGAATAGACACCAAAAGCTCAAGAGGAAGCATTGTGTGAGCTCAAGACCGTGGTAAACCGCGCCAGGCGAGTCAATACTTTGATCATGTTGAACCTACGTTTTCTGCAAACTACTTTGGTTTACATTATCAAATTGCATGCTATTATTTTATATGCAAATACATGTTAATTTAAGATTTTAGTTATATGCCCATTGTTTGCTTGATTAATATTACACCTCCTTTGGAATACTTGAATATGTGAACCTTGTCGCCTTAGCAAAATTATAATGGTAACTTTTCAAAAGTAAGTCCGTAATTATATGCCATGCTTAGTATTGCTTAGGTACTCATGGCGCGAGAGCGCCCTAGCATCACTTTTAATCCTGAGAAAAAAATTGGTTGTGCAGTCATGGTGGTAATGACTGGTATATGTTGGTATGATTATTTTATGATCTCAAAAACCCCAACTTGCTTAAGTATCTGGGCGGATGGTTCGAGGGTATGGTGCAGTGGTGCACGAGAGTGTGGTTTGTGGTAGAACCGCCCAGATACCATTAAGGACTGAATCTTGTCATGACCTCCTGTGTAAAACAGTACAACCACAAGTCTGTAAAATACAACTTGGCTTAGTAGATTTACCGGACCCTGAAAGTCATCCTTCCAAGAGGAGGTGATGGGGTAGTGCAAACGGCTGTCTAAGAAACGGCTTGAATGGGACACTCGTGGAGAGTGAAGTTCTGCTGTGGCGGGCTAGCAGGGGACGTAGCCAGCTGCTAGACGTTCAGAAGGAGAACATCCCGCACAACGTATGGGACCCACCGCAAGTGGGAGCGACCCATAGGGTGAAATGATGGAAGGGGCAAGGTACTTTGAACAGTCACTGTGATGGTCTGCTCAACCACATGACTAAGGAATCGTGTGGGGCAACGGGTTGATCGTCTCTTGTGGTGAAAGTGTACAAACTCTGCAGAGTCAAAACTATTCGAATAGCCGTGCCCACGGTCAAGGGCGGACATGGGAACTTAACCAGATATAGTTCTATTTCAAAATGCTTTGTGGATGGGTTTGGAAAAGTGATGGACAGTGGAAAGCCCTGATTTGAGTTGTCCTGGGTGTCGACCCAGTGGTAAGTTAAGCGGCTATAACGCTGAAAGATGCTATATGGTGCGGATGCCATGTAACGGTGGATGAAATCTGGATCGCTATTATTATTGCATTTTCTTGAACATTATGTTTTTGTTCAAAACTGCTAGGTCTCAGGAAATTTTTATGTATCATATTGCAAAAGTAAAATATTTTCTCTTCTCGCAAAGTAAAATATACGAGGAAATAAGTAGAGTCGGGAGTAATGAAGATGGAGGTTTGTGATAAAAACATAAATATATTGGTGGACTCATGTCGATTATAAAAAGAAAACGATAGTGTGGATTCTAGGAGAAATAAATTGGTGGAGCCCAAATGGATTTATAGACTAGATAGATGAGTTATATGATCTTTGGAGTATTAGGAAGTGCAAGGGTATGGGTTGGATTACAACACTGATATTTGGTATAAATTCTTGGGAGATGTTGACAATATTGGGATTATTAGGATTTGAACAAGTTCTGGATGGATGAATTGATCTTGGGAGTTTGGGGTATGATAAAAATTCCTGGAATATAAACTTGATCAATGGTATACTTGGTGGATGTATACTCCTGAATTAGATAGAGATAGATAACGAAAAAATAAGATTGATTATTGAAGAAGCAAATTATGGTTGTGGATCAATAACGAAAGGATTGGATTGTTAAGAATTTAGAATGCAAAAGATACTGGTGGATTAAATAAATGATATTAGATAAATGATGTCGCTAGCTGTTTGGAGTATTAGGCAGTAATTGTTCGGTGGATTATATAAGTTATGATACTCGCTGTTTAGGGATTTAGGCAGCAATGAAGGTATGATTGGTGGATTGCGTAATTGATGATAATCGCTGTTGGGAGTCTTAGACAGCAAACAATAAAGAAAGTGTATTTTGGTGGATTAAGTCAATTATGGTAGTCGCTAGGTGGAGTGTAAGCAGTAACAATAACACTATGATTAAATGATAATAATGCTACTAAAAGTGATTTTTGGCAAATAAAATAACCCGAGCCTCTCCTTTGTTAAGCCATGCATACTATTTATTAGCATTCTGTGTATTGGCTCGCGGAGCACGGGGTTGGAGTGCTCACACTCACTTTTGCGACAAAATTCAGAATCAGGAATCAAATCACCTTGCCTCAGCAACAAGATTGGACAAGCTGGCAGAGAAGGAGAAGATGTCAAGAACTAGGTCGCGAACCTCCAGTTGGCTGCCTGTGGGCATGTCCTGAAGGTCCCACCTGTGTGCTTTGTTCTTTTGCTGCTGCAATTTAATGATTTCGGCCTAATCGGCCCATGTGTAAGTCTACTATTACATTTACGCTTCCGCATGATATGAACTTTGATATTCGGAACTGTAATCTGTGAGCACTATCTACTGATCCATTGAATAGTGCGGTGGAATCACAGAAGATTTCGGATTGTAAAATCTGGGTCTGACATTTCCCACGGAAGGTTTTCTGTCGTTCTGGTCCACAACATGGAGTTTTAAGAATGGCATTCATCGTTTTCCTAAAGATGGCACTTGCTGTCTTCATTGAGTTGTCTGCTCGCAGCGCGCCTCCAAACTTGCTGTTGGATCTTCTCACTTGAACCTTCGTATGCATCATACTAACTCTCATATTGGTTCTTTGCACATAATGGTCATGTGTCTCAGTACTAGATACCTAAATCTTGTTTTACTAATCCCAGTGTTGAGGTACATGTTTTTTCTATCTCTTTGGTGTAGGCTTTAATATGGGAAGGAGATCATGTTAGCCTCTTTGGGTCTCCTACTCAGTTTGGGCATCTAGTGATGGCTTTCACTTTTCAGGATGCAGTATGTTGAGCTTCTACTACATTGACTACATCACACTATCAACCGGTGTGATGCAGGTTTTTATTTGAGCTTTGTCAATTCATTGCTTCTGTATTTAGCATTTCATAGCTTTTGGGAGTGTTGGGGGGTTTTTAGATCTTCAAGGTGTTGTGAGTTATACCTTCTGTCTTGTGCCTTTTTTAAACACTTCTCTTCCCTACTAGGTTCTCTAGGATTTCTTACTCTATTTAAGTTGAGCTTGCTTCTTCTTTCACCAGCTTCTAGTAGTGGGGTGGTTAGTGTGGTAGATTTGCTTCTTAGCAATGTGTGTTCCTTGGGCTAGAGACCATGTGGTGGAGAGGTTTTTCTATTTTGCAAGGGTTTTCTTTTTCTTGCTTTTATCCCTTATTTTTCTTCTACTAATGGTTCTTGTAGATAGTGGGAGTTTTTAGTTCTTAGTTGCTTTTTGCATCATGCATATATGGCACTGCATTGTAAAATATGCATTTTAGATACGAGTTTTGGCTATTACTCATTTGTGATGTAATTTTGACTTGATATTGCTAATTGCCATGTTATAAATACTAGTTCTTTGGTAAATCATATCTTGTTCATTGAACTAGTGCCTAACTTGATGAAATGATCTCTTCTGTGCAAAAACTTGAATCTTAGCAATTCTTCTTCATGAGACTACTTGTCATTCATTTAGCATGAACTTAGGGGGAGTTTTGAATGACTAAGACCATTCTTTTAAGTGTAATGCTTGAGATGCTCGACAATGGCTTGAGATCAAAGAAAATAAAAATAACTCAAATTGGTTGCAGCTCGGGAGGCAATTGTAGATGACTTCTAGTTTAGCACTTGCTTTACTGAGATAGACAAAAAAATATAATTAATAGTTGAAGATTAGGAGGCAATTGTGGATAACTCATCATACAGGACTTGCTTTCCTAATGTAAGGCCTAAATGATTTCTAAAATATGAAGAATGGCTTTTGTCTAGTACTTAAGTATAATTAGCTAAAATTGAACTTGTAGAACTTTAATTTATTCAATTTGAGCTTTTTGGTTCTATTTAGCCTTCTTGATATGGCTTAACTCATACTTGCATACGTTTGGATGAACTTGCCATTTTAAAGCCTTGCTTAACTTGTAAGCAAATTGAATGCTCCAACTTGTGTTACTTTGCTAATTTGCTTAGATTAGTTGTATATACCATATCATGATCTAGATAGTTTTGTATGCATTCTATGGTTTTAAGTGGTATCCTTTTATATTTAACCTCAATTAGCATAATTTTCAAAACTCTATTAGGTTATGCAGTTTCATTCATGCATGTATGCTCTGTCTTGCTCCCTTATTATTTACAAGTGGTATCATGAATTATTTTGGGGGAAGAATGAGTATTTGAGAGGTTGCATTGCTTCCTTGACCCTTGATGATTATTTTACCAAAAAGAGGAGAATGTTTAAGGCAAAATTTGGTATTAATCTAAATAAAATTTGGTATTAGTCTAAATAGGGTGAATTTGATGAGAATGGACTTAAAAAGAGGGAGAATACATAGAAAGGTGAAAAGGGGGAGAATGAGCTTTGTGAGGTTGCATTAGAGCAAAATGATCTTTTGTGTGAGAAAAATGCATTTTGAGTTATAATTGATCTTTTGTTTTAAGATGTATTGCATTTGTTTTTGCTTGCTCTCTTGGTGCCTTGCCTTGATATGAAATTGGTCATAAAGAGTAATTGATCTTTTTGGACCATGAGCAAGATTGTGCTATTTGAGATATTTTAGGTGTGGTTGGAGTTTTTGGTGAAAACTTGCTATTTCTTGGTCTTAGCACTATTTCACATCTTGTCACTGTCGTTAGGGCTGGAAAAAAGCTCGTTAGTGGGGTTCGTTGGCTCAGTTCAAAATTGCTTCAATTATACTTGTTAATTGGTTAAATATTAAAATGAGTTAATTTCAAATGAATTTGAATTTTGCTAAATCTCGGCTCGGCTCGGCTCGTTAGCTCGTTTCTAAAAATACTTTTAAATTATATGTAAAATGATATTAAATCAAACTATATCATTTTTAGAAAAAGCTCGATAAGACGTGGAGTTGGCTCGATATCCACCCCTAACTGTCGTCATGTTTCTTCTTTCTCTTAAATCTGGACCACTAGTGGCTTTTGCAACTTGTGTGCTTTAAAAATTCAAAAATTTTAAAAGTACAAAGTTCAAACTCAAATTCTTGACTTTAGAGTGTTTGTCAAATTTCGCATTAATGGGGAAATTGTAGGACCATGTGATGGCAACTCCATGAGAGTGATGAGTATTTGATATTGCTTGTGCCTTGCTTTTACTGTTTAAGTTTGATTTTTATGAATTTGCATTTTGACATGTGCTTGTCTGGTAGCATTGGTCAGAACAGCCTAGGTTGGTGGGCTAACCACTGTGTAGTTGCACTCGGATTGGTTGTGCCTTGGTGGTCTGACCAGTAGGGTGTGTCGGCTGTGTCGGTAGTCCAACCGGGGAGAGCTAGCGGTCTGACTGGCCTGGTGGCCACAATCAGACCGACCCCTGTTTCTAAGTGGAGTTGGTTTTGAGTTGTTTTTTATGGTGTTAGTCACGGTGGGAATCTGTGCAATGTTAGTCATAGGGTTTCCATGCATGTTTGAGTCATGGTGTGTCCATGCATATGTTTGGCTAATTGAGAGCCAAGTGCATATAATTTGTGCTCGGATCGATTTCTTGTTCTTTGATGTGTTGTGCTTTGATGATGGATTGCAGCCAGCGGGAAGACCAAGGCTTGGTGGCCATGAAGTGTCGTGTAAGTCCAGATAGGGCGTCATCTCAAGCGAAGAGCACGGGAGAAAGACAAGGGTCGTGAAGAGGTAGTGCGTGCATGAGGTGTGCCAATTGGACTTGTGTGTTTCAAATGGTGATCTTCCTCGGAGCAGGTGTATGATTTTAGCAACAAGGTGTTGGTCATCACAGACTGTGGTATAATGTGGTGTATGATAGGACTCGGGTGTTTCAAGTGGTGACAGCCTCGGCGTAGACGTATGATCTTGGCGACAAGATATTGGGCATCACATCTGCGTGAAGACCGGTGGGTGGCAATTTGGAAAATTATCCAATACCTGGTGGAGTGATAGTTTGTAGAACCATGGTGCTAGCCTAAGTGGGTTAGGTCACGTCTTTGTGGATGGAGTGTCTTATCAGGCTTATGGAGTCTTATGAAGTCACGCTTTGAAAAACGTGCAAGTGCATGTGAGAGTAAAACCTGTTTGTATGTGGGTTACCAGGTTTCCCTAATTGTAAATAGTGTGATCCACTAAGGAGTGGCTAGTTGTTAGGGTTAAGTGAGAAGTGAGGTGTAATATCCCTAATATTCTAATCATGAATTAACTAAATTAATTAAATACGTGGTGCTACCTTGGCCTAATTGGCTATTAGTATGATAATTATTTATAACCTTAAATCCTAATTAGTATGTAATATCCTAAATATATGACAATTATGACTAAAATAAAATAATAATATTAGTAATAATAATGGTAATATTATTAATAATAATAGTAATAGTAAAAATTGACAATAATAATTAATTTACGGGCATGAGGGCTGGATGGGCCAACCCATCTAAGACTTACCCTATAAAATATGAGTTGTACTCGGATTCCCCTAGGGCTGCCTCTCTGTCCCAAAAGGGCAGTTGCCACCTTCCCCAAGGGGAGCACCTCTCTAGGGCTTTTTCTTCTTTTCCCTAGGACTTTGCCATGACTGCTCAAGGAGATAGATAGGGAGGCAAGGGACAGATTGAGAAGGTAGAAGAGAAGAATTCGTGTGTTTTTCCATTATATCTTCTTTGATGCATGGATAATCCTCTAATAATTTCACCCTATCGTGTAGATAAACTTTTGTATGAATTAACTTGGTAATTAGGGTGTGATTAGCTCTGTGGATCATGTTAATTCTTGTTAAGGATTTCTAGGTTTTTTTGGTTTTGTGCAATTTGGATTTAGATTATTTTCGAGGGCTTTGGAGACCGAATCCAGAGAGGTGATGTACCAAAGAGTTGTAGATAACTTTTTAAAATTTCCAACAAGTCATTACAATCGATCGATGCCGGGGGTTTTCATATTTTTGAGCCTTTAATACAATTGAATTAGGTCTTGTCAATAACTAGAGAGTTGTAGATAATTTCATTAGCTTTCTATAGAGTCCTAGCTCATTAATTTTAAATGGGTATATTGGAATTTATGGTTCTGGGAACGTGTCTATTCTGGAATTAGTTTTCATTGGATGCAGTTGTGGGAATAAGCTAATTTTACACTTAATAGATGATAGCATTAAATTCTTGGGTCAACAAAAAGGTGTAGATAATGTTCAATAGATTCTAAAAGTGATATCATTTACTATGTTTCGTGTTGTTGAAAAATAGTTATGAAGTTATGAATTTTGTTGTCTAGAATCGTTTCAGATTGATCTTTGTCATTGTCTCACCCTTGTTTAATTGTTGTTTTTAGGTGACTGATGAGAACAACATGAATGGGAGGGAATAGCACATCATTGAAACATGCATCACTATTGTTTCACCTATCACACTTCAATATGTTTCCTATATATTAGAAAGATCATTCATGCAACTATTAGAGTTAGTTAATGAGTCTTCCTAGAACATAATAATATTATAATGGAATTCAGTCAATTAAAGTGTTGTTGGTTAAATTCGATATTTGGTTATCTCAATTCATGAAATTTTGATTTCATTGCGTCAATGGTAAGTTTGCTCTCGGGCGCATGTTTCTGGGCATTCTCGATCATTTGGTCTCGAGCGTTCTCAGGCACATGGTCCTGAGCGTGCTTGGGCACGAGGTTCCAATGTTATATTTGTGCTAATTGTAGTCCGTGTCCTTTATCAACTGTCATGGTTGTGTTTACGTAAGTGTCTTATGGAAATATAGTTAAAATATTATTGTTGGAAGTTGTTAAATATGGTTTAAATTAGTAAGGAAAAAATGTAGTGATAGCATTTTGGTCTCTCTTTGGTCCAAGGTGTTACATTAGGAGTCTCTACTGTATATGCCATTGTGTTGAGAGAGACTCTTAGGTCAATCAAGTCTAGGGTTAGGGTTTTCTTGTGTTGATTTTCTGATTCCCGACGTAGAGGTCTGACCACCCCAGCTAGCGGTCTGACCGGTATATGTTTGCATTTATGGAGTTTTTCCATCGGTGGCTCTGGGCTTTGATGAGTTTATGAATTTGTGTTTCCATTACATGTTGTTGTTGATATTTGGGGGAAGATTTTGAAGAGTCATTCACCCCCTCTAACTCAGCATACTCGATCCTACAAAGTGTATATAAAAGTGCAACAAAGCTTGCTTAACAAAATTCCTAAATATCCGGTTTATTTGTTATTTTAGGTCAAGAAAATAAGCAAAGGAGGTAAGTGAGGATATAAAAAAAGGGTTTTGTCAAACTTCATCTGGATGTTTTCTTCCTAACTATCATCCAGATTTAGGACCATTGGATTAGAGATCCAATGGCCATGAATTCTCACCCTCCCTCTTAAATTCTACCCCCCCCCCCTGAAAAAAATCTCCCCTTCAAAAACAAAAGGCACCTTGATCTCTAATCCAAATGTCACAAAATTGGATGATAATTAGGAAGAAAACATCCGAGTGATGTCTAGACACTCTCTATAAAAAATGCAAGGATAACATTGTTATTTTTTAATGGTGAATCCATGTCAGTACTTAATTTATATGATATTTAAAAACTATATATCTTGAATATATGAAATAAACCACAAAAGCACACAGAACTCCAAACCTGCAAAACATTTGCATGTCTTATTTATTTTTGCGCTGGTGTAAATACATGGCAACACAGGACTTGCCCATAAATTATATTTATTTCGAGCATGTCTATGTATATACATAAGTGATATATATGCCGTTAAGTTTATATGTCTTTTGGCCAGGTATGTTGCTCCCAAAGACTAGCTCCTTTATTCCTTCAAATGCATTTGGATTTTGGCACTTCTTAACTGCATAACTCGATGGTACTCTCCAAGGGCCCAAATAGGATATAAGTTGCGATAGTTGGGATAAGAGAAGAACATGGATGAGTTGGCGCTTCCGACAAATTCCTGTAATAAAAAAAAAGTTTAGATTACTTTACCGACACAAAACCATTACGAACTTTTAATGGGATTGACCAACTTACTTGTTGAGGAAATTCACCGGTTTCCATTTGAATGTTGATCAATCGCTTTGCAGCGCGGTGCAAAGGTGTAGGATCACGGTCAGCCTGTGCATGAATAATAGTTTGCTTAAAAGATTTTCTATGTATGAAAATAATATGTAATATAAACTACATGTCATAAGAAGACTCAAATAATCAAACCTGCCCAGCATTAATGAGTGCTAACATAGCCCAAGCTGTGTTCACAGCATGATCACGACCATCATCAAAATTGAGATAGACCTGCTAAGATAAATAATATTAAAACACGCTGGAATATTTTTCTAAGAAATGCATGTAGATATTGTGCTATTATCACCCCCGCTTGTTTGGGCTTCAATTTTTAGTTTTTAGCTTCTAGTTTCTTAATTTCATCTTTTTCTGACTTTTCTTTTTTTGCTATGTATTTCTTTGCATTATTCGTGATGGGATAACCTATTTTTCTATTTTTAAATTTAATTACATTGAAAAAACTACCAGCATCTACAGTACAAAAAAATCTCAAATAGTGAAAAAAACCAAAAGCCACAAATTTAAGCCCAATGAGCACACCACCCTAGGATCTTATAGGAACTACAATGTTCATTTAATAAATGCTATATATCAATCTTTTTTCATAGTTCTTTTATGAACCATCTTAATTTCAAGACATAACAGAAAGGGTGTGTTCTCAACTAGATTAGTACAAATTAAATATGTGAATGTTATGGACTAGCAATTCAAATCTTTGACGTATGGATTGTTTTCACCTAAATTGTAATATTCATTTTTGGCATTAGTATATCATCATGCCAAACACAACAAATAGAACAAGAGATCTAAATGTTTTCTTGTGACACATAAAATCAGCACATGGTAGAAATAAAAAGTTTTACCTTATTTTCACTTGAAAGATAGCTCTCTCCCCATCCACCTGAAGGTAGTTGCTTTGACAATAAAAAGTTACATGCTTTCCGAAGACAAGAACAATCATTGTATGACTTTCCAGCAGCCTTTAGTCCTTTAACCGCAAAGAATGTGCCATAGGTAAAACATACACCCCATGATCCATACCTATTGGAAAACAGGGCTATTAGTTTACAATAAGAAATCCGAGCATGCGTGCATAATAAAAAATGGTTGCTTGATACATATATTATTTTATTAATGAAATAATTGTTTCATACATACCATGATCCATCAGGCATCTGGCTGTTCTCAATAAAACTAGCAGCATTTCCAATGCATTTCTCCATCTCTTTTTTGCGATATTCTGGGTATTGTTCTTTAAACAGTGTCAAAGCATGAATACATGAGGCGGTGCATTCAACAGTCCTGCCAATTAAATTTAAATTATAAACAACTCATTTGATTAATAACGAATAAAAACTAACATGATTTAATTTAGGATGGGCACATCTCTTACGGATAATCAACAATAATGTTTAGGAATGTCTCAGAAGGGTTCAAAACCTAACCATCCATTAAAAATAGAGTCAGAAAACACACTCATATATTTCACAAAACACGCTAATATTTCAAGATACAACTCACCTCCAACCATGGATAAGTTCTTTTGGTTTCATAGGTTGAAAATGTACCATCTTTGTTCTATAACACACAATAAATCCATCAACAAATGGATATTTATATGTAATAAAATATTTAATATACAATTAACTAAATATATCTTTTTTATGTTATAATATTGTGAATATAATGTTTTAATTGTCCCCACATATATCATGTTAAAGATGCGTGTTTTGTTAAATGGTTTCCTTGTTATCATCAACATGCATGGACATATAGTCGCTCTATATACATATGTATGTATGTATGTATATACACCCACACATACACACACATGTATATATATGCATATATATATATATATATATATATATATATATATATATATATATATATATATATATATATATTTATACATATATATACACATACACATATACATATAGTATAATTAACTAGGACACTATGGTATCCTGACAACAAGATTTAAAATAAGTATTTTTCCTATGTATTGCGTGCGAAAAATTTTGAAATTTTTTAGGTGTCAAGTTTACAAGTTTAGTAACTAGCTTAAACAAGTTTGAACCAAAATTCAAACTAGAGTTGCCTTTTTTATGATAGTTTGTTTGTAGGTATGTGATGATATATATATAAATCAGCAAATCATGTGATAAACAATGTTGAAAATGTTTGAATTTGAGTATTTGTTTTTCAAAGGTATGCATTTAATTTGAATTATTATAAATGAGTATATACCCTAAAACTGATACTTTAAAAAAATATAGCCGAATTTAGGTTGAATTCGCGTATTTAAAATCATGATGCCTTGATACCATAGTGTCCCATTACACATACATACATACATACATACATACATACATACATACATACATACATACATACATACATACATACATACATACATACATACATACATACATACATACATACATACATACATACATACATACATACATACATACATACATACATACATACATACATACATACATACATACATACATACATACATACATACATACATACATACATACATACATACATACATACATACATACATGAAACCTTTGCTATATACTCTTTTCCATATGTAAAAGTAGTATATACATAAACTATACTATAAAAAAATGAACTTTGATGAAATTTTTCGTAGAATTCACTTTGGAATATCTTATAATCATTATTAGAGTATGTTCAAAAGGATAAATAGGTATAACCTATTCGTTTAAGCGGTATATGAGAAGTGAAAGTATATATACGTATGTATGTATGTATGTATGTATGTATGTATGTATGTATGTATGTATGTATGTATGTATGTATACATATGTATGTGTACATACATACATTATGTACGCATGTATGTACATACATGCATATACATACATGCATGCATACATACATACATGCATACAAACATACATGTATTGATATATGTATGTATACATGCATACATGTATATGTGTGTGTATACATATATACATACATGTATGTATGTATATATATGTATGTATGTATGTATGTATGTATGTATGTATGTGTTGTGGTTACAGACCAAACAAAGAGAGAGATGTGGTAGTGGAGAGTTAGGTAAGCAATGGCTTAGGGTTCCCCCATGGCCTGTATCATATATATATATATATATATATATATATATATCCACATGGGGAGTGCTTTTACAATTATACCCTTACATACATGTGTCCCTTTCGGGGGTATTTCTGTCCTTACACCTGTCCCATTTTGGGCCTTATAACCTTCTAATAGGCCGGCTGGGCTTAGGTGGGGGCCACCCCTACAACAGGAGCCTCTCATGGTGACGGGCTTCACGGGCCGAAGCCATGTTGTCGAGCCATTTGGCCCCCTCCGTCCCTACGGCCTGTGAACTCTCGCATTGCTTGGCGGAGCCTTATTGTTTGGTATAATCTTCGCCCCACAGCGAAGATACAACGCCGGGCAGGTTGTCGAGGTCGTTCTCACTCGCAGGGCTCTTTGGTGGCAAGGGCGTAATGGAGGCTCCAGCGAAGACTTGTTCTTGTCGCGGACTCGGCAGGGGGGATTGTTCGAGACCACACTATAGGTGCGGGGCCGACGTGTGGCCCAACCGACCTATTGCCTAGAGTCGTTGTTGTGACGCCAGCGTGGATCACGCCGACCCTTCGTTGAGGATGCTATTGGCGCGCTGTGCGCTGTCCGGCGGTTTGCATTCGCGCCTGTTCGCCTGTTGGTGTCCGCGCTCCCTGGTCACGGGTAGCCAAACCACCAGGCACCCGTTGTCTGGAGCCGCATCGATTGGAGTGCCGTCGGTTGAGTCTCCCTTCGGCCCAATGCGTGGTGGGTATATATGCGTTGTTTTCCCGTGCTGTCCTTTATAGGGCCACGGCTGGAATGATCTTGGTCTCGAGAATAGGATACCTCCGTTCATCTGCATTCTTTGAAAGGACTGTCTTATAGCGGGGTTAGCACTGATGGACATGGTCATAGAATGTTGATGAACAGAAGGATGCCTATTCTCGAGTTTCGGAAAAGACTTATCTTCGACCCAACGCCGGGCGCTGTGGTTCACCGGCTGCGCTTTGCTGCTACATGCAGTTATCTTCTCACAAAGAGGCCTACTTTTGTCCGTCTGCGTTTGATGATTGCATCTTCCGGCGCCAACATCAGTGAGCATTGACGAATAAAAGGCGGCCTGTTTTTGAGAACCCGTGGAGTCTTCACGCGGACCCGAGCATGCGGGGCTAGATGTTCCCTATGCCTCGCCCACCCAGGGCGGCCTACCAAGAGGGAGCCAGATTGTCCCTAGTGCGCGAAGTTGAGTCGGGGGGCCCGGCTAGACCCTAGAAGCATGGGCCGAAGTAGGTGCCGGGCCGTGCGGAGCCATCAGGGTCGAGGTGGGCTTCAGTCTTGCCGCGCAGGTCTGTGGTGATGTAGCGAGCTATTCCCCCGCGGGGGCATGGTCAGGATCGAAGTCGGAGTCTCACTGCTGAAGCGGAGATTTTGTCGATGTTGCCGTTGCGGTTGATTGGCCCGCGGCTTCTTGCTGCTGCACTGATGGTACCGAAAGTCACGCTGACACGTGCCGGAGGCTGCGCCATGCCATGCGACCTGCATTTGCTCCCCGGGGAGCCGACATGTGGGGGGCGGTGTTGGCCGATAGGTGGTAGCCCACGGCTCGAAAACGGTGCTTGGGTGGTGCTGTAGGCTATATCGGCGACTGCTTGTCTCCATACTCGGCTCGCCCCCCGGCGTAGGGCCGAGTCATGGGGCCAAGTCGGAGGTGAGCTGCCTTGCCCCGGGGCGGAGTTGAGGTGGAGGTCAGAATCTCTCCGCTAAAGCAGAGACTCGCCCGTCTTGAGCCGCCTATGTCGAAGCGGCCTGCGGGTTTGCCGCACCGACCGATGGCGACGTGGCAAGGTGCCCCGTCGCGGGGCGGGGCCAGGGTGGAGGCCGGAGTCTCTCCGGTAAAACAGAGACTCCACCGCAATTGCTGCTGAGGTTGGTTGCGCCTTGCCTTACCGTCGCTGCCTTTATGGCCCCAAAAACCGTGCCGTCCTGTCGGGAGGTGCGCCACATCCTACATCCTGCCTTTACTCCTGAGGGCGCGGCCATATGACGGGATGCTATTGGCGCGTCGTGCGCTGGCAGGACTACAGTCGTGCACGGCGCGTGTGGGCGGTTGTGGCGCTTCAGCTTCAGTCGTGGGGAGATGGGCAGTTCATCTCCCGCGGTTACGCTTACCGGCGGTGCGGGAGACGAAGGGTCTTTAAATACCCCCGTGATACCACGCCTGCGCCTCCTCCACACGCTTTCTGGTTGCTCGTCTTGTCTCTGGCTCCCTTTTGCTTTTCTTGCCGCCGCGCTGCCACCGCCATCATCTAGCTCCCGAATAACGATGGCGCACGGCGATGAACACACTCAGATGGTCGGTGATTACACCATCTTCCAGCGGTCCTCACGGCTTGAGGTGGAGTACACGCTCGAGGGGCGCGACCCGATGGCTGTAGAAAAATGGTGGGTGGCGACGGAGAAGAAGGAGGGCTCGTATTCCAGCGTGTTGGGCCCAACGCTCGTGACGGAGGAGATGATCCGTACGCTGCTGCGCGAGGGGAAGCTGTCGGACCGCAAGGCGGTGCGGCTGCCCGCCGATGATGAGGCGGAACTGCGACCTGAGGAGTCAGAGGCGATCGTCTTCGTCGCCTACTTTGACACCGGGCTTCGCATCCCGGCCGCGATGATCGTTGGCGATGTGTTGCGGACCTTCGGGCTGGAGCTGGCACAACTGACTCCGAACGCGCTGGATCGGCTTGCTGTGTACAGCTGGGCCTTGCGATTGGAGGCGTGCTGGCCCAGCGCCTCGATGTTAGCATATCTACATGATGCGTGGTGCCAGCCGAAGGAGCGGAAAGACGGGACGTTGTCCAACTTCGGCAGCGTCAACTTCATCCTACGGTCGCCGTGCGGGAAGATCTTCCCCGCGAACTCAACCCGAGCGAAGTGGGAGCCCAACTGGACGAGACGGTGGTTTTACCACCGTGTGGGGAGCGGTAGCGGCCTCGAGTGCTTTGGCCGGCCGATGGCGTTCAACACCATGCCTGGCATAAAGCTCGACCTCGAGGATAAGCGAAGGGCGCGAAGGCTCGTGGGGATCGCCGCCCACTTCAACATGCGTGACCTCGCCGAGGAGTTTGTTATGTACGGCGTGGCGCCGCTCACCCATGAATGGCGCCTCACTGTTGGGAAACTTCGACAGGACAATGTTCGCCCATCCGTGTCCTCGCTGCCGGCACCCTCTGACTCTCGTGAGTCTTGGCAGTGCACCTTTTTTCACTTTTGTCCACTGTGCCGACTTTAACCTTGCCTCTTGTCATGTATAGGGGTTCGCCTGGAGGATGCGGAGCGCGTGGTGAGCGTGTTCCTCGGGCCGTATACAGCCAGGGAGCACGACTTGTGCACGGCTGCGACCGCGGAGGCGGAGTTGGGGCGGATAAACCGCGCCTGCGATGCCCTGGGCATTCGCGTGCCGGAGCGCACCCGCCCGACCCTGAGCCAGCCTCGCCATCCGGGCGATGGTGCTAGAGGGAAAAGGCACCGTCTCGTGGGAAGGCTCGGACTTCTACGGCCATGTCCGGCGTGATGGCCGCCGTCGTTCCCGTCGATGCGGCGGGCGCTGAGTCCGATTCGGCAAAGTACGCTGATTCAGGCTTGGAGACAGGCGTGGACGACGAAGGAGATGGGTCTCTGGGTGGTGCTGGGGACCAAGAGTGCGCCATGGACGATCGAGAGGGGGAAGCTTCATCACCCGCGGTGGTCGCTGAGGTGGGGCTGACGTCTGCTGGCGACGCGGGGGCGGAGTCCTCGCCTGCGGTGACGACAGTGTCGAAGCTGCCCTCCGCGGGTGCTGATGGCACGGGGCTTCCGCCCATGGCGGCTGCTGAGGTGGAGTTGCCTCCCGCGGAGGTCACTAGAGTAGGGCCCCCGTCCGCGAGCGTTGTTGCTGCGGGGCCCCCTCCTGCGGCAGTTGCCGAGGTAAGGTCCTCGCCTTCTTCGCCCAAGGCAAAGCGGCCACGCCTACGATCCCCTCCTCATCGGACTTCGAGGGGGTTTGCCGTGGCGGTCCATGTTGGGAGCTTGTGGGACTCCGAGTCCAACGCCGAAGCCTCCAGGTCCAGCGTCCCCCCGGCTCCTCACCGGGCCGCGGCGACCGGGGTCGGGAGCTGCCGGTGTCGGGCCCCACTGCGGAGACTCCCCGGCCCCTAGGGCCGGCGTCGTCCAAGGGGGCTGGCATCCCTGTTGTCCTATCCGAGGCCGGGGGGACGCCCCGGCGAAGTCCACCGTCTGCCACCGAGGGTAGACCTCCTTGGCATATCTTGGCATAGCGTTGTGGTGTTCTTATAGGACTCTAACCGGTGCGTCTTCTTGCAGCGGCCCTCATCCCAGAGGACGGGCGATCCCCAGGGCGCGGGGATGTTCCTTTGAGAGGGGGTCCGATGCTCCCGAGACTGCTGACGCGAACGCCGCGCGCCTGAGCTTAGCAGACTTCATCCCGTCACCGGGGGTGCTGGGGGCGTGGCGCGGGATCGCGGATGACGTGGCCGCAAGCATTGATCAGCAGACGCTGCTAACCTACAGGACGGAGCGTCTTGGGGATGCACTAGAGGTGTCGGGAGTGAGAGTGAGTATCCGACCTCATGACGACTTGTAGCCGTTTTGAAGTTTGCTGACAACTTTATCGTGCAGACTCTCGTCTTGGCCCAAGCGCTGCAGGTAGCTCACGCCCGCGAGCAGGGGGCACTAGAGGGCCGGTTGCGAGACGCTGAAGAGGCTCTACGCATAGCCGCGGGGACGCACTCTGCCAAGGACGACCGCATCCGCCGCTTGGAAGCAGAATGCGCGGAGGCGAAGTCGTGCGCTGAAGTGCTTGTGGCAGCGGCACGGCTGTCAGCCACAGAGGTGGCGCGGCAAGAGGTTGAGGAGGAGCGGAATGGCTTACTCCAACAAATCGCTACGCTGGAGAAGGAGAAAAGTGAACTCATCGCGTCTCTAGCGGAGTGGGACCGGACTCTAGGCGATGCTTCAGTGGCTGCGTGGGATGCCATGCTGGCCTTGGAGTGCACCCTCGAAGATCTTATCGCCGAAGTTCCGCCCCGCTCCTTCAGGCCCGAGGAGCTGTCGCAGACGCTTCGGCGGATCGGGGATGCAGCCAACCTTGCACGCGGTGCCACGACGTCCTTCGGCAACCATTGCTCTTACGTGACGTCGTGCTTGGTGTGCGCGCTCCTGCGACTCCGGGGCTGCCAACACGTCGACGGGCTAGCTGACCCTCAACTGGAGATGCCGGCCGGGGCCGGAGTGATGTCCAGCGCCGTGCGCGCCATTCGCCGCGCCGTGCGGTTCTTCCACGAGCGGATCTGGGAGTACATCGGGGAGGCTGCAGCAAAAGTCGAGCTTTGGCAGACCATGCGCCAAGAGGGGAACCTCGGTCGGTGACTGGACGAGGTCCTGCGGCGTGACGAAGGTGTTACCCAGGCCTCGGGGGGCGATGCGAACCCACAGGTGTGACGCCGGGGTTGTCGCGCGTTGGCGTGCGTTGTAACACAATTGCCCTTTTTCTTATGAATAAAGTAAGAGTTGCCTCACCAATGTTCTGACTTTTGCCCCCGTGTCCCGAGCAGCTACCCGACTGGGACCGACTGCTAATTTCTGACCTTGTGACCCGACGGCGCCTTCGTCGTTGGCGGAGGGCCGAGGAGTCGCTAGATTTTTGGGCAGGCCGGGTTTCTTCGAGCAAAGCCTCAGCGCGGACGCGCGTTAAGGAGGAGCCTGCCGAGTAGCGGCTTCGAGCATTCGAGGATACTTGTACACCTTTATTGCGTGCCTTGTAAACATCTTCTGATGAATACAGAAAGGAGGGGGTTTTAGTTGAAACATATCGCCTATGTCTCCATCCTTCTGATCACGTTGTCCCGCGGTAGATTCGGGAGACTACACTGTGCTCGCTTGTACGCAACGGTCCGTGCCCTACCCTTCGAAGTGGTGGCAGCGGAGCTGGCGCCTAATCGACGTAGGCGCGCGAGCGCTCCGTCCCCTACCCTTCGAAGTGGTGGCAGTGGAGCTGGCGCCTAGTCGAGGTAGGCGCGCGAGCACTCCGTCCCCTACCCTTCGAAGTGGTGGCAGCAGAGCTGGCGCCTAGTCAAGGTAGACGCGCGAGCGCTCCGCCCCCTACCCTTTGAAGTGGTGGCAGCGGAGCTGGTGTCTAGTCGAGGTAGACGTGCGAGCGCTCTGCCCCCTACCCTTCGAAGTGTTGGCAGCGAAGCTGGTGTCTAGTCGAGGTAGACGTGCGAGCACTCCGCCCCTACTCTTCAAAGTGGTGGCAGCGGAGCTGGCGCCTAGTCGAGGTAGATGTGCGAGCGCTCCGTCCCCTACCCTTCGAAGTGGTGGCGCGGTTAGTCTCTGCTGAGGCTTGTCGGTTCTCCATGGAATGCTCGTGGAGGCAAGCCTCTGCTGCGTCTCGTGCCGACTCTGCGAAGCACGCGCGGAGGCAAGCCTCTGCTGCGGCTCGTGCCGGCTCTACGAGGCGTATGCGAAGGCAAGCCTCTGCTGCGGCTCGTGCCAGCTCTACGAGGCGCACGCGAAGGCAAGCCTCTGCTGCGGCTCGTGCCGGCTTCTGCGAGGTGCACGTGGAGGCAAGCCTCTGCTGCAGCTCGTGCCGACTCTGCGAGGCGCACACGGGGCAAGCCTCTGCTGCGACTCGTGCCGGCTTCTGCGAGGCGCACAGGACCATCGACCACGCCTTGCTTGTACTCGGTAAGGTGCGCACGGAGGTCCGCCTCGATGCTGTGTCTTAACTATACTCCGTAGAGTGCGTGGGACCATCAACCACGTCTTGTTTATACTCCAGAGAGTACGCATAGGGATAACGCCTACATGTGCGCAGGAGCATCCGCGTCTTATTTATACTCCGTAGAGTGCGTGGGACCATCAACCACGTCTTGTTTATACTCCGGAGAGTACGCATAGGGATAACGCCTACGCGTGCACGGGAGCATATGTGTCTTGTTTATACTCCGTAGAGTGCGCAGGGACAACATCCGTGTCGTATTTATACTTCGTAGAGTGCGTGCGGAGGCGGACCTCGATGCTACGTCTTATTTAGAGTCTGTGCCTCTGTGGACTGCGCGCGGGGGCAAGCCCCCGCGTGTTGCGGGCGGTGAGGGTGCATGCGGAGGCGGACCTCAACGCTACATCTTATTTATACTCCGTAGAGTGCGTGCGAAGGTGGACCTCGACGCTACGTCTTATTTATACTCTGTAGAGTGCGCGCGGAGGCGTCCCCCCACACGTCTTTGTTTATACTCATGCCCGTGTTTTTGTTCACGGAGAGTGCGCGCGCGAACGTGTGTCTTTGTTTATACTCATACCCGCGTTTTTGTTTGCAGAGAGTGCGCGCGCGAACGCGTGTCTTTGCGCGCGGAGGTAATCCTCCGCGTGCTTTTGCAGGAAACAAGGCAATTTTTTGCAAACGGTGAACTTTATTGAATTCCCGTTTGCGCGGGTGAGCGATTACAAAAGACGAGATACTGACCACTGATCGCTCAAAGGCGGGGACGGCCACCACTGTTGCTACCCGGTGATGATGCGGTGCACGGTGGGAGCCTCTGTTGCTGGAGAAATCCGCGCGGGAGCCTGGCGAGGTGCTTCTCGAGGTCGCCAAGGATCCTCGCGCTCGCACACCCGGCCTAACGTTCCGTTGGGCCTCATGGTGCGGACCTCTGGTGCCGAGCTCCATGCGCCGAGCCATATCCTGGTCGCCGCAAACGGTGATGATGGCCTGTGGTCCGGGGAGCTTCATACATAGGAAGCCGTGGTGTAGGACTGCGCCGAGAGAGTTTAGGGTCGGCCGCCCCAATATGGCGTTGTAGGGGTACGATATGTCGACGACGTCGAATGTGGCGTCCTCGCTCCTCACGTTGTCATCCCGGCCAAAGGAGACTTGGAGGCATATCAGGCCCAGCGCCCGTAGGGGCTGACTTTCGAAGCCTTGCAACGGGATTCCCGACGGGCCCAATCGGCTTCGGGGGATCCCCATCTGATCGAAGGCCACTGCGAACAAGATGTTCGCGGAGCTTCCCCCATCGATCAGGACGCGCCTAACGTCGCATCCTGCAATGATGACCTGGACGACCAGGGGATCTTGGTGGGGGAACTCCACGCCCTCAGCGTCAGCGGGCGTGAAGGTGATTTCATGCTGCGCCCAGTCCGGCGGTGCCTGCGTCGGGTACGCTGCCACATGGTGCAGCCTCCTCGCATAGGCCTTCCGCTGCCGCGCCGAGGCGAACTCCAGCGAGGATCCCCCGGAGATGACGTTTATGACCCTGCGCTGGGCTCCCTCTAGGGTTTGTAGCTGCAGGAGGCCCTCCCGAGGTTGCTGCACATGGGCTTGAATCCGTAGGGGCCCTCCTGGGGCGGTATCCCTTGATCCTGGATCCGCATGGGACCTTCCAGGGGTTGTTGGACGTGAGCCACGACGGGCGGACGCGCCTCAAGGTTTCTGTCCCTGGCGATGCTTTGCTGGAGTGCCGCGATGGTGGTGCACGCACGCGTGTCATGGCTGCCACGACCATGGACCTGGCACATTGCCTATGGTGTTGGTCGTCATACTCCCCGCGGGCTCTATCATTGCGACCCTGACCGCGCCCCCGTCTGCGGCCTCGGCGTCCTCTGCCGCCGCGACCAGCAGGGGCGCTCTCTTCAGAGCCACCCTCGATGTCGAAGACATAGCGGGGTCTCCGAGACTTCTGTTGGCCGTGTTTGGGCCTGTCGCCCGACGAGTCCTTGTGCTGGGCATCCTTGCGCTCGGATGCGTCCTTCGATGGCTCCGGCTTGCGTTTGCCTTTCGAGGAGCCCTCCTTCGGCGAGCCCTCGCTCCTCGCCGAGCCCTCCGCCTGATTGGTGTCGGAGTCGTCACCCTGTCACCGTCGTGCGTCCTCTTCCGCTCTGGCGTATTCTTCCATCTTGTCGAAGAGCTTTGCCACCGTCTTGATTGGCTTCCGCGCGTTGTATTCGGCCAGCGGCCCCGGGCGAAGACCCTGTACCGCTGCATTGATGATGGTTGTTTCGTTGACATCCTTGACCTGGCAGCGTACCTTCGCGAAGCATTTGAAGTAGTCCCGGAGCTTCTCCGAGGGTTTTTGCTTGACTGTGAAGAGCTGATCTGCGTCGACCCGCTCGATGTAGTTCCCTTGGAAGTTGTTATAGAGGCGGTCGCGGATCTGCTCCAGTGCATAGATGGAGTTTGGCTCTATGGTAAAAAACTAAGAGAGCGCCACTCCCTACAACGCGAGGGGGAGTCCCTTCGCTTTTGTGGTGTCATCTCCGCCAGCGGCTTCGATGGCGGTCATGTACACGGCACGAACTCTCAAGGGTCTGTGTCGCCTTTGTACAATTCAATGACGCTGGGGAACTTGAAGTCCTCCGACCACGCCGCCTGCTGTAGGCCCGCAAAGAGCGGGGACTCTGGGTCGACACGTCGCAGTGGCATGCGGCTAGACGTGGGAGCATCGCGGCTATCCGCTCGTTCCGGCGTGGGCTCCGGTGCGACCACCGGCGGGGTTTGCTGACTCCGAGCCTCCTGCATATCCCGCACAACCCCGCGGAGATCCGCCAGCTCCCGGTGGAACGCGTTGAGGGCTGCCAGTAGGGCGTTCTCCACCGCAGGTGTGGCCGGGGCAACTGGTGCACCCGGTTGCACGGCCGGAGCGGCAGCGACCATGGCTTGCGCTCCTGGGCCGTCCCCTGCGCCGGCGCGATGGACTCCGGAGTCGACGACGGGGCCTGCATTGCCGCTGGGACCACTCGCCGCCCCCGCACCGGGTGGGGGGACGGTAGCCGTGCCAACGTCCCCCCGGTCGGTGCTGCCAGCAGTTACCACCGCGCCCGCTGTAGGATTACCTGTCATGCGCAGAGCGGTGTCGACCATCGCGGCCGTGGTGGCGGGGTCGGCCGCCGTGGCAGTGGAGGCGGGGTCGATCGCGCGCCGTGCGCGCCGATGTTCGTGACGCAACGCCTGCGACTGCCGATGCTGAGGCCCTAGTGTTGACGCGAGACGATGAAGCTTTTTTCGGTGCCATCCTTCTTCAGATCTTGAGGCTTGCTCTCGTCCTCCCCACGGACGGCGCCAACTGTTGTGGTTATGGACCAAACAGAGAGAGAGAGATGTGGTAGTAGAGAGTTAGGTAAGCAATGGCTTAGGGTTCCCCCATGGCCTGTATCATATATATATATATATATATCCACATGGGGAGTGCTTTTACAATTATACCCTTACATACATGTGTCCCTTTCGGGGGTATTTCTGTCCTTACACCTGTCCCATTTTGGGCCTTATAACCTTCTAATAGGCTGGCTGGGCTTAGGTGGGGGCCACCCCTACAACAGTATGTATGTATGTATGTATGTATGTATGTATGTATGTATGTATGTATGTATGTATGTATGTATGTATGTATGTATGTATGTGTGTGTGTGTGTGTGTGTGTATACACATATAATTGTTCTGTTCCAAAGTATGCTCCAAACTTGACTACTTCCAACTTTTATTTTTTTCATTTTTTTTAGAACCAATTCTTCCTGTCTTCTATGAAAAAGGAGGGAGTATCTACCACTTATACCATAGTTATGACTAAGAGTTGATATTGATGTTTAGTATAGATTATAAGTATGCAAACCCATCTTGAGGAATACATATAATTATTTTGCCTTTAAAACAAATAACTTTTGTTAAAAAGAAAAGCAATACAACATAAATTCAATATAGGGTGCATACCATATAGTTGAAAAGACAATCAACAGCATCGAATAATCTTTGTTGTTCTACTGGTTGTGTAATAATGCTGGGAGATACCTTTTCCAATAGTAACAAAGCCTGGAGAAAATATTTCTAGTGAGATTTCATATAAGAAATCAGTATATTAATGCATTACTCACCCCTAGTCCTTCAGCGGTGCAATCGGATACAGCCCATCCATTGTCTGCAGTTGAAAGAGTCCAAGAACCTTTTGAAGGTTGGCGATGCCAATATCTTTGATCTCCTGGATGATCTTTAAGAACCTTTTATCAACCAAACAAAAAACTTCATGTTTTTTTGAAGGTTGGAACTTAATAATCGATCTAAGAAAGGTGGTGTTGAATTTGAACCTGGGAATTCTTAATGTACTCATAGGCCCGGTTAAGAGTTGGTCCATATTCTTGAGCAAGATTAGTTGAACAAATAGCTCGAACCATAAATGTTGTTTCCCATTGGTTAGCACCCTCATAAACCTGCGAGGATGTGACAACCAATTAGAAATTCTTAGTATGGAAATGTATTGTTTCTACGCATAAGACTATCTAAAGAAAACTCCAATTTCAGATCAAATATGAATAACTCCAATTTCAATATTCATAAAAAATCTAACCAGTTTTTTTTGTCAAATTGGTCATTCATGAAGTTGAATGATTCGGTGATAACAAGCTAAGTAATCATACTGTGGGTAGTTTGAAAATTAAGCATGTGGACTTCAATAGTGAAGAAAAAGCTATAAATAACCTTACAACGTGTAAGGACCTTGACTGTAACTTAAATGGACATTTTTATCTCCTTTTATAATAGGAATGTTTCTTTCGATGAAACACTGTCATAAGAGAAAAAAAAATGCAAATATGTACTTGTGAAAAAATTGCAAATATGTACTTGTGCCCTGTGTCTATTAGAATAAGGATCTTATTGGTCCGTTAATGAAAATATATAGGAACACAAGTGCACCAAGTATAATTTGTTAGAACCTGTGTCTTCATCCCATCTTCCGCAACCCACAAGTAATCAAAAATCCTTGGAAGATGTCTTTTGAATGCCTCTGAGTTTGGATCTTCTATCCAACAACAGATCATATTTAGTCCCTAAACACAAAATAAGTTTCTTCAATAATCAATTAGATATCATAATAAGTTCAGATGTTGCTCTAACTCACTGATTGATCATTTAGTTGTAAATGATAACTAATGCTGAACTAGAAGAACATTCTAAGGAGATAATAATTAATCACCTTGTTAATAGGACAAATGCAAATGTATTGACTATTTTCGTCCTCATAATGGATATGCTCGATAAGATTTCTCAAAGCTTTCTCTCGTAACTTTGTCAGAGGCCAACGGTTTAATAGTGGTTCTGCAAACTTGTGAAGAGTTGTCCACAGAACTTCCTGTACAAATGTACGTGGGTAGCGAAGATCTTCCTGCAAGAGTGAGTAAAACGATAAATAGAAGGTAAAAACAACCAACAAATCTAGCAATATTAATATAGTAAACTAGTTGACAATTTTGAGTTTTTAAGACATCCATTTGCATTATAGAATATTTCAACCAAAGGCATCTTTGAATCGACTATTCAAAGGACCGGGTAAAAGGAAACTACACACCTGGCAACATGTGTTGCGAGCCTTGTTCCAGTCAATTCTATCATACGGCTCACAGTAGAGCTCTTCCCTCAAGTCCAATATAGTTTGTGTGATTGGCCCAACAAACCTTTTCCCATAAATATAAGCCATAGGCAAGTACACCATTCGGCAAAAGCACCAGAATTTTCCTATGCAAAAGAGTTTAAAATACTATTTTATCATGAATGCTTTGGTCATGTGTAACAAAAAGATCAACAAGGGAACTACATATTTTTTTATGGATAGCAATATGCTCCCTCCATTATTCACAATATCAGTCCAAGTCCACTGTGAGTATAGACCAATAAGACACTAAATCTTTGAAATGATTAATGACATGGGACCATACATGTTCCTATTGAATGACAAACTATAACTACTTCACCTCATTTACAGCATTTGAACAAGGGTATAAAGTGGAAATACTATAATAATTACGCTCTTGATTTCCTCGATGGGTTAACGTTGTGACATGACACTTCCCAAGAAAATGGACTAATTTTGTGATATAGAGGGAGTATAATAATAGTAGTAATCGATGATCGACAACAACCTAATGTACAACTGATATAGAGGGAGTGTAATAATAATAATAATAATAATAATAATAATAATAATAATAATAATAATAATAATAATATCGATGATCGACAACAACCTAATGTACAACTGGTAAGCATAGCAAAAACATTGTACGTTACCAGGATGAATTGGAAGGAAACGTGGGACCAGCCACAGTTCAGGAATCACTGGATTGTTTCCGGACCAATCATATAAGCCAAGCAGCTACAATTAAATTCAAGCAGGAAGAATCCATGGTAAGTATTGACTTCCAAAGAAAATAGTGTATGGTAAGTATTGACTACTACCGAAAGCCATATCTTTCCCCACTGAGGTATAGAAGTAGCACTGCCATGGGCCAGTATCCAAGCTCGGCCTTTCTCCATGGCACCGTCACCGGCGTTGGGCCCCTCACCGAGAAGCCTCAGGGTGACATAGTTCAGGACGGACCCGAACATCGTGCTGGGGCCCAAAATATGCATCCCCCATCCACCGTCCTCTCGCTGCACATGCATTTCGTTTTACCTGATGAATATTTTCACATAATAAACACAAAGTACTAGTGATGAATATATCCTTACTTACCTGATGGTTGTAGATATATCGACGTATCTCCTTCTGATGCTCCGATGATAGGACGGTGTTGAGTGTCCCAGTGACATACAAAGCGAACAACTAGTAGAAATGGGTGTGCATGATTACATATGTGTACATGCATATATCCATTAAAGTGCAATGAGAAATAAGCACCTACATACATACCATGCTAGGCATGATGAACATAAGCCCAGAATAATCACCAGGCCAGTGCCCATCATGCGCTTGTAATGTGGAGATACGGTTGAGTGCCCGTCTGAGTGTGGTTATCACAGCTTCCCCTGTGACAGGGTCGTCTTCTCCCAGTTTGACACTGGGAAGGTTTGTTTCGAGCGGGTTCATCTTGGCGTACTGTGATGCATGATAACAATATGTAAGTTAAGCATTTAACTAGATTTATTTATTCACGAGTACAACCATCCACGTTCGTAAAAGGGGCATTTGAGAATGTCCCACCTCACATAGATGCAACTAGGGATTTGCCCTCGATGTGCGGATTCTAAGACCATATGTTAACAACACATGAAGGGGCAAATGCTCGATTGTATCTATTCGCAGTGACAAATCCTCAATTTTCCCTTCCTAAAATACTATGGTGAAGGCATATATAAATGTCCCGGTTCCCCAGCCTCTCGTTGGTAGCCATTAATCATGATGTTATGTTCCAGAGATTTATTTGATTCAATTCATATATTATACATTGACATGGGACGACAGAACAATGTTCCTCGTTCAGTTTTAATCTTGACCACAGCATTTTACTGTACCCGCTTGGCTGCAGGCTGCTTACGAACGTACTCAATTATGCCAAGCTGTACGTACCTGCATGCGCATGAAGAGGTCGTCGCACTGCCTCCTCTGGAACCTGTTCTTCCGGTACTCCTCGCGCGCTCTCTCGACCTCGGCGAGCTCCTCCGGCGTGCCGAGGTCCGGGTCGAACTCCCAGACATGCCGGCCCACGAAGTTGTTGGTCGACTGCATCCACGGCCCGCCACCCTCACCGATCTTGAGCTTCCACATGGCGATGGTGATGTCGCCGGCGAAGGCGGTAAATTGCCGGAGCACTGCAAGTTGTGAACTCCTCGAGGGCCTGAGAGAGGAAGACGAGGCAGGAGGCTAGAACGATACTTAGAACGAAGGCGAGGGAGTGTATGTGCGACGCCAGGAAGACCTCGAGCCCGTGCATCTTCTGGTTCGACGGCTCGCCGAGGCACCTAATTATACCCGGCCCGGTGGGCGCACGGCCGTCCTCCAGCGCGCGGGGCCTGCGCTGCATGACCTCACGTACGTGCGTTCAGGGGAAGCAACTAGGTTACTTCCTTTGTCGGCGTCATACTCCAATGGCCAATATAGTAATATGGGTTCTTTTCTCACGAGTGAGAAAATCGTTGACTTTGGAGTAATTAACTGTGACAAACCACATTTCTTAATTAGCGCTAATAATTGGATTAAGCATAAACACCATTAATTCAGCAAATCCACACATTAGTTTAACTATAATAAAAAAAATCTCTTCTAAGAAAATAAAAATATAACAGTCCACATTACATTACACTACTACAGAAAGGGTCATTACAGGTGGTTCAAAACCGTCATCACAGATGGTTTTTAAACCGTTCGAATTTATATCTGTGATAATAGGTGGTTATCATAGACGGCTCTCGAACCGTCTATGATAAGTTACAATATAGACTGTTTTAGTTAAGAACCGTCTGTGATAGTCTAATACACATACGGTTCTAGTTAAGAATTGTTTGTGATAGTCCATTCCATCAATTTACATTTTCCGATCTCAATCAAGACAATCATCTCCAGAATATAAATAAGCACATTACAATTAAAATTACATCAATATTTGCTAAGCTAAAGTTCCAATCCACCTTTCTGTAGAAAAAACACATGCTTATCGAAAAGATAAAACCGAAGAAAAGAAAGAAAAAAGGATTACCGTTAGAACCTATAGTCCATATCACCCCATAGGTTCACTCATTGAGATACCAAGACTGTCCGAGACCAATTGGCACATTTCGCTAAATCGAGTACCATCATTCTGCGTAAAAACAAACCTGAAATTAATTTAGAGCACATTTTCACCGTGAGTCAATCCCAGTAAAAACCAATTTACCAGAGACATCTATGAGTTCATAGCCCAACCCTTACGGCAACGAGCAGAGGCGATAAGGACTAGCGAGGCACCGAGAGGGAGAGAGAGAAAGCATTCGCTATCCCACAGCCACAGCACCACCTAGAGCAAGCAAACCACCACCAAATCCAGCCCCATTTTCCCCCAAATCCTCAACCCATTGCCGCGAAGGAGAAGAAGGAATGGGGTGAACCACGATGGTCGTACCAGAGGAAGGCGGCCAACCCAGGAGGAGGAGAGTAGCCGGACTACCAGCGCGCCATGAGGGAAGACCAGAACCCCATTCCACCCAAATCGAGCCGACAGCCTCAACCCAAGGTAGCCCACATTCCATTTCAATCCTTTCCATCACCTTCATAGACCACATGCACATGCACTCTCACATACATAAGCACTACACTAGAATAGTAGCATCCACATATGGAGTAGAGGGGGGAAAAGACTAGGGGAAGTAGATTATACCATAGGAGGGGGAGCTCATAGTAGCGCTACCCATGCTTGTAGTGGGTTGGCTGTGCACACCCAACGATCACCCGCATGCTCCCCGGTGCATTGGGAGGTCCCAAGCCCCGTCATGGCGCATCCAACTCAGGCACAAACCTTCCCCAAAATACAAGTAAATCAAAAGTAAAATCTGCATAAATCAAAGTAGAAATCAAGTAGAAGAAGACATAGAAGAGTATATCAGGGGTAATAAGGGCTGTAGAAGCCCGACGGTTTAGATTCCGATGGTCGGTGGTGAACACTGTCACCACCATGGTAGATTCTGCTGGGGGTAAGCGGGTGGATGGGGATTCGTGGATAGCGACAGCGCCAATGATAGATCTAGGTGGCGTAGAGCCAGGCGAGGCTGAGGCTAAGGTCGAGTGGAGATGGCACAAGTGAGACCGGGCGAAGGTAAGGCCGAGTGAAGGTAGCTCGAGCAAGGCTAGCGAAGGCGAGGCTGAATGGGCGGAGACCAGGAGAGGTCGAAGGGATGGTGGCGTTCCATTGGGAGGCCGGTCACTCATTGCCCAGGAGCCAAAGGCGAAGGTAGCTGCATCTGGCGGTAGGGTAGAACTAGGTCACCAGAGACAAAGGGAGAAGGTGAGAGAGAGAGAGAGAGGGAGGGAGGGAGGACGTCGGTGCAAGTGGGCGAAAGGGAGAGAGAGGTAAGGGGGAGAGAGAAAGAGTGGGCCGAAGCTAATGGGCCGACCAAGGGAAATAAAATTGATAGGTTATATATGTATGAACATATCCACACATACATGAAAGTACATGGGGATATATTTAAATATATCCACATAAATACATGTATATAGATGCATGCGTAAGCAGTACTTAGCCAAGAACAACAAGATGTCGAATACACTCAATTGAATAAGCCCACCTATTTTAACATCAGTAAAATAATAACAAACGATGAGTATAGTATAAAATCCAAATTTAAACATGATAATTAGCTTAAATCGACGAGAGATTTATCACTAAGCCTCTCCAATGTAGCATATATTTCCATAAATTAAATCATAGCCTATACAATAAATACAGAGCCAGGTCCAGAGGAAGACGTAAACATGTCTTTGATCATTTAATTAAAGTAATTTCGTGTAAAAATTATTGTTATGCTAGATTAATAACTAGTACTAGCTCGAGCATCACGAGCGCTAAATAATTCGCAGTTCAGAATGTTGCGCTTACAAGTTATCACTACGATCACCTTGTATATATATATCATTTACATTGTAAATCTACGATCGATTGGTTTGCCCAATATGTACATTGTATATAAATTTGGTACCATTTTGAGTTTTTAAGACATTGGGGAACCACCTTATGTTGGGACTGTAGTTGTACGATTTCACTCCCCGGATTTTGAACTCTCGCACAAATCTGTAGATTTGATCTTAGCAATTTCTTGTTTATTCGTTTATTAATTGATTAAGCCTGTACGGCACCAAATAATTTCTACTTAACGTGCCAAATCCCCCGTCTTGTTGCAATGTATAATAAAATAAAATGCCAGCAAGCCTGCTAGCTAAGTTGACTATATTGAGCATCTGATTGCGCCGTGCGTCATTAGTTATTGAATTAGTAACTAGTACTAGCTCGAGCATCACGAGCGCTAAATAATTTGCAGGACAGAACGTCACGCGTACAAGACACAACTCCTCATTAGCTATTGAATTAGTAACTAGTACTAGCTCGAGCGTCACGAGCGCTAAATAATTTGCAGGACAGAATGTCACGCGTACAAGACACAACTCCTCATTAGCTATTGAATTAGTAACTAGTACTAGCTCGAGCATCATGAGCGCTAAATAATTTGCAGGACAGAATATCGCACTTCCAAGCTATCACTACGAACACATGCGAGGCAGCGAACACCAAACCGGGGATGTTGCTGCCGTCTGAACGCAGTCCTTTCCTTTTCTGAGTATTTTTTTTTTCTTGCGTGACGAGGCAAATGCTTTTCAGAATGCGGTCCGTCTTTTGCAGGAATAACCTGCAGTCGCCGAACTGTTGGGCGATTGGAACCTGTCGCCCAACGGTAGTGTAACACGCAGTTCCAGTCGCCCAACGGCCACGCGACACACAGTTCCAGTCGTCCAACGGCCGCGCAACACGTAGACTATCTGTGGACCATTGGGCGACAATTGCAGTCGCCCAACAGTCAGGCGACTGGGACCTATCGCCTAACCGTTGGACGACTGCAATTCCAGTCGCTTCTTTGTTCAGTGACTATAACTCAGCCTATTTTGCGCAACTGGCCCCCCGACCGCGCATGAGGGTAAATGACAATTGTTGTTGGGCCCCCGATCGCGCATGGAGGTAAATGACAATTGTTGTAGGACCCCCGATTGCGCATGAGGTAAATGATAATTGTTGTAGGTAGGTAACATTTATGAAATTTTGTTTATGAGTTGTATTTTTCAAAAAAAAAATAGGAGACAATGTCGGTTGATCCATTTGTGATTTTCGTAGATTATGAATGGTAGAAAATTTGTTAGATTCGTAATAACAATTTGTGATTGTCATATGTTGTTGTAGTGTAAGGAATTTTTTGAGGATGATTGAGATAGCAACGATTAGTAAGTACGAAGGTAAGTGATATTTGTGATGCAACCGGGAATTCATATATGGAGGAGAACTTGTTTTTTCATGTTGTTGGATGACCTGCTATGCGAAGAATTGAATGCGAAAAGACGAGGAGATGTGCTTCTATGAATTAAAATGGACATCATAATAAAGTTGAGAATAACACGGCATGCAGGGCTTAGTTACATGCATAAGAAAGAGCATCATGCAGATGCAACAAATCAAAGTACTCCTACGATACATATGTGCTTTTTTTGAATAGAAATAAATTTGATCTTTTGGGGACTAGTAGGGAACGACCCAAACTACTGCATGGATGTAGGATCAAGGATAGCCGACTAAAGAGAAATGAATAGAAGGTTTAAAAATTATCTTGCCTTCTAAATGATTACCACAATTTTAGTATAGCAGGATTTTAATTAATTGAAACCTACATAATTCCAATATGACTAAGGCACCAAAAGCACAAACCTTTACAAGAATAGCTCTAGCACAAATAGATATGACAAACACAATATACTAGAAATACAAGAGCTGAAAAAGAGACAAAGAGATAACCAATGTACAAATGATGTTTTACCGTGGTGATCGGAACTTTCTGGTTTCCACTAGTCCACATTGAGGAAAGCCCAAATGACTGGACCGGCTCTACTAATTAAGCATCAGGTCCTTAATTCACTAATGGTTGTCCTTCCTTCACTCCGAAGATAGTGGATACCAAACCACTCACAAGTTGGTGCCGAGCTTCTTTACAACCTTCTTAAAGAAGTCATCACACAAGCTCACGCTAAGCTGTCCAAGTGCCAGCAAGGACCAAGAGTAAAAAATCACAGCGTCGCTTGACGACAATCAAGTGTCAAAGGATCAATCTAGAGATGAGATACACTTATTTTGGCTCAACCACCTAAAATGAATGCACAATGTGAAATTGAGGTGTGGAGTGAATGCTCAATACTCAAGGGTGTTCAATGGAGTCTCAGCTTTATGTCCTTGAGTAGGTGGGAGAATATTTATACCCTCACCAACAAAAACTAGCTGTTACAGAGCAATCCCTAAAAAAAATCAAGGCAAACAGAAGTACCACCGTTCAATGGACGATATTTTTGCACCCATTCTGACACAGCAGCAACAGCTATTTCAGAGCTTTTGAACTAGCCATTGGAAATCGGCGTGGAACTAACGTTGTTGTAATCCCGGTAATTTCGATATTCAGAAGTTCTGGAATTTCAGTGCGGTAGTTCCGTTTGCTTCGAGACCAAGAGTTGGCGCTGTCAGGAAAAAATGTTCTGCCCAAATTTTCGGAGCTTCCATGCTCCAGAAGTACCGTTTAAGGTTGCGGTACTACCGCTCTACGGTAGTTCCACCGTTGAAACTTCAGTACTTTTGTTTTCCGCAGAGACAAAGTGATTTCGAGGGTGCTCTCTGGAAAAACATTTTGCTCAGATTTTCAGAGCTTCCATGCTTCGGAGGTACCGTTTAAGGTTGCGGTACTACCGCTCTATGGTAGTTCCACTGTTGAAATTTCGGCACTTCCGATTTTCCACATAGAGCACAGATTGGCTATCAATTTTAGTTTTAAATGAATGCATGATCCTAAATTGATCTAAATAGTACAAGAATATGCTATCAAGTTACTAGCCACGACCCTCTTAATAGTATGGTATTTATCATATAATATGGTCTTCCACCTTTCTCCTAAGACCGGTAAAAGGAAAAGAGATCTTAGTCTATATATACCTTTGTCTTGAGCCACTTTGATTTTCATGTTGACCCTTAGCATGCATATCACATCATCATTTTAGAGACTTAACTTTTTAAACACTTAATAAACATGTTAGTCCCATATTTACATAATTCATTAATTACCAAAACTATTTTTAGCGGCCTAGATTCTTTCAATAGACCAGAGCCATTTTCCCTTCCTTGTGAACTCGGCATTGAACTCCTCGGTGGCCTCTTTGGCCTTGGCTGCTATTTTCCTCTTTTTCTCGCTCTCCCTGTCGTGAGCCTCGTGCTCTTTGTGCGTGCACGCCTCAAAATGAGCTTTCGTCTCCCGACATATACGCTCAGTTTGCTCGTCGTTGTGACGCTCCTCCTAGATCTCGTTGGCTCTTTTGACATTCCACTCCTTGAAGTCGAGAGCTCACTATTCATGTGGCTGGATCTCTAAGTCGATCCACTTGTGGTGGCCACATAGCGGTTCCGGAGACTATGGGTAGACAAGAGAGGTTATTAGTGCATACTTTAAAAGAAAAATAGTAAAGGGAACACACTGTAACTGGTCCTTATCGGCTGTCAATAGCTGCTCGTGTCCCAACGACGGTCGGGATAGTCACAGGAGTAGTTTGCACAATCCCAATAATGCATGCTCAGGCTGAGACGCTACTTAGATTTGAAGAACTTGCATGGGTCCCTGCACCAACAGAAGGGCGACGTCTCCCCCTTGGGAGGGTGTTGCGGCGAACGCTCGGTTGGAACGTTTGGGACGGGGTTGTTGCTATAGGGGACATCATTGCATGGAGCTGACCTCTTGGCATGCTCCCCTTGTTTGGCCTGGGCCGCAACAGCCCCTCCTCCTATTGTTTCATCATCTTGTCCCATTACTTCTTCTGCCTCTTGTCCATCCCGATATAGTGAAGTAAGTTTCGGTGTAGTGTTGGGTTTGGTTGTGTAGTGTTCTCTCTCAAATCTCTTCCACCTCCTTTTATAATCCAAAGGGTTGACATGGTGTGGTTAATTTCATGTGAGTACCCTGCGAGGCAGAGTGTAGATAATTTCATTACCTTTCTATAGAGTCCTAGCTCATTAATTTTAAATGGGTAATTGGAATTTATGGTTCTGGGAACGTGTTTGTTCTGGAATTAGTTTTCATTGGATGAAGTCGTGGGAATAAGCTAATTTTACACTTAGTAGATGATAGCATTAAATTCTTGGGTCAACAAAAAGGTGTAGATAATGTTCAATAGATTATAAAAGTGGTATCATTTACTATGTTTCATGTTGTAGGAAAATAGTTATGAAATTATGAATTCTGTCTAGAATCGTTTCATATTGATCTTCAGGATTGAAAACGAGGGCTTAGACGACCTAATCAAGAAATTTGCATCACTATAAAATGTAGAAAATCTTGTGTAGATTTCATAAATGATATTATTTAATATGTTTTGGCTCTTGGGTTGCGAGTTATGCTTGTTAATTTGAATGCTAGGACATCAATATCTGTAAGTTGGGCGAGGAAAGAGAGGCATGTTTAAGTGTAGAAGTACATGATCTTATTTGCATGTTATGGATGTATATTGATACACTGTACTATGATTGTTATCATATTCTAATGCTTTGTTTCATTGGTTGATCGTCAATCATCATGTCTTTTTTCATGGTTAAGGCATGTGCATGGTAAAACGGTATAAAGTTGTTTATTCTTACTTTTGGTTATCTAAATTTACTCATGTTGTTATATTTACTTGATTCTTATTAAATATGATGTGATATGATGATGATGAGTACATGATATCGATGGTTACATGGTAATGTTGGTATATGGTAAATGATTATTAGAAAGTATTGCACCACTTGCATTCGCATCATGAAAGTAGTGTATGAGCCAAGTCGGTAAGAAAGTCATATAACTAGTCTAGATGTCACATCCCAAAATTTGGTTTTTTTTGAAAAATTTAAATTCCAATAAATTATTTTAAGGTAATTGGATTTTACTTGGCTTTTATTTGCCTTTCTGGATTTTCTGGAATTTAAAAACTATTTTTAGAGCTTAAAAAGTAATTCAAAATATGAAAATTAAATATCAACAGTAGTTGGAAATAATTTTATTTAGTCCAAAATATGTCCAGGAGCTTCTGTGAATTTTTCTGGAATTTTTGGAGGTATTTTCATATTTTTCTGAGGCCTAAATAATTTTCTAGCCTTTTCTGAAAATCTAAATCAAATTCTGAAAAATAAAATCCCTCCTTTTTCCTCCGGCCGACGCGTGGACGGCCCAGATCCGCCCACGTCGCCGCTCGGCCGATCCCGCCGCACTTCCTCTCCTCGTCGGCCCCCGGCCCGGCCGTCACCGGTGGCCCCGCCTTTCCCTCCTCCGCGCCCGACGCGTGGACGGCTCGGATGAGCCGAGTCCGCGCACCGGCCTCAATCCAGCCGCCGCTCACTCCCGCCCTCACTCCACTGACCCGCGGGCCGCCGTCGGCCGCGTCGCGCCGGCCTCAATCCACCGCCCGATCTTTTCCCGAGCGCGTGGCGCCATCCGCACCGCCCGACCGCTCCCTCTCTCTCTCTCCGCACGCGGAGCCCACTGCCGGATCCGCGTCCCGCTGAGCCGGCGCCTTCCTTTTCCTTCCCCTCTTTCCTTTCTCGCCGTGGCCGAGATCCTCGCGGACCGGCCTTTCCTTCCCGTTCCTCTCGGTTTGGAATCCCCGAGCTCCCCGCGCGACCAAATCCCGAACGCCCGCGCCTCCCTTCCCTCTCCGGCCCCCTATTTCCTTTTTCCCCCAAACTTTCCCCACCGGCCACCGAGATCTCCGGCGAGGAATTAAGTGCCCGTGTTCCCTCCCCTGCCCCTATAAATACCCCCATCGCCCTCATCTCTCCCCACACCACCTCGCAGCGCTCTCCGCCTCCTTCCCCGAGCCCCGTAGAGCCCTGCCACCGTGCCACCTTCCCCTCCGAGCTCCGCCCAACTCCGGCGAGCCTTCCCCGCCGCCTCGGACCCTTCCAGAGCCCGCCGCCGCCACCCCGAGCTTCCTCACGCCCAGGCGAACCTCCCCGTCACCTCGGCTACCTCTCCCCGCCGCCGGAGCGCCGTCGCGCCGGAGGACCCGAGCCAGCTCCGCCACCTCCTCGTCGCCGGCCTTCTCCGCTCGTCGCCGCACTTCGTTGACCCCTCCAACCGGACCCCCTCCGCACCAGGATTACATATCACGCACCGCCAGAACCTCTCCGGCCTCCCCTCGCCGCCGACGACCGCCTCCGCCCACGGCCTGCCGGACCACCCGGTACCCTCAAGAGGGTTACCTACCCTTATTGGGTAGGCAACGCCTCCCCGCTCACTTGGCTAGCAGCGCTCGCTCGTAACTCCCTCGGCGCGCGTTCGAGCCTCCGGCTCCGCGCGCGGAGGTTGAGTTTTTCGTTTATTTTCCGGGCTGACAAGTGGGTCCCACCCGTCAGCGGCCGCCGGTCTGCGCTGGCCACTGCCGCCTGGGCCCCACCTCTCTGTGCTATCTCTGACAAGTGGGCCCGGAGTCCAGTGGGTCCCATGTGTCAGAGGCTGAGCCGTGGGCTCATCGTCGATGGGTCCCACATGTCGATGACCGCCGATGGTTACTGTTCAGTGGGCCCCACCTGTCAGTCTCTCAAAATAAAAATAGAAATTAAAATTTAATTCTCCAGTGGGTCCCACCTGTCAGAAATTTCCGAATTTCTCGATTTATTCAAATCTGAGATTTTCAAATGAGCATAACTTTCTCATTTTAACTCCAATTCCAGCCATTCAAATTTCTAAATTCATCTAAAATCATAATCTATCCAACTATGGCCTCTGTTGAATTTTTGGATTTTATTTGAATTTTTGTTTGTATTTATTTGTTTTGTTGCTTCGTCTTTCCTCGCGTAGATTCCAACGTTGTCGACAATCCCTCTTCACAGCAGCAAGAAGACCCAGAAACCCTGCAAGAAGGCAAGTCTCCTTTGATCATTTTGAGCCTATGCTTTTGAAATGTTTCTAAAATATTTTAAATTATGTGCATTGCTATTTACATAAAGTCACTAGTTCAAGTCTTTAGGATTAGTTATTCCAACTTTGTTATGCCCTCATTTGACATTGATTGCCATGTACCTTGTCACCCTAGAACTTCCTTTGTCTCAATAATGAGATTACTATTAACCTTTGTGAATAGTAGATGGGTAGCTTAATGCTTAGTCTTGCTATCTAATAACTTTGGAAAATCTTGAAAATAGGAAATTATGATTTATTATTGAACCCTTGTGTTTGAAAGTGAAGTGGCAATTGGAGTTGTCACTGTGATTTTAAAATAAAATAAAATTGTGAAAGTTGGTTTAGATTAGGGTGGATGGTTGTTTGGGTTGGTGCAAGAAACACGAGAACTTGTTAAGTGTATGTTCCACCCTAGTCAATTAAGGACCGACGCTTGTGTTTGTCCAAGCGAGCATTAACCGTACAACCACAAGTCTATATGGGTACGACCTAGTGACTAACTTATGATAGTCTAGTTTAGGTGCCACCAGTGGAAAGTGGGTGCCGAGGATGGACCGTTATTCACGAGTGAGGGACAGGATTCATCTGTACTCATATGGCGCAAGAGGACTTGATTGGGCGGATTTAACCCTTCTGCGGTGAAACCTCGTGGGTGGTATCTAGCTAGATTAGAGTAAGGTAAAGGCTTTGTGGTATTTTATCCGGGTCTCATGCCAAGGAAGCGTGTTGACTTTTAGGATAATTTATCTCTTGTGGGTAAAGTTGTACAACCTCTGCAGAGTGTAAAACTATTCGAATAGCCATGCCCACGGTCAAGGGCGGGCAAGGAATGCATTCACATGGTAGATTTCTGGTTTTGTTTTAAAATCAAAAGTTTGTATTCGAGGGTGGAGGAACTCTCGGAAGGAATCTGGCGGATGGAGCAGAGAGGGTGGATGTAACCCGCAGATTAAACTTGTTCAAGTTGATTAGCTAGTGTTGGTAGATGGAACCTTCACTAGAAAGTTAATGATAGTTTCTGCTAAAACATTTACTTCATTAAATATTGCCTTCGAAAATAACTAGTAGTAATCGAGATTTCAAATATTGCTTTGTGCAAAAGAAACATATGGCCCTCCTTTGTTAAGCCTTGCATCTATGCATTTTTCCCAAGACTTCATGAGTACTTTATGTACTCACATGCTACACTTAAAAATCAAATCTCGAGAGGAAGTTGAAGCTCAGGAAGGTGACTACGACTACTGCTTCGCTTGTGGCTGCGATGGATTCTTCCCGGAGGACTAGGTCGCGCTTCCCCAGTCAATTGCCTGTGGCGGATTGATGGGTCGTCCTCGAGTTTTATTTGCTTCCGCTTTATTTCTTGTGTGCGAGGTCTTAAACCTCCATTGTAATAATGAGACCACGTGGTCGTGACTCTTATTTCTTGTAATAAATCGTTGATGGTGATGTTTTCCATTCTGTTTGACTGTGTGCACTAGCTTTGATCTGGGACTAGTGCTGTAATACACAGAGGGTCCGGGTTTGATAATCCGGGGGCCCAACAGAGATGGTATCAGAGCCAATTTGACTGTAGAAGTGACCTAGATTAGGAATGGCAAACCATAAGGACTTATATTTATAAAAAGAGTATATTAAAAATGTGTAAGCTTCTTTGCTTCTACTCTCTTCCTACTTAGAATCTCGTTCTTGTCTCCAACTCCATTTGTTAAAACTTTTACTAATCTTTTCTTTCACTCAACTTTGTAGATGGTGGTTCATCCTCCGCTGCCGTGGGACTACTACTCACATGGAGAGGATCTTTGGAGCATTCGCTAGCCTTCTCCGCGATGATGCAATGTCCGAGTACCGTCACCGCCCATCTTCGTGGGTCGGAAGACGCGGATCTGGATCGAGACTCTTGGACGATGGAGGTATTCTGTATGCACGGAAGAGGAATTCAAGTCCCACACCTACCCCATCAAGCACCCTCGGTCCCATTGTTTGACGCTGCCCAGACGCAAGACGCCTCGCCATTGACGAGTTGTGCCACTGCACAAAGATGCTGTACATCGTCCCCTTTTGCTTCTTCATCAACCTCGCCGGGAGAGGTATCCAGATCCCTTTGATATTCCGGTGACGATCCTCAATCGTCACATCAGGTGCAGCTCACCCAGGCGATGGCAGTCACTTATGCTAGAGCTCAGGATGAGATTGGACAACTTCGGATGCTTCTCACTTCCAGCTACCAGCATTCCGACACGCTTCGCACATAGCTCCTCCAGAGCCAGGCAGCTGAGTTTGAGTTGGGACGTCTCCGGGCCGCAGCCGACTATGCGCCGTCTTCACCCGTAGTTGATTACACGCCGTCTTCCCCAGTACCAGCCGTCATCCCCAACAACCCGGCACCAGCTCGACTTTCAGGACTCCACATCAGACTTACAGCACGCAAGAAGGTGCGACGCCCCAGTCCGCCACCTGTCATTACTCTCAAGAAGCGCAAGCCTTCTCCTTCCGTTCTCGGCCGATCGCCTCGATCGAATCGTGCCTCGCCGAGTGTGACTGTTCACGTCATCACGTGAGAGAGCGCCAGGAAGACCCGGAGGAGGATCCAGAAGAGGACCCGGAAGAAGACCCTGAGGAGCGCGTCTTTGGAGAGGATTAGTAGTCTTTTGAGTCCGTAGTACCCAAATAAAATGTCCGCGTCCTTAGAACGCTTATTGTTATGTTTTGGTGTGCTAGATGGACTGTACCAGGCCTATGTGCACTTGTGGTACAGCCATCCTTGGAGTTATCTTGATTTTAATAAAAGTTTTCCCCTAAGTGGTTGCTAGTTCTTTCTTGTGTGTTGGCTTGGGATGTGGTTTAGTTCCCTAATCTCTTACCTTTGCTATTTCCTCTTACCTTCGCTAACCTAAACCGCCGGATGGTGAACACGAGGAGCAACCCCGCAAAGCGGCCGTGACGCCAACAACCACCGGAGGACAACATTCCACCACCTCCGCTCGTGCCCCCAACTTGGAGCAAATGATGGCTATGCACTGCATTACTTCAAGCTCTCGCGAGAACCAAGTGCGGCCCCACCAAAGAGCACCCAACGAGCACCCAGTCTAAATTGGGGAATTCATGAGGACAAGGCCTCCCACTTTTGCTGGATCGGTGGATCCCCGGAGGCGATGATTGGATCAAGGATGTGGAAAGAAAATTGGTCCTAGCTCGATTGCAACGATAATGAAAAGGTGTCTGTATGTCGCTCACCACTCAAGGGAATGGTGCCAACCGGTGGGAAAACTACCGCGCCGCCCATCAAAATGCACAAGCCATCACTTGGGAGGAGTTTGTGAAGCTTTCAGATCGCCCATATTCCTACGGGAATAATGGAAATGAAGAAGAGAGAATTCTACCAACTACAACAGGGAAACCTCAGTGTTTCCGAATACCTGAACAAGTTCACCCAACTGTCCAGGTATGCATCTGAAGAGGTCACATCGGATGCGACCAAGATTGGAGGTTCACGCAGGGACTTGACCCCAACCTTAAGGTGCAGCTGGTATCCAATGACTTCCCAACCTTCCAGCACCTAGTGAACAAGGCCTTTGTCCAAGAAGATGCTCAGCGCCAGCTGTACGAAAATCGGAAGAGGAAGTTTCAAGCACAGCAAGGAGCAAGCAGCTCTCAATTCCGCCCCAACGCACCTCACTATCATAAGCTCTCAGAGTCAAGCATGCCAAGGACTCCCTTTTCAGGACCCCGCCCAAATCCACAAACTCCCCGGGCAAACAATGGTGGCCAACCCCCGCAGAACAAGACTTCAAAGAACAGGAGTGCGGTGCTTTAATCGCAAGAACATGGGGCACTATGCCAAGAATCGTCCCCGAAACGCCCAAAGAATGACTCAGATTCGTTTCAACTGGGACTACGCCAAGAAGAGCTCCGATCGCAGAGTCAAGGCCGTGGGGCACCACAGACCCAAGGACTCCACAAGTGGTGAGCAGAGGGCATCTCAACCATGTGACCGCATGAAGCAGCCCAAGATGCACCCGACGTAGTTCGGGTAAGTTTCTTGTCAACTCGAATTGCATCAAGCATTATTTGATTCTCGAGCTTCACATTCTTTTGTGTCAAAAGATGTGGTTGAAAGGTATAATTGGGATGTGAGTAAACTACGTAACCCCATGCTAGTCCGGTCCTGGAAAGGAAATGAGGACTAACACGCTTTGCCTTGACGCAGCTGTGGATATAAATGGAGTTAAGTTCTTAGCGAATCTTATTATAATAGACTCAAGGGTTTAGATGTAATACTTGGAATGGATTGGTTAACCAAGTATAAAGGAGATAGATTGTCTTGACGAGTGTTACAATCACTAACTCGATGGGATTCAAGTAAGGTATAAGTCAAACTCCCTTACCCAGAGCGGTGTAGTTTGAGCAGCGTAAAGGGAGTGACTCGGAAAAAGTACCTATAGTGAGTGAGTACCGGATGTATTCCCGAAGATTTGCCGGAATGCCGCGAGACAGGAAGTAGAATTTGTCATCAACCTAGTACTGAACACTCCAATTTCCAAGAGACCTTATCGGATGTCTGCAAATGATTTGGCGGAAGTTAAGAAACAAATTGAAGAGCTACAGGATAAAGGATTTGTAAGGCCAAGCTCGTCACCTTGGGGAGCACCAGTACTGCTAGTAAAGAAGAAAGATGGTAGTCTTCGCATGTGTGTGGACTATCGATCATTGAATGATGTGACTATTAAGAACAAGTACCCTTTACCCAGAATAGATGATCTGTTTGATCAGTTGAAAGGATCATGTGTATTCTCTAAGATTGACCTTCGATCAGGATATCACCAATTGAAGTTAAGACCAGAGGACATACCCAAGACCGCATTTGCCACCCGTTATGGATTGTATGAGTATACAAGTGATGTCTTTCGGTCTAACCAATGCCCCGCAGATACTTCATGAATCTGATGAATAAGGTGTTCATGGAATATTTGGATAAGTTTGTGGTTGTATTCATCGACGATATTCTGATATACTCCAAGAATGAGGAAAAGCACACAGAACATTTGAGGATAGTTTTGGAAAAGCTCAGAGAGAATCAGTTGTATGCCAAGTTCAGTAAGTGTGAGTTTTGGTTGAAGAAAGTAGCTTTCTTGGGCCATGTGATTTCAGCAGGAGGAGTGTCCGTAGACCCTGAGAAAGTAAATGATGTGCTCAATTGGACACAACCAAAGTCAGTATCCGAAATCAGGAGTTTTCTTGGATTGGCTGGTTATTATCGTCGATTTATTGAAGGTTTCTCCAAGCTCGCAAGACCTCTCACCCAGTTGCTGAAGAAGGAAAAGAAGTTTGAATGGAGTAAACCATGTGAGGATAGTTTCAAGAGTTGAAGAAAAGGTTAACTTCTGCACAGTGTTGACGCTTAGGACATTAGGAAGGATTTTGAAGTCTTCTGCGATGCGTCAAGGCAAGGACTAGGTCGTGTCTTGATGCAAGAAAGAAAGGTAGTAGCATATGCCTCAAGGCATTGCGACCCCATGAAGGAAATTACCCAACTCATGATTTAGAGCTCATTTGCCGTAGTGCATGCACGAAAATATGGAGGCATTACTTGATTGGCAACCGTTGTGAAATTTACACGGATCACAAGAGTTTGAAATACATATTCACTCAACCCGATCTCAACATGAGGCAAAGGAGATGGCTTGAGTTAATAAAGGATTATGATATTGGAATACATTATCACCCAGGAAAGGCTAATGTGGTAGCAGATGCCTTGAGCAGAAAGAGTTATTGTGCCAAGCTATGGATTAAGGACAAGATGCCTACCCTTCAAGAAGAGTTCCAACGGCTCAACCTAGAAGTAGTGGAGGAAGGATTTCTAGCCACTTTGGAAATTCAACCAACCTTAGAAGATCAAATCGAGAGTACTCAAAAGGAGGACAAGTATGTCCGGAGATCAAGGATAATATGAAGAAAGGGAAAGCCTCTGGATTTTCAGAGGATGAAGAAGGTACCCTTTGGTTTGGGAAAAGAATTATTGTACACGAAAAGAAAGAGGTAAAGGAGTTAATATTGAAGGAAGCCCATGAATCTGGATATTCAATTCATCCAGGAGTACCAAGATGTACCAAGATCTCAAGGAGAGGTATTGGTGGTCAAGTATGAAACGAAATTGCAGAATCACGAGCCTTGTGCGATGTATGCCAACGGATTAAAGCCGAACACGAGAGACTGCTGGACTTCGCAGCCATTGCAGATCCCCGAGTGGAAATGGGAAGAAATTGGTATGGATTTTATAACTGGATTACCAAGAACCAAAACAGGCACGATTCAATTTGGGTTATAGTGGATCGTTTGACAAAAGTCGTCCATTTCATTCCAAAGAAAGACCACCTACTCCGGGATAGACTTGCGGAGTTGTACATGTCAAGAATTGTGTGTTTGCATGGAATCCCAAAGAAGATTGTGTCGATCGAGGAACCCAGTTCACTTCGAGATTTTGGCAAAGCTACATGAACTTTTGGGCACAAACTTAAACTTCAATCTGACTTATCATCCACAGACGGATGGTCAAACAGAAAGAGTAAATCAAATCACGAAGACATGTTGAGAGCTTGTGTCTTGGCAAACAAGAGTAATTGGGATCGAGTTTGCCCTATGCGAGTTCTCCTACAACAATAGTTATCAATCCGGTTTGCAAATGTCTCCGTTCAAGTCCTATATGGCAGAAGTGTAGGACTCCATTGTATTGGAAGGAAACAGGAGAAGGACAAGTGTTTGGACCAGATGAAGCAAGCGGAAGAACAGTTCGTCTAATCCAAGACAGATTAAAAAAAAGCACAAACAGCATGTAAGAGCTATGCGGACAATCGCCGTAGAAGCTTAGAATTGCACTGGGATCATGTTTATTTGAAGGTGTCACCTCTCAAAGGAATGAGACGTTTTGGAGTCAGTGGAAAGCTAGCTCCCAGATTCATTGGACCTTTTCCTGTTGTGGCAAAACGAGGAGAAGTTGCTTACTAGTTGGAGCTTCCACCTCAGCTGTCAAAGGTGCATGACGTCTTCCATGTGTCTCAGCTAAGAAAGTGTCTTAGAGTTCCAGAAGAGCAGATGCCTCTAGATGAAATAAATGTAAGGGAGGACCTCACCTATCCAGAATATCCAGTCAAGATATTGGAGGAAGCAGAGCGCCGTACGCGCAGCAAGGTTATCAAGTTCTGTAAAGTGCAGTGGAGCAACCATTCAGAATCGGAAGCAACCTGGGAGCGTGAAGAGGATCTAAGAGAAGAGTTCCCCGATCTTTTTCCCAGTCCATCCGAATCTCGGGGTCGAGATTCTTTCTAAGGGGGGTAGGTTTGTCACATCCCAAAATTTGGTTTTTTGAAAAATTTAAATTCCAATAAATTATTTTAAGGTAATTGGATTTTACTTGGCTTTTATTTGCCTTTCTGGATTTTCTGGAATTTAAAAACTATTTTTAGAGCTTAAAAAGTAATTCAAAATATGAAAATTAAATATCAACAGTAGTTGGAAATAATTTTATTTAGTCCAAAATATGTCCAGGAGCTTCTGTGAATTTTTCTGGAATTTTTGGAGGTATTTTCATATTTTTTCGAGGCCTAAATAATTTTCTAGCCTTTTTCGAAAATCTAAATCAAATTCGAAAAATAAATCCTCCTTTTTCCTCCGGCCGACGTGTGGACGGCCCAGATCCGCCCACGTCGCGCTCGGCGATCCCGCCGCACTTCCCTCTCCTCCGTCGGCCCGGCCCGGCCGGCCGGTGGCCCCGCTTTCCCTCCTCCGCGCCGACGCGTGGGCGGCTCGGATGAGCGAGTCCGCGACCGGCCTCAATCCGGCCGCCGCCACTCCCGCCTCACTCCATCGACCGCGGGCCCCGCCGTCGGCCGCGTCTTCGCGCCGGCCTCAATCCACCGCCCGATCTTTTCCCGAGCCGCGTGGCGCAGCCATCCGCACCGCCCGGCCGCTCCCTCTCTCTCTCTCGCACGCGGGCCCACTGCCGGATCCGTCGCCCGCGAGCCGGCGCGCTTCGTTTTCCTTCCCCTCTTTCCTTTCGCGCCGGCCGAGATCAATCTCGGCGGACCGGCCTTTCCTTCCCGTTCCTCTCCGGTTTGGAATCCCGAGCTCCTCGCGCGACCAAATCCGAACGCCCGCGCCTCCCTTCCTCTCCGGCCCCCTATTTCCTTTTTCCCCCAAACTTTCCCCAACGGCCACCGAGATCTCCGGCGAGGAATTAAGTGCCCGTGTTCCCTCCCCTGCCCCTATAAATACCCCCATCGCCCTCATCTCTCCCCACACCACCTCGCAGCGCTCTCCGCCTCCTTCCCCGAGCCCCGTAGAGCCCTGCCACCGTGCCACCTTCCCCTCCGAGCTCCGCCCAACTCCGGCGAGCCTTCCCCGCCGCCTCGGACCCTTCCAGAGCCCGCCGCCGCCACCCCGAGCTTCCTCACGCCCAGGCGAACCTCCCCGTCACCTCGGCTGCCTCTCCCCGCCGCCGGAGCGCCGTCGCGCCGGAGGACCCGAGCCAGCCCCGCCACCTCGTCGCCGGCCTTCTCCGCTTGTCGCCGCACCGTTGACCCCTCCAACCGGACCCTCCGCACTGTGATTACATATCACGCACCGCGAACCTCTCCGGCCTCCTCGCCGCCGACGACCCGCCTCGTCCACGGCCCGGACCACCCGAAGGTACCCTCAAGAGGTTACCTACCCTTATTGGGTAGGCAACGCCCCCGCTCACTTAGCTAGCGGCGCTCGCTCGTAACTCCCTCGCGCGTTCGAGCCTCGGCTCGCGCGAGGTTGAGTTTTTCGTTTATTTTCCGGGTGACAAGTGGGTCCCACCGCCGCGGCCGCGCGCCTGCGCCGCCACGCGCGCTGGGCCCCACCTCTCGTGCTATCTCGACAAGTGGGCCCGAGTCCGTGGGTCCTATGTGTCGAGGTCGAGCCGTGGGCTCACCGTCGATGGGTCCCACATGTCGCTGACCGCCGATGGTTACTGTTCATGGGCCCCACTGTCGATCTCTCAAAATAAAAATAGAAATTAAAATTTAATTCTCGATGGGTCCCACTGTCAGAAATTTCCGAATTTCTCGATTTATTCAAATCTGAGATTTTCAAATGAGCATAACTTTCTCATTTTAACTCCAATTCCAGCCATTCAAATTTCTAAATTCATCTAAAATCATAATCTATCCAACTATGGCCTCTGTTGAATTTTTGGATTTTATTTGAATTTTTGCTTGTATTTATTTGTTTTGTTGCTTCGTCTTTCCTCGCGTAGATTCCAACGTTGTCGACGATCCCTCTTCACAGCAGCAAGAAGACCCAGAAACCCTGCAAGAAGGCAAGTCTCCTTTGATCATTTTGAGCCTATGCTTTTGAAATGTTTCTAAAATATTTTAAATTATGTGCATTGCTATTTACATAAAGTCACTAGTTCAAGTCTTTAGGAATTAGTTATTCCAACTTTGTTATGCCCTCATTTGACATTGATTGCCATGTACCTTGTCACCCTAGAACTTCCTTTGTCTCAATAATGAGATTACTATTAACCTTTGTGAATAGTAGATGGGTAGCTTAATGCTTAGTCTTGCTATCTAATAACTTTGGAAAATCTTGAAAATGGGAAATTATGATTTATTATTGAACCCTTGTGTTTGAAAGTGAAGTGGCAATTGGAGTTGTCACTGTGATTTTAAAATAAAATAAAATTGTGAAAGTTGGTTTAGATTAGGTGGATGGTTGTTTGGGTTGGTGCAGAAGCACGAGAACTTGTTAAGTGTATGTTCCACCCTAGTCAATTAAGGACCGACGCTTGTGTTTGTCCAAATCGAGCATTAACCGTACAACCACAAGTCTATATGGGTACGACCTAGCCGACTAACTTATGATAGTCTAGTTTAGGTGCCACCGTGGAAAGTGGGTGCCGTGGATGGACCGTTATTCACAGTGAGGGACAGGATTTACTGTACTCATATGGCGCAAGAGGGACTTGATTGGGATTTAACCCTTCTCGGTGAAACCTCAGCGGTGGTATCTAGCTAGATTAGAGTAAGGTAAAGGCTTTGTGGTATTTTATCCGGGTCTCATGCCAAGGAAGCGTGTTGACTTTTAGGATAATTTATCTCTTGTGGGTAAAGTTGTACAACCTCTGCAGAGTGTAAAACTATTCGAATAGTCGTGCCCACGGTCAAGGGCGGGCAAGGAATGCATTCACATGGTAGATTTCTGGTTTTGTTTTAAAATCAAAAGTTTGTATTAGAGGTGGAGGGAACTCTCGGAAGGAATCTGGCGGATGGAGCAGAGAGGGTGGATGTAACCTGCAGATTAAACTTGTTCAAGTTGATTAGCTAGTGTTGGTAGATGGAACCTTCACTAGAAAGTTAATGATAGTTTCTGCTAAAACATTTACTTCATTAAATATTGCCTTCGAAAATAACTAGTAGTAATCGAGATTTCAAATATTGCTTTGTGCAAAAGAAACATATGGCCCTCCTTTGTTAAGCCTTGCATCTATGCATTTTTCCCAAGACTTGCGGAGTACTTTATGTACTCACATGCTACACTTAAAAATCAAATCTCAGAGGAAGTTGAAGCTCAGGAAGGTGACTATGACTACTGCTTCGCTTGTGGCTGCGATGGATTCTTCCCGGAGGACTAGGTCGCGCTTCCCCAGTCAATTGCCTGTGGCGGATTGATGGGTCGTCCTCGAGTTTTATTTGCTTCCGCTTTATTTCTTGTGTGCGAGGTCTTAAACCTCCATTGTAATAATGAGACCCTGTGGTCAGTACTCTTATTTACTATAATAAATCGTTGATGGTGATGTTTTCCATTCTGTTTGACTGTGTGCACTAGCTTTGATCTGGGACTAGTGCTGTAATACACAGAGGGTCCGGGTTTGATAATCCGGGGGCCCGACACTAGAGTGCATGTGTTAGGTCCGTGAGAAAGTTATATGATTAGTTCAGAGTGCTCTGGAGAAAGACCTACCTCACTAGGCCCTCCACGGGATTGAGGTTGAGACCCTGTATGAAAGAGGATAGGGCAAGTGTGGTTTATTGATAGGTGAACACTCAGCTATACCAGTATGAGCTATGATGATGAAGAGATATGTACATGTGTATGTGTGTTACATTAATGAAAAGATGTAAAGAGATTTATGGATGATGCCATGGTTATGTTATGTAGTGATACATGGATGTTGACATGGTTAAGTAATGTCTATTGCTTGTTGATGTTTATTGTTTTATTATGTACTTGCTGAGTCATTGTCTCACCTTGTTTAATTGTTGTTTTTAGGTGACTGATGAGGACAACATGAATGGGAGGGAATAGCACATCATCGAAACATGCATCATTGTTGTTTCACCTATCACGCTTCAACATGTTCCTTATATATTAGAAAGATAATTCATGTAACTATTATATTTAATTAATGAGTCTTCCTACAACATAATAATATTATGATGGAATTCTATCAATTAAAGAATTGTTGGTTAAATTCGATATTAGGTTATCTCAATTCATGAAATTTTGCCTTCATCTTGTCAATGGTAAGTTTGCTCTTGGGCACATGGTTCTGGGCATTCTCGAGCACATGGTTGCGAGTGTTTTTAGGCACATGGTCTTGAGCGTGTTTGGGCACGAGGTTCCAATGTTATATTTGTGCTAATTGTAATCCATGTCCTTTATCAACTGTCATGCTTGTGTTTAAGTAAGTGTCTTGTGGAAACACATTTAAAATATTGTTGTTGGAAGTTTGTTAAATATGGTTTAAATTAATAAGGAAAAAATGTAGTAATATCATTCTGGTCTCTCTTTGGGCCGGGGTGTTACATGAGGAGTCTCTACTATATAAGCCCTTGTGTTGAGAGAGAGACTTAGGTCAATCAAGTATAGGGTTAGGGTTTTCTTGTATTGGAATCTTATGTGTATGCTCTAGGATTAGAGTTCTGCTATTCTAAGGGATTAGCTATCAAACATTTCTCTCCAAGTAAAATGAACATCTAAAGTTTACTCAAGTGAGTTGCGCTATAGATCCCCTCTTGTGCTTTTGATTTTCTTAGTTTTGTGTTTTGATTTCTCTCTTCTTGATCTTTTCTGGTGCCAAGGATGTGTAAGAGGTGGAGATATCTCCTAGAGATAAGATCTCATCCATCTAGGCGTGATCTAGAGGAAGTTCTTAAGTTTGCTCAGTTTTCCTCAAGAGAGAGTTGGTTTTAGGGTTTTGCTCTTGTGAGTGATTTGGGTTGAGTTCGTGGTGTGATCTAGTTTGCTATGACATGTGAGAATCCATCTAAGGTCATCTAGATCATCTAGAACTCATGAACATGTGTAGATTGAGGTTTTCCTCTTTTGTCTGATTTTGGTGTAACCTTCCTTCAAATGAAAAATGGTCACAACGTTCGCAACAATTCCCTCTATCGTTGATTGGAATATGTTCATAACATTCTAGAGAAAATGCATGACAAGTTGCAAGTCATTAGAATCATTGGATCAAAAGTATATGAATTCTTGGTTTTGAAATTGTGCTGATTTTCTAATTCCTAACGTAGAAGTCCGACCACCCCTAGGTAGTGGTCTGACCGGTGTGGGTTTGCATTTACGGAGTTTTGCCATCTGTCGCTCTGGGCTTTGGTGAGTTTATGAATTTGTGTTTCCACTACTTGTTGTTGTTGATATTTGAGGAAAGATTTTGAAAAGTCATTCACCCCCTCTGACTTGGCATACTCGATCCTACAAAGTGTATATAAAAATTCAACAAAGCTTGCTTAAGAAAAGTCCTAAATATCTGGTTTACTTGTTATTGTAGGTCAATAAAGTAAGCAACGGAGATAAGTGAGGATATAAAAATGCAAGGATAACATTGTTATTTTTTAGTGGTGAATTCATGTTAGTACTTATTTATATGATTTTTAAAAACTATATATATCTTGAATATCTGAAATAAACCACAAAAGCACACAGAACTGCAAACTTGCAAAACATTTGCATGTCTTAGTTATTTTTGTGCTGGTTTAAATACATGGCAACACATGACTTGCCCATAAATTATATTTATTTCGAGTATGTCTATGTATATACATAAGTGATACACACACATATATGGGAGCATATCTAGTGCTAATGGCTATTTCAGTACTAGGATGCTAATGGCGACATGGACCGTCCGATCTAGATTGCGTGGCTCAGATGGAGGTGGGTGGGAACTCCATCCCACTTAAACACTTTTGCAGAAAACCCCCTACGCTTTACACTTAAATGGAAACACTACAATATACAACAACAATGGTGAACTTGATGGATTTTTGTTAAAAGCGCAAGGGATTTTCTGTAAAAGCGTTTAAGTGTGATGGGGTTTCCACCCACCTCCATCCGAATTTAGATCGTACGTCCACATCGCCATTAGCACTAGATATGCTCCTCAGATATATATATATATATATATATATATATATATATATATATATATATATATATATATATATATATATATATATAGAGAGAGAGAGAGAGAGAGAGAGAGAGAGAGAGGAAGGCGAAATGGGACTCCAAGGAGTCCAGACACCAAACCTATCAAACATTAGATCGCATTGAGATGTGCTACTTTATTGTAGGTATGAGATTAACGGGTATACCCATTAGCCAACATTGCTTGCCGTAGTATTCAATCGGGAGATTTATTAGAGCAAACCGGAATATTAATTGCCATAAATATGCAGCGATCTGAATGTGCGTGCATGCGTGATCACTACTCCGGCTTGCCGTGCATGCGTGATCACTACTCGTTATTGCCATAAATATCCAGATTCTTGATCCTTTAGAGCAGGTACAATAAGGCTTAGTCGGCAGGCTATAGCAAATATAATATCAACCAAATCTTACGTGGCAGAGGGAGAAAGAAAGAGAGAGAAGGAAGCTGGCTACTAAATTACAGCTAGCTATAACACGTAAAAATATGCATTTCACTCTGCTCTTACAAGTATGTGTGTACATCCTTTTGAATTGACGTTATTGCCGTGCATGCGTGATCACTACTTGTTATTGCCATAAATAAACTTTTTTGTCACGAACCAATAAATTTAGGTCTTTTTGCATGCATAATATACGTTGTATTTTACAATTTCTGAGTATATACCTTTAAAAAATTTGTGAGTATATACCTTATTTAAGATAATTCAATTGAGTTGAATATAAAAATTATTATTTTCTTATATACATGAACTTTTTGTCACGAACCAATTAATTTAGGTCTTTTCGCATGCACAATATACATTGCATTTTACAATTTCTGAGTACGCACCTTTAAAAAAATTTGTGAGTATATACCTTATTTAGGCCTTCAACAATTTTTGTTGCGTGGTACAGAAAAGACTCTAGCGCGAATTTGTATGGCATGTAAGCGACGAATTAATTTTAAAAAGAATGCCGTCGGAATTAATCTTTAAGAGGGTATATACTCACAAATTATCTAAAAAAGGTATATACTCAAAAATGAATTTAATTTACCTGTTAACAAAAAAAATCAAAAGAAAATCCCAACATACCATCATAAAAAGAAAACAAATTGCCTAGTTCAAATAATTGCCAAATGAATTCATTGTCAACCGTATGAATGATTTATGGAAGCAATCTCACTTACCAAATCAAAATTCTCCCAAGAAAATGGACTAATTTTGTGATATAGAGGGAGTATAATAATAGTAGTAATCGATGATCGACAACAACCTAATGAACAACTGGTAAGCATAGCAAAAATTTTGTACGCTACCAGGATGAATTGGAAGGAAACGTGGGACCAGCCACAGTTCAGGAATCACTGGATTGTTTCCGGACCAATCATATAAGCCAAGCAGCTACAATTAAATTCAAGTAGGAAAAATCCATGGTAAGTATTTCCTTCCAAAGAAAATAGTGTGTGGTAAGGAATAATCCATGGTAAGTATCGACTACTACCGAAATCCATATCTTTCCCCACTGAGGTATAGAAGCAGCGCTGCCATGAGCCAGTATCCAAGCTCGCCCTTTCTCCATTGCACCGTCACCAGCATTGGGCCCCTCACCAAGAAGCCTCAGGGTGACATAGTTCAGGACAGACCCGAACATCGTGCTCGGGCCCAAAATATGCATCCCCCATCCACCGTCCTCTCGCTGCACATACATTTCGTTTTTGCAGTAACCAGTAGATTCTTCCTCAATTTTTTTTCACATAATAAACACAGAGTACTAGTGATGAATATATCCATACTTACCTGATGGTTGTAGATATATCGACGTATCTCCTTCTGATGCTCCAATGATAGGACAGTGTTGAGTGTCCTAGTGACGTACAAAGCGAACAACTAGTAGATGCATATGTGTACATGCATATATTCATTAAAGTGCAATGAGAAATAAGCACCTACATACATACCATAATAGGCATGATGAACATAAGCCCAGAATAATCACCAGGCCAGTGCCCATCATGCGCTTGTAATGTGGAGATACGGTTGAGTGCCCGTCTGAGTGTGGTTATCACAGCTTCCCCTGTGACAGGGTCGTCTTCTCCCAGTTTGACACTGGGAAGGTTTGTTTCGAGCGGGTTCATCTTGGCGTACTGTGATGCATGATAACAATATGTAAGTTAAGCATTTAACTAGATTTACTTATTCACGAGTACAACCATCCACGTTCGTAAAAGGGGCATTTTAGAATTGTCCCACCTCACATAGATGCAACTAGGGATTTACCCTCGATGTGTTACGGACAGAGGGGATCTAGGACCACATGTCACTAACTCATGGAGGAGAAGCAAATCCTCCATTGCATCTATTCACAATGGCAAATTCTTAATTTTTCTTGCATATGTAAATGCCCTAGTTCCCCAGCCTCTCGTTGGGTAGCCATTAATCACGATGTTATGTTCCAGATATTTATTTGATTCAATTCATATATTATACATTGACATGGGATGACAGAACAATATTCCTTGTGCAATATTAATCTTGACCAGGGGCGTAGCCAGGAGAGGTCTAGACCTCGGGCCCAATCCACTAAAGAGTATTGGGCCTAGCCTATTTCTTTATTAGCTACAATATTGATTAATGGGTTATTTTTATTTGGGCCCGTCGGCCCAAGGCCTGACTCCGCCCTTGATCTTGACCACAGCATATATAGCATTTTACTGTACCCGCTTGCTGCAGACTGCTTACGAATGGACTTATGCCAAGCTGTAAGTACCTGCATGCGCATGAAGAGGTCGTCGCACTGCCTCCTCTGGAACCTGTTCTTCCGGTACTCCTCGCGTGCTCTCTCGACCTCGGCGAGCTCCTCCGGCGTGCCGAGGGCCGGGTCGAACTCCCAGACATGCCAGCCCACGAAGTTGTTGGTCGACTGCATCCACGGCCCGCCACCCTCACCGATCTTGAGCTTCCACATGGCGATGGTGATGGCGCCGGGGAAGGCGGTAAATTGCCGGAGCACTGCAAGTGGTGAACACCTCGAGGGCCTGAGAGAGGAAGACGAGGCAGGAGGCTAGAACGATACTTAGAACGAAGGCGAGGGAGTGTATGTGCGACGCCAGGAAGACCTCGAGCCTGTGCATCTTCTGGTTCGCCGGCTCGCGGAGGCACCTATTTATACCCGGCCCGGTCGGCGCACGGCCGTCGTCTGCGCGCGGGGCCTGCGCTGCATGACCTCACGTACGTGCATTCAGGGGGCATCTCCAACAATCCCCCTAAAAACCCACCCCAAAAAACACCTTTTAGGGGCAGTTCAAAAAATTTGTTAACCTATTTTAGTCCCCTCCTCCAACAGCTCCCCTGAATATATCCTAATAGCTCGTCCGTGTACGATGCGAGGTGTGCGGTCGCGAGAGCCAGGGACAGCAGTAGCATGGTCCCAAGGACCGCCGCGGCCGGGCCCTTCCCCTGCAGCGCGGCGTGGCGGCAAAGACGGCGCGATCTTGGCCGGACGTAGGACACGAGACGCGCGGCGCTCGCCACGACCATCCACAAGTACACCGCGCCTCCCCGCACAACATGTACGCGCTGCGCGACAAGAAAGCGAAAGTCGAGCACCTTGGTCGGCTCAATTACGCGAGAAAATCGAAGCTGAAATACCAAGCTAGAGAACGCAAAGACGAGTAGTGAACTAGCGATGGTTGGATACTCACAAAGATCGATGAGGCGCGCGCGGCGAGGCGGGCAGGTCAACGAGGGACGACCGGAAGTCAAACGCCCGCGCTGATCGAGGACGGCCGAGCCGAACGACCGAGACGGGGTCGCGCCGCGGCGGTGCGGAGGTGCGCGGAGAGGAGCGCCGGCGGGAGCGCGAGGTCGAGAATGACGACGAGCAGCGGCTGGGAAAATGGGGCGCGAATTTTTTTTTCTCAGCGCGCGGACGGAAGGAGCGAGGATACGGGACCCCAATAATTTCCCGGTTTCTACCTGGGTTTTGGGAGAGTTTTGGGGGGAATAGAAATAGGGGGGGTGTTTAGGGGAGTTGTTGGAGAAGGCTTTTTACACAATTTCCTAATAATTTGATTTAGAGGGAAATTTAGGGGGATTGTTGGAGATGCTCTAACTAGGTGGTGCTAGTACTTCCTTTGTCGGTGTCTGGCTGTCGGCGTCGTACTCCTATGGCTAATATAGTAACATGGGTTCTTTTCTCACGAGTGAGAAAATCGTTAACTTTGGAGTAATTAACTGTGACAAACCACATTTCGTACTTAGCGCTAATAATTGGATTAAGCATAAACACCATTAATTTAGCAAATCCACGCATTAGTCAAGCTATAATAAAAAAATCTTTTTAAATCAAATAAAAATATAACAGTCCATATTACATCAGTTCATCCATTTATAGTTCGATTACATCAATTTACATTTTTGATCTCAATCAAGACGATTGTCTCCAGAATATAAATAAATTCATCATAATTAAAATTGCATCAATATTTGCTAAGTCTAAGTTCCAATCCACCTTTCTGTAGAAAAAATGCCTACTTATCGAAAAGAGAAAACCCAAGAAAGGAAAGAAGAAATGATTGCTATGAGAATTTGTAGTCCATATCATCCTGTAGGGTTCCCTCATTGAGATACCAGGACCGTTCAGGGCCAATCGATACTTTTTGCTAAATCAAGTATCGTCATTCGGTGTAAAAATAAACCTGAAATTAATTTGGAGCACATTTTTACTGTGAGTCAATCCTAGTAAAAACCAGTTTACCAAAGTGCACAACAGCCCACCGGCAGCTATGAGTTCATAGCCCAACCCCTATGGCAACAAGCAGAGGAAAGGACCAGCGAGGCACCGAGAGGGAGAGAAAAAGCATTCGCAATCCCACAGCCTCAACACCACCCAGAGCAAGCAAACCACCACCAAATCCAACCCCATCGCCCCCCCCCCCAAAATCCTCAACCCACTGCCACGAAGGAGAAGGAATGAGTGAACCACGGTGGACCGGCTAGAGAAAGGCAGCCAACCTAGGAGGAAGAGAGCAGTAGGACCACCAGCATGCCAGGAGGGAAGACCAGAATCCCATTCTACCCAAATCAAGCCAACAGCCTCAACCCAAGGCACCCCACATTCCATTCCAACCCTTCCCATCACCATCACTGGACCACGTGCACATGCACTCCCACATAAACAAGCACCACACTAGAGCAATAGCATCCACAGATGGAGTAGAGGGGGCAAGTCCTAGGGGAAGTAGATTATACCATAGGAGGGGAGCTCACAGTAGCGCTACCCATGCTCATAGCTGGTCAGTTGTGCTCACCCGGTGACCACCCGCATGCTCCCACGTGCATGGGAGGTCCCAAGCCCATCACAGTGCATCCACCTTAGGTCCTGAGGAAGGGTTTCACCCGAGCGTACCTGAGACCCAAATCCCAGGCAAGCTTGTCTTTGATCATTTTATTAGAGTAATTTTTTTATAAAAGTTATTTTTATGATAGATTAATATCATTCTCTACATAAAATAAATTTTTGAAGAAATCATACGCTGGATGTTAATGATGATGATTATAGCAGGGTAGGCAGTTGGAGAAACCACTGTCCTATGGATAAATAATAGGTGGGTAGAGGGTGCCCGAGAAAGGAAAGATAGTGACAGAGGTGGGGCTCTCTACATGTGGTTATAATAAAAGGATTAACCAACTGTCACTTGTGTAACGAGTCGTATTATTGTATCGGCCATAATCTTGTTTAGGATGGGTTGAACATGTTACTCTATTAAGTTGTTATACACTCCACAATGGGTATGTAGATTTATCTATGGATGATCACTGGCGAGGTCTCAATTGGACTTAGGACCATAAAAGATAAGCCTAACACATATATTTAGCACAGTGGAGTATTGGTTGTAGGCGAATTCGACCCGACCAATGACTAGACTGGGTCATAGTTGAGGAGGTGTCGGGTGAGGGTAAGAAACAGTCCTGAACCAATGACTATGACTAGTTGGGTGTTGTTATAATATACTGAAGTAGAGAAAATGTTCTGAACTCCGAGTTAAGCATCATATCTAAGAAATGCGAATGAACCTGTTGCAGTCAAAGTTGAGGCTGCTATGGGTAAAGTGATACAAGCCCGTGCAGAGCTAAATAAACCATGAATTCACGTATGTCTACTAGACTGGAGGCTATGTAAGCCTATAGGGGTTTTTATCTGAGTACAAGTGACTAGTAGCTTTACAAACTAAAAACCTAATAATTTCATAACTTAAAAACGTATGTTAAAAAAATAGCAATGCATACTTGAAGCTTCTAGCTATTGCTGCTACTGGATATTTAATTTCCATAAAAGCCAAGGAACACAACACAGTTTTGGATACGTCACTAGTTAGCATATTCAAGATGCTTCAAGAGTTATGAAGTGCATTCATAATATAAAGTTCTGCCAGTACATGCATGAAAAGCTAGCCGTGATGTGATAAACTTGTTTTTTGAGTTAGTTTACTAGTATTATGTAGAAACTAAGTGCTAAGTCGGTTTAGAAGATAACCATCAGGAGGTGCATGCACAATCTTACTAGCACATGCACATGCATGAAATCTCTAGATGTAAAGTCCAGCTACGTATGTGATGTCAAAATAGTATACTAGCTGTGTGTTTTTTAAGTCAGTTCACCACCACTTGTGTCCATATAAGTTAAAGAAGGTTTGGTCATTGTTGCTGCCGACAGAGGAAAAGAAGACTCTGGTGTATGTAGCTGTGTTGATCCTGGAGTTAAACTAATATACTTCAACTTCATGTCGGTTTGTCTTGAGTCATTTCAAGTGAGACTATAAAAGGACCAGAACATCTTTTGTAATTAGCATGCTTAGAGTAGATGAGAGTAGTACTACCTCCATATATGTAAGCCACGAGCTATGCAATGAAGTTTGTTAGCATAAGCTTCATATGTATGTGTGTGTATGCCACATAAAAATTGAGTCTTTGCCACCTTGTGAGTTCCAACAAGTGGTATCAGAGCAGGCGGTTTGGGACCGTCAGGATTGAGAGGAGTCTTTGAGGCACTAAGGGGAGATTCTACCCATGCACAGTCTAGGACTGTGAAGCTCGTTGGTCTGAGACCGAGGCTTACTTGACGTCGGGCGTCAGTCACCATGGCGGACCTTGTTGGCACAAGCAGTGGGATCAAGAAGCTCAATAGCCACAACTATAGCTATTGGCAGACCTGCATGGAGTCCTACCTACAAGGCCGGGATCTATGGGAGGTTGTTGCGGGCACCGGGACAACTCCTCCACCAAAGAAAAATGTACAAGCTTTCCGGAAGTGGAGCATCAGGACTGGTAAGGCTTTGTTTGTGTTGAAGACAACAATTGAGGAGGATCTACTGAAGCACACTCGTGATGAGAAGATGCCATAGTCGGCTTCGGAGACTCAAAATTATTCTCAAAGAAGAATGAGGTGCATCTCCAGCTCCTTGGGAATGAGCTTGCAAGTATCTCACAAGGTACTCTAAGTATTAGTCAGTATTTTACGAAGGTAAAACATATTTGTTATGAGATATCTCAGCTTGAGCCCGAGGAGAAAATTAGTGAGGCAAGGATGAACTGGATCATCATCCATGGCCTAAGACCTGAGTACAACGGGTTTATGGCCGCAGTAAGAGGATGGCTGTCGCAACTATCATTGGTGGAGTTGGAGAATTTATTGGCTAATCAAGAAGAGTTAGCCAAGCAGATGGGGAGTATTACTGTAAAGGAAGAAGATGAGGCACTCTTCACTAACAAGAAGAAGAGTCCACCTTGGGTACCATGGCCAAAACAAGGTGGATAGAAGGTGGCAAGCAGCATCCAAGAGAGAGAAGCAACTATTCAGGGGGAGCTCAACGAGAAAGACAAGATCAACAACAAGAAAACAATGAGAGGAAACAATATGACAGATGCTTCAATTGTGGTAAGAAGTGTCACTTTGCTCGAGATTACTGATACCTAAGGCGATTTGAAGAAAACTTAGCCACCACAAAGGAGGAGGAGGTCACTTTAGAAGCATCTATAAGTGAAGAAGAGTGGGACGCTAAAGTTAGATTTTCTTAAGAAGTTGAAGAAGAAGAGCTTGAAGAGGACATGGAAACACCAGCTTTTGTAGCAACGACAGATCCAAAGATAAATTATAAGAAAGATTGAATTGTCGATTCTGGTTGCTCCAATCATATGATTAGTGATGACAAGAAGCTACAAAATATGACTGAGTATAAGGGAAGGAGAGTGATGCTAACAGCCAATAAATCCAAACTTCCCATCTCTCATATCAGGAACACGGTTGTTCCAAGGTACGGTCCTCAACAACTCCATCTTGAAAAGGTCTATCACATCCCAAGATTGAAAAAGAATATGTTGTCAGTATCTCAATTGGCAGCAGACGGGAACTATGTACTCTTCGGCCCTGAAAAAGTTGTTGTTTTCAGAAAAGTAAAGGTGATCGACACACCTATCATGAAAGGAAAAAGAAAACAGTTTGTTTATGTGCTCTCTGTAGAGTTAGCAATGTGGATAAGATTCAAAAGAATGAAACATCTGATCTCTAGCATGCGCGACTTGGACATGTTAGCTACATCAAGTTAAAGGGAATGATGGAGAAGAAAGTGTTGAGAGGACTTCCTCGTTTGGACATCTGGACAGAAGTAGTCTGTGCTGACTGTCAGTATGGCAAAGCTCACCAATTGCCATACAAGGAGTCAGAATATCGGTCTAAAATACCTTTGGAGCTCATACACTCAGATGTGTTTGGCCTAGTTAAGCAAATATCACTTGGAGGCATGAGGTACATGGTGACGTTTATCGATGACTTCTCAAGGTATGTTTGGGTTTACTTTATGAAAGAGAAATCTAAAACTTTTATGATGTTCAAGGAGTTTAAGAAGAAAATAGAGAGTGAACCTGACAAAAATATTCAATGCTTACATACTGACAATAGGAGAGAATATTTATCCAATGAGTTCACTATCTATCTCAAGGAGTATAAGATAAAAAGATAATTAACTTGCCCCAATACTTCACAACAAAATGGAGTAGCAGAGCGCAAGAATCGTCACCTTGTAGAAACTTGTCGGAATATGCTACATGCTAAGAATGTACCAGGAAGATTCTGGGCTGAGTGTATGAGGACTGCAGCCTATATGATTAATAGGCAAATAAGGCTGGGATTTAAATCACCACATGAGAAGTTATGGAAGATAAAGCCAGTCGTCAGCCACTTCAAAGTATTTGGCTGTGTATGTTATGTCTTTGTGCCAGATCACTTGAGGAGCAAGTTTGACAAGAAGGCAATACGGTGCATCTTTGTTGTCTATAATGATGCTCGAAAAGGTTGGAGGTGTTGTGGTCTGATCACAAACAAGTGTCACACTTCAAAAAATGTTGTGTTTGATGAAGCCTCTTCATGATGGACTCCCAAGAATATCGAGATTTCTGAATCCCAAGATTTGGGTGAGATTCTAGAAAAAGATAAGCCAGAAGTTGAGGAGCAAACATCAACTCCAAGTGAAGTTGAAAGGAGCCCACCCAGTAAGGCCAAGGTCCATGGAAGACTGGCGAACATCAGCTTGTACTCGAGGAACATCATCCAAATCAAGTGGAAGTTGAAGATCCTGTACACGAACTGCGAAGATCTATAAGAAAGCGGAATCCCAATTCAAGGTATGCTAATGCTGCCCTAATTGATGAAGCTATACCTATTGAGCCATCTTTTTATGAGGAAGCAGCGCAATGCCCTAAGTGGCGAAATGCTATGGAGGAAGAAGTTAAGGCACTAAAAGAAAATCAAACATGGGACTTAGTGCCAATACCAAAGGATGTGAAGCCAATATCCTGTAAATGGGTCTATAAAATCAAGACTCATCCAGATGGATCAATAGAAAGATATAAAGCTCGACTTGTTGCTCGGGGATTCTCTCAACAATATGGGTTGGACTACAAAGAAACATTTACTCCAGTGGCGAAGATCACAACTGTTCAAGTCTTGCTTGCTTTGGCTGCTAGCAAGTCCTGGAAGTTGTGGCAGATAGATGTCAAGAACACCTTCCTACATGGAGAGCTTGACAAGGATATTTATATAGAACAACCAAAAGGTTTTGAGAGTAAGACTCAACCAGAGTATGTCTGCAAATTGAAGAAGGCGCTCTATGGCTTGAAACAGGCTCCAAGACCTTGGTACGAGAAAATTGGTGAGTTTCTTATACAAAGTGGATTTAAAGTTGCTCCATCAGATTCTAGTTTGTTTGTGAAGGCCAAAGAAGGTAGACTAGCAATAGGTCTAGTCTACGTTGATGATTTAATCATCACATGAGATAATTACGAGGATATACAACGGACAAAAGAAAATCTCTCGGTTAGATTTCAAATAAAAGAGCTTGGAGAGTTGAAGCACTTTCTTGGACTAGAGGTGGAGCATACAAAGGAAGGGTTATTTTTAAGTCAACAAAAATATACAAGGGACCTTCTTCAAAGGTATGGGATGCTTGATTGCAAGCCTATTTCTACTCCTATGGATCCTAATATGAAACTACAAAAAGAAGGAAAGGATCTAGAGGATGTGACCATGTATCGGCAGCTGGTTGGGATTCTTATCTATCTCACACTTAGTCGAAAAGATATTTTATATGCTGTTGGAATAGTTAGTCGACATATGACCAAGCCAAAGAAGCCTCACCTCAATGCAATTAGACACATTCTTAGGTATGTCAAAGGCACCATTAATTATGGCATTTTATACAATAAAACAAAAGGATGCCAAGTGACTGGATACTGTGACGCTGACTATGCCGGAGATTGCGACACACGTCGATCAACAACCAGATATTTCTTCAATCTTGGATCAGGAGCTATATCTTGGTGTAGTAAGAGGTAGCCTACTGTGGTATTATCAAGCACTGAAGCAGAATATCGATCAGCAGCAACAGCAGCACAAGAAAGCACCTAGCTTAAGCAACTGATAAAGAATCTCTACCAACCAACAGATTATCAAGTAAGGCTTCTCTGTGATAATTTATCATCTATACGTTTAGCAGAGAATCCAGTTTTTCATGCGAGGACAAAACATATAGAAGTGCACTATCATTACATAAGAGAAAAAGTTCTCGAAGAAGATATCGAGATGGTGCTGACAAATACAGATGATCAAACTGCAGATATTATTACAAAGAGTCTTAATAAAGTAAAGTTCGAGAAATTTCGAGAGGCTCTTGGAATGGTCTGCAAGACAACTTTGTAAGCAAGTATGCATTGAGAGGGGGTGTTAAAAAATAGCAATGCATACTTGGAGCTTCTAGCTATTGCTGCTACTAGATATTTAATTGTCATATAAGCTAAGGAACACAACACAGTTTTGGATACTTCACTAGTTAGCATATTCAAGATGCTTCAAGAGTTATGAAGTGCATTCATAACATAAAGTTCTACCAGTACATGCATGAAAAGCTAGCCGTGACGTGATAAACTTGTTTTCTGAGTTAGTTTGCTAGTATTATGTAGAAGCTAAGTGCTAAGTCGATTTAGAAGATAACCATCAGGAGGTGCATGCACAGTAGAAGATAACCATCAGGAGGTGCGTGCACAGTCTTACTAGCACATGCACATGCATGAAATCTCTAGATGTACAGTCCAGCTATGTATGTGATGTCAAAATAGTATACTAGCTATGTGTTTTTTTTAAGTCGGTTCACCACCACTTGTGTCCGTATAAGGTGAAGAAGGTTTGGTCATTGCTGCTGCCGACAGAGGAGAAGAAGACTCTGGTGTATGTAGCTATGTTGATCCTGGAGTTAAACTAATATACTTCAACTTCATGTCAGTTTGTCTTGAGTTGGTTCAAGTGAGACTATAAAAGGACCAGAACCTCTTTTGTAATTAGCATGCTTGGAGTAGATGAGAGTAGTACTACCTCCATATATGTAAGCCACGAGCAATGCAATGAAGTTTGTTAGCATAAGTTTCTTATGTATGTGTGTGTATACATACATACATATACATATATATGCGTCGAAAAGTTACTGCCGTGTGTAAGTGAAATTACTGCCAAACATATATAGAGTTATTGTCAGTTATAACACTAGACAATTGGCAATAACTCTACATGTATGTGATAGTAACTTCACTCACGCACGACAGTAATTTTTCGACGTGCACAATGCGCGCAGGTGCAAAATAGCATAGTTGTATGTATGTATGTCTCACTTCCACTATACCACTTAAATGGACATGTTATACTTATTTATCACTTTTGACATATTTAAATACTAATTCTAAGATACTCCATTATGATTTGGTTAAAAAAATTTATCAAAGTCCTTTATTTCTGCTACATACCCTTTTTCTGTATATAAAAGGAATATATACACAAATTATGTCATAAAAAGTGAATTTTGATGAAAATTTTCATATAACTCACCTTGGAGCATCTTATAATTATTATTAAAGTATACTCAAAAGGATAAAGAGATATAACAACATCATTTAAGTGGTATATAACAAATGGGAGTACGTACTCAAAAAAGTATAGAATCATTTTTCTATTATATATATGTGGGGGGACATATCTAGTGCTAAAGAGCTTTTCAATGCTACAATGCTAAAGCTCATCAAAGCTGTCCGATCTAGCCCGTATGACTCGGATCGAGGATGGTAGAACCCTCCCGACTTACCTAATCCATCTTTCAAAAAACCCCTCGTGTGGATGATTTTTTGCGAATAAGCTACTCAACCATTCCTCTCCCTCCCTCCCTCATCCAGTCACTCTCCCCTCCCTCTAACCTTTCACCTCCATCTACCTCTTGCCTCCCTCCTCGAAGCCGCCCTCTCGCAGCTCTCTCCCTGGCCTCCATCAGCGAGCCACCCTCTCATCCCTGTTAGAATGATCTCAGGGGATTTGGCCCAACGGCCAAATCCCCCCTTTGCTCGGGCCACGATCGGGGCGCCACCATTTGGTGGTGGGCCCTGTCGCGCCGCCATATAAAGAGGTGGGGGCCGGGGCGGCACGAACACCAAGGTTCACCGTGCCGCCGCCAAACCCACCGACAAACCCTAATCCGATCTGAGAGGGGGGCGCTCCAGCGACGGGAAGCACCACCGCCGTCTCCTTCACCGGGTCTGCGCCGCCGACGCCGTCGCCGCCGCCGCTCCTTCTTCTCCTTCACCGGGTCTGCGCCGCCGACGCCGTCGCCGCCGCTCCTTCTTCTCCGACCGCCGCTGCCCGTGCACAGACGTCATCGACGAACCAGTGATGGCCGCCGCCTCTTCATCCTCTACACCGGACGGTTGATACCCCTCTCTCCCTCTTAGTGTATCACTCAAGAACCCGAACGCAATAGAAACCCCGCTAGATCTAACCTAGGAGATCCTAAACGCTTCTAACAATGGTATCAGAGCCTACTTAGGTGTAGATCTAGACGGGAAAGAAAGAACAGAGGACCCCCTAACCCTAGAGAAAAGAACAAGAAGCATAAGGGAAACCCTAGATCTGAAAGAAAAGAACTCACCGCCGTCGCCGCCGGGGCCGCCGTCGTCGTCGCTGGCGTGCGGGAGATCGGCCGAGCCGTGTGCTCGCCGGCGCTCCACGTCGCGCCACCGTTGACGCGGGACGGGCGCCAACACGAGCCGCTCGACAGCGGCGCGCTCCCTCTCAGGGGAGCGCGCACGCCGGCGAGAGGGCCAGCGGTGGCGCCGGCTTCTCCTTCTCCGGCAGCGTGGACGAAGTCGCTGCCGCCGCCGCTGCGTCCGCTCGGGTGCGACGGGAGAGAATGAGTTAGGGTTTCGGGGGGCGTCCGCCGAGCGCGGTTTTGATCCGCCGACATCAACGCTCAGCCGTCGGATGGTGTCGGACGGATGAGATCGCGCGGCGCCGCTGAGCTAGCTGCCCAGCGGCGAACGCTTTCCGCCGAGCCGAGTTGCGGCCGGGCGCGGCAACGCGCGCGCGCGAGCGCAGCCTGGCGAAGCGGCCGATCGCGCGAAAGCGGCGCGCGCGTGGGCGCGTGAGTGAAGCGAGCCGCCGAGGCGCGCGAGCAAAGCCCGGCCGAGGGCGGCGCGCGGGCGGCCGTGGGCCGTGGACCGAGCCGAACAGGCTGAAATGCCCGAATGAACAGTAAACCCCGGGAAAAGAGTGTTTAATTAATTTCAAAAGTATTTTTGATGAATTTGATTGAAATTTGATCCAAATCTCTGTAAATTTTTTGCACCAACGTGTTAATTTTTTCAGAGATTAAAAGTGTACAGTATAATGCTTCTGTATAATGAATTATTTTTAGAATAATTACAGTTTCCGCTGCAAAAGTTAATGTTAATTAATTTTCATTATTAAATTCGAACCAATGGGAGAATTTAATTTTGGAAAATAGAAATAAATCCCAGATAATTGTGATATTGTTATTTTCTGACCAACGTTGATAATAACAATATTATAATTTTTAATTGATGTTTTTATGCATTATTTCTATTTCTGCCCAACGGTGATGTAGATTTAATGTATAGATAAAATTGTTTTAAATTGTATGTCGTATTTTTGACCAACGTTGGAAATAAGGCATATAATTTTGATGTTACGTTCTCACTTTATTTGAAATATTTTTCAGGAGGATACAACTTGATAAGTTGTATCAGAGAGATCCCCACTCTTAAAGGAGATAATTATGGAGAGTGGAAGAAAAAGATAGACTTAGCGTTTATCTTGGCTGAGGTGGACTGGGTCCTCACTACAGCACGTCCCACTGAGCCTATGGCACCAGTGAGGGATCAAAATGAGGATGATACTACTTGGCAGAAAAGACAGAGGGATCATGCTCCCTTACAGATGTCTTATGACCTTGAACATAAGAAATGGACCACAGCCAACAAGAAATGTATGGCTGTGATAAAGAACACGATTGAGCCTGCAATTGTGGGCTCAATTGCAGAGTGTGACACTGTCACAGAGTACCTTGATAAAATAAAGAGTCAGTTCACTAGCTCTTCAAAGACTTATGCTACACAGCTGATTAAGCAGCTTGTGACAGAAAGGTACTCTGGCAGTGGCAGTGGCATAAGAGAGCACATACTAAGGATGAGCAACTTGGCATCTAAGCTTAAACCAATGGATTTGGCTCTCAAGGATGAGTTCCTCATTCATTTGGTTTTTGCTTCCTTGCCCAAAGAGTTTGACACATTTGTTGTCAACTACAATATGCAACCCGAGAAATGGGATTTGGAAAAGTGCATAGCTATGTGTGTGCAAGAGGAGGAAAGAATTAAATCCTCACATGGTGGATCTATCAACTATGTGAAGGATAACAAGAAAAAGAACTTCAACAGTACCTCCTTCTCAAAGAACAAGGGAAAAGCCTCTGTCCATCAGCCTCAACAGAATAAATTTGCTGTAGACAAAGATCAGTGTCTTCACTGCAAGAAGACGGGACACTACAAGAAGAACTGTCCTGATTACTTAAAGATGATAATGGCAAAGAAAGGTGAGAACATTATTACCTTTATAAATGAATGCCTGTATGTGCAATATTCGAAATCCACTTGGTGGATTGACTCAGGAGCAACTGTTCATGTTGCTAATTCCTTACAGGGATTCCGTTCGACGAGGACTACGCAAAGAAACGAAAGATGCATTAAAGTTGCAAATGGAGTCCAAGCTGAAGTTGAAGCCGTTGGCGATCTTTCATTAGAGTTAGCTAATGGCTCCAATCTTTTACTTAGAGATGTCCTTTTTGTTCCCTCTTTACAGAGGAATTTGATTAGTGTTTCAAATTTGGACAAAGATGGTTATGACTGTAATTTTGGAAATGGCAAGTGTGAAATAATGTTTAATAAAGAATGTGTTGGTCTTGCCATCTTACAGAATGAGCTTTATTTGTTATCATTATGTGATGATGTGAATGTCGTATGCGATAATGGGAACATCGCGTGCGAGAAAGTGATTGAATCCTCGTCTACGAATGTAAACAGAAAACGAAAGAGAACTCTAGATGAGTCGTCGAAATTATGGCACTGTCGTTTAGGCCACATTTCGAGGGGGAGAATAGAAAGACTAGTTAAGAATGATATTCTTCCTCCATTAGAGTTCTCCGACTTAGAACAATGCAGAGAATGCATCAAAGGAAAATATGTAAAGAAAATTAAGAAAGACGCTAAAAGAAGCACAGGAGTTCTACAAATTATTCACACAGACATTTGTGGTCCTTTTCCTGTGAAAAGTGTGGATGGTTATGACTCGTTCATAACATTCACGGATGATTACTCCCGTTATGGATATATTTATCCAATCAAAGAAAGAAATGAAGCCTTGGATAAATTCAAAATATTTAAGGCTGAAGTTGAAAACCAACACGATTTAAAGATTAAGATAGTCCGATCTGACCGTGGGGGGGAGTACTACGGTCGACATACCCCATATGGACAAGTTCCTGGACCTTTTGCAAGGTTTTTACAGGAAAATGGCATAGTGGTCCAGTATTCTACACCGGGCGAACCTCAGCAAAATGGAGCAGCTGAAAGACGCAACCGTACCCTGATGGATATGGTGCGAAGCATAATGAGCTATTCCACACTACCATTGAGTTTATGGATGGAGGCGTTGAAACCCGCCATTCATATTCTCAACAGAGTGCCTAGTAAGTCGGTGCCCAAAACACCGTACGAGTTGTGGACAGGAAGAGTTCCCTCACTAAACCACTTACGTGTGTAGGGAGTCCTGCTGAGGCTAAAGTATTTAACCCAAACCTTGGGAAGTTTGATCCCAAAACAGTAAGTTGCCATTTCATTGGCTACCCTGAAAAGTCAAAAGGGTTTCGTTTCTACTGTCCAGATAGATATACAAAGTTTGTAGAAACGAGACACGCTGTCCTCTTAGAGGATGAAATGATGAGAGGAAGTATGGTAGCTCGTGAGATTGACCTTGAAGAGAAGCGGGTGTATGCGCCCACTCCGATGATTCAAGAGTCATTCTTCACACTACTTGTCATTGCACCGACGGTGCAAGACAACGTGGTGCCAAGACTGTTATTGTTCCTCTGTGGCAACAATGAATGAGAATCAGGAATGTGTTTTTCAGGATCCTATAGAACCTATTACCACAGATGAGGGGAGCAACGTGACCTCAAGCAGAAGATGTACCAAATGAGGAGGCCCCGAGGAGGTCTCAAAGAGTAAGAAGATCAGCTATTTCTGATGATTATCAGATTTATCATACAGAGGAGTTTCAAATGGAGGATGATCCCACCTCATTTGAAGAAGCCATGAGAAGCGAAAATTCCTCAAAATGGCATGAGGCCATGGAAGAGGAAATGAGGTCCATGAAGACTAATAAAGTCTGGGACTTGGAAATTATTCCTAAAGGAGCCAAAACAGTAGGTTGTAAATAGGTCTACAAGACAAAGCTTGACTCCCAAGGGAATTTAGAAAGATACAAAGCGCGACTTGTGGCAAAAGGCTTTACGCAAAGAGAAGGGATTGATTACAATGAGACCTTTTCTCCAGTCTCATGTAAAGATTCCTTCAGAATCATAATGGCATTAGTAGCACATTATGATTTAGAGTTACATCAGATGGATGTAAAGACGGCATTTCTTAATGGGGATTTGGAGGAAAATGTTTACATGGCACAACCGAAAGGTTTTGTCGTGGAAGGAAATGAAAGAATGGGATGCCGCCTAAAGAAATCGATTTATGGGTTAAAGCAAGCTTCAAGACAGTGGTACTTGAAGTTTGACAGTACAATAAGAAAATTTGGGTTTAAAGAGAATGTAGAGGACAACTGCGTTTATGCAAAGTTTAAAGATGGGAAGTTTATCTTCCTAATCCTGTATGTGGATGATATCCTGCTAGCTAGTAGTGATGTTAGTCTGCTACTGGATACAAATAAGTTTTTGTCCTCAAACTTTGATACGAAAGATCTTGGTGAAGCTTCGTTCGTTCTAGGGATCGAAATTCACCGGGATAGAAACAAAGGGGTATTGGGACTGTCACAAAAGGCATACATAGAGAAAGTCTTAAAAAAATTTGGTATGCATAAAAATAGTCCTTCACCGCACCTATAGTCAAGGGCGCAGATATGGGGATTTTCAATGCCCCAGAACCGAGATGAGATCGATCAAATGAAAACGGTTCCATATGCTTCAGCTATCGGAAGCTTACAAGATGCTCAAGTGTGCACACATACGACTTAGCATTTGTTACCGGGTTACTTGGCGATTTCAGAGCAATCTCGGAATAGAACATTGGAAATTGATAAAGAAAGTCTTGCGTTATTTGCAAGGAACAAAAGGCCTCATGATGACATACGTAAGATCAGATTTACTCCATATAGTGGGGTATCTGATTCGATTTTACGGAGATGATAGAAAGTCTACATCCGGATATGTATTCACTCTCATTGGAGGAGCTATATCGTGGAAAAGCTCAAAGCAAACCGTCACTACATCGCCCACAATGTATGCCGAGTTTGTAGCATGTTATGAGGCTACGGGCGGTGGGCGGCTAAAGAAGTTCATACCGGTTTAAAAGTGGTTGACGACATCAATAGACCACTTAAGTTGTATCTGCGATAATGAACCCGCAGTAACGTATGCCCACAACAATAAGTCAAGTGGTGCTGCCAAACACATTGACATAAAGCACTATGTTGTGAAAGATAAAGTTCGGGATCAAATTATAAGTCTAGAGCATATAAGTACTGCAAAGATGTTAGCGGATCTGCTTACTAAAGGCTTACCACCTAACGTGTTCAGAGAACATGTAGCCGGCATGGGTTTAAGGGAAAGCCTATGATTCCTAGACTAAAAGATGGCCCAAAAAGATTAAAGTAACTATTTCAAAACAGAGAGGTGTATTGTAGCTGTTGAATCTATCGGCGATTGACCGTGACGATGAGACATGTTCTATGCACTAATCTGTGATGGAATGTGTAAAGTCAAAAGTAATTAAAGATAAAGTATAGATTGAGATCAAGGGGGAGAATGTTAGAATGATCTCGGGATTTGGCCCAACGCCAAATCCCCCTTGCTCAGCATACGATCGGGCGCCACCCATTTGGTGGTGGGCCCTATCGCCGCGCCATATAAAGAGGTGGGGTCGGGCGCACGAACACCAAGGTTCACCGTGCGCGCTGACCCACCAACAAACCTAATCCGACCGAGGGGCGCCCGGCGACGGAAGCACCACCGCCGTCTCCTTCACCGGGTCTGCGTCGCCGACGCCGTCGCCGCCGCCGCCGCTCCTTCTTCTTCTCCTTCACTGGGTCTGCGCCGCCGACGCCGTCGCCGCCGCTCCTTCTTCTCCGACCGCCGCTGCCCGTGCGCAGACGTCATCGACGAACCAGTGATGGCCGCCGCCTCTTCATCCTCTACACCGGACGGTTGGTACCCCTCTCTCCCTCTCAGTGTATCACTCAAGAACCCGAACGCAATAGAAACCCCGCTAGATCTAACCTAGGAGATCCTAAACGCTTCTAACAATCCCCACACCACTGCCACCCTCTTCAGAGTTTGGGCAACAGCGCCACCTCCCTCCCTGGCCCCTAGTGCCGCCCCCTTAGTGTCCAGATGGCCTGTGCCAAAGCCATATTGGTATCGCCATCAACTTGATAAACAATATTTGGTGCGTCAGTGATGCTAGGCAAGATAGGTTGTTCAATCGAATCATCGCCAAGAAAGGCTCTGCAATCTACCCTGACCGCTCCATCACAAGATGAACAACAAAACACTAGATATGTTGCCAAACTTTTGCGAATGCAATTCGTGCACATGTATGCTCAACCTCTAGAACTTTTTGGTAGATTTGGCAATGTTTGCAACCGTAATTATAAAAATGATCGTATGCGCACTGTATTGACAAAAATAGCATTTTTACCATCCGGCCACTGGGCCGCAACACTGGTGGGCTACGTGTAGGCCCTACCATCCTACTGGCGGATGATAGGTAACCTGCCGCCCTAGCACCGGACGGCATGCGCCACCAGGCCACCACGCGCCCCCACAGCTGGCCTGCCATCCTATGGCAAGATGGCAGGTGATTAGCCGGCTTAATCACCTGCTTAATTTTTTGCATACTGTTTGTTTGAATTTTTAAATATAGTAAATGAGCTTAAAAAATTACAAAGTTTTATGTGCAACATTTTGACACAATGTACTTGACTTTGAAATTTTTGGTAATTTTATCTACTGTGAATATTGCTCAAAAATTCATACAATTTTTATATTTGTAGGAGTTGTTACATATAGCAAACAAGCTCCAAAATTACAAATTTTTTGTGAACCCTCCCGAGACAATCATAGTAATTGTGTAATTTTTTGGGGAAATTTATATACTCCAAATTTACCACGTTAATTCATATTAATTTAATCATAAAATTAGCAATGCTTAGGCATCTTTTGCAATGGCTGATCTCTGTCCTTTGTATATATGTCAGCTTATTGCTGCTATCTTTTCTTTTCCATTGTGTCCTTTGCATAATTGTCTCTCTGTCTGTGTCGTCCCCTCTCGCGCACTCCCTCATCCGCACTAATGTTGTTATGTCCGTGCCGCCCCCCTCGTCCTTTCCCTCATCTGCACATTTGTCAGAGTTATCATGTCATCTCCCCTCGTTCGAAGTGCTGCTCATCGATAAGGAGTCCTTCATTTGCGGGGTGAGCGCACTGGGTTCCCTTTGCGCTAGACCATAAATACGAATCTCTCGCAGTTGATCATCAGTCATCTCAGTCGCTCATCACGGAAGCTCATTCTCACGATCATTGCTTAAAATTAAGAGTGCATAGCTAATCATCGGTCATCAACCGTGAGAATGAGCTTCCGCGATGAGCAATTGAGATGACCTATGATCAACTGTGAGAGGTTCGTATTTATGGTCGAGCGAAAAGGGAGCCCGATATGCTCACCCCACAAATTAAGAGCTCCTTGTCAATGAGCAGCACTTCAAGCAAGGGGGGCAGCATGATAACTCTGATAAATGTACAGACGAGTGAGCGAGTGAGTGGGACGGAACAAACATAACAACATTAGTGCGGATGAGGGAGTGCGCGAGGGGGACGACACGGACAAAGTGACAATTGTGATAAGAACACAGTGGGAAAGAAAAAATAGCCGTAATGGGCCAACATATGTGCAAAGGACAGAGGTCAGGCACTGCAAAAGTTGCCTAGGCATCGCTAATTTCATGATTAAATTAATATGAATTAACGTGGCAAATTTGAAGTACATAAAATTCTCAAAAAAAATTACACAATTACTAGACCCTATCGTGAAGGTTCACATAGAATTTTGTAATTTTTAGAGCTTGTTTGTTATTTTTCAGGATGGCAGGGCCTATGCGTCAGCCCACTAGTGTTGCCGCCCGATGGCCAGACGGCAAAAACACCATGTTTATCAATACGGTGCACATACAACCATTTTTGTAATTACGATTGTAGACAGTGCCAAATCTTCCAAAAAGTCAACCTCTAGTGCAAATAGGCAGACAATGTATTGTGCTTTCATCTTTCTTGTTTATGATATGGCAATGAATAATATATCATCATGGTTACCAATTATCCCTTTGTTTTCCTTTGACGTTTATCTGTTATGTTCGGCCCAACATGTGAATTTAGACATAGAACTGAGAAAATTGAGAGAAAATTGTCATATCTTTTGATAATAAACAACGAATTGTATATAGAGTAGATACAAAAGGAGTTTTAAAACACTAAGATGTAAGCTAATTGTTATGACCTGCAGGTTGTTATTCTTGCCTTCTGTGAATGATTAGGAGAGTCTAATTTCACTTTGTATCAATCCGGTTGGCTACTCTTCAAGGATTATAAGTATAAAGCATGTTGATATTGACTGCTTTTCTACTTTGTTGTGAATACTAGAGCCAGGTTGTCTGAGCTGTCTGCTATTTGTCTGCCAACTTCATTTTGAATTTGGTGAGGGCTTGCTGTCTTCTGCAGTGGATCATCACTTTATTTTGCTCTCAGAAATGGTAGCCATCACGAAGCAGGTATCAGAGGCTCCTGTGGAAATTTAGCTCGTGATACATATTTATTTTGTCTATAAAGCATGTTAATATTGACTGCTTTTCTACTTTGTTGATAGGTATACATTGCCTTGAAAAGTAACAATGTCACTTTGCTCAATATAAGTAACATGAAACACGGGGTTGTTGTTGCCGTCCGAACGTTGTCCTTCCTTGTCTGAGTTTTTTTTTCTTGCATGATGAGGTAAATCCTTTTCCGAGCCGGGCTAGGTAGCTTTTGATTCACCACTGTTGTATACAACATCTAGTTAACCCTAAATATATCATATTGTAAATCTACGACTGGTTTGCCTAGTATGTACATGGTATATATATTTGTACCATTTTGAGTTTTCAAGACATCGGGGCACCACCTTATGTTGAGGCTGTACCTGTACCATTCCGCTCACCGGACGGTACCAAATTATTCCTACTTACCGTGCCAAATCTGAAAAGCCCCAAAACTTCAAACCAAAATTTTCCTTGATTTTTGCTGAATTTTTTAGTGTTTTTCAGAAACTTTCCTTTTTGAGAAAGTCCCCCTCATTGCCGCTTTCCTTTCTCGGCCAGGTGCCTCTCCTCTCCTCCGGCACCTCGCCATTCCCCGCTTCCTCCCGATCCCGCGCCTCCCGTTCCTTCTCGGCGGCGCCGCGTCCCTCCCGCCTCCTCCTCTCCCGGCGCCTCCTCGCTCTCCCTTCGCTCGCGCCTCGCCTCTCCCGTCTTCCTCGCGCGCCGCGCGCGCACGTGCCGCGACCGCGCCCGGTCTTCGCCCGCGGGATTCATTCCCCCCACCGTGCTGACGCCGCCCGCCTGACGCCAGCGTCGCCGCGTGTCGCCGCCCCTTCGCTCAGCCCCACCTGCAGCCTCTCCCTTCCTTCTTCCCTCGCCGCCCGGTTCTTCCCCCTTGACCGCACCCGTGCCGCCTCCCCCACGAAAGCTCTCCCTCCGCCGGGTATAAATGCCGCTCCCCTTGCTCCCTTACCTCCCTTGCCCTCCAAGCGCCCCCACAGCTCTCGTTCACGTCCCACCACTCCCGAGAAGCTCCCCGTGCACCCGATTGGAGTTCCACCGCCCGGAGCACCACCTTTTCCCTCCCCTGCGCCGGCGTTGCTCGTAAGCCAATCCCGCCCTCCATTTCGCAATTGCTGCCGCCCAGAGCTTCTACACCCTCCCCTAAACACGTCGACATCCTCCCCTGGCCAGGCGAAGCACCGAGGAGCTCCGGCGTCGAAGTCCCTTCCCGGCCGCCACACCCTCTCCGTGGCCAGACCTCATCACAGCTCCTCAGCCTCCACCTCTGCCTCCAACGTGAGCCCCTAACCGTGTGGCCGCAGCCGTTTGAGCTACCTCGCCGCCGTAAACCTCCCTCACCACCAAATGGCCGCACCTCCCCTCTCTGCCTCCCGCCGTCCCCGCTGGTTCCCCCACCTTCCTGAGCCCCGAAACGGAACTCCTTGTCAAGCCGCCCCCGCTGATGCCCTCGGTGGCCGCCGGCAAGCCCCCAGGCGCCTAGGCCGCCGTCGCCACCGTGACCCCTGCCCCGGGAGAACTGTCGCGGCTGGAGGAGGAAGACGAAGACGTGGCCTCTCCTTCACCGTCAGATCCTCCCCTCACCTTCTAACCTCGGTGTCGGATCACTGCACTGCCGTTCGCCGCCATCCCTTTTCCTCCGTCGTCCGATCCTTCCGCTCCGCATCTCGTCCGCTCGTCCCGCCCGCATCTGGGCCGCACCACGGGAACACGCGTCGCCCATCCACTCCCTGCGGGCGCTGCGTAACTGGGCCACGGCCTCCCCGGCCCGCTCCGTTTGCCCGCGCGCGCGCGAGATGGGCCGCGCTGGCCGCCTGGCCACGCGGGCTGAATTTCCGGCCGGGCTCCACTGTTGCACCGGGCCGGTCCGTTACTGTTCATCCTGATTTTCCAGATGATTTTTCCAATTTTCAAAATCCAGAAAAATCCAAATAAATTCTAGAAAAGCACAGAAAATCCCAAAAATTCCTAAATTTCACCACTTTGCTCCAAATAATATCCTGGACCCATTTGTGACCTCCACTTCCCCAAACTCATCCCAGATAAATTCCTAAAATTCCCCATTTGCGGATTTATGCATTTTACTCTTTTTAAATAGTTTATTTTTCCTCGCTTGATTAGTCTCAAGCTGGACTTAATTATTTTACGTGTTTGCGCTAGTGTCGGAGCTTCCGGAGGTTCAAGTGCAAGCTCAGGATCCAGAAGCTTCTACGTTCGAGCTCGCCAAGATCATCCAGATCAACGGCAAGTCACAAGTCCTTGATCATGTTGAAATCTCATGCCATTTAAATTATGTTATTATACTAATTGCATTAAGCTAATTCTGAAATGTTAGTTCAAAAGTAAAAATAAAATGTTTAGAATGACATATTATATAGTTAATCCTACCACCGACAAATGCCATGTTAAACTTGTAGCCATGTCTTTGTAACCCTAGAATTAATTATCTGTTAATCTAGATAACTGTAGGTTACTATTATCACTCAAAGTCTTTACACTAATAAGGTGGTGGCTACGGGCCAATAGAATTTGCAAACCCGACTCTAGGGCAGGGTGGTATGGGACACCGTGTCCTAGAGCGGAGAGTGCCGAAGTGCACAAGGTAGGGTAAGGGAGTTGTGGTGCGCCGCAAGACGGTTTTCGCCCATCTCTTACCCTAGGATTGAAGGTAAGGGGGTGGTGGTGCGTCGCAAGACGGTTTCTTTCGCCCACCGCTTACCCTAGGATAAAAGATAGGGGGTGGTGGTGCGCCGCAAGACGGTTTCATTCGCCCACCGCTCACCCTAGGTTGGGTCGCGGGCTTGGTGAGGTTGCGGACCATGTGAAAATATAAGGACTAAAACCCTTACGCTGAGCAAATGTCATAGTGATCGCTCAACCACAGGAGTTGACTTGTCAACACTGGTCTAGTAGCTGCTCAACTCAATTGAAACTCTACAGGAGTGGCGGAGGAGGAGGTTTAGCAGTGAGGTTAGGCAGGCCGTGCTGCGGGTGCCTAACAACGGTAGAGTTCACTCGAAGCGGACGTTTGTGTGTGTGTGTGAGAGCCAGACCCGAGTGGATTCTACCGGGTAGAGCCTATATAAAGAATTGAGTAGTAAAACGACTTGGCTTTCTTAACTCTTTAGCGGGAGTTAAGGGATCGTGTGGGTAAAGCTGAGCAAACTCTGCAGAGTAAAATTAATGGTATTCGAATACACCGTGCTCCCGGTTATTGGAGCTGTGTCATTTGGGTGATTCTAGCCGCGAAGCTTAAGTAATCTTGTACATGTTTTAACTTGTTTAGCTGGTTAATTAACTTTTGATTAAAAAACCCCTGAGATCTTAAGGAGTAGTTTTGGGTCCGTTTTATTAAAATATTTGCAAATAAAAACTGCATCCACTGAAAGTTAATAAACCAAGTATACTCCTTTCCTTTGTTAATCCGTGCATATAGTAAGGTAGGGTTTCCCTTGTGATTTGCTGAGTACGGGGTCGGAGTACTCAGGCTTGCAAAATTCCACAGATACCAGAAGAAAAGAAGGCAATTCAAGATTTCGTGTTAGAAAGGTCTCCCCGTCGAGGATGTCCCGGAGGACCTTTTCTTCGACGAGGATCCGTGGCTTTAGGTCTTTGCCGCGCTCAAGCGGATCTTGGAGTCTTTTGTAATGTAATTATCTTTGGGCTTGCACGTCCCGCTGTTAAAACTGGATGTTATTCCATATATGAAATATATGCTGGACTTTTGTTGTAAGCATGCAATGGTATACTCTTGCGCGACACTCCATAACTGTTCATGCGTGAATAGTTACGGAATGCCGTGTCCGTACGCGCCCCTGGAAACAGGGGCGTTACAAAATCCGCCAACCCCCCCCCCCCCCCCCCAAATTAGCTATTGAATTAGTAAAGTACTAGCTCGAGCATCACGAGCGCAAAATTATATGCAGGAGGGAACATCGCACAAGTTATCACTACCAACACCTGCGAGGCACGGGGATGATGTTGCCGTCTAATTGTTGTCCTATCCTTTTCTGGGTTTTTTTTTACGACTCCACTCGTACAGATCTATGATTTGATCTTAGCAATGTCTTGTCTATTCACTTATTAAATTGATTAAGCCTGTACGGCACCAAAATAATTTCTACTTAACGTGCCAAATCCCCCATCTAGCAAGCCAGTCAGCTGAGTATATATTGAGCATCTGACTGTGCCGTGAGTCATGTGTGGTGTAAACGATCCTTTTCTGTATTTGTTTTACGACTCGCTCATCGGACTTCAAACCTTGTACAGATCTTAGCAATTTCTTGCCTATTCACGTATTAATTGATTAAGCCTGTACGGCACCAAATAATTTCTATTTTACGTTCAGCTGAGTATATTGAGCATATGATTGTGCCGTGCGTCATGTGTGGTGTAAACGATCCTTTTCTGTATTTGTTTTACGACTCGCTCGTCGGACTTCAAAACTTGTACAGATCTATGATTAGATCTTAGCAATTTCTTGTCTATTCACTTATTAATTGATTAAGCCTGTACGGCACCAAATTATTTCTACTTAACGTGCCAAATCCCCCATCTCGTTGCAGTGGATAATTGTTTTCGAAATGGCAATTTCAGCAAATTTTTTAGAGATAATTCCAGCAGCAATAATCATTATTAAAGCATATTTTCAACAACATTTAAATAACAAAATTAACATATACACATGTAAATCTTTCATGTCATTTAAACATGATAATATACTGAAAACATAGAGCATGTGGACAATGAAAAGTAGCATAATGCTCAGGTTTTAATATGTTTATTTGCTCTCAGATGCCGTATTGCTCAAGATTGAATCTTGGCCCTCATGACACTTGTATCAAATTTTAATCATAAATTGAATTTGATAACTAAATGAGATAAATTAGGCCTTGAGTTAAAATTGACACTTTTCTTAGATCCAACTCATGCAAATCAGAAATTCAATGTCTACTAACATCAGGCAATTGACAAGTGAATATGTCAGTGACAAAGTCAATACACTACACTGATTAGAAGCTGAATGAATCATAGTGAACAAGATTAAATAACAAGTGAACATAGTGAATCACATAGGACAGCTATCAATCACGAAATAAATCATGTGTATAGATTAATCATGAACTGCATGATACAATACAAAAAATAGTTGTCATATTCAATATCAATTTGACGTTATCTCATCATAGAGCAATGAACCGAGCCCACAACATTACTAACCAAGTCCTCTAGTACTAGTTAGAATGATAAGAACAACTAGCGCAGCACACTTAGTAAAGTAATGCTCAAAACTAGAGATACTCACAATACGGATGGCACTCAAAGCCACCAAAAAGTAAACTAGGCAAAGCGCGTCGTATGGCACTAACCCAGAAAACCAATCCCCCCGCTGTGCCATGAAGAACGAATGAGGTTGCCGGAGATACAATACCAATTCGCAATCTGGGACACATCAAATTACAAAGTCGAGGTACAAGGAATGTTGCACAAGAATCAACCGACGTGCTCTAGCTTGGCTTGGCTTCGGGGGTGGGTGGTGTAACCTCCGCCTTGCATCGCGTCCTCTTTTGCCCTGGCATATTCCTCCATCTTGTCAAAGAGCTTGGCCACTAGGCTTTCGCGAGTGGGCCCTTCTGGAGACCGTAGATAGCTGTGTTGATGATGATCGTACCATTGGTGTCCCTTACTTGGCGGCAGACCTTTGCGAAGCATTGGAAGTAGGCACGTAGCTTCTCCCCTAGCGCTTGTCTCATCGCGAAGAGCTAGTCAGCGTCGACCCGCTCTACATAGTTATCTTCAAAATTATTGTGTATGAAGTCCTGGATCTTCTCCCATGCATACACCAAGTCAGGGGAGATAGTGAAAAACCAGGAGAATGTGACTCCCCGAAGAACGAGCGGCAACCCCTTCGCCTTCATTGAGTTGTCTCCCTTCGCTGCTTCGATGGTTGTCTCGTAAACGCGCATGAACTTGCAGGGGTCCGTGTCGCCTTAGTAGGGCTCCACGTAGGCATTTTGAAGTCTTTCAGCCAAGCGCTTAGCTACAACTTGTGTAGATATGGGACTTAGGGTCCACCCTCTGAGAAGCATTGCGGGCCCTGGCGTTGGCCTCGAGGCTTCCGTCCCTTCTCCGACCACCTCCACCACTATTGTGGTGGGCGTCAGCTGACTCCAATTCTCCTGCATCTCGCGCATGGTTTTGAGTAGGTCTACCAATTCTCTCTGCAGCGTTCTGAGGATCACTTCAAGGGGGCTTCCGCCCGCTATCTGCGCTGGAGGACGACCCCTCTCCCTGCGTGGTGACGGTGACGGTATCGATGCCGACAGAGACCACTGCTTAAGCAGTACGGACCTCGACATTTTGATTGCTCGCTGCGATCGGGTCCTCCGTTGGCGACACTTCTCGCTCCGTTGTTAGCGCAGGTGTCGAGGAGCCACCCTCATTATCTACCATGAGTTGAGCCGCCACCTCGTCAGTGTGCCACTGCCATGGGGACGAAGGACCTTTGCGGATCAGCTCCCTCGTCCTCGCTGCTGCAGTCTCGGTGGTAGTACTCCTCTTTCGCTTAGGAGTCAACCTAGTCGTCTTTTTTCGTGCCATTGCATCGAACACTCCTTTCTCGGCTTGTTTCTTCTATATCGCTTCCTCCATAAACGACGCCAACTGTTATGGTTACAAACCAAACAGTGGACAAGGGAGCTACAGGGAGGCCTCAAAGAAGTTGCCAGAAGCCTTACAAACCGTGGAGATAGGATATAGAAACCTATGCTACCTAAATTTGTCTGATAAAAAAGAATACATCCCATAGTGCCTTAAGGCACATGTTTATAGTTATAAGGAGACTTATTACATAAATAGCCCTATCTGGGTCTACAATTGTAGGCATAATATCATTTTTCCCTTACAGTAGTCCTCTTGAGCCAACCTGGTTTCACTATTATTGGGCCTCATGGTACAACAGACCGACTGGGCTATGGTGGGGACCACTCCCCAACAAGAGAATTTCTACAGTATTTTTATTTTTTTTTAGCTAATGTAATCAACCATTCTAAACTTTTGTTGTATGATAGATAACACCCAACGATTGATATAGTTCAATTTTAATTAGAATCCACCTCATCGATGGTGATTCTAACAAAAAATTTTAAAGTTGCAAAACACACATTATTGGAAAGCATGTAGAGAGAATAGGATTTGTCTTTTTTTGTTTCTCCTTTTTTTTTCTTGCCAAGTGATATTTTTTCTTTTTCTTTTCTCATGCATAGCTTTTACTTATTTATTTTGCACGTCAACATCCTTCTTTTCCTCTTATACTGGCTTTTAGTGCGTGCAATCTAGAATTCTTTTAATTTATTTAGTTCATCTAGAATGTATAATAGATTGTCTTGTCTTATAAGATTTTCTTTTAATTTATTTAGTTCATCTAGAATCTATAATAGATTGTCTTGCCTTATAAGATTTTCTATTTTATCTAAGATATCTGTCGGCAATTATTTACTGACTATAATAAAAGACCACTGAATCATGGCAATAGCAATGGCTCTTCCCGTGAGGTGCCTGCTAGTTGGTCATGTTCGGACTCGCGACCAGCTCCGCCAGCTCGCAGTAACAGACATAATCACATCCGTGTTGGTTCCATGATACCTGCATGCAACAAAAAAAAAACAGCAACCAACGGTACGTCAAGCCGATTGGATTGGTGTTTTTTTTCTTCTTTTGAGATCTACTGCATTGTACGTGCAGGTAGGTAATAGGAGAAGAGGTAGCATCGCTGGCAGAAACACCCAGGGGATCTGGTCCCGGATGTCTTCCATTCCCAACGCACTGCACTGCGTCCTCCAGCTCTGACGTTCTCGTTCGATTCCTCTCTCGTTTGCGTGACTAAAATCCATATAAACTCCTGTTGGTTGGCTGGCTACTTGGCTAGCTAGTAGCCCAAGGGGCGCAACATAACAGGTGGTCATTGATCCATTGGACTGGAGGCAACATCAGGAGTTTGGAATGGAGACAGCACGATAACGAGCTGGCTCGGCTCGACTCGCAAAAGCTCGGTAGACAATGACAGGTCCACAACTTCGATCGAACTCCTTACCACAATGACAGGCCTAAACGAGCCACAATGTAATGTCATCCTCACATAACATAACCCTACACCAAAAGCATTTCCACATGACAAGATGGCACGATGTGTGCCAACAGAGAGCAGTACATGAACATGCGGGGTAGAAGTGGCTAGAAGCCTGGAACGAGGACTAACTACAGAAAGACACGAATTTATGTGCAAAAATGCTATTTCCTTGCATGGCACATTGGTACCTAACATATCCAGATCTTGCGGAAACCTCACCTGGTTTTACCACGGAAAAGGCGATACCTGCAATATAAAAGCCACCAGCTGGGAGTTAAGAGGCATGAATGATGTTCGTTGGCATTGCAAATCATAATGTTCATAAAATCACAACTCTAGATTCTGCAGAGAGCAAGAGCGTACCTTTCGAACTCTAGCTTCTGGATGACAATACCATTCAGCAAAAGCTCCGAGTCAAATACTTCCAAACCTGCAACAATGGCACAGAATTACAAAATTGATACGTAACTGCAAGAAATGAGCAAGCACCAGAAAAAGAACTTAAGGGTCAAAAGGTGCGCGGTACTACCATTCTTAATGAATGGCAAGCAGATGCTGTAGTCTTGTTCACAAGAGATTACAAAGGCTCCTTCAAAATTCCTATTCTTCACCATAGACACTGATTCTCTCCATCGGCTGACAAACCAACAAAACTTATTGGCATGATAGCAAGTTAAGCATTGAAAATGATGATGTATCCGGGCATGAAATTCTAACATGTACAGAAGTTGTAGAATTTTATTCGTGACCCGCTCACAAGAAACAGGACACTGACACTGCAGTAAAAATAGAAACTACAGATTACTCAATAATTTTCATTATGCCTTGTAGCTCTATGGTTGACAACAAAACACCAAATCTGGCAAAAGAAGTGCACATTAAAAAAATGATTAAAAAAGAACGTAAGACAGGTCACTAGAAAATGTTCTAGTGAACAAGTCATCCTACTCATGTTAGAGCTGCACTTTTGCTCCCTACTCCCTACCATTTTCCTTTTGTATCTCACGAACTTCTGTTCAGTCAGTGCATCACAATCACAGGGTCTCCAAATTTTTGGTACACTTTAGAAAAGAACATGAAAATTGAAATCCTTTATTAGCGTTAACTACTAAACAATTCATAACATTGCAGAAACAAGTACTCTACATTCAAAACATTAAACTCTTGTTCAAGATGCAGCTGAGAAGTCAACACAGAATAAATGAATCCAACAAACGGTAGACTACCAAGGACAATGGGATCGCTGCCAAAAGAAAATGCACATTATATGGATAGAGGTAGATTACCAATTGCATACCTGGCCACGGGTTGCCACCACTAAACTTTTCAGAAGCTCCTTGCTAGGCTTAGCATGTGGTGTGATTAGTACTCTTCTACCCTAGAATGAATTTCAGAAAACTTAGTAAATATGAAGATAACGTAAAGATTAGCTTACAATAGATTGATGTAAAAATATACTATGAATGTTAAAAGATTTCTTGACATCAAGATAATATATGTTTTTAAACCAACAAGATAATATAATTGTCCTCTGCCACTATTTATTTTTTCCCATTTTGATCGGATCTTTCACTACTAAGAAATCAGAGACACTAACCTCCAACAATGGTTTTTTGCGGGCTCGGCTTAGTGAGACAGGCATGCTGAAGCCTAGCACCTTTTCCTTCTTTACATCCCTCATAATGTACTTTTTCTCATCAATGAAACACCTTGCTTCTCCACAGCATTCAAGCCATGATGGTGTGACTACAGGTATGCCCATAGCTATTGCTTCTAGCATATTCTTTGTACGAGCAAAATTTTCAGCAACAAAGTGTGTAGCCTCTGAAATAGTTGTTGCCACTGGTAATCCAAAGTGTATAAATATCTGTCCAATAAAAATTTAAAAAGTGAGAAACAGAGAACCATCAAAAGACCTCCAATTACTGCGTTTAGTATGTGCAACTGATGAAATGAAAACTACCTTTGTTTGATCTTTGATGATTTCCTTGTCCATGCTTTGGCTGAATAGAACACGAACTGTGGACATATGTCTCTTTCTTCGCCTGCTTGATTGCAAAACCGGAGATACTTCATTTCTAAAAAGACTGGCAAGTTCTCTGTAACCTGGTGATTTCGGAAGGCCTCTCTTCAGTGGCTTATTTGACGTCCATGTCCTAGATTGGGGCCCTGTGCTGTTTAGCTCTCTCAATGGTACTCTGCTTGTCGAACTAGAGTTCTGATCTTTCCATTCAGATGTGGATTGTTTTTCCAGTCCGACACTCAAAGTTCCTTCAAGCTGATTGGAATGTGAAATTTCTTTCCAAATTACTCTGCCTTTGCTAGGAGTTACTGTAGCTCCACAAAAGGCATCAGCGGAACTAGCAGCTGATGCTTCATGATCAGCTAAAGAAGTTTTTTGAGGTATTTTCATGCCGCCCATGGTATCAGGATCAGATATGCTTACTGTTTTTGCTGTTGACAACTGTTTTACTTCAGTATTCTTGGCTCTAAGTGCAGTTGATCTGCTAGCTTCATTGAACTCAACTTTCGAGCTTCCTGAGGTACACATATTTGTCCTCTTCCTTTTAGGATGAATTGCAGCATCTTTACCTAGTAAATAAGGAATATTTGAGTCATCTGAACCAGATCCCATGTATCCTTCTGGCACCTCATGATTTATGGTTCCTTGTATAATCCCAGTGTCCATGCTTCCTTTTGCTTTCCCTGCCATATGTTTCAGATTCTTCCTGGTTTTTGACTTACTAGGACGCTTCGTCAAAGAGCTTGAAATTTTGCCATTTGGTCTTACCATTTCATCTACCTTAATTTGCTTAGAATCTGCTGTCATTCCTCCCGAGCTCTTTCTTTTTGAAGACGTTCCTCCCAAGCTCTTAGGTAAGCATGTTAACTTTTGAATTGGTGAGTGAGCTGAACATGTCTTATCAACTTTTGTTTCTTTCCCCGAGTCTATTCTGAGAATAGAACTTACATGATGTGCATTCTCCCTGACATCATAACCGATAGTTGATGCAAACAATGATTCCATGGCTTCAGCTGCCATTTGAGTATTTGGCCCAATATCATATGCTTCATATACATCGTCAATAGCAGCAACAGGTTCGGGTTTCTTCAGATAATTTATGCCTGAGTCCTCATCAATGCAATCTAGTATGGCCCCAGCCCTGGTACCTGATCCATAACCACCACATCTCTGGGAGTCCAAATATTTCATTTGATTATTAGCATGAACTCTTTGATTTTCTCTGGAAATGATACTGGTGGTGCAATCATCGAGATTGGGAGTATCAATCCAGTCAAAGACCCCTGCCTTTTCGAGCGGGCAAATGCACTCAACCCTTTTGGCCAGGCACTGAGCTACTTTTGAGCCTAAAGTAGAAGGTGACTTTTTCCCATTTATCTGGTCGATGCTTATTTTCTGAGAAGTTTCTATATCATCTTCTACTAGCAGCCTATCCACAATATCAATAGCATTGGCCTGTGATTCATCACCAGGCTCCTGCGAATTAAGGTAATCTAACCTTGCACATCCTCTTGCAGTAGTCATTGTGCTCATGTTGTAATGGCTGACATAGATAGGCTTGCACCTATTATGAATAGGCTAGCACCTATTATGAACTTACAAACTTGAAACTGTGAATGGTGACTGTTACCAATACCACATAGGTCATGACCTGACTGTTGAATTGTTAAAACAACATAAACTTGAAACTGAGTGCTGAAATCTTCTCAGATTGAATTAATTGAAGATGTGAATACTACAGCTAAACTACATAAATGAAAGGAACATATTTAGGATGCCAAAGTGGCAAAGTATTCAACTGCAGATACACATAACCAAATGTGTGCACAAAAAATGTATGATTATAAGGAAGATACATGACCGCTGACCTATCCAATGATAGGGAGAATTATGGCAATGCTGGCAACTGCAAGCAGTCTCACAACAAATAGATTTTGAGTTGCTAGCTGAAACTTTAGACGCAGGAAAGCTTTATGATACTTTTCAAGATAAGGTTGATCTGAGGTTGGTAGCCACTAGCCAGAGTTAAAAATGTTGGATTCAGATCAGGCAGTGCTCACAAAAGACATGCATATCCATATTTTCTATAAAGAAAAAAATGGATTTCAGATAGATTTGGTTATCACTCAGGTTCAAATGTGTCAGATGACTAAAAGCTTATCTAGATTATGAAATGGCAATGTAGCAATCAGTTTTTCTCAACAAACTAGATTACACATTAGAAGCATAAAGATTAAATCAAGCCAACATTTAGTCCTAGATCCACCTTTATCATCCTAGAAATCAGCAATGCGAAATTTCTCGACAACAGCAGCAAGGACATCACACAATTACACAGCCCACTCCTAGTTAACCACAATCGGATTGCGCTTACAACGGCAGACACTAGGATGGAGGACGCGATCGCGCCGAAACCCACCAAACTTGACCCAAATCTCTCGAATGCAGCGAAAAACAAACGATTCCGATGTATCAGAAGTATTATCAGAAAAGTAGCAAAAAATAATCCGAGAAGGGATCGAAAACACGGGGATCATACCTTCGTTTCGAGTCGGAGGAGGGCCAAGAAACTTGGAGGGTTTCCCTTCGCTTTGGTGCTAATCCGCCATGAATCGAAGCAGGCAAGGGAGCATTCGATTTGGACGAGGGGTTCTGGGCTTCGGGGTGCGATTGCGATGGGGATAAAAACGGGGAAGCGGAAGAGAGATAATGAGTGCGTGTTGTGCGCGAGTTCCGAGGCCGCGCTTGGGAGGGAAGCGTGCTGGAGAAGCCAAACACCGCGCCTCTCCTGGAAATATCCGATCTCCCTCTCCCTCTCCCGCTCTTCTTTTCTGGAGGGAAAAAATAAATTTGCTCGGTAGCGGATGATTCGAATGAGTGAACGAATGGTGGATCAGCTTGTGTAAATGCAACAACTTTGTGTTTAAAGAGTTTATAATTTACTAGATACATTTTTCCCGAGTAATTTGATATCTCGGATCATGGAGAAATTAGCAGTTAGTAACTAAATTACATTCGCCAAAATAAAAATCTGCTGTTAGAAGAGAGCAAACTGAACCAAGAATTAGGTGGTGATCGGTTCAGCTAAAAAGCTTATGGCTTATGGCTGAAAACACTGTAGCTGACAGAGGCTTATTTAACATAATTAAATTTAAAAAAATTTAAAAATATAAAAAATATGTTAGCCCATTACGTATAATACAAACAAATATGAGGCAAAAAGAACCGGCAAAAAAACTCAACAAAAAACCAAAAGTTCAGAAAAAGACGAAACTTATGAATAGTGAAAAATAAGCCAGAAGTCGAAGCCGAGTTGATCGGGACCTTAATTTCAGTACACTCGAAGAAAAATGAAGGTCGGCTCTGATCAACTTGGTTTTGGCTTCTGACTTCTGGCTTATTTTTCACTATTCATAAGTTTCGTCTTTTTTTGAACTTTTGACTTTTTGTTGAGCTTTTTTGCTGGTTTTTTTTTTCCCGTATTTGTTTGTATTATACGTAATGGGCTAACATATTTTTTTAAATTTAATTATGCTAAATAAGCCTCTGTCACTCTGCTTTTTTCACCACGACTACTGATGTTTTCAGCCATAAGCCACGAGCTTTTCAGCCGAACCGATCACCACCAATGTTAGCACATGGATAATCACAATTAACGAGGATTAAACGGGAAAAAAAAGTAGTTTATGCATTGTAGTACAGCACTCATAAAATTAATTCAGAACCTATCATTTGGGACTATTTCTCGTATAGAACATCTCCTTTACAGTTTCTTAAAGTTATTTTTAACTTTTCAACTTGCAAAAGTTGGTTTTCCACTTTTTTATAACAACTATTTTTTTAAAAAAAAGTGTTTTTAAGATCAGAATATATAAATTACTTGTACACACTGTAGTCACTTCATTTATATCAGCTAAAACTATATATAAGTTTTTGTTACTTCATATTTTCTCACACAAACAGTCTAAGAACCATAAATCATATCTATAAGCTATAAATCGAAACAAAAAAGAACAAACGCATAGTCATATGAAAGATTATGAATTTAGCATTCACCGATCTCAAAAACTCTTGTAAATCATAGATTACAGTGCCACGGATGAATAATACATCCATGCTTTCCCAAGCAAAGCTAACAAACTCAGCCAGACACTGGTACATAGACTTAAACGTAATTCTCTTGAAAATCCATCCATTCATCACTACCGAAAGATAAAGAACATCTAGTTCTCCTTACAGAGTAGACATCATCTAATTTTCCTAACAGAGTTACATACTTTCAACAACAGATCACGTACCATTGTAGTACAGCAACACAAGCGAAACACCAAAGAAATAGGCACCAAATAAATGTCAGAAAAAGAAAGCATTTCCTATCACTTATGGCAACCACGGTAATCTAGGACTAGGTCGCAATAACATCCTTCAACCGTGATTGCCTGTCCATGGGAGCCAATAGATGCGTCGATGAATCCAAACAGAGGTTAACAAAATGTTAAATGCTACTCTTTGTGTTTAGCCACAAACAGTTTGCTCATATCTTCAGTAACAACATTGCTCCTGTGAAAGAATAACAAACAAAAGATTAGCATTTCTTAGAAACAGCAAACATACAATGAGAAAGAACTTTTCTCACAACAACAACAAAGCTTTTTATCTTAAACAAGTTAAGATAGCCTAATAATCAAACACTCTCAAGGTCAAAGAGATGAGAGCTTTGAAAACCTATAATACTAAAACCTTAACCCGTACATCCTGTTATCTGAGCCAAGAGCCTAAAACACTGCCCTTAACTTTCTTATACTTCAGGTACGTAGATCATTAACTTCCATACACTCCTATTTAAAACTAATTCTTTAGATACATTCTAATCCCTTAAATCTCTTTTAACTGCTTCTTTCCACATCAGTCTTAGTCGACCTCTACCCCTTCTTACGTTTTCAGTGCATCTTAAAATTCCACTACGTATCGGTGCCTCAAGAGGCCTCCGTTGAAGATATCCAAACCATCTCAAGCGATGTTGAACAAACTTCTCTTCAATTAGTGCTACCCCATTCTATCACGTATATATCATTGCGAATACGATCCCGCCTTGTGTGACCAAGGATCCACCGCAGCATCCTCATCTCCACTACACTTATTTTCTGTATATATTGTCTTTTAATCGTCTAACATTCTACTCTATATAGCATCGCGGATCTAATCGTCATCCTATAGAACTTACCCTTTAACTTTTGAATGACTTTTTTGTTACACAGGACACCAGATGCTTGGCGCCATTTCACCTACCCAGCTCTTATCCTGTGGCTCACGTCTTCATTAATCTCACCATCCCACTGTAGCATCGATCACAAATAACGAAACGTATCCTTCTTAGGCACTACTGGTCTGTCCAGTCTAACATTTCCATCATCTACCTTGGCACCACTGAAATCACACCTCATATACTCAATTTTAGTCCTACTAAATCTAAAGCCTTTTAAATCTAAGGTCCTCCTCCACAACTCGAGTTTCCTATCAACATCTATCCTATTCTCATCAACTAGCACCACATCACAGCGAAGGACATACACCAAAGGATATCTCCTTGTATGTCCCATGTAACCTCGTCCATCACTAAGATAAAAATGTATGGGCTCAACGCTGACCCTTGATATAGTCCTATCTTAATAGAAAAGTCATTAGTAACACTGCCACATGTTCTGACATTAGTCACAACATTTTCGTACATATCCTTAATGAGGGTAATATATTTTATTGAGACTTTTTTCCTTGAAACGACTACCACATGACCTTTCTTAGCACTTTGTCATGAGATTTCTTCAAGTCAATAAACACCATGTGAAGGTCCTTTTGCTCCCTATACCTCTCCATCAACTGTCGTAGCAAGAAAATCGTCTCCATGGTTGACCTTCTAGGCATAAAACCAAATTAGTTTGTCATCACGCTAGTCACTTTTCTTAAATGGTGCTCAATCACTTGCTCCTAAACCTCCATTGTGTAGCTCATGAGCTTAATTTCTCAATAATTAGTACAACTTTGAATGTCTCCTTTATTTTTGAAAATTGGTATTAATATGTTCCTCCGTCACTCGTTTGGCACCTTGTTCAACCTAAAAATGCTATTGAACAAATTAGTTAGACAAGCAATCGCCACTTCTCCTAGGCATTTCTACAACTCAATACAGATGTTATCAGGCCCCAACATCTTACCCACTTTCATCCTTTTTAAGGTCTCTCTTACCTCCGACTCTTGGATTCTTCGAACAAACCGTCTATCAGTGTCGTCAAAAGCATCATCCAGTTCAATCATACTATTATCATTGTCGTGATCGAACAACTTATCGAAGTAATCTCTTCATCTATCCTTGATCTCCTCGTCTTTCACCAAAAGTCTATTAGTGTCGTTTTTTATGCATTTCACTTTGTTGAAATCTCTCGTTTTCCTTTCTTGAAATTTAGCCATCTTGTAGATATCCTTATCTCCCTCTTTTGTACATAGTTTATAGTAAATTTCCTCATATGCCCTGCCTCATGTCTCACTCACCGTTTTCTTCGCATTCCTTTTTGCTGCTTTGTATTTCTATATGTTGTCATCACTCCTATCATGATGCATGTGCTTGTAGCATATTTTCTTCTCCTCGATAACCTTTTGCACTTCCTTGTTCCACCACAACGTGTCTTTAAGTTCTCCTCTTGTCTTTCAGGTCACTCCAAACATCTCCACAGCCACCTTCCTAATGCGAGTTGCCATCTTTGTCTACATACTATTCGCTTCTCCCACGTTCCATATCCTTTCCGCAACCATCCTTTCTTTAAACGCTTGTGCGGTATCTCCTTTGAGTTACACCATTTCGTCCTCGTGGCTCTGACGACAGAAAGAACTTTTCTCACGTAACATTTTGGACCTATCTGCCTTAGTTTGCTCAAAGAATTTGATTGGGAAAAAACTTCCGAGAAAAGCGCCTAAACTAGGATTGTAGGTCACATACCATAACATCTTCTGAAGTAACTGAAAAATAGTACTGACCTTCCGCTAAGCTGAGGTGGAACTAACGTGTTCCCAGGAGTACTCCTAGCACCCCGAGATTGTGCTGATTGAACCCTTGGAAATTTACTGTGTGGGTCTTGAAAAGCAGATCCATTTGATTCTCTTTTCCTTGCTGAACCATCCACGATAGCAGCAGAACCTCTAGATGGAGTAGAAGGGGAAGAAAAAAGAGCTGCAACATCTGGGAGGTCTAATGATGGTGTGGGCAGGGAGACATTACTTGAACTTGTGGACGCTGCATTCCTGGAGCGAAAACCAAAAAAAAAAGTTGAGAACTCTCTGATACCACATCAAAACCTAGAAAGTTGCGGACAAAAAGGATTACTAGTACTGTACTTCATTTAGCATGTATGCATCCAGCATAACACTTCAGGCCATGCAAGTGCAACCGAAAACAAAATGATTTGGAAGAAAGTAAGAAACACGAAAATAGGCCAGGGACCAGGATGAAGAGAGGGCCAATGAAATATAAGAAAGGAAGTAAATATGACAAGGAGATGAAATGCAGCTCAGTATCAAGTTCTAAGACAATGCAGCTCAGCTATCAAGTACTAATACAAATACATGTGACCGAAACAGATTCACAGTTTCACACAATCAACAGTCTACATTGACATGCTACAAATTGCCTAAAACATTTTTCAGCTTCACCACATGTAATGGCTATGAAGTTGCTGATAGACTTTTTGGTGAATAAAGAACAAGTAGGTGACATGGTACATCATTCAAGGAAAGTTACGAGAAAAAACCTGCCTAAAACCTGCCAGACTATAATAAGAAAATTTCTGTGCTCCCACATATGATTTCCCACAAGGGACATTTTTGAACAAGCAACTACAACTTGTCAAACCACCATAACTATAACTTGTCAACCAAAGTTGAGGTACTACCACAATAGACGATCCCAAAAGGCACTTGTTCAAATGAATCACTGCCTTACAAATTCAAGTCTCTTCAGTTGTGAGCGGAGCCCTTCAATTGTGAGGGAAGCACACCCCAATTAAATTGATGAGTTGTACTTCATTTGTCAACACATTGCAAGGCTTCTCAATGCAAATATCTAAGAAACCTAACAAAACTTCCATTCCGATTGATGGAATTTTAACAGAAAGGAATTCTCTACATCAGATAATCATCAACATACCATGCAATCTTTTTCCCCAAAAAACCAACATAGGACATCCAATACCAAGTTTCCCAGTTAGGGATTTTTTTTTTCTTTCCAAAATGATGGGGAGATCAGGGACGAGGGGACCACATATTTTGGAATTGTGTTACGGGTTGGACTTCAGAGTTCAGAGAAACGTTAAGACACATGCAAAGTGAGCATAACAGGCAGGGACTGTAATGCCATATTGCCATCCTTCGTCTCCAGTACTGGGATAAAGAGAGGCCTGGAAAAATCATCATAAGAGGAACCCAACACCTCACAGAAAACACCATCAATTTTTTGGTGTCCTGTCAGTGCTGAAGTTACGAATGGCGTGCTAAAGTAGAAGAACAATGTAGAATGCTCATATGGGTTTCGAAGCTACGTAATCCCCACCAATAAGGAGAGAACAAATGAACGCAGCATGGGCATGCCAATTCTCATGTCGAACCTAACGTCCAATGACATATGTGTTTTGCACTTTTGCTCCTACAAACTACTTAGAAAACCATGACTTGTATTGTTGCAGGATTTGCTAGTATGGTGGTTTGATTCCCAGACGGTTCAACTCTAGCATAACAGCACAGTTTTCAATCCAGCGGTCACCGATCAAACAAATACCCAAAAAACGAGTGAGGGTAACATCAACAGCAGTTCTCTGGAACATGAAGCCGCCTAAATCTAGTTGGCACAAACAAAAATCTACATAAGTAACGCCCAAATTCACATCTACTCCCAACGATCCCCATTCCTACAAGCGAAACCCTAGAGACAGCATGGGCTTACTGGCTGGGGGCAGAAGGCTGAGGAGCGGCGCCCACCGATGCCGAAGGTGAACGAGGCCTCGGTTGCGGTCCGGTGGAGGAGGGGAAGGGGGGAGGAGAGGCCGGGGCAGCGGCGGCGGCGGGAGGCTCGCCGGCGTCTTCCTCGTCGGAGGAGGCGTCGTAGGCAACCAGCGACATCGGGTTCGGGTCAGTTGAGCCGGGCAATGGATGCGCTGCTTCGGGTTGGTTCCTCTTTTGGTTCACTTTACATGTGGGCCGTGGGCCTATGGGCCTGGGAAAGCGAGCCCGGCAATACTGCTTAGGCCTTAGCCAAGTCAGAGCCATAACGCAGTGGGCCCCCATACTTCCTATCCGGTCCTTGTTGAAAAATCAATATTAAGGGCATGTTTGGGACTGCTCTGCTCCAGGTTTTTCAGCTCTGCTCCCAGTTTGTCTAGCCAAACAGATCCAGCTCTAAGAACTCTGTTCCAAGAAAAAGGTGGAGTTGAGGGCCAACTCCACGTTTTTTATGGAGCTCCTCAAGGGGTACTCCAGAAACTAGATATTCATACCTCCTCATGGAGTTGAGGGAAAATTACCCACATATGCCATTGATTACACAAACATACCCCTTCGTTCTTTTTTCTTTCTTTCTACACGCGCGTTCTCTTGCGGAGGAGGTAATTAGAGCGGATATCTTTCGATTCGGTTATTGTTCTTTGCGATCTATTGCTTTGAAACAAAGTAATCCAATGTGTTTGAAGGTTGATATCATTCGCATATGCATGGTATCGTTATCGAAGAATTAATCGTCTAGAGTTCTGCAGAATATGCACCAGTTGTATATAGCAGACTTCAAACAAATTATTAATTACTCGTATAAAGTTTGAGCTATCAGAAGTCAAGAACTTGACGCATGTAGATTCAGTGTTGTTTATATAGAATATTAACTGTAGGTACTAGGTGCCAGTTTGCAGTTGATGTGTTATGTTTGTTTCCAAAGCAATTGCGAAAAATATAGATTTTGTTTGGCAAATCAGGTTAAAATTAAAATATAATAATCGACATACACCAAACATCATTCAGGGGCACATTGGACCTTTCTCAGGGAAACCTCACATTCCTGGAGCTGGAGTTAGGCTGCGTGCCAAACAGGACCACCTGCTCTAGGAACTCCACAGTGGAGCTGCTCCATAGTGGAGTTGGTGGAGCAGAGCTAGAAAAACTGGAGCAGAGCAGTCCCAAACAGGCCCTTAGCCATTCAATTCAGAAAAAATGAGTTCCTCTAAACAAAATCAGAAAAATGGATGCCAAGCTGATTCATTCAACAAAAGCTTGCGAGATCCTAAATGGGTTTTCTAAAATAGCAAAGCATCTACGAAACCGGTACTCATACATTTGTACATAAAATAAGCCTTTGCAAATAATGCATAGAAAAAAGGAATAGGAGATATAAATTTTTACATAGAAAACTCTTACCAGAAAAAACCACAGATGTACGAAGTCAAATCACTATATGAGGGTACATATATAGGACAAGGAAAATGAGTCCCAAACAAAGAAGAAAATTGAATCATACTCGATTGCGGTGGGTTGACACCACATCTGGTGCAGCCTGCACCTAATCCTAGCTCCGGTTATACCACGTCTGACATGAGATGATGCAGTGTCTTACATGAACACGGAACAAATTCAACAATCTCCACCTTAAGCTAAATTCCCTCCAGAATTCAAAGAACTCAATAAACTCCTCCGACTAAATCAAACTAATGTCTCTTTGAGCAATGACACCTCGAATGTAGTGATATCCGATATTAATGTACTTTGTTCTCTCATGGAGCATTTAATCTTTTGTAAAGCAAATAGCAAGTTGACTATTATAAAATATTGTAGTGCAAGACATACTTCCATAAAGCTTAGTAAAAACAGCTTCATTGCAAGCCTCGGAAATAGCCATATACTCAGCTTATGTAGTGGACAAGATAACAACAGCTTATGTACTTACTTTCTAACTAATGGCACGTCCTCCCGCGGTGAATACATAACCAATAAGAGATATTATCTTATCTAAATCTCTAGCGAAATCAAAATCTACATAATCAACAAGTCCATCTCTAGTCTTCTCAAACAGTAAACAAGCATCAGAAGTGCCTCGCAAAAATATGAAAATCCATAGAACTACTTCCCTATGCACTTTTTCTAGGGTTTGCCATGTATCTACTAACAATGCTCAATGATTAAGACAAATCAAGGCAATAATATACCATGGTATGCATAAGTAAACCAACTGCACTCGCATATGAAGCTCTAGGCACGTACTTAACTTCATCATTTAACTTTGGACATAATGCTGAAGAAAGCCTGAAATATACAGCTAACGAAGTGCTCACTGGTTTGTCAACATACCTTAATAAGCTAGAATTAAATAATATTCAACGTATCTTCTCCATAATAGTTATATTCATACGTTCGGCCACACAATTTTATTGAGTATCATGGATGGTGTAATGTCTCACAACGTCCTTTGATTTGCATAAAGCTTTAATTCTCCAGAACATAACTCTAAACCATTGTCAGTACATAACTTCTTGACATACTTGACAGTGTCTTTCAATCATAATCTGTCACTCATTCAATGTCTTGAATACATCCGATTTATACTTGACGAAATACACATAAACTCTTCTCGAGTAATCATTAATGATGGTCAAGATGTAGCTTCGCCTCTAAGAGATGGAATATGGGTAACTCCCTATAAATCAGAGTGAACATAATTCAATATACCTTTTGTAGAGCGAGTTGCAATGCTAAACTTCACGCTATTTTGCTTGCTGAAGACACAATACTCACAAAACATCAACTTGTGGATACTTTGACCATTAAGGGGTCGTTTTTTGCATAACTCTATCATGCCAGCTTCACTCCTATTCTCCATACGCATATGCTAAATATCAGTAGCATCATAATCGAATGATTTTTTAAGGCAACGATAGCATTACTTAAAATTGTAGTGCCTTGCAGATGATATAGGTTGGCAGTCTTCAAATCATCCTTCAACACAATAAGAGAATATTTGGAGACCTTCATAACTCCACATCCACTTGAGTACTTATACCCTTTAGCATCAAGAGTATTCAATAAGATAAGATTTTTCTTCAAATTCAGAATATGTCGAACATATGATAAAGTTCCGATGGTGCCATCAAACATCTCAATCTGGACAGAACTAATACTTATAATCTTGCATAATGAATTATTACCCATCAACACAGAATCACTTGGGGTAGCTTCATAGGTAATAAACCACTCGCGGTTCGAACTCATATAAAAAGTACAAGCTAAATAAAAATCCACTTATCACCGATTTTGGAATCACCAACAAAGGCAATGAGAACATCTTCATTAGAACCTTCTTTGGTAACAATGGCAGATCTAGTTTCATCCTCTTGTTGATTATTGTTAAAATTATTATTCATCTTCTCCTTATTCTGCAACTTCTAGCACTCGGGTATGTCATGACCATTCTTCTTACAATACTTGCATGACTTTTTGTTCCTGAATTTAGATGTCTGTATCTACTTGAGCTTCTCTCTCCAGAATTGTTATTTGAACCCTTCTCCTGTTGCCTGTCGTGGATAAACAAATCTTCTGCATGCATACTCGAGCTTTCACTAGAAACCATAAAATTTATCTTTTTTCATACAGTGTTTCATAAGCTTCACTAAGAGTAACAGTATCTCGACTATATAGAATAGTATATTTGAAAGTAGAGTACGAACTAAGCAGAGAATATAGCAGAATAAGACACAAATTTTTATCATCATATTGTACCTCTACAGACTCGAGATCATCAATAACTTCCTTAAAAGCTATCAAGTGGTTCAAAAGTGAGGCTCCCTTTGCCGTCTTATAAGAATAAAACTTCTGTTTCAGATGCATCATACTGATCAGATCCTTGGTCATGTAAATCTGCTCCAGCTTCAACCATAACGCGACGATGGATATCTCCTTCAAAACATCACACAAAATATTATTTGATAGATGAAGATGAATATGAGACAAGGACTCACTATCTTTACGATGCTTCTCTTTAATGAACAATATCGCTAGCATCTTGTTGATTCCTAAAACTACGTCATCCAAATCAAGCTATGATAGAACAACTCGCATCTTGACTTACCATAGAGAAACCTCGTGTCTCGATCTAGCAATGGAAGATCATACTTTAGAGTTGCTATACAAAGGAAATCCTGAATCTGCTGGTACAATTTGTATGTGCGTAGCAAGATAGTGCGAACTCATTGTAGCTTTCCTTGTGTGGATGTAGCAAGGTTCCTGGTAGCTTGTTGTGTGCACGTAGCAAAATCCCCAAAAAAACAAAACACCTTGCCAACAAGCTCTGATTCTTATTTGATGTGACCAGTGCTCTGGATTCTCTCCTTGGATTTCTTTTTGTTGAGGAACCGTCGCTGGCGACTAGTCCGAGCAATTCCTCTGTTTAGAATAAGAATGAATCAATCACAGAATAATAGATTGAACACACAGAGAGAGATAGAGAGAACTCCTGATCTATCTTTATTGCTTTCATTCATATGTACATAATATGCTGGTATGGCTCCCTATTTATAGACTACAATGAGGTGCCCACCATGGGCCACGGGTTGCTAGCCCAGGCCTAGGTTTCTTAACACTCCCCCTTGGGCACTCATCCAACATATTCATGCCTCACTAAAACTCCATAAAAATCCAGTGGAAAAAATTTGGAGAAAGAGCACATGATACATGTGATGCTGCGATACACGAATTGCCTCATTAAAAACCTTGGTCGAGAAACTTCATGGAAAACTCGTAAAGGGAAAAAGAGTACAATTCACCCAATTTTATTTGGTCTTCAGGACTTTATTCCTTTGGGTACTTAATCTTCATGATCAAGATTTAATAACGGGCTTGAGAGAATTCTCCCCCTGAATTCTGCACTTCTCTAAGTCTCATCATTCCAATCCCTCACACGCACTTTTCAAAGCTAGATGTGGGAAGTGACTTAGTGAACAAGTCTACATAACTTAGTGTGCAGTACTTTAATCTTGTCCATCTTTGCAATTCATGAGCATAAAGGAATTGGGATTGATATGCTTACATAGCCCGTCTGCACCTGTGCAACGTAAGCTGCATTATCTTCATGGATAATTGTGGGGGTTTGCACAATGTTCATTCCACATGACTACTGGATGTGGTGAACCGTTCAGCGGAACCAAGCGCACTCTCGTGCGGTTTCATACAGTGCTATGATTTCTGAGTGGTTCGTCGAAGTAGCTACAAGGCTTTGCTTAGACGATTTCTAGGAAATTGCAGTTCCACCACATGGAAATACATAGCCTGTTTACGACTTAGCGGTATGCGAGTCAGACAGGTACCCAGCATCTGCATAGTCAATCAAGTTCAGATCTTGAATTTTTCTGTAAGACAATCCAAGGTTTTTGCTTCCTTGGAGGTATCGGAAGGTATCCTTTATGCCCTACCAATGCCTTTGGTGGGCTCTGCACTGTACCTTGCTAACAGGTACACGGCAAATGCAATGTCCGATCTAGCGCAGTTTGCTAAGTACATGAGTGCTACCATTGCACTCAAGTATGGGAATTCCAGTCCTAGGACTTACTCCCCCTCTTCCCCAGGCCGGAAAGGATCTTTTTCTTACTGTAAAGACCTCCCGATCATCGGTACTTTCGATGGGAATGCCTTCTCGAAGCCAAACCTTTCAAGCACCTTCTGGGTGTAGGTCGATTGATGTACCAAAACTCCTTGAGGACATGCTCAAGCTGCAGCCTAAGCAAAACTTGGTCTTGCCCAAATCTTTCATTTCAAATTCGACTCCAAATAGGAGCTTGCTTCTTTTATGTCTACTGTCCCGATGATATTCAGATCATCTACATACAGAGATTATCTGAATTCATTCAGGATCGCCATATAAATACACAAGGGCAGTCTTCATTATTCGTGTAGCCTTTCTTGTAGAGAAAGTCGCTTAAGCGATTATACCACATTCTTCAGTTGTTTGATCCATATAGTGACTTTCGAGTTTCACCTGCATGCTGATTTCTATTTGCTCTGTCTTGGTTGGGTGAGGAATTCCTTTAGGGACTTTCATATAAATCTCCGAATCCAAGTTACCGTAAAGGTATGCAGTCACAACATCCCTCAATTTTATTTCTAAGTTCAAGTTCACCGCCATTGAGATCAAGTATCTAAAGGTAATTCTACTCATGGTGGGAGTAGGTTTCTTCATAATCAACCGGGACGTTGAGTGAAACCTTGGGCTACTAGCCTTGCTTTATATCTCACTACTTCATTTATTTCATTTCTCTTTCGAACAAATACCCACTTGTGCCCAGCAGGTGTATGTGGGGAGGTGTGTGATATCTGCCCAAACACCTCTTTTTATTCAAAGATAGCAATTCAGTTGCTATTGCCTTCTTCCAATCTTCCCAATCTGATCTTTTCTTACATTCAGCGAGCGATGCAGGCTCGGGATCAAGATCGATGATGGTGGTAATTTTCTTTGCGAAGTAGATATCGATATTAGCTATTGTCCTATTCAGGGACTCTCCCATGTGCACATAATCTATAGCTATTTCTTCATGAGTTGCTTCTTCTGGAGCGATTGCTTCTGCTGGAGCTTTACCTTGCACATCGCTTCTTTCAATTGTGGTTGCAAGTCCCTTTAGTTTTTTGGCTCCGATGTGTGCGCACACATCCATGCCAATGGGGATATTCAGATCCGGTATGCCCCTTTTTTTGAAGGTGTCATATTTGTGCCAGGTCTCAACTGGCTCCCCTTCTCGTTCTGTGGGACTTCAATGATCGGCTGTGATAAGTCCTTCTTATCTTTCTTCACCAGGCGTCCCCAGTTACTAAGGATTCAAGGAACCAGAGTTCTCGTCCTCTTTTTTATTTTTCTGAGGCCTCTGGACGAGATTAGAGATACCTTCTGCTTTATTTGGTATTTCAACCCTCTCCGGTGCAGTGCGTGCAGGCACATGCGACTTAGTCACGCTCTTCAAATCACTAAAGTGATCAGGCAGTTGATTTGCTAGTTCTCGCAAATCGATTGTCTTCTGGACTTCTCTTGTCTTCTGGACTTCTATTGCTTCACTAGTGCGCGGGTCATGTGCATGAATTCTTGTGGCTTGCCATGTAATGTCTTCTGGACTTCTCTAGTGCACGGGTCATCTGCATGGAGTCCCGTGGCTTGCCACGTAATTTCCCGAGTTGATTTTCTCCCCCTAATGTTGGAAAATTTTCGGTGGTGACCCTTGCGCTAGTTGCATAGGTGAATGGATGTTGTAGGCCGAATGTCTAAAGTTGATGAGATTCGCTGCATGGAGGACTGCGTGTCCCCAACATGTAGCTGGCAAATTACAATTATGCAAGAGAGGTTGGGCAATAAATTTAATTCTTTTAATTAAAGCCTCTGCCAGACCGTTCTGGGTATGGACATGCGGTACCGAGTGCTCAACTGCAATACCCATCGCCATGCAATAATCATCAAATGCCTTTGAAGTAAATTCTCTGGCGTTGTCCATTCTGATGGACTTGATGTGATGATCATGGAACACATTTCTGATGTGAATGATCTGCGAGATCAATTTTGCAAAGGCATGGTTTCTTGTGGACAACAAACCCACATATGACCACTTCGAAGAAGCGTCAATGAGCACCATGAAATACTTAAATGGACCTGAGATGGGCTGAATGGAACCGCAAATGTCTCCCTGGATGCGCTCCAGGAATGCAGGGACTTCATCCTTCACTTTCAGAGTGGAGGGTCTAGTTATTAGTTTCCCAGTGGCACATGCAGGGCACACAAAATCTTCATGATTTAGAAAATTCTTCACATTAATATTATGCCCATGCGAGTTATTTATTATGTTTCTCATCATCCTAAGACCTGGGTGGCCTAATCTGTCATGCCAGAGACAGAATAGTTCAGAGCTTCTAAACACTTGTCTTGAGCGATTATGCGCTGCAGCGCTTTAATGTTGGTATAATATAGCTCAGTTTCAAGTGAAGGAAGTTTTTCTAATATTCTTTTGCATTCTCTTCGCGCTTCGTAATGAACAGGTATTCCTTACCGTACTCTTCTTCGGTCTCAACGTGGAAACCATTGGCGCGAATATCATTAAAACTTAGGAGAGTTCTAGTCGATTCTGGGTACAATAAGGCTTCTTCAATTACTAAAGTTGTGCCCATTGTGGCTCTTTCCGAACCAATTATACATGCATCGCTTCTGGCGATTGTCGTAAGGCTGCCAGTGCTCTTACGAATCGACTAAAAATACTCAATCTCTCTTAAGATGATATGTGTTGTGCCACTGCTAGCTAAGCACACTTCCTTCATAGGGCGCTACACGTGTTCTAATATAGGGTATTTATTAACATGTATGAGAAGGCAATCGTCTCATAAATAAAATACTCCAATATCAGAACATATCATGCCATCATAAACTGAATAAATGAATGAATTCTTAAAATATCATCCAACCATTACGAGAAAATAACAATTCTTAAGTACCATCCATGCAAATTCTAACATATTCTTCCACACAAAACAAATGACAATTAAAGTCTAAATGCATTCTGTGCACTAGACTTCTTCTGCTATTCTCTCAGGGGTGACATTCTCTTCAAGAGAAATCATGGCGATGGCTGTTTCTAGGTCGAGAGGGGGTGCTGCTGTCGTGATGGTTTCAACCTTCACCGGTCGTGACGATTATTCGAACTCTCCCCTCGGTAGATGCAAAGTGGGCTTCATGATGCCCTTTGCCATCTCGCTTTGACTTACTGGCCTTATTCTCTCGTGGAGCATCTGATTCGCCTTTCTAGGCTGCGGCCTTACCTTTCCTTCCCATTTTCTCTATCAAGGGCTTTCGCACCTTATTGCTCCTGGCGTTGGCTTCACGGCCAATAGAGCTCCTAGATGACTAAGTGACTTAGTTCTTACAGAGAACTTCATCCTGAGCTTCCGCAACTTGCATCATATCAATCAATTCGGCATATTTCTCATAACCGTCTTGACGATAATTGCGTGCGGATTATACTGCATTGGGGTGGAAGGATTTTCTCAATTTTCTATATTGGGGTACAAATCCTATGCAAGGCAGAATTATTTTCCCCGACCGTCTTAAAGTCGGCAAACCTTAGTCTGATCAACTCTTACTCTGCTTGAGGAAGAATGATGTACTTTAGCCTCTCAAACCGCTTCTTGAGTGCGGTCCAGAGTGTTAGCGTACTTTTCTCCGTCATATACTCATTCTTGAGAGTGAGGCAGAGGTGGTGCCTGAGAAAATGAAATGCCTGATCATTCTCCTCGGGTTTGCGTTGAGCGTCATTCAGTCCGCCAATCCCAATAGCAGCGCGGAGCTTCCTGGCTTCAATCACAATCTCGACATCGGATGCCTACGTCAGATAGTTTTGGCCATGCTGGGCCAGCTCCTCGAACTCCCAGTTCGTGATGCTAGTCATCTAAATGTGTATAAGTCTACTGCTGGTAGACATGCACAGAATAATTCACTGCGGGTAAATAAATAGTACAAAAGGTTCTCGCAATGTTTCATAATTTTCTATGCATTTTCTATAAATTTTACTGCTAATTCAGTGATTCAAAGCAATTTTTAGTAATTACAATTAACCAAAACAGTAAATAAATATAGAAAATACAGAGAATAATAATGGCATAAATAAATAAGCTTCAAATGCTAAAAAATAATGCAAAATTCGGATTCCCGAGGCCCTTTTATGCTAAAATATGAAATTTCAGCAAATTCTGCAATTTCTGGGGGTTTCTACGCAAATTTTCAGTTCAGAGAAAAATTCGCGCAATTTTCTGGTTTACTGAGGGTTTTCTGCAAAATTCTGGACCCGCCCGTAAATTTAAGGGCTTATCGGTAATTTTTGGAATTACCGAGGTCTTTCTGCAAATTTCAGGAGTCAAATTAATGTTTTAAGGAGTCATCGGGAATTTACATAGAACCAGGGGGTTTTTCGCAAAAGTCCGGCACCGGCCCACTGCCCCCTTTTCTTTTCTTTTTATGCATTCCCGTCCGCCCCATTGTGCACCCCTCCCCCGACCCATTAGGCATATTCGGCCGACATGACTTAGAGTAGGGGGGATTTAGGGTTTCCCTCCCCACTTTCTAGCAGCAGCGGCGGCGGGAGGTCCCACCGAATCCGGGCGGTCGGTCCGTGAAGAAGCGCCGGCGGCGGCGCGGCGCGGCGCGGCGCGCGAGAGAGAGAGGCGGCGGCGGCGGCTGCCGTCGTGGGTGGCGGCGAGTGAGAGAAGGGCGGTGCGATGCGCGGCGCTTCGAACACGGTGGGCGGCGGCGTGAAGACGATCTGTGGCGGGTGACCAAAGCGCATGCGGCGCGGCGCCGGAAACCTAGGCCGGCGGCTATGGCGGGCGCGGCGGCGATGGCGCGCGTCGCGGGTGGCCGAGGCCGAGGGCGCGATCGGTCCGGAGTCAAGCGTCACTCGGCCGTGCGGGGCTCGAGGCGACGGCTCTTCGGGTGCCCGTGTTGAAGCCATGCAGCGCAAGGGCGGCGCTGATACGGGCGGCGCTCTGGTGAAGATGCTGTCGGCGCCATATAGGGTGCGGTCGGCAAGCCCGGTGGTGGTTTCAAGCAGCGGTGCCGGCTGCTGGCCGACGACGCCTCGGTCTCCATGGCCGGCTTCTGGCCGGTGGCCGGCGCATGCGGGCGCAATCGGCATTGTTTTTTTTTTGCAGTAGCCATGCAAGATCCAAACAAAGGGATGCAAAATTTTCTTTCGTGCAATAACCAGAAACAAGCCAATGCATATATTCTTCGATTCCAATCTATGATGCAATCATCATCTACCCCTTTTCATGATCTACCGATCGACATTGTGCCGGTGATTTCAGATCTGCTCGCGGTAGATTTAGGGTGGATTTGCATCGTTCTACAGTGCGATCAACATCTACCCCGTTTCACAATCTACCGATCGGCATTGTGCCGGCGACTTCAAGTCTGCTCGCGGTAGATTAGGGCGGATTTGCACCGTAGAATTTCAATCTAGAACGCGAAAAGAAAATACATATTCAAAAGCGATCTAGAAAATTCAATCTGTGCTTCGATGATTACCTCGTTCACCAGAGCGAAGTCGTGCTGATAACGTGTTGAGGAACCGTCGCTGGCGACCAGTCCGAGCGATTCCTCTATTTAGAATAAGAACGAATCGATCACAGAATAATAGATTGAACACATAGAGAGAGATAGAGAGAACTCCTGATCTATCTTTATTGCTTTCATTCATGTGTACATAATATGCTGGTATGGCTCCCTATTTATAGACTACAATGAGGTGCCCACCATGAGCCTTGGGCTGCTGGCCCAGGCCCAGGTTTCTTAACACTTTTCTCACCGCTGCATGCATCTCGGTTCACCTGAGGTCTTCGACAACTTTTTTCTTCCGGGTCTTCGGTGACGAGGTGGCTCGGAACAGGAACGGAATCGGATGCTCGTCTCGGATTTGACAAGGAGAAACAACGGAGGCGGTTTTTCAGACTGGATCTTGACACCGCTTATTGTAAAATAATGTACAAAAAATATAAAATAGGAGATATAAATTTTTACATAAAAAACTCTTGATACTCTTCTATGGGCTACATAGTGTGTGTATATATATGAGACAATGGAAATAAGTCCCAAACGGAAAAGAAAACAAAAAAGAGTTGGTTGCAACAGGTTGACACTATGTCAGGTAGATTCCACGCTTGACCTAGCATCGTCGGTCATACCATATCTACCATAAGATTGCTTCTTGCTAAGCACGGCACCAGACGTATTATCCTTGGAGATCAAGCAAACGGCTGCTCTGTGCCGCGTCAGATGCACTCGCTAAACAAAGAGAAGTCTTATAGAAACAAAGATGTGACGGTATCGAGGATGAAACACAGATTGAAGTTCAGAACATGTTGGAAGTCATTGCTAGGTGGACCGAGACATGTACCCCGTTCCACGTTCCTTCTTACTCAAACCTTGTTTTCTCACGATCCTCACTCAACTCGGCTCAAAGAGAAACAATCTCATTATATACTTAATTTGTATTAACATTATATTAAAACACACCATTAGATCTTTACCTTATTTGGTATTAACATTATATGAAAATACACTGTTAGATCCTTATCATTACATAAGTCAAAGAAAAAGTCTTGGCATTATGATTAGTTAATTCTAGACACTCATTCTACAATATCTTTTAAGTTTCGATTAAAATACCTTATAACGAACCCTTATTTTGAGAAAGATTTTTTGAATATTGACATAAAAGTATAGCAAAATGCGTCAATGCAAAAGCATATTACAAAGCACATGATTTGAAAACTCAAGAATAATGCAAAAGTTGACATTTAAATGAGAAATGGAAAAAATCAATTCATATGCTTTCACCCCTCAAAACCATCATATTTCTTCATATAACATATCCCTCATCATTCTTTTGCATCTCTTCCAATCTTTTCATCCGTCTATTGAGTAGAGTGTTAGACACATATGTGATCTATGATACTCGTTTCCGATACATCAATCCAACTTATGAAGGCAAATGTGATGCGATGTTGTTGCTTGACAACGGAGGCTTGCAATGGAGGTGGTAGCCACATCTTGTATTTTGATATCTTCATTTCTCCGCTTCCACACTCTATTAGTCTCTCACACAAATTGATAGAACATAAAAGAGAATTTTCTATAAAATTTAGAACATGCAGGTGCTTGTTATTTGAAAACTCTCATTATCCAAACAAGCCTTTACTATCATAGTCTACCAACTAATTTAATATATGGTTGATAAAATGTGCAAAACAACCACACTCATCTATGGCTAGTAATATTAGACCCTCCAAAAATCAAATAAAGAATAATGGAGAAATCAAACTCCTAAAAAAAACTATCCAACGTGTCCATCCACACGTTCGAAGAAAAAACGCATCCATCCACCCAAAACAACCGCCTGATCGCAATCGTACGGCCCAGGGAATCTCGGGTAAGATTTGCGGGTGGTTCCGGGAGTGCTCGTAGCCGCAGAGTCCGGAGAGGCTTTGGCGTTTCGGTCCGGAGCCATCCAAATTATATTCTCCTCCCTCGAGTCCACCGGCTTATAAAGCAGACGAATTTCTCCTGCCTCTTCTCTGGACGAACCATCCGAGATTTTTTTCCTTTTCGTCGGGAAGCCAAACCCTAGCGCCACTCCCCTTCCTCTCCTGCCGCCGGCGCGGCCCTCGCGAAGGTAATCCGCAATTCTCAGCTTCCTCTCTCGTTCTAGTTCGATGATGATGTGAAGGGCGCGGGGTGCGTTCGTGTCGCGTTGATCGGGGGTTGCGTTCGTGTCGTTGATCGCTTTTAGTGGTGTTTGATCGGGTCTTCGTGGGCGGATCCGCCGCCGGTGCGGGGGGCCGCGAGCACCGGCTTCGTCCGGCGTGCCCCTGGGACCTTCCTGTACACCGGCGCCGCAGAAGAGAATCCCGGGGCGCGGCCCGCACCGTACTCTTCCCACCTCCGCCTGATTGAGTCGCACCAGGTGACATGAGTACATGACCCCAGATCGTGTCCAGGGTAGCCTAGGCCGACGGTTAGCAGTGCATGGTTTCGTGGTTGGGATTCTCCGGTAGGAATAGGTTATAGGTGGATGCTTTGCTTTGATCGAGCTCGATTTTGTGGAAAGGATTAGATTATTTATGTTTTTCCTGTAATGACATGGGAGATGTTAGGTATGGTGTGCAATTGTTACAAAATCTGTTCACTTCATGCTTAATTTTTGGGCGTAATATTTTCCAGCAGATATCACCCCTTGATGCACCCTGTGCAATTTTCTTAGGAACTTGCGAAACACGTATTTTTCAGTTTCGTGTGCATAGATGTAAATATAAATTACGGTGTCTCAATGTGCATCTGTGGTATTTAGTAGTTACTACTAGTGTGTTTGATATGGGATGCAAAGATGTTAGGATCGTCAACTCTGCTACACAGTGGCGGATCCAGAATTTTTAGGATGGGTATTCAGAGTTAAAGTAGAGGTCTATAGTAGCAAAGTCAAAGTATAAATTATTTGTAGTAGAAAACAACATCTCAAATAATTTAGAAAAATTTATTGAATTGAGAATATGGGATTTGGAACCTGAAAATAGGGATGCACTTGTGCTGTTGTCGACGTGCGCGCCCTGCCTTGTTGGCCCCGGTGGCACAACCGCCGCCACACGCTCTCTCCTGGGACCCCAGCTGTAAGCGATTCGGCTAAGCCACGCTTGGCACTCGCCGCGACTCGCTTACCACCTTGAATTTAAATTCTGTATAAAACTCAGTTTTGGCCAAAAGAATTTTAAACTGTCTATTCACTCGTCCCCTTCTAGTTAGCCTTCTTAAACCTTCAACTGGATTGTAGTTTTTGAGATGAATTGAGAGGGGTAGGTGTCTGAGTGTGCTGAAATCTATTGGGGGGTATAAAAATGAAATATGTAGATCAATTACCAATATATATGCTAAATATATCTATTAAATAGAGAGTATTTCGCTTAAAAATTTGGGTGTTTGACTGAACACCCATGAACATGGGATTCGCCCCTGCTGCTGCACTGTTTAACTGGTGCTTACAATCTTTTAGTTTGTGGTTTTTTAATCTAAAAAGATGTTAGGGTCTGGTTTTTCCTTTTAAAGTTGTTCTGATCTTGAATAGTTCAATCATAAGCATATGAATATTTCTATTAATGTTCTTGGCCCCGGTCTTATATGGTATGACGAATCTGTAATCTTAGAAACTCTGTTTGGCTAGTCTTATTTGTTGAAAAAGATTTCATGATCAGTGCCTTTTTAAACTGTTGTCTTTGTATCAAAGATTCTTAACCTCTCAATCTTGTTATAAATTATTTGGTTGTGCATGTTCTATATGTGTTATAAATAATCTTGACTTAGAGTTCAAGATGTAGTACAGTCCGTCTCCGTGTGTAACTCAAGTTGAAGTTGTGTCTAATTTGAAGTCCGAATACGTATGCTAGTAGGAGATTATTAGCCTATATATTAAGGAGACTTGTAGCCAATTTTGTAGGAAGAAAAGTAAGGGGAAAAAGGGGAAGCAAGTAAGAGAATAGAGAAATTCTCTTATGTTCTCTTAGTTTATTTGCAATGTGTGTTTTCTCTTGGAATAAAGTTAACAAGTGGTATCAGAGCTTAGACGAGAACCAAGTCGCTGGAAAAATCGTCTCGGCGATTCCGTTTTCAGCATGTCTCACGCGGCGCTCCTGAGGCGCACGTCGCTCGTCTTCGCGCAGCTCTCCCGGGAAAAAGACGCGCGCGACACGTCCTTCCGTTCCCTCGGTCCAAGAGCCACTTCAAAGTAGCCTGAGATCTTGATTCATACTCAAGATCATGTCGCGTTCTCCAGGAAGTGATGTTATCGGTGACGAGGCATCATCTAATATGATGGTGAAGGAGAATTCCGCTGTCTCGCTGCATTATCTGATGTTTACGATAAGCAATTATACAGCCTGGGCAATCAAGATGAAGAAAGCGTTTCTTGCTAAAACGCTCAGTGATGATGAACCAACATTGCTCTGATGAAGGTTGGAGTCAGGGATGTCGAGAAGATGTGTCGCCGTCCAAACTCAAGTAAAGTGAAAAGAAATCGGAACGTTGAGAAAATGTGTCGCTGTCCAAACTCAAGGTGAAAAGAAATCAAAACGTTGAGGAGATGTGTCACCGTTCTGTGTTAAGTATGAGTTTAGTAAGTCGTAGTTGAGACCGACTGCCTCAATGTTTTAGAATCTTTGCATCCGAATGGACCCGTAACAGTTTGAGTTGAGTTCCTATATGTAGTTTGCATGTAGGACTCTTCATGTAGAGGCGTAACTAGTAGTTCATAATGCATTGAGACTAAAATTAGAGTATATCAAGTCAAGATTAAGGGGGAAATTGTTAGAAATAATCTTGACTTAGAGTTCAAGACGTAGTAGAGTCTGTCTCCGTGTGTAACTCAAGTTAAAGTTGTGTCCAACTTGAAGTCCGAATATATATGTTAGTAGGAGATTATTAGCCTATATATCGAGGAGGCCTGTAGACAGTTTTGTAAGAAAAGCAAGAAAAAGGGGGAGCAAATAAGAATAGAGAAATTCAGAAATTCTTCTGTGTTCTCTCAGTTTATTTGCAATGTGTGTGTTTTTCCTGATCAAAGTTTTAACAGTATGTACCAACAGTGCTTTGACCTTTGAATACAAACTTTTATGCTGGTTTCTCTTTACAAGATCATTATGGTCATTTATTTCCTTTTTTGCTATATATATTTTTCTTTTTTTTAAACATTATATAACATTGAATTTTTCAGACCTTGTAGCATTTCCTATCTGACATTATCTGGGTCATCCAGCTTGTTTGATATTAATCAATTGCTTATGGAAATATGTTCTTAGAATTGATGGGTCTATGTAAATCATTTTAGAGTTAGATTTGATGCTTTCATCTTTCTGACTTCCTGTGATGATTTGTGTTGCAAGTATAACACAGGTGGTCATTAGACATCATATCACATCTTTTTACTCCCTTTTTATGGCCACAATATTTTGCGTTTATATTGCAGATACTCTCAAAATGTATTGTGCTATTTATATCAGTGATTGTTGCACAATTTGAAGACCTTAACTGCTTCTGGTTGGATGAGTTGGTGCTTTAGAACTGTGCATATCTGAGAAACATATACTAACTCAGCTATAGTTATTACTTTTTTACTTGTCCTGACTAAATGTTTATATTCCTTTCATTTTAAAGAATGAAAGTTGCATTGCTCATTTTGTCTGGCTAGCTAAAGTTAGTATGATTATCTTTTGATTTGTTTTCACTTCTAGTCCTGGTTATATACTATACAGCCCTTTCAGACAGCTCCTACTAACATTTTATACCTGCACTGGACGTTCTATCTTGTTGGTGAAGGTAGAGGTCGGAGCACAACCAAGATGGCTGACGGTCATGAAACTGACAAGAATATTGAGATCTGGAAAGTCAAGAAGCTGATTAAAGCCCTTGATGCTGCACGTGGAAATGGGACAAGCATGATATCTCTGATCATGCCGCCTCGTGATCAGGTCTCTCGGGTCACCAAGATGTTGGGTGATGAATATGGAACTGCCTCAAACATAAAGAGCAGGGTCAACAGGCAATCTGTCTTGGCTGCTATTACCTCTGCTCAACAGAGGCTGAAGCTGTACAATCGAGTTCCCCCCAATGGATTGGTGCTTTACACTGGAACCATTGTCACTGATGAGGGCAAAGAAAAGAAGGTCACCTTTGACTTTGAGCCATTCAGGCCAATTAACGCTTCCTTGTATCTCTGTGACAACAAATTCCACACTGAGGCGTTGAATGAGCTGCTGGAGTCTGATGACAAGTTTGGCTTCATTATCATGGATGGCAATGGGACACTTTTTGGAACACTGAGTGGCAACACAAGAGAGGTTCTTCACAAGTTCTCTGTTGATCTCCCAAAGAAGCATGGACGAGGAGGGCAGTCAGCACTTCGCTTTGCTCGCCTGCGCATGGAGAAACGCCACAACTATGTGCGCAAGACAGCTGAGCTCGCGACCCAATTCTTCATCAATCCTGCCACTAGCCAGCCAAATGTTTCTGGGCTTATTCTAGCTGGTTCTGCTGACTTCAAGAATGAATTAAGCCAGTCTGACATGTTTGATCAGCGCTTGCAAGCCAAGATACTCAAGGTGGTCGATGTCTCTTATGGTGGAGAGAATGGCTTCAACCAGGCCATTGAGATATCTGCTGAGGTCCTTTCAAATGTCAAGTTCATCCAAGAAAAGAAGTTGATCGGGAAGTACTTCGAGGAGATAAGCCAAGACACCGGGAAGTATGTTTTTGGTGTGGATGACACCATGGCTGCCCTTGAAATGGGTGCAGTTGAGACGCTGATTGTGTGGGAAAATCTTGATATCAATCGGTATGTCCTAAAAAATTCTGCCACTGGAGAAACGATGGTGAAGCACTTCAACAAGGCACAGGAGGCAGACCAGAGCAACTTCCGAGATAAGGCAACATCTGCAGAGCTGGAGGTGGTGGAGAAGACCTTGTTACTGGAGTGGTTTGCAGAAAATTATCGGCAGTTTGGTTGCACACTTGAGTTTATCACAAACAAGTCACAGGAAGGATCTCAGTTCTGCAGGGGCTTTGGTGGGATAGGAGGAATCCTTCGCTACCAGGTTGAGATCAATGCTTATGAAGACCTGTCTGATGAGGAGTATGGTGAAGACTTTGAATAGCAATCAATTGAAACTTCACTGAATCTGGTCCTGGAGGAGCCTGTGCACGCCCCAAACGCACCGGGACAGGAGGCCGAGACATCCACAAGATCATCGAGGAAAAATTAAGGTTTGTACCAAATTGTGCCAGCTCCTCCTTTATAAACGTCTTGTGTTTCCCTTTCTCATGTCAGATCCAATTTTCTGTCTTTAGGTGTGAGGAGATGACCGTAATCATGTGATGAAGCATGCTGCTGCTGCATAAGTGAAGTCTTCTCCGCGTGATTGGGAGAAGGCTGCATTCTGATCTCCATCAGAAGACCATATTTAGTATCGTCATTATTAGTAATTCGAGTTGTCTATTAAGCGTGGCTTGTACGTGGGTCTGAACTTGTCCGTTATGTTTGTGGGTTAGTGCTGCTGCTGCAGCAGCTAATACTTATTTCTCTGAACCAAAGTTGTGATGCTACTGGTATGTTTGAATGTGCTATTGGGTCGATGCAACTATGCCATCATATTTGAACTATTTTTTTTACATCTGTGTTAAATTGTCATAGCAAGCTCATTGTCCATTATCTGTTTTCCCACAGTTTTTTTAGTTTCAGTATATTCAGCGTATAGGCTAGCTACTTTTAAGTAGCAGTACATGGGGCAATATAGGTGCTACACATTGTTGGCAATACACGTGCACCATGCAAGATGTTGCCGGCATGATCATTGCATTTACACCGCAGGCATCTGCACAACACTGATTGATTTTGTTGTGTGAGCGAAGGCCAGGGCGTGCCAAGCTTGGTCACCCACATCAAGCAAACGAGTGCAGCAGTAACAGTGCGGTTGGTTAGTACCTAGCAAAAGAGTAGAGAGGAGGCAGATTTTGAGGAAGAAGAGAGCCGTCACACAAGTAACATACCCATCCAGGGCTGCCCAGGCGGTGGAAGCTCTGTGTCGTCGCCATTGCCGGCGAGCATCTCGCTCACGGCTCACCTTCTTCATGCCATGCCCGGTTGTGCCGGCTGCCCTGCACGCACAGGAATCCGCCCCGCACGCACCTCCCAACTTGCTCAAGATCAGGGCCCTGGCTCGGATTCCTCGGGGCCTGCTGGCTTATGCTGCCTACTGTCGGCAAAATCCTTGTTTTGGATGTACCCTTTGGCAAAATCTCGCCAAATTATGTGTTCCTCACATGCAGTAAATTCGCATGAGGATCGATTTGTACCTTGCGGTGGAACTGCAGAGCAGTGGGGTCTCTATCACCGGTGTGGTGACTTGTCGAGCCTGTGACATTCTCTAGGAGCAGTGGAGCACCAAAGCTTTACACACCCGATCTTGGCGAATATTGTCTGATTGCATACTCAGTCACAAGACAATCTGATTGATCCCTAAGCATGCCATGCCATGATTCCAGTTGAGCGATGAAATAGTTGTTGTTGGGTTAACAATTACTTGATTCCTATGGCGAAACTCTGTTGGCTGGAACTCAAGCAATCAAACGCACGAACACAAGAAGATTTTGGCGCTGCCCAGAACCAGCAGCTTTTCAGATTTTTACTTACTCCCTTTATAGCAATTATACAAGAGAAACTGACCCACTAATTACCTGAGAAACTGAACTACTAATTACTAAGAAAACTGACCTACTAATTACCAAGAAAACTAACTTGCACTATGTGCATGCACTGCATTATTGAGGGCAGAATAGTATCTGACATGCAGAATAACTAGATTAGATAACATTACTCCCCTGATCTAGTTGTGGTTGGTGTCGACGACGCCGAGCTTCGAGCGCAGGTGTAGAAAACGCACCCGGCCAAGTGATTTGATTAGTATGTCCGCCAGCTGATCGTCGGTGTGGATCTTGCGGATGGCGACTTGGCCACCCTCGATGCACTCCCGGATGTAGTGGAAGCGTGTCTCGATATGTTTGCTCCGGCCATGGAAGACTGGATTTTTGCACAGTTGAATCGCCGATTGATTGTCGACGTAGATTGTCGAGGCGCCGACGTCTCGCCTGTAGAAATTTCTGATCAGCCGCCTGAGCCAGATTCCTTGGCATGCCGCCGCTGAGGCCGCGATGTACTCGGCCTCGCACGACGATAGCACCACCACCGGCTGCTCTTGCGATATAGCCAGCATGCGCCATGGCTAGGTGTGATAATAAAACTGTAACGACATGTCCAATAAATTTGTCAATACAACATAAGTGGATTCATCTGGCCGTAAAATAAAATGCATCTAATCATAAATGTAGTGTCCATTTGTACTGTCAACTCTGGCGCATGCTTGGGTCACACGGTTCATTTTGGCCATAAGTTGTTATGTATCTGGACGTAAATATGGTTTTCATTTTTATTGATGCCGTGATACAGCTAGCATACCCTACGGCTAGGTGTGGCAATAAACTCTAATGACGTGTTTAGCAAATTCATCAGTACAATAAAAGCGGTTTCATTTGACCGTAAATTGGAATGTATCTGGTCGTAAATGTGGTTTTCATTTTTACTACTGGCATCACATAGTGGTGGTGTCCGCACGGGAGACAACTAAGGTGCGGTGGCAACAACACTGCATGACGTAGGCACCGATGATTGATTAGTGCCGATTGGTGGGCTCCTTCACCGTGTGGTGGACGGGCTCATGCCATTACCGTTGATTCCGCTCGGCGCAGCCATGCGGCACGGTGGAAAATAGGGGTAGTGGGGTGGAAAACGGGGGTAGGGGTGGCACAATGGAAGATGGCTGGTGGGAGGGTGGTAGAAGACGGGGGTATGTGGTTTTACGGGCTGTTGTGTGGGGACTCCTGGATCGCACGCAGGTGGGTTATGATTGGGCTTGGCATCGGCCACGCGGGGACAGGTGCATGTCTGTCTAGGCTAGCTAGGCACAATGTGCTTGACCAGCCTCCAATCAAGCCTAGACTGGACCCACATTTCAGGTCTGAAACTCAAACCCTCTTTAGTTTCTTGAAGATTCTGAGCTTTGCCGCGCTTCAGTTCAGCAGTCCAAGTACGCTCTCAAGCAAGCTAGTACACTGGCTAGTACTGCATTAATTTCTGAACGCGAGGAAACGGCTTTATAATTATTGAAACCTATCCATCTCGGCTTGATCCGAGGAGAGGATCGCACGGAGGATGGCTATGATCTGAATTCTGAGCTGGTGGTGGTTGCAACCGACAACCACGAATATACGATCCATATCCCTGTCAATATGATTGTTCCTGACATGTCAGTGTTGCAGTGTAGTTTCAGTTCACTTCAGCACTCTCTGTCTGCAGCCAGGTAGGTTTCAATTCTTATTGTGCATGTATGCAATTTGCATTCACGATGAATCAGTAGAGGAACTAGAACTCTAGAAGTAGGTGTCAGGGGATGAACTTATGCATGATATGTAGAAGAAAACGATTATGAGGCTTCATTGAGCTCTCTACCGGTTGAGGTTTACAAAAATACCGGTGATCTTGGTCAGGGTGACCAACTGACCACTGTTAGTTCCGGTACTGGCGTACTGCTACGATGCTGTACCTAATTTTTTGATGATTTTAGTTATACATTAATCTCAGAAAAATCTGACCATATAAATTTCGCACGAAACAGTTCATTTTCTGTAGAAATTAAGGAAAATTCTTTTGCTCCAAGCGGGACGATCAGCGTCGCTCGTGTTCGCCATTACGTCCAGATTTGTGCTAGAAAGTACCGTCGGTTTACCGCGGAAGCGAGCAAGACATCTCCCCGGAAAGACCAGAGCAAGCACGAGCAGCTCGGGAAGCGGCAACCGGAGCAAAACCTTGTCCCCCTCCTCCTCCACTCCACTCCACTCCTCCTCGCTCATTAATGGCGGCCACTGCATGGTTGGCGCCACCCATCTCCATTAATGCCTCCACCCACCTCCCCTATTTACTTAACAAGCCGAGCACTAGCTTCTTGGCTCGTCAGGGCCGTTCCATCCTCCCCCCACCTTATCAGTTATCCATCCCCCCTCACCGCAGTGCCGCCTGCCGGCCAGCTCCGCCTCTGGGATTCTTGAGCTGGAGGTGGGTGGAGACGTAAAGGCGTCCGCTTGCTCTACTTGCTTCGATCTGCTTACTTATTCTTTTGCGTCGGGGCGCGGTTCTTGGATTGTGTTTGATCTTGATTTGCCTTTGACGTTTTGTGGTTGTAGGTGGTGGTGGATGACCGGTTCTTGGAATTCTTTTGGGGATTGGAGTGTTACGTTCGTGGTTGGTGAGCGGTTGAAGCGATTTCGCGCGTGTCGGAGTCATTGGGTGATGCAGGAATCGGACCTTGGGCGGGTGGGAAAACCTCGCGCTTAAGGTGTTCGATTAATTGCCGCAAAGAGCACACGCCTTTGAGCCATTTTTGGTTTGCTGAATTTTCCTATTGGTTGCAAGAGAGATGGTTGGGAGCGTACACGTGAATGGATCGGTGCACGGTGCCAGTGGCACTGAGCAGCGGCTGGACGAGCTGCGCCGGCTGCTCGGCAAGTCCGAGGGCGACTTGCTGAAGATCGTTGGCATTGGCGCCGGCGCGTGGGGCAGTGTCTTTGCTGCTCTTTTGCAGGACGCCTATGGCCATTTCCGGGAGAAGGTGCAGATACGGATTTGGCGCCGACCAGGGCGGTCGGTGGACCGGTCCACGGCGGAGCATCTGTTCGAGGTGATCAACTCAAGGGAGGACGTGCTGAGGCGCCTGATCCGCCGGTGCGCCTACTTGAAGTATGTTGAGGCGCGGCTCGGAGACCGAACATTGTACGCCGATGAGATACTGAGGGATGGTTTCTGTTTGAACATGATCGACACACCAATCTGCCCTTTGAAGGTGGTCACCAACCTGCAGGAAGCTGTCTGGGATGCTGACATTGTGGTGAATGGGCTGCCATCCACCGAGACAAGGGAAATCTTTGAGGAGATCAGCAAGTACTGGAAGGAGAGGATTAGTGTTCCGGTAATCATTTCGCTTGCAAAGGGGATAGAAGCCTCATTGGACCCAATTCCTCGTATCATTACGCCTACCCAAATGATTAGTTCTGCAAGTAAGCTTCTCTCTTGTCTATATGCTTGTGCCCGCATATATGCCCATATATATTGAAGTATGTGCGAAAGGGTCTCTAGCACAATGGTTAGAGGCCTGAGTAGCACCCCCCAGGTCCTGGGTTCGACTCCCAGTGGGAGCGAATTTCAGGCTTGGGGAAAAAATCCTACTTTGCTACCACACCAAAGCACAGGTCTAAGGCTCCCCAGTGTTGATCAAAGGATCCGCGGTAGTCTCACAAGGTCGGGCGATGGTGCCGCTGTGTAAGGGTGGAGCAGGGGTTCGGGGGTTTTCTCGGTCTGCGTGAGAAGACCTTCTTCTTAAGCAATGCCCGGGGGGATTCTTCCCCCCCGCAGGTCGAGTTTTTATATATTGAAGTATGTAATCATTTGGTGTTCTCGAGGAAGAGAAATGGAATTGCTTAGAGAATGAGTTGGAACTTAGGACATGATTGGTTGTTTGGTCAATCAAATATTTGTTTGATGAATAACGTAATGTTTAGTGTGAGAAAAAAAATCAAATTACTTTTGAGTGAAAGCTTTCTAAACAAAAAATAGAAATTTGAAGAAAAAAAAAACAGAGTGAAAGGGCCAATAATGTACTGTGCAAAGTTGGCATTTTTGTCTGCAGTTCATGCCAATCATTTCAGTACATGACCTTCCGTAGTAGAGTCTTTTGGTCTGGTTATTGTCAATTTACGGTTAGAGAAGACAAAAATATATTTAATACTTCTCTGTAGCCATGACCTGCCTAATTATGGCAATTAGCATAGTGACTTTGTGGGTATGCACCAACCCTCGTTTTACTCAATCACATCACATAGCGTGTTCCATTTGAAGATTGCTTACATGGCAACACAAATACGCCATGCTTGTTAAATTTACGGCATGACAATGAAATGGTGCATATCTTCTGACTGGCTGGAAAGATGTTTTGATCTTGACATGTACCGATCCGAATCATGTAATTAATTTTCGCTGACTGAGTTCACTCCTTGACTTGTGTGTTTAAATTATCTAATATTTGGAAATGAATTGCAGCTGGAGTTCCAACTGAGAATATACTCTATCTTGGAGGCCCAAACATTGCCTCAGAAATTTATAACAAAGAATATGCAAATGCTCGAATCTGTGGATCCAACAGGTGGAGGAAACCTCTTGCAAAGTTTTTAAGGCAACCGCATTTCATTGTCTGGGATAACAGTGACCTTGTCACTCATGAGGTGATGGGTGGCCTGAAGAATGTCTATGCTATTGGCGCTGGTAAGAGTCTCTTCTATTTTCTTTTTGTTTGAAATCTTAAATATTAACTGCCTTCAATACACTAAACTTAGCTCACCGAGCTGAATTCATTAATTGAATTGGCATTGTATCCATTCATGTTGGCTCGTTACCACATATGGTATTCAAGCAAGCATAACAAACATGGATGCACCATATGCTCATGTTTTACTCTCTCTTTTTTGGGAGGGGATATGCTCATGTTTTACTTGATCTATTTAATGCTCACCAGAATCTCTTGCCTCAATAGTATCTGGGTGGGCTACATTGAAACCAGAGGGTGCAACCTCGTTCCTCAAACCTATATACTTATGTTTGAAATTCCATATACCTATCTTTGGAATTCCATACAACAAATCATCTAATCTGAGAAGCCACAGGACAATTAAACACTTGCTTCTTTCCGTACATTAATCTCCATTCTTTGTTTGTGCTTTGGCCCGTTTGCTATTGAGGGTTTTGGTTGGAATTGTACTGATACATATTTGTCACAAATGGCTACTAACACAGGATAGTAGATGCAAGTTTGGTTTACTGCATTTTCGTGAACTCTGCCATTATACACCGTTGATGTTTAGTTATTTACTTTCTCTGTATGCAAGGTATTTGCTATATGTTGTGTTTTCAACTTAATCATAACCTTTTATTTCTGTTTCAGGAATGGTGGCGGCTTTAACAAATGAGAGTGCAACAAGCAAATCAGTGTATTTTGCTCATTGCACGTCAGAGATGATATTCATTACTCATTTACTGACAGAACAACCTGAGAAACTTGCTGGCCCTCTGCTGGCTGACACGTACGTAACTCTCCTGAAAGGTCGCAATGCATGGTATGGTCAAATGCTAGCGAGGGGAGAACTCAGTCCTGACATGGGTGATAGTATCAAGGGGAAGGGAATGATTCAGGTTATCTCGTAGCAATTTTCTTTCCTTTTTCTTTCCAAATGTTTTATGACTGCTGAGCATATTTTCGAACAATGCCAAAGGGTAAAACTTCCAAAAGATACCGAAACTTCCTGGATATTTTTACTAGTTATTTTGACAACCCTGTCATATATAATTGCTCCTTTTCCTTTTTTCATTGTTGGGTTCACTTTTTTCTTCTGCATATGTTAATGCATAGACTGAGCATAGCCTCGTGGCGTTTCATTCAATAGGGTATCTCTGCTGTTGGTGCATTTTTTGAGCTACTCAGTCAACCCAGCTTAAGCGTGCAACACCCGGAGGAAAACAAGCAAGTTGCTCCTGCTGAACTGTGCCCAATTCTGAAGAGGCTTTATAGAATACTAATAAAAAGGTATCTGCTCTGTATTGCCATTATGCTATGGCTGTGCATACTTTGACTATCCGCTTGGGTTGACCATCTGTCTATGTACAGTGTGCTTGAGGAACGCAGTTCAACTGAGATTCAACCCCTTCGCACTTGGCCAACACATCACTGCTTCTAGTTGCCAGCGTGAATGGATAATAATAATATCATATCTGCTTATAAAAGCAATCTACATGAACTCAATATAACTCCAGCAGTTTATGAGCATAGAACTCAGGATGCATTCTGGCAGGACGTGTGTACATCAGATGAAAGTTCTTGGTCCATGTCAGGCCATGCCGTTTCTTTTGCACAGAACCCAAGACACATTGTGTTCCGTTAGTAGGTTTTGTTTATGTTTTCCATGAAAATATCGGTTAAACCTGTTTTGGCCACAATGAACAGGACCTAGCAAGACACGATCGACCATCAGCTTTTACCTGGGAACTTATGAGCCACCTGCTTCAAATTACAATTTTGTTTTATTTGACTATTCTTTTCCGAATCTACAGGGAGCTCCCGGCAAGAGACATTCTCCAAGCCCTGAGAGATGAAACCATGAATGACCCTCGTGAAAGGATTGAGATGGCGCAGAGCCACGCATTCTACCGCCCGTCTCTCCTTGGAAAACCATAACCTTGTTAATCCTGTATATGATTAGAATATAAACAAAGGTTGGATGAGATCCAATCTGTCATGCTTCACATCATTCTTGATTTAGTTTGGAGGAGTCACCTCTGGGTTGGTGCTGGGCTGTGTGTTCGAATTCCAGGGGCCTTGCTTTGTGGAGTTGTTTGTGCTTCTTAGATTGTCATGTTGTGCAAGAGAGTACTGAATGGATAAAATGGTATAAACGCCTATTATAAGACCACCCAGATGAAAGTACTACTTGAGGCAGACATTGAATTTTTGGCATATTTGGCACTGTTGCAACTCGTATTTATAGAAATAGCAGCATGCTAGTGGTATTATCAAAAATGTCATTTTTGCCGCCCTGTGGCCGGGCGGCGACGCCACAGAGCTGACGCGTGTGAGCTTGCTGGGCGACAGACAACCTGTCGTCCTGCCACCGGACGGCCAAGGCTTGCCGCCCGGCAACCAGGCACCAGGTGCCTTGTCGCCCTACCACCGGACGACAGGTAGTCGGCTTAATTACCTACCTTAATTATTTTGTGTATACCATTTGTTTGAATTTTTAAATATAGCAAATGATCTTGAAAAATTACGAAATTTTATGTGCAGCCTTCCGACACAATGTACTTGATTATGTAATTTTTTGACAATTTTATCCGCTGTGAATGTTGCTCAAAAATTCGTACAATTAGCAAGTGATTTTGAACTTTTAAGATTCATTAACTTTGATCATAGGGATCGATTTCCAGTCGCGTAGCTTTATAGTAATTCTGCAAAGCTTCCGCACAATTTCCTTCAAATTGAGTCAACATCCGTTACGATCGTTCATTCTATTCAAAAAATCTCATTCCAAAATCATACATGAGGTTTTCATTTCATACGGTTCCTCCCTTCTGTACATAGTACTAAGTGAAATAATCTATAGAATAAAAATAGAATTAGTCCCATCTCATTATGGACCGAAAGGGGCTGGTATGTTTCCAAGAAATCTCTAGCTAACCTTCCTGCAACAGGTTTTTCTTAACACTAATGAATTCTATTAATGCTAGAGGAAAACGATAGCTCCAATAATTTCTTTGTTCTGAACACCTACTATTTAGAGGAATTAGCCATTTCAACGATCTTTTATGGTTATAGGGGTATCCAAAGTACAAACCTGATGGTTGTTTGTTATCCCAACCATTCTTCTCAGCCCAGATCAAAGAGTCAAATTGCACCATCTCTATAAAAAGTAAATGCCCTTTTTCCCTTGCGGTTGTCAGAATTATTCGCAATAAAATATTGGCTACAATTGAGGAGGTCTAATCAATGAAATTTCCATTTATACGGGATCTAGGCATAATTTCCAACCCATTCTATATAGAATTGTTTTCATTCCTTCACAAAATAACATAAAAAAACACATTCGATTCTTATAAATCGATCGATCCATATATATGCTCTAAATGGATAAGAGAGGTATGGATTTTCCGTTCAGCTTAAATTGTCTCCTTTTCCTTCTATTTGGACAAAAAGAGATATGAAATATTTGACTAAGATTGAATTTCATTCCACTTTTCTATTTCTCAACAATAGCTTCTCTCATAAGCTATTTCGCAAAGAAATAGATATACTTAAAAAAAAGTAGATATAAGGGGAGTAAAAGTAAAAATTACAGGTCATCTCACAGGGAAAGAAATTGCACGTGCAAAGTGCATAAAAAAGGGTAGACTTCCCCTCCAAACAATTCATGCTAAAATTGATTATTGCTGCTATCCAATTCAAACTATATATGGAGTATTAGGTGTAAAAATTTGGATATTCATAGACAAAGAATAACTAGCCTTGTCTTCCCATTGTGTTCAGTGATAGAATAAAAAATGACAAGAGCCTTATTTTTCTTGAAATCCTTGAAAAAAAGAAGAAATTCTACCTCTTTCTATAAGATTTAATGAAAATTGATAAATCTTTTAATATAATTGCTATGCTTAGTGTGTGACTCATTAGTTTTTTCTTTAGAGTAAAAAATGGAGATTAAAAAAATGATTGAACCCTACTATAAATAGAAAAAGAAAAAACTTAGTAATTATAGAAAATTAACTAATAACCAACCTATTGTTTCATATTGTCGAGATCCTAACTAAGACATAGTCTAGATATGAATAAATGCATCTATCATAAATGAGTAGATCTGTCATATAGTTGTACCAACTGCAATTGTTTTTCTCTAAAAAAGAAAACCGATTCTAGGTTGTGAAGCGAAACTAAAGGGATGTGGATAAAAGGAGGGATGATAGATAGAAAGAAGAGGAACAAGAAAGATATAGGATTCCAATATGTATGGTCTATGAGTTACATCATAAAATGCAATGTGATAAAGCATCAATATAATAAAAATAACAGAGAATTCAATATTGTAACTTGAAAGAAGAAATACAAATTTAAAATAATAATAAAGAAGCAGCCCGGGTTAATAAAAATGAGAAAATTGACTCGGAAAGATTTGTTTTGGAAGCTCCATCGTGGGATTCAGACCTAACCATTAAAGGAGAAGTAGTGGGAACAATAGAACCTATGACTGCATAGGATTTTATTGAAAATAATTGCCTTATTTGGGTGGGATGACGGAACAAACAAAAAAAATTGCCTTATTTGGTAAGGTTATAATATAAATTAACAAATAAGACAGGAAAGAGTAAACATTCACCTGCGAAATCTTTATTGAATTAGAATACTTTACCACGATTCAATAAGAGTAGAAATAAGGATATATTCTAGATCTTCTTTCTTGACTATATATTTATCTATTTTAACAAATTCAATATTCAATATTAAAAAAACCCTAACTTTTCTATTATCTATTAATGTGCATCTATTCGTAATATTTTGGAATATTTTGGAATTAGAGAAATATGCATGCTTTCTCATTTCATTCACGAGGAGCTGGATGAGAAGAAACTCTCATGTCCAGTTTTGCAGTAGAGATGGAACTAAGAAAGAACCATCGACTATAACCCCAAAAGAACTAGATTTCGTAAACAACATAGAGGGAGAATGAAGGGAAAATACTTCCGAGGCAATCGTATTTGTTTTGGTAGATATGCTCTTCAAGCACTTGAACCCGCTTGGATCACATTGAGATAGATAGAAGCAAGATGAAGAGCAATGACACGATATGCACATTGTGGTGGAAAACTATGGATACGTATATTTCCCGACAAACCGGTTACACTATGACCCACGGAAGCATGTATGGGCTTAGGAAAGGGATCCCCTGAATATTGGGTAGCCGTTGTTAAACCAGGTCAAATACTTTATGAAATGGGCGGAGTACCCAAAATTGTAGTTAGAGTAGCTATCTCCATAGCTGCCAGTAAAATGCCCATACGAAGTCAGTTTCTTCGATTAGAGATATAGAACCCCAAAAAACGAGTATTGAAGATAAAATCCATGTTTTCTTTCTAGAAAGACAATATTTTTATATCCTTTTGCATTGAAATAAAAAATTGAAATCAAAATAATATGATTCAACCTCAAACCCTTTTAAATATTATAGATAACAGTGGAGCTCAAAAATTGATGTGTATTCGAGTCATAGGAGCTACTAGTAAGCAGCGATATGCTTGTATTGGTGATGTTATTGTTGCTACAATCAAAGACGCAGTGCCCCAAATGCCTCTAGAAAGATCTGAAGTAATTCGAGCTGTAATTGTACATACATGTAAAGAGTTGAAATGTGAAGACGGTATAATAATACACTATGATGACAACATAGTGGTTATCATTGATAAAAAAGGAAATCCAAAAGGAACTCGAGTTTTTGGTGTGATCACCGAGGAATTGAGAGAATTGAATTTTACTAAAATAGTTTCATTAGCTCCTGAAGTATTCTAAATACTAGTAGGCAACATATAGATCAAAGGAAAAAAATTAGTAGATTGTGTTTCACGTATATGCTTTAAAATCCAAAATTAAAAGAAAAAAAGAAAACATGTTGATTATAGAAAAATTAGGAGGAACCTAGAATTAGAGTCTTATGGGAAGGACACTATTGCTGATTTACTAACCTCTATAAGAAACGTGGACATGAATATAAAAGGAATAGTTCGAGTAGTATCTACAAATATTACCGAAACCATTGTTAAAATACTTCTACGAGAGGGTTTTATTGAAAGTGTTTAGAAACATTAGGAAAGTAATAGATATTTCTTGGTTTCGACTTTGCGATATCAAAAGAGAAAGACTAGAAAATGAATATACAGAATTAGAACCTTTTTAAAGCGTATCAGTCGACCTGGCTTACGAATTTATGCCAACTACAAGGAATTCCTAAAGTTTTGGGTGGAATGGGAATTGCTATTCTTTCTACTTCTCGAGGTATAATGATAGATCGAGAAGCTCGACTAAACAGAATTGGGGGAGAAGTCTTATGTTATATATGGTAATCACCCCTCCTATAGTACCTGAATTCTATCTCAAACTTCCTATTTTTTCAAATAAAAAGCATTGTATTTTTATTTGAAAATCAAAATAGAAAAATAGGAGAAAAAATATGACATAAAAAATAGGAGAGAAAACTCGAAAGAAGCAAAAGTCACTTTTGAAGGTTTAGATATGGAAGCCCTACCCAACGGAATGTTCTACGTTCGCAATGAGAATGACACCATCATTCTGGGCTATATTTCAGGAAAGATCCGGTCTAGTTCTATACGAATACTGATGGGGGATAGGGTCAAAATTGAAGTAAGTCATTATGATTCAAGCAAGGGACGCATAATTTGTATACTTCCCCATAAGGATTCGAAGCGTACCAAAGACTCAAAGGATATCGAAGATTTGAAGGATACTAAAGATTCAAAGGATTAGGTTTTTCTTTTTTTCTAGGATAATAAATTCAAAGTTCCAAAATTGAAGTGAAGAGACTTATTCCCCCCCCCCCAAGATTAGATTCATAGTTTAAGAAAGGAATATAGAAATATGAAAATATGAGCTTCTGTTCATAAAATTTGTACAAAATGTCGACTGATTCGTAGGTGTGGACGAATTAGAGTCATTTGTTCCAACCCGAAGCATAAACAAAGACAAGGGTAATCTTTTGAAAAAGAATTTTACGTTCTACAAAGTAAAAAAAGTACCCATAGAAATGTCCAAATGTCCAAATAAAATAATTAAAGTAAAGGATATATTTTACCCTGAAACGGATATCTTTGTATCTTTTTTCTTTTCGTTATTTCTAACTCATATTTATGAGATAATAAAATATGACAAAAGCTATACCAAAAATTGGTTCACGTAGGAAAGTGCGTATTGGTTTGCGTAGGAATGCACATTTTAGTTTACAGAATAGTGCACGTAGAATAACAAAAGGAGTTATTCATGTTCAAGTTAGTTTCAACAATACCATTATAACTGTTACAGACCCGCAGGGTCGGGTGGTTTTCTAGTCCTCTGCGGGTACTTGTGGATTCAAAAGCTCAAGAAAAGCATCACCCTATGCTGGTCAAAGAACAACAGTAGATGCTATTCATACAGTGGGTTTGCAATGAGCAGAAGTTATGGTAAAGGGTGCTAGTAGTGGAAGAGATGCTGCATTACGAGCCATTGCTAAAAGTGGTGTACGATTAAGTTTTATACGCGATGTAACACCTATGCCACATAATGGATGTCGACCTCCTAAAAAGACGTCTGTAAAAGAATTAAATCACTTTCAAGAGAAATAAATGATTCAATGATCAAATAATAATACTAGTCTGTTATGGTTCGAGAGGAGGTAGCAGGATCCACTCAAACACTACAATGGAAATGTGTTGAATCGAGAGTAGATAGTAAGCGTCTTTAATATGGTCGTTTCATTTTGTCCCCGCTTAGAAAAGGTCAAGCGGATACTATCAGTATTGCCTTGCAAAGAGTTTTACTTGGAGAAATAGAAGGGACATGTATCACACGTGCAAAATTTGGGAGCGTGCCCCACGAATATTCTACAATAGCAGGTATTGAAGAATCCGTACAAGAAATTTTACTAAATTTGAAAGAAATTGCATTGAGAAGTAATCTCTATGGAATTAGAGATGCATCAATTTGTGTCAAAGGTCCTAGATACATAACTGCTCAAGACATCATCTTACCCCCTTTCGTAGAGTTCATTTATACGGCACAATCTATAGCTAACTTGACAGAGCCCATTGATTTCTGTATTGAGTTATAGATCAAGAGAGATCGCGCATATCACACGGAACTCAATGAGAACTCTCAAGATGGAAGTTATCCCATAGATGTTGTAACCATGCCTGTTCGAAATGTGAATTATAGCATTTTTTCTTGTGGGAATGGAAATGAAAAACATGAGATACTTTTCTAGAAATATTGACGAATGGAAGTTTAACCCCTAAGGAAGCGCTTTATGAGGCTTCTCATAATTAGATTGATTTATTTCTTCCTTTTCTACATGCGGAGGAAGAGGGCACTAGTTTCGAAGAAAATAAAAATAGGTTTACTCCACCCCTTTTAACCTTTCAAAAAAATTAACTAATCTAAATAAAAACAAAAAAGGAATTCCATTGAATTGTATGTTTATTGATCAATTAGAATTGCCTTATAGAACGTATAATTGTCTCAAAAGGGCCAATATACATACACTTTTGGACCTTTTGAGTAAGACTAACCATTCCAAGGCCCCTTTTTGTCATGCATAAACTAAACCAACAACTGGGATAAGCACAAAAATGGAAGCTTCAATAAAAACAAATACACCCAATATGTCAAAACTCATTGCCCAAGGGTAGAGAAAGACTGTTTCCACATCAAAAACAACAAAAACTAGTGCAAACATGTAATAGCATATTCGGAATTGTAACCAAGCCCCTCCCATGGGTTCTATACCCGATTCATAAATAGAAAGCTTTTGGTCCTTCACTAACCGGGGCTAAAAGTCCTGAAATCCAAAATGCCAAAATAGGAATAAGGCTTGCTATTATTAGAAATGTCCAAAAAATATCATATTCGTGAAGTAGAAACACAAATGTACTCCCATTAATGTGGAATATGTGGAACTGAATTAGTCAATTCAAGTCAGCATCGTCAATTTATCCAGAACTTCTCTCTTTTCCTCATTGAAACAAGAATCCATTTTGCTCAAACCAAAGCACTTAGTTTAGCCTTTGTTTCCTTTGTGCCATGTCTTCTTTAAAGATTCATCCAATGGAATCCTGACTCCTTTTTGATTTCCATTCTATTTAGATATGGTGTAGACTTAATTCTTATACAAAGAAAACTCTCGCGCTTCACTTTTTCTCTAGAATCTCTAGAAAAAGGAATTAATCTATCCTTTATTTAATGATAATCAGAGACTATTAAATAAAAATGAAAATACTACTAATTAGAACCTAATTAAGATAGGATGACTAATGTATGTAGCCTAGTGAGGAGTAATACTATAAAAATAAAAAAAATAAAGAACTCTGTTTCAGAACTATGAGACAGAATATTCTGTTTTCTTATTTACTCTTTCTTTATTTTTGGATTTTATTTCTATTTTTATATTTAAAGTTGATCGATTTAGGTAACGTATCTATAAGCAAAGTAATATACTTCAAACAAAGTAGGAATTCGCAAGATCGAGAAAATCATTGCAGTTATTATAGAGAAGTCTAGGGACTTAGAGCATATCTTATTTGAAGGAGGATGGAATTCAAATAGGGTAAGAGATCCTTCCTTCTATTGATTTGATAGAAATTTGTTTTTCTTTTCCTGTCTCTATGATTTTCGAAGAATGTGCCTGCGGTAATGCTTTTATCTCTATTCAATGGCGCAAGCGACCGTCCAGTCTATGAACAAGTACTAATGAGAAAATGAAAACTATGCTAAAGGAAACATAGGATCTCTATCCTAAAATCTAAAAATAGGACATATTAGGGCTATACGGATTCGAACCGTAGACCTTCTCGATAAAACAAATCAAATGGATTATTATCAAAATGATTCGAACTATTTTAAAGACTCAACATGCATTTTTTTTTGCATTGAGCTCTTTCATCAACTGATGTAAAGATCAGTTAGTCCACCATAGTTTTTCTTTACGGAAAGATAATGAGATGGCTCCCTGTGCTCTGATTGATTATTTGTATTATGATCTATCTAGGAGCAATACCAAAGTGTTTCAAAGGAGGATTACATTGACTTAGGTCTGCCTTCGGCCTAAATTAAATCAACCTAAGTAAAATGGAGTCTCTGTCATTCCACTGCAAGAGTTGACTATGAGACTTCATACACCTTAAAGTTCATAGAACGAAAAAAAGTTTTTTGGAGGCCCTTATCCTCATTACGCCTAATATTTAATAGACTGGATATTTACCTTATCAACTAGCAAATCAATAAGGTTTCTATTTGATTAGGCACCTGAATCAGACTAAACTGACTGTTTGTCAAGCTACTATTCTCCTATTCTCTCGAATCTATGAAGTAAGACATTGATTTTTGCAATAAGATCAATTATGTTCATTGCATGATAAGCTCCCTTGAAAAGCATTAGCGCACATGTAAGCGAGTTGCTCTACTGAATTGAGCTATAGCCCTTGTCAGAGATATCTTAACATACATGTAATTTCTTGTCAAGATGAATATTCTCTAATGCCAAAGGATATCCCTTTGATCTGCTTACTATATAACATAGTAATAACGGAGCAGTATTTCTTATAAACAGGATTTGATCTATAATCGGTCGAAGTAATGGGTCTTCCTTTGTGGTGATAAAGTGCCTACTTAACTCAGTGGTTAGAGTATTGCTTTCATACGACGGGAGTCAGTGGTTCAAATCCAATAGTAGGTAGGTAGGTAGAAAAATTACTAGATAGCATTGGACTTACTTTGCTTCGCTATCTAATAACCTTTTCTACTCCCCTTCCCTTTTTCTTTGTATCAACTAAACCTTTGGATTGTCTTCAATTGGATCGGGGAATCCAATAATCCAATTGATAGTATTGACTTGTATCCTAGCTCGTCTAAGAGCTAGCTTCACTTCAACCAATTCTTTCGTACCCTCAGCTCTCTACTCAAGTTAGCTTCAGCTATTTCAAGTGCCTGTTGAGCTTCTTATGGATCAATGTCACTACCTAGTTCCACATCATTTCCTAAAATGATGATCTCATTATTAACTATACTCGCAAAACCACTCCACAAAACCGCTGTTAACCATTGGTCGTTGAGGAGGCATATTCTCAAAGGACCCATATCTACAGCTGTGTTAATGGGGGCATGGTTTGGTAATACGCCAATTTGGCCAAAAAAGAAGGAAAATATTCCATTGAGATAGTTATGAGTATGATTGAGTTTCCCTTACTTGACCAAACAAGTTCCAATTCCGTTATTTCAACAACACCAAATGATCTTTCGAATTGGTCAAGACTCTCCAGTTTATGGCCCCTTCTATATGGTACTGGTTGTTATTTCATTGAGTTTGCTTCATTAATAAGCTCACGATTCGACTTTGATCCTTATGGATTGCTACCAAGATCAAGTACTAGGCAAGTAGACCTAATTTTAATAGCCGGTACGGTAACAATGAAAATGGCTCCCTCTTCAGTAAGATTATACGAGCAAATACCTAAACCAAAATATGTCATTTCTATGGGAGCCTGTACTATTACAAGGGGAATGTTCAATACAGATTCCTATAGTACTGTTCGAGGAGTTGATAAGTTAATTCCTGTGGATGTCTACTTGCCAGGCTACCCACCTAAACCGGAGGCAGTTATAGATGCCCTAACAAAACTTCGTAAGAAGATATCATGAGAAATAATTGAGGATCAAACTCTATCTCAAAAGAAAAATTGATGTTTTAGTACCAGTCACAAGCTTTATGTAAGGTCAGTACTCATACTGGAACTTACGAGCAAGAATTGCTCTATCAATCACCATCTACTTTAGACATATCTTCTGAAACTTTTTTCAAATCCAAAAGTCCAGTATCTTCTTACAAATTAGTGAATTAGGAGGGGCCCTTCTGTGTAGAAAAAGAAAGATCAAGGCAATCTTTCATACTTGCATTCGAAATGTGAAATATTTATACAAAGGGGGAGAGATCAAGATAATGCAGTAGGGTTGGTTATCTAATTGGCTAGTGAAACATGAGGTGGTTCATAGATCTTTGGGCTTCGATCACTGAGGAATAGAGACTTTACAAATAAAACCAGGGGATTGGGATTCCATTGTTATCATTTTATATGTATATGGTTACAATTATTTACGTTCCCAGTGTGCTTATGATGTAGCACCCAGTGGATCTTTAGATAGCATGTATCATCTTACGAAAATACATTATTGTATAGATAACCTAGAAGAAATGTGCATAAAAGTCTTTGCCCAAAAGGATAATCCTAGAATCCCGTCTGTCTTCTGGATTTGGAAAAGTGCCGATTTTCAAGAACGTGAATCTTATGGTATGGTAGGAATGTCTTATGATAATCATCCATGCCTTAAACGGATCCTAATGCCTGAAAGTTGGATAGGCTGGCCCTTACATAAGGACTATATAACCCCCAATTTCTATGAAATACAAGATGCTCATTGAATGATAAGAAATTCATGCTCACTTATACAACATAACTCCAGAATTTATTCAAGTCAAGGGATATTTTTACGTTCTGTTCCTAGATGAAACGGAATACCTATTATATTCTAATTAATTCCTATTATACAAAAAGGGTTCATATAGACTGAGCAAAAAGGGCTTCATTTTGATTCTCCAATTTGGAAAATCACATATTCATTTCTTTCGTATGAACAGAAAAATACGTGACTTAAAGAAGTTCCCTACCACGAACTTTGTACCGCGCACATTACTTAGAACAACTAGGAAAGTAAGATAAGATAAGCAAGAATAAATAAATATTCGTCGGAATAGTGGAATACTAAATTAAGAAATGCAAGAATGAACAAAAGGGAACCTAATCTCACCTCCTTTTGTACCATATAGAAAAGAACCAGAGATTTTTACTCTTTTCTAAAAAAGAAAAAAGAAGTGCCTCTATTTAGAGATTTATCTACTTAAATGAATAAATCATACTCTATCTATATTATTAACGAATATGTATCCCAACCTAGTTCGAGGTATTTGTATCAATACCTATTCGGTATATCCTTTTTTTCTGTGCCATGAACCAGATTTGAATTGGTGACACGGGGATTTTCATTTCTTTGATCTACCAACTGAGCAATCATGACCTTTTCTTTAGTATCATCCTAGTAGAGTATTTGTATCTATGTCAATTAAAGGGACTAAAAAAATCAATGAAGTATTCCAAATTTCAAATTTGGAAATGGGGGTAGTCATATGCATTGTGCATGGCTTACTTAATAATACTTAAAAATAGAGTTAGTAATCGAAGTTCCTTGCCTATACTATAATAAAAAAAGAAATCTATTCAATGATTAGCATAAAATCCATTGAGTTCTCTTTGCACCCCTTTGTGAAAGAGTAGAATGAGAAAGTTAATAAATCTAGGCTCCAACTCACACGCCTCAGCTCTGTGGCATCGCCGCTCGGGCACCAAACGGCAAAAATGATATTTTTAGCAAGACTGCTAGTATACTGTAATTTATGTAAATATTTATGTAAATACGGGTTGCAAACTTGCAATACTGTCAAAAATGCCAAAATTCAGAGACATTTCCTTACTGTAATATAGCCTCTTGCTTTGGTGCCCTGGTACTTCTGGGAGAGGATTTATACATTTGATTGAACTTAATTTTTCTCTTAATGTTATTATTTCCACTTAACATGGAAATGCTAATACGATGTACTCATGGCACGATATTTTTGAACGCCATGTCAGTATCAAATTCTGCTACAATATACAGATAACACTAACGAAATCCTAGTCCAACTTTCCTTTGAGACGAAATCCTAGTCCATCTTGAAGGAAGATAAGACTAGGTAGGTAACCCCGTCTGGATTCTTCTAGACTCTCCTCTCCCTTCCAGTTCCACCCGTCTCACCAGTCTCCACTCCCACCGCTCCGGCTAAGGCGAAGCGCAGATCACGCGATGGCGGCGACCCCTCCCCCTCATGCGGCGACGCTGGAGCAGCTGAGCAGGACCAAGATGTTCGGCGGCCACAACTTCCGCTTCCGCCACCAGAGCGACACCCTCGGCTGCCCCATGACCTTCTCCCTCTTCCTCCCCGCGTCCCCGGTGTCCAACCTCCCTGTGCGTGCTCTCCGCTTGCCTTGGATCCTTCCCACTCTCCGAATCTGATGGGGGTTGTCGTGCTACCGTGTGGTTGTGCAGGTGCTGTACTGGCTCTCCGGCCTCACCTGCACTGACGAGAACTTCATCATCAAGTCCGGCGCCCAGCGCGCCGCCGCCGTCCACGGCATCGCCCTCATCGTCCCCGACACCTCCCCACGTACGTTAAAACTTTAAACCTGTAGGACCTAAAGGCAACGGGGTTGAATGGTGCCGTCCAAATTTGCCCAAAGTATTATTCCTCCTTTACTGAAATAACTACAAAGTTACTGAGATTAGGATCAACAGCTAAAAACATAAATTAAATCGCTCAAAAAATCAAACTCCGAAAAAATGCCAATGCGGTTTGATAGGCTACTCGGTGCCAGTCTGACCTCCTAGCGGACAGATCGCCAGCACCAAGCCGGTCTAACCGGCCTCCTGGCGGTTGGACCGTGAACAGCGGTCTAATTGCAATTTCAACCCGAGGCGATCCAAATTTTGATGCAACTCTAAAAATACAAGTCCAAATGATATAAAATTTTACACACATCTTGCTTAAGGTCTCAGGAACTTATTCAACTAAGGATCGTAGGAATCCATATAAAAGTTTAGACCTTTTTTAAGATTAAACAAGATTGCACTAAAACCGGACCAAAATCGAAAAAGGTGAATATGACTTGCTCGTGGGTAGAAGATGGACAAGATGGCTCTAGATGTATCTTCACATGTCACAGCAAATAAGAACACTAAAGAAATCGAGGCAAAAAACACTCAGATAAAAAATCACTAGTGAGGGTTAAATCCAAGTAAAACTGGATTTCTTCAAGTGGCACAACAAGATTAAAAAGGGAAGAGAGAAGAGCAAAAACAACCAAATCAAGAGCAAATCAATCAACACAAGATGAATCCATGGGAGATGAACAAAGATTGATGTAATTCTACTTGAGGATGAAGATTTTACATCCACACCACCTGAAGGACAAGAGAGTATACCATAGTACTCAATTTCTCTCAAACCCTAACTCTAGACACTTGGATTCAATGCAAGAGAGAGTGGTTGGATAGTTAACTAGCAAGTCTCTATCCCAACCCGTTAAATAGATAGGTTAGCCAGCTCCATTTAACCTTAGTGGATACTATCCACTTAGCACATATGGGGGAAACCCGATGACCCCCATAAACACGGGTTTTAACTCACACACTACATTTATGCACGCTTTGAATAAGCCCGAATCTGCTAAGACCTTAGCCTTTATCCAACTTGATATTCTTAGCTTCTTTTTGATCTAAACCGCTCTCCCAAGCGTTACTCAAGCTCCGCGGTTTTCTTCCATGATAGTTTCTGGTATCCTTTATCCAACTTGATATTCTTAGTTTCTTTTTGATCTAAACCGCTCTCCCAAGCGTTACTCAAGCTCCGCGGTTTTCTTCTATGATAGTTTCTGGTATTTTGGTTAACTTACCAAAATACCATTTTTTGACCCGATCTTCACCTTCCATTGCAAGCAATCGTTGTGCTTGCCACGTGTAGGTGCACAACTAGTTTGCTATATATTAGCAAGTCTCTCCCGTTCTGGTTTCACCGGACTATGCCTCACTTAGACCGATCAAGCCACATAGTTCAACCTACCGCTCGAAATTTCCTTCAACATTTCCTATCTTTTTCGTGCCATGCTTGAGCTCAGCCATCTCACCCAGCATTCTTGATCATTTTGGGCCTCAGCTCCTCTATGAGCGTAGACCTGATCCCCTCATTGACCATGGTTGACTTCAAGTGACCCTGAACATCTAAAGACAAAAAAATCGTTTCTGGGTATAAATTCTTCACAACTTGAAACATGTTAGCTGTAACATGTCTCATGCAACATATATACACGGACCTAGGTCAACAAAAATCATCGTGTGACCAAAATCCCCAAAACCAAAAACCAACTGAGAGCTACACAAGCCAGCCGGTCTGACTAGGCCCCAATATTGGTCAAACCACTGATAGGGGCCGGTCATACTGGTTTTGGCTCCTGGTTTGACCGGGAAGGTTGGCTCGATCGCTTCCTTTACCGGCCTAATCGCCTGGCTCAGTCGATGAAAAGTCCGACAATTTGCAAATTTTGATTTCCAACCTTCCCAAATTGCAATGTTTAATTACAACATAACTTTAGACCTTCTCACATGGTCCTTCAAAACCCCTCTCTAGTTGCGTTCTATTTCTAGGGTTTATGTTTGTCCGCAACATCCATTTGGAGTGGAATCCAATTTGGTTTTGTCAAATTGCTCTGAGATCAATCAGGGAAGCTGCGACGGACAAGGAGAAACTACGAGTGGTGTGAACTTTTCATGTCAAATGTCCATTGAAAGTGTCCATCGGGACCATTTTGCATCAGGCCGGAGTTAGTTGTTGTACTTCTTTGATATGTTTGACGTGTAACTGGTTCTTACCCGAAGTGCTAAGACAAGAATGATACTTCGAAGTCATTTGAAAGTAAACTTTTGAACTTGCTGGATCTAATCGGATTGTTGTTGAATGAGATTGAAGGATTATGTTTTGTGTGGACGTAGGGATGTACTCACGTGTAAAGTGTTGTATGGAGTATGGACTACCGAGTGTCTATGTGATAATTGGGTTGTGCCAATGGTGCCGTACACAGTTCTTGTGATACTCTACTAATTATTTATTTGTTGATTAGGCTTATGTTTGTGTTTGCTGAACACTGGTTCTAAAGTGCAAAACTTAAAGGGAGCATGCAGTCATGTATGACGTTAAACTGATGAAATATTAATAAATTCAGTGTTCTAAAAGGCGTCCTAGGCGACCGCCCCCAGCGCCTCGCCTAAGGTGCTAGTCGGTTGCGAAGGCGGCGAGGCGGCCGGGCGGCTGCCTAGACGGCGGGGCGAGGCGCCCTGAAGAAGATTCATAGCCCAAAAGGCAAGCACCCGAGCACACAACTCTGCAGTAAATGAAAACACGCTAGGGTTTCCCCACAGTGCCATCACCGCGACCTCTCTGTATCCGCGCCGGTGCCGGCACCGTCGTCACGCCGCCTCTGGGCCATCGCCGCACCCTTTTTGCATCCGCGCCATCGCCGCCTCAGTTTGCGCATTCGTCGTCGCCGTGCTCACCCTGTCTACTGCTCGCAGGCGATCCTCCGCATCGACTTCACCTCTTCCACGGGGAGGAGCTCGCACACGAGCCAAGAGGAGTAGGAGCTAGAGATGGGGAAAGGCAAGAGGAAGGAGGAAGAAATGGGGAAAAGCCACAGGAGGGGAGAGAGAGAGAGAGAAGAGAAGGGATAAGCAGCTTCGGCTGAACAGGAGCAAGAAAGAGAGAAAAATGGAGGAGTAAAGTCCATTACCGGTCCTTAAACTTTTTATGATGTGTCATCCCGGTCCATAAACTTTTAAAGTATGTCATCCCGGTCCTTAAACTTTCAAAGTGTGGCAATATCCTATGTAGTTGTAGTGATGAACTTTTATCTTTGTGTCATCCGGTCCATAGACTTTCAAAAGAAATTGCCACACTTTGAAAGTTTAAGGACCGGGATGACATACTTTAAAAGTTTATGGACCGGGATGACACAGCATAAAAAGTTTAAGGACCGGTAATGGACTTTACTCAAAATGGAGATAAGAAGAAGAGAAGGAATAAAGAAAGAAATGGATGCCTAGCAAGTGTTCGGCTGAACAGGGAAGAATAGGGGAAATGGGAAGTTGGCTTGCAAATGTTCGGTTGAACGGGGAAAATGACTAGTAAGTGTTCGGCTGAACAAAGAAGAAATAAGTGTTAAGGATAGAATAAGAAATAGAATAGGATTGTTATTTTATTTCCTTATATGCTTTAGCTTTCCTTATCTGTACATGGCATATTCCTCTATATATCCTCCTTGTACGTCCTATATATATTGCCCTTTGGGCCTCATGAATAGATGCACAATATTCATAACATGGTATCAGAGCTAGGGCTCGACTGTTCTTCCATCGCTCATTCGCCGCCGGGTCGTCGCTCGCGCGCTGCCGCCGCCGCCATCCCCGCTCGTGTCGTCACCGTTACACGGGCCACCTCCGCCCAAGCTGCCACCGCCCGGGCCACCTCCGCCTAAGCCACCGCCAGATCCGATCTAGCGCAGGCAGATCCAATCTGTCGCTGCCGCCGCTGGGCCGCCGCCGCCGCCTCCGGCAGCGCTCTCGCGCGCGCCGCCATTGTGAGCACACGCCAAGAGCCGCCGCTGTCGTGGGCCGTCAAGAGCCGCCCCCGCCGGTCCGCATCGGCCGCCGCTCCTTTAGCCGCCGCTCTCTGCTGGTTTCCAAGTGAGCCAGTGGAGCGATCGCGTTTCTTTTATAGTCTTGTAAAAAAAGCCAAAAAAAGAAAAAGGAAAAAAACGTTGTTCTAATCGCGCGCGTCGGCGCCGCTGTTAGACCGTTGCCTTGGGCGCCAGGTTGCCCGTCGGTAGCGCGTCACCGATGGTTTCCGTTCCATCTGCTGCGATCTCATTTTCGGGAATAAAGCTCCATGAAACGAACTACAGGTTATGATCTTCCATCATAGAGATCACGCTTCATAGTCTCCGCCTTTGGGGACATGTTATTGGTGCTCGTCCTTCTCCGCCACCGCCGGTTCAGCCTCCTCCTAGGCAGTCTACCTCTGCACCTCCTGGAGTAGATGAGGCTGCTAAGAAGAAGGCAAAGGCTGATGCTGCTGCCGACGCTGCTGATGAGGCTTTTCAGTATGCCATTGACGCTTTTGAGCGCTGATGTGCTGATGAGGCCCGTGTTCGTGCCATCCTTGTGGTCAGCGTCGACGACTCCATTCAGCCAAATATTGTTGGTCTGCAGTCTACTCGACAGATCTGGGAGTACTTGCGTGAGCGATACGAGCAGAGCAGTGATGCTCAGTTCTTTTCGCTTCAGCGTGAGTTGGAGACGCTTCGCCAGGGAGATTCTTTGGTCGATGACTTTTTCTGAGCTCTGACTAGTCTCTAGCAACAGCTAGATTAGCTGGCTTCTCCACTGTGCCAGGAGTGCCACAAAGTTCAGAAGGCGGATTATGATCGCCTTCGTCTTTATGATTTTGTCTGCTGTATTCGCCCAGAGTTTGAGCCTGTCAGAGCTCAACTGCTAAGCCGCTCGCCACGACCGACTGTCATCGAGGCTCTTTCGACACTTCGGCCGAGGAGCTTGCTCGTTAGCAGTTACAAATTGATCCGTTCGTGCTTGCCGCTGCCTTTTTCGACTACACAAGCGGTTTCTCGCACGACTATGGTTCCTTACTAGGTGCTGCTTTTGCTCTCGCTTTGCACCAACCGGAGTTCAATGCAACCATCGCAAGAACTTCGCATGACTACGAGTTGTGCGGTGCGAAAAAAGCGGAATAAGGCGCGTGCTGGTGGACGATCCAAGGTGGGCAGGGAGGCCCTTCCTTCACAGGAGGACATACCAGCTCATCAGGATCTTAGTGAGGTGACTCTGTTCAGCAGCTCTGCCAGGCTCTACTTCAGCAGTTCTCTCACAGCTCAGCGGGTTCTGTCAGTCTAGCTCAAATGTCTCCCCCAGGTACCTCTTGGGTTCTAGATTCTGGTGCCTCTTTCCACATGACATCGGATTTCACATCTCTCACTTCAGTAGGACCTCCTGCCCTCCCTATCTCGCTCGGACTCACCGATGATACTTCCTTGTCCATAGCCGTCGTGGCACTCTTTGTCCATCGATTTTTCTGTTCCACCTGTTTTCCATGTTCCCCAACTAACTATGCAGTTTCTTTCAATGGGACAGCTCACTGGCCGTGGTTGTAGGGTTAGTTTTGACTCACATGTTTCGTTCAGGATCAACAGACAGAGATGATACTTGGGACTGGCTGGCGCCGTAGGGATCGCAGGGTCTCTACATTCTCGACCGTCTTCATCTTCCGTCTACTTCAGTTGCTCCTACCACGCCTTCAGCTGCTCCTACCACGTCTCCTGCCACGTCTACCTCCACTGTCACTGTTGCCACCACCCCTGGAGTTTTTGCGTAATGGCATCACCGTTTAGGTCACCTGTGTGGGTCCCCTTTTTCGTCATTAGTTCGTCAGGGTGTCCTTGGACGTGTTACTGTTGACACGTACATGTTTTGTCGAGGTTGTAAGCTGGGCAAGCAGCTACAACTTTCTTATCATTCTAGTGAGTCCTTGTCTTCTCGTCCTTTTGATTTAGTTCATTCAGATGTATGGGGACCTGCACCTATTATCTCCAAAGGCAGGTATAAATTCTATGTTATTTTTATTGATGACTATTCCCGTTTTACTTGGCTTTCCCCATGTCTAATTGTGGTTAGTTTCTTGCGATTTATCGTAGCTTTGCCATGATGGTTCGTACCCAGTTTGAGTCCTCTATTCATACCTTTTGCTGTGATTCTGCTGGCGAGTATTGTTCTAGTGTGTTCAGACAATTTCTTTCTGAGCTGGGCACTCTTTATTAGTCTTCTTGTCCTGTGCCCATGCTCAGAATGGGGTTGCTGAACGCAAACATCGTCATCTGATTGAGACTGCTCGCACTCTTCTTGCTTCTGACGTTCCCCCACAGTTCTGGGCTGAGGTTGTTTCTATGGCTGCATATCTCATTAATATGCAGCCTTCCACTGCTCTTAAGGATATCAGTCATATAGAACGTATCTACTCTAGAGCCCCCCCAGTAAAGTCATCTTCGTGTTTTTGGTCGCACTGCTTTGTCTCGCCGCCTCGTGAGCGCACTAAACCGACAACCAATACCAAGTGTGTGTTTTTAGGTACGATTCGAGCAGATTTAAAACCGCGGTTACCGCCAGAATCGGATTTCCGGTGGATACTGTGAAATAAAAAACCGGTCGGGGTTTTTCGAAGTGTATTTATATTTGTGAGTCTTTTGTGACTACGTAATGCACCTCCTAGGTTGGTTTAAACCTTTTTTTACTAGATTACCTATTGTATGAGTTAAATATGCTTTGAAACATCCCAAATTCAACCTTTTCTTGTGTTTCCCGGTTTTTCCTGTTTTTAGCGGTTTCTACGGTTTTTTTGGGCAATAACCGGCCGATTTTTCCGGTTACCGGTTTCAAATTCAAAATTTAAAACTTGAAATTTGACCGAGTTTTTTTCTAGCACGGCGCAGAATCGTCGGAACCCTGACGCCCTCCGCGGGATTTAGGTCGCATCGGTTTTGGAACCTTGGTTCTGAGCATAAGGGTTATCGCTGCTATGATCCTTCTACTCGACGGATTAGGATCTCACGAGATGTTGTCTTTGACGAATCACGACCTTCTATCGAGATTCGGCTCCTCACATTGCTTCCACCATCGAGACGATCTCCTGGTTGTCTCTCCCTGACTCATCACCCATTTCCCCCCTTTCCCAGCCTTCTATACCTTCACCTCCTGTGTTGCCTCCTGCAGCATCGCCTCTTGCTCCTATGGCACCACTGTCTCGTTTCTCTGGGGTGCACTACTCCAGACGTCCTCGTACTTCACCAGAACCCTCTCCTGGTCTCTTGTCGACACAGACGTTTGATTCATCTGATGATGCTCCTTGTTATGCCCTTCGTGACTGGGCAACCATTCGGCCTCCTGATCGTCTTGGTTTTACTTTAACATCTCATGCTCTCTGTTACTGAGCCTAGTTCTTATCGTGAGGCTACTTCTCATTCTGAGTGGCAGCTTGCTATGGCAGAGGAGCTTGATGCGCTTCATCGTACGGAGACTTGGGATATTGTACCGACACCTGTGCACGCTCGTCCTATCACATGCAAGTGGGTGTACAAGATTAAGACCAGGTCTGGCGGTACTATTGAGCGCTGCAAGGCTCGTCTTGTGGCTCATGGCTTTCAACAAGAGTATGGTCGTGATTACGATGAGACGTTTTACCCTGTTGCTCATATACCACTGTTCGCACTCTTATTGCGGTTGCTTCTGTTCGCCGGTGGTCTATCTCTCAGCTAGATGTTAAGAATGCCTTTCTTAATGGCGTCTTGCATGAGGAGGTTTACATGTAGCCACCACCCGGGTATTCTGTTCCAGATGGCCACGTCTGTCGTCTTCGTCGTGCTCTTTATGCTCTAAAACAGGCCCCACGTGCCAGGTTTGCGCGTTTTACCTCAGTGATCATGCTGTTGGTTTCACTGTCTGTGCCCATGATCCTGCTCTATTTATCCATGTCTCACCTCGAGGCAGGACACTGCTTCTTCTATATATAGATGATATGCTCATTACTGGTGACGATTCCTCATTCATCGCATATGTGAAGAAACATCTCAGTGAGCAGTTTCTGATGACTGATCTTGGCTTGCTTACATACTTCCTTGGGATTGAGGTTTCTTTCATGCCTGAGGGTTACCACCTCTCCCAGCAGAAGTTGTCTAGGATCTTCTTGATCGGTGCAGTTCGATCGATACTGCGACCTTGAGACTCCTATGGAGCTCTCTTCACTTCGTACATCGATGGTGATCTTCTTGAGGATCCTACTTGGTATCGCCATCTTGTTAGGAGTTTGGTATATCTTGTGAGCACTCGTCCTGATATTGCTCATGCTGTCCATATCTTGAGTCAGTTCATGGCTTGTCCTACTCATCTTCACTACAGTCATCTTCGTATTCTTCGCTACTTGCGTGGGACTATTGCTCGTCGCTTGTTTTTCCCTAGCTCTACCTCACTCCAGCTTCAGGCGTACTCTAATGCGACCTGGGCTAGTGATCCTTCTGATCGTTGTTCTCTTTCTGCTTACTGTGTTTTTCTTGGCTCCTCCCTGATTGCCTGGAAGACAAAGAAGCAGACTGCAGTTTCTCGTTCGAGTGCAGAGGCTGAGTTGGGAGCTATGGCTGCTGTGACAACAGAGATTACTTGGTTGAGATGGCTACTTGCAAATTTTGGTGTATCTGTGAGGGGACCTACAACTCTTATGACTGACAGTACAGGAGCTATCAGTATTGCTCGGATCCAGTGAAGCATGAGCTCACCAAGCATATTGGTATGGATGCTTCATACACTCGCTCCCAGGTGCAGGAGGGTATACTTACTCTTTAGTTTGTGTTCTCAGAGTTACATATTGCTGACTTCTTCACAAAGCCACAGACTAGGGCACAACATTTATATTTTCTCTCCAAACTCATTGTGTGTGATCCACCATGAGTTTGAGGGGGGTGTTAAGGATAGAATTGGAAATAGAATAGGATTGTTATTTTATTTCCTTATATGCCTTAGCTTTCCTTATCTGTACATGGCATATTCCTTTGTATATCCTCCTTGTACGTCCTATATATATTGCCCTTTGGGCCTCATGAATAGATGCACAATATTCATAACAATAAGCATCAAATATATGCATGTGCGCGTGCGTGCGTGCGTGCTTAGGTTTAATTCGACCGCCTAGGCCCCCTAGGCGATAGCCCCTCCTCGCCGCCCGCTTAGCACCTTCTTGAACATTGAGTAAATCACACAATGGATCTCTTGCACTTACGTACCTATAAGTAGTTTTGGTCTATTCATTGCTGGGTTTGACATTCTGAAGCTCATGAGCTTTAGCCTACTCACACAATATGACTTTGGCCAAATAATTGTAAGTTACTTGGTTTTTGTGGTTTGAGATTTTGTGCATGCATTTGCAAATGTTATTAATCAATATACGTTATGTGTGTGTTCTATGCACAACTGTTTATCTGTTGCATGCGTTGGGACTCTTGTCTTTCTTAACCCAGTTTAATGTTTTTGTTTCACCAATGATTCCCCCCCCCCCCCCCCAAGTGGCCCAGCTCCTAAAAATGCAATGCCAGGCTAGACCAATATTCCCTTATTGGGAATAGGTAGGACTGTGCATTCGGTTAGTTTAGTAAAATTGGTTCGGTATATACGGTATTGTTAGTTTGGTAATATACGGTATTTTTGAAAATACAGTTCGGTATCGGTAAATCCCAATTTATTTCGGTGCGGTATCGGTAAATACCATATTTATCAAAGTTGACGCAAATTGCAAACGATAAATGACTAGCGAGACGAGTAGGCGACAGTATATATACTATGAGCCGTCAGCCCGTCACAACGCCGGCTACTACAAGTGCATTACCAGAATATGTCTCCCAAAATATTACCAGAAAACATGTAGCTAGACTTGGAACTCATATCCTAATTACGTAAAGCCTCATTCTTGTTCCCAGCCGAACCTTCACAAAAGCTCAAAAACCATGAAGAAATGAAGTGAGAACGACGATGTTCGGCACTGATAAAATGATATGTTCAAGCAACCAAATGGTTTATAGAGTTTACGGCACCATGTCTACACCGAATCAACAACCCCTTCAATCTGCTGACGAGCAAGGTATCTCTCTCTTCGTTCCTTCTGAAGTAAGAAAATTGAGAAATAACATATGGTCACATGAGATAGAGCCTCGTCTCAGAGATTAGTAAAAAGGCTAGACTACTGTCATTAAAAACATGAGAGCACTACTCTTACCCATTCATCAATCACAAGACCTTCACCAACAATACGGGGACCCGTGGCCCAACTGCACAACGCCATGACATTCTCGTAGTTATACTACAGCTTCACGGGCATTAGTGCACCGAATCCTCTGCCAGATCTCGGCATCTCGCGAATTGCCAACGGTTTCGGTTTTTTCGGTTTTTAGTTGTTTTTTTCCGAAAAAACCGAATACCAAAAAAACCTAAAATATAAAAACCGAACCGAATACCGAAAACAGGTCAAACCGAGTTGACCGGTTTGGTTCGGTTTTTTCGGTTCGGTAACAAAATGCACAGCCCAAGGAATAGGTCAAGTTCCATGCCATATAGTATAGTAGCTTTTGATATTCTATTCTATGATGATCGGTAGGCCTCTAGAAGTTCTACTTCTATTTACATGGAAAAGATTTTCCATCAGCTATTCCAGAAGTCAATAAACTGAGCCTTCATGTAGCTAAGAAATGATCATAGTAGGTTTAACAAGCCTCTGTTATCAGCAGCCTTTGCCCAATGAATGTCATTTGCCCTTGCTAGATCCTTATTTGTCAGGATTTGTATTTCTAAAGATCGATTTCATCGAAACAAAACAATGCTGCTGGTCTTGGGAGCTTAAGGAACAAGAGTTAGCACTAAAATGTTGATATCTTACTGACGTGTAATCACATACACACTAGCTATTTTGTCTGGGCTTGTGATGGGCTAGGGGATGTTACTAGCAAAAGAGGCCAAAGCAAGATCCCCTTCTTGTCTAAGGCATTTATCAACTATACCTTTGTTTTCTTGTCTAGGTCAGCAAAAAGATATGTCTCTTCAGCTTCCGTATGGTGTAGAGTTGAGTCTGAATAAATTTAAGATCATTCTTGCTTGATTATCATATTCCTGACATCCTGTTAATCACCAAAGTATTTGTTTTCTTTTACAAGCAGCTAATTTGTGAAATGTTCAATTTGATCTCACCTCTGTTTTTCTTTTTCATCTTTTTTCATTGAGAATACACTTTATATGGATCTTAGTCCTTGGTTTTATTTTGTTATTTCAAACCAGTTCTTTTTTCTAATCACTCTTTTCCTTTGTTTTCTTGCAGGTGGGCTAAATATAGAAGGAGAGGCGGACAGTTGGGATTTTGGTATTGGTAAGGCTTGTAATTAAGACAATCTGGTCGTACCATTTTGCGCATGTGATAGTTTCAGTGTTGGTAAAGTAGTCTTATTTTGAAATCCAAATAGTTCAGAGTAGGTGGATCCTGGAACTGGCCCCAGTTTGTCTTCTGGTAACCTTGGTTCTAACAAGTAAGCCTGGCACCAAAACTAGTCTAATAGCTATTGGCAGACATTTTGTAACTTCAATTTTCTTTTCTAGCATAGTTGTGGAAGCTGTATTTTGATCCTAGAATTTTCAGTTCATCCTTTGGACAGACAGGCTATCGGAAATGTACAAGACATTCTGTAAAATAAAGTTGTAGAAAAATATCGATTATGTGCATAAATTTTAAACAACAATTAATAAAAAGTACTAGTGTTTCTACAACAAACACAATAATAACTAAGCGGAGTTTACAGAGCTGATCTTACAATATTGTACAGCTATTGAAAAGCTTTCAAGGAAATACCTGACAATTATGAGAGAATAAATTAAGTTCCATGTGCACATATTGGTAAGGCCTGTTAATTCAAACACCACCTACCATTTACCTATGTGGATTTGACAGTTTGACAAAAAGAAATATTATATCATTATGTGGGCATTTTTTTGTCTTGATGACTTGACCTATGTATGATCATGAATTCGTGATGATGCAATAACTGAAGACATATTACTGTTATGTCATGGTATTATTTCTATTATCAAATTCGTGAAGTTCATCTATGCTTTCCCAATAAGAAAACTTCACTAGTTTTAAAGCAATTAGGTGACAATGGAGGCGCTGATTTTCTCTAGTAGAAAGTGCAGCTGATTTACATTCTATCTCAACATTCTTTCTGGAAGAATATAGAAGCACCATTTGAACTTTGTATTGTAGCCTGTTGAGTGGACCTCTGTGTGTCTGTGGTTAAATGTGCTTAACATTTCTATTTTCGTTATTTTGTGAGTAGGTGCTGGGTTTTATCTAAATGCCACAAATGAAAAGTGGAAAAATTGGTGCATGTATGACTATGTTGTGAAGGAGCTGCCAAAAGTTTTAAGTGGAAACTTTGAACAGCTTAACACTTCACGGGCATCAATTTTTGGACACTCAATGGGAGGGCACGGTGCACTGACAATCTTCTTGAAAAACACTGACAAATACAAGGTACTATTTCAAACCATTTGTATGTAAAGTTCTTTCTGTGAACCCTTTTCAAATTAAGAAGGCTTGCTGCTAAGTTTGTGCTCCACTGCTCCTAGGTTGTATACTTTGTAGGAACCTTTGTAGTTGTTGCCATCCATAACAGTTTGCATTAAAATCTCACTCGGCATTGCGAATTTATCTTGCCGTTTCAGTCGGTGTCTGCATTTGCTCCAATTGCCAACCCAATAAACTGCCCCTGGGGTCAGAAAGCATTCTCAAACTATTTGGGCACAACTAAATCAGAGTGGGAGGTAAGCCCCCTCCCCTTGTGCTCTCTGTCTGTGCGTGTGTGTGAACCAGATACATTAAGTACTTAATAGTGCCTGCTTACTGCAGGAATACGATGCAACCTGCTTGGTTAAAAATTGCAACGGGGTTTCAACTCCTATCCTAATTGACCAGGTATGATGTGACCATGGATTGAATAGTGCCCCATTCCTTCTTTTATGCTATTACTTTCCTAGCATGTTATTTTTCATTCTATATTGTTGGAAAATGGGAGAAACCATTGGTTGTTTTACATAAAACATTTCTTGCATGCCATGATTCAAGTGTGGTGATATAGGCACATGTGAACGATTTCACCCATTGCCATGCAAGTATTTTTAGGGGACAATCAGGCAACTAGTCAATCTCCTTGGCCATGTACGATAGCTGGAACAATTCCTTGAAAATACTAGCCACAAGGACCTTAAGTGATACGGCCCGACTAGTAAACTAGCGGACACGCGAACGATGGCCTGATCTCTCATTACAAGGACAATCAGCGGTATATGAGATAAACTGGTGAATACGTCCTGATACAGGCTGGTGGCACAGAAGGAAACAGCAGCCCTGACTTTCTTCCCTTGATTGGTGGTGATCACTAGAAAATAGGATTCAAGACTTGACCCCAACTCTGTACTCGCAATCAACACAGCAGCAGTACGTGATGACCTCCACTTGATTCACGAACAGCAGCAGCAGCACTAAAAAGAACAGAGATGATTTGGTTGGAGATGTTAAAGCAGATGGAACCGAACCAAGAGCTCTAGCAATCTCCGGCCCATGGCAACGAGCTGCACGATCCAGAGATGAGATCACAGATGATCAGCTCGCAAATATTGATTCAAGGACCAATTCCATGACGCATATAATGAAAACCTAGGAAGGAATTCACAGGAACAAGGCACACGATATGGCCGGCACGCTTGGCGGTTGTTTGGTATTTTTTTCTCAATTAATAATAAAACGTCCGATGATACAAGGGGCCGGACTAGGCCTTTATACCTCGCCTCATGGACTCAAACCTCCTAACCGACTAGATATCAAAGCCCTATTAACTCTAATCACACCCATAACATGTATAAGGAAATAAGGATCGGTATTGATCCAGTCCGGATTGATGTTGTAGACGCGTGTGCTTCTGTTCCCTTTTCTAGCTCGTCTCCCACACGAGTTCTCCTCTCGGACTTCTTTCTGGCTCAACTTTCCTGGCTTGGCACAGTTCCTGGCTTCTCATCTCACGCACGCTCACACGCTGCATGGGCCGCCGCATGCACTCCAGCCGCACGTGCTGTGCTATCCTTGCACTGCACTCCTCCACACACGTACACAACATGCACTGCAATAGCGCCATGCTTTTCTATTTTATCTCTATGGCCAGACACATCTTTCTTCTTTTCCTGTTTGTGCAAAACAGCACCCACTTGAGAATTAGCACTACATTGCATGATAGGAACACTAACCAAAGCATTAGCAGCACTTAGGGCCGTGCCATTAAGTCATCTATTTGTGACAACATGATAAGAGTCATCCTCCTAGATAATAGGCAAGTGATGGGTTAATTATAATAAGGGGCCCTAGAGCAATTTTGAATGAGTTGGTATCTGGAAGACTGAAACCCATTTTCTTTGTTATGTCTGCAGTGCATGATGGTTACAGCCATTTTGATAGTCTTCTGCATTGTGGATATGATTAGCTCCTTAAGGGATAAGCCTCAACTGGTTAACTTGGTTAGCATTGCTAGAAGTCCATTACATCTTCAGTAAGCAGAGTCTATCAAGGTCATGGCACAGTATCACTGTATCAGAGATACTTGTAGATGATCTATCGTTGTAGCGTCTTTTTTTCAGGTTGGCAAAAGATTACTGTGGATTGTCAGCTCAACCGACTGTAGGGATTGATTATAAAAGATGATAGGTTTTGATTGAACAAGGTGAGAGTAGAGGGCCCTAAAGAGTAGGCGTTGGCTTATTGCACACGAACTGTTTCTGACAGATTTCAGAGCTTATCACTATCAGTCATCACCACACAGTGTGCTGCTATTCGCAAAATCGTCTAATTTGTCTCAACTCTTTAAGACGGCTACATCTGCTGTTTTTAATTTGTTCTCTCATAAATAAAGGGGGAAAAAGTCAATTCTGCAAAATCACTTATCTGCTACATTGTTTTGGTGAATTTGGGTAGGGAGAGGATGACAAGTTCCTGGCTGAGCAGCTCCTACCTCGCAACTTTGAGGAGGCGTGCAAGGCTGTGGGAGCTCCCCTGATCCTCCGCATGCAACCTGGATACGACCATTCCTACTTTTTCATTGCCACATTCGTCGATGATCACATTGCCCACCATGCTCAGTTTCTCAAGAGCGCCTGACTGCCAAGTCACCTGTAGTGAAGCAATCGAGAGAAATGGGGAGGCAGCGGTGTCGATTCAATGTGCCTGCTTTTCGATCTGTATTATTATCTGTCTATGCTGACATCTTTGCGATCCTTTGTTTGTTAGCCTGAGGTGAACAATACATCCAGCTGCAAATAAGATGAAAGATTTGGTTGTGCAGGCTATTCCAGTAGAAGGGGTTCTTGATATTGCATTTTTAAGTGTGCCTTCGCTGTCCTTTACTCTCGAATTATTGGCCTGATGCAACGGTTTCTGGAGGTAGAATGGTTGGATATGCGCTATTGACTCTTCAATACTTGTACAAGGGAGCAAATCATATGATGGTATGGTAGTGCAGACGAAGGCCTGTTTATTAGCAACCAGTAGTTTATATCACTTTTGTGCTGTGTCTGGTGATTTTTGTTTGCACTTTTTGAGACGACAATGGATAATGGAGACATCGATATAGATAGTGCACACGATTTTATAATCGAAAGGCTGTTTGAAGAATTCGCTTCACGAAATCGTTTTGTTTATTTGGATTTTCGGATAAGCCAAAATAACAGGGCCAATGTCATCCCTCGTCGGTATCTTATTATGCTTCCCCTTCGTGCTGTCCTTAGTTGTTCCGGTGTGTGTGGTTTGCAATCTGCAGCTGTCGCAACTTGCAACACGCCTTTGTTTTTCTGCTGTACTGTACGTTAATTGTCTGCTCTCGTCAAGCTTCAGTCTTCTCGGCTGCAGGCGTAAAGACGATGCCAACCGGGTCGACTTCAGCTACTGTTTCGACAAATCTAATTGAAGCTGAAAGCCTAAAAGGCCAAAACCTAGCCCAGTACAAAATTCAGACAATCCTTACGTCAGTGAGTGAGGTGATGCGTTTCACATTGACGCAATCAGACGGATCATTTATCTTTTCACTCTTGGCTCTTCCTCGCTTTCGAATACAAAGGCAACAATTGTTCCCGAGTTCCTACTACAATCCGCTTTCGTTTTAATCGAGTTCCTAATCCCTTCATCGAAGTGTTGCCTGCTTAGATATCCTTGCCCCACTCGAATCGAAATCTGTCGTCAGAGAGATTCTGATACATCAATCACGTATCCCCAAATGTGGTCAAGCCCCTGCTGTAGTGCAGCCTGGCCTTTTGCGCTCGATCAGCGTGGATTGACAGTTTGGAACTACTTTGGGTAGTAGGCAGCGTAGCCCCTTTGTTGTCCTGGGCCTGAAACGCAATTTGATGCCTCATCGATTGCAGTACTTAAGCAAGATATCTTGAGCCAGGTACGGCCGGATTGCGCTCAACGATCCTCGGGACCGAGCTAATTAAGCTGCTCTCTCCTCTCCTCTCCTCCCACCACGGCCATCATCCATGCTCCTGGACCCCGGTCCTTGGTCGCGCATGCATCAAGTTTTTCAGGGGGAGAACAGTTGGTAATGGACCGACGTAGGCATCAGTGAGATCACGCAGGATCAGTTCAGGAGAAAGAGTGTAAAAACATCTTTAATTTCCTCTCCCTGTCGACGGGGATCGGATCGAGGGATCGCATCGACGTCAAGATGATTTTTTTTCCACACATCAAGCTCAGATGATGCTCTTTTTTTCTGTGCTTTTTCCTGCGCAGTTGTGAATGCACACCCCTTCCTTCTGTCTTGACTCTGCAGGAGCCCCATCTTTGTCCGTCCGTCTCATCTGACTGGCTGGCTCACCTTGGCCATCGATCCACCGTCGCTTTCGGGTCGAGATGGCGTCGAGATCCGGGGATGTGATCGATCCAAGCGCGCGAGCCCGGCAGCTCTCGCGTTTTCTCGCGTCTGGGCCACGACCTACGAGCAAGAATGAGCACAGCTACTAGTGTGATCGATAGTGAAGGGTCCTCCCTTCGATGGCAGGGCAGCTGCTTGCGATGCGTGCAGATGCAGGCCGTGATCGAGGTGTGTGGTCGAGCGCCTGCACTCCGGCAGCACTGGCACGCAGTGTGTCATTGATCACGGCACGCTTCAGCAGTGCCTACTAGTTACCACTGGGAAATCTTGGGCCGATTCCCCGCGTCCAAACAGGCTCTCTTAGGGTTCTTGGCGATAGGCCTGTTTCTTTTGGAATTTTGATTTTTGTCTTTTTCGAAAGTCAAAATAAATGGGATGTTTTTTCAAACGGTTTTTCGAGTTTAAAACTATGTACGCTGTCCGTTGTCCGTCTCAAAAAAAACACAGACAAAAACTATCAGCCGTAGCTAAAAAAATATGTGTGGCTACTTGGTTAATTCTAGCGGATTTCGTCGTAAATGCTAGTTCTTTTCTGGGGAAAAGGCAAGAGACCAACTGCATTTTGTTCTACGAGCACGGGGTTTGATCTCGTGATCTCGACTGTGTGTGCAACTTTTATGTATGTACATGCATGCATGTTCTAATTCCTACACTTTCTGGTTAAAAAGTAGAAAGTTATGGTCTCTTTTGTTTCGGTTTTCAACCGCCTTTTGATTTCAGTTTCTTTCAACAATCGCTATTTATTAGACTAATAAATCACAGCAAAAAAATCATAAGCCACAGTATAAAAAAGCAGTCCATATATGTGCCAAGATACGTTGATAACATGGCATCAATGATCTAAGAGATATGATGTATCATCGACTGAATTAAAGCGTCCCCGCATTCATCAACCATGATATCACAACTCAGAACATGTCATTTACAAAAAAAAATAAAAAGGAGGGTAAATCAGATCTCTGTAGCAGAACAGCATATGATTTTCTTCTTAGGTCACGCGAATCCCTTGGTGCTGAATGCTTCCAATTATCCGAGACATGATGTGAACCAAATCACCTCTCAAAAGAGAAGACTGCTCCGGAATCAAACCCTACAGTGCTGTTGTTAATTGATCGAGCCATCAGCTATCCATTCATTCACTCAAAGTAAAGAAAAAAAAAGGTAATTAACAGTAGGGAGAATAAACAGCACTACCGTTGTGTGCGTGTAAATGATGGTGACGATCTTTAGGCAGGTTGGTGGCTGCCCCTGCTGTTCCTCTCTGACAGTGGCTGGCAGCAAGACAAGGGGGCAGGATTGGGGGTGGAATGTAGTGAGATGGAGAGACATGACTAGAGATGGGCCTGGCCTAGCCCCTTCATTCATCTTTAGTTTCTTTCTTTATTTTCAAGGCCTCTCCCTGGCTAAGCTCCTCCCTATTCTTTTTTATTTATAGCTTTCTCCGAGAACAAATATATGAGTCAATTTTTGCGTCGTTTTTTCAAAACCGTTTATCGGGGTAAGTTTTTTAAATTGTCTTATTGACTTATCGAAATTCGGTTCATTCGCGTAGCGCTCGTGCTAGGAACAAATACCATCAGCCGTAGCCAAAAGTCTTAGACCGTAGTCGAAATGAATGCACCCTCTCGTTGGCCCCTACCTAGCTCTTGCACTTGTCCACCGCGAACACCAGCAAGGGGGGGTTTTGGTCTCAAATGATATCATGCCTTTGTCTCATGGCAGCCCGTGGTGATAAGAGTGGTGATGTGAACTGATCACTGCTCACTAGTGAGGTTCATCAGGGATATTAATTTAGGGCTTTGATTCTTGATCCAGTATTATAGTGTGACTCGTATATAAGTATATGATGCATTTGTAGTATGTTGGAGTAATTTCCATTATGTTTGACTTTTGTGATCAATGGTCTTAATTTTGATATATGAAATTCTTAATGTTTTCTGGGTAAAAACCGACATGAATTGGGATATGGTCCACTAGACTATCTGAATCTCACTACAAAACCTCTCAAATATTACAAATGTCCTTTCCTCATAAAAAATCAGACAAGTTTAAGATTTGAAACAAGGAGCCTAAATTCTTACTAATATGCTAAGGTGAAGGTAAGCATTTCAGGTTATATACTTCAACAATATTCAGATAGTTACTTACATAGCCGCGCACGACCTTTCACGAATACATTGGCGCATCCTAAGACGAAGGTGAGTATTTCATGTTATACTTCAACAATATTCAAATAGTTACACGGATAGCGGCACATAATCTTTCAAGAATTCGTTGGTGCGCTGACAAGCTTGCGCATTTGGTTATCTATCAAAATAATGGAGTTCATGACCCACACCGAGAGCAAGCATGCCAGGGTTTTAATTATTCATATTATTAGTTTCTGATCCCATAAGGCCATAGCCTCTACTCTACAGCATGGGCTTCTATGACTCAAGTAAAAGACAGCACAGAGATCATACCTTTAGTAGTACAGTGCATGCTCCTTTTGGTGTGAGTAGCAGTACAGCCATTTGGACTAAGATGGAGTACATTATTGTCTCAGAGCAAAAAGGCTGAGGCATTTGCTACCCCTTTCCACCCCTCCAGCAATGATATGTCTCCAGAGATGCTCCCTTCCCACCCTCAGAGTTGGCCCTGTCACCCTTTCACCCAACTTGCTCTTGGCCTCTACTTTTCTTAACCTGTGTAGTTGTGTGGGCTTGGACTTCACTTGCGATCTTGAGATAGATACGACTGGATGCTGTACTAGAGAGGTGTCCCACATTTGGACAATAATTCTCATCACACTGCTTAGGTAAATATCATTAAGGCCCCGTTTATTTCGGTTTCGACTTCTGACTTATTTTTTACTATTCATAAATTTCATCTTTTTTTGAACTTTTAATTTTTTTGAGCTTTTTTTACCGGTTCTTTTTTTCTCATATTCATTTGTGTTTGTCCATGATGAGCTAGCATATTTTTTATTTTTAAATTTTTTAATTTAATTATACCAAATAAGCCACCTTCAGCTACAGTGAAATTTCAGCCACTACAATGCAATTTCAGTCATAAGCCACAGCTTTTCAGCCCAACCGAGCGGGGCCTAAGGGGCTGTTTGGCAACGGCTGCGGCTTATGGCTTTTGGCTGAAATTTTTGAATTTTTGTTGTTTACGGTACAGATTACAGAGAGACAGATACTCACTTGCGATTTTAGCTGGCACAGATGTTGGGCTTTTAACGTGTAGATTGTTTAACTTGTAGACCCCGTCTTGAGAAAATACTCCGTTTGAAAGTTAGATACTGTAGCAAAACCTAAAAGTCGCCAACTTCGGAGGAAAAGAACATGCCCTACGTCTTCTGAAAAAGGGTAAATAGCGAAAAATTGTAAACCATGCACATCACCGATATTTTTTTGCTAAGTATTTATTTTTAATAATATTTAATAATAAACATCTCCCGTACATATTTCTGAAACGAAAACCCTTCTTGCAACGCCATCATATTTGTGATGTTGCAAGGTTATTTTTGAAGATAAATTTGGGCTACTTGTGGCGAACATCCATGATACAGTCAAGGTGGATTTTTCTGAAAAAAAAAGTAAGGTGTACAAATGTTTATTTAATAAAAAAATTCCATCACCAATCACTAAGTGAAGAATAATTTGTCATACCTATGAACCTACGCCAAATTGTGTATGCCATTACATGCATGTACGAGCTCATTGGCAATCTCAGATATTGTACTGCTACCTAAATCTTGTGATGGCCTTGTCTATTGTAGTTGTTTATGTTCGTCATTTTTGGCTTCTCTTTCTTCTGGGTTAATTTGTTCACAATCACAATTTGCAATCTTGTCGTGTATATGACTCACCTTTCTATTCGAATAAAGCTTTTTTCATATCGCATTGGATCACAAAGATATATAAGGCCGGGCGGCATTCTCTAGGACTCTAAATTAGATTATGCTTACATCATACCACTGTGGACATGATTAAAGAGAATAGCTTGAACATGACACTAAGCAACCTGGAATTAATAAAAGAATAATACCTTTCCTTGTAAAGTACATCATTTCCTATATGTCCGAACAAACAAGGCAAATATACTCCAAGATCGAACATGATACTCTATCAACATATATTCAATTAACACGACTTAAAAACAATAAATAAATAAATAAAAATATGGAAAATATCCAATGCCCACCTATGTTCATGTCTAATCATATAAACTTTCCACGTGGAGCGTTGGATCAGGATGGATGGTTCAGATTTGGGAGGCTTTATAAACCACGCCGCCCTCAGATTTCAATTTTTTTACAAATGCCCTCTCAACTTTGGAAAATTATTTACAAGGGATCTCACTACATGTAATGAGGGATGAAAACATGATGATGATTGATGATGGCGGAGCCAGGATTTGGTTACGTCCTAGACTCAGTGGTGAAATGATCTAGCCTATCTGGGCTGGACCATAAAAATATTACCTAGGTTGAACTGAATTTACCCAGGTTGTACATTAGATATTTTTTCACACCCCAGACTGAAGTCTACCTTATCAGGGGTGTGGCTCCGCCCCTGAATGTACTGTTTGGTACATTTTTGCTACCAATAATTCATCTCCAAGCTTCCTAAAAAAATCATTTTAGCTATATATGTGCTAGCTCCTAACAACAGCAATAGGAAGTGAAACATGATTACAGGGAATAACTTCGTGCTAAAAACGATCAGATAGAATAATTCGAAAACGACACCAAACGAACACGTTTCATCCAAAGGGAAACTAAGATGATAGGGGCATGCGCCCTGAAAGATGTACACTACACATTTTTATAATTGTTCTTTCGGGGATGTTCGATGGAGGCGTTTATTTAAGCATTTATTATCGCATTGAAAGGCGACAAGTCATGGAGCATGGTCCAACATGTTTGTTTCGAAAGCGTAATCCAACGTGTCTAAACAAGGATCAGGGTAAATCAAGCACCATATGATAAAATTCAGGATATTATTATGATAAATTATTATAAGTTTTATGAAATGGTTAAGTAGTTTTGCAAAGATTATATTTTGATTGGATTGTTTTCTGAAAATGTCAGAAAAATCGAAAGTACCGCAAATGGCTATGTGGTAGTACCGTAGAGCGGTAGTACCAACGTTGTGAGCACGATCATACCGTACAAACGGTAGTTCCAGTCTGAGTTGCATACATTATTTCCAGAGAGTCTAGTTCGGGTGCGCTAGTACTGGTATGCTGCATGCGGTACTACAGATCTTCGCAGAAAAATAGGATTAGGGAAATTAATTTATGAATTTAGTTGGGTTGACCTGGGTCTTTGCATTAAGTTTGCATGATGTATATTTTGACTAATATGAGTTAAGTTATGAAGAACTTGTGCTTGGAAATAATTTCTTTGTCTTTGGATGTGCAGGGTCGCTTAAAGCCAACCGTGGTCAGCAGTGAGGATCGGGGCTAGGCTCATAAAGGAGCTAAGGCCCAGAACGATCAAGATTGCCAGGTGAGATGGTGAGCTCAAGCATGGCACGAGAAAGACGGCGAGTTCGAACGACAGGATGGCACCATGTAACTTGGATGGGTCAAGTGGGCAGTGGTTCAGTGGAACCAAGACAGGAGAGACTTAACAACGTGTGGCAAGCTAGTGGTGCACTTATACATGGCAAGCATGGCAATTTCTTGCAATGGGAGATGAAGACCGGGTCAACGAAGGGTATTTTAGTAGTTTGATCAAAATACCAAAAATCATCTTGGATCAAAACCAAGCATTTAGATAGCTCGTGGTTCATGACCTTGCAGGGAGAGTTTGGGGTGGTTTGTCCTTATAGTTTAATCTTAGGGGAGCATAATGTCTTTCTATATCATATGTTTATCTGCTTCTTTCTGTATTGTGTTTCTGTGTGCTTCTGGGTTAGTCTTCTTAGCATAGACCAAGGTTGGTATCATACTATCTGTTTAGATTTCTTCCTCCCATCTTGTGACTTTAGGATGCTGCTTATTAGTTACTTCTCTTCTCACTAGGTTGAGTTTACTCACTTCTCTTAGGTCTAGTAGGGTTGGACGAGTCATATGGGATAAATGAGAGTGAGTCTGAGTCATAGTGATCCCTCTATCTTTTTTATGCTTTAAGGACTGATATTCTTTCATCTTTCCAGGCTTCTTCTTTCCCGCTTGTTACTTTGGTTCAAGGGAAGTTCATTTGAGATTTTCTTGAGTTTAATGTTGGCGTAACACAACTTGACCAAAATGCTTATAAAATTGATTCACTTGCTAAGGGGGAGTTGGAACTTCTTTTTATTGCATCATATTGCATTTAAATTCAGTAATATGCATTGTAATATAAGTACATAGAGCATTTACTATTATTCTTATGTGACATGATATTTTGATTTACATCGTGCCATATCTTGTGCTAGCTTACTAGATTTATCATATTCTTCTATGTGTAGCTTAGTTTTTGCCTTGCTAACTCTATTAAATGTGTAAAACTTAAATTAAATCATGTCTTGTTAGATCTTTTGACTAATTCTACTCTAAGTGATTCTCTTATGATTCATGCCATGTTAAATAAGCTAAGTTGAGTTTTGAACCTTCTATGAGCTTTAGATTGAGCTATACTAGTTTTTTATGGAAACATAAGCTAATATTAGCTTTCTGTTCTTGAACTAAGTCAAGGGAATGCAAAATGATCTTTTTTTGTGCGAAAAAATTGATTTCGCCAATTCTTTCTTATGAGACTGCTTGCCATTACACTAGGCATGAACTCATGGGGAGTTTTATATGACCAAAACCATTTCTTCAAGCTTCTTGCTTGGGGTGGTCGCATATGGCTTGAGAACTAGCACATGGCCAAGAAAACAAAATTTTGAGAAAAATGGTTAAAGCTCAGCTAGAACTAAAAATGAACTTCAAAAAGGTGTCAAATGTGCTAAATTTACTCAATTACAAGTGATTTCAAGTGCTTGAACAAAATATTTCTATTTTGGACTTGTAGCACTCTAAATTGACTCAATTGTAGCTTCTTGGTTCCATTTAGAATATTGACATGGTTTGGCTCACTTTTTTTATACCTTTGGCTAAATTATGAATTTGAGCACCTTGACATGTGAAAAATCCATTTAATTTCAGATCATTACTTATTTGGCTTTAGCTTGATCATATATGGTTTGTCAAGATCTACATAGTACTTTCACTTTTTATAGCTTAGTGTAATTCTTGGAAAGTTATTTTTTTATAATCTTTATGGCTCCTAATACTCAAAATGAATAAAATATAGCCACTCCATTTCATTCATGCTCTATTTTCTTCCATGCATCTTGATGATTCCATTGTCAAAGGGAGAGAAAGATCAAATAAAAATACAAAAATACACTACTAGAGCGTGATTTGGAGTTCTTGTGCAAATTCTTGATTTCTGGAGTTAATAATGAGTTAATGTGACTTTCTTGTTCTTTTGATTTTCTCTCACCATGACTGGGGTCAAATCAAACAATTGCTCTTTCTTTTAGACTTAGAGCGAGATTTCCCGACACTTGTGGTGGATACAGAGTCTTTGTGCAAAACTGTCATTTTTAGTAGCTTCTATCTATCTCTATTTCAAATGGTAATGTTTAGCTCTTTGCAATCTTCTTTTGACCATTTGGAGCTATCTTTGCAAAATTCTTCTTTCCTTCTCTAAAACCCCTCCAATTTGCATTTTTTGAAGAATTGCCAATAGGTTCATTAATGAGAAGATTGAAGGAGCATGTGATAAGGTCCAGGATATTGTTGTGATGAACCATTGTAAGTTTTGTAGAGTGGTTAAAACTCGTGTTGGGGGGGGGGGGGGTTAACAGGTTTCCTCCATTATGATAGTAGATAGGATCCACTAAGGGTTATATGTGCTGGTTGCCTACCTATAAAAAGGGGTTGGGATAGAGACATGTGGTAATACATCCAACACATCTCTGTTGTGCTCTCATATCTAAGGTTAGGGTTTGAGAGTGAGTGTCTTGTATGCTCTTTATTCTCTAAGGTGAAATGGTTGTAAAATCTATCTTCTCAAATAAAAAATACATCAATCATTGTGCATCTACTTGATTCACACTTGTTTTGATTGATGTGCCTTAGTTTTGGTTGGTTTTGATCTCTTCTTTTCCCTTCTCATGATCTTGCTATGTCAAGGACATATAAGAGATGGAAATAAACCTTGGAAATATATCCTCATCCATCTAGACACTTTGATAGCAAGATTCATGAGAAACCCTGGTTTTGCTTAACTTTGGCCTCTATGATCCACATCTTGATCCAAGGGTTTTTGGCTAGGTTTCTTTCGTGATCTAACTTACTGTGACATGTGAAAATACATGTAGATCTTTCTTGGTCATCATCCACCCACAAGCAAGTTGTATTCATCGAATTTTGTTTTGACTCGAGTGTGATGCACTTTTCCTTCAAACTGAAAAAGATCTCAACGTTGGCCATATTTTTCATGATCATTTGTTGAAATAGGATCACAATACTATAGAATAGATTCCTACCAATTTTCATATCATTTGGATCTACGGATCAAAAGTTCTTTTGATTTTCATTTTTGAACTCGGGTTGTTTCTCCATGTTCATCGGGGAGCGGTAGTACCACAGATACCATAGCGGTAGTACCACAGATTCCACAGCGGTAGTATCGTCTGTGTTGAAAATTTCAGAACATTCGGGTGCTTGTTCTCTAGTTTTAGTTTTGGCTTCCTAATTTGGATTTCATAGGTCTATATTTATTGGAGTAAATGATTAGTAAATATTTAGGAGGGGAATTATTTAGACACTATTCATTCTCTCTGTTGCTATATTCGATCTTTCAATAATACAAAATCTAAACGATGTGGACCTTCCTATAGAGAATATAGAAGAACTCATGAAATGTAACCTTTTCTAAGGGAGGTATTAATTACTAATTGTTCCCTTTAGTTTCACTCAGCAGATCACATACATGCATGAACATGAACTAGATCTGTCAATTAGCTAGATCAATTTACATCAAGGAGAAATACAGACATGACATATTAATTCTATCTTTGTCGACTGATCTACCGTTTGAGTGGAATGGGGCCAACAAAAATTGCTCCCCACCAACAATGGAGAATAACATGTTTGTTTTCAGACATCTACCATGCATGCAACTGATCAAGAGGAATCAGAATAAACTATGGAGAGTGATCATGTAACAGTACACAGAAGAAATATTGGGCTTCCTGCAGAAAAGATGCATGGTTGAAGCAACAGAATTGAGAAGAGTACATGTATCAGTAGATGAAAGGGACTAATTGATCTCTATGAGAGACAAGATCCACTGAAGGTCATGATGTCTTGGACTCTTGGCATGGATTGCAAGTTTGCAACCAACAAGCACGTTTTTCACAATATTCAAATAATTAGACTAATAATTAGTGATTTTTAAGCAGGAGATATGAAAACAAGATTGTGTTATACTCCAGAACACTAGATGTAGCTAGATTTATGTATTGGCTTTTAGCTAGAGGAGCTATATATGTAGTCCGGTGAGTTCACACCCACGCACGTGTGTGCGCGCGCGCGTGAAGGATGACAATTAACAATATTTCATGGATACAAATTTTTCATGGATATTTAACAATATTTGGAGGAATGAAATTAATCCACAAACAGTTCAAAACCAAAGTATGGGTCTGTTATTTTAAGATTTTAAAAGCTATTTTTTAACTTTTCTATAGTAGCTAACTTTTAAATGGAGCATCTTTTTAAGATAGGGCCTACTAGTTAATTGTAGTACATACTATACTGACTTTATTTATATCAACAAAAACTACACGTGACTTTTTGTTACTATGTAATTTTTTACACAAATAATTCAAAAGCCATAAGCTACTGTTAAAAACCAAAAGTTTCGGTGAATAGCAGTGGTACGAAGTTTCTGGAACCGATGCCACTGTGCTAGCCATGAAGAAAAATGCTGGCCTAGGTGCACCTAGTTGCTTGGAGGCTAAAGCTAATAAACAAATTATTGATCCACTGGCAAGTGAAGTAGCGAGGGAGGGAGAGAGTGTGACGAAAGAAAAAATAGGGTTTTATTAAACATTATCTAGATGTTCTCTTTCTAACTATCATCTAAATTTAGAACTGTTAAATTAGATATCTAAAGGCCATGAATTCTCCCCCCATCCTCTTTAAATTCTACTTCCTCTCTATTGAAAAAAATCTCTCCATTAAAAACAAAAGGCCACTTGATCTCTAATCCAAAGATCACAAATTTAGATAATAGTTAGGAAGAAAACATCCGGGTAATACCTAGGCCCTCCCGAAAAAAATATGATATTTTATTTTATAACAGGTCTCTTTTTGAAGAGAGAAGTTGATAAACCAGGAAGAATGAAAAGAAAATTTAGCATGATGTGACGTAACAGTGATGTGATAATTGTAGCACCGGACACATTGTATATGATCTGAAGATTCCGAAGCAAACCATCACCATGCACGCCGGGAGCACATTCCGAGGCAAAGAATTTTTGCCCCAAAAAATAATTTTAAAAAAAGCTCCACACAGTGGGGCTTCTCACGGCTCGGCCTTTAGGCGACATGATGCCGGGCTAAACACGGTCAGAATTTATTTGGCTCTAAATTATATCTGGCACCCGGCCGGCACGGCACGTACCAAACCAACCAAATCTCTCCAAAAAAAAATGGTCGCAACATCGCAGCATTGCACTAATTTGACTTTGAAAATGGGAAACAGGCCGCGTGAGTGTACTTTTAACTGCAGACAAAAGATTGCCCTATGCATCAAAGATCTCAATAGAGTAGTAGATTGTGTGCATGATGTTGCAAGCTTGCACCTGATAGGCTAGCTAGCAATTGATCTCTTCTAGTGCTGTTTCTTGACCCCTGATGTTGCACTCGTCGCTGGTTGTTGGTGTAGTGCTTTTGATTTATAAGCTGCTAATTGGATCTAACTAGTTAATTAGCAGCTAGTAATCCAACCAAACTAACAAAGCCTACATGTGTTATATGCTTACTAAGATGCGGTGTTTGTTGTCAAAGATTGACTGGTTTATAATTATAGCCCGCTCAGTTGGGCTAAAAAAAGTAGTTTATAGTTGAAGTTGCACTATAGATGGCTGAAATTACACTGTAGCTGACGGTAGCTTATTTGGCGTAATTAAATTTAAAAAAAATATGTTAGCCAATCATGGACAATACAAACGAATATGGGAAAAAAGAACCGGCAAAAAAGCTCAAAAAAAAAGATAAATAGCCAGGAAAGGACGAAATTTAGGAATAGTGAATAATAAGCCAGAAATCAGAAGCTCAAGTCAAAATAAGCGGAACCTTAATCAGCAAAAGTTGAGATTACATGGAGGCTAGCTAGTAATATGTCTAGTTAGACTTACAACTTGACATAAATTTATGGTTACATAGTTAGGTTTGACAGGCCACTTTAGTTAACAAGACCTTACAAGTTACAAATCGATCAAGTGTTCATTTAGTGAGATCAAATGAGGTGTGACACCAAGTAAGATAGTCTCCTACATTATTGTTGGTAGCATATATACCTGGACACCTGGTGATGTCAATTGCCAAAGCTAAAGATCTCTAGAAGCGACCCCGCTCTAATTGGCTTATAAACTTTGGTTGTTAGTCTTTTCTGAGTAATTAAATTTATAAGGAAGTTATACCATTATGAACAAAAGAATAAGGGAAAAAAATAAAAAGTAAAAATAAAAAAAAGTAAAAGGTTGAGCCTTTTTTATACTTGTTTGATCGGCACGATCGAGTTGAGCATTACATGGGAAATGCGGCCTTATGCATGCATCAAAGCAACGGTTGGCGGCTCTTGTTTTCGCAAAGTTGGCAGAATGGACGGTGCAAACATCGTCACCGAATCAGACTAATCGCCCTAGCTAGAGCTTATTAGCTACTCCTAGTTACGGTAACTAATTTCGTCAAACTGGTTATACACGTGCCATAGACACAGCTTAAGTTGGCTTCTCTGAGGAAACGCAGCTTTCTTGTTTTCTTCTCCCAGTTCCTCTCGTGTTTTTGTCGACATGGCAAAGATTCAAAGTATTCTTCCTGTTCTCCTCATGTTCCCCTGGTGCTCTGGATCTCCGTCACATCGACGAAAATACGAGAGAGACAGAAAGAAGAGAACAGAAAAGCCGCGTTCTCTCTGAGGAGCCAATGGAGAGGGATTCAACTTCTTAATATAAAGAGATTATACCGTTTCAAAGAGAGAGAGTTTAAACCTTCCTAAGAGATTGGCCGGATAAGCCACATCTCGTTTAGAGCTCATTTCAAAAAGCGATGATATCTAGCTTTTGACTTTCAAAAGTTAAAAATCGTCTAAAATAAGTTGGCTTCTTAATAGATTTTTCTTTTCCCTTTTTTCTATTTTTGTTTTTATTTCTTTTTGTATTATCTATGGAGATATAACGGTATTTTTATTTCTTTTATTTTACTTTATTTTTCTTTAATTAAACACCTAAGAAAAAGTTAACAGTTGTCATAGTCGCATTGGTTTCTATTTTTGGCTTCTGCTTAGAAAAACCAAAAGACAATACGAACACTCGGCTTATCGAAGCGACTTCTTCACTCCTCTTGCTACTGCCTCGTTCTGGGGATAAGGTAGAGGGTCATGGGTGCATCACGCACCCCATTCCGCTCACTCCCATCACTTGCACGTATCTCTCCCTCACTTTTTGCACTGCTCACATTTTCCTTCTTAAAATCACTTCTTTTTGTCGTTACTATTTATTTTTAACCAAAAGTTATAGGCTAAGTTTGGTTTTACTTAAAGTTGGCTTATACTCGTACTGTCTACAGTAACTATCTTTTAAACGGTGCATTTTTTAAGACGGAATTAATAAGAAGATTATAGTAAAAAGTGTACTAAATTCAGTTGTACCAACCAAAATCATATACGACTAGTCAAGATTTAAATAGTTAGTCCATAAATTATAAGCCATCAGGTAAAAAAATCCATCCATATATAACTCCGCTCATTTCGGCTTCAGTTTCTAGTTTCTAGCTTATTTTTCACTATTCATAAATTTCGTCTTTTTTTGAACTTTTGGCTTTTTTATCTTTTTTGCCGGTTTTTTTTCCGTATTCATTTGCGTTATCCGTGATGAGCTAGCATATTTTTTCTATTTTTAATTTAATTATGTCAAATAAGTCACCTTCAGTTACAGTAAAATTTCAGCCGCTACAGTGCAATTTCAGCTTTTCAGCCCAATCGAGCGCGGCAAACACACCTCCGCAAGGCTAATATGGACAGCCCTAAAACGTAGCCTTTCCTAGTGGCACAAGGCTAATATGTCAGGCCGTGCACAGCCTCCTCACACGGCGGCACTAGGAGCGTCTAGTGGGGCATCGGACAGAGCCAACGCTCTAGGCCTCTAGCCCCGCATCTCTAGTGGATCCGTCCCTGATATAAAGGATCTCAATTACTGCCAGTTGGAGTTCCCTCTAAAGTCTAAACAGTGCGAAATATATTATTTTTGAAGGGAAATTACAATATGGAGACATTCCCGTATAACCATCGAGAAAACTGGAGATGCATGCCATGCGTAATTCAGATCATGGAGTGAACTTTTTTTGTTCCTCACTAGCATATATATACTGCTGATGAGTCATAACACTACCCGAGAAGCCGCTTGATGTCCAGCCTAACATGGGACAGATGCATATCGCTTACACTTTGATCATAGCTTTGTGTAAATAAAGAGTTAATATAAAGATGTTACGCTTTGATCCAATAAATGTTATATAATGGAACGATTCCCCCTAGGCTTCCAATGTGTGGGACTAAGGTGCCACTTAGTTGAGCTGAAATAAATTGGCTTATGACTGAAATTGTACTGTAGCTGACTGAAATTACATTATAGTTGATAGTAGCTTATTTGGCGTAACTAAATTTAAGAAATTTAAAAATAGAAAAAAACAGGTTAGCCCATCACAGACAATACAAACGAATATGGAGAAAAAAACCGGTAAAAAAGCTCAAAAAACTAAAAAAAACAAAAAAAAACAAAATTTAGAAATAGTAAAAAAATAAGCCAAAAATTAAAAACTCAAACCGAAATAAGCAGACCTAAACCTACCATCACAATTTCACATAGGCCACTACCAATTACATGACGCATGACAATGTATGTTACGTAAGAAAGGTTCAATCACAACGTACCACTTCACATGCATGCGCAAGTTTTATGATCGCGCGATGTCAAACGAGCTAGCTCCTCATGTTGAACTTAACCCTCAATCCATGCAGAGAAGACAATGTGTACACACATCACAATTCACAAATAATAGGAATAGAGAGTACTTAGATAAACTTTCGGAGTTTATTGTGTGCAGAGATCAATCAGCAGCAGCTCCCACGCGATCGGATCGATAGCTAGATCAATTAGCTGCCCTCATGATCATGCACGATTATTCAAAGGCATCGTCACTAAAGCAAACTAGGCACATGAATTGTCAAACGACTAACTTGTACCCTGTGTGTTTTTGTATGTCTTGTCAACGAAAGGCTAACCAGTTAAGTACGTGAAAATGTAATATAATTTACTTTCATATGTCGTAACGCGTGAGGCAGCAGAATTTATATAGCTACTTTAGGCCCACTCGGTTGGTTAAAAAACAGTGGCTTATGGCTGAAATTGTACTGTAGCTAGTTAAAATTATACTGTAGTTGAAGGTGGTTTATTTGGCATAATTAAATTCAAAATAGGAAAATATGTTAGCTTATCACGAACAACGCAAACAAATATGGAAAAAAGAACCAGCAAAAAAGCTAAAAAAAGGCAAAAGTTCAAAAAAGACGAAATTTATGAATAGTGAAAAATAAGCCAGAAGCTCAAGCCGAAATGAGCGGGATGTCAATTTGCTTAGCCTTAAATTTTGAGTGAGTTCTTTTAAACTGTCGGGTTGTAGTTTTTTATTTATGGTTTTTGAATTCTAACTGTCTACGAGAAAAAGTACAAAGAGAGAGGCAATCGCATGCTATTTTAGCCGGTATGACTGAAGTTGGTACATTGTCTACTATAATTGACTTTGTAGATTTCATTCTAAAAAGATGCATCATTTAAATGCTAGTTATTATAACAAAAACTAAAAACCAAAAGTAGCAAGCCTAAATACTAGCTATTACGTACGTGTACATGATTCAATGCTCAAACTTGCGAGACAAAGCCGGATTTGGCACTGTTACGCACGGTATTTACAAAATTAGTCGTATGTACCATATTTGCAAAAATGGCACTTCTTTTGTCCGGTGGGCGGGCGACAGGTGCCTGCCGCCCCGCCAGCAGACGGCAGGCAGCCTGCCACCCATTGGGAGGATGGCAGGCAGACCTACCGTCCGGTGAGAGAGCGACATGAGATTAAGCCGGCTGATTAGCCAACTTAATTATCTACCCTAATTTTTTATGTTTAGAGCTTGTTTAAATTTTCAAATATATCAAATTAGCTCAAAAATAACTAAAATTTATTTAAAATCTCCTGACACAATGTAACTCACAGTGTAATTTTTGGGTAATTTTATCCATTGTAAATGTTGCTCAAAAATTTCTAAAATTTTAATATTTATATGAATTTTTACATATAGCAAATAAGCTTCAAAAATTACAAAATTTTATGCAAAGTCTTTCAAAATAGTCATAGTTAGTGTGCAAGTTTTTGGAAATTTTATGTGGCCCAAATTTTCCACATTTATTCGGGTTAATTTACCCCACAAATTCATGATTAAATTAATCCAAATAAACATGAAAATTTTGGATAAAATAAAATTTCCAAAAAATTACACAATAAACATGACTATCTCGGAAGACTTCACATAAAATTTTGTAATTTTTGGAGCTTGTTTACTATATATAAAAAAACTCATAAAAATATCAAAATTTTATAAATTTTTACGCAATATTCACAACTGATATGACTACCGAAAAATTACACCATCAAACACATTATGTCAAGAGGTTGTATGCAAATTTTTTGTAATTTTTGAGTTCATTTGATATATTTAAACATTGAAACAAACACTAAACAAAAAATTAGGATAGATAATTAAGTCATCTAATTAGCCGGTTTAATCACCTGCTACCCAGTGAGGAGACAGCAGGTGATTAAGCCGGATGATTAACTGGTTAAATTATCTCCCTTAATTTTTTTACTTAGTATTTGTGTGAATTTTTAAACATACCAAATGAATTGAAAAAATTATGAAAATTTATGTACATCCTTCTAATACAATGTACTTGATGGTTTACTTTTTGGATAATTTTATCCATTATGAATCTTGATCAAAAATTTATATAATTTTTAATATTTGTAGGAATTTTACATATTGTAAACGAGCTCCAAAATTACAAAATTTTATGCGAAGCCTTCCGACATAGTCATAGTTATTGTGTAATTTCTTGGAATTTTATATGTTTGGAATTTATCATGCTTATTTGAGTTAGTTATCATTAAATTATCACGAATTAACATGGCAAATTTAGAACACATAAAATTCCTAAAAAATATACACTTGGGTCGACTATGTTGGAAGGCTTCACATAAAATTTTATAATTTTTAAAACTTGTTTGTTGTGTGTTAGAATTCCTATAAATATTAAATTGTATGAATTTTTTAGCAATATTTAGAGGGGATAAAATTGTAAAACAATTACACAATAAATCACATTGTGTCAGGAGTATGGCCATTAAATTTTATAATTTTTTGACCTTATTTGCTGCATTTAAAATTTTAAACAAATATAATATAAAATTATGAATTTAGACAATGATTAAGGCGGCTTAATCACCTGCCGTCCCGTGAGTGGGCGGCAGGCGCCTACCGTCTGGTGGGCGGGCGGCAAGCACCTGTCGTTTGCTCACGGGGCGGCAGGTGCCACATGTCGCCTTACTGACGCTGCCGCCCACATACCAGACAGCAGAAGTGTCATTTTTGCAAATACGGTACGCATACAACTAGTTTTGTAAATATCGTGCGCAACAGTGTTAAATCTAGCTTTGTCTCCAAACTTGCTGACCCAGTTGCATACGTAGATCGTGAGAGTGCCTGAATGTACAGACGTTGACTGACCTAGCTAGTAGTACCTTTTTATACATGTGTTTGTAACCTAGCTATCTCAGCTACAATACTTTGCTTGATACACAACACTTGCACATGAATTTTTGGCATATCTAGCGCTATTGCAATCCATATTTATAGACAGCAGTATGATGGTGGTATTACCGAAAATGCTATTTTTGCCGCCCGGCGCCTCAAAGCTGATGCGTGTGAGCTGCCGACTAGCCACCATGCCATACGCAACCTGCTGCCCAGCTACCGGGCACCAAGTGCCCTGCCGCCCCACCACCGGATGTTTATTTTTTGTATACTATTTGTTTAAATTTTTAAATATAGAAAATAAGCTCAAAAAATTATAAAATTGTATGTGCAACATCCTGACACAATATAATTAATTATATAATTTGTTGACAATTTTATCCACTGTGAATGTTGCTGAAAAATTTGTACGATTATGATATTTGTAATAGTTGTTACATAGCAAATGTGCTCCATAAAATTACAAAATTTTACGTGCGGCCTCTTGACACAGTTATAGTAATTGTCTTTTTTTAGAATTTTATGCATTACGAATATTTGTAGAAATACATATAATAGTACAAAAATGCACCACACAAGATGTAATATGGCTCACTCATCTGAGCCACTGCTATCTCCTCGCCGCATCTGCCTCCATGTGCGTGGCCTTGTCTTGCGTTGACCATGTCTCATGGGGTACGTCAGCCAGTCAACTTGCGTGTCGGTTCGAAGGAGGTATGGAGACCATTCCGTTTGTTGAGTGGCTGGTGATGGTCCAATAAACTGAGGTACAACAGGTTGGGTCCAGTAAGTATCGATGTCCTTCTGCTGAGACACGCTGAACCGCGGACCACCAATAATCAACTCGTAAATGAAGGACTCTAGAAATCCCTTGATATGTGACGTATAGGACGACTGATTCACGGTTATACTGAGGAATCGCCCCAGCCTACGCGTCAGCCAAAGACTCAGTGAGGCGAACAAACTCGGCATTGTAAATATCATCGTGTGTGATTGGAAACATGCTCCAACCAAAGAACTAAATAAGGTATGCGATAAGGTGCGTCCTGACGACCTCAATCGGTTCATCCTATGGGCACACACCGAAATCCTTCAACCAACTGCAGGATAGACAAGCTGAACTGGTACACCAGACTCTCTTCTAGTCTGCCGATGTAGGGGCTGGAACGAGTGCGTCATCTTGGAGAGGGAGACCGGACAAGAACGAGATGTCCTAAAGAGTGACCTTTATCTCACCCCACCGAAAATGAAATATGTGTGTCACAGGCCTCCACCTGTCTACCAGTGCCATGAGCAAGCTGCCGTCAAGGGTGAACTGGCATCTAATGGAGACTAGCCTCGCAAAGAGCAACAAGTCCATGGCCCACAGGATTGGAACAAAGCAAATAAAACCAAATGACCCACCCTGCCACCCGGCGGCCAGGCGGTAGGCTATTACAATGTGCCTAAATAGGTATTAATCACCTAGTAATCACCTACTAATCATATGAATTTTTGAGCAACATTCACAGTGTATAAAATTGGCAAAATATTACACAATCAAGTACGTTGTGTTGGGAGATTGTACATAAAATTTCATACTTTTTTTAGCTCATTTACTATATTTAAAAATTCGAACAAACAATTTACAAAAAAAAAAGTTAAGGTTGGTAATTCTCTAGCTCACACGCGTCAACTCTACGACGTCGCCGCCCGGTCACCGGGCGGCAAAAATGACATTTTGGCAATACCGTTAGCATATTGCCATTTCTGTAAATATAGATTGCAACAATAACAAATATGCCATTCTTTCCCAACAGAGCTACTACCAGTAAGTACGTAGCACTAGTATATGTTAGGCCTATGGTTGGGCTTTTTTGGTAGATACAGTAGTACTACATCTGGTTCACAAAACTAGTTATTTGAGACATCGATATGACCTCTAAAATATAATTTTAACTACTAATTGCTATTATAATATATTTATAAAACCTGATAAAATTATAATATTATGAACATGTCTTTCAAGACGAATATATATATATATATAATTTTTTTATATATCTATTCTAAATATTTAAAATAATATTAATAACTAAAGTTTTTAAAGTTTAACAGTACGAAATCTAAAATAACTAAGCATAGGAGTAGCTTTAATTTGCTACGCTGCCCTTTCCATCGCAATAATTAAGGGAGCAGTCTAGCCCTAGCCCCTTGCTAAAATGTAGGATGTGCCTCTTTTGGTTACATAATTAGGGTGACAATAATAGATTCCTAAATGTGGTCCCCACATGGATTGCCAGGGCCCACAGAGATATGCCTCACATGCCGAGTCGAGCCAGCTGTTCAAGCAGGACTTTTCTAGCCTCTAGAACACGGCGAGTTGATCATGCTCACGTTGATGAAAATTAGCGTAATCCATAAACCCTAGTAGCAAATTAGTGTAAGAAACACGAGTAATGTACGTTTGAGAAATCCACAGTTCCCCCTTGATATCCCCTCAATGTATATGCCCCATACGATTAGTCACACCACACCAGTTAACCACATTTTCTCATAAAGGCATCGGACTATAACTATTTTTTTAGAGAACTGATTACAAGCGTGCCAACACAAGGCCCCATCACACTAGCTAGGCGCATACATGAAAATGAAGCTCTAATCCAAGTCTCCTTCATTGAAGAAATAGGATGCACGTCAAGTTAAAGAAGAGCATGTGCTAATTAACTAAGGGTGCTATTTGAGATAGGCTTAACTTGGCGGCCCTACCATTAAGGTAGTGCTTATTTGGGTTTATAAGCTCTGATTTCTCTTTTTTTTTTACTGTAGCAACTGAAAATGTATTGTAGATGTTGTTAGCTTTTCAGCGTGATTAAATTTTAAAAATGGAAAAAATTATATCATCACAGAAAATGCAAAGGAATAAAGAGAAAAAAAAGCAAAAAAAGCTTAAAAAACAATATTAAGAACCTAGAAACCAGAGAGCAAAAGCTCGTTGGAATCCTCTTTCAAATACAATGGGCCGCTAGTTGTTATTGTACACACTTTGTTGTGCAGGTAGGTTTTGTTTGCCTCTTTGATTTGTCACTAATTAAATCACGCAAGGATTCACACTGGTCATTTGACATGCGTTGTCCATTCAATATATATCACTATATATCTGGCTGGTTATTAGCATTCTGTGTCTTGTGGAAAAGAGACAGATTTGAGTTGATTTGGTCCTCCGATATAATGGTCTATTCTCGCAATAGTGATCTCATTTGCAGTTGATGTGAAAAGTTAGCATCATAATGTTCAGAGATGCCGACAATGGAAGATTAAAGTGCACAGTGAGCAGTTAACTGTCTACCTAAACACTGGACAATTATCAGGTGGTTTGGTTGATGGTCAAAGTAAAAACAAGGACATACAGCACACAGGCAGCTGGCTTAGACCCTACTTTTAGGGTTTGTTCTGAAGACATCTAGCTTTTGACTATAGCACACTATAGGTTATATTCGTAGTAGGGATGGAAACAGATCGAATACGAATCTATATTGTAAAAATGAATACAAATACGAATTCATATTGTTAAAATGAATATGAATACAACCTCAAATATTCTCGAATACGAATAGAAATCAAGTGTCATAATAAATACAAATTCAAATCGAATATGTACTTAATTTGGTCGAATTTGAACATTGTAAAACTGTTGCAACAAATCTTGGTAGAACAAATTTATGTAACATAACTACACGTCTACACGAGATAGCAGTGTAGTGCACAAAGTTGGAAATTATACAAAGTAATTTTTATTTTCTTGCTTGTGAATCTTGGGTCATCAGAAAATTGCTTTCTACAATCATCCCCAAGGAGGTCGCCAGGGATGGAAACAGATCAAATACGAATCGAATAGTCTCGAATACGAATATGAACACTCTTGAATATGGATTTTGTTTATCACATTCGTATTTTCTCGGATACGAATATTAGATAAAACGGATTATCCTTTACCGTTTCCCATCCCTATACATTGGTAGTTTATGTGGCCGCTCCAGGCGGCTTCGGCTTCTAGCTTTCGGCTTCCAAAAGTTAGAAGCCACCTGGAACGCGTTAACTTCTGAATTTCGACTTTTTTTTTAGGTTTTTTTTGCATTTTTGCCTTTTCTTTTTTCCCTCATTCCTTTGCATTGTACGTGGAGATATAACGATGGTTTTTTCTCTTTCTCTTTATTTTTTAATTAAATGACTCAAAAAAACTAACAGCTGATACAGTGCAATTTTAGCCAACAGCCAAAAGCTGCAAACACTTGGAGCAGGGTAATATACCTCATCGCGAATTATGTGAATCTACAAGGTCCCTCACCCAGTCATTTGGATTTTAGTACGGGGATCCTTAAGGGGTCAAAATGGATCGAATAGTGCTCAAACCATATTCGCATGTATATTTTTTATTGGATTCGAATACAAATCGGACAAACGTCAAATGCAAATACGGACTAGACAAATATCGGATACAAATTTGGATAACATTGGACTATTTTTTAGATCCAATAATTATTCGTAGCCTCTCCTATTTAAAACATGGCACTGAATTATTTTAATATTTTAAATTGATAAATAACTGACTCTAATATGTAACTGCAAATTAAATATTGACAGAAATAAATGAATCATTAATCTTACGTATTTGTATAACGTAGCTTTTAAGGATAGCTTCATATCCTAAGGCACAATGAAGTTTAACAAATTGATACTGGTTTTATAGTAATATTTATGTCCCCTTTCCTCTGGTTTATCATATAATCATTGATCATTGGTGCCATTTTGTCACTGATTCTAACTAATTCTAAATATATTGCCATTATTATGAAGTAATGACTAAGATTAAGAAGTGTGTAAAAATCTTTATCAAAAAGACTACTCAGATTTTGCTACAAAACTTGGTGAATCTATAGATAATCTTTTTGCTCACTTTGAAAAGATTTTGAGTAACCTGCGCAGAGTTGGTATTATTCCTACTGATGAAGATAATGCTACTAAGATTTTAAGATCTTTAGGTTCAGAGTGGTTGATGGTCAACATAACTATTAATCAAACCATCGATCTAGGTACTTTAACCATGGATGATATGTACTCTAGATTGAAAACATATGAGATGGAAGGTTTGCCATCTAAGACTGATAAATCTTCATTTAGCAGTTATGACTAACCCTATGTAGGCTGCTTCGTCGAGTATAATGTCTTGTGTTTCCTTGTCTGCTTTGACTTTCTTTTTAGAAGAACAATTTGAGCAGCTACCTGAAGAGAACTTGGTCCTAATCTCCTCACGATCATACAAGGCTCTCAACAATGTGAGGATGAGGAAGCGAGGACGCACTTTAGGTCCCATCAGATGCTACGGTTATGGTGAACCAGGACACACTAAGATGGACTGTCCCGAGTACAAAAGGAAGGTGATCTAGGAAGACAAGACTTATCATCGTCGACCTTCTAAGAGTAACACCAACGGTAGAACCTTCCATCGCAGAACTTTAGCAGCTATCAAGAGTCTTGATCTGAGTGATGTGGATTCTGAGAGTTGCGACGATGATGACCACAACGATGATGAAGCCAAAGGCAAGAAGAAGAACACCAATGATTTCACGGGCATGTGCTTCAAGGCAAAACAATGGTGATGACAGCTACAACAATCCTGATGAGGTAAGATCGACATATGATCAGCTTGAAAATGGTATAGTTAGACTTGCTATGGAACTGAAAATGACTAAAAGGAAATTAAAAAAAATAATTTTGTAATCAAAATCTTGAGTTCTGATATTAATAAAATTAAAGTTTCTATTCCTAAAGATGATTCTTGTGAGTCTTGTCAAGTTTTACATTCTGAGTTTGAAACTGGTAAGTTAATTAATGCATCAAAACTGGTTCAACTTAGTGATGTAAGTGCTAAACTTAAAGAATTAAATGTGGCACATGGCTCTTGTGATGAAAAGTTAAGACTTGCAAATGATGAAATTGAAAAGTTTAAGTCTAACTCTTCTAGAGCATGTTCTAAGTGTGATTTGCTTCAAGCTAGGCTTAATTCTTCCCAGGAGTCAATTCAACAAATGTTTTTTTCATGAGACTCTCTCTTACTCTAACTATCCTAAAATTAATACTGAAATAGAAGCTTTGACTAGACAACTTAGTGATTTTGCTAAAAAGGAGAAATTGGCTTAATCTAGTACTTCTAAGAATTTAATAAATGATTCTGGTAAATGCACAACCTATCCTACTTTGGCTAAAGAAAATGAGTATCTTAAGAACACTTTAGAGAGGTTTTTTTGCAAGAAGAACTTAAATATGATTCTAAATCATTTAAAAGCAAGTGTGAAAAAACATTGTGTAGGATTTAATTTTGTTCAGCATGCCACAAATAATCCTCCTAAGGTTGTTAAATTTTTTGAACCAGGAAAGACTTAAATAGAATCTGAACCAAAATAAATTGTATTTAAATCTACTGGTATAGCAAAGGATCCCTCTATCAAAGTGAGTGTTGTGATGCCATCAGATACGACTTCTCATCAAGTCAAGTATCAATGCACTCACTGCAGTAGAGAGGGTCATCTGGTTCAGTTTTGTTTTCAAAAGGCAAAGGAGAAGAAAGACAAGTTAAGAAAGCATTCTCGAATGAGATCTGTGCAAGCTCTTTCTCATCGCTCTACTTCCTCTAATCAATCGTCTGCAAGTTGTTGCTCTAATCAATTGTATGCAGGTTTGAGAGTTTTTGCAACAGGATCAGTCAGATCGATGTTTTCAAAATGGTCAGATCAGCCTCGGGTATCACAAGTGGTCATGAAGCAGTTAGACCACCCCGTGGATAGATGCCCTGTGGTCGAACGTCTCGTGGTCAACCACCTTTGTGTCGAACCAATGTTTCGACCAGTGCTCTCTACTTGATCAGAACAGTCAATGGTCAGACCAGCTCTACTAAGGATGTCAGACCGCCCTGTGGTCAAACAAGCTTCTCAATGACCGTCTGGTTGAAATTTATCAAATGCTAATGCTTCACTTAAATCTTTATCAGTGTCCGGTGTTGCTCCTATTCATCATGCGTCACAATACCGGATTCCTAAAGCTTATCTCACTAACCCCAGTACTGTGAGACTGACGTTTTCTTTGGTATAAGACCAGATAACACGGGATGGAGAACATGCGCTTCATTGGGTTCTAGTCTTTTGCTTGGTTGGAACATTTGATAGTTCTTCATCTTCTTTGATGGCTCCCGAGATATTTCACTTTCTGGTTAGATCATGTGAAAAAGGTAATGTTGTCCTACAAGTGGTCTTTTCTCATACTGCTTGTTCTCATTTTTTATTACTTGATTCTTTTCTTTATACTCGATTGAGTTGTGAATTGGGTTGTTGCCTTCTTTTGGGATTATTCTGAGGGGGAGCTTGTTGTTTGAAGTAGTGTCAGAAGATTTGTTTATTATACTTGTTAAATAATTCATCAAGTCCAAGCTTTCAAATTAAATGAGTAGAAGGACTTTCTTTATCATATTTACTCATATGTTGTCTAACCTTGATCATGATTGGTTATAATTAATTTGTTATGATTAATTTAAAGCATGACATAGCAGAACATTTTGACTGGATTGATTATAGATAGTAATGTGTGATGTTCATCTAAAAGGATTAGCATGATTGTGAGTCTTATTTTAAATCTTGGCTATGAGGCTCATATGTTTCATATCGCAATCATTTTATGTTCACTCAATTGGCTTGTTACATAAAAAAAGAGCACAAAAAGTGCACGAATGAAAATATATATGCTTCAAGCATGCCATGGTCAAACAAAAGAAAAAGCACAAAAAAATATTCAAGTGAAAAAAGTATGCTTCGAGTATGCCACTATCAAAAAATGCTTCAAGCATGTTATCATGAAAAGAAGTATGTTTCAAGCATGCCGCATGCCTAAGATTTGAGTATGGAGCAATAGGTTACTATATAAGATTGCTAGCTCGTCCAGACTTAAAGTTTATTTCACTTTCAGGCTTTACTTTTGATGTGATATCTCATTGTACTCTTTTTAATCGGTTTGGTCATTGTTAAAAAGCTTGTCATAGATATAAATCACTTAATCATGCTAAAAGGCCTGTTTCGATCTTGCTATATGATATATGACTTTATATGATCTAGGAAGCTCTACTAAAAAAGATGGTTTGATTAAATTCTTAAATTAATGCATAGTGACTTGGATAATCTACAAAGTTTTTATATGTTTACTCTCATTGCTCCTTCTTAGAATAGTTCTCTCTCTCAATTTCTAGATGATTACATGGTCAATGGGGAAGAAATTAGAAGAAAGGGGGAGAATTTTCAATTGCTTAAGAAAGGGGGAGTTTTCGAGTGGTTTGTTGCTGGAATTTTTGAGTGGTTTGCTTTGAGAAACTTTCTTTTTGCGAATTCTCTCAGACGCGTTTGCGGTGTTATCAATGTATTCATCAAGGGGGATATTGTTAGATCATGTGGTGGTCGTGATTAAAAGTGATAATGAATAATTGACATTTGGATTACTTTGGAATTTGCATTTGCAAAAGTTTCGATCGATTGCAGTCAAAGTTTTTGAATTTGAGTGATCTCGTTCAGTTCTAAGTTGCTCTGAGTGGTTTTCATTGGCTCCTAGTGGTTGTGGTTGTTCTGAGTGGTTTTTGTTGCTCTGAGTGGTTTTGTTCTGCTCTGAGTGGTTTCAGTCAGTTTCGAATGGTTTTGATTTGTTCAAAGCGGTTTTGGTTTGCTTTGAGTAGTTTTAGACCAGTCCAATCAGGTCCGAGTAGCATCGGACGGTTTTCGAGTAAGCAATAGAGGATCGGACGGTGTTCAGTGCCACCAGAGGATCGGATGGTGTTCGAGTGGCCCAGGAGGATCAAACGGCGTTTGAGTACCACCGGAAGATTGAACGACCTTCGAGCAGTGTGATCAAAAATTCAGAGCACATATCGGTCAAAGCTACAAGTTTTTTTTGTACGACCGAAGCTATAGTGATCTGATAAAAACTGTATTGTTGAATGAGCAGTACTCAGAGGTGAACAATGATTCAGCTGGTACTCGAAGAAGTACTGTTGCAGAGCGCAGCTTTACGACCACATTCAACTTTGACCACGGCGGACTTTGACCACTGTGGCTTTTGACCACGGCAGTACAAGCACTGCAGCATGACTACGAAAGAACAACCACATCTATTTTCAACTACACCTGGCTTCGACCATGGCAACTCGACTACAACATTCTGACCATGACTGACTTCGACCACGATAGAATTACCACTGAAGGTAATCATAGCTATATTACTTTTTCATGGTCGTAGTTACAGTACTTTTTCATGGTCATAACTACAATACTTTTCATGGTCATAGCTACAGCACTTTTTTATGATCGTAGACTTTACTGATCATACTCAATAGTCGTAGACTTTGTACTCGATAGTCATAGACTTTGCGGTCGATAGTCATAGACTTTGTGATCGATAGTCGTAGACTTTGCGGTCGATGGTCATAGACTTCACGGTCTTGTTGTCATAGTCATAGTCTTTGCAATCTTGTCATCATAGTCGTAGACTTTGCGGACTGCTGTCATTGTCTTCAGGTTTAGTCGAAGGCTTTGTGATTGGTTGCCGTAGCCTTCACAGTCGGTACTCGTAGACCTCATTGTCAGTACGAGTGCTTCACTTATTGTGATCTTTGAGTACTTTGAGTACTCATGTTAGACTAGTGGGATGACTAGCCGATGATTGGTGATTGTTGCGACAGTACCAGGTAGGTACTTGGTGATTGATGAACAGTGTTCAGAGGAACAATACTCGCAGGTTTCAGTACTTGGAAGATGGGAGTACTCGGTAGTCGGAAGGAATCAAAACTCGATGGTCATGGTTTTTGCGATAGGTGTTGTGATCTGTTGTCGGAGATCTGTGGTATGTGATCGGTACTCGACGGTTCTGGTCGGTAGCGATGCTTGTTATTCTCGAGTGTTTTTGGCGGAGCGATAGTATTTCCTAAGTACTTGCTATTTTTCGAGTATTCGTTGAGCTAGCGGTCGTAAGAAGTTGTCTAGAACTGATTTGTGGTAAGCGATGGAGTGTGTAGTTGTGGACGACCTAGTTGATGGTAGTGAATAGTTTTGTTCTTGTATGTGATGGACAAGGGTGATGTCAGTATGTGTGCTGATGATGGTTAAGTTGTGGAGAACCTGTGCTAGGAGAAAATTTCTTTGATTTTTGCATGTGCAGGTGAGCGTGGAGACGATCATGGTCAGTGGTGAGAAGGATCGGAAGTAGGAGGGGATAATCTGAGGTCCAAACGGTCGAGATGTCATGCGAGGTGGTCGGGCTCATACTGGAGCACGTGGAGATCAAAGGTGAATGATGCGTGGAGGCATAGAGATGGTTACGGTCAATGATAAGGAGGACCAGGACTAGGAGGGGGTGATCTGAGGTCCAGATGGTCGAGATATCACGCGAGGTGATCGGGCTCACACTAGAGCACGTGATGATGCATAGAGAAGCTACAGGAGGTACGGTCCTAGAGGCTTCAATACAGGAGTTGGTGATGCATGATGGAGATACAGGAGGTGCGTCCTGGAGGCTTCGTCACGTGGTGAGATTGGAGATGTTATGGAAGGAGTCTGTAATATAAAGGTTTAGAGATATGGTAAAACCCATATTAGGAAGGGTTTCGGGTCCCTTGATTTGAGGAAGAGATAGAGTTGTATGTTCTTATTTGAGGCAGAGACGGCTTGGACGTTAGCCTATAAAAGTAGGGAGAGACTAAGGGCTAACGTGTGGTTTTTGGTAGGGCTTTCGGGGATAAAACTTGTGTGGATTTTTAGAGGACTTTCATCGAGAAAGCTTTTAGGGGTGCCGTGAGGGCACTTTGTAACCATATCTATAATACAGAAATAATAGATCAGATCTATTTCAAGAAAAGTTTGCTGGCATCAGCGACGTGTTTTCTGAGCATCGTTTTTCTTCTGTCTCCGGTGTGTACTCGTTCGAGTGATCGAAGCGTTCGAGTGGCTGAAGGCTTCGAGCAGAGGGAGATTATGACTACATGCATCGGCGGTCGTAGTGAGCGGTTGCAGCGAGCGATTGAAGGGAGTGGTCGGACGATTGAAGCGTTCATCGAGCACAGGCGAGCGAACCAACATCTTGCGGTCGTAATCCACATCTGGTAATTTAGATTATTTTTCTTCTACTTTTAGTTTTTATTTCAGGTGTCAAAAAGCGAAGGCAATCATTCACCGCCCCCTGATTGTGCCATACGATCCTACATCGACAAATATAATCTATTTGGCTATTCTAAGTGGTTCTTTTTTTGGGTAAAGAAGAACTTGTCATTTTGAATTCTTGGGTTCAGGAATGCTTCTATAACTTAAATGATTTGCAGGATAATTCTTCCGTGGAATAAAATATTGAATCCCCAATTGATCCCTTCTTTCTTGTTGATTCATAAGAGTGAATCAATTTCATAGACGAAGGGTGGGGACTATAAATCAACCGATGGATTGCTTCACTAACATCATTAACAAACAAGAATAAATAGAGGGATTCTAACCATCAGAGTAAATGTTTCTCTTTGTTATTTTTACAAATACAACACGTCCTTGTATAATGCTCAAGGCTCTAGACTAAGTAGCAGGAGCAACTTTTAATTTGTTATGAGCACAAACGATAGATTCAATGAGCTATTGCCAATAACCACGACCGCTGAATAAAAATACTAAATTGAAGGCCCAGACAAAATGAGCACCTAAGAAAAAAAGGCCATATGTAGATAACGAAGAACCATAAGACTGAATTACTTGGGATGCATTGCATGTGCCCCACAAGAAATTTCAGAGCCACCCATCGTAATGGAACTCTGTGCAAAGTTTTCTCCTGTGACATGAGTTGATCACTTATAGTACGCTAAACATCTTACTGTATTTTCCAACTGAAATGGAAAACAAATACCGAGATTGCATCGTGCATCCGGAGACTAAAAGTAAATCTAGCATTTGCATGACGTTGACGGTGAGGTGGTGATTCCGGCACACACACACACATTGTACATGGACTTACCCGTCCCATTATTTGAGCATGCATGCATATGTGCTACATCAACACACAAGTGCATGGATCCACACACAAAAGACAACAAAGACAATAGAGATATCCACCTACTGTGAGTAGTAGTCCTTGTCAGAGTTTGACCATAGACCGACTCACCGGTTGCTTATTTTCATTCAGTGAATGCTCGGTCGCTCTGTGCCATCTCTCTGCCACACATGGACGTCTTCTGCACTACTGCTCTGATAATTGGTCAAAAGGAGTTAGAAAACGAGAACATAGCCACCCATAGCTAACTTGACAGGTGATGTATGTTCATGTTTGCACAACTAGATGAAAATAGCAAGCACGTGGTGTCTGATAAAGAGTGGTCAGAATGATACGCGACTATGTACGTAGCTTATCAACTAAAAATCTCTAGCTACAAGTATTCTGCATTCATGTTAATTTCAAATTGGTGGCTAGTATAGTGTATCATCACCAAGTTAACAAAACTTAGGATGCAGGTGGTTGGTTTCGGCCGAGTACTCCTTTTGCCCCGAAGTAGTCACATGAAACCGTCTCTTTTCTAGGCAGGAGTTATGAGCAAAAGATTTGCTGTTGAGCACTTTGCAAAAGCTTACAGTGCATAGATAATAGTCAGTAGTGCAATACAATGATCGATGGATATTCGGCATCGGTGGATCTAGGATGTAAACTCCGTTGGTCATTGGGCAATTCATTGCAACACCTCCATTACGTTGTTAAGTATACCGAGAGAGAAAAAAACCTAATATGGTATAAGCTAGTATACCAAGAGAGAGAAAAAAAAGCATAATATGGTATAAACTTGCAAGGTTGTCAGAATCTCGATTCGAGTCTTAGAGTCTTCTGATTCATCCTACGACCTTAGATTTATCTGGCCCGATTTGATCCTCGATAGGATCTTAATAATATTACAATTCTAGAAAAATTTTAGTAGAATCATGACCACAACTTACATGCGATCCTACCCGATTCTACCAATCTTAATGATTAATTATAAATAATTACTTACAGTTGTCCTTTTTCAATTGTAAAGTTGCACATTTTATCCATTCCTATATGCAATTATTTGTATAGAGAACTATAGATTGTTCATTTGGACTAATGTTTTTTCTAAGTAAAGGCTTCTACAGTCCAATGCAAAATATGTATCTTCATAGAAATACATGAAAGATTTGAAATAATTAATTTATCTTTTGTAGAATTAAATAGAATCTTAGATCCTACGATTCTGTCGGAGTATCTTCCATTCAATTCGGTATCTCCATCCAAACAACCTTGCGAGCTGGAAATATTGGTCCTCACATGTGGACCTACTTAGAACCATTCGGTCAGGACGATTAGTATTATACTTGTAGGTGGCCCTTATTTGAGAATCATCTTAAAGGTGGTGATCATTTGGGCCTTTTTTGTGGTTTATGACTGAAAAACGTTGTAGCTGACAGAGGCTTATTTAGCATAATTAAATTAAAAAATTAAAAAATATAAAAAATATGTTAGCCCATTACGTATAATACAAACAAATACGGGAAAAAAGAACCGGCAAAAAACTCAACAAAAAGCCAAAAATTCAGAAAAAGATAAAATTTATAAATAGTAAAAAATAAACCAAAAGTTAAAAGATGAAGTCAAAACGATCACAGCCTATCCATTCAATTCTCGTAATGACGCGCTGAAAAAAAATATACAAATCAAAGTCACTGTACAATTGATACAAGCGCTATAGCAGCTCATCTACATTGCCATGCTCCTGTTCCAAAAGCACATGATGCCAGAGGTACGCAGAATATACAGTGTAGTGGGCCATGGCCCCACAGGTCATGCCTTCCTCCTGGAGCTGGCACGTCAGCAGGAGGCCCCACGGGCCGCAAGCCCGTACGGGACGGAAGAGATGTCAGGCTGGCCCGAGCCCACCTCCGCCCGATCCTAAGGCCGGGCCGCACCGGCGATCGCTCCCCGGCCACCTTCGCCGCCAAGTCCGGTGCATGCATGGACAGCCTCCCAAAAAGGCACCAATCTCTCTCTCTCTCTCTCTCTCTCTCTCTCCGTGTGTGTGTGTGTGTCAGACTGACAGTAGTGTGTTGTTCATACACCAGCTGATCAGTTTGCTCTGTCAGTGGGCACATAGAAAGAACAGAGAGAACACCTGTGCAAAGGCTTACATGATTGATGCACAAGGACTAGTACGTTTTACAATGGTTGAAATTAAGTGAAATTGACAACCGAAAAAATAGAGTGAGACAACATAACAATAGTATTACCTTATAGCCCGGTCCACATATCCCAAAGATATTTGGCGGTCTTAGCAAACAAATATGTATATTTAACGGTAGCTTGCACATGTTCAGGTAGCTGTTGATGAGTAATTGTGTGGACGACATTGACACAGCTGTGAGTTGCAGCAAATGGGGGCCGTCAAGATCAAGTACCAAAAGTAGTCGTTGCCAACACGATCGATCCATGGTGAATGGTGCCATCCAACCATTCTTGTAGTGGTTGGCCCCAATTAAGGATGGCAATTCTCCTATTATAGGGATCCATAGAGAATTTCTCATTGGTGGATGAGACGAGACTCTGTTACCCTAATAGGACAGAGACAGAGGATAAACTCTCATGTGAATTCTGTAGGAAACCACTAAAGTACTAAAATATATTAATTTTTATTTATATATTATGGTTTTGAATATGAAATGTGTATGTTTTTATATGTGTTGGACTAAATGTGCATCTATATATATTATAATTTACATTTTGAAGCTATAATTTAAAGAAAAAGTATATCTAGATACTTATAAATTAATGAATATAGATATATAATATTTTAAAATATACCTATAAACTATTTTTCAACCCTCACGAGGATGCTCATGAAAATCGGATCCCCGCGATGGACAGAGATGTACTCTCCCCGTTAGCCTTCGCAGGATAGGGTCGCCCCTGCAATCCCCCGCCCCAACTTGAAGCCCACGGTGGCTGTGTTCCGGAGGCAGCAGGCTGTGGAGGATCCACATGACATTGGCTACGTGCAAGAGCTATGTCTTTTCGAGAATACGCAGGAAGGCTATCTGGCTATGTACATGTCATCGTGATTAAGCGTAATACTGGAATAATCTGTTACAGGTTTGTTTGCAATAATGGGGAAAAATTCAGGATTCTTATCTAGCTACTGCACAGACACGACCATTCCGATTATGAACCTAGCTTACATAGAGCACAAAAAGAGAATAGAGGAGGCACCACTTTTGCCATGTGAGAGGAGAGGAGAAGAATCTGTCTTTGTTGGGGCTGCATATCCTTTGCCTTTCTTCCCCTCCGCATTACTTCGTCATTCCGTGATTCGTGGCCGTTGGATGGAGTATCAGATGGCTAGGATCGAGACCGACGAGATGATTTCAATTTCTCATGAGATACTCAAGGTCGTCTATTTCTCTTTTGCTTTGATCTCCGCCGTTGGATCTTGATCGTGTGGCCTCCAATGCGTGCCATTCCTTGCCTCGCCTTAGCGAAGGCTGAGGATGTGCGTCCGTCTCGTGGTGTCTGCCGGCCAGGCAGCCGGCTGATCAATTGGTCAAAGTGGTCTCTGCCCTGACGACGACTGATGGACCTCCCCTTGCCTCGCATGCTTTGTGTTCGACCAAACCACTTTGGTTGGTTGCACTTAGTCCTGATTAAGAGTGCAATCGGATCGGATATAGATATGTATTACTTATTTTGTATCTTATTCTATTCTTTTTTTTGGAGTTAGAGTTGAACACAGATAATATCAGATACGAGTACAAATACAAATAGAATATGGAGCGAATACATACCACATCGAATATGAATAGTTTCAATCACGGATATTTAGCCAGATATTGTGTGAAAACATAAACCATATATACTGCATATGTAAAGATCAATCAAACGTTGATGATGTAAAAAAAAGCAACTATATTACCAGTTCAACAAGCAAATGTAACCCATAAACATAGAGGAAGACATCATAGTACAAAAGATGTTCAAAATGTAACTACATTAGCAGTTCAGCAAACATTTATGGGTTGCTAGAATTTGGCTACAAAAGAATTATTGGAAGAATATTGTAACATCCCAATTTTAGGGGTTTTCAAAAACATTATTTTCTAAATAGCTTTATAGATTTTTTTTTGGATATTCGCAATTAATTAAAGCTTAATTAGATTTTTCCTAAATCAAAATAATTTGATCTAATTAATTTAAACTTCAATATCAAGTTGAAAGTATTTTATTTGGGTTTCAATATTCAAATATGTCTTTATAAATTTTGTTGGATTTTTTGGAGTTCGTTTGGTATTTTTGGAGCTTATTTGATTTCTTAATATTTTCTTTAATTAAAAAATCATTTCTTTTCTTTTTTTCCCTGTGGGCTGAATTTTTCTCAGTCTATTTCCCTCCCTCCTGTCTAACCTTGGCAACGGCCCATCTTCCTCTTCCTTGCCCCCTCCCCGGCCCATCTTCCTCTTCCTTGCCCCCTCCCTGGCCCACCTCTTTTCCCCTCTTACCATTTTTTCTTGACTCGGCTTAAATATTCGGTTATCTGATGTGAATTTATCTAGATAGCTCTAAATCTAATGGATACCTTTATCCCAAATTCATTTCTGTATCCAGAAAACTATCCAAATCCAACTTCAAAATCTGATAAGAAATCCTGATATCCGATTTCACGCTCCGAACTAGTCCGGTCGATGAAAAGTATTCGATCCGATTACCCCTAATCCTGATGAGTTGCCTTGCCGTCTGCGAACGCCCATCGCGTCGGTTTCAGTTTCGCACTTTTCTGATACCAACATCAGGCTAGCTAGATCATACAAGCTATCAGTGCTAATTTGATCTAGCTAGCTGCTGTTTTTTTTTTTTTGGTCCACGCTGATTGCTGCCCGATTAATTGCTTTCCATTGCAATGTACTACGTGTGACTGTGTGAGCTGGGTTTCGGTTTCCTGTGTGCTCTGGACTTCGGCCCTGTTTGGATACGCTTATCTGAGAATCGATTTTAATTTGATCAAGATTTTCTGATAAGTCACGATCTGAAGAATCTGCGATCTGAATAATCTGAATAATCCTGATGGGGCTTGCGGTACAGGATTTTGGATTCTCAGTGCAAATGCTGATTTTTCCCACCGCGGCGGTTGAAAGAATCGAAAAATAATCAAAGCGTTTGGGTGGGATTCTCGCTTAATTCTACCCAGAATCGGATTTTAAGCGTATCCAAACAGGGCCTTCGAGGCGTCCACAGAAGCTCGCTGCTGTTTCTTTATGGGTACGGGGACAGACGCACACAACCCCCATACACCCTACACATGCATTTTTTTTAATACGTACTAGAACATTAAACATTTTTTAATACGTACTAGAAAATTAAACGGAGACTCGAGAGACCTCCAGAGTGTAGGAACCCGCTGTCTGCCTGTCTCAGTATGATATATATGCGTATCTAGAAAATATCTAGATGAGCGAGCACCGAGTGGACTCGGATGCGGCGCTCCCAACCGAGCTAAGCTCAGTTCTCGAAGCTGACTGCTGTTGCGTATGTACGTACGTACGCAAGGCCGGAGCACTTCGGAGTCCAAGTCGTACCAGAAAAGTGGTCGCAAATGTATACCCCCACATACGTGTTGCCATCAACAAGATGCTATTAGATACGAGAAAACTCTTCCCTTCCCAAATGAACAAGCTGATTGCTGATAGGTAACCTGTTAGCGTTGGAAACTTGAAAGTGTGAGAATGCCAAGCGGGGCAAGTGATCCCATATTTATCATGTGACAGCAGCTTCGGAGAAGATTGGTCTCGCCCTTGTCACGCAATTTACAAATCGAAAGCAACGGAGATGACACTTTCCTGGTAACTCCTCGCCGGAGGTTGACCGCAACGCAAGCGAGGTCACACCTCAGAACGCGAGGATCGGAACACGCCTGCAAGATCCATGGAGCATTCCGATATATGTAATCTTTGCCATGGCACTACACTGCTCTCCCAGCCAGCCAAGTAGCCAACGCACGGTGCAGTGGAGATCGAATCTGGTGTTCTGATAGGTTTGAGTCCACCGAAAGAATCCCTCTTTTTCTCCATTGCTGCCCTGTGGCTCATACATGCATGCTGAAGATGGAAGCCAGAAAGAGCAAGACGACCAGGCTCTAAAACAGAAACCTTTGCACCACTAGGAGATGCCTGCCAAACGTGCATGCGATGAGGCAGTCCGTCCTCATACGATTCTACCAAACAGTGCCCAGGATTGATTGACCACACCACTTAAAGCTCCCCTCGTCTGTGCGGCCAGCCTCCTTTAAATCTCCCTCCCACTCCTCCCTCCATCTCCACTCCCCTTTGCAGTGCTTCCTTTCTCTGCTCCTGTTGCACCACAAGAGGGCAAGAACGAACTCACCAGCTCTCACGCTTGTTCCAAGTCCTACTTGCCCCTCCGCCAACCTGCCAAACTCCGTAGATACTTCGGGTTGGGCTCGGTTCTTGAATCCTGAACTATAAATTAGTTGGAGCTAGCCATGAAGCCATCACTCATGCACTGCTTCAAGCTGCTCCTGCTGCTGGCGCTCGGCGGGGTCACCATGCACGTGCCCGACACGGACGTGCTCGCGTCCCTCGGGGCGCTGCGCCTTGACGGCCATTTCAGCTTCCACGACGTGTCGGCCGCCGCCCGGGACTTTGGCAACAGGTGCAACCTCCTGCCGGCCGCCGTGCTCCACCCGGGCTCCGTGTCCGACATCGCCGCGACCGTGAGGCGCGTGTTCGCACTGGGCAAGCACTCGCCGCTCACCGTCGCGGCGCGCGGGCACGGGCACTCCCTCCTGGGCCAGTCCCAGGCCGCCGGGGGGATCGTCATCAGGATGGAGTCCCTCGGGGGCGCCGGGATGCAGGTGCACGACGGTGGTCCATCGCCTTACGTTGACGCGCCGGGAGGAGAGCTCTGGATCAACGTCCTGCATGAGACGCTCAAGTACGGCCTGGCTCCCAAGTCGTGGACCGACTATCTCCATCTCACGGTCGGTGGTACGTTGTCGAATGCCGGGGTCAGCGGACAGGCGTTCCGGCATGGACCGCAGGTCAGCAATGTCAACCAACTGGAGATTGTGACAGGTCTCGGACAAACCCACAGAGCACGATAAGTAGTAGCTAGAGCTAAGAGCAAAAAGTACAATAAATACAGTAGCTGATTTGTTTGTCGCAACTACCAAATGCAGGAAGAGGAGATGTTGTCACCTGCTCACCCGAGGAGAACTCTGATCTCTTCTATGCTGCTCTTGGCGGCCTGGGTCAGTTTGGGATCATCACCAGAGCTAGGATTGCTCTCGAGCCTGCTCCAAAGATGGTAATCAGAAAAGAGCAATTCAATTCTGTCAACTCAATGGAAATATACATCATTTGATTCTTTCAACAGCGCATGCGTTTCAGAATTAATAGGATGATACAATGACAGGTAAGGTGGATACGAGTTCTCTACTCGGACTTTGCAAGCTTCACCGAGGACCAGGAGATGCTGATTTCGGCAGAGAAGACCTTTGACTACATCGAAGGGTTTGTGATCATAAACAGGACAGGCATCCTCAACAACTGGAGGACGTCGTTCAAGCCACAGGACCAAATCCAAGCAAGCCAGTTCCAATCGGATGGAAGAGTGCTATACTGCCTTGAGCTGACGAAGAACTTCAACTATGATGAGACTGACATCATGGAACAGGTGAGTTAATTATTTCTCTTTGCATCAAGATGTTGACATATCAGGAAATTAACAGGACACTAGGCCGAGATTGTGTGTGGTTTAACCGGTCGCATTTCTTGTCTTCACAGGAAGTTGGTGTGCTGTTATCTCGACTCAGATACATATCGTCCACTCTTTACCACACCGACGTTCCATACCTGGAGTTCTTGGACAGGGTGCACTCCTCTGAGCTGAAGCTGAGGGCTCAAGGCCTCTGGGAAGTTCCACACCCGTGGCTGAATCTTCTAATCCCAAGAAGCACAATCCACACATTTGCGAGGGAAGTCTTTGGCAAGATCCTGAAAGACAGCAACAATGGTCCCATACTGCTTTACCCAGTGAACAGATCAAAGTAACTAACTTCACCTAAACAGTTACAGCCTCATGTAAGTGACATCTACTAGCAGTTTTGGTAACTCAATGGCTCAACACATTCAATGCAGGTGGGACAACAGAACGTCGGTAGTCATACCAGATGAAGAAATTTTCTACATGGTGGGGTTCCTATCTTCAGCACCATCTTTCTCAGGTCATGGCAGCGTCGAGCATGCAGTGAACCTGAACAGCCAAATAGTAGACTACTGCAACAAGGCCGGTGTTGGGATGAAGCAGTATCTAGCACCCTACAGCACACAGCAGCAGTGGAAAGCCCACTTTGGAGCAAGGTGGGAAACATTTGAACGGAGGAAGCACACGTATGATCCCCATGCCATCCTAGCTCCAGGACAGAGAATATTTCCAAAGGCAATCACTACCTATGTCCTTATGACAGTATCTGCTATGAAAAGGCTTTTGTAGAGCATATGTAGTACAAAAATGTAGGTAAAATATCCCTTGTATAGACAATCTACGAAAATGTAGCCTGAAGAACAAAGCACAGCGGCTAGTAGTAGTGGGAAGATACCTCAAAACAAACTTCAAAGTGGAGCAGCGTGACCTTAACTCTGGGTGTAGCCGATGAAACTTTGGAGGCGATCGTTGGGATTAGACTGGTCCAAGTAACAAGTCCAGCTGTTGTTACAGCATAGAGAAGAGCTGTGCAATACCACAATGATAAACTAAATAACTAACCAGTGGAACTCATGTTGAGTTGTTTATGTTCACTCAACGACAGGCAGAAAGTAGAATAAGGGCAGACCCTTGATTAGCATATAATACAGCCTGTTATTATAAAGGTATCTGATATCTCATCTTAGTACTACCTGCACAAATGCAGCAGGCTAGATTAGCAAATAATACAGCCTGTTATTATAAAGGTATCTGATATCTCATCTCGGTACTACCTGAACAAATGCAGCAGGCTAGATTATTTACCCCATATCAACCATATTTATTTTTTTAAATAATAGTGGAACTTTTCAGAATTCCCTTGACATGTGCGTCCAAAACAAACAGTTGTAGTCTGAATTTGAATTTGAAATAGTAAGTTAAGAGCCGAATTGCGAAGTTAACTGTGAGATAATAGATCTTCCAATAAGCAGAATAGCATGTCAACCTTTGTAAGAAATAAAAATAAGCGGCATCAAAAGAATGGGACAGGAACCAGTGCAACGTTCTGCCGATGAGGTAACAGAAAAAGAAATGTCATACAAGCTGTGCAAACCACACAACAAAGTATGCAATGCTCTTGCATTATATATCAATCAATCATGATGACTGTAACATAATTATCTTGTCAGTAGAAATGAAAAAACCTCTAAAAAAGGGAGCAATGAAGAAACAACTAAGACAATACTTTCAATTTTTGAATGGAATGTACTACATTGACAACATCAGAATTAACTGAAGGCTATTTTTGTTAGTCTCCTCGTACAACATCCTAATTATTGATAGTTACGCTCAGTCCTTTCCGGACCTTTATTTTCTGTGATAATTTTTCTATATGCTGTTTGAGACAGAGAACTTTATTGATAACCCTTTCAAACAGTATTAACAGCAGACCTCAAATTCAGACAAGTTCTCACATTCAGCTACAGCACAATGTTAACAAATAAAAACAAATTGCAAGTGAACAGTTCCAGATAGCTCATGGAAGGTGCAAAGTCTAGTTAGTTCCTCTGATTAAATCTTGGAATAAAAAAAGTGCACAGTTGAGCTAGAATCAAAATGAAAGGTTAACCTACCTACTAGTGGTGCTACTAACGAAGTGAACACATCACCAAAACAAAGAACTAAGTTTCTAAAAGCAATTGCATCTGTGATGGATATGTGTACTGATATAATCAATACTACTGACAAAAACCAGGTGTGGTTCATGTTTAGTCGTTACACAAACCCGACCTAAATCTACATTTATCATTTTGGACTGAATCAGACCCAATTTTTAATGATCCACTTTTGACACACATCAGCAGCAGCATCACCTGTCAACGACTATTGCACACTACATGTGGATGTTAGCAATATGGCCATCACTGTTGTGTTCATAAAAACATCACTGTTGAGCTTACTAGAAGCATCAGCTCTTAAGCACTACTGGAGAGAAACTATTCATTTTCATCTGCCCATCTGCAATAGCTACATGAAAAATCAAATGGGCTGTCAATATCATGTGCCCAATATTTCATTAACCAAACTCTACTCTCCAAAGGTCTATGCAGCCGAGTATTTAGACCTCCCATGTCAAACGAGAGGAACATATCGACGGCTGGATTTATGAAAAATAAACGCAGATCCCCCCCCCCCCCCCAGTTTTTTTCTACATTGTGGATGGCATAACTCAAACTAGAGAGAACCTGATTCTTAACATTATAATCATATGATTACTGTAAGGATATGATTAGACAAATACTGAAGGTTCAGACTGTATTTGTATATAAGCCAGCACACATTCTTCACGTATTCTCACTACCTAGCAGTGTTAATATAACTCAGACGAACAGGAAAATAACATCTGACTCGGTCTTAACATAACTCTTATTTACTCTCTTTCTTACTGCCTGCGTACACTACCTGGCAGTGGTGCATCAAGGAGAGAAGAAAATGCGCTCCCAGACTACATATTACAGAAGCAGAGAGGCAGCTGCAAAGTGAAGCTCAACCCGTTCAATTCCAGCTTATTTAGCATTGGTTAAGAACTAGGGGGGAAATATATGTAATTTGTCACATTTCTAATAGTTGGTGATATGCCAATCATGGCAAAGGATAAGCTGATTGAAGACTAGAGGCGCTAATTCAGTGACCTGAAGCCACTGCTGATTGACCTCATTTCCACGGCCAGGAAGTCTAATCCTGCTTATCCTTGTAAGACCAACCATTCATGATTCGACCAAGGTGTTATATATCGAACATCAGACATGAAAATCCAACGAAACAGACAGCGCGAGCAAACCACACAGCAACGACGCAACTGTTTCAAAGTCCAGGACTCAACTTCGCACGCGCGATGTCCGGCTACAGAACACTGGTACTAAACGAAGGATGGCGCAGTTTGGTACCAAATTACAGAGTTGGGGGGTTCAAAGCTCAACAAATTCGAAAGAGTTGAGGTACCCGGAGGGGAAAAACACAAATCACCGCTGTGGTTCTACAGTGCTATCCTCCCCTCACGGCCGCATGCAACATTTGTACCACGATTTGCCCAACCCTTGTCCTGTTAGCAAAATTCGACACAAATACTAACCCCGAAGGCCCTATCGCACGCAATGGATAGATCGGCCATAACGCATACATGATGTGATACGTCAAAGGTAAGAAGAAGCCATGCATGGAACAGAACGGTAAGGAGGTGCGAATTGGGGAGGAGATGAGGAGGAGCAAGTGCTGGAAAGAGAACTCACGTTGTGCTGGACGGAACGCCGCCGAGGAGCGCGGGGAGGAGATGAGACGAGAGGCAGAGGAGGAGGAGGAGGAGGATCCTTCCGGAGAAAGGCGTCGCGCTTTTTGGAACGGCGCATGCGCTGAGTTTTATATGGGCCTCGGCTTTTGGAGGCTTGTGGTCCACGCACATATTGGAGTAGGCCGCATTTGTTTTGTTTTTTTTTTGTTGACGCTTGGAGTCTAGTGGGCTTTTGTTTTTGTTCTTAAAACATTTGGTTTTTGGTTTTCAGCTTTTTTTCCCTTTTTTTCTCCTCATTTATTTGTATTATCTGTGATATAATAATTTTTATTAAAAAATTCAATTTTATTTTTATTTTTTTTCAAAAAAATCGAATAGCCATTATAATACAGTTTTAGCTAAAAACCACATCTAGAAGCTTTAGTTGGAGCACCACTCAGTCCCTTACATGTCCTTTTTTTTTCTTTGCACGAACTTATGTATGTATCCACATGCAGCATTCCTCCAAAGAATATATACATGCAGTGCAGCATGGGTCGGGTTTTGTGTCCCTAGAACACGTGCTAACCAATCAGGATATATAGGGCCTGTTTAGTTACCTGTATGAGCTGATGCAACTGTATAAGTGTGATCAGACTGAGTAGAGAAGGTCCTCAACCGCGTTTCTCCTCAGCCTGGCTCCAGTTGATTTTTTGCATCCGCTCGTGCAGGCTCTCACCCCGATGCAAGCAACCAAACACTATCTCCCTGCATACGCTGATACAAGCCACCCCGATGCAGGCAACCAAACAGCCCCATAGTACCCGCTCCTAATTCGAAGGGTACAAACACCTTTTGGATAGTGAAGATTGCTAATTTGCGGTAGTTTGATTAGCAAATCATTACAGTGATGGATCACCATACTTCGACACAGGACATGCGAAAGACAAGAGAGAGAGGTGAGGCGCGCTTGAGACGATGAAAGGGGATTTCTCTGCACAAGACCAGATTTTATATGTATATGAATATAGACATCAAACAATGTCCCTTTTTTACATTTGCACAGAGGGGCTAGCTGTATCATTGTTCTCACTATATGGAACCTGCCTGTTGCTGTCTATTCGACGAATGTACTGCGGCGAGGAGAGCAGCTCCGATCCCCGCCCCATCCTCCGGCACCGTCAGCGTCACGTTCCGCGCCACCTCCTCCCCCAGGATCTCCACCAGGGCCTCGTCCAGGTACTCCCTGAACACTGGGTAACCCTGGTACAGGCCGCCCTCAATCGCGACCACCGTCCTCCGCGGCTGCCCTCTCGCTCTCCCACTTGAGGCCGCGCCGCTCCCGTCCCGCCCGAGCTTTTTCAGTATCCCGACGATGCCAGCTGCGGCTAGATGGGCAGCCCTGCGGGTGACGATGTCGCAAACTTTCACGACAAGCCTTCGAGCTTTCAGAGGGGCGTCAGGGATCTGGAATGGATACTGTCAAAAACATGCCTTGCAAAAACTGGAGCTGGAGCAAAACCACAAGATTGTTGTAGAAGGAACTCTACAAGAGTATAAAGCGACCAGGGAAAAGCTAACCTTCAGATGTTCTTGCAGTATCCTTCTGACTTCGCTCAGATCTGGTGAATCGTCCTCGCGAATTGCAGCCAGAAATGGTGTCCTGGATTGCAAATGGGAATCAGGAAAAACACATATTACAATTATTACTAGTTTTTTGTCATTAAAATTTGGTTAGGAACTCATGTGTAGATCAAGACAATCAGTCAACCGAAATTTTCCCTTGAAATGATGGTTTGAAATGCCAAGAGAACCAATAATTCGAAATGTTCCAGTAAAATATGCAACTGAGCTGCATGGTCTCCGAGGACTCAGTTAAGCAGGTAAGCACCAGGACATAGCATAGGAGATACAGAAATCTTACAAGAAATATTCAAAATAATCCAGCTAATTCAAGAACAAAGAATCAGGTCCGAAGTAATATGCAGTCATTCCTACCCCAATAGTATGCAGAAATAAACTAGCAGGAACCATGAATTCTGTTCTCTTTTCCCCAACACATAACAATTTAGAAGAAAGAAACAAACATTTCAAGTACGAAGATACCTCAAAATGAAAGGTGTTGATAGACTATCAGCAGCATCACCAAAAACATCTGATTCTTGAGCCATTCTATGGAGCACCAGTCTCGCAATTTCCCCAAGATACATCCCTGAGATCATTTTCTCAAAGCCCTGTATCAATGGCGACACATAATTTTCAGCCTATCAGCAACAATACAAAGATGACGTAAGAAATTGAAATTTTACGCAGCTTAGTACCTGATCATTGCGATTTTGTGTTTCGTCATCCAAAGAGATGTCATAAGGAGTTCTTGGCAAATGTGATGACCAGAAATTCCCCCATTCCATGTTTACTACCTGATGAATGCAGTGTTTTAGCACAAGACATGAGCATCATGCTTCCTCAGGAATGTTTAATCAGATAAATGAAGCTGACTACAGATAAAGCAGAAAAATAAGATACCATGCCCCCAGAGTTTGTAAGAAGACCCTGACACTTAATAATTGAATCAGTGCGTTCAATATAGCAAGCATTGGTGCCAGCTCCGATGATCACAGCAGCCACCGTATCCTCATCATAATAATGCCCTAGAGCTAATGTCCCAACAGTATCATTCACCTAAGAACAAAAATAACGTGAAAGATAATCATTTAAAAGGCCCTGGTGTTAATATACATGCTTATAAATAGACAAGAAACACAGCAGAACATGCTCGTTAGCATATATCAAGGAGAGCTTTAAGGTAGCTCTGTAACTGAATGAAACATCTGGTGTGAAGAGCAAATTTGCATAGTTTGATTAACCAAATAAATACTGTATTCAGCCATCCTGAAGTACAAAACAAAAGGAGTAAGGCATAGCATCAGGCCAATACATTTCGCTGTTTTACAATGCTATTACCATACATACATCAACTACCATTGGTGGTGACAGCAGCATCAGATACCAACAAGACTATAAATTTGGTAGTCATATGACTTTGCATCATGTTGAATTCAGTAAAAGTATATTACACAGTTACATGATACCAAGATAACTCCAACATGAAGGATTATTCAACTTAGTGTTTCACATTTAAACATAACATGCTGTAAAACCAAGTATCTTACAAGCTGATTACTTGCCTTTTAGGTTTCATCATCATACCCCAAAAAGAAATGAAACATGCATGGCTTACAAGCAAAAAAAGCAACACTTTTGACACTTTTTCTTTGTTTTACCAAACTTTATTAATTATCTATCCTCTCTTCCTGCAGCATATTACAGCCCACAAAGACCATGGCTTACAAGCAAGCTCACGACTATGAACTAAATATTTTTGGATACATAGGGGGCAAGCTTCTGCCTTTTGGCTGAAGTTTTTGGCTTTTGGCTTTTAGCTAAACTGATTTGGCAAATGTCTAAATTGCCCCTAAGGCAAATAATGGCTTATTTGATGCCAATAATTACACTGGTTATGCAATTATCATATCACATGATTATGCAATTAATCATTTCATTATTACACTAGTAGCTAGTCTATATCACAAAAAAAAAAGATTAAAAAAAGGGGGGAAATGACCAAGAAAAACTAGATCTACCTGGGCTACAATATAGCGTTCTCCATGGGAAAATAAATGGGAATTTTCGGAATTATATTCAAGACATTGCAATCTAAAAGCCGAGTGTTTGATTTGGCTTCCGGCTTCCAGAAGCCGGAAGCCTAAGCCGATTCAAACGTCCTCATAAGCTGCTACAGCTAGGAGATCATCCTTCAGTTCTCCCTTGTGATTTCCTAAATGTTATGCATCATCTTCTGAATCCAAATGTTATGCATCATCTTCTGAATCCATTATTTACATAGAAAGAAAGGGTGTCCACATTAGTAGTGGACAAGCACTAAATAATAGTGTTTTCAAGTCAGCCAAATGTGGTTCTCAATGGAATGAAAGGATAAAAGTAACTATTGAGTGGTAAGCCATCAAAAGTTGGGAAAGACCTACCAGTGCAGTGACTCGCACATTTAATCCACACCTAGCAAGCGCTTCATTTAAGCACTGAGCAACATCTTTCCCGACCTGAGGTTCCATGGTTCACATAACGTGTTAGCATGTCAAATTGAAGCAAAAAAGTAATCATACACCAAAAGTCCACAACAAAGTAATATGAGCTTCCTTTGAAAAGAAATATAAGTTAGAAAGTTGACAAATGATGGGCTAATCATAGGCATGTTCTTACGCCCATAACAAATATCTTGCACACTAGAAAAACATGGCAAATTTACATGTTTAAGTAACATGGCCATTTTCTATACACATAAGAATATACCTCTTTATCCAAACAATTTATCTACTCGGGATCATCAAGACAAAGTTAGCAAATTTTGGATTCACCATATAACATATGAAAATTTACAATATTTACCAATATTACAACGATTCAAGTTATATATATAGAATAACATGGAAATAAAATTTGTGGAAGGTACAACTGTGCAAGAAATTAATTTTGGCTTACCGTGTCTCCAATTGAAAATCCTTTAGTCCACCTAATTAATGACCCTGAAGACACTGAATTTTGTCTAACAGGGAAAGAAAATGTAAAACCAAGTGCCCTTTTTTCATCTTTTCCATCTTCTTTTTCAACAAAATTCTTTAGTGCCAAGGCAACAAAGTTGAATAAATCCTGCAACTGACATGGAACTCAGAGACATGTACTCAAAACATGTATTACAAAATGGAAATAATATGATTAATAAGTACCTCAGTTGTACCCTTGGTCAATTCCTCAGGGATGGGTTGATGTTCAACCTTCCGATTGATGATTACGGACCCCACACCAACTTCTACTCTCAAGACTCTAAAGATTGTTCCTCCAAGATCAATGGCATAATATATACCCTCTTCGTTCCTGTTGAAGTGCATGACCAGGGCCAATTTAGTATGGTTGCTCCATAGATAAAATGCAAAAAAGGGGGACAAAGAAGCTGTTGGCATTGTCAATAATTTCTCCATTGAGCATGGTATGTGAAATTAATGAACCATGACATCATACGACAGAATGCCAGTAACGAAAAGGTATATTTTAAGCGATAATCTTCCATTGTTTTGCGTATTTGGTTTTAGTTGTGAATGCCTTGGAAAAACAGCACAATTGTGCTCCTTAACTCCTATGAGAATGTACACACCTCCCCGAAAGACCAATCCTTAAGAAACACTCTTTTGTTTTCAATTAGTTTTTGGGCTATGGTGGCCTCTATTAGACACGTGGGCAACCTAGAAGTCACCATAGCCCACGGCAATAGATTTGCTTTGAGGCCCAGCAAAATCAAACTCCAATCTTAAAATAGAGATGATGCCAAACAATAGTTACAAGTCATGCAAGAGAGCAGTAGCTGCTGATGCATGCAATGACAAGACAGACAGGAGCAACGACCGCCAATGTACCCAGCTGTGCCTCACCATCTTCATGTGCACTAGTCCTCACCACGCCCCCATTGTGTATGTTATTACCACCACAGTTAGACACGCAGAGCCACCTCCATGGCAGCTGAAAACCACCTCCATGCACGCATCTCTGTTGTCGTTGTGCTAGCAGTCATGTGTCAACACACCTGCTCACACTTTGTCGCTATCCCTGACTCATTGCTTATGCACTATCCTGTACACCAGTAGCCACGACACCACAGATGGCTCCTCACTGTCATAAGGAATGAGCTCAATTTTGCAGGCCAAATATGCAAATCGATTATTGTAGCGCAATTGTTCTGTTTCCAAGGGGGATATACACCGCAATTAAGGTAAGAGCTAAACAAAAAGCAATAAAAGGAAGTGGTATTTTTACAGGGCTCCAATGCTGTGAGGGCCAATGTGCAACTACAGAATAGGAGGGTCATTTCTGCTTTTCTCAATAGCCACTACAAACCAAAATGGAAAATATTGACAAAAAATACTTTTAATAGAACCGCAACATGGAATAGGCATTGCGTGTACTTGAAATCTGGTCAAAATTACGGACTTCGACAAGCTTAAACAGGACAAGAAATTGATGCACGATCGGGTAAGGAATCACAAAAGAAAACGAACAATATGTATGTAGAGTTGCTTTCATGTTTTAGATCGGTGTGCAGACTAAGGAGGTTTTTATATGTTTGCAAATATGGTTTTGCTCAAGATTAATTAAGATATACTACGCATTTCATACCACACTACATCTTGCACAAAGCTATGCTACCCAGAAGAAATATACTTTGAATCCTTTCCATCTACAATGCGTTACTAAAATGGAACAAAGTGAATCAGTACCTACTAAGAAGCCACACTGCAAATGACCAAGAAACATCAAAGAACTAAAATCCAAACATGTGACAGAAACAAAAATACAAAAGGCCAACCAAAACCGATGTGCATCCGTCTGTCTTGCAGTTCTAGGTTCTTACAGCACGCCAAGCTGTTGCAAGTGCAACCATCCAAGAAACCGATAGTCACAATTCAGCAAAAAGTTCAAATTGTATATGCAACTAAATGAACCATGCAACTCAGTTTCTGCTTGGCCTTGGCCTTCATCATAACTGTTCTATTTAAAATCGGATGAACTCAGAACAGCACAATCCTCCGCAGTTTTAACTTCATAGCTGAGGATCCTTGTCCACTAAAACACACAAAATTTTCCGCATTACAACACCCAATCAACACCATGTATTCTAAGAAGTGCGACCTCCCAAGCAATGATTCCCATCTGACAAAGAACGTCCCAGGCCACATTACCATTGTGGAATACAACCTGGCCTGTGAACCCAATGCCGGCCACATAAAAGTGTAGGCAGATTCATGTACCAAGATGCCACTCAACCCCCTTTATGGAGGTCCGGACAACAACCCCGCCATGAACGCAAGCGTCAAATCAACAGTGACTGCCTTAGGCGGCATAAGAGCCACATGACAAATTCTTGGTATCTGGCAGATTAATTGTTTTGCACCGGAGCAGCACCGGCACAAAGGTATAGCACTGCAGGCGGCATCAGACATCAGCACTACACAAATCCTTGGAAGAATGGCGATTAAACAAGGCTAGAGCTTTTAATCTTTTGCAGAGACGATACAAGAAACGGGCGTCGTTCTTTGCCTTCCCAAGAAAGATGGCAACATTATGAACTAATGACGTAGTATTTGCAAAAAATTTCAAAAAAAAAAAAACGGCATGTGCGCAGCATTATACGGAATGGAATAAAGATAGCGACTTTATGAACATATCAGAAAAAGCAACGGCCTAAATTTGTTTACTGTTGGATGAACACATCAGAAAAGCAGCAAACCAAATTTGTTCATCGTTCCACCATAGGGCCAAACAACAGCAAGAAGCAAGAGACACAAAAGGGAGAAACAAAACATGTGAAACGATCCAACTTAGCTGCATTCAGACGACTAGTCCAAAGAATGACAAGCTCAATGCGGCGTGCATTTGGGGGAAAAGTAGCAAGAAAATGCGCGTCGTTGTGCGCCGGTGTAAAACAAACCGATCAAAAGGTGTCAAGTAAGAAACTTCTATCAAGTAGAGCTCAAAAGCCACAAGGCAAATCTGTGCTCGTAGCATTTCACATGGACACTCAAAAGAAAAGCGTGAAATGCGCATCATCGAACATCATTCGGAAGGCAAGGAAGCAAGAACCCAATAAAGAAACCACATTGGCATATTCACACAAGATGAACATGGCAGCCAAGCAAGATGGCGAGATGCAAGGGTATGATCCAACTACCAACATCTCAATTAAAGAACACAAAAAATAAAGCTATGTTTTTGTTCTAATTAAGAGTCGCAAAAAAGAGGATCCGAAAGAAAGAAGCGCTACAAATCATCAAGGAATCGCGAGGCCACGAACCAGGAAGGCAAAGGCAGCAGTAAGGAACCGCAGGGCCGTACCCGCTGGGGAGCGCGTCGACGAAGGTGAGCAGCATCTTGAGCTTGCTCCCGCCGTCGGACGCGAGGCCGGCGTGCATCTCGACGACCATGGCGTCGACGACCTGCCGCAGGCGCGCGGGCGGCGTGGCGCAGCCCTCCTCGAACTCCCGCAGCAACGCGACCGCCCGCCGCCACCGCGCCCGCGCCGACGTCCGGCGCGCCACCAGCGCCGCGGCGATCGCACACGTGGCCGCCGCGCACCCTACCGCCACCCCGAACCCCACCCTCCCCATCCCCCGCCCCTCCGGCGCGCGCCGATCACGAAGAAGGGAAGGGGGAGAAACAGAAATAGGGAGAGCGGCGGCTATGCAGGGATTTCTTTCTCTTTCATCCTCTTTGGTTCCCCTTATTTCTGCTTTTCCAGCACCATCTGCTGTTTCATTTACCTTGTTGAAGAAATGCTCTTTTCCCCCAGCTTTGAGCTGTCGCTCAGTGTGTTGTATCCTGACTCCTGATGTTCAAAGTAAAGTTGCAGGGCAGGGCATCAGCTCATGGTTGTCTATGGTTTGTATTTGATGACCATACTAGTTTACCTTTTGATAGATTATTAAAGAGAAAATTTAACAAACGGTATACCGTTTGACGGATACCAGTCGATGATATACCATCGCTGAGAGTCGCCGCCCTCTCATGCTCCTCACTCCCAGTCACAGCTCCCTTCCTCTCGCTCCCGTTTGCCGCTCCCTCTCTCCTTTCTGCCGCTACGAGTTCACCATTCTCCTCGGCTATAGAAGGAGGTCGGGAGGAGGAGGCGACCCAGTGGTGGGCAGCGGCGGGGGCAATGGGCGGGGTAGGAGGATGGTGGTGACAGCAGCTATGGCAATTAGGTTGGACTACATGGCAAGGTAGCGACAGCGCTGCCGGCGAAGGCGGTGGAGGAGGTGCGCGAAGCTACGGCCAACATTGGAGAAGAAGGCGGGGAGGGCGGTGAACGCGGAGAAGAAAGGCAGAGGAGAGCAACGGCCAGCATCAAAGTAAGAGAAGAGAAGGGGAGGGGAGAGGAACATCAACGCTTTGAGATAAGAGAAAGAGAAGGGAGGGGCGATGCAAGGGGTATGCCGTTGGAATGCTTTGCGACGGTATATCGTACCATAGTCGCTCTCATTATTAATTTGTCATTCTAGTTTTCCATGTTAAGAATGATATGTTCTGCATAGTAAGACTCGTTTGGGACATAAAAAAATTCATATTCCTACGGGAAGTAAATATTTTCTGTGAAATTTCTATGAGACTAGTCACTGCTCATGCGTTGCAATGAAATTTATTAGATCTATAGAAAATCATGCTATGGAAGAGAATTACTCTGATCAATTAAAAAAATGAAGAGTGATGAGAAGTTAGAATGGGATGATTAGAGGAGAAAGAACGTACAGCCACTAACTCATTCTTTTATAATAGTAATGATTTGTGCGTTCTAAACCGTGCCTAAGTTTTGTTCGGAAGGAAAGAAGTTGTGTTTGTACAAGATGATCGGTTCCATCTCTATATATTTTAGAGAAAAGTAAATAAGCTCACACCTAATGAAAAAAAATTACATATGGTACAACCAAAGAACTTCAATTTCCATAGGATTCAATTAGGTGCATGTCATCTGTTTTTTTCCTAGTATTCAATTAAAACAGGCTCATTCGATCAACGTGGGTTTTTCCATACAAGTGTATTTAGTCCGCTGTGTTCTACATAGGCACAATTAGTTGTTTTACAAAATATATAGTATAATTTTATATATTTTCAAAATTGATAAAATAATATAAGGATGACTAGCAAAGAATAGTAGTTCGTAGCATATACTACTCCCTCATGTTAATAAAAATATATTATTTTAGTATACATATAGTCAAACTTTTAAAAACTTTAGCTATTGATATATTTTTAAATATTTAGATTGGGTATATAAAAATCAAGGGCATAGATTCCTCTCAAAAATATTTTATAACATTATGATTTTATTAGACTTTATAAGTATATTACTTTTCTAATGTGATTTTTTTTTGCCCTCGAGGGAGTATAGGGGAGAACCTGGTGATGGTGGTGTCAGCACGCAATTACAGCAAGTCAACATAACCAAACCCGGCCGTCAATCACCAAACCGACGCCCGATTGGCTGCTCCTCCTGCCAGTTGGGATTAGAAACTCGAAATTTTCAAACCAAAAAGGACGGTCTACGATGCTCAATGCTTACTGATGCCGTGGTCATCGAATCCCACGTCAAGATTACCAAAAAAAAACGGAAGACTTCGCCATGCGCGACCGAACATGCAGGAAAGCCCCCCGCGCAACTCGGAATTCCGCGCGGCCAACGCGAGCGTCACGCTCGTTTCCAGTCCACCCCTCCACGCGAGCAGAGGCGGCCGGGCGGGCGAAGCAAGTGGTGGGCGTGCTCCGGTCGTGGGGAGGCGCGGGGAAAAGACGGGGGCGCCCCCGTGCGCGCGGCGAAATTGCGGATATGGGCGGCAGGCGGGGGTGATGTGGGGCGGTGCGGTGCGTGGCGATCGCACGAGAGGTTTGACTCGCGTGTCAGCGGAGGCCGCGATTTGACTGGCCAAATTGGTCGGTTGGCTCGGTGCGTGGCAATGGCACGAGAGGTTTGACCGGTGTCAGCGGGGGGCCATGATTGGACTGGCCAAATGGTCGGTTGCCTCGGTTAACTAAATAGAATTTGCCGTACCAGTTTGATTCAGGCATGATCAAATAAGATCACGGGCTGTGCCGTACTGGTCTAATTCCGTGTTGCACGACCAGATCAAGGATTACACAGTCGCACTATCTCTATGCCTCACTTCTAATTTCTCTATGTCTCTCCCTTGGTCCACCCTTTTCTCTCCTCTCCACCGCCATTTCATCGGTGGATCCCGCCGTGCATTGCTCTCCCTTGATCGCTTCACATTCTCCTGCGCTAGATTTATCGTGCCTCGATTCTCGTTCCCTTACGCTGAGGTTGCGGGCAAAGTACGGCACACTGAGCTAGGCTGGGCCAACCTAGCACATTTAGTCCTCGGCCATGTTATGCCCCGTTTATTTCGGCTTAGTTTTTTGGCTTATTTTTCACTATTCAACAATTTCGTTTTTTTCTGGTTTTTTGCTTTTTTTTGTTGGTTCTAATTTTTCCCGTATTTATTTCTACTGTCCGCGATGAGTTAACATGTTTTTTCTATTTTAAGTTTTTTAAATTTAATTACGCCAAATAAGTCACCGTCAGTTACAGTATTTTTTTCAGCCAGTTACAGTAATTTTCAGCTAAAAACCACTCAAAATAAACCCTTTTGAGCTAGGCCATGTTATGTCTAACTGATCAACAGTGCTACGATTTGGGCTGATACAGTTAATCCGGGTCTATTTGGCCAACTCAGCAGTGATCGCGACGCCTGGCGCTAGGCTTGCTGCTCCTGACGGGTGGGTCAGTACGGTCGGTGGCGCCACCTTTGACTGGGACCAGGGAGGGTGCGGTGGATGGTGGAAATGAATCGCCTGTCTGCTCCATCATCGGTGCTCGCTCACCGCGCCGTACCGCGTGCCCATCAGCGATGCAGTGCAGTGCCAAGCCCGCGCGAGGCATAAATTATAAATGGCCTGTACGTCCATCGGTCCGAGCTCACCACCCAGCCTCCAACGTTGCCGTAGCAGTGGCTGTGTAGGTAAGGTAGGTCAGCTGCCGCTTGATCCGTGCTTCCTCGACTCCGTCAGTTCGGTACTTACTCTGTAAAATTTGCCAAGTTACTCCCAGTTTTGGAACCCTAGAACTAGGTAGTTGAGTGATGATCTGGCTCGCTCAACAGTATAACCCGGTGCCCTCTGTTGCTCTGTTATTAATTGGGACAGCCACTCCCGCGTGAATGCGTGACTATGCCACTGCAGTTTTTTAAGACTTTCACTTCTAAAAGCTATTTAAAATATATTACTTTCTTAATTTTAGCCTTTTTTTGTTATTCTTATGTTTATTACTTTGTATTATCCTAAAAGATATAGCAGTGTTTTTTATTTTTTACTTCAAAAAATCTAACAACTGTTATAATGTATTTATAACAAAAACCAGAAGTCTGACTTTGAAGTTGAATTTTTGACGTTTTTGGTCATTAGTGCCACCAAAATACCAGATCTAACCTCATTCATAAAAAAATACTATTTTTAGCTCCCTCCCGCAGCCGAGAGAGTGCGCACCCTCATCACGCACCCTCCAACCGCACGACGGCCTGGTGCGTCCGGAGCCGCGCGAGGTAGATGACGCGCTCCCCGGGCGCACTAGCTCCACCGAATCAAGGTGTTTGTATGACTGTATATCCTTCTCTCTCTTCACTTGTCAAAGCCAGGAAATTAATACATTAGGATTACGTATTAATTTGATCGTGCCAACCTTGTTGACGGCAGTGGCAGAACTGTCCTGTCCGTAGTTAATTTATTTTCGTTCTTTTGGAGTGTGTTCCACGCTTCAAACTAGTCCTTTGCTTCTTCTTCTGAATTCTTTTGCTTCTTTTGTATTAAGCTAATAGCTGGTGGCGTAGTCGTGAATCGGTCGCAATCAACAGTCGGTTTCCTCTCAGCTCTGTACGCATGAAATTGATGTATCTCTGCTTTCTTTTGCTAACTCTGCTTTGCAAAGGAAGGTAAGAGATTTCGGTAGAATTCTGATCAGGGAGCTGTGCAGTGCGTCAAGGGGATCTATGGCGCCCGGGGAGCGCGTCACCTATCTCGCTGCCGTAGAAGAAGGCCAAAAATGATATTTCTCGTGAATAGAGTCAGATCTATTTTTTTTGGTAGCACAAACGGCCAAAAAATCCAAAATTTCTTTAAAGTTATTTGGTACGGCACCTATGTTGCGCGCGGCACCTCGTCATGCATAGTAATTAGGTCCCGTTCATTTCAGCTTCAGCTTCTGTATTATTTTTCACTATTCATAAATTTTTATCTTTTTCTGATTTTTCGCTTTTTTAGCTTTTTTGCCGGTTCTTTTTTCCCTGTATTCAATTGTGTTTGTCCGAGATGAACTAACATATTTTTTCTATTTTTAAATTTTTTTAATTTAATTACGTCAAATAAGCCATCTTCAGTTACAATGAAATTTCAGTCAGCTACAGTACATTTTCAATTATAAGCCATAGCTTTTAGTAGCTCCAAACAGAACCCGTAAGTTGCTGCAGTGATTAACTGCTTTTGCGTAGGTAAGTGGTTGCCCGGAGCAGTTTATCTACAGGCACGCAATGGCGCGATGAATCGAGTGAGATGGGATCCCTGCTTCACTTGCAATCCTTCCTGCATGTTTCGAACACATGGAGTCTGCAGAGATAAAATGCTATAGCGAAAGAAATATTGACCAAAAGGCCAACAATTTTTTCTCACCCTTAAACGGAGCCAGTAACTCAAGCCATGTTTGGAACTTCAGGATTTGGAAGAAATTCTACAGGAATTGTACATTGTTCTAAAAGGCGTGGGGTACCGCTAGGCTCCAAGCATGTCCGTAAAATTAGCAAAAACCTTGGCTTTTTTTCACATGACGTGCGAGAACAGTGTGAAATCGACGTGAAAAGAAAAAAAATATTGACATGTGCTTGCTAATTCATTCACACATGTTGTTATCAGCTACTGTAGCCCTCTTTAGGGTATCTCCAATGGGTCTATAGCAGCTATCTACAAGAGAGTCCATGTCATCAACTGTCCTACGTGGAAGATATTAAATGAAGAAAGAGAACACAGCTCTCTACAGCTCTAGAGATAGTCTATAGCACCAAACGAGGCAGCCTCCATAAATTCTGTGTGTGCATGTAAGCATCAAATAGCTATCCTTAGGGCGTCCGCAATGGTAATAGCTAGTACTAGCTATATAGTCAGCTGACGTGGAGATGAGAGACAAAAGCAAAGACTATTTTATACTGTTGGACCCACATGCTCCTCTCTCATGTTCTTGGACTACGTGAAATAGATCAGCTATTTGCTCGTCGCTAGTGACTACTCTCTCTCCTACTTTTTCCTTGCCACATCAGATCTAGCTAGCTAAATAGCCAGTTGTTGGAGACGCCATTATAGATAGTTCTTTAGAATGCTAACTTTAGTGTGTACTATATAGATGATGTGGAAGTCTTATAGTTAGTTGCTAGCTATAACCATTGGAGATGCCCTGCGTTTTCAAATGGGCAAAAAACTACTATGCACTTACTTTTACGACGCACTCATCGTGTACTCAAACTAAAAAGTCGCTTTAACTATGTATTACTAAACTTACTCTAGCTGTGTATAAAATTTTTAGTTCAAATTCATTTTACGTCAAGAGTAATAAAAAAGAAAAAAATCTGACAAATGTTAAGAGTCTAAATTTATCAAAAAAAATTGTACTCTTAACATATAATGAATTTGAACTTGGAATTTTATAATATATGTAGTAAACCATAAAATATATTTAAAATTTTTTAGCATTTTTTATGATTTTTTATTTCAAGTACATAATAAACACAAAATACACTGTAAAGATAGACACATACCAGTTTGTACCTTTCAAATGTGGAGCTTTCGTATGTTCCTTTTTCGCGGTACAAGGATCTAACGATAATAAAAAGGTACAAGATTAGGGCCTTTAGTGCAAACTACACTGTTTTGAAGATTACTCTCTTCCTTTTTTCTGCTTTAGGTCACTTTCTTAGGCCTCTTCGTAGTCACTTGACGACCACAAGTACAACGCAATCGATTAAGGGGGTGTTTGGGACCGCTCCACTCCACGTTTTTCAGCTCCGCTCCACGTTTTTTAGCCAAACAGGTTCAGCTCCACGCACTCTGTTCGAGGAAAAAATGTGGAGTTGTGAGAGCACCTAAAGGAGTACTCCACAAACTCCAGGTTTTTTGTGGAGCTGCTCCACGATAGAGTTTGTGGAGCAGAGTTTGTGGAGCAGTCCCAAACACCCCCTAAATACATTTCTACACTTTTCTAACGTGTTCTTAGAACTCGCCATGCTGCCAATCACATGAATGACATAATTGCTTATACGCCATGCAAGCATGATGTCGCGATATATACCTGTAGACATGTAATGGGAGCTGGCATTTTAGCTGCTCATTACATTAAGCGGAGCGTGATCAAAGGGATAACAAAAACTATTGCTACTATATTATTATAACATCCTAAATTTTGGATGTTCGAAACTACAAAGAATTTAAAACTTTTTATTTGCATCTTGTTGGCCTCTGAAAATTTTTCTAAAATCTCAATTGGGTTTTTTGGATGTTGTACTATGCAGAATCTATATTGGGAAAGAATTCCCAAGTATAAGTGCTAATTCTAATAATAAAAGACGTGAATAAATTCAAACAAGGAAATATAAGTTCAAAATCTGAAAAGTTAAATTCAAGCCTGTAAAACAAAAGCTAAATTCAAACTTAATTTAGAAGGAAATCTTTGCCTAAAAATTCATTTTAATAATTAAGCTAAGAATGTCAAACTCTTCAAAATGATAGCAAGCAAAAATTCAAATTTAAATCCAAGTTTGAATTCCAAAAATCTAGAATTGAAATGTAAAATCAAATCCTAAGTTTAAACTTCAAAAATTAAAACAATCAAAACTGCAGGCAAAACACTATATAAATTTCGCGTCCAAATATTTTGAGTCGAGCCAAGAATTCAATTTCAAATTAAAATTCAAATCTTGAATGTGGCAAAAATCCAAACTTCAGTTTTGCTGGGCATTTTCCCTCTTTTTCTTTTTCTCCTCCCTTTCTTTCTATGCCATGTGGGCCCAGCCTCTTTTCTTCTTCCTTCCTTCCTTTTTCTTCCTCTTTCCTTCCCTTTTTCCTTCCCCTGTCTCCAGCCTGACAGGTCGTGCATCCCCACGTCACGAGAACGCCGTGTCCTATGCTCGCGCTTAGCACATCATTTCACCCACGCCCAGCACCAACCATCTCGTCAGCCATCAGCTCACAACGTCGCCCCCTTACCCTACTCTGCCTCGCATGCCCGCCCCTGGCGCCATGCGCCCGGCCATGCCGTTGACCATCCTGAGCACTATTCACCGATCCTGAACCACAACGATCTACAATACTGCCCTGGCTATAAATAGCCTCCCTAGGATCTCCATTGTCCCTAGCGCATCCCCCTTCCTTCCCTTTCTTCCTCTAGCTCAACCCGAGCTCAAGCCCATTTGCGCCATGCGACGGCCACTGCCTCCTCCCATCATCTCGTGCACCATGACTGATCTTCCCCTAAGCCAACCACGTCACATTGTGTTTCTGGGTATCTCCCACTCACCTTTTCGGGTGCCCGCACGGTGAGCTTCCCCTACCTTACTCATGCTCTTGCCACCGCCTTCTTGCTCTTTCCCCCACTCTGGCAATCCTGCCACCGTCGTCCCCAGTTGTCGGCCGCCCTTATCGTGCCATGACTCATACAGTCGCCTCCCCAGCTCCCTTGACCACACCACGACCCATTTTTCCACTCACTGCCACTCCTCGCCGTCGCCGCTGGCGCCAAAAACCCTATGCCGCCGTCTACTAAGACCCCCTGTTTTGGTCGGCCAGTCCCTCTGTTCCAACCGAGAGCCCCATTATGTCTCCCCCTCTCTTATGTCAAGTGGCCCCTCTTAATTAGAGCTAATTCCATTAATTAGTGGTTACACAGATTATAGCTAATGATGTTTAGTAAGAAATTAATGTAGGAAAACTGTGTCTAGACTAATGTCTTCTATAAAATAAAGATCTAATAGACTGAATCATGAATAAAGATTAAAGTCTTGAATCAATAACATATGAGCAAGAATGATGTGAGGTTAAGCCATACAAGTAATACACATTACCAGTATATCCTAAAGGTCATGAGGTTCCTTCTTTTCCAAATGGTTATTAAATAACTAAGAAAAATAATTTAATACTAGCTCACTAATAATTAACCAAAAATACTAAGATTTAAATTAAAGATTGCCTTGCACATAATTAAATAAGTCCCAATTGTAAATAGTATGCCATTAAAAGTATTTAAATTGGAGTGTCCACTTTAATTAAGGACTTTTCTAAAAATAGTTAAAAATAGAGGAAATATATATAAAGCCTAACAATAATTATTTTAGGAAATTCTTATGTTCTTCGTAGGCCCTATTAAAAATATAAACCTTGTTGTCAATCTACCGTCAATAATTAAATTTTAACTGTAGATTTAGTTAATAATGATAATGAAATATAATTGTGTATAGCAAGCTCGGGCCCGTGTAAATAAATTTAATTAAGATTAAATTACGCCTGATGCTAAGTAAAAGCATAAAATATCAACGACGTTTAATCCCAAGAGCGTCTAAAATCAAATATCACGTTAAAAATATAATATCATGCATCTATTAAAATATAATTGGTTATCATGAAAACCCTAGGTCATCAACCGTTAGAGTAATCTTGTTAATCTATAAGTTAGAGAAACAATGTGATGGTATGTGAGAATTCATCTAGAATTATCTTGGCTATCTTCTACTCACGAGCAAGTTGTATTTACAGTTTTCACTTTTTGCCGTATTTTGGTTTATTCTTGCTTTAATATAAAAAAAGGTCTAAACTTTAACATCGATTTCTGTGATCTATAGATGGAATAGATCCCTAAGGCCTCGGACAAGATGTGTACAAAGTTTCACGGCTTTTGAATCATCGAATTAAAAGTTATGTGGGTTTTAAGTTTCGCAATAATCATGAAATTACTGTAGCTTTACCTGTTTTTACTGCTCATAGCGGTTAGACTGTTGTAACAGAGGTTAGACCACTCGAAGAAAGGTCAGACCACCTCCTTATATGAAGTTCTGACTACTAGAATTTGGATTTTCTCATAGTTTGATTTCATGGTCGATTTGATTTGGAATTTTGGTTGTGGGTTCAATTCTCAATAACTGTATAATTATTTGAGAAGAGAATCTAGAATACTTCGAGTAAATTTTGGATAGCACCATTAACCCTACACTGTTGCCTTTCCGTCCTACTTGTTTGTTATGTCTCCATGCGTTTTTCAAGAGACTTTCTGCGACTAAGGTGCTGCTCATTTGGGCTAAAAAGTGGCTTATTGCTAAAATTTCACTGTAACTGGTTGAAATTGCACTGTAACTGATGGTGACTTATTTGTTGTAATTAAATTTTAAAAAAATTTAAAAGTAGAAAAACATGTTTGCCCATCACGAACAATGCAAACAAATACAGGAAAAAGAACAAAAAAAAGCTCAAAAAAACCAAAAAACTAGAAAAAGACGAAATTTAGGAATAGTGAAAAATAAATCAGAAACCAGAAGTTCAAACTGAAATGAGCGGGACCTAAAAGCCGTAATACTTTCAGCTAAAAACCACACAATTTCCATTAACAGCAGAAGCACAAATTAGGCCCAAAGCACTTATAAATTTGTCCTTTAAAAAAGAAAAAATATTGCAGAAAACTAATCAGCAATCACCTAAGGAGCTTCAGAAATAATGGAGCTGGTACAACGAGCGATTGGAAAAATCGGGTGGACTTTTGAGGGTTCGGGGGTGGTCCATGCACCGGGCCTAGGGCGGTCGCGAGCGAATGGCGACGGGAGCTGCGCCTCGGCTGCCCGGCCGTACCAAAATTCCAGCTGTCTTTCGCTCATTCCCGGCTCACCTCTCCTTTCCATAGTTATCGGACCCGTATCGGCTCTCGTCTGGTCAAGATTTCCGGTCACTGACCCGATGGTCTGATTGACAGGTTATCGGTCAGATCTTATATTTTATTTAAATATTTGTATTACATATTATATGTAAAAGTTACATAGATAAAGATATATCTATAATTCTTTGTAGTACAAAGTAGATGAGTGTAACTATATTATTATTTATGTTACATATGATGTAAGGACAACAAAATGTAATACCTTTAATACCATATACTTACTATATTCTAGTAGATTGACATGTTACTTTTATTTTACCATGTAATTTTTGCTACTCAATAACACGGGAAGATGAATGCTCAATTGGCTAGCACCTTACAGACTAATGACTCATGCATGAGCTTCCACGTTTGAAGCCTGGCGGGTGTGTCTTTTAGATTGTTTACTTTCTACTAGGGGTGAAAATGGATCGGATATGGACGGATAATGTCTCTACCATATTTGTTTTCATATTTTTTTCGGATACGGATAACTCGAATATGAATACAAATACGAATAATATCGAATACAGATACGGATCGAATATGAATCGAAACGAATACGGTTACGAATATTTATCAGAATATGAAAACCTCTTAAACTATACATCCAAAATTAACGAAAATACGTAAACAGTTCATCTTGTCAAAACATTCATGAAATCTAAACAAGCATAGTCTTTTCGTCCATAATGAAAATATACCCAATAGTCGATCATAACATAACTACATAAGTAACAACAACGTGCAATTCATGGAATACACGTGATGACATAATAGCAATTTGAACAAACATACGATATTCCTCACCCGAAAAAATTTGCAACAATTTACAGTATTTCGGGGCGTGCTAAAAAACACGCCCCAAAATCTCACCACCCACACGCTCCTCGAGGGTCGAGATGCCGCTTCCTTCCACATAAGCGAAGCCCCACTCGCCACACCTCCCCACCATCTACTACCCAAAATCACGCTCATGGTCACACCCACCATCGCGTTGTAGATTCTCATAATATGATATTCCTCACCCGAAGTAGCGTAATCTCAGCAACAATTTCAGAAATTGGTTTGGTGATAATTTGGAATATGTGCTTTTATGAGCTTGTTTTCAAGGTTGAAGTGCTGGTGCTCTATTTTTCAAGGAGCTGGAGAACATATGCCTAAGAAAAAAGAGCATTCCACTTAGTTATGAGTGAATGTTCATAAAGAGTTTTGAAAACATTTAATTTCAATTCTTGTGGTAGGATGTTATCTAGCACATACTACTAGTTCAAATCAGAGTGACCACTGAGCATGCTGAGTAATCTTATAAGCCACACCCGATCATCTATGCACGCAAAAATGTTAGTGTGCATACAAAACTGCCGCTAATCATTGCGATTAGATATCTGTGCAAGTATAGTATTCATAGGTAGTGCTTAATGTAGCTTCTAACTTTTAGTTTGTGGCTAAAAAACATCGTAACAACTGAAAATGCACTGTAGCGGTTATTAATTTTTTCCCAAGTAATTAAATTTTTTTTTAAAAAAAGGTTATATCACCACAGATAATGCAAAGGATTTAAAAAAAGCAAAGAAATAAAAAAATGAAAATAAGAATCCAACGTGTTCAAGAAACCAAAAGCCGAAATTGTTTAGAGCGGGGCTATATAGCACGTAGAAAAACAATCGCTAGGATTCCATACAAGGTTTTTATAAGTTGTGCTAGCTTAACCATGAACTTGATATCAATTCTAACATCATTCTTATGTTACCACCGACTTTGATAGTGCAAAAGTGCCTGCCCATCATTGTGCCTGCCCGTGTTATACACAAATGTAATAAATGGTATTCTAGTTAAGGACAGTAAAGTATAAGCTCTCGACAAAGAGGGAAACCAAACAAGTTTTGATGTAGCATGGAACATAGGTAAATAAAAACAAATTGTTCATATAAATGGCACTATAACTTTTTTTTTTTCAAATTTGGCTCTCGGCTACCGAGCTTGGCAAGTCGCCTGCCAATCAACCCATGTGTGGCAACAACCAATGCGGTTGATTAGCTCATAATACGTATGCACAATGCTGTCTCATGCGACCTGCCGCACTAGAGAGGCTCGGTAACTACTTATCGAGTTAGGGAAGCTTGGTAGGTACCTGTCAAACTCGATAGGTTCATAAAAGAGGTTAGATTTGTAAAGACAAATGTATGATATATTAAATTTTAAAAAATAACTACAATATCATTTGTACGGACATTTCAACAAAAACAAAGGCCGTTGCTGGTCAACATCACAAGCAGGAAAAGGGCGTTTTTTAGGGCAGAAAAAGGGCTTTTTTTCTAGGCAGGCAATGCAAAAGAGGAGGAAGCTTTTCTGGGGGACAGTTCCGGGTGGACGGAATCAGGCGGTTGTGGAAACCCCCTCGTGATTGCGCGGAAGCCCACGGCCCACCCCCCGAGGCCGGGCCCGGGGCGCGAGCACTCACGCTGTCATGTGGGCCCCTGGGTGCCCGTACCTTCACCAGCTCCTCCCACCCCGCAGCCGCTTTTCATCGGAACCACCTCACCCGCGCCGGCTGATCGCGATCCGACGATACAAGTAGCAGCACGCATGGAAGCGGCGGCGGCGGCCGCCGCCGCCGCTTGCCCTTGCCTCCTCCTGCGCCGTGCCGCGTTGGTGCGGTGGGTGGCCGAGCCTACCTAGCGCGACGAGCAAACAGAGAGCTTTTTTGCCGCTACAGCCCCGTACGACGACGACCACCGTGTTGGATCTCGATCTTCCTCTAAACGTTCGATCCCTGCTGGGAAATCGTTCTGTTCTGTGTGTGCGTCTGTGCATTGCAGGTTCTATGTTTGTGCTATTTGGAAGAGCATGGCATGATTATTCGTTTCTTTGAGCGAACCATAGATTTTGTTCAAGTTAGTTCGGTTGAGAAACAAAGCTGCGAGGCTCAACAAGTCAGGACGGCTTAAGCACTATTATACAAATGGACGTAGTGGATTGTCCCGGCTCTTTGAGTTAGTGTGGTTTTTTTTATAGATAAATATGTGCATAATTAGGTTATCTCATATGAAATGTGGCTTATGATAATATTCTACGTGACTTATTGGTTAGATACAGGTTGATTGGATGCAAATTATATATGTATGAAACTTTTTTTTGTGTAGGGATAATTACACTATGCATATTAGTTTTCTGAGTTTATAACTTGTATCATATTTATTTGGGATTTGTCGCAACGCGCGTAGTGAAGTAAGAAACATTGGCATTTGGTGAGTTGTGCGGTTCTGCCTATTTTTGAGCATACGTGCAGGTGTTCTAAAAGGAGAATATATCATGTGCACATGCCACTATTGGTGCACCTCATGTACGTGGCCATCATAGAGCGTTTGATTACGATTCAACTGTTCCAACACTCGGTGAGCAAATATCTAAAAAAACCCCCTACATGTCACTGCTAGTTTCACAAAAGACTCCCACGTCCTCTCTCTCCTCCCACTACACCGTGCTCCCACTTCCTCTCTCTCATCCATCTAATCTAAACTAATAAACCACCAGTTAAAATTATCCTACATCCACCCAACAATTACCTGCTCCACAGTCATGACCTTAACTACGTCCACACCACAATATGCACCCAGAATTACACCATCCTAAAAACGTCCGCACCAGATTAACTCTCCTCTATTCTCTCTCCTTACTCAACCATATCCGACGATCATCCTTCAATGGATCTGCAGTACCCCTCCCTGCGCCATCGGCTGATCCCACCCCAAACCCCTCGATCCCCTCCGATCCGCCGCAGCCCCGACCCCTCTGCCCCCAAACCCTAGGAATTCGCGGCGGGACCCCGCGCCTCCACTCCCGCCGCTCCCCCCGTTCTTCACCGCGCCGCCACTCCCTCTGCTCCCCCCGTCCTCCACCGCGCCGCCACTCCCCCATCTCCACCTCTCCCCCACGCCTCCACTCCCTCCGCTCCCCCCGTCCTCCACTGCCCCGCCTACTTCCGCTTCATCCACGAGGACCTCCACCCATGGCGCGCCGCGGGGGGAATCACCCGCGCGATGCTCGACCGCGCCGGCGCCACCGCCAGCTTCCGCCTCGTCGTCCTCCGCGGCCGCGCCTACGTCGAGCGCATCGCGCCGGCGTTCCAGACGCGCGACCTCTTCACTATCTGGGGCGTCCTCCAGCTGCTCCGCCCGTACCCCGGTCGCGTCCCCGACCTCGACCTCATGTTCGACTGCGTCGATTGGCCCGTCGTCCGCGCCGACCAGTACGAGGGGGAGAACGCCACCGTCATGCCGCCGCTCTTCCGGTACTGCGGCGACGACGAGACGCTCGACGTCGTCTTCCCGGACTGGTCCTTCTGGGGCTGGTAAGTAACTACTCCTGGCTTCTTTCCCTCTTACATTACTGTTTTTTTTTTGCTTTGCTAACTAACAATCTGGCTTAGGGTTACTACTTACTACTGGTTACAAATGCAACGAATCCCAGAGTGCAGCCACACTACCACAGGCTGTGATTCCTTTACCATTAATGTTATGTTAGTCATGCTGTTATTGGCAATAGTACAAAGATAGCATTCACAAGCTTTGATAGAATGGAGAACTTTCCATGCTAGACCAATTTCTCAAATAGTCATGTCCAGTAAGGGTAAGCTTATCACCAGTTTGCAGAGCAGAGTACATTATTTGTGTGTATGAAATGGGAATTCACATGTTTATGCCAGTAGTCGCTGCATCCGCTATTTTGTTGCTAACACAGTGAATGCAATGGGAACCACAAGGGGAATGACCAATAAATTTTCTGAAGTTTAGGATATAGAGAAGTGTACAAATTTAAGTTCGTAGTGAAAACTTCACCAAATTAAATTTGCTGTTTTATGCTTTAATTTTCAGATAAAGCGCAAACACCTAACTAGACTGTTTGTGATGATAGGCCAGAGATCAACATAAAGCCGTGGGATGCGCTGCAGAAGGATTTGGATGCTGGCAATAAGAGGGTGAAATGGGTGGATAGAGAACCTTATGCCTACTGGAAAGGGAATCCAGATGTTGCAGCTAAAAGGCAAGAGCTGGTTAAGTGTAATGTCTCCAGTGAGCAAGAATGGAATGCACGGATTTACAAACAGGTACTTATTTGTGTTTATGTTGCACTGCACTTCTTTATGCCTGAAGAATGTGTATATTGTCCATTTCCTTCTTACAAGTAGACTCACATCATATTGTCAATTTCCACTGTCCTTAAATTTTTTGAATCCTCCTACTTTAGTACGTAACTTATATTTCAAGAAATATTTCCGATGGTGCTTATGGTTAGTTAGCTATTTTACTTTTGTTTTTCATTTAGGATTGGATCAAAGAGAGTAAGGCAGGATACAAACAGTCAGATTTGGCTGCTCAATGCACCCACAGGTTTGTGGACCTGCTTGTACGTGTATGAATCACAGTTCCAATATTGACTTTCATATGTTCTATTAAAAATATCACCTGCACCAACTATAAGGTGTGATTTAGAGTCAGATTCTCATTGAACAGAGGTTTTATAGGTCAGACAAGCTTGGCGTACATTTATACTCAGAAAATTTACTTTGTCTATTGTATTAACATGTATGAGCGCTTCCTCGGCTGTGACGAAATTGCTTTCGATATTTTTATAACCTTCTCAGTTTTAAAATCACTTCGACTCGGGGCCGTCCTTGTTCTCCGGCTTCCAATCCAGAGGCCCCCAGGTAATCCCCTCGCCTCGGTGAGCTCAAGCGGTCCTTGATTAATTCTGCGTAACGCATAAGCAGATAAGCTTAAATTTTGGCAATTACGGACGAGATATTACCAATGTTTATTGGTGGTGAGAACTTGAAGCTGATGTGATCATTCAACTGGCCCAGGTCCTCAATGCGCTAGGCGAATCGGTTCCATGTGCAGATGTGCTTCGTATGACTACTCTTCGATGGTTTATGTACCTAGAGGCCAATTCCTCTCGCAGATTGGGCCAACTGATTTCTACAAGCTAACTCTCGGACTATTTGATTTGATGTACCATTCACTGTACTTTTAGCACGTACCGTTTCTTAATTTGCAGCGAGTTGTTTTGATACTCATTCCTATGACTGCTCTCTGATTGCTGGGTACGATTTGATGGAAAATTGCTAATAATATGACTTGTAATTGGTTAACATTTGTCGGAGTAACCAGTGTGCATAATTACAACTTACAAGAGATGTTATGTCTTTCTCAAACATGTCATGGTTGCTTATGGAACTTAGTAGTGCTCTTATCACATTTATTCGATGTTTAATGTTAACCTTTTGTTTGTCAGGATGCTCTGGCCAGTAGTGATTACATTCTGACTTGTAATTCCTGCAGGACCTTGAGACATATGTTGGTGTTGATGCAGTCCAGGAGTGGAAAAGGCTTCTGGTGAGCTCCCTTTATCTGATAATTAGTTTCTTAGGAAAAAGTTTTCCATTTGTAGTAGACTCACTGAACTGCTGAAAAATGCATGATGGTAATGCATTCTCTCTTTGTGCGTATAAATGAAATAATTTTATTGTACAATATCTATGAATATTTCTGTGGGTTCATAGATCCTGGTGGCAAGGGCCATCATTAGGATTAGCTATGAAATGGTGGTTGTGTTGCAACTTACAACATCCCCAAGTTTAGTGTTGCATCTAAACTTGGGTCAACCTTACTGTAACGTAACACATTGATGAGGATGGCCGATTCCGTGTTGGTTGGAGGATCGCCACCCTGCATTGATTGACATGTGATGTGTGTTTTTTGCGATGCTGTGCTGGAATTCACGACCATTATTACTGGCACAGATTATGCAGTTGGTAGATTTTACAGATCGTAGTTTGTCCATGGATAAGATGAGAGTTTCCTATTGCAAAATTGCTGCTGTCAGAGTAGATCACATGATTTATTTATTATGGAAGTGATGCCGTCAGCTTGTTAGCTCAACATGCGTAGAATTGAGTTCATCTGAATTTGTCACCTGATCGATGATCCTCCTAGGTAAACATGTTTGTAAACCCCTCTAAAATCCTGTGTTTCGCATCTAAATTACGGGATAATTGTTGCGCTGGTTAGTTTCCTCTTCATACTTCCATCTCAGTGTGCAAGGTCTATGAATGAACACCAATTTTCAGCTTGTATTGCTGACATTTTAGAATTCAGATAAATAGCGAAGTTTACCTATGATTACATTTTACCTGTGAATCTAAGCATTTAATCTGGTTTGATAGAACATGTTTGGAACATTTCCGTCAGTGAATCAAGGGAATATAAAATGTCCTGCGAGCTTGCGTTTTTTGGATTATTGTTATGCTACCTAATTATTCTTGGAGCTAGCTAATTATGTTCCCACAACCGAAATGCGGTCAATAATTTGTCTATCCAATTATCAAGCTCTGCTGATGTTTATCTAAAATTGATTTTGTTTTGGCATTGTAGTGAGGTTTACATAAATGCATTCTCAAAGGTGACTCTGCTCACCATTAGGCAAGTGAAGGCATGCAACATTGGGCAGCTTCTGAAAATATCTGGGATTGTGACTCACTGCTCAGGTGTGAAGAATGTTGCTCGTTCTCTGTCTGTTCATCTAAGAGGAGATCTGACTAAGCAAAATTGTAGCTTTCTTTGACTTTGAGCTGTTTTTCCTTTTTAATTGCTTTGCAGGAAAAATTTCTTAATAAATCTTAATAAATTCTGCATATTTAATCTTTGTTGTCATATGAGGGGCTCAAAATCAAGATGCAAGTGCTAAAAAATTGGCTTTGAAAGCAGGGAACAAAACATGTATGGCCATTCAAAAATTCGTTTGGTTGATTTCGTGTGCATCCCTAAAATGCCGCCGTGGCGTTAGCACGGACACTATACTAGGTGGTGAAAAAACGGCTGTGCGGAAGTACCAACGTGTTAGGTGCGGTACTTCCGATCTTCCCAGAAAAATAGGGATTTAGGGAATTGAGTCATGGATCAAGTTGGGATGACCTGAGTCGATGGATTTAGGTTGCATAGTGCATGTCTTGACTAATGCAGATGAAGTTGTGAATAATTTGTGCTTGAAAATGATTTCTTTGTCTTTGGATATGCAGAGTCACATGGAATCAACCATAGTCAACAGCGAGGATCGGGGCTAGGCTCATGGAGGAGTTGAGGCCCAGAACGATCGAGAATGCCGGGTGAGATGGTGAGCTCAAGTATAGCACGAGAAAGATAGGAAAGTTGAAGGCGAGTTCAAACGGCGAGATGGCACCATATAGCTTGCATGAGCCAAGTGAGCCATGGTTTGGTAGAACCGCGATGGGAGAGACTTGGCGATACGTGGCTGGCTAGTGGTGCACTTACGTGGCAGGCATGGCAATTGCTTGCAGTGGTTGGAAATGACCGGGTGAAGGAAGGGTATTTTGGTAGTTTGTCCAAAATACTGAAAACCATCTTAGATCAAAACTGCGGTGTATGGGCGATGCGTTGGAGAGCGGTTTAGGTCAGTGTGGAGCTAGTTGGATCAAAGCTAATGCACACTTATGCGCTTTGAAAAGCATGCATAGATAAACTTGTGAGAGTAAAACTCATATGTTTCTGCTCTAGATTTTCTAAGAATCTATTTCTCTAAGAATCTGGAGCTGTCTTTGAAAAGCGTTTGGCTAGTAAATTAGCTCCAGATTCGTAAGAGGAGGAAGCATGCGATAAAAAATTACCTGTCTTTCGGGAAAAGCAATCAGCTCTGCCGCGTCCTTAATGAGCTACACGCTAGCTTATCAAATTAATTAGCTATGCATTCTTAATTTTGAGCAACAATTGCGAGAATGAGCTTCTACGACGAGTGAATGAGATGAATGATGACCAACTTGCGAGATGTTCGTATTTATGGTCAAGCGAAAAAGGAACTTGATGCGCTCACCCCATAATTGAGGAACTCCTTGTCGACACGTAGTACTTTGGGTGAGAGGACAACATGGTAACATTGACAAACGCGGAGACGAGGGAGTGGGTGAGGGGGGACGGCACAGACATAACAACATCAGTGCAGACGAGGGAGCGCACGAGGGGGCATGACACGAACAGTGCACATGACACGAACAGAGTGACAAATGTACGAAGGACATAGTGGTAAAGGAAACATGGCAGCAACATGGTGACATATGTGCGAAGGACAGAGGTCACACACTACAAAAAATGCATTGCATATCGCTAATTATGATTAAATTAATATAAATTAACGTGGTAACTTTGGAACATATAAAATTCTCATAAAATTACACAATTAGGTGGATTGTGTTAGGAAACTTCGCATAAAATTTCGTAATTTTTAGAGCTCGTTTGCTATATGTAACAACTCCTGCAAATATCTAAATAGTACGAATTTTTAAGCTACATTCAGAGCAAATAAAGTTATTAAAAAAATTACACAATGAAGTATGTTGTGTCAGAAAGCTGCACAGAAAATTTTGGAATTTTTGAGCTAATTTGCTATATTTAAAAATTCATACAAATATGACACATAAGATAGTATTTAAGTAGGTAATTAAGCCAGTTAATTAACTAGCATAGTTAATTAGCCGGCTTAATTACTTGCCGTAGTGTGAAGAGGTGGAGAAGTGCTATTTCTATTATTCTTGTGCGTATATGGTTATTTTTATAAATACAGATGTAAAATATGCTATATAAGCCAAAAATTCAAAGAGACGCGGGCCAGGTACGTACAAAACATATGCTTACATGTGATGCGGTGAGATTTGTACGTACATATATACGCTGATATGGAGGAGTACTATACATAAACGTATATGTGCCAAACTACTATGTTATCGCCTATTATATATATCACATCGCTGTCTCTCGCACTACATTCTCTCTCAAGCGTGTGGACTGGGGCCGTGCACGCGGAGGCCATGGCCAGCTCCCAGGTGTGATGTGTTTGTGTTTTGTCGTGCAGGAGCAAATATTTATAGAAGGATCCAGTTCATACTATACTGATTGCAGATCGAGTGGCAGCGTCTGTACATTTGCAGTTGTTCTGCAGGCTTTCTGACATGGATGGCGTCTTGCTTCTTTCTTCCATAGGTCTATTCGTGCGGTCACACGTACGAGTTTCTCGCTAGGACTGAATCGTGGCATGCAGATTTCACCGGCCGTACAATCCTATCCTTGCATGCGTGTTGGTACATGATTATTTCCGTCTATGCAATATATACTAGCCTCGCCGCGCCAACCACCGTGTGTACCGAAATAAAAGATGCGATAAGTCGTGAGAGTTTTTTCTAAAAAAACCGAGGACGCATGTGTATTTTCGGAAAAGTCAAAGGTTTTTCCGTAAAAAACCGAGGGCACATGTGTATTTTCGAAAAAGTCAAAGGTCTTTTTTGTAAAAAAGCAAGGACCTGTACGTAAGTAAACGAGGACCCGTACGTAATTTAGAAAACCGCGAAGGGCTATCCTGCAAACTGGAGGGGCTAAAAAAATTGGTAGACCTTTTCGCGAAAACCGAGGGTCTTTACGTAATTTCCAGAAAATGCAGGGGGGTTTTCGCAAAACGGCTCCCCAGACCGTACGAAGATTCGGCAAGACACGCGGCGCGCGCGGAAGAAAAACCGCGATGTGGCCGCCCTCGTCATCCAGGAAACCTTCCGGGTTTGTTTAGAGGATGATTCAGGCCTCATTCTGTACTTGGAGATAATTAATTCAGGGTTTCAAAAATATCAAAATTAAGGTATATAGAAGCCATGCAAATTATACAGTGATAATCAAGAAAGATGAGACAGAGGTAGCATGGCTCGCGTAGCAAGCCCGTCCCAGTTGGGCAGTCCCAGGTCCATGGCATTTTGGGCGTAAGAAGGGAATGGTTTGCACAATTTCCTAGTTTTCGGGGGTGTTTTCCACAAAATTGTGCAGCAAACTCTGTCCATCTGAGATGGGTGGATCTAAAACTAACCTGTTCTTTAGCAGCTCAAGCACACCGAGTTATCCGCTAGTAGCAGTACCGTGCCATACAAAAGTCCTCACAATCACAGAGAGTAATTAGTGACAGCTGACAGCTTGATCGGCTGCATGCCTGTATCAGAAACCAAAGCTGACAGAGTCATGGCTAGGACGCTTTCTTCCGACACGTAAACGTCACGGAGTACGACCTCACGACGCCAGCGGTTACACCATGCTGCCTGTTATTTCAGCTTCCAAAAAGCTGCTTTTCAGCTTTTCTACAGTAACTAACTTTTAAATAGAATATTTTTTCAAGATAGAGTCTATTAGTTAGTTGTAATACATACGTTATTGACTTCATTTATATCGGCAAAAATCGCACGTGAGTTTCTGTTACTCTGTAATCTCTTATACAAACAGCCCAAAAGTCACAAGCCGCAGTAAAAAAGAACAGGCCCCACGCTGACGATGGAGCAAGGAGAAAGGAACTGAGGCCATGCTAGAGGTATGTTGTATTGGTTACAGCAGATATCTTCTTGCTCTAGCGGATATTGTTTTAACTAAAAATAAATAATATTAATTGAAAGAGCTATATTTTAGATGATAAGGGAGAGAAGGTGAAAACGAGAGAGGTATATATGCGAGTGTTAGGAATATGGTATGTGATATTACCGTGACCTCTTATCTTGTTTCGAAACGAAACGATGAACGACAGAAATAAGAAAGGTGCTCTGAAAAATCAGGTATTTATGAACAGAAGTCAATTTAATCGAGCCGTTAATTATGCTACACCATGCCTATTATATAGCATAGGCGGGCTGGCAGCCAGCGATGATCCAAAGGAGGGCGATGTAGATGGATGAGTCTTGCGACATGTTACGGTCGAGCGCGTCGCTGTCAAGTGAAAAAAAAAATGACACATGTAAATTACTACCTAAGTACCTAGTGTGTGCATGATATCATATGTTTCGTTTGAGCCTTTGAGGCCATGCTTTAGTTATGCGTGCGTTATATTTATTGGCTGGCTCCTATTGCTTTGTTGCTAACTGTCCATGGGCCGACGCTATCGATCGGGAGTTACTTGGGACGGCTGAGAGAGAGACTTTAGCCGCAGTTCAAAATGGTTTTGAGTTTCTGGCTTCGAGTTATCAGAAATTAGAAACGGTTTGGAACACACGTTAGTTTTTTAATTTTTCTTCTTTTTCTACTTTACTTTGTATTGACTGTCGAAATTTTTATTTTTCTTTAATTAAATATCTAGATCAAAAGCTCACAATCATGTCCATTCCAAGTAAAAGCCAACAGCCGCCGATTTTCTCTAGCTAGTCAGGTCATGCATCTTTTTTTCTAGACGTAGCTCGTGCGACATGATCGTTATTCTAGATCAAAAGCTCACAATCATGTCCATTCCAAGTAAAAGACAACGATATTCTAGCTCTGCGATCCATCGCCACGCTGCAGCGGCAAGCCAGCAGTACTAGACTACAAGTACTATCTGAAAACGCAAACGGTGCCACGCGATGAGTCGGAAATGGTGAATCGTTCGAGCGTCCCAAACTTGCACAGAAATGAGAAAACTGAAGAAAAAGAAACGCCGGGCAGACACGCAAAACGCCTTATTGACATGTGAGTATGTGAAGTTGTCGCATTTTGCCATTTTTCTGCGCAGACGTGATGCTCATCACGCATTATGAACGCAATAAAGAAGATGGTGGAAATTGAGAATGCAGAGAATGGGCAGGATTTGGGCTTCAGTTTGGTTAAATGGGCTCAAAGACTAAAAGCCCATTGGTATTGTGCACACTTGTGGGCCTGTGCCTTTTTGATCCACAAATCCTTTTGGATTTTTTTCGACGCAGATGGCTGCTAGGAGTGGATGGATCGTTGGATCCAACGGCTGGGCATCCTACCAACAAGATCGGACGGTTCAAATAAACACAGCGAGGTGTCACGGAGGATAGAAATGGATAAGATAAACCACCGCTCTCCCGGCGACGCTAACTCTTCTCGCCAAATCCTCTCGCAGCTGAACCTTTCCATCCATGGCGCGAGGCCTTGCTGCTCTATCCATTCCGCCGCGTCTCGGCGCGACCGCCACACCGGCTTCGAGCCGGCCTATCCGTGTCACCGCCAGGTCGGTAGGGCGCGGCCGCCGGCGCCGCTCCATGGTAGTGCGGGCCGGCGGGCCGCCGAGCACCAACGCGCTCATCCTGGCGTTCGTGCTGCCGCTCTCCCTCTTCGTCGGCACCCTCATCACCGCCGCCCGCGTCGCCGACGATCTCGACGAGCGCTTCCTACGGGAGGTACGCGACTCTCGGCAATTATTCCAAATAAATCACTCTGTTAATTTGTTTGGTCCTAAGTAACAGCTCTATTTCAAAAGGGCATATGACATAATGCGTCATAGAGACGAACTACCGTTGAATACGTTTATATTAAACGCCAACGATTAAACTAATAGTTATATTTGGGACAAGATTCTTGTCGTGATAAGTTGGGAGAGGGGGTATGAATTGAAGAGCGTGCTGCCTATATGTGCAGATGGAGATCAACCAAGCGATAATGGAAGAGAACGAGGCTTCCGAGGGAGACAGCGACAACGAAGACGACGATGGAGAGTATGACGGAGAGGAGGAAGAGGAGGTTGTGCAGCCGGCGGTGGAGAAGGAGCGAGTTCTCGTTACTGCTGCTGCTGCTGCTCCGCGCCCCAGGAACAGGCCGAAAAGGGAGGTACAGTAGGCACGGAAGGAAAGCTGCGTTTTTGTTGTCTGACTGATATGTGGCCATGATCTTGGAAACTCTTGCAAATGCTTCGGTTTGATAGGCAAAAGCTTCAGAAGTATAAACTTACGTATGCAGATTTAAGAATGTTGGTGTCCTCCTGAATTAAGGAAACGCACATTACACAGGTGTTGGTGTTTGGTGGTGAACGAGTGCTGATGCTATCGGTGATAGGCCGTATCTTCTCAGAACCATATCAAACAGTTTGAGACTTCCGTTTTCAATTTGATTGGCAGACAAATCATACATGCGTAGCATACATATGCACGTAGATCCAACATAAAATCCATGCCAAATCAGTTAGCTCTTCACAGGGCTATAGTCAGGTGCTCCCAACACACATCCCCCATGTTGCTAGTTGCCCTTTCCCTTGTGCTACTTCCATTGGATGACCACTTGAATTAAATTGAAAGTTGTATGTAAACGTATATTACATACTTTTAACAAATAAAGTTACATTTCCAGAATTTAAAGTTACATATCCACCAAAGAAATTAAATTTATTATTTTTTTCTGGGCCACGGGAAAAGGGGCTACAGAAATATTAAATAATTTTAAATTAAATGTATAGTCTTATGTAAACGAATTTCACATCTATTGAACACAAAAATACATTTCCAAAAAATAAAATTACATATACATACCTGAAATTACATACTTGCTTGTAAACATGCATTACATACTTTTAACATAAAAGGTTTCATTCCAATGATTTAAATTTTTCAAAAATTAAAATTTAAGTTCCATACCAAGGCGAAAAGGGGCCATAGAAGGTTTTGAAAACATATATTTAATATTACAAAATTTTAAATGAAACGTGTAGTATGTGAACAAATATTACATATCTTTAACATAAAAAACATTTTTGAAAAATAAAATTACACATGCATTGCAGGAAATACATTTAATTTTTTTTGGGCCAATGAAAAAAGGGACATTGGCAAAACGTATATTTACTATTATATAGTTTTCACATAAATTTGTAGTTGTATGTAAACATATATTACGTACTTTTAACGTGAAAAGTTTTATTTCTGTGATTTAAAGTTACATATCCAAACATTTTTAGATTAACATTTCATTGCCACGCCAAGGGAAGGGGGGGAGGCATAAAAAGGTGGGGAAACGATATTTAATATTAAAAATTAAGTTAAATGTGTAGTACGTGAACGAATATTACATATCTTTAACTAAAAAATACATTTCCAAAAATAATAATACATAAAAAGGGGCCATAGAAAAGTTATATTTACAATAGTATAACTTTGACATCAATTATAAGTTGTATGTAAACATGTAGTACATATTTTGAACATAAAAGGTTTCATATTTTGAAATGCTGCTCATGTGATTCTTAATGTAATCAAGTGCTGACTGTTTTTTATGTTTACTGTCTAGTACGCTAGTTATGTTTTTCCCAGGGAGAGTTTGTTTACATATGTGATGGGACTTGCGAGCATTTGTTAGTGCTATTTTTTAATAAGAAGTACTATAACACGCTATACTATCAGAATCGATTCCTCCTCCAACTGCCCTCTCCTCCTCCTCCATCTTCCTCTCCCTCACCTCTGTTGTCTCCTTCCTTTGTCGCAATCGTTGTAACGCTAGTCACAGTTTCGTGCGCCTTCTCCTCCGTCCTTGCCCTGCCTCAGCCGACACGAGCTCATAGCCTCGCAGCGCTGCCGACTCCTCCATATAACCTAATATTCTCTTAGCCTTCATCTTGCCAACCTGCCCTTGAGAGAGAGAGGGAGCTAGTGAGCAAGAGAGAAGAAGTTGTAGATGGTCTACTGTTTCTAGCTAGTTTTTTATTTGTTTAATTCCACGCATCGTGACGGCAAAATTGCGCACGGTTTTTTTTTTATAGGAATCGTTTGATCACGTATTAACGCTTGGAACGTACCAGCTTAAGTTGAAGGTTGCTGGGTTACACAGTTCACGGTTCGTGCCGGCGCCTACGGTGCTGTGCTGTGCTGGGCTGAGCGCCTCGGCGCGGCACGCGACCTGGAGGCTGGCTTCGGCTGGATGAGATCATGAGATGCCGCCCATGTTGAACAGAAGCTGGGGCCTGGGAGGGAGATGAAGCGGATGGATGGGCAAACCGCGCGCGTGCCGCGGCCGCCAAACCAAGGCATATGCCAGGTGTAAGTTAGGCGGTTCTTACCTCTTCGCTGCAACTTTTCTTCCCTTTTGAACACAACTTCGTGCGCTGCAACTTTTCTTCCCTCTTCGCGCCGTAATCGGGTTGTGTACCGTACGCGCAACAGAAGCACACCGCGCTGGACAGGCCATTAGATATCAGCCCGTAAAACGAGTCAGTTCAGGTTCCGACGTATACACTGGAATTCCACGAGCCGGCCGGACGACGAAGCCCAGCTAGCTTAGTTTGTACATGCATGCGCGCAACAATGTGAGACCAGGTTTTCCGAGCGAGCGCGATTGGTGGACGACCTCACTCGGCACGCGTAGGGCTAATTAGGCAGGACCCGACCGTGACCCGCGTTCGATTAGTTCCGCGAACCATGCACAGAATGGCGTCGATCGGTCATGCACGCTTGGCTACGTAGTGGTGGAAAACTGGAAATTTCATTCAAACCCATCAGAAAAATGATGGGAGTCGGGGACGTGTAACGTGCCAAACTGGCTAGCACTACGAACCTCTGTATATATAGGGGGTAAATGCGTGGTGTGCATTGCATGCAAAGTACAGGCTGCGTAGCGCGTACAGCACATTTTAAATAGATCAAGCTGTTTCTGGTTATTTGCAATCTTCTAGCTACCGAACTTGGCAAAGTAAGGTGTTGTGTAGCACCCTATATAAGCATGTGGGATACTATTATGGAATGTCATCGTCAAAGTGAAGAATAATAATAAAAGTAATACTAGAAAGCACGATAAAGCTGAAACTTTAAAAGTGCGTTAATAGAGAACCAACAGAAGCTGAAATAAATGTTTGAAATATGAGACCGATCCACTTCTAACCAAATAAGAACAAATAAAACAACAAATAGTGGCAAAAAACGATGTTAAAAACTCGAGTGCTTCCACCCATGCATGATACTATTGTTAGATAGAAGGTTATCTCATGATGTAATCAGAATATGTTAGATTGCGGTATGTGATCTGCTATGTTTGGAAGTATAGGCTTGTATCTTTGGTAGTTTAGATTCTTCTGTTGTCTTCCTGCCTTTCCTCTCTAGAGTTGTAGATGCAGATCACACACGTAATCATACATGCTTGTATTTCCATGCAAGGGGATGTTCCTTGCCGATATAACATGCAACCGCCGCCGAGACAAAGGCACGGCGTTTCTCCCATCCAATTGCGCCTCTGAGTTTTTCAGCTATCACTCCACTGGTTTTTTACCTGAGAATGAAAAGAGCAAACGTAAGATTTGAAAATTTCAGCAAGTACCTAACAATGGTCATGATACAGTGAATAAAGAACAGGTAATGCAAACAAGATATGTAAAGGACAAGCAAAACAAGCAAGCAAGCAATTGATACGGATTAAGTGCAATGAAGTTAGGTTATCAAAAACATTGATACAAAGTGTAGGTAGAGATCACAGGAACAATGGCAAATAAAGATAAATGTTATCTAACAAGTTATGATAATGGCACCGACGATCACTTCCCACATACCTGGTTATACGAGAATAGTCAAACACACCAATGTCCTCGACTGTATAACCGCCTATGAGGTGTAATATCTTGAGTAACAAAAATGTACGTCCCCCTGTACATTACCAGGAGAATGATAATCTCCCCTATATATGAATGACGCTAGACCAGGTAACCGTTTCTGACCCCTCCGCCGCATCCGCATTCCACGCTGGAGAACGCCGGAGCCGGAAACGTCCGTGTCGTCATGTCGGAGAGCGGGTGGCCGTCAGACGGGGGCGCCGCAGCGAGCGCGAGCAACGTGAAGACGTACGACCAGAACCTGATCAACCGTGTTGGCCAGGGGACGCCCAAGAGGCCCGGGGGCATGGAGGCCTACATTTTCGCCATGTTCAACGAGGACGAGAAGGTGGGGATGAGATGGAGCAGCACTTTGGGCTGTTCAACCCGGACAAGTCGCCGGCGTACTCCATTAGTTTGTAAGAGAGACAGATCGATGTAAGAAGGCGACGAAGAGACGTATGCGTACGCGTGTATTTTGGATTTGAATAAGCTGCCTGTAAAATGCAAAAAATAATGCATGCATGGAAGGCAAGCACTCCAAATTATTTTCCTAGAGACGAGACGAATAAGGAGCACTTTGGCAAGATGACTCGATAATGTTCCAACATTGGGAATCGTAAACTAACGAAACTGGTACTTCCTTTTTTTAGAGGAAAATGGTCGCATTCAACGATGCAAAACGAACGTGTCAGCGGTGCCTGACCTGGTTGGGGCCGAGGTCGGAAGGGACCCCAGAGTATACGGTGGGCTGCTAGCGAAACAGATATAGGCTACGTTGAAGGCCTTCGGATGGCCTAGCAAGCGATTTGTCTCACGGCCTGCGCAAATAGATGATATCTTAAACTTAAAATCGTATGCTATATCTGTGTAGATGTTTTTGTCATTCATTGTTATATTAAAAAATATAGGTAAAAACTGACTGTAGCCTAGAAAAACAGTATGTTCTAAATGCCACTTTTCTTCCCTCTTCGCACCGGAAATGGAAGGCACCAGCAGCCAGCAGGACACGGATACGGAGTACGTACAAATAACAGCTCGCAGCAACCAACAAAGCATGCACTGTTCAGGCCACTATTAGCCCGTAAACACAGGTCAGGTCAGCGGTCAGCACGCACTGGAATTCCACGAGCCAGACAAAGGCGCACCTTTGTACATGCACGCGCGCAACCGTGTCGTCCACGCGAGCGCTCGCTTCGGGTCGACGACCTCACTCGCCTAGTCGCGCGCGTACGGCTAATTTGGCCGGACCGGATTGTGACCCGTGTTCAGTTAGTTTCCACCGGCCCGGGACACAAGTTGCATGCGCCGCCCGGTCGGTCAAGCTAGCACACTTGGCTATGTGGCTAGCGGTGCAAGTTGGAAACCGATCAGAAATGATGGGCTCGGGAACGCGTAACGCGCCAAGCTGGATAACGCTGCGAACTTGTATATGTAGCGGATGGATGTTTGGTAACCATAAAAAACAATCAAATCTCTCTTCTCACATGTATACACTCTCTCTAAAAAATGTGAGTATTTCAAACTACAAAAAATACTAAAATTTCTCTTCTTCCATATATACATTTTCTCTAAAAAATCTAAATGCTTTGAATCACAAAAATATCGGAGTGCTCGCTAGACACCCCTTAATTATTTCAAGAGACAAATAAGAGGCACTGTTCCGAAGTTCCCCTCATGTACTGGAGACGTTGAATTCTAAGGGTGCCTTTGGTTGAGCTTTTGAGAGCTGCTTTTGGTTTTTTGTGCCAACCAAAGGGGTTGAAACCAGAAGCTGCTTTTTCAGAAGCAGCTACTTTTGGGTAGTACAGTTTTGAAAGCATCTTGAACCCTGCTTTTGATTTTTGGCTTTCTGCTTTTTGAAATGGTGAAAATAGAGAGCTGTTTCACAGTTGTTTCAAGGAAAATAGAGATAGGAGGTAAGTTTTATACTTGTTTGAACCAAATAGCTTACAGCTTTTCCACAGCCCACAACCTACAGCAGCTTTTCCACAGCTCACAGCTCACAGCTTTTTCAGAAACCACAGCTTAACCAAACACACCCTTGCACATCGGAGAACCATATTGATCACTGGTTTCACGCTTGCCTAGTTGCCCGTACAAGGCTGCCGTATACTACACCCCACGGGTTCTTTTACGGCCCAAATGAATATAAAACATTCATTCTTTTTATTGAATATATCATATTATTTAGAATTTAGTTATAATACCATGGCACAGCCATAGTAGTAAAATATTGAGAAAGGTAAAATTGTGAAGTGAATCGTATGGTATAAAAGTAATTTTTACGGGTGTCGCGGAAAGAAAATTTTGCAAGTGTTGCGGCAACACACGTATAAGAGACTGCGACGGCGGCGCAGGGATTAGGTGAGAGGTGGGGGTGGCGGCGATAGGAATAATTAATAATAAATTCAGAGAAAAAACTATAATGTATTTATAAAAAATAGATTTATAAAGAAAAATCTGTTATACTGCGTAAACTAATAATTAAATTAAATTTTTACTGTCTTCCCATAGAACTGATGTTGCCCGGTTGCCCGCAGAAAAGCTCAGGAGTGTCAACCGTGCGACGACCGTGCTGGACGATGGGATGTGCGACGGTGTGTGTCAGTGTGTGTGAGGGGCGAGCACTGTGAGTCCGTGACCGCGGAAATCTGGCCGCCGGAGAGATGAAGCGAGGCGTAGCAGGGGCGGTGGGCTGCCATTGCGGGGTCTCCGACGCGCCCTACCTGAGTAGTGCGTACATGGACGAATTGGCGGAGGTGCAGGCAGCGTGGGCGACCGGCGTGGCCTCCTCCATCTCCTTGCCCGTGAACACAGGCGACCGGCAGGGCCATTCCGGCATTCACGCATCCATGCCCTTCTCCGGTTTGTTCTCCTCTTTGAATTGAGCAGCTACTTTTCCTGCTTCCCTCTTGGTGATGGAACTGGAAGCTAGCAGGGTACGCACGCATGCGGACTATTGACTATCTCTGGCATCATTTGCCCGTAAAACAAGCATACATACATACTGGAATTCCACGAGCCGGAGCCGGACAACCCACAACTTTCAATGTACATCCTCGCGGTGTCTCGGTCACACACGACGAAAGATTACAAGGCCACGTTGAGAAAAAAAAAACAAGGGCACATGATGGAGTACGTACGTTCTCCGCGCGCGATTGGTGGGGGGTCTCATACGCGTACGCACGGTCAGGCCGGACCAGATCGTCACGTATGATTAAGGCTATGCTCCTAAGCGACGGGGCTTTTAACTTTTAACTGAAATGATACGGTAATGGATGTTAGATTTTGCTAAAGTATTCAATTAAAAAATAAAAATATTGTTATATATTCATAGATAATACAAGGAAAAAATCATATTAGAAAAAACAAATATGTTTCAAATGGTTTGTAGCTTTTCCAAATCAGAAGCTATTGCTATTAAGAACGAGACCTAATAAGTTCCATGGACGAATTGCCTCCGTCAGTCACGTCGGGCTAGTTAGAATAATGGAACCAATTTGGAAATCAGAATGGACTAATTAGGAACGGGCAGCTTGTCAAACTAGCCAAACCCTAGTAATTAACTTGTATATATAGGGGGTGCCTGCTAGGTACATTTGCATGCAATGCAAAAGGGCGCTACAAGAGATAAGTACGTGCATAAATTGTCGTTGTAGCTACTGAACTGCTCGCAGATGGCAGGGCAAGGTGTTCCTTCCGTGCTTGCAGTGGCGTTGGTCATCGGAGCCCTTGCATCCATCCCTACAGGTAAGATGTCAGGAGTGTGCGTGCACTGCGTACGACTACAGTGAGAAATACACGCGACAACGAACCACTACTAACAGCTTGCAATATTTGCTTTAGTTTACAAGGAAAAATAGAAACACTAACCCTGCTTGCACTGTTCACAAAATGAACGACAGCGGTGCAATCCATCGGCGTGTGCTACGGCACGCTTGGCGACAACCTGCCGTCGCCGGCCGACGTAGTGCAGCTCTACCAGTCCAACGGCATCGGCGCGATGCGCATCTACTCCCCCGACGCCGCCACCCTCCAAGCCCTCGGCGGCACCAACATCGACGTCATCGTCGACGTGCCCATAACCGACCTTGCCTCTCCCTCCGCCGCGTCCGCCTGGGTTCAGAACAACGTTCAGCCCTACCAGGGCGTCAATATCAAGTACATCGCCGTTGGCAACGAGGTGACAGGCGGCGACACGCAGAACATCCTCCCGGCCATGCAGAACCTCAATAACGCGCTCTCCGCGGCCGGCCGCGGCAGCATCAAGGTGTCCACGGCAGTCAAAATGGACGTGCTTGCCAGCTCCTCGCCGCCCTCCAACGGCGCGTTCAAGGACTCCTACATGACGTCCATAGTGCAGTTCTTGGCGAGCTCCGGCGCGCCTCTGCTGGCCAACGTGTACCCCTACTTCGCCTACAAAGGCGACCAGGGCATCGACCTGAACTACGCGCTCTTCCAGCCAAGCTCGACGACGGTGAATGACAACGGACTGACCTACAATAACCTCTTCGACGCGATGGTCGACGCGATGTACTCGGCGATGGAGAAGGCGGGCGCATCAGGGGTCCCCATCGTCGTGTCGGAGAGCGGGTGGCCGTCGGACGGCGGGGTCGGCGCCAGCACGGCCAACGCGCAGACGTACAACCAGAACCTGATCAACCACGTCGGTCAGGGCACGCCCAAGAGGCCCGGCGGTATGGAGGCGTACATATTCGCCATGTTCAACGAGAACAACAAGGACGGGGATCAGACGGAGAAACACTTTGGCCTGTTCAACCCCGACAAATCGCCGGCGTACCCTATTAAATTCTGAAAGGAGTAGATCTATATTAGGAAAACATCCGACGGAATTTACATATACACACATAGTATAGATTTGAATAAGCTTCCTGTAAGATGCAAATTTAAGGCAAGCACCCAATAATTTACTACATCTGAATAACGAAAAAGTCCATTTTACTTTCTCCGGTTTTGTGTTTTGTTTGCTTTAACCCATGAAGATTTAATTAATACCAGATCATCTCACTACCTGAAGATGGTTTTGAGGGTAGTTTTATCGCCGTAGCAGCCACGTCATCCAGCTTTGCCACAGCTTTGGCCTTCACGCGGGTGGGTAGACGGGCCATTGTCCAACACTCTGCCCATTGTGCCCAACCTACACATGTTTCTGTTAGGAAACCAGGACTCTATCTGGAGTCCTTATCTGTTTGGGCACCCCCACCGTAGACTATAAATAGGGACCTAGACCCCCCTCATTATGTACCCCGATGCAATCTAAAGCAATAAAGAAAGACCAGGAGTTCTCTCTACCTCTCGTGTTCAATCTATTATTCGTGATTACGTGATTGATTCGTTCTTGTTCTAAGCGAGGAATCGCCGGATGGTCTCGGCGTCGGTTCCTCAACACGTTATCGCACGACTTCGCTCCGGTGAACGAGGTAATCATCGAAGCACAGATTGATTTTCTAGACCGCTTTTGAATCTGTATTTTCTTTTCGCGTTCTAGATTGAATCTCTACGGTGCAAATCCGCCCTAATCTACCGCGAGCAGACTTGAAGTCGCCGGCACAATGCCGATCGGTAGATTGAGAAACGGGGTAGATGTTGATTGCACTGTAGAACGATGCAAATCGCCCTAATCTATCGCGGCGGATCTGAAATCGCGGCACAATGTCGATCTGTAGATTGCGAAAAAGGGTAGATGATGATTGCATCATAGATTGCAAAACAAAATTTTGCATAATGTTGTTTGATCCAGCATGATCATAAGCACAAGAATATATATGCATGAGTTTCCTGTTTAGTTCATGCACAGCATTGCAGATTGAAAAAAAACCGCATCTTCCTTCTTGTTCTGCACAGCATTGTAGATCTGAAAAAAAAGGGAGGGAGGGGGGATTTGGCTCACGGCCACGCATGGCCGCCGGCCTCCCACCGCGCGCGCGCATGCGTGGCGATGCCTCCGCCACCTCGGTCCTCGCGCGCGCCCGCGATGGGCCCACTGCATGCACGAGCGCCGCCGTCGCCCGAATCCTCCGCCTCCGCGGCCGGGTCGCCCATCGCCCTCCTCCGGCGCGCCCGGCGCCCGCGCCTCGTGCTCGCTTCGTTGAATCGCCGAGGTCGAACCACCGTGGCGCCTAAATGCCGCCGGCTTCACCATCGCATGCGCCGCCGGCTGCGCGCGCCGCGTCGCCGGACCGACCGCCTCGGCCTCCGCCGCGCTCGCGCGATAGCGCGGCCCGCGCCCGAACGGCACCGCCCCACCCACGCCATGAACGGCGCCGCGCCCTCTCCACCGCGCCATGAACGGCGCCGCCGCCGCCGCCTCCGCGCCTCGAACGACGCCGCCGGCCACGGCCTCCGCGCCCGCCGTCGCCTGCCGGCGCCCGCCGGGCCCTGGCCCATTGTGCGCCTCTGGCGCCGCCGCCGCACCGGGCCCCGCGTGCCGCCTCGACTCCGTGCGCAGGCGCACTTGCAGCCGCCACGCCGCCGCCAAGCAAGCGGGGTGGGAGAAACCCTAGCCCGGGAGGCTTAACCCTAGCCACATGGGCGGTTGGGCGGGGAAGAGGCGGCCGGATGGGCGGGGGCTCATGGGCGATGGGAGAAAAAAAAACCGGCAGACGGGTTATGGAGAAATTGCGAAAAACCCCGAAAGACTTAAGTTTTACTGACAGCCCTCGACTTTTAATTTAAGTCCCGAAATTTGCAATTAGGCCTCGGAAGTTCTAAAATTACCGATAGGTCCTCAAATTTACGGTGGGTCCAGTTTTTGCAGAAAACCCTCGTAAACTGAAAATTGCGCGAATTTTCTCGAACTGAAATTTTGCGCATAAACCCCGTAAAGTGCGGAATTTTTGAAATTTCATATTTTAGCATAAAAGGGCCTCTGAATCGAATTTTGCATCAATTTTTGCATTTGAAGCTTACTTATTTATGCCATTATTATTCTTTGTATTTTCTGTATTTATTTCTGTTTTGGTTAATTGTAATTGTTTTAATTGCTTTTAATCACTTTGAAATTAGCGATAAAATTATAGAAAATGCAGAAAATTATGAAACATTATGGGAAACTATTGCACCACTTTATTTACTCGTAGTAAATTTTCCATGCATGTTTACTGCAGTAAACTTATTTTATTTCATTCATGCACATGTAGATGATGGAATTTGAACAGGAGTTCGAGGAGTCGCCCAAAGATGGCCGAAACTATCTCGACATGGGCATCCGATGTCGAGATTGTGCTTGGGGCTAAGCTCGGTGCAGCTATTGGGATAAGCGGACGTAAAGACGCTACACCCACACCGAGGAGAATGATCAGCACTTCATTTTCTCAGCACCATCTCCGCTCAACTCTCAAGAATGAGTATATGGCGAGAGAAATGCGCTAGCACTCGGACCGCACTCAAGAAGCGGTTTGAGAGGCTCAAGTACACCATTCTTCCTCAAGCGAGCAGAGTGGATCAGACTGAGGTTTGCCGACTTTAACGGTCGGGGAGTACAATTCTGCCTTGCACAGGATTTGTACAAACCTTAAACTCTGTGGCAAGGAGATCACAGAGGACCAGAAGATCGAAAAGACCCTGTCCACTTTCCACCCCATCTTTATGCGGGTTGCCCGCAACTATCGTCAAAACGGATACAAGGAGTACGCGAATTGATTGATATGATGCAGTAGCCGAGGCTCGGGACGAACTTCTCCGCAAGAATTACGCCTCTCACCACAAGCGACTCACACGCCATGAAGCCAACGCTAGCGACCTCAAGTGCGGAAGCCCTTGATGAAGAAAAGGGGAAGAAGGGTAAGATCGTTGCCCGAAAGGCAAGTCGATGCTCCAAATGACAAGAAGGCTAAGAAGAGTGGCAAGAACTATGGCCAGCAGAACCAAGGTTGCTACAAGTGTGGCAAGTGGGGACATTGGTCGCGGATATGCAAAGAACCGCAACATGTCATTGATGCCCACCAAGCCCAAAAGAAGAATGGCAAAGGGCAACCTGAAGCCCACTTTGCAGCCATTGAGGGGGAGCACTGGCGCACTGAGCAACTCACGGAGATGATGGAAATTGAGTCCATCCCGCAGAAGACCTCCTTATGACTTAGAGGCACCATCGCTATGATCTCTCTTGAAGAGAATGTCACTGCTGAGAAAATAGCCGAAGAAGTCGATGTTTTTCTAGTTGATTCCGTCTGATGCACAGAATGCATGAGACGTTAATTGTCATTTATTTTGTGTTAAATGGACAAGTTTAGAACTTGCATGGTTGGTGCTTTAGGATTTTGCTTTCTCGTAATGGTTGGATGATTTTGGAATAAAGCATTCATTTATTCAGTTTATATTGGCATTATATGTTCTGATATTTGCGTATTTTATTTATGTGTTGAATGCCTTCTAATACATGTTAATTAAATACGTTATATTAGAACACGTGTGGCGCCCTATGGAGGAAGTATGCCTTGCCGATAGCGGCACAACGAATACCATCTTAAGAGAGACTAAGTATTTCCAGTCGATCCGTAAGAGCACTGGCAGCCTTACGACAATCGCCGGAAGCGATGCATGTATAATCGGTTCCGGAAGAGCCACAATTATACTTCCAATGGGCACAACTTTGGTCATTGAAGAAGCCTTATTGTACCCAGAATCGACCAGAACTCTCCTAAGTTTTAAGGATATTCGCGCCAATGGTTTCCACGTTGAGACTGACGAAGAGTATGCAGTGAGGAATACCGCTCATCACGAAGCGCGAAGAGAATGGCAAAAGAATATTAGAAAAGCTTCCTTCACTTGAAACAGGCTATATTATACCACAATTAAAGCGCTGCAGCAGTACATGCTGAAAGCGGTGTTTAGAAACTCGAACTCTTACGCTCTCGGCATGACAGATTAGGCCACCAAGTCTTAGGATGATGAGAAACATAATAAATAACTCACATGGGCATAATATTAATGTGAAGGATTTCCCGAATCATGAAGATTTTGTGTGCCCTGCATGTGCCACCGGGAAACTAATTACTAGACCCTCCACTCTGAAAGTGAAGGATGAAGTCCCTGCATTCCTGGAACGCATCCAGGGAGACATTTGCGGTCCCATTCAGCCCGTCTCAGGGCCGTTTAAGTATTTCATAGTGCTCATTGACGCTTCTTCGAAGTGGTCATATGTGGGTTTGTTGTCCACAAGAAACCACGCCTTTGCAAAATTGATCTCGCAGATCATTCGCATCAGAAATGTGTTTCCAGATCATCATATCAAGTCCATTCGAATGGACAACGCCGGAGAATTTACTTCGAAGGCATTTGATGATTATTGCATGGCGATGGGAATTGCAGTTGAGCACTCGGTACCGCATGTCCATACCCAGAACGGTTTGGCAGAGGCTTTAATTAAAAGAATTAAATTTATTGCCCGACCCCTCTTGCATAAAAGTAATTTGCCAGCTACATGTTGGGGACACGCAGTCCTTCATGCAGCGAATCTCATCAACCTTAGACCTTCGGCCTACAACATCCATTCACCTATGCAACTAGCGCAAGGGTCACCACCGAAAGTTTCCCATCTTAGGAGGTTTGGATGTAAGGTTTATGTACCGATACCACCTCCACAGCGAACTGCAATGGGCCCACTTCGCAAGACTGGGATATACGTTGGTTATGAGACTGCATCCATAATCAGGTATTTGGAACCCATGTCTGGAGATTTGCATACTGCCCGCTTCGCTGATTGCATTTTTGATGAAGATAATTTCCCGTCATTAGGGGGAGGAAATCAACCCGTTGATGAAAAATGTCGGGAAATTACGTGGGAAGCCACGGGAATTCATGCACATGACCCGCGCACTAGTGAAACTGAAAAAGAGGTCCAGAAGATCATCGACTTGCAAGCATTAGCAAATCAACTGCCCGATCACTTTAGTGATTTGAAGAGCGTGATTAAGTCGCATGTGCTCGCACGCAATGCACCGGAGAGGTTGAAATACCAAAGAAAATTGAAGGTATCCTAATCCCGCCCGAGGCCTCGGAATAAAAGGGCGAGAACTCCGGTTCCTCGAGTCCAAAGTTACCGGGACGCCCGTGAAAAAGGACAAAAGGGATTTATCACACCGATCATTGAAGTTCCCAGAATGAGAGGGAGCCAGTTGAGACCTGCACAAGTATGACACCTTCCAAAAGGACATACCGGATCTGAATATCCCCATCGGCATGGATGTGTGCGCACACATCGGAGCCGAAAAACTAAAGGACTTGCCACCGCAATTGAAAGAAGCGATCGCAAGGTGAAGCTCCGAAGAAGCAACTCATGAAGAAATAGCTATAAATTATGTGCACACGGAGAGTCCTGAATAGGACAACGGCTAATATCGATATCTACTTGCAAAGAAAATTGCCACCATCATCGATCTTGATCCCGAGCCCGCATCGCTCATTGAATGTAAGAAAAGATCAGATTGGGAAGATTGGAAGAAGGCAATAGCAACCGAATTGCTATCTCTGAATAAAAGAGAGGTGTTTGGGCCCGTATGCCGCACACCTCCCCACATACACCCCGTTGGGCACAAGTGGGTATTTGTTCGAAAGAGAAATGAAAGAAATGAAGTAGTGAGATACAAAGCAAGGCTAGTAGCCCAAGGTTTCACTCAACGTCCTGGAGTTGATTATGAAGAAACCTACTCCCCAGTCATGAGTGGAATTACCTTTAGATATTTGATCTCAATGGCAGTGAATTTGAATTTGGAAATGAAATTGATGGATGTTGTGACTGCATACCTTTACGGTAACTTGGATTCGGAGATTTATATGAAAGTCCTCAAGGAATCCTCTCCGAACCAAGACAGAGCAAATAGAAACATGCATGTGAAACTCGAGAAAGTCACCGTATGGATTGAAACAACTGAAGAATGTGGTATAATCGCTGAGCGACTTTCTCAACAAGAAAGGCTACACGAACAATGAAGACTGTCCTTGTGTATTTATACGGCGATCCTGAATGGATTACGTATAATCTCTGTATGTAGATGATCTGAATATCATCGGGACACCAAGACATAAAAGAAGCAAGCTCCTACTTGGAGTCGAATTTGAAATGAAAGATTTGGGCAAGACCAAGTTTTGCTTAGGCTTGCAGCTTGAGCATGTCCTGAAGGAGTCTTGGTACATCGGTCGACCTACACCCGAAGGTGCTTGAAAGGTTTGGCTTCGAGAAGGCATTTCCTCGAAAGTACCGATGATCTGTGAGGTCTTTACAGCAAGAAAAGGATCCTTTCCGACCAAGGGAAGAGGGGAGAAGTCACGGGACCGAATTCCCATATTTGAGTGCAGTGGGAGCACTCATGTATTTAGCAAACTGCACTAGACCGGACATTGCATTTGCCGTGAACTCGTTAGCAAGGTATAGTGCAGAGCCCACCAAAAGGCATTGGCGGGGCATAAAGGACATTTTCCGATACCTCCAAGGTAGCAAGGACCTCGGATTGTTTTACTGAAAGAATCAAGATCTGAACTTGATTGGCTATGCAGATCTTTGGGTATCTCATCGGACCGCATACCGCTAAGTCACAAACAGGCTATGTATTCTGTGTGGTGGAACCGCAATTTCATGGAAATCGTCTAAGCAAAGCTCGGTAGCTACTTGACGAACCACTCGTAAATTATAGCACCGTATGAAGCCGCACGAGAATGCGCTGCTTCGCCGAATGGTTCACCACATCCAAGATCATGTGGGATGAACATTGTGCGTAACCCCACAATTATCTATGAAGATAATGCCGCTTGCGTTGCACAAGTGCAAACGGGCTATGTGAAGAGTCATCTCACAAAGCATATCAACCCCAAGTTCTTCTATGCACATGAATTGCAAAGGATGGACGAGATTAAAGCATCGCATACTAAGTCATGTGAAAATCTCGCAGATTTATTCACTAAGTCACTCCCGCATCTAGCTTTGAAAGGTGCGTGCGTGGAATTGGAATGATGAGACTTAGAGAAGTGCAGAATCTGGGGAGAATTCTCACAAGCCCGCTAATAAATCTTGATCATGAAGATTAAGTACCCAAAAATAAAGTCTTGCAGACTAAATGAATTTGGGTGAATTGTACTCTTTTTCCTTGACGAGTTTTCCATGAAGTTTCTCGACCAAGGTTTTTAATGAGGCAATTCGTGCATCGCAAAGATCACATGTATCATGCACTCTTTCTCCAAATTTTTCCCTTTGGGTTTTATGGAGTTTTGACGAGGCATGAGCATGTTGGGTGAGTGCCCAAGGGGAGTGTTAGGAAACCAGGACTCTATCTGAGTCCTTATCTGCTTGGGCACCCCACCGTAGACTATAAATAGGACCTAGACCCCCTCATTATGTACCCGATGCAATCTAAAGCAATAAAGAAAGACCAGGAGTTCTCTCTACCTCTCGTGTTCAATCTATTATTCTGTGATTCGTGATTGATCGTTCTTGTTCTAAGCGGAGGAATCGCTCGGACTGGTCTCCAGCGTCGGTTCCTCAACAGTTTCCTCACCACACGGGCTCCGCTTGCCGCGCCACATGTTCTCTGCTCGCTGTGCCACATGAACTCCGCCTGCATGCCTCATGATGCTCGTGCACTCATTGCGATGCCCGCGCTATGCAAGTGTGCGTTGAGAGAGAGATGACGGTGATGATATTAGCTCATGTCTAATGCCACATGGTAAAACTGGATAATGTGGTTGCCACAGCGGTAAAATCACTATCAAAACCGTTCTTAGGAGGTGAAGTGTTATGGTAATAAAACTTTAGGGGGTTAAGTTGTCCAAATAAAACTTAACGGGTAAAGCAAACAAGCACGAAACTTCGAAGGAGTGAAGTGGATTTTTTTTCCCTACGAATAATAGGACGCATATTGTTTTTAGAAAAACCTTTCCACTTATATTAATAACCTAGGTAAAGTACATAAGTACCAAAAGGACGTAAGTACCAATAAGGGGCATAGTTAATTTGGCAAATATGAATTATTTGGATGTAATGTTCCAAACTTAATTCCAGTGTTATACGCAATCCTCATGTGTGATGGAAAAGTTGAACTTTATATCTGGAGTTAGTTGGGCCGGAAGGGGCACGCAAGGACCGGGCGCGGTGCATGCTAGTGGGCAGCATTTGGGCTTGTTGTTGGGCCGACGGAGGCCCAGCTTGTGTGGCCCGTGAAGCAAGTCAGATGTATGTACATACACTTAGGTGGTGATCGGTTCGGCTGAAAGCCTCATGGCTTATGGCTGAAAACATTGAATTTATTTGAAAAAGATCAGAATCGACAGAGACTTATTTACCATAATTAAATTTAAAAAAATTAAAAATAGAAAAAACATATTAGCCCATCACGTATAATATAAACAAATACGAGGAAAAAAAGAACCGGTAAAAAAACTAAAAAAAAACCAAAAGTTCAGAAAAAGACGAAATTTATGAATAGTATAAAAATAAGCTGAAGCCAGAAACTGAAGTCATATTGATCAGGGCCTTAGGCGTGTCTTCTGACTCGGTGCATTGCACGAATGCATGTGAAGTGCTGCAAACTCCGACAGTTGTGAAGTAAATCTTGAGGCTATGGTATTCTTTGTACGGTTTTGCTAATATAAATCGATTTTCCTGTCCACTGGGTAAGTTTTGTGACCAGTATAAATCTGATTCTGCTCATGATCCGATGGTTAAAAAAATGTGACTTACCTTACACATAAACAGTCCCCTTATTTTTATATTACTGCATATACAGGGGATAAGCTTATGCACAAGTATTATTTCGATATGGACCCCGATATATCACATATCATTTACAAGAAACGCAAACAGATTTAAGGGGTCAGGATAATATCACTGTGCTTCGTTCCATTTTCCATCCGTATCCAGGACTCAATAGATAATGGATCTTCAGTTATCTCAACAATCCTTGCTCCTCTGGGCCAATCACCGTAGCCCCCATAGCCTGTGTGTCGTGCAAAACATAGCCACAGTTTCTCATATGGGCAGCACCAATCCAGCCCGTGGTTATGCCCAACGAAGATTGCCTATCAAAAGATTAACGATGATGAACGATGATATCATTTTTGTAAAGAAGTACAACTGTCTGGCCTATGCACCTGAAGTTACCCAAAGCATTTCAGTAAACAAGATACCATATTTTATATCTCATGAAATGATCAGGTGGAATTACAAGTACTACTCTGACATACCTTAACTGAAGGCCTCTTGGCAAGAGCATCCATCATACCCCATTCAGCTTCTTGTGGGGCTACCTCTTCCTTGTTGATAGAGCCAACACAGGGTTTTCTTATTTCGGACTTAGCCTTTGGAGCTACCTTAACGTATGCTGTGCTAGGTATATGCCAAAAGATTATCTCAGGAATCCTAAAGGCAACATACCAATATCAATATTAGGATATACTCCACAGTTCTTGAGTAACAACAATTGTAAGTTTCTGACCTTCCATTTGGATTAAGGAACTGAGACTGACTTTGAAACCACTTGACCTGAGCACTAGATATGACTTCTGGATAGGATCCACCGCCAGAATCAAGAAAATACATGAGCAGAGCCGGATCTTCTTTCTTATGTGACAACACTTGCAGGTCGTAGTTGGAAACACCAGGCCAGAGATCCATGGGGCCATTTGATGAATACGACAATCCATTGTGGTTAATTTCAGATGTCATCAGTTCAATTCGCGTCGTCCCTCGAAAGCTGCACCCTTCATCACCGGACGCACTCAACATCAAGTTCAGTCAATACTTGAAAAGAAGGAATTAAATGGGCGTTGAACTGAGGCAGTACAAAGAGTCAGGCATTTCAGTTCTTCAGTTTACCTGAAACTGACGTGCTCGCTGGCGGGCAGTGCACCAGTGGAACGCCTGCAGGAGAGAACCACTCCGGAGGCCACTCGAACGGCATGTCGTCGTGGTTCCCAAACACTGTTGCCCATGGGATCCCCCTGCCTCCGGTGGGAGAAATTGCTCTGTCCCAGTACAAGCTCGCGTTGGGAATCGGCATATTGTTCGCCGTCAGAAGGTCGCCGAGATACACCACAAAGTCTGCAATTTCAACGACAGTATGAAATTTCAGAGAAAAGCTGCAATTTTGCAGGCACACATGCACGGGGGAGGGACGGGAAGCAGGGTAGGTGAGGCACCGGACCGGGCTTCTCGGCGTCGAGGACGGCGTCCATGACGCGGTCGGAGCCGGCGTCCTGTCTTGGCCCCCAGTCCGTCCACGCGTTCTCGCCGTAATGTAGGTCCGCGAAGAGCGCCACCTTGAACCCGCCCGACGCGAACCGCAGCGGCCGCCGATTGTCGGCAGGCTGCCGGTGCTCGGCCGGCGACCGCAGCCCCGCCGCGCTCAGCACCAGCGCGGCTGTGAGCGCGAGGAGCAGCGCGCCGGCTGCCGCGAGGCGGAGCCACCTCCGCATCCCGGCGTTGCCCGTACGATGAGTTTGGTGCGTTCTTGGTGGGATGAATAAGCTATGAGATGTGACGTGTGGCGGAACTAGTGCCGTGGCAGCAGAAGCGAAGCAGATTTTTGTGGTTATTATTGCAAGCTTCAGGTGCAGTAAATTATTATTATTAGTTGGAGCGGCAACGTCACGCCGTCACCCCTACTGCCGGGCAGAGGCAGAGAAAAAAATTAAGGCCCTGTTTGGTACAGCTTCATCAACAATTTCATGAGTTGTTGTGAGTTATTTTTTGCCAAACACCTTTTTTGCAAACAGCTTCATGGATGAAGCTCCTTAAATCATGCTCTCAAAAGGAATAGGGTGGGGTGAAGCTGAAAATAGTAGCTTTTCACAGCTCTCTCCCTCAGACTCGCAGTTCTAGGAACTCACTGCCCTTGTAGTTGACAGAAATTACAACACTTTGCCACTAGGTCCCCACGCATGTTTCCTCTCCTCCCGTTCGCACTTCTCTACTGTTCGCACTGATTTTAATTTTTTTATTTTATTATTTTAATTTTTTAATTCATACTCATTCAAATATATTATTTTTTAATTCATATGACCATATACAAACATACAACTCCAAATGTTAGAACAAGTCAGATAGACAGGGGCATCTTGGACAATTGCCCTCTCTCAGTCATGCATGAAGCTGTTGGTGAAGCTGTTTTGCCAAATAGTTTTCCAAAACAGCTTTAGCTTCACCGGTGAATATGCTTGTGAAGCAGAAACAAAAAAAAAACAGCTTCACTAGTGAAGCTGAGCTGTGCCAAACGGGGCCTAAGTACTCTAGGGGTGGACTAGTCTTACCTATTATAAAAAACTAATTATGTATCCGTACGTTACAACGGAATTCATTGAATGTATAAAAAATTATGTTATAAAACAAAGTTGCTTTGATCGATTGAAAAGTGGAGAATAATAAAAAGTTGAGAGAATAAAGCGGTTGAAGGAGAATGGACATACAACTACCAACTTATGTTTTTATAATAGTAATGATAATAGCTATACACTACCAAATGTTATTTAAAATATTATATATAAATTACTGATGGATCAAGTGAAAGAACACGTGGTTAGACACCTGGTACTTCACAAAAATCTCCGCTCGCCTTCTTCGGGTCCGTCCATGGGTACTCCTTTTATATCTGAATACTCGGTATTTTATTTATCAATATACACATATTTAGATAACCATTGGTTAAATAGAACATAATAAATTTGTCCCTTATAACAAACTTAAGGATTGGTGCTTCCAAATTTAACATTTTAATTATGTGGATGAATTAGATTTGCGCTACGAGGAGGTGTACGGTAGGGAAAAATAGCAAAGTGGAAGCATCTGTGAAAGAAAAATTTAGTCAAAAGTGAAAAAGTATTTGCAAACAAGCTAGTAAACCACGTGGCGCTTGATGCTATTGCTACGCACAAGATAGCGTAACAGATACGTAGATTACAAAGAAAATGCGCTATAGGTCAAGAGGGCATTTATCCTACATATTACGAGTGTGACATCGTAGTCCGAGGGACAAGGTACTCTCAATGCAGTCATAGACTACCGCTATTCGTCAAAAACTCCTACATATTACGGGAGCCGATCAACACCAAGTTACGGTGTCGATGAAATTACCCCTGGTAGAAAATCAGACGAAGACAATAACTAACCATTCGATTGGTGATTCACCATATCAGGTTGAGTCCACCACACAGTCCCCCAATAACAGTGGTCTCCAATCGTCCTTCGTCGTGGAAGCTCCTCACCAAAGTGATAGAAGGCTCTCCTCAGTTTTGATGGGAGTTTGTTAGGAGATTCCTACGGGAAGCATGAGGTTAACACAGATGTCATGCACGAGTCTTCAAGACAGATCTCCGCATGATCCATTGGTCGAGATGGTATGAACACTCCTGCATCATCCGGAGTAGTTGGAAATAACAGAACTGGTGAACATCGACCATTTAATATGCCTGTTTCTACCCCTTTTGTTGAGTACTGTGGAGCGAGCAGAGAACTCGGGACGAAACTCGAGTCATCATACCGCTTTCGCCAATAGGAATGCACCAAGGCCTTCGATAACTGTTCAAAACCTGCAACATGTGCATGATATTCTTAACAACACGGACCCTGCTTTGGTAGAAACCCTAGGATAGGCTCAAGTTGCAGGTTAGGTATCAGAGATTCTCCAGTAAACCATGCGACACATGGAGATGTACCAGAACAAAGACAATCACAGAGCCAAACATTGACTTTATCAATACATTCCTTACACAGCAGAAGCCAATATGATTGAGCTGACAATAATCCATCAGCTGGCACAAGATCTGCTCAAAGGTTTCAACAAGAAAGCCATGAGGGAAAAGGCTCTTCGATAACAAAGCAACCCCTCCCCTCGTCACGAGGGATGAAATCGAGGATACGGTCCAGGTGATCTACACCATCATCTAAACCAAGCGTTTGGTCAGATACACCATTTGAGTGTCTATGACCGGATAGGGGCACTAGCTCCCCATCACGACTATTGAAGGAATAGGTCTTTGACAAATCACAATTCGAACCCTTTCCAGAAAAGGTGCCATAACCTAATCACAAGTTGTTGAGCTTTCTCAGCAGGCCTTCAGGTAGTACGCTGGCCAGAAAGGTTCTGACTGACAAATCTTGAGAAATTTAATGGAAAACAAAATTGATTAGAATTTCTATAGATTTACACAACTACAATCAAGGTTGTGGAGGTGATGGCAATGTGATGGTAAATTATTTACCAACAGTTCTCGAGGGTTTTGCTTGAAGCGGTGACGATGAACCGATAAAACGGAAACGAATGGTAAAACATCCGTCGTGGCTACTCAACCAACCAGCTGGAATTGCCAACTTCCGGGGATGTACGATTGACCTTGAAAGGAAGATGACATTCATCGGATCTGACAAGAACTCAATGAAACCTTGAGGCAGTATATCAAAAGGTTCAGTCAGGTTCGTAACTCTATCCTAGAAGTAGCAGATTCTTTTATTATCCAAGTGTTCAAGACTGGGCTAAGGAACAGGTAGTTTGCGGAGGATATCACAATGAATCCTTTGCATACGATCATTGAGTTGTTCTATATAGCCGATAAGTACGTCGCCACTAGTGAAACGATCGAGTGAAACAAGGCCATTGATCGAATAGAGAAAATTCTCCGCCAGGCTTGGAGAAGAAGGAAAAGAAGGTTAAGAAGTGCAAAAGGGTAAGAAGAATCGCAAGCCCAATGCTAAGGAAATCCTTGAGATCCTAAAGAAATACTTTAAAAGTAAAAAAGGATTATTTCGACCAAATTAAAGGAAAAACTCTGACCGACAAATCCAAGAAAGGCAAAACATGGTGTCTACTCCACCAAACGATAGGGTATGATCTTTGCAACTATTGAGCACGACAGAAGAAGCTTGAGGGTTACTACTCGGGTAAGGGTCATCTCCTTCTATACAAGAGGTTGGAGAACTGAGCACCAAAAAGGACAAAGACAAGGATCAAGAAATGGAGTATCAAGAGCTAGAGCATACTATTAATGTAATCTTTGGCAGATCATTATCATGCGAGCAACAACTAAAGACCGTAGAACATGACGTGAATATCACCGATGCTCTAGTCGCCACCAAGCCATCTAGATGGTCAGAAACAGCTATCTACTTTGACCGAGAAGACTGCCCCATCCATTCGATTCAATCAGGTAGGTTCCTTATTGTAGTAGAACCTACAATCCATAATTGTAAAGTTAATCAAATTCTAGTTGATACAGGTAGTTCTCTTAGCATTTTATTTACGAGAGCTATTGAAGAAATGCAAGTTTCCAAATCTAAAATAAATCATGTGAAATATGCTTTTCATGGCATAGTTCTGGGATCTTTGGCCAAACCGATCAAGCAAGTGTCCCTACCTGGTTACGTTCAGAAGTCCTATTAACTTTCGAATGGAAAAGATCTCATTTGATGTAGTAGATTTTGAAACTGCATACAATAGGATCCTTGTTCGACCAGCTTTAGCCAAGTTTCTGATGACCACGCATTACGATTATCAAAGTTTGAAAATACCAGGGCCAAAAGGGGTTAGAACGGTTCAAGGGGACATAAAAAATGGCTTATGCATGTGATTGTAAGTCTCTTGAACTAGTCAATGAATTACTCGACCAAGAATGTTAACTTGCCTTCAATTTAGGTAAAGAATTTGGCTCCAAAACCCTCTGATAAGATGAAGGAGGTATCTCTCAACAAGGACATGCCTTTGGGAACCGTCAAAGTCAGAACATGACTCAATCCTAAATAGAAAGTGTTGCTCGTCCCCTTCATTTGAGCAAACTCGGATGTATTCGTGTGGCAAGCATTCGACATGCTCAGTGTCCCTAGGGAGGTGTTGAGCACATGTTAGCACTCGACCTGACAAAAACCGATCAAGCAAAGGTTGCGCTTTTTGCACTTGATCGAAAGTTGGCAATCTAGTCGGAGATCGATAAGCTTCTCAAGGCTAGATTTATTCATAAAGTCGACCACCCGAGTGGCTCACCAACCCTGTAATGGCTAGAAAGAGTAATGGAAAATAACAAATGTGTGTAGACTTTATAGACCTTAATAAAGCTTGCACGAAGGATGATTTCCCCTTCCACGCATTGATTGACTCTACCTCCAGGAGTGAGTTATTAAACTTCTTTGATGCATATTCTGGGTACCATCAGATTAGTATGAGTAAAGATCATACGAAATTTTCTGCTTTGTAAAAATACCATTTGGACTCAAAAATGCTAGTGCCACTTTTTAAAGGTTAATACAAAAAACCTATAGTCTACAAATTGGTCAAAACTTAGAGACATAAGTAGACGACTTGGTAGTAAATAGTGTCAACATCGGAGACCATATCTCCGACTTGTAGGAAACTTTCACTAACTTAAGAAGATATAAGCTTAACTTAAATTTGAAAAAATATGTGTTCAGAGTTTTCTCTGGAAAACTTCTTAGTTTCCTAGTATCGGCTAGAGGGATTGAGACCAATCTAGAGAAGATAGCGGCCATCAAGCGGATACGTCCTCCAACCACAAAGAAAGAAGTACAAAAACTAACGATTGTATGACAATGTTAAGTCATTTCATAGCATGGTTAGGGAAAAAGGAGTATCTTTATTTAAACTTCTTCATAAACATGGAGGTTTTGAATGGAGTAAAGAAGCCAATGATACCTTTGAGGAAGTCAATAAATACTTGACAAGTGCCCTGGTCTTGGTCTCTCCAAATCCATGAGAATCTTTACTGTTATATTTGGCTGCTACGCCACAAGTAGTCAGTGCAGTACTAGTCGTTGAACGTAACAATATCTAATGATCAATATATCACGTAAGCAAAGTCTTACATGTATCAAAAGAGCAGTATCCAGAAAATACAAAAATTATTGTTGGCCCTCCTTATGACTTCAAGAAAACTTAGGCATTACTTCTAGGCCTATAAAATTGTGGTGCTAACCGGATACCCTCTAGGCCAAGTTCTCAAAAACAGGGAATCATTAGGACGTATAGCAAAATGAGCAATTGAACTTGGGAAGTTCGATCTGTATTTTATCCCACGAACAACCATTAAGTCCCAGGCTTTGGCAGAGTTCATCCCCGAATGGTGAAATCTTGAACCTATCCGAGGCCCAAGTACGAGAACCACGAGCAGTGGACTATGTACTTCGACGGGTCCTTAATGATAAAAGGTTCGAAGCCTAGGTAGTTCTCATCTCTCCTACTAGGGAAAGTATAAAACATGCCATCCAGTTAAATTTTCCTGCTATAAATAATGTAGCAGAGTACAGAGGTTTACTGATAGGGCTCGAGCAGCTAAAGTGCTCAGGGTTCACAGACTATTAGTGAAAGGCGATTATCAACATCTGTCCCAACCATCTGTAAATACCAAGAATGTTATAATATACCCGATTGGAGAGAAACTTTTGTTACCTTAAGTCTTTTGATCCTATCCTCTGAGATGGTAACTGCTAGGATCAGAGGAACTCTCTCGTCGTTCTACTCGGGTTCCTCCTCACAGATTGCATTTACCATCTCTCTTATCTCAGAAGGGCATAAGGCTACAAAATCAAAACAGAAGGAATAGCTTCGAGCCAGAAAATGTGTACCAAACAAAAGATGATTCATCTGATTGGAGTTCTCGATGCTTACCTTCCGAGGAGTCCTTGGTTGAATATTTTGCGCCTTCATACCATAGCATGATATGGTTGCATGATTTCAAGGGACTAGTTCGGCACATGGAGAAGTCTCTCACCACGTGCCACGAAGTCAACCCATTTTTCTTAAGATACATGATGGCATCAACCCATCGTTATATTTTTTTCCCTCCTTCATCAAGGAAGACTTTCATTCTAGGCTCTCCACTGATATCCGTCCCTCGAAGGATAGACTATCTTCTTTGCTAACTATCATGTAAAATGAGAGCTTCTTCCATGATGACCATGAAGATTTAGAGTACATAGTAATGCACCTCCTTGCCTTCCAATCGTGAAGCTGCAAGGAAGTTCCCAGGTGATGCCGTCACCTTTCCCACTCTTCTGATCATTCTGTAGTAGTATTTGAAGAGTTTCAAGTTTGTCGGAATCCCTAGATATGTCTCTCACAGGTAGATGAAGATGCTGAGGTTAGCGATCGAATTTAGAGCAAGGTTCTCGAACTCAATCCTGCAAAATTTGAGCACCCCTGACAAGAAGGGGTGCATCGACAGTCTAAATATCCACACTACACATGCCCAGAAGATGGGAATCTCACCGTCGTTGCCACTCAGAAAGTTCTCCCCCATCACTGACCTCTAGGGGATCAAAAGTTTATCAGGGATCAATCTTGCATCTTCTAAGGCCTTCAATCCCTTCGATGATCAATGTAGACATTTTTCTATTGAGATGGCTAAAGATCTAAGTGTAAATTAAAGGAATTCAAAGCCAAAGTCAAAGGACACTAGGGCAGAGATTTAAAGGAAGTTGAAGAATGCGAAAGGTTTTCTCCGAAAAGCATAAAGCCAACAGGTACCACACCGATTTTTATAGGTTTTTTCCAACTACCAAAACAATGGTTACATGATTTGTGCCCAACAAGCAGAACACCTTTTAGTTTTGCCAGTTGGCTTTCTCAACCTTAAGTGAATAGAAACTTCGTCTTTAATCTTGTTAAAGAGTATTCTCGGACTTGAATTTCATTCAAAAATTCAATTATAAATTCACTTAAAGTTCGAAGGCTAGCCGATAAGGATTAAATAATCCATTAAATATGAGTTTAATACTCAATTAAGGCATCAAGACCTATGTGGTCGTAAGCTTCCAAAGACAATTGCCCGAGTACCCTGGTTGGAGGCCCACTACATATTTTACCGACCAACGACCACTTGGAGATTTCATGAACTGGTATGAAGCCTAGCCTCCAGGCAATTTCACCCGTGCAGAGCATAAAGTACATGCTTTATCTGCCTCCTAACTGCACAACGATTTGGCCTTATGTCTCACGACAACCATCTTGCAAGTGTCTCCATAAATTCTCTTCGACTGATAATGAATGATCGTCGATAGCAATAGCGAGAAGGATGAATGATTGTAATCCACAACGAAAACCTTTTCTTTTTTAAATATATTGTCTTCTTATTGTATCACATGCTAACATAGCAAAAACAAAACAAAAAAATCGAATAGGTCGCAGCGCCGGGTCCAGCAGATGTGGAGCTCCGAGACGTCTTCGGGCTTTGCCTGCACGTGATGGGAGTCCCCCCTGGTGTGATGCAAGAAAGCAATGCTCTGCCTTCCTATCGATGTGATGGATTACACAACAGCCTAAGAGCATCTCCAATAGTGACTTATGAGCTAACTCTAAGCATATTATTTCATATTTTAATAGAAGAGAGAGAAAACTATCTCTTGATCAAGAGGTAGTCTCATGCACACATTCCAAGATTATGTGAGAGTGTTATGTGAGGCTATTTATGTTATGAGCTATGTGCTAAAAGTTAATACTATTGAAGAAGTTGTCTTAGAGCTAGTAACTAGCTCATACTGATGGAGATGCTCTAAGTGTACAAGATGCAACAGTGATGCAAGAAATCAATGCTCTGCATTCCTATTGATTCGTGGCCGCCCAAGTGCATGTGTTCACAGTCAATGTAATTTTTTTAAAGAACCGAGGGATGCTCTACACAACGGTATGTGGACTGCTGGTTCATGCGCTCGAACCATGAACATGCGGGCTAAGAGCAAGTATAATAAGAGGCTATTAGTAGGCTGTATGCTGAGTGGAGGAGAGAGAGGAGGAGAGAGAAGAGAGGTGGGCTGTAAGTTTACAGCAGCACCAAGCACAAGAACCAAGAAACTTTGTGAGAGAAAGGGTGGGTCATACAACCTTCACTGGCTATAAACTACTATATGAATGGGTGATAAGTGGATCAGTAAATGTCCATACACCAACCAAGGTGGTTGTATTATTAGCCTTGCTCTAAGGGAGTTCGGAGATGACGCAGACTTGATGACTCAGCAGGACGAAGACGAACGCCGCGCATGACTTCAGCAGCCGCTGGTTTAGGCTTAGATTTCTAGCTTTTGATTTATTTTTTATTTTTTTTAAATTTTATCTTTTTCTAATTTTTGAATATTTTTTATTTTTGGCTGCTTCTTATTTATCCATATTTATTTACATTATATGTGTTGGACTAACCCATTTTTCTATTTTTAAAATTTTTAAATTTAATTATGCCAAATAATCCACTATCAATTACAGTGTAATTTCAGCCAGTTACAGTAAAAATTTAGCCATACAACAACAACAAAGTCTTTTATCCCAAACAAGTTGGGGTAGATTAGGAATGAAACCTTCTCAATATCAAAAATATGAGAGCATTGAAAAAACCTACGATGCTAAAATCCTAAGCCGTACAACATGTTATCTGAGCTGAGAGTCAAAACACTGCCCCTAACTTTCTTATTGTTTCGGTACATGGATAACCAACTTCCAAGCGCTCCTACACAAAACTTTAGATACATTCCAATCCTTCAAGTCTCTTTTAACTTCTTCCTCCCACGTCAGTTTTGGTCGACCTCTACCTCTTCTTACATTTTCAGTACGTCTTAAAATTCCACTACGTACCGGTGCCTCAGAAGGCTGTCGTTGGATATGTCCAAACCATCTCAAGCGATGTTTGGACAAGCTTCTCTTCAATTGGTGCTACCCCCACCTTATCACTATATTATTATTGCAGATGCGATCCTGCCTTGTGACCACATATCCACCGCAGCATCCTTATCTTTGATATACTCATTTTCTATATATGTTGTCTTTTAGTCATCCAACATTCCATCTAAGATCATATAGCATCACATATCCTACTCTCATCAACTGGTCCGATCGCTATCCTATAGAATTTACCCTTTAACTTTTGAGGGACTTTTGTCACACAGGGCACTAGATGTTTGTCGCTATTTCACCTATCCAGCTCTTATCATATGGCTCACATCTTCATCAATCTTACCGTCTCCAATGTAGCATTGATCCCAAGTAATAAAATATGTTCTTCTTATAGCTTCATTATATGACTCATAAGCTTAATTCCTCTATAATTAGTATAACTTTACCCAACTGAGCACCACCTCATGAGACTGATGAAAGGCGTGCCAGCCGAGGGAATTAACGTCGCGCCTGCTCAACGGGGCATTTAACACCGCGTGCGAGACACCGTGAGAGGACGTGTGAAGGAACATGTCGATGAACCTCTTTGCTATCAGATCTATTTTCTTGATTGTTATATTTACTCTTCTCGTACATCTAAAACCCTAACACAAAAATTATATATACCTTATCTTTTTTAAATGAAGTAGGAGAAACTCCTACTATAATATTATATATAAATATAAAAAGAATAAGTTATAATATGTAAAAAACTTATGATGATAGATTATCTAGCTAATTACAAAAACATCAATATCAGTAGCCTTAATTCTACGCAATGCAGAATCATATCCCCCTTGAAGTCCTTCCAAGCATCCAAATTATGATTCAAATTATTAAATATAACACCACTATGTTGTTTCCAAATATTCCAAACGGCAATGATGATTATTTCCATAAAACAGAGAAGACTTGAGCTGCTGTTAGGCCCTGTTTGGCACAGCTCCACCACCGGCTCCTAGAGCTGTTTGGAGTTGTTTTGTGCCAAACGGGGTACAACAAAATAGCTCCACCCAAGGAGTCTCTTAAAACCTGCTGAGACAAAAGTAGCTCCTTGGGTGGAGCTGAAAAAAGTAGCTTCACACAGCTCCACTTGTGAAGTAAAAAAAAACAGCTCCACTTGTGAAGTGGAGCCGTGCCAAACGGGACTTTAGTCAGGAGGACTATTCTCTCCACATTAACATGGTAAATCCAAGTAATTCCAATCCATTGCCAACACTGGGAGCTGACGGACAACCAAAGAAGAGATGGAACATAGTCCCATCTTTTTTTACCTATTTTCCTTGGGGTTAGCCTTAACCCCATATCTATTTATAGTCTAGGATATAAAACCTGGGATTATCCTGAACCCACAAGTTCTTATCCAATTCCAACAGGTAAGGAACCCGAAACCCATTCGCAACACGGTTTTCTCAGCAGTTTGTCATGTGTCATAGCTTTCGAACCGCACATCCGTAGCTTCGACATGCATAATCTATTTTTGATCTCTACGTGCCCCAACATGAGCACAATCATATCCTCCACCATCCTTGACCTCTCGGACTATGGCTTTACACCAAGCTATCTCTCGATTCTCGCCGTAGACCACGATCGCTTCCAAGTTACCCTACACATGCAAAGACCAAACCAATATTTTTTCGACACAAGTTATTTCCAATTTGATCGATATAAGTCCATACACGTCACACGCCTCAAATAATATCGATAAACAAAATTATCAATTATTTATTACCGCAAATATTCTAACATAACCACATGGTCTAATAGACAATAACCGAAGACCAGTTTTTGTCCGATTTCTCTCGCTAACAGCAATAGTTCACTCGACTAGATAGGACAAATCGATAAGACGTCTACTCACATGGATAATCAACACTCCTTCAATGCTATTTAAGGTTTGATGAGAGAAAACATGAACAACATAACAAAATCGAAAGAGGAACAAGAAAAACACCAGAGACGAATCCTAGACTAGGGCTAGTAGCATCCTTTTATAATTTATCATTGAGATCATCTTGTAAACATTTATAGCAATTAAGATCATCGCCATAATCCTCATAAAACCTTCTGAGTGAATTAGCCTTTTTCTCACGATTCGTAAGATCGAGGATTTGATCATCAGCAATATCTAATTCTGTTCATGATCCAATGGTTAAAAAAAAAGGAGAATTGATCATTTGCCATTGTCAAATATGTATCATTTCAGGATTTGTCACTGTCTTATTGACATGTAGCTGCAGGACCCACATGTTAATAAGACATGGAATGGCAAATTTTGAAGTACATATCTTTACAGTGACAAATGATGAAATATCCCTTAAAAATGTCACTTAACTTATACATAAACAGCCCCTTCTTTTTATCTTACTGCATATACAGGGGATAAGCTTATGCACATGTATAATTCGATATGGACTCCCGAATCCCGATATATCACATATCATTTACAAGAAATGCAAACATATTCAAGAGATCAGGATTATATCACTGTGCTTCGTCCCATTTTCCATACGTATCCAAGACTCAATAGAGAATGGATCTTCAGTTATCTCAGTAATCCTTGCTCCTTTGGGCCAATCACCGTAGCCCCCGTAGCCTGTGTGTCGTGCAAAACATAGCCACAGTTTCTCATATGGGCAGCACCAATCCAGCCCGTGGTTATGCCCAACGAAGATTGCCTATCAAAAGATTAACGATGATGAACGATGATATCATTTTTGTAAAGAAGTACAACTGTCTGGCCTATGCACCTGAAGTTACCCAACGCAGTTCAGTAAACAAGATACTATATTTTATTTCTCGAGAAATGATCAGGTGGAGTTAAAAGTGCTACTCTGACATACCTTAACTGAAGGCCTCTTGGCAAGAGCATCCATCATACCCCATTCAGTTTCTTGTGGTGCTACCTCTTCCTTGTTGATAGAGCCAACACAGGGTTTTCTTATTTCAGATTCAGCTTTTGGAGCTACCTTAACGTATGCTGTGCTAGGTATATGCCAAAAGATTATCTCTGGAATCCTAGAGGCAAGTCAGGCAACATACCAATATCGATATTAGGATATACTCCACAGTTCTTGAGTAACAACAATTGTAAGTTTCTGACCTTCCATTTGGATTAAGGAACTGAGACCGACTTTGAAACCACTTGACCTGAGCACTAGATATGACTCCTGGATAGGATCCACCGCCAGAATCAAGAAAATACATAAGCAGAGCCGGATCTTCTTTCTCATGTGACAACACTTGCAGGTCGTAGTTGGAAACACCAGGCCAGAGATCCATGGGGCCATTTGATGAATATGACAATCCGTTGTGGTTAATTTCAGTTGTCATCAGTTCAATTCGCGTCGTCCCTCGAAAGCTGCACCCTTCATCACCGGACGCACTCAAGTTCAATCAATACTTGAAAAGGAATTAAATGGGCGTTGAACTGAGGCGGTACAAAGAGTCAGACATTTCAGTTCTTCAGTTTACCTGAAACTGACATGCTCGCTGGCGGGCAGTGCACCAGTGGAACGCCTGCAGGAGAGAACCACTCCGGAGGCCACACGAATGGCATGTCGTCGTGGTTCCCAAACACTGTTGCCCATGGGATCCCCCTGCCTCTGGTGGGAGAAATTGCTCTGTCCCAGTACAAGCTCGCGTTGGGTATCAGCATATTGTTCGCCGTCAGAAGGTCGCCGAGATACACCACAAAATCTGCAATTTCCGCGACAGTACGAAATTTCAGAGAAAGCTGCAATTTTGCAGGCAGACATGCACGGGGGAGGGACGGGAAGCAGGGTAGGCGAGGCACCAGACCGGGCTTCTCGGCGTCGAGGACGGCGGCCATGACGCGGTCGGAGCCGTCGTCATGACTTGGCCCCCAGTCCGTCCACGCGTTCTCGCCGTAGTGTAGGTCCGCGAAGAGCGCCACCTTGAACCCGCCCGACGCGAACCGCAGCGGACGCCGAATGTCCGCAGGCAGCTGGCGCTCGGCCGGCGACCGCAGCTCCGCCGCGCTCGGCGCCAGCGCGGCAGCTAGCGGGAGGAGCAGCGCGCCGGCTGCCGCGAGGCGCAGCCACCACCGCATCCCGGCGTTGTCCGTCCGATGAGTTGTGCGTTCTTGGTGGGATGAATAAACTTTGAGATGTGACGTGTGGCAGTACTAGCGGTGTAGTGGCAGCAGAACCGAAGCAGCCTTTTGTGGAACAATCATTGGTTGGAGCGGCAACGACAAATTAGGTACTCCAGGCGTGTACTAGTCTTACCTATTATAAAAAATAATAACTATACACTATCAAACGTTATTTAAAAATTTATATATAAATTACTGATGGATCAAGTGAAAGAACACGTGGTTAGACATCTGGAAACTTAATAAAAAACTGAAATTTGAGTGGGGCCTAAGCCTCCAATCGCCTTTTTTTGGGTCTGGGTGCTCTTTTTGTCTCTGAATACTTAGTATTTTTTTATCAATATACACATATTTAGATCAGAATTGGTTAAATAGAACATAATAAAATTGTCCCTTATAACTAACTTAAGGATTTGTGCTTCCAAATTTAACATTTTAATTATGTGGATGAATTAGATTTGCGCTACGAGGAGGTGTACGGTAGGGAAAAAAATAGCAAAGTGGAAGTATCTGTGAAAGAAAATTTTTGTCAAAAGTGAAAAAGTATTTGTAAACAAGCTAGTAAACCACGTGCGCTTGATGCTACGCGCAAGATAGCGTACACAGGTACGTAGATTACAAAGAAATGCGCTATAGGTCAAGAGGGCATTTACCTTACCTTGAATGTGTGTGCTTTCTGGCTGCAGTTTATAATTGTGATTTATACTTTTTAGTTTTAGCATAAGTATTTATGTGAATAAATTGAATATCAATAAGCCATTTTTAAAAACACTATTTCTATAAGCCGCTTCGAAATAGTGATGGAGAAACCATTCCATTTGTTTGTTTGAGAGAATCTATAAGCTATAAACCTAAAGAACTTGGCAATAAGCCATACGAAATAAGCTAACATATGTCTATTAGCCAGAGGGAATATGCGGGAGAACAGGACGGGCAAACAGAATAAGCAAGAATATGCTCGGCCGGCCGGCTGCTTGCAACCCTAACTGCTACTGCTAACCTGTTACTGCACACAGAAAAAGCGTGGGTTCTTTTCCATTTTTAGCTAGTTTATATTTGTACGAACTATAGTAACTAATTTTTAAATGGTGTGTTTTTTAAGACGGGATTAACATGAAGATTATAGTAAAAAGTGTATTGAGTTCAGTTGTACTAGTCAAAATCGTATGCGACTATTTTTCTGTGCATATTACCTTTCACGAACAACCATATTCAAATATTTAAGCTATAAGTCATAAACCATCAGCCCAAAGAACTCACCCAAATTCTTCTTCAAGTGTTTACTCTCACCTCTTTTATTCGGCTGTGAAGTTTCTTAATTAACGGTAGTCTCCTAAAAGTAAATTTTAGGATACTATAAACTAGTCATAAACCTGCATACTTGCGTGTACAAATATGTGGTTATATTTGAAAAATTATAATAACAAATAGCAGCACCTAGATTCTTGTATCTCAAGCGGGCAAATGCCAAATCGGCCTCGAACTCACCACCACGAGGAGGTGATCTAGGTACACGCTCGAGACCCACGCTCCGACGAGGCTTGCCGCATCTTGCCCCTCCGCCACCTGCTCCACACGTTGATGTGTATCAGCGAAAAGCCCCTAATTTTTAGAGCCGAGCTCGAGCAAAAATAGAAGAGCTCGCTCCATCGCTTCCTCACCACGATGATGTCCTTGAGGTCGCTGGCCTCGAGAAGGTCGAGCATGTAGGAGAGCGTCGGATGGTTCACCCTCGGGAGCAATGCCTTGGGCCGTGGAGGCCCTGCGACGTTGGTTGATAAGGATCCAATCTCAGTAGAGAGAAGTGGAGAGGTCAGAGGTGTAGAAGCATATGCCTATGAGAACGATGAGGAATAGACTTTCTTCTATGAATGAGACCTTGGAGTTAGCGGCTCACATATAAAACCCTAGGCTTCCCTTCTTTGGAGTTCACACGCTTGAACTGGGCCTTATTGGGCTGCCCATCCTTTTGCTTCACCTATGTTTCGTACCGAAGTCGCTCGGTTTGCTGAGAGCCGACCGGTTCAGTTTTGTCAAAATCGGCCGGTTCATCCGATTTTTTCTGGTCCAATTACATAGACAGTCTTTGAAGCAAATCGAATCGGCGTAGTATCTGGTTCCTTTTTTCGGTTTAACCTATGGTCTGGTTGGTTTAATAAATATAGGCCTAAGCTTCCACTCGGCCTTCTTTGGGTTCGCCCCTTCCCTCCATCTCAAAATACTTGGTATTTTTGATCAATACACACATATTTAGATAACCCACAAATAGAATATAATAAAATTATCCCTTATAACCAGCTCAAGGATTGGTGCCTCCAAATTTAATATTATAATTATGTGCATGAATTATATTTGCGCAAACTACGTGGAGGTGTATGGTAGGGAAAAATAGCGGAGTGGAAGTATTTGTGAAAGAAAGATTTTGTCAAAAGTGGAAAAGTATTTGCAAACAAGCTAGTAACCAAGTGGCGCTTGGTGCTACGCACAAGATAGCGTAACGGGTACGCATATTACAAAGAAAATGCGCTGAGTCAGAGGGCATTTACGTTACGCTGAATGATGGAGATGTTCATGTCTATCAGCCAGAGGGAATATGCGGCTAAACAGGACGGGCAAACTGAACGAGCAAGAATATGCTGAGCTGCCTGCTTGCAATCGGCAAACCGAACTGCTACTACTAACCTGTTACTGCACGCAGAAAAATTCTTCTTCAGGTGTTTACTCTCACCTCTTTTATTCGGCTGTGAAGTTTCTTAAAACAACGGTGGAATCCTAAAGTAAATTTTAGGATACAATGAACTAGGCATAAACATGCATCTGGGCTTTTGAAATCGACTTTTGGCTTCTGCTACAGTACCTAACTTTCAAACGAAGTATTTTCTCAAGACAGGATCTACAAGTTAAACGATCTACACGTTAAAAGCCCAACATCTGTACCAGCCAAAATCGCAAGTGAGTATCTGTCTCTCCGTAATCTGTACCGTAAACAGCCAAAATTCAAAAATTTCAGCCAAAAGCCGTAGCCGAAAAGAACATGCCCATACTTGTGGGTACAATTAAGCGGTTATATTTGAAAAATTATAGTTATATCTGCTTTAATCTGATTGATTTAAACCAATATAACTTGGCCCATCAAAATTATAGGTGTATATCTTTCTATTTTTCTCTTGAGAATTTCTAGAATTTTTTGAACATATTATCACGAAATTTTCTAGCCCTCAAAGCAAATGGTGTGCTGTTAATATCACCATTTGTTTATAGTTGTATAGATTATTATACCGTGCGCCTTATTAACAGAACTCCAAGAAGCACAAAATGAAAAGGCAAAATTGGCTCCTCGCATGAAACTTGTGTGGCATTTGCTAAGACACACGGTAAAGTCTTGCAAATTTCTCGTCATTTGACAAGACACACTTTGACCATTATAATAATATTATCTTCAAATTAAAGGAGAAAAGGTATGTGAAAATATCTGATTTGCCCTGGCAAAAATGAAAAAAAGAAAAACTCCCCACCCGATCTATTTTGGGGTTGGACCCATATGTAAGAGGCACAAACCTTCTTCTACCCTAAGAGCATCTCCAACAAATCTTCTAAAGTGCTCATATCCCCTATATTTTAGAAGAAAAGGTAAAAAAAAAGGGCTCCAACAGATCCCCTAAATGGTACCCAAAAATATAGAGGACTTCATTCCTGATTTTTCGTCCCCCCATATATGGAGGACGTACACCATCCCCTAAATCGGTTCCAACGCTCCTGCGCCGTCCGATCCCCTAAATTCTTTGGTTGGTAGTTTTTGTGGACCCAGATTTTAATTTAGGGGACCATATTTAGAGGACTTGTTGGAGGTTACATATTTTTAGTCTTCTATATTCTAGATTGTATCCTCTAAAAAGTGATTTAGGGGATGAGATTTAGAGGATATTGTTGGAGATGGTCTAAGATAACCGGAGTGAGAGACTCCCTAGAGACCGCAAAAATGGGTTAGTGACAACAAGGCAAACTCATTGGTGGTGCAGTTTTGGGGAGAGAGACACCGGAGACATTCCAACGGCGAGTGATGGTGGTGTGGCAGTTCGGGTGAAGACAGCGATGGTGCTACAGTGGACATGAGCTTCAATTCAGTACACCAAAATATAGAGGACAATGACTGCACAAAGGACACATCCGCCCATGACAAGTAGGTGGTTGATGGCACGACAGGCCACGGGGCGAAGTGGGATGACGATGACCTGGTGGACGCCTGGTTGGTTGAGCCCTCAAAGAAAGAGGCGGCGCACGCCCTAAGAGCAAGTCTTAGGGCGTCTCCAACAGCTCGCTATTTAGTTAGCTAGATCTAAGAGCAAGTCTTATAATCTGATCTATTTCACGTAGTCCAAGAACATGAGAGAGGAGCATGTGGGTCCAACAAGTATAAAATAGTCTTTACTTTTGTCTCTCACCTATGATATAGCTAGTACTAGCTATTACCATTATGACTTATAATCACTTTCAATGGTCTGTATGAATACTACACACTTATACCTACTCATATAGTAGTTACAGCCAGCTGAAGGCTGTATGACCTACCCCTTCCTCTCACAAAATTTCTTGGTTCTTGTGCTTCAGCTCCCACCTCTCTTCTCTCTCCTCCACCTCAGCATACAGCTAGCTTATAGCCTCTTATAATACTTGCTCTAACTGGTTTGCTGCTCTCCGATGCATTAGGACCCAGCTAACCAACCCAGTAGCTAGGACATGGTGACTCCTACACCTGCTACTCGGCCAGCCAGGTCACAACACACACTTAACCAGTGGACCTACCCTTCGAGTAATGCACAACGCCGACAGAAGGCTGGGGCCACTTAGGGGATAGCCCTTAGGATGAACCGCACGTAGGCCCATTCGAGTTGGTATATTTTTGTATAACGGTGCTATGTGTTGTCCAGATGTTACGATATTGGTATTGTTACTATAGTTTTTTCCCTGATCTCAGCGTGAAGTTATCGCTCTACAACTCGCACGACGTATACGGTATACCTATAGCCATATGCATGAAGTGCGAACACCTATTTGGTTTGTGCTATACAGATTGAGCTCCCCCCGCGTACGCATCCGAGTAATAAACAAACATCCAGCGCGCGGTCGCAACCAATTCCTGTACAAATACGCAGGCAATAAATATATGCCTATACGGTACGCACACACGTATGCCACCATGGTGCGTACTACGTATCATCATCATCATGCATGTATCGATGAGAATTAATTCAGGCACCGAAGCTGATGGGGTAGACCCTGTCGGTGCTGGGGTAGAAAAGGCCCCAGTAGCTGATGGGTAGACCTTATCGGTGCTGGGGTAGAAAAGGCTCCAATGCTGCTCCATGTCGGACTCCTTGAGGTTCTCGTTGAACATGGCGAATACGTACGTCTCGATCGTCCTCGGTCATCGAGGCGTGCCCTTTGACATGTGGTGCACCAGGTTCTGGTCAAACGTCCTCCCGATCTCTACCGACGCCGCCCCGGCGCCGATGGCCACCCTGTCTCTGACACCACAACCGCCACGTTCGGCCCCGAGCTCCTCCACCATCGTGTATGTTGGAACTAAACCTATTAGCTCCGATAATCTACTTGTCAGGAGAGAACAAACACATTGCTCTCTCATGGGATGACACACGCACATAAGTAGGGAGGGCGAGTCAACACAGAGACTTACTTTTGCAACAACACACACCTTTTTTCTTCTCTTTGCTATTCATTTGCAACACCTCACTTTGCTTTACAGAGTACATGGCTTAAATAAGTCTCACGTATGCACGGTTACACCACCTGTGCACACACCCACTAACTCCACTGGTTAGACTACCCGTGATCCGGTTGCCATCACGATCCCCATGACTCAGTGCACACAGTGCACTACCCGCAAGACTCAGTCCAGCTGAGACCAACTCAGACGCTTATGACCGCACACACCCTTGATCAAGTCATCTTCTTATGACTTCGAGTCCTTTTGACCATGGCTGTTCGACGACGATGTCTTCGACCACGCTATTTCGACCATGGCTTCTCGAATACGACTTGTCGACCACTTCACCGACCACGGCTTGTCGACCAACGATCACGGCTTCCCTTCGACCGCTTCAGTGACCACACAGTTCTTTGAGCACCGACCATCGATCACTATGCAGCTACGACTACTGTAGCCATGACTGTTGTAGCTACGACCACTGTGGCGCTCGGACTCACCGACTGCTATAGTTTCGGACACACCGAGTACAAAGACTCCACAATACTTGAACACATGAGTACTTGACTATGACTATAGTACTCAAACACACGAGTACGACTTACAACAAGATTAGTTCCAACAATAAACCCCCTAATCTTGTTGTCATTCTTTGATGCATTCAACTGCACTGACTTGCCGACCACACAGCAACCTTCTCTTCTTGCAGCAGCATCCTCTCTTCTTGCCGCACGCAACATCCTCTTCTTCTTGCGGATGATGCCTTCCCAACACCGATATCCACCTTGTAGCAGCCTCACACCACTACTCATGACCCCTACGCGAGTGAGACAACATTGTCTGTAGCTTCACCGCCAATCGATACCTTCCCCGTGGGTGCCTTGCACGACTCATTGTGCTATTGTTGGTCTCCCACCAATTCCTCCTAGGAGCGGCATCACACCACTACCTTTCTTTATGATGGCCTCAGCTATCGCTGTTGGCCTCCATCTTGCCTAGAGTCTGTCGCCATCTATGACCTCCACCTCGCATAGAGTCTGCCACTACACCACCTCTGACCTCCACTCATGGAATCTGTCGTTGGTGCACCCATTGTCGCCACACCATGGTGATCACATCGCTGCTATCGGTGTGCACATCATGTGTGAATCTGGCACACCGCGCTGGCCTTGCCATGGCTGCGCGGACCATCGCCACCGTGCGCCTAAGCACATGGTGCTGCAGCCGACTCGTCGGCAACACCTGTGCACCTCCACTCCATGCGCGCCGCTGCGCAAGCCATCACACTGACCAGTGAGTCATCGCTAGGCAGCTTCTCCTCACACTTTGGTTTGATACCAATTGTTGGAACTAAACCCATCAGCTTTGATAATCTACTCACCAGGAGAGAACGAACACATTGCTCTCTCATAGGATGACACACGTACACGAGTAGGGAGGGTGAACAAACACAAGAGAGACTTACTTTGCGGCAACACACGTATTTTTTCTTCTCTCTGTTATTCACTCACAACGCCTCACTTTGCTATACAGAGTACATAGCTTAAATAAGTCTCACGCACGTACTGTTACACCACCTATGCACGCACCCATTAACTCCACTAGTTAGACTACCTGTGATCCGATTTTGCCATCATGATCCCCACGACTCGGCTCACATAGCGCACTACCCGTAAGAATCGATCAAGCTAGTGCGTGCGTCAGACGAAGTCTACGACCATGAGGAGGTAGAACAAAGCGACCACGACGTGCGTTGATGAAGTCTATGACCATAGCGTGGTTGAATGAAGTCCACAATCGTGAGGCGGTCAGACAGAGTCTAGGACTACAGCATGGTCGGACGGAGTCTACGACCAAAAGGTAGTCGGACAGAGTTGATGACCACGGCATGGTCAGACGAAGACCACGACCGCGAGGCGGTCGGACAGAGTCTACGACTACGACGTGGTCGGACGGAGTCTACGACCATGAGGCAATCGGACAAAGTCAACAACTACGGCGTGGTTGGATGAAGTCTATGACCGCGAGGTAGTTGGACAGAGTCAACGACCACGGTGTAGTCGGACGAAGGAGCACGGTGAACTCCCTGTTGAGGCACGTGAAATATGCGAGGCTCACTGGGGTTACGGTCCGTGGCAGGGATTCCCTGGTGGGTTAAGAGAATTTTTTTCTTTGCCTCTCTTCTTGTTTTTTGTACTCCGCCGAGTACGCCGAGGCGTGAGGCCATCGTGAGATTTTTTTTATACAGTAGAGTTGCTTGAGACGACTAAACTCTTGGTGCTTTATACTCCGCAGAGTAAGTCGAGGTGCGAGACCATTGTGCATTTTTTATACTCCATGGAGTTGCCCTAGACGGTTAAGTTCCCGGCCTAATAGCATAGATGAATGTACCAATGTACTTGTACCTTGTATAATTATTAAGGGGTAGGATGGGAACTCCACATCCTACCCCACTCATGCATATAAACCTCTAAAGAGGGGCAGGGAGAGACATCAACCCCATTTCTTACTCGTCTGCTCCCTTTAGCTACTCTTTATTTTACTGTTTGATCTGTATCCACAATACACCCATTTTGAAAGACATGAGATCCTTAAAAGTTGTGATGTTTTACGAGTCTTGTGATCTGCCTGCGATATGCCCAATGTTCTATTCCTTCACTTGGCATGTGTGTTGCATGCGTTTTTTGGCCGTATGTCTGTTTGTTCTGGCATCATTCATCGTGGATGAGCAACCAAGTAATCTTGCAGTGATGTTGGTCTACGTACATGCTAGGTAAGTTGGTTTGCCTAACCATGGTAAAATGCCATTATATAGGGTGGGATGATATTTTGTGTTTGGTTGTACAGAACGGAAACAGTCGTTGATGGTTCTTGTGTAAGCACAAAGCAAGGTCACATCTGTTCTTTTATGCTTTTTGTCTTTTGAATTATTCGAAAATGTAGATACACTTGTATCCTAATGCACTTGTACATTACAAACTAGTATAACTTTAAAAAAAAGTATTACAACTAGGGTGACATAGTCTATTTCCTAATTTCTCTCAAATCCCTCCCCATAAATCCGGAGCTAATGTATAGTCAAACGTTTTTTCAGAGATAACTCTAGATTCTCATGACCATGGTAAAATGCCATTATATAGGGTGGGATGAGATTTTGTGTTTGGTTGTATAGAACGGAAACGGTCGTTGATGGTTCTTGTGTAAGCACAAAGCAAGGTCACATCTGTTCTTTTATGCTTTTTATCTTTTGAATTATTCGAAAATGTAGATACACTTGTATCCTAATGCGCTTGTACATTACAAACTAGTATAACTCAAAAAAAGAAGTATTACAACTAGGGTAACATGGTCTATTTCCTAATTTCCCTCAAATCTCTTCTCTTATGAATCTGGAGCTAATGCATAGCCAAACGTTTTTCGGAGACAACTCTAAGTTCTCAAAGAAGTGAATTCTTAGATAATCCAAAGCAGAAGCTGAAAAATGAGAATATGAAACTCTACCCCCACACATATCTACTATTATATAAAGAGGAGTTGGTGGTCATCGGTGCATTCTCCTCTTCCCTTTCTACAGCTATCCGATTTGATCTGGACCATTCGTTCCTCTCCTCCTCCTCTCTCTCTCAGGATCTAATCGCCTATCCCCTCCACTTCCCCTATCTTCTTGTGCATTCTGGCCATCCTTTTTTCTCTATCACTTGCTCTCCAATGTTGTAGTCACTCAAACAACCAGCCCAATCCTCTCCGTCCCCTCGCCTCCCCACCTGAATCCACCCACCTCCCCGCTCCGCCTACCGCCACGATGGATGCCGCCGAGGTGTCGGACCTCCAGGTGCGGCTCGCCGCGGCCATGCACGTGCTCAACCATGTTACACGCCCCTCCACCCGCCTCGCCGTCAACCAGTGGCTCCTCGGCCCGTAGGCATGGGTGCTGGCGACCTCGCTACTTGTGTCCCTGGATCCCACCCTGCCCGCTGACCTCCTCTTCTTCGCTGCCTAGATGCTTCGCCGGAAGATCAGTCTCCTGGTGTGCCGCTCCCCCACCCCGGCGCGCTGCTCCTCGACGTGCTCCTCCTAGCCACGCGCCGGTTCTACCTGGGGCCCCTGCAGCTGCTCATGTAGATCTGCTTGGCCCTTACAGCGCTCGCGCTCTGCATCGAGGGAGGCGTGGACGGGCTCTTCACCCGGATGTGGCACCTGCCTGACCCCACCGTGCTAAAGCTGCTCATTGTGTTCCCAGAGGAGGTGGCGCAAGACCAGAGCGGCAACATGGGGGTTGACACCACTGCGTGGTGTAGGTTCACGCTGAGATCCTCGCGCACACACCCGCCGTGCTCAAGTTCCTTCTCACCTAGTTCGAGAAGGCGCCCGCGGACAACGGGGTCCCCCTCCACAAGCGCAACCGTAGAATCCTACGAAGCCTTCTAAGCTGGATATATGCGCCTTCCTTTACTTTGTTTTGCGCTTGTCTTATGCTAAGAAAAGCGACAACATTGTAGGTCCACACCGGATGCTTCTTGGAGATACCAGCGACTGCACTCTCCGCGCACCCACTTCTCACTTTTGCATTCAACTCACTGCAGGTGCGAACAATGCACCCATCGATACTTTATAAGCTCGTAAAAGTGTACTTCAAGGGATTAGTTGTGCATACACGTGCTCACATGTTATTTCGTTCTTATGTGGCCAATGAAGGTGTCCTTATTGTTTGACGTGGCCATAGAGGTTATGACCGAGCTTGTCAGCCAGTACCAAGTAAGTTCTATTCTTTTGATTCATTCTGCAGGATTCTGTATTGCATTGGTGTAATCAACTGGTCAATTTGGTAGTTGCATGAAATAGTGGTTGAATTGGGCTTTGTTAGCTAATGCCAAGATTTCACACAGTCCTACTCCACCTTTTGTTGCCATGTGTATTTTTTTCGGTTAGAACTATAGTATTTGGGAATTGCTATGTGCCATGGAATGGTTTGCACAATTCAGGTTGCTCTCTTCTGTTTGTGTTAAGACACTGATTTAATGCTTGAATAACTTGAACTAACTAATACAGAGCTCATTTGGGATTAACTTTTATGATGTTCAGAGCATCATTTAGTTCATGAAGTACGTTTTTCCTTAAATATCTATATGACATGAAGATTAAGACTGGAAGCGTTGCAATACTGACCCACTTTCTCGTTTTTTTGTCTCTTTAATAATATCTGATAAATTTATTCTGTATAAACTGTGATTCTTGGACATACCAGCTGGTTCAAACTTTGATTTTTCCACATGTACACACTAATGCATTTTGTGCTGCTTCTGTGGTTAGTGCTCTAACAAGCTCCAGTGGCATGGTATGATGTAGGAGTATATCATCTAAGTTAATGATTTGAATGCTCCTTGTCTTTCTCTTTTCACTATATCTTGTCATCTATTGAATTGCCCCCTGTTAAGTAGTTGACTTGTAATTTTGTTGAATATACAATGGTACTGTAAAGTTTTTGAATGGCTGCTGTTCCATTAATGAGTTTGTTGTTTTACAAAATACTGTTCTATTAATATACTTTCAACTCATAATAAACTGAGAAATCCTTTACTGTATGTTGCTATCTGGCTGTAGGATTTACCTCAGGCTTTTCTGAGTAAGATGCTGTACATTAGAGAAGTTCTTCTCCTACCATCTCTAGCCAACAGAAGTGAGAAAATAATTTCTAGTCTTACTTGTTTGATGTGTAAAGTTGGCTAGGCAGTAAGTTTCGTCTCACCATTTTTATGACTCCGGTGCAACACATGGATCTTTAACGTGTGTGTGTGTGTGTGTGTATATATAGGACGTTGAAATGTGGCACTATGGTGTTTGGGCACTAAGTCTCCCTGCATTTGGATTGCTTTTAGATACGTACAAGTACAATGATATAAAATATATCAGGATGGAAAGTCTTAATTATGGATAGAAAGTCTCAATCATGGATGGAAAGTCTTAATCATGGATGGAAAGTCTCAATCATGGAGTCTGGGCACCATGGTGCCCCTGTTATTTATACTATATATAATTAAGACTTTGCATCTATGATTGACTCAGCATGCTAAATCAATTACTTTCATTCCACTTGCACGTATCTAAAATCTAGGCATCATGGTGTCCCATTTCAAATATATATATATCCAAAGGACACCTAAAGAGGTTTGTTATTGCTTTTAGATCGTGCTAGAGCAATGGTATGTATGGTATGTAATATATTAGGCATGCTAAATCAATCATGGAAGGAAAGTCTTAATCATGGATGGAAAGTCTCAATCACACTAGCACGCATCTAAAAGCAATCAGAGACTAGGTGTCAGGACATATATATATATATATATATATATATATATATATATATATATATATATATATATATATATATATATATATATATATATATATATATATATATATATATATAGGAAAAATACTAACTACTCCCAGTGTAGTTACTCCCCTCAATCTGCTGTCCATACATTCCAAGATTCGTGTAGTCTTAACAATCCTTTCGGGTGCACTCAAGCAAAATAGAATTGTAAACCCGATCCACATAGTGGGTTAGTTCCTATATTCCCGACATTCCAGTCAAATACGAGGTTAGCACCTCCGGTTCATCCATCTCACGACATCCAGGAAAATTTGGGTTTGAGGAGCGCATGGTCCTGCGGGCTACGGCCACAGGATTGCACGCCACTGCCTACCGCTCGCCCACTGTTTTTCCGAGCTCCGCGCAATGTATCTAGGCTAGAACATAAGGACTGAGGAGGACGTCGCTGATGCACACAAAGGTAGGTAAGATCTAATCATCGACGATCCCATATTTTGCGTCGATACGTTCCCATCCATTTCTTCCAAAGTCATGATGCTCTCCAGGTTTTAGATTGATGGGAGCTTTTTATCTGGTGTATATACTCCTTTTGGATTTTCTTTTGGGAGCGGTATATCCTTTTGGATTTCCTTTTTTGAGAGAGAGGAGCATATACTTCTTTTTCTGGTGGATAGCTCTCCTACGATCTGCTTAGTTTCTTCCTTGTAACTTTCTTTATGCAATGAAAAGGAGTATATTTCCGGTTTCAATAAGAATGGTTATATTTCATCGACTAGCACATTCTTAATCTATCTTAGTACGTAACTTTTCCATTTTTACATTTGACTTATACTCTTGTTTTGCTCACTGCAACTTGTTCTTTTAATCTTGAGTCTTGACATACATCCTTTTCTAAACTATATACTACCATGCATGTCAGATGCTTCAGAAATTTCTACAGTTTGCTCGTGGCTAGTCTAATCATGTTAACTGCCCTGCAAGCAGGAATGCATCCTGCACCATTGCATCGCTTCCCAGGTCTAGGCATCGTCGGCGTCACGGACGTGAATACTCTCCGGATCTCATCGACAGGGGCTAAGCTAGTTACTTGGCATCGGTTTTAAAGAAGGAACTAGCATAGTAGCATGTGAATCTATCTTAGAAAAATCTAATAACAAGCCAGTGGTATGTACAGATGAATTTATCTTGTGTGTATATAGTCCTTGTAAACATACATCTTATAAGATAACAAAATCCCTTCTTCTACATGCTGCCTTTTAAGATCACATACTCCCTTCGTGTACTACTTCCCAGATGACACATACTCCCTTCCTGTACATACTTCCCTCATATGAACATACACTGCCTCCTTCATTAATGGAACAAATATACATCTTGTGAATTAGTACTATATACGGGTAGAAAAATACAGATGTACTCCCATTTAGTCTAAAAGGTTGAATAAGGAAAGGTCCCTAAGAAAGTGGTATACACCCTCAATCCAAATACGATGATATACTCTGTCCACATACTTCCATTCATAAATCAAGTGCCTCAAACTCATATTCATAAAAAGTGTAGATACTCCCTCAATCCAAATACGATGATATACTCTGTCCACATACTTCCATTCATAAATCAAGTGCCTCAAACTCATATTCATAAAAAGTGTAGATACTCCCTCAATCCAAATACGATGACATACTCTGTCCACATACTTCCATTCATAAATCAAGTGCCTCAAACTCATATTCATAAAAATACTCCCTCAATCCAAATATGATGACACCACAACCGATGTTAGCCACTTCAATCACATGCAAGGCTGAGAGAATAATGTGGTTTGTTGAACTAATTAATTATTTCGCTAATTATTTAATTGAACCAATATTAGTTATACTAATGGATACCTAATGGATCCACAAACCCGATCATCATAAAAGAATCTCGAGGATGATACGGAAGATACAATGGGAGTAACTACACAGGAGTAGAATATATATATATATATATATATATATATATATATATATATATATATATATATATATATATATATATATATATATATATATATATATATAGGAAAAGTACCTTTTACACCCGGGTGTAATTACACCCACATAAACAAACTTGAAATACTCCTTTATCACTTTAGGTTAGTCATATACTAATTATAAAATACTCCAATATGAACCATACGAATAAATTGCAAGGGAGTCCATAGTTTTTAGCGTATTTTATAAATACCTAAAAGGATATGTCTATATATATATATATATATATATATATATATATATATATATATATATATATATATATATATATATATATATATATATATACCTATATATATATTAAATATATTATATACTACATGTATATACCCATCCGATACACGTGTATGATTGATACTTTTTGAGTTTGGGTATGAAAAGTTTTATACCCTTGATATATTTATGGGTGTAATTGAACTCGGTTCAAATTAGTTTGAACTACTTTTGAGTTCAATGAAAAGAGTATATACCATAAAAATAGTTATATTAAACTAGTTGAATTTATAGTTTATCAAATATATATATATATATATATATATATATGGTGCCTAGGCACCATATATATATATATATATATATATATATATATATATATATATATATATATATATATATTCAGCTCACGGTGCACTTGAATTTGACACGTTTTTCTTAAAAGTGCTAATGATTATCGAAATCATCGAATAACGATGCAAGACCATTCATCTGAATCTAATTGCTCGACTTCTCCCCCCTTGTCCTCCTAATAATTTTCCCCTGAGACTCCGCTTCCAAGTCCCAATTAATCAATTTGTTTGGAGTTGGGATAACGGGACATGCATATCAGGTCGGCTCAGGAGGGGGAGGAGAGATAGAGGTGGGATTTGGGTGGATAGATCTGAGCCGTGGATTTTGAATCAGACGGCGGTTTCCAGGTTTCCAACCCAAATCTGGGTTTCCACTATAATTTTCCCATAAATCCATGCATCGTTTGACTATTTTACATGTCTTGCTTAACCATCTATCGACCAGTGGCTGCAGAAAAAAGGGCTTTCTTGGCGTTTTATGCAAAATCTCCTTTGTACTACAACGTACTGCATGCTTTACCCACCATAACTACCGATGAAGAAATATTAGGACTAGCTAGAACTGTCAACTTCCCTTTGTTATAAACATTTTTTTGAACCCAGACATTAAACAAGTAATAATAACATGTATTGATAGTCAAACTACGTACTAACACATACTGATTTCATTTTGATACGACTTCTCTTGAATGAGCTACTCGTCAAAACTTAGTGTCCTCCTAGAATATATGGATCAAACTATTTTAACTTTAAACAATAATATCTTTGTAAATGTTCAAATTGATCACACGAGAATGATACAAAGTATATTTGTCTCCAAAAATAATTTTATTATACTACAATTTTATTAGATTTTACAAATATATTGCAAGAGAAATTGTTCGTCAAAGTTATGTTTTGTAGACACCAAAACAGCGCTTACTTGTGATTGGATGCAGCATAACCTAGCTTGCACATTGTTTTCCATACATAAATGGCAAGCAGGGATCCCTATCTCATCCGATAGGCTTGAAATTGGCTAAATTTCTAGTCTTTTCGCGGATAATCGATTTCATTTTTAAGTATTGGAGAGATTTCACTTTCTTTCTTTATTGGTTAGCAATTAATCGTCATAGCCTGAACTAAATTTGTTGATGTAAAATTAATTAATTATTCAATTACAAAATTTGTGTTTTCTAGCATCTTGGTTCGGATGAGAAGTTGTAGTTGATGCAGCAGAAGAGCCCATTTAATCTTGGACCGAATTTCTGCCCTGCTTGTTTCTGAATGCAAGGAGGAGCCGAGGAGGTGCCTCCGTTTGTATATATAGTCATATCTACATGCTAAATTAGGATACACGGCCATGAATACCGGGGTAATTTTGTGGCTAACAGTGTCATGAGTCATCTCTCTGCCAAAGAAAAGGTAATACGTACTACACGAGAAAGAAAGCCAACACAGGTTTGGACATTGGCAAGGCCCAGATTGCACCGGCTGACCGGCTAAGCCCACTTCTAATCCTGGGTATAGAAATTTACCACTCAAACTTATTTGGGCCTATGAGAATACTCGTGCTCCTATTGGAACAAGGCCTCGATCGACGATGCGGCCCATGGCTAGGCGGCGTCATCTCCTTACATAGAAAGACTCTAAATTTTAGACACATTCTCAATGAGATATGTCAATCATCGTTCTGTAGAAAACATGCATGCGTCAGAAATTCAGAACTAGTTCTCTTTATTCTTGATCTCCAGGAAGTTCATGCCCGCCTAACGCCTTCCATGGATGCATGCACGTTACATTTTATTACTGCATGCAGCTTATTTAGATTGGAGATGCATGCACGTATATATGATATGAATGTAGCTATTCATCCCGTTCTTACATCTATTAGAATCGGATCGCGTACGCCGGCGACATGTCCGGGTTGAAGAGCCCAAAGTGCCTCTCGATCTCATCCCCCGTCTTCTGGTTCTCGTTGAACATGGCGAATATGAACGTCTCCAACGCCCCCGGCCTCTTCGGTGTGCCCCCGCCGACATGGTCGATCAGGCCCTGGTTGTACGTCCGCGCGTTATCCACCGTCGCCCCAGACCCGCCGGCCGACGGCCACCCGCTCTCCGACACGACAATCCTGACGTTCGGCGCCCCGGCCTTCTCACACGCGGCGACCGCCGCGTCGACCATCGCGTCGAAGAGGTTCGTGTAGGTTAGCCCGTTGCCGTCGTCCCTCACCGTCGTGCCCGGCTGGAAGGTGGCGTAGTTGAGCTTGATGTCCCGCGGGTTGTCTCTGTAGGCGAAGTAGGGGTACACGTTGGCCAGGAGTGGCGCGCCAGTGCTAGCCAAGAACCGCGCGATGTCCGTCATGTAGGACTGCGCGAACACGCCCTTGGAGGGCGGGAAAGAGTTGGCGATCACGTCGAACTTCACCGCCGTGGACGACATGATGCTTCCGAGGCCGAACGCGGCGAGGGCGCCGTTGAGGTTCTGCATGGCCGGGAGGATGCTCTGCGTGTCGCCGCCGCCTACCTCGTTGCCGACGGCGATGTACTTGATGTTCACGGCCGGGTAGTAGGGCATGACGTTATTCTGGACCCAGGAGGCCGCGTTCGACTGGCTCGCGGCGAGTTCGCCGAGCTTGTCGTTCCCGACGTCGAGGATGAGGCCGATGCCCGAGTTGCGCAGGGCGTCGAGTGCCTGCTTGTCGGGGAAGTAGATGCGCATCCCATTGATGCCCTTGGACTTGTAGAGCTGCACGACGTCGCTCCGCGACGGGAGGTTGTTGCCCATGACGCCGTAGCAGACGCCGATGGATTGCACACCTGCGGATAAGATAGAGCCAAGAGTGGCACCCGTTAGCCATCAGAATACTACTACGTGCTGATCCATGTGACAATATATGTGAGTACGTATATGTGAGTACGTATGAAAATCAAGTGCTACGTTTTGGGAACTAACATGCATAGCTTACAGCGATGTTTGTGAGTTTCCTGATGAAATACGGAAGGAATGAGCTACCAAATTTAAAGGCATTCTTCAAAAAAAAAAATTAATGTCATAATTGTATGTGATCATGCAGAAGCAGAATGACGAGTACCTAAAATTCCTCGCCTGCCGTGCACGCATGAGAACTACATGGGGGCATCTAAAATTCTAAACTAGTACTACCAGTAAATGATAATTGCCTAATTACAGTTTTTTGTTATCCATTATAAAAATTCCAACAATAAAATTGAAAACAGTAGTTCAGTACTTGTAGGAACAGAAGCAAACGTTCCAATGATCAGAGCAACTGTAAGCATGGAAGCAACTTTTTGCCTAGCCATTGTTCTCTCAGCCATATGAACCCTTTCGCTGCTCTCGATCTATGTGTTGTGCTCTTGAATGCTATGAACCAATATGCAGGCGCACACCACCTTTATATACAAGTTTCAGGCTAGCTAGTTTGGTACATTTCCACATCCACAGGTACGTGCGTGCGTACAGCTAGCTAGCTATGCCCGTTCTGTTACGTTGCACCAGCCTAACTCGTCATTGGCTTCCAATTTCCACAGAAAATAGCGGCCTCCTGAGGCTAAAAAGTCCACGAATTGTGGAAACTTAACTCTTTTCCCGTTTACTTAAGCCATGCATGTTCTAATTAACCTGCAAATAGAATAGACTTCTGCATATCCTGCATGGAAATTCCTCTATCAGCAGTACACCGAATTGTCGAATACTAGTTTGTTTCTTCAACCGTATATCCACTTCGCATTGATTTCTTGCGTATGTGTACGGGTACATATATACAGTTTATCTTGACCAATACGTGAAATTTCAGGCCGGGTGCTAACTGCATGGAACGGTGGCTTGTAACGTAGTGACTTTCAACATGTGTCCATTGTTATTTTGTCAGATTACCTGCATCATCATTCGATCGGTTGAGACATGAGAACGTATACGTGGTTACCGTGGCTATCCCTTCAGAATCATACGATCAGAGATCAGTTTCAGACGCATCCCATCGAATTTCTCAGCAAGGACGTACCACGAAACCATCGTTTATTCTCTTCGTTTTTCCGGAAATGTTTACGGGAATGGACATATCCAAATATGTTCGATCGATGAAAGTTTATTTCTTTTTGCTTGATTTATTATTCCCCATAAGCGGTATGGCTACACAACGCACGTCATATATATCCTCGGGGACCAAACTAACGTCGGCTGTTCCAGTTTATTGTTTAATGTACATGTTTGAGCTTAAAATTTAACCAAAAGTTAATGTTCAAGTTTGAGAAACTTATTTTTCCAGAGATACATAGATATATAGTATAAGTTGGGCACTTGCACAGTACACCCGCTCGGTTGGGCTGAAAAGTTGTAGCTTATGGTTGAAATTACACTGTAGTTGACTGAAATTACACTGTAACTGAAGATGGCTTATTTGACATAATTAAATTTAAAAAATAAAAATAGAAAAATATGTTAACTCATCACGGACAACACAAACGAATACGGAAAAAAATCAGCAAAAAAGCTCAAAAAAGCCAAAAGTTCAGAAAAAGACGAAATTTATAAATAGTGAAAAATAAGCCAGAAGCTGAAGCCAAAATGAGCGGGAGGTAAATATCCGAGATTTCAAATGGTGAATACTTTGAAATTAAATTTATTTGAAAATTATAATTACAGACTAAAACGTCACTAACTCTAATGAGTTCTTCGTCTAAAAAAACTTATTGACTTCTCTTCCTTTTAGATATTGATTCTTTCCAAATTCCAATTAATGTGAAGTGATAATGTGCAAACACATTATTAATCTATAAAAGGTCAAAATAACCTCTATCTAGATCACACCATTACTATTAGATCAGAAAACTGACGACTCGCACGAAAGGGGTATATGGAGAAAACTCCACATTTCTTTATTGAAACATTACAGTACTTGTATACAACGCTTGTAATGTTGCAATAATATCTCTACTATATATTACTAAAATGACGTTACATGGAGCCTCAATGTTTACTTTTAAAGAAAACAATTCCTACATTAATCGGAGATTCTTTTAAAAAATCCACCGCCACACCGCTTATTTTGGTGGCATCCTTATATATTATAACGATGCATATATATTAATAAGATACAATGTAGATGTATATATTAAGTTCCTATATATACACACATTATTTAAGCGGTATATAAAAAGTAAGAGTACATATTTCGAAAAGTATAGAATCATGTATAAAATCATACATACACACACATACATATATACACACATGTACGACTACACTATTCTGCACCTGCACGCACTGTGTGTGTCGGAAAGTTACTGTCGTGCATGAGTGAAATTACTATCAAATATATGTAGAGTTACTGCCACTACAACTGACAGTAACTTCACCATACATGGCAGTAACTTTCCAGTGCGTATTCTACACCTGTGCGTAGAACTGTATGTATGTATGTATGTATGTATGTATGTATGTATGTATGTATGTATGTATGTATGTATGTATGTATGTATGTATGTATGTATGTATGTATGTATGTATGTATGTATGTATGTATGTCTGTGTGTGTGTGTATGTATGTATGTATGTGTGTGTGTGTATCAGGCTTCTCTTATTGAAAGCAACCATTTGCTTGACTGGGCATGAGGAATCAACAAAACACCTGTTTGTGTGGGCAACTAATAGTTATTCGACGCTATTTAAACCTTACGGGAGAAAAAGAGAAAACAGATGAACACAGACGGCAGAGGCAAGGAATAGCAAAGTCATTCCGCATTAGGGCTTGTAACATTCTCTTTGTAATCGCCCATCAAGGGCAAGTTGTAATCCCATGATAGCAATAAAGATAATCCCTTTTCTCCTCTTTAATCATTCTATGAGGCTCGAATTTCCCTACAATTTATAAGATCAACGATTTGATCGTCAATACAATGGCACTTGTACCGTGCATGCACTCAAACCACTTAAAATCCATTTTCACTGTTCTCTGGCTGCAACCACTGGTTTGACCCCTGTCCCCATGACGGTCAGACCACACTAGTCAAACAGCTAGCCAATGGCTGGTCTGACCGCTTAAGAACATTAGAAAACACCCACTCTGAAATTTCAGTTAAACTCTATCTAGTTTCAACTTTGGTCTCCAATTCCAGTAGAACCAAATGCAAACTCATACCCAAACAATACTACACAAGTATTTGGTGTTCAATTTCTCAAAAAGACTATGGCCGGTCTGACCGTTTGCCCCATTGCAGTTTGACTGTCATCTCTAGGTCCAATCAGACTGCCACTCCATGATTGTTCTGACTGCTTATGGTCTAACATAACTAAAACTTTGAAATTCAGCAAACTTATTCTGCAAAATCGAGATTCAGCTCCATAGATAAACTAATTATTTATCACCAATGATTCGTTAATCTTCTCGTATTGTCCATAACTTTCATATATATAAAAAAGGACTATATCTTCCGAAAAGACAAGTTAATCATATCTACACTTTCATATTGGGTCCAGCTCTCAGCGTTTTGTCGCTATTAGCTGTACATGAAAACAACTTGCGAAGACTGACAATCTTTGAACTTCAGTTTTTTTATATAACCAACGGTGTTTTCTAATATTCTAATGTAATTACAATCTTTTCCTACTGTAAGAATAATTCAAAAAATGTCAACAAAGTGATTGACAAGCAGATATATATTTGAAAAAAAAATGTTACAAAGGATAACACAAGAGGCAATATACTAATAACCGTCGGAAAATGTTAAAATTCTAGTGGCGAGTGGATGAGATCAGGAATAGACTTAGGACGCGTCAGCATGAGGTCATTGTTACAATTTATACAAGGATGGAGTTGAATATAAGTCTATTCCTGTCTCAGTCACTCTCAATCGCACGCTTTGTAGTCGCCGTGCTCGTTCGATCAGGCAACGTTTTTCTCTAGGTACCACCAATGCCGTGAGGGCGCTGATATATGCTTTGGCCCATTTGGTCCTACGTTTCTATAAACTTTGCAAGCTCGTGAGTTGTGACAACTAACAACACGTTTCGTACTGTTTTTCTTACGGACAAACAAGAAACTTAAATGCCACTTGAAAGTTTAAGAAAGGAGGTAGCTAGGCATCCGGGTTCTAGCCCCGAATGGACGACGTTCGATGACCCATCAACCAACCGAGCAGTCATCCATCCCCTGTGTGGCTGTATGCCACTTGAAAGTTTGTCCCATTCATTTGATATGGTCGCAGGAAGTACGATCCATCTTTCACGTCTAGTTGGGACTTGGGAAGGAGACCGGAGACTGGTCGCAGGAAGAAGGTACGATCCAGCTTTCACATCTTGTTGGGACTTAGGAAGGAGACAAGAGACTATTGGATTGGACTTTAGTCGTATGTCTAAATTTAATCGGGTTTATTTACTAAGCCACAGATTCAAACGGGCTGAACACAATTGAGTCTATAGAGCAACAGAGCTATAAGTGATTTAGGCCTTCTCCTCCTAAAAGATTAGTCCAATAGATGAGATCTCTCTCGTACTTATAAATTGTGCCTTTTTCTTTTCTACAATCGATATGGGATATTTCCAACATTCTTCCTCTCACACATTGGGTGTGCACTCTTATTGTGGGACTATTTCCAATATTCTCCCTCTCACACATCGGGTGTGCACTCCTGCCCCGACAATCATGAGGTCCAAGGAGATATTAGATTCTTAGACTTTAATACCAATTGTTATATCAGACCTTGGCCATATGCCTAGATCCAATCAAGTTTACTCCCCGGATCATATGTCCAAACGGGCTAAACACAACTAAGCCCACAGAGCAACAGACTTATAAGTGATATTGTGTCTTCTCCTCCAAAAGACTAATTCAATGGATAAGATCTCCCTCACACTTATAAATTATATTTTTTTTTCTCTTTTACAATTGATATAGAACTATTTCCAACAGAGACTTCGGAGAATCGGTGTATGGGAAATCCTCCCCCAGGTGCTATCATGTTGGCCTCTGGGAGAGGGAAAAATTCTATTGTACCCCAGTGGCACAAAGGCGTTTGTGTCACGAGCCAACTGGCCGTTGACAAGTGGCATGCAAGTAATAAAAAATTATTTTTTACTGTTTCGAACTATAGCAAATCAATAAAAAAATTATTTTTTACTGTTTTCTAATGTAGCAAAATAGTAAAAAATAAGGGAGTGTCTATACAACATTCGACTGTTTTTTATGACAAAAACAGTCAGATTTTGAGCCGTTAGATGGAGATCCAATGCTCTAGATCATTTTTTTGGAGGGGGTCATTTTTTTTTGGAGGGAGGCTTGTATGGGTGGATCCGTTGGATAGAGATCTAACGTCCCACATCAATTTGACTGTTTTTGCCCTAAAAAATAGTCGAATGTTGTATAGCAATACTCAAAAAATAATTTTTTATTGATTTGCTACAGTTCAAAACAGTAAAAAATATTTTTTTATTACTTGCATGCCACGTGTCAAATGCCAGTTGGCTCATGACACAAACGTCTTTGTGCCACTGGGGTACAATAGAATTTCTCCTGGGAGAGGGGCCTCATGTACGGCCTTCTCCCGGAAAATTTGTTTCTGGAGACTTCAGCTTTTAATTAGGAGCAATAAAAGTGAAGTTTAAGGTAGCCTCGTCTAGTACCTCATTTCTATTACTTATGAACTAGTATAGTACCCGTGCTAACGCCACGGCGGCATTTCAGGGATGCACATGAAAACAACCAAATGACGATATTTTTTTTCATAGTTTAAGTTTCACGCAATTGTATATCACCATGTATATAATCTGGAAAACCTATCACAAAATGCCACAGAAAAACTTCTAAAACATACTCCTAGAACTGCACAATAAAATCCTTTGCTAGCTAACAAAAGAGGAACATATAATAGATTCCTGCACTATTTTTCTCATAATTCCTAACGTAAACAAACATACTCCAACACACTGCAGTTGCTGAGAAACTAAATGGTCTAACAACAAGGAAGTGGCCATAAGCATGCATGTATGGGTCTCTGCAACTTACCGATGCAACTATCGAATTTGAATTGTTGAGGAGCTCATGGCTAATTGCAAGCTTCCGTAAGCATACTTGAATTTTAGCGAGCTCATTTCTATGACACGATTAGCCTCGGACTACCTTCTCCCTGGGAAACATGGCACAAATGACATAATAAATTTAAGAATGCTAATTTACACTTGTTAACTTTCTGAAACTGATCTAAAAGTGGTTATATTCTTGTATATATGCCATGCATATACTATATATCAGTGGAAATATATCAGTAGAAACATATCACTTAGTCAAGCCCTAGATTCTCAACAAAAGAAGTATTTATCATAGCTAGGAACAATGTCAAGTCCAAATTTTACATAGTAATGAGAGCTAAAATTTTACATAGTAACGAGAGCTCTCAAGTTAAAATTTACTCTGTTCAAACCATAAAAAATTACATACAGTTATTTATACAGCTTGTATTACCTCAGTGGGTTAGGACCAGCATCACGGCTTCTCCAATGGTTGATGAGCCATGCCCAATCATCTTTACTGACTCTTACATCACAGATCAATACCCATAATATCATGTTCTTAAGATAATAAATGATATTACTTGGTTTGCACAAATAAGTGACTTAAATATGTATTTCAGAATAGATGGAATAAATAAAAATGCCGTACATGTGTCGAATAGATACATCAAAACCAAACAGCTTTGGTGCCAACAAAGTTGGTACTTATCAGCATGACTGACTTATTATCAGGCAATATATCATCTAAGTTGCTTTCTATTATTTCTCTCTAGCAGCATGGAATCTTCTTTACAGTTGATCAACTGTAGGTCACGCAAAATTGGGATAATTTACTTATTAATTATCGCTCTAGTGTTTTTTGATAGTAAATGAGTTATAAAGATTCTAGCCATCAACAACAGATCGACGCTCAGCCTTCACTCTGTACAAATGCAGGGTGACCACCTGCATAAAACTACTCTTCCACCTCCCAAAAGATGGATCAATGTGTCAAAAAATTTTGATGTTTCGTTGCTTCCAAATGTGCCAAGAAGCAATATTGAAGATTTCAATAAAAAATCAGCATGAAAAGATCATTGTGCATGCACAATCATGCTCATAGTGTCGATGAGGTGTTCCAATGAATGCCCGATTTGCCAAACAAATAACACTTGGTTCAAGTAGGACAATAGATATTTTAGGTCGATACAATATGTTTGAATCAATTATATGATGCAACAAATAGAATTATAGAAGAGGTTCAAGGTCCATCCACCTACCATTTACCCATATCTAGCCTTACGAGAATCTATGCAACAATTTGATCTTGCTAGTACATGGATTGCCAAAAATAAAGAGAAATCAAGCATTTCCATGGTTCAATATACTAAACTTATATTTTAGCTCGTCGCCTTATTTAGGCAAGCTGCAATGTGTTTGATGCACTAACACATATGATTTAAAAATTCTCCCCAAAACCTAATTGGTTTATTGCCGATTATCGTGAGAAAGCGGCGAATTTTTGGTAACCAACAATCAACCCTAAGACCTGAACTACACAACTGCTCCCAAAGGACTTTTCTCAAAATGAGAGACCATGACAAAAGATCTTAGATTCATAGTAAATAAAGGTGGGAACAAGAATTGATAAGGAAAGAAGAAAACTCGAATAGATGTGGAACCATTATCCAAACCTATCAGAATTTTATAGCATGATTGCTGATTTCGATCTGAACCAATCACTGAGCTATGTCATTCATGAGTGGCAATATTCTTGGAGGAATTAGTGTTGGGGTCCTGTATATAGCAGATATCCAAGCTTTTGGATGGATCTTTGAGTGGCTAGCATTCCTTGATCACCTCGTGGCTGTCCTTTGGTGGCCGCAGAGACTTGGGAAGAAAATCAAAGAGGCGATCGGGCTTAATAGGTTTGCTGAAAGAACAGATGAAACAACATAAACTAACTGTTGTTTTCTCGATATAGGATCAATAAACATGAAAATAGTTCAGGTGTGGGTGTGCACTAAGAATTGACAATCTCACCATGCGTACTCATCATTGCCTAAATTCCTCTTCGATCTTCAGAGCAGACATAGCTAACAGATTGTTGACGTGAATGAGAACTCCTTCACTGCTCTTGAAGTTCTTATTTGAGGAGAAGAAGCGAACGATGCCTTTAGGCAGATCCACTGCCTCCAGGTAACTCTCAATCCTCATGGGGACCAATTATCTCCTAAAGAACAGAAGCTTATCAGTGATAATATTAAAAAAAGAGAATACCTAGAAGCACAGTTTCTTCAGTGGTAATATTGTTGCCAGTGAAAAAACCATATTTGTTTTAATGACGGCAGCGTTGAACCTAATTAACAGTATATATACAGCTTAAGTCCACACCAAACTTATAATATATCGCAACACATTTTAACCCAAACTCATTAATTCCATCATCCGATCCAGCAAAAAAAATTGACAATCTAACAAGAAATCAATGCAAGCACCTGGCACACATGCAATCCCCTCCAGATCCACACAATGCCACAACCTCTTCCAACCCAAACATACAAAATTCACCACCAAATTCAGCTAAAATGTTGGCAATTTCATGGTGAATTAGTACACGCACCCGGCCGGCAAGGTCAAACCGAAGGATGCCGGTCCGCAGCCTTGAGCGTCTTGTCTATGTTCTCATGCGCCACCGGATTGCGTCGCGTCCTCACCTGCAGCCCAAATTCAGAATCGTCACATGTGCTATACAAATCAGCCTCTCTCAAATTTTGCCGAATCAAACGAAAATAATCCAAATAGGAAGGACGGGATGGGGGACCTGGGTGGGGTGCATGGCGGCCTCGAGGGCGGTGAGGCGGTGGTCGAAGGATCCCAGGATGGTGACCATTCCCTCCATGTTACCATGGCTCTTCTGCAGCGAGTCGCGAGCATGGTCGCCCGCCATGTGAGCGCCTCCATCGTCTGCGGCAGCGTCGCCGCCACCACCATCCCTCACCGACATCAACGGCCCTTCCAGCAGCCTTCTCCTCATAGATCAACGCAATATTTTCTCTTCGCGTATGAGGCCGGAGAGATCTCGAAGAGGCGTTGGAGAGCGGAGGCGTCGGGGAGGGGAAGGAGCGGCGAGGTGGGGAAGGAGAGAATGGAGGACGGAGGGAATGCCGGAGGGCTCGTCTTGTGCATCACCTCGGGGGGCTCGGTCGGCGGCGTGGGTTTGGGATCCGCCGCGCCGGGCAGCGACGCCGGCGGGGGCGGGTCGGTGGACATGGATCTCTCCCGCGATCGCCGGAACCCTAACCCTAGGTGTCGCCGGCGGGGGGAGGCGTGCGGGAGTGGAGGCGCGGGGGAGCGGCGGGAGTGGAGGCGCTGGGGAGAGGCGGAGATGGGGGAGCGGCGGGAGTAGAGGCGCTGGGGAGAGACGGAGATGGGGGAGCGGCGGCGCGGTGGAGGATGGGGAAGCGGAGGGGAGGCGCGGTACCAATAAAACAACGCGTACCTCATCGCGCGGCTTCACGTCTGGCGTCTGGCCCGTGGCGGCGGCGGCCGTGCCCGCTTCGGCCTGCAGATCCAGCGACATCCTGGGGAGGAGGCGGCGCGGTGGAGGACGGGGGGAGCGGCGGGAGTGGAGGCGCAGGGGAGAGGCGGAGATGGGGGAGCGGCGGGAGTGGAGGTGCGGGGGAGGAGGCGGCGGCAGAGCGGAGGGATGGGGGCAGGAGGAGGAGGCGGGGGAGGGGAGGAGGGGCGATGCGGGGTGGGGAGGGAAGGAGAAGGAGGCGGCGCGTGGGGAGGGAAGAGGAGGAAGGAGAAGGAAGGAGGAGGCGGCGCGCGGGGTGGGGAGGCGGCCGATTCGGGGGAGGCGGGGGGTTTAGGTTTAGGTTTAGGGGGAGGCGCCTCGTGTTGAAGCCTCGCGTTGAAGCCTACGTTCCATCCAGACCGCACGATTGGATTGAAGCCAGGGAGAGTTTTTGTTTAGCCCTTGATTTTAATGAAGACAATTTGCTGGGTGCATTTTTGTGGGTGCACGAAGGTTGGTGCTCTCAGCGGGGGACGTATTCTTGGGTGGACTGAGTGTAATTTCAATTGGTCAATTATAGTAGAGATATGATTTTCTCAACTAAACTAAAGTGAATCATTATTCAGAACGTGGCTTCATATCCAGGAAATCCAACAGAGACAGGTTCCATACATATTATATATCTTTCGAACTGAATCATTATTCAGAACATGGCTTCATATCCAGGAAATCCAACAGAGACAGGTTCCATACATATTATATATCTTTCCAACTCTTAAAAAATCACTCAAATCCCAAGCCAAATATCTATGTAGGCTCTTCTGCCAACTTAATTATTTGTCCACGATGGTTAAAGTATGCATATGTAGCACTTATTTTTTGTGATGGATATATAGCAATTATCCCGCATTAATTTCCTTAGAATGTAATAGGGTAAACCGGCGATTTGTCTGGATTGAACAGCCCAAACTTCTTCTCCGTGGGGTCCCCCGGCTTCAGGTTCTCGTTGAACATGGCGAATATGTACACCTCCATCGGTCCGGGCTTCTTTGGCGTGCCCTTGCCAACATGGTTGATCAGGTTCTGGTTGTACGTCCGCGCGTTCTCCACGGTGGCCCCCTTCCCGTCGGCGGACGGCCACCCGCTCTCCGACACGACCACGTCCACGTTGGCCCCGTCGCTCACCTTCTCCACCGCGGCGCGGACCGCGTCGACCATCGCGTCGAAGAGGTTCTCGTAGGCCAGCCCGTTGGGGTCGTGCACCGTCGTCGAGCTCGGCTGGAAGAGCGCGTAGTTGAGGTCGATGTTCTGGGCGTCCTTGTAGGCGAAGTAGGGGTACACGTTGGCGAGGAGCGGCGCGTTGTTGCTCGCCAAGAACTGCACGATGGGCTTCATGACGGAGGGGTTCTTGAACACGCCGTTGGAGGGAGGCGAGGAGTTGTCGATCGTGTCCATCTTGATCGCCGTGGACACCTTGATGCTGCCGAGGCCGGCGGACTGGAGGGCGTCGTGGACGTTCTGCATGGCCGGGAGGATGCTCGGCGCGGCGTCTGTCCCAGTGAGCTCGTTTCCGACGGCGATGTAGTTGATCTTGACGGCTGGGTAGTAGGCCTGCACGTTGTTCTGGACCCAGGAATTCGCGTTCGAGGGGCTGGCGGCGAGTTCGCTGACGTCCTTTGCCTGGCCGACGTCGAGGATGAGGCCGATGCCCGAGTCGCGCAGGGCGTCGAGGGCTTGACGGTCTGCGGAGTAGATGCGCATTTTGCTGATTCCCGTGGATTTGTAGAGCTGCACGACGTCGCTGGGCGACGGGAGGTCGTTGCCGTTCACGCCGTAGCACACGCCGATGGATTGCACACCTGCACCATATACAAATGTGTACATGTTATTCAGTGAGCACTAACATACAGTACGCATTTGCGCACGGTCGGATACATGAAACGTATGCTTCCTACGTCGAAGCTTAGGATCGAACATACTCGTAGGAACGGAGGCGAATGCTGCAATGAGCAATGCCGCGGCAAGCACGGGAGCGACGCCTGGCAGAGCCATTTTGTTCCGCGCCTCTGCGACTATCTTGCACTGGATGTGTGTACCAAAAGGCAACACCGCTAGCTTTATACTCGTTCCTGAGTAGAACTTTCAGCCAAATCGAACTGATGACCAGGATCAAGGTTAACGGGGATTAAATAATTCATTAAAGAGCCATTTTGATATGTAATCGTAGTGCTTAGACTAGTGTTATAATAGATTATACTATAACATATCTCAAGTACCTTCTGGTAAGAGAATTACTATTCATCTACCTGACCGGCTACTACTCGGAAACTCTACGATCTGATATAGGGATTTCCCTGTGTCGATGCCTTGAATGGTTAAGGAGCAGAACACGTACGCTCCTACTCGCTCAACAGCTCTACGTTTGGTACAGTGTCTCTAAAAACAACCGTCTTGCGGTTGTTTTATGAGACTCTCCTCGCTGATAACAACCAATCAATGACTATTGTCAAGTTTATCTTACTACCAGCAATTACTTACACGTACGAACAAAAGGAATCGATAAGACACCTATTCAAGCAAACAATTGATCTATCTTGGACGTTATTTAAGCCTTAGCCAGAAAGACCAATAAACGAAAAAAAGAACAAAGAGAGAAGACAAAGGAGAACAACAAGAACATTATTCCACATTAGGGTAAGTAGCATTTTTCCTTATAATTGCTTATCAAAAGTAAGTTGTAATTTTAATATAGCAATAAAGATCATTCTATTTTCCCGATTCATCTTTTTATGGGGTTTAGATTTTCCTACTATTCATAACATCGATAATTCAATTGTCCACAAAGTTCTACTGGTTATATACAGTTCTATTAGTCACAAAGACTAGACAAGTCGGTCAATTGATCAAAAACCATACCATTTTATGTACGCTTGCATTGCACGTTGCACCTATGAAAAAGGAACAGACAAAATGAGATCTGACACATTGCACATTTCATAGAAGTCGTCACCACATAGACTCCGCTCTAACTGATTGCACATTTCATAGAAGTCGTCACCACATAGACTCCGCTCTAACTGATTTACAGTTTAAGCTTCCATATATGATTTTTAATTTATAGCTAAAATTATACTGTAATGGATATTAGTTTTTCTAAGAAAAAAATAAAGAAAATAGCAAAAAACTGTTATACTGTTACAAACAATACAGAGAAATAAGAGAAAAAAGGAGAAAAAAACCTAAAAAAATTAAAATAAACCGAAATAAAAAATTAATGTATTCTATGTGACTTTTAGGTTAAATAAATCAAAAGATAAAATAAATTAGAAATTAAAACCATTTAGAGAGGCACCATAAACAAGCCTCACGCTTTCTTTTTTTCCAAGCTTCGTCGCGGACGCGTGGATGCTGACCTCTATTGCGCTAAGTCAAAAAAGGCGCAAACTTCGAAGACCGTTCGAACCAAATTTTCTAATGCCAACCTTGAATTGTCACGACTCTCCGTAACCGCGACACATGAAGCAATCAACGGATACATCATAAAGCGAGTCTTATACGGCTGTTCTTCTCGATCACACACGTGGACATGCAAATTTGGAATTCCAGGCTTGCCACAGTATACATGGTGAAATTAGTAAAAGAGGCTAATCAAAAGTTAACATGAGTTGTACTTAATTTTCAACAATTGAGGGAATGGCCCTCGGTAAAGTCGAGTAACTATGGTACAAGTTATAGAACAGGTGAAAGAAAATTCAAACACCGTGTTGTGCAGAAGAAATATCCTAGAGATACAAGATACAACAGCTACGAAAACACAGAACAAGTTCATATGGCGGAAATCCACACTTATGGAATCATAGTAGATAGTTAAATTCATGATGATGGGATCAAGAGAAGAAGGCTAACAAAAGATTTGCCTCTCTAATTGGTCATCAATCTCTTAACTGCACTTCACGGAATAAGTAATAAAATAGCCGCTTGAATGATGCCCAGGCTGTACACACAACTTTCTTCTGATTTTCCATTTGTACTTTGTTTTGGTACCTAATGGGGAGAGAATTTCTTAAGAGAACCAATTTCCTGCGGCCTTCGTTTGTCACCTTTCAAAGAGTTGGCTTCTCATGGTACTGCAGATCTCTTCTGCCACAGCGGCATTTTCAACTTTCAAATAGGAATTTCTCAGCTTCTGCCTTGTCTGCCAGGATAAAAGACTGAATATGACAACAGAACGAGGTGAATGATATCTTCTATATTTTTTTTCCCAATTATTCAACATCTCTTCACTCTAATAGCTATAAAGCTATGAAAATTAAAATGAGAAACCAACACCAAACAAATAAAATAAACATATGAAATTTTGGAGAATTATGTCATATATCTGGGTTCTTTTAAGTTGTGCCTTATGATTTAAAATTTTGAATTCTGACTGTTCGCGAGAAGCAATATGTAGAGAAAAATAGTCGTATGTGATTTTGATCGATACAGCTAAACTCAGTATATTTTTAATACAATCTTTCTGTTAATCCTATTTAAAAAATACATCATTTAAAATCTAGTTACCTACCTGTACAAGCAATTGTCCGGCTAGCAGTCCACTCGAACCCGGCGCCTTCGTGTCTGCAGCGGGTGGGAAACACAATACAACACAATACGAGGTCTTCGATGCAAAACATCTTCTCGGCCTACCGCCAGCCTGATCTAGGCGGTGTATTTTTATCAGTTGCGGGGAGCCCAATTAGTATTGCCCAAGTTTTAACAGAAACACGAGGAGATGAGAGGGTTTCTTTCTTTCTTTCTTTTGGGCTGTTTAATGATGCACGTTTTGAAGCAGCGGTAACGATCCATCTTCGTCTAACACGAATTCACAAGGGATCGATAAGTGGTCTACCAAGCAAACAGGCAGAAAATCATCGAACTTGATGTCAAATAAACCAGGTTTTGTTCATTTGCCGTTTCGTTTGTTTTTGTTCATGTGCACTGTAGTTTTTCATTGGATTGTCGGTGAGCCCGACACTTGAAGTCCGGGCGCGTTGTTTTTCGTTTTGTTCGGTGTGTGAATTAGTCCACGCAGAGTTTGTTTTTCCGCCCGTGGCGCGCGCACGTTGGCACAAACCGCTGCAGAGCGTGATGCTCGGCACGGGCTTTACGACTGTTGGCCACCTTCTTTGTAATTTCGGTTAGAGGTTAAATACGATCGAGAAAATCGCGGTGTTGGTTGCTGCGGCAAAACCTTCTCCTTCCAGTGCATACTTTGTGTTTGCGTGTAGGTGACTTGAGCTCTCACTGACTTTGCTCATCGAGGGGATCGGGAGGGAGTCGGAACAATTGGTATCAGAGCTACCGCACCTGGGAGTGAACGACCATGCCGCGTCGACGCTCTTCATCACCACCACGGCGGACTCGGGAGGAGTCCACACCGCCATCGGGGAGCGGTGTTAGAGGTGGCGGAGGTACCGACCGAGGCTTGGTGATCCATCGAGTCACAAAGGAGATCAACAGCAGCGGCTCCTTCCCAACCTTGACGAAGACGAACTATTGCGACTGGGCGGCGCTTATGCGAGTCATGCTGCAGGCAAGGGGCTTGTGGATGGCCGTGAGCGTCGGCACCACCGACTTCGTCGAAGACCAGATGGCGCTTGAGGCGATCGCGAAGGCTGTTCCAGTGGAGATGATCGGGATGGTCGCGAGCAAGGCTACCGCCAAGGCTGCGTGGGACGCCATCAGGACAATGCACGTTGGGGTCGAGCGCGTGCGCAAGGCGAGGGCGAACACTCTTCGTCGGGAAACCGTGGATGAATTCGGCATCCGCATCAACGGAATTGCGCACCAACTCGCAGTTCTTGGAGAGGATTGCTTGGACGAGGAGGTAATCCGCAAGTTTCTCCAGGCGCTTCCACCGAGGTTTGAGCAAATCGCGCTGTCAATCGAGACATTGCTCGACCTCAGTGAGCTCACCGTGGAAGAGCTCATCGGACGGCTCAAGGCGGCGGAGGAGCGTCACAATCTCGGCGGGAGTGGTGCATCTCTGGCAAGATTGAACCTCACGGAGGAGGAGTTGATCGCGCGGGTAACCTCGCGGTTGCAACTCACCGGAGATGGTTCTCATGAGCGCGGGAAGGGAACCACATCCAACTACAAGAGAAGCTGCGGTCGTGGTCGTGGCAAAGATGGAGGAAGCAGAGGCGGTTCCAGCCGCCAAGACAAAGCGGGGAGTAGCTCGGCGGGACCTCCGTTCTTTGGCGACCGATGTCGATCGCGGGAAGATCGCCACTGGGCTCGTGAGTGCCGGAAGAAAAAGCGGGATGAGCAGGCCCACACGGCCCAGGTGGAAGAGGATAAGGATACGGCGTTGCTGCTGGCGGAGACAACAGTAAACGTTACTTTCCCCACTCCGACACCCCTGTCCGAATCCTCAGAGCCGCCGGTGATTAGCTCGGAGTCACCACCCGAAAATCCTTCCCCGCCGGCGGATCTCTCTTCACCACCTATAGATCCGACGCCGCGGGCTAGATCCTCCACTCTCCACCTTGAGGAAGACCGGCTCTTCGTCAACCTCGGTGACATCAAGGAGGGTGATCGTGCGCGCTGGATACTCGACACGGGCGCCACCAATCACATGACTGGCAAGCGCTCGGCCTTCACCAAGCTCGACACCGGCGTCCGAGGGTCCGTTCGGTTCAGGGATGGGTCAGTGGCTGGCATTGAGGGCTGTGGCACCGTGCTCTTCACGTGCAAAAATGGAGAGCACAGAGCCCTCACTGGGGTGCACCACATCCCACGACTCACGGCAAATATCGTGAGTCTGGGCCAACTCGATGAAGATGGGTACCAGATCGTGATCAAGAAAGGCGTGCTGAGGATTTGGGACCCGGACAAGCAACTGCTGGCCAAGGTGCAGCGTTCGGCAAATCGCCTCTACATCCTAAAGTTGAACATTGGGAAACCGGTATGCTTGGCGGCACACGGTACAGATGTGGCATGGCGCTGGCACTCGAGGTACGGTCACCTCAACTTCCGAGGACTTCGGAGGCTTGCTCAAGAGCAGATGGTGCGAGGGATGCCGAAGATTGATCATGTTGATCAAGTTTGTGAGAGTTGTCTTGCCGGGAAGCAGAGACGCCTGGCGTTCCCGACCGAAGCAAAGTACCGAGCGGAGCACAAACTTGAACTCGTACACGGAGACATCTGTGGCCTGTGACTCCATCAACACCAAGCGGTAACAAGATGTTCCTCCTCCTTGTAGATGATCTGAGTCGATATATGTGGATCATGCTACTCAGCTCCAAGGATCAAGCAAGTGACGCAATCATGAAGTTCCAAGCCGGAGCTGAAGCACAGGCTGGTCGGAAACTTGGTACGTTTCGTACCGATCGGGGTGGTGAGTTCACATCCCGTGCATTCAGTGTCTACTGCGCTAAGCAAGGAATCCAGAGGCATCTGACGGCGCCGTACACACCTCAGCAGAACGGTGTGGTTGAGAGAAGAAATCAGACCGTGATGGGGATGGCCAGGAGCATGATGAAAGCAATGTCGTTACCAGGCTGGTTCTGGGGGAGGCAGTGACAATAGCCGTATTCATACTGAACCGGGCTCCAACACAGAGCGTTGAGGGCAGGACACCGTATGAGGTCTGGTATGGTCACAAACCCCCTGTACATTTCTTCCGTACATTCGGTTGTGTGGCACACGTGAAGACTGTCGGAAGGCATCTCACCAAACTTGAAGACCGAAGCACACCTATGGTGTTTGTTGGCTACGAGCAAGGGTCCAAAGCCTACTGCTTCTACAATCCAGCCACAAAGCGGGTACATGTCTCGCGGGATGCCGTGTTCGAGGAAGGTTGTCCCTGGGATTGGGGCGCTGACAAGGGAGCTGGTCCAGATGATGACCTCGATCCATTTCATGTGGAGTTTGTCACACTGTCCAGGGGACATGATGGTACCGTCGGCTCTACACCGGGAGAGTTACCAGCTACACCAACATCACCACTGTCAACACCAACTAGCATGACGATGCCCACGTGCGGGTTTGAGTCCCGCACACCACCAGCGTCGACCGATGCAGGGATCGAGTTCACCTCACCACCCTCGGGTGAACCCGATCTGGATGCTGATCACGGTGATGCACCACTCCGATTCCGTACGGTGGACAATGTTCTTGGCTCGGCATCACCTCCAGGCATTGCTGAGCGGGAACTAGCTGAGGAGCTGCTGGTGGCAATTGGGGAAGAGCCAACAACCGTTGAAGAGGCAAAGTTGATCAAGGAATGGCGCATGGCAATGTTGGAAGAGATGGCTTCCATTGAGGAGAACAAGACATGGTCCTTGGTGGATCTCCCACCTGGACACCGTGCCATCGGCTTGAAATGGGTTTTCAAGCTTAAACGTGACGAGCATGGTGATGTCGTGAAGCACAAGGCCAGACTAGTTGCCAAGGGGTATGTGCAGCGACAAGGCATCAACTTTGAAGAAGTATTTGCGCCGGTTGCAAGGATGGAAACAGTGCGCATGGTACTGGCTGTGGCAGCAAACCATGGCTGGACCGTGCACCACATGGACGTCAAGTCCGCCTTTCTCAACGGCGAACTGGAAGAGGAGGTATACGTTGCTCAACCCCCCGGTTTCACTGCAGCAGGTCATGAACACATGGTACTCAAGCTTCACAAGGCTCTGTATGGGCTAAGGCAGGCTCCGCGGGCATGGAATGGAAAGCTTGATGCAACTTTGAGCGAGCTTGGTTTTACCAGGAGTGAGTGTGAACATGGCTTGTACACACGGGGAGTTTTTCAATCATGGTTGGTGGTTGGGGTTTATGTTGATGATCTTGTCATCACGGGGGAGTCAGCCAAGGAGATCAGTGCTTTCAAGCTGGAGATGAAGACACTTTTCCGGATGAGTGATTTGGGAAATCTGTCTTACTATCTGGGAATCGAGGTGAGGCAAGGGAGAAGAAGAATTGAGTTGTGCCAGAGTGCTTATGCATTGAAACTGCTTGATAAAGCAGGTATGGGCAATTGCAATCCCTGCATGACACCTATGGAGACTCGGCTGAAATTGTCGAAGCAAAGCTCCTCGCCCGAAGTTGACTCGACAATGTACTGCAGTCTAATTGGAAGTCTTCGGTATCTGCTGCACACAAGGCCAGATCTCGCCTTCGCTGTTGGGTACTTGAGCCGTTTTATGGAAGATCCGAGGCAGGAGCACATGGCTGCGATGAAGCACTTACTTTGATACGTCGCAGGCACGGTCAACTACGGGCTGGTATACTCCAGGAGTGATGCTGAGCTCAAACTTGTTGGCTATAGCAACAGTGATATGGCAGGGGATGTGGACGACCGCAAGAGCACGTCGGGGATAGTGTTCTTCCTTGGAGGAAATCCTGTGACATGGCAGTCACAGAAGCAGCGCGTGGTTGCATTATCATCATGCGAGGCAGAGTATATTACGGGAGCTGCAGCAGCATGTCAGGCAGTCTGGCTCCGGCGTCTACTCGGAGACATCCTTGGGAATCAGGCACCATCACCTCAACTGAAGATGGACAATATGTCTGCTATTCCCCTCAGCAAGAATCCTGTGCTGCATGATAGGAGTAAGCACATCGACACAAAATTCCATTACATCAGGGGATGTGTTGAAAGTGGGGAGATCAGTCTGGAATTTGTGAATTCTCAAGATCAATTGGCAAATGTCCTCACAAAGCCGCTTGGAAGGTCCAAGTTCCAGGAGCTGCGAGAGCTGATCGGCGTCATCAAGCTAAACTGAACAACACTGGTATTAGGGGAGATTGTCAAATAAACCAGGTTTTGTTCATTTGCCGTTTCGTTTGTTTTTGTTCATGTGCACTGTAGTTTTTCATTGGATTGTCAGGTGAGCCCGACACTTGAAGTCTGGGCGCGTCGTTGTTTTTCGTTTTGTTCAGTGTGTGAATTAGTCCACGCAGAGTTTGTTTTTCCCACCCGTGGCGCGCGGCACGTTGGCACAAACCGCTGCAGAGCGTGATGCTCGGCACGGGCTTTACGGCCTGTTGGCCACCTTCTTTGTAATTCTCGGTTAGAGGTTAAATACAGATCAGAGAAAATCGCAGTGTTGGTTGCTGCGGCAAAACCTTCTCCTTCCAGTGCATACTTTGTGTTTGCGTGTAGGTGACTTGAGCTCTCATTGACTCTGCTCATCGAGGGGATCGGGAGGGAGTCGGAAAACTTGAAGCTTACAACATCGACAGAGATTTCTAGTTGTCGACGTTCGTGATGGGCCCCTCGAACCAGAACCGAGCATGGAACAGCCACGCGGCGACGCTGAGCAGCAGAACGCCCCCGACGGCGACCGGCGTGTAGTTGAAGTTGTCCTTCGCGACCGGGTACGCCACCGGCAGCGAGAAGAGCACCGTGACGGTCGCCACCCAGAGGACGGCTGCCCAGCCGATGACAATCCCGTACCGGCCGAGGTGGAACGGGCCCGGAACGAACGATTTGCGTGCTGTCGTCACACGGAAGAAGATGGGCAGCGCGTAGGCGATGTACAGCCCTAGAGTCGCGATGGACACCATTGCCTGGAACGCCACCTGGCTCCCCAGCGACTGGCAATGCAAGAAGCACAGAAAGATTTAATGACTCATCACGGCATGATACATGTTGCCGAGGTATGTATCAGAGGAACAACACACGCACGTACCGTAAGGGCCATTACGAAGGCCACGACCACGGAGAGCCAGACGACGTTCAAGGGAACCTCGTGCTTGTTCACCCGGTACCATACACGCGAAAACGGCATCGCCCCGTCCCTTGAGAAGGCATACCCCATCCTGTAGTACAGTACCAGGCACATGATGGTTTATCTTATCAAATCAGAGAAAAAACAATGTATGTGACTTGATTCCTTGATAAATTGTTGAGACCTTGAATTGCTGGTGACGCACGCGACCCCGCAGAGGAAGATGGCAACCGCGAAGAGTCCCAAGCAGACGAGCCCTCCAACCCCGCTGCCGTATCTCTGATGGAAGGTGGTGTACAGAGCTTGAGCAATGGCGTATCCACCGGCGTCGTTGCCAGGGCTCAGGAGGTACGGTATGTCCGTCACTACTGATGTCAGGGCCACTAGGTAAATCCATCCGAATACGGTCGAAAGAGCAACGGCAGTGATGATCCCAATTGGGCCACTCCGATCTGCGTTCTTTGTTTCTTCAGTCTGCATAGTGCATTGCAAGGACGTCTGATTAATTCTATTGTCGATATTTACACGAACTAGCGAAATTTTCTATGTAATTGCGTTGTTAGATATTACAGTATATTATATTTGTTATATAACTCTATTATCTTTTGAAAATACACTATTATATGTTATATAATTGTAATAGTTCAGATATCTATATATGATTAATTTGTAACATTATAATCTGGGTCCACAAAATAAGTGGTGTAGATATTATCTTTTTCTCTCGATTAATGAGAGAATTTATTATCTATATATGATTAATCTGCACCGTTATAATGTGACTTTACTAAAATAAGTGAAGTAGATTTTCTCTTTTTCTCTATATTAATGAGAGAATTTCCAGGAACTTTACTTTTATCTTATTTAAGAATTATCATAGGATTTTCTAGACATTCGAAGCAAAGAAAGTACACTGAATATCACCGGTTGTTTATAGATATATAGATATTAGTTATTTCCAATTGCAAGGATGATCCAAGAAGATGCATGTGTTGTGTAAATTGTATCCGTCATGCAAATATCAGTTACTACCACACAAATGTGAGAACATGAGCACCAGATTAATTTACCATGTGAGCAGATGTATCATAGCCGGCCAGAGCGTACTGGCTCGTCAACAACCCCACAGCTAGAATATAAACCTTGCTGTGGATCCCCATACCATTGTCTGTGTTGAAGTGGGTAAAGATGGACTCGACGCTGGCCCTTTCCTTGGCAACAGTCGGAATCAAGATCACCAGCACAAAGACACCTACCATTGTTCAGATAGGACAAGTTAAAGAACAATCAAGTGATGAACGTATGGACTACGTAGTATGGATCGATCAATACTACGATTTGCAGATGTTCAAAGAACAAAATAATGAAACCACACCTGCAACATTCCAGAAAGCCCCAAATTGGCCAAACCAGGACAGCCACCGGATAGGTAGGCTGTTGATCAGCCCATGCAGGATCAGGATGGAACCATGGATGGCCAAGACGACGTACTTGGATGCTGTGTAGCCACCGCCATTGGCTCCTCCCGTGCTAAGCAAGATGATCACTTGGATAAGCTGCGCCAACGAGAAGTCTACGCTCGTGGTAGTAGCCCACTAGGACAGTTCAAACAAGAGACTGGAGTGTCAGGAATGTGCCACGTAGTTTACTGCATTTTTTTAAGCATTAGTTCACAGCATCATCCATCAGTACAAGTGCCACGGACAATATGAGCTCTAAACACGTCGTTATTTTACAGGGCTAAAAAATCTAAATGAAACCGGGAACAGCGCCTTGCGGGCGTATCGCAAGAATTCCACAAGCCAGGGCTGCTAGCCGCCATGCAGACTGCCAGAGGACAGTCCAAGTTGACTGCAAGCTAGTAAAGATTGATATTAAAAGATACCCTCCATCAAGCTTATAAATCATTTTTTTCTTGTCACATAAATTAAAAATAGTAAAAAATAGCTATATTACTTCTAATTATTATCTCCAAGCACTATATTTAATGCATACATGAACTATATATTTATTAGAGACATAAAAAAAACAACATACTAATTTTAAATTAGAATATAAAATACATCATAAATTTATAGATAAAATCATTAAAAATATATTCTATAAACTTGGAGTCCTATAAACTTAGAGGAACCGAGTACTAGCATATTTGAAGCGGCAGCCGAATAGCCCATACCCACGGAGGAGCCAAAGAAGTTCGAGCGTACCTGTCCCACGATGTTGAACCTGAAAAAAAGAACATAAGAGATGAACTTAACCCACAAGACGATTGGAAAACATGTCCTTTGCTTCATGAAAGTACGTGCAGAAAGTGCGTGTTTTATGTATTATTTTCTTACAAAAGATAATGGTCGCGTTTGGAGAGACTGTTGAGCAAACTACCGATCAATGATCAGAAAATTCCAAACAGAGCAACACGTCCAAATCACTGATCTGATGGCATGAAACTAGGCATGAACGCTAATAGCTAGCCAAGAGAGATTATGGGTACAAGTACAAACCAGCCAGTGACCCAGGAAGCAAGGGAAGCCCATTTTTTGCCGGCCAGTTTGGCGCTCCAGTAGTAGAGTCCGCCGGAGGTCGGGTACGCCGAGCAGATCTCGGCCATGGACAAGGCGACGCAGCCGTTGAACGCCGCCACCACCAGCCACCCGAGCGTCATGGACGCCGTCCCGCCGTACCGCAGACCCGTGTTGTACGTCGTCGTCACGCCCGCCAGCACGGAGATGATGGAGAACGAGAAGGCAAAGTTCGACAGAACACTGCAGCGCAAAAAAAAAAAAAAAACACCAAACGTCAAACGCTTAAGAGAGTGAAATGAACTAAGAAAGAGACTGCATGCAAATTAAGGCTAGCTGATGATGAAACCAAAGCACGTACGAGAGCCCGCGCTTGAGCTCCTGCTTGTAGCCCAGCTGGTGCAGCCGGACTTGGTCTGAATCGGCCGGATCGCCGGTCACGGCCACCACGACGGAGCGAGACACGGCCATCGCGCGGTACGTCTCCACGTTACCTCCTCCTCTAGACCTCTACCTTGGCTGCAGGTTACTACTTCCTTCCTCCTCTCCGGTTTACAGGTTACAGGGTCAGTGGCGCTTAGTACTGGTCAGCTTCTTATGAAAAGTAGTCCTTGATGCACCAGGAGTCAAGGGAGGGAGTGGAAACTACACACGGTTGCACCAGTCCGGCATGTGCAGTACTCAGGATTCCCTTTCGTGTGATTCGGCATTTTTGACTCGAGGGAAAATATTGTATTATTGCGATTGACATGTAGCGTAGCCATGTTACGTACACTGACGCAACATGTTAAAATAAGGAAGATGTAACATCAACCAACAGTGAACTGATCGCGCGAAGAATTATTCTTGGCTGTAACAGAGTCTTATGGCTCTGATTCGCACGGTGGTTGAGGGAGAGACACGTTTTCAGTTGACCAGATATTTCCTCTTCGCTGTACAGTATGCTACTACTACTTTACTATCAAATTGCATATTCTCTTAAACTAAGCACAGTACTTTGTATAATTTCCCTTCAGAAAACCGACTCATGTGAGAATGCCTAGAATTATATTGAATGAATCATTACTATTTTGGAGTGTGTAAATTTAAATTTGCAATTTTGTTGGATTTTCTGGGCTGCATGCAGACTATACGGCCTTACTGGCCAGAGGGGGCGGTCAGACCACCCGGCGGTTTGATTGGCTACCGTCAGTAGTTAGACCGGCTGGAGCTAGCTATCTAACTGGCTGTGCTGTTGTGGTTTCAATTGGTTTTGGAATTTGGGAATTTTAGTTATGGGGTGAGTTGGATTGACCTAGGTCAATGCATATGAGTTACATGATGCATGTTACAGTTAATGTGGCTCAAGTTGTAAATAACTTATGTTCAAAAATAATTTCCTTGTCTTTGGATATGTAAGGTCGCTTAAAGTCAACCATGATCAATGGTAGAGATCAGGGGTATACTCGTGGAAGAGCTGAGGCCTAGAACGATCAATAATGTCATGTGAATTGGCTAAGCTCAACCATGGCAAGAGAAAAACAAAAAATATTGAAGGAAAGTTCGAGCGATGAGCTGCACCATGTGGCTTGGTCATTCCAAGTGAGGTGTGGTCCAGTGAAATCAGAATAGAAGAGACTTACTGATGCGTGGCAAGCCAGTGATTCATCTACACGTGGTAAGCATGATGATTGCTTGCAATAAAAAGGTGAAGACTAGGTCAAGAAAGGGTATTTTGGTAAGTTGATCAAAATACTTACTAGTATTATTTAACGGGTTGGGATGTAGACTTACTAGTGAATCATCCATCTATCTAACTTTACTCATGGAAGCCAAAGTGTTCTAGGGTGAAGGTTTGAGCAGTGTGAGTATTGTGGTATGCTCTCTTATCCTTTAGGTGGAGTGGCTATAAAATCTTCATCCTCAAGTAGCAGTGTATCAATTTTGTTCATCTCCCATGGATTACTCTTGTTTTCGTTGATTTGCTCTTGATTTGGCTGGTTTTGATTTTCTCTTCCCCCTTGATCTTGGTGGAAACCAAGGATGAGTTAGTGATGGTGATGTTCCATGAAAATCAATCCCCATCCATCTAGACATTATGTTTGGAAAGTTTTTAAAATTGCCCTTTTTTGTTGGATTTGACCCTTTCAAGTGATTTCTTGATTCAATCATTTTTGCCTCGATTTCTTTGGTGTTTTTGCTTTCTGTGACATGTGAGAATACATCTAGAGTCATCTTGACCATCATCCACCCACGAGCATGCAATATTCATTATTTTTTTGTTTTTGCCTAGTTTTAATACAACATTCTTTCAAATTAAAAAAGATCATAACTTCAACAATGATTTTCTTGATCATTGGCTAGAATAGGTTTATGACACCATAGAGAAGGTGTATACCAAGTTTCATATCATTTGGATCTATGGATAAAAAATTCTTTGGATTTTTGGTTTTAAAATAATGTTGTTTTTACTAATCCTGTGCCAAAATTACTATAGTGGTCTGACTAGGTACTGTTCATCCAGTTTAACCTCCGAGCACGTTGAGGGTTGGTTGCTCCATTTCATTTGGATTTTTCATATAGTGATTAGTCTCTGACCTTCATAGCTTCTCATAGCTATTGGAGTGAAGATGGATGAATACTTGTGGGAAACATTCAAAGACACCATTCACCCCTCTGTTGCCGGTCCTACAGTAGTAGCCATGTTACGTACAGTGGTGCAACATATCAATACCAAGTGTTTTTGCTTAAAATAAGGAAGATGTAACATCAAGCAACACCGAACTGACCGTGTGAAGAATTATTCTTGGGTGTAATAGAGTCTTATGGCTCTGATTCGCATAGGGGCTAAGGGAGAGACATATTTTCAGTTGACCAGGTATTTCCTCTTTGTTATATAGAATACTGCTACTTTACTACCAAATTGTAGATTCTGCTAAAACTAAGCACAATACTTTGTATAATTTCCCTTCAGGAAACCGACTCATGGGAGAAGGTCTAAAATTATGTTGTAATGAATCATTACCATTTTGAAGAGTGTAAATTTAAATTTGCAATTTTTTCGGATTTTTGGACTGTCTATAGACTAGGTGTCTGATTGGCCACCGTCAGCAACCAGACGAGCCAAGGCTGGCTGTCTGACCGGCCGTGTTGTTGTCGTTTTAGCTGGTTTTTGGAATTTTGGTTATGGTGTGAGTTGGATTGACCTAGGTCAGTGCATATAAGTTGCATGATGCATGTTACAGCTAATGCGGGTCAAGTTGTAAAGAACTTATACCCAAAAATGATTTCTTTGTCTTTGAATGTGTATGGTCACTTGATGTCAACCATAGTTAATGGCGGAGATGCCGCTCTGTCGTTGGCACCCTAGCCAACGAGTCGATGGCCTCATAGAGAAAAGTTGTTGGTCTCCCGTACTCTCCCCTCCCTCTTGTTTCCCTGTCGTGCCATCCTTTGGCATCCCTAGGGTCGTTGCCCAACCTACCGCTGGCCAAATCTGTCTATGGCAACGGTGGATATCATCATGGGCCACTGGGTGCGAAGGGGTGGCTGATTGTGAGCATGGCTAGTGCTACCATGAACTCACTTGGGTATGTTCTACTCCCTGTAGTCCCTTCATCCCTTACTCTCGTTGTGAATCCTATTGGCCCTATTGGGTAAATGTGGTTTGGAAGTTCCTAATTATGGTCCTACAATCACGATAAAGTGATGGAAATGGAGTGTAGGGTACATATGTCGAGTCGGTCGAACTCGATTAGTTGCTATCCTTGCGTTTACCTTTCTGCAAGTGCTATCCCACTTACATGGTCACCTTCTCCTCCTCGGATCCTTCCCCTAGTTCCAACTCCTTTCCTGATTTGGTCACAACAAGGTTCACGTTCCCATCTTCTCGATCCGTTGCTTTGATTAGTTGGATTTAGGGGGGAAATATGGGTGGACTAAGGGATGGCAATGTGTATTCTTGATTCAGTGAGCTGTGGTTCTGGTAGCTATCTCTCTCTCTCTCTCTTGTAGATTCTCTCATTGGTCCTTATCCTTTCTACTTTTCCTCTATGTGGTGTGGGCTAGTGAAACTTATAGCTACCGGTGGGCCATTGCCACTGTGCTTTCCAGTTGTAGGATCAAGGATAAGTCTAAAAGTGGGAGACCATCCTTTCTCTCTAGATAGTTAAGTCTAAAAGTGAGAGATCAAGCTCTGATACCACTTGTAGGATCAAGGATAACCGACTAGAGGGGGTGAATAGGAGGTTTTTAAATTTTCTTGTCTTTTAATTAATTCTTTACAATTTTAATATAACAAGAGTGTAAAACACTTAATTCCTACACAATTCTAGTCAATTTGAGAATCAACACTAGCTCTAACTCAAATAAATGATCACAACGAGATTAAGAGACAAGATCTAAAAGAAATCAAGAGAGAAACAAGTACACTCGATGTTTTACTGTGGTGTTCAGAAACTTGTCGGTTTTCCCTAATCCACGTTAAGATTAACCCAAATGAATTGGACCGGCTCCACAAATTAAGCCGAAGCACCTCTAATCCACTAGTGGTAGCTCTTCTCTGCTCTGGGTAGGTGAGCTCCAACCTTCACACGCACACCGAGCCTTCTCACAAGCTTCTTTAAGAAGATCACCGGTCAACCTCCACCGAGTCGTCCAGGTGCCGACAAACACCAAGAGTAACAAATCACCAACTTCACTTGATTGCAAACGAGTGCCAAAGGATCAATCTATTTGATGCAATGCACTTTTTGGCTCAACCACCTCAAATGAATGCACATGGAGTAAATGAGGTGTGGAGTGAATACTCAATGCTCAAAGATATTCAATGGGGTCTCTTACTTCTATCCTTGAGTAGTGGTACAGGTATTTATACCCTTACCAACCAAATCTAGCTGTTAGGAACAATTTTTAGAAAAAATCAGGGTGAGCGGAAGTACCGCAAGCCAAGGGCCGGTACTTCCGCTCCGGCTCTGGCACGACAGAACGCTATGTCAGAGCCTCTGGAGTAGCCGCTTGAAAGTTAGCGCGGAACTACCGCTGTTATAAATCCGGTACTTTCGCTTTGCGGTAGTTCCGGGAAGTCGGCGTGGAACTACCGCTATTATAAATCAGGTACTTTCGCTTTGCGGTAGTTCTGGGCCGGAACCAAAAATTGACGCTATCTGGAAAAAGGTTCCGCCCTTGCCTCCGGAGCTTCTATGCTCTGGAAGTACCGCTTCGGACAGCGAAACTACCGCTCGAACGGTAGTTCCGGCATTGAAACTCTGGTACTTCCAGATTTCGCAAACTTTAAAATCACCTGGAGGGTGCTCTCTGGAAAAAAGTTTCGCTCGGATGCCCCGACCTTCCGGCAAGCGGAATACCACGGTTTACACGTTGGTACTTCTAGTTGTCCGGACAGAGCACCAAGCACTCTCGGGGGTGCTCTCTGGAAAAAAGGTTCCGCTTGGATTTTTGGAGCTTCCGGGCGCCGGAAGAACCTCTTAGGACTGCAGAACTTCCGCTCTATGGTAGTTCCGCCGTTAAAGCTCCGGTACTTCCGTTTTTCCAGACATAGCATAGATTTGACTTTTAAACTTGATTTTCAAATAATGCATGATCCTAATTTGATCCAAATGGCACAAGAATTATGCTATCAAGCTATTTGCCATGGTCCCTTTTTATGGTACGAAATTTAGCCTATAATCCGGTCTTCCACCCTTTCTTCTAAGACCGATAAAAATAAAAGAGGGTCATAGTCTAAGTATACCTTCGCCTTGAGCCACTTTCGATCTTCATATTGATCCTTCGCATGCCTCTTGTTATCCACTTAAGGACTTAACCTTTTAAACACTCATCAAACATATTAATCCTATATTCACATAAATTCATTAATTACCAAAACCATTTTTAGGAGCCTAGCTACTTTCAATCTCCCCCTTATTGGTAATTGATGACAACACAAGTTTTTATGTGAGAAATGAAGTTTTGAATATACCACTTGTTTAGACAATTAATCGTATATTCCATTGTGACTTTAAATGAGAATAATTGTTTCAATAAATTTTATTTTAGCCTTTTGATGAATTATCTCCCTTTAAAGTCGATGGGGGAGAAACTCCCCTTAAACATGTGCATATTAATGTAACAAGAATTCAGGCACAAGGAAACCAGATGCATGAAACTCAAATTTGTCATGACATAAGCATAAACACATGAAATTCATTACATCCCAAAGACAAGGATCATTACATCTCATAAAAAGACATTACATATAAAAAAACATAAATAAAGATTCATCCCATCTTCAAGCGTCCCATCCTCTATCTTCTCCTCCTTTGGCATCAAATACCCAAAACGGCTACTCCGGGGTCCCGGAGGAGAAGGGTCACGTCGGCAACGATGGGCATAGTGAACAAGAGAGGGAGGTTGAGCCATGGCGATGGAAGTGCAGGGCAATGGCGACGCGGAGCAATTTGGCGACATGAATGAGGCGACACTGCTAATGCGGAGGCGACGGGTGCACAGGGAGAGCGGGGCCGGATGATGCGATGGAGTTGGAGGGGAGAAGAAGAAGGCAAGGCCGGTGACGGTTGAACAAGAAAGAGAGAACAGACTGCAGAGTAGAAAGAAAAGAAAGCCGAGAGGGAAGTTGGGAGACGGGCCCAACGACAGAGAGGGGGAGAAAGGAGGGAGAGAGAACAGAGAAAGGAAGAGAGAGAAAAAGGGGCTAGGCCCACATAGGGCTATAAACGAGCCGAGCTCGAGCGAGCTTGGCCTTCCAGGCTCGAGCTCGGTAGAAGCTCGAGCCGAGCTCGAGTTGGGGTCCGAACTTAGACCTAGGCTCGAGCTTGGCTCGGCCAAAGCTCGAGTAGCTCGAGCTCGGCTCGTTGAAGCTCGGTAACAATTAAAATAATTTGTTATGCACTATTTTTCAATAATAAGAATATTTTAAGCTCGAGCTCGGCTCTAATAAGCTCGATAACAGTCAAAATAATTCAAATATACACTAATTTTTAACAATAATAAAAGCTCGAGCTCGAGTTCGGCTCGAGTAAGCTCGGTAAGAATTAATATATATTACTATTGGAGCTCGAATCGGAGCTCGCGAACTATTCGAGCTCGGCTCGGTAAAGCTCGCGCGCTCGAGATCAAGCTCGAGTTCGGCTCGTTTAAAGTTCGAACCGAGCTCGAATCGAGCCTAGAACGAGCCGAACTCGAGTAGCTCGCGAGCTTCGAGCTTTTTTTACAGCCTTAGGCCCACATGTAAGAGAGAGAGAGAAAGAGGTAAAAGAATGAGAAACATGAAAAGCTTAAGCAAATCTGGAATTTGAATTTCTATGTCACATTTAAGATTATTGATTTCAATTTTTGCATGACATTTAAAAATTTAAATTTAAATTTTCAATTATTAAAATGTGAGTTGTTAATACTCCTTTAACCATTGCTTCTCTTCTACCTAAGTAAATTGGATTTCAAATTTTTATTTCCATTATTTAATACTTAAATTTTAATTTGTTTGTAGATCCTTGGATTTTCTATTTCTTTTATTAACACCATCATTGCTTTTAAATTTGGATATTATTTCTCAATATATTAATTTGCATGCCACCAAAACTCAAAAGATTTCAAATAAATATTCAAAAGAAATTTTGAACCCAGCAAAATGCAAAAAAGTTTTTAAAAATTTCATATTTTTTAGTACTTGAATTTTGAGATGTTACAATTGCCATCCCTGATCAGGGAGGACGTGCCCAGCAATGGCACGACCTCGTTTGTTTCAGGGCAACTGCGACAAGAGGCTGTGCACGTTGGACAAAGTGGAGCAGCTCAAGTCGTTCATCCGCATCATGCTGATCTAGGAGTCACCATCTTCCTCGCCCCTCGGCCATGTTCCAGAACAACTTCGTCATGCGGCAGGTGGCTGTGATGTCGGGCCACATGAGTTGTGCGTGCCTTGTCGTGTTCAAAAAGGGGAGGGGGTACGGCCCCTTTGGCTCCTCAGGAACCTCCGCCGCCTTTGAATTGGCTGGATCACCTTGATAGCATTGATTGATGTACATAATAACATCTGTTATAGCTGGGAGGATTGGGCGCTCCTCGTTGAAGCCGTACTGCCTCGACCCTCTTCTTGCACGGGGCACGTGGTGTCGCGCTTCGATAAGTTTTCCTCTTCCGGTCTTTGCTCCAGGAGATTTCTCCATCGTCGGTTGCCTTCCTCCACAGCAGTGCTCGCCGGCTCCGTTGTAGGGACCCAGATATTAACATCCGGATTCCTCTGTGATTACTGCATTATTCCCTGGATCAGTAGATAGTGCTCACAGTTACAGTGATGAATATCAAAATACATATCATGCGGAAGCGTAAAATTTAATAGTAGACTTACTCATGGGCCGATTAGGCCGAAATCATTAAATTGCAGCAGCGGAAGAACGAAGCACACAGATGGGACCTTCAGGACATGCCCACAGGCAGCCAACTGGAGGTTCGCGACCTAGCTCTTGACATCTTCATCTTCTCTGCCAGCTTGTCCAATCTTGTTGCTGCGGTGCAGTGACTTGATTCCTGATTCTGAATTTTGCCGCAAAAGCGAGCGTGAGCACTCCGACCCCGTGCTCCGCGAGCCAATACACAGAATGCAAATAAATAGTATGCATGGCTTAACAAAGGAGAGGCTCGGGCTATTTTGTTTTGCGTAGAGTGCTTTTGAATACAATTAATTAAAAAGCCCTATGACTTAGCAATTTTGGAACAAATCATAATGTACCAGGAAATGCATTATTAATATCGATTCAGATTCCATCCACCGTTACATGGCATCTGCACCATATAGCAATTTCTTCAGCGTTATAGCCGCTTAACTTACCACTGGGACGACACCCAGGACAATTCCAAACCAGGGCAGTCCTTCGCCCTTCACTTTTCCATTCCCACCCACAAAACATTTTTAAATAGAACTATATCTGGTTAAGTTCCCATGTCCGCCCTTGACCGTGGGCACGGCTATTCGAATAGTTTTGACTCTGCAGAGTTTGTACACTTTCACCACAAGAGACAATCAACTCATTGCCCCACACGATTCCTTAGAAGTGTGGTTGAGCAGACCATCACAGTGACTTTTCAAAGTATCTAGTCCTTTCTCTCATCCCACTATATGGGCTTCTCCCATTTGCGATGGGTCCCATCTAATTGCACGGGATGTTTCTCACTGCTACTAGCGTACGGGCTTCCCTCCCCTCTGCGCTAGTACGACTGAGAAACTTCACCCTACCTGGTGTCCCTTCAGGCCCCCTTGCCATAGCATAACCCCATCAATCCACTACCAGTGAGATGAGTCCGGGATTTCGATAAGTCTACTTAGCCAAGTTGTACTTTACAGACTTGTGGTTGTACTGTTTTACATAGGAGGTCATGACAAGATTCAGTCCTTATTGGTATCTGGGCGGTTCTACCACAAACCACACTCCCGTGCACCGCTGCACCATACCCCCGAACCATCCGCCCAGATAAATAAGCAAGTTGAGGTTTTTGGGAGCATAAAATAACAATGTCAACAAATATCAGTCATTTCGCCATGACTGCCCAACCAATTTTTCTCAGGGTTAAAAGTGATGCTTGGGCGCGAGAGCGCCCATGATTATCTAAGCGATACTAAGGCATATTTTTAGGGACTTATTTTCGAAAGGTTACTATTATAATTTTGCTACGGCGACAAGGTTCACACATTCAAATATTCCAAAGGAGGTGTATTATTAATCAAGCAACAATGGACATATAACTAAGATCTTAAGTTAAACATGGATTTGCATATAAAATAACAGCATACAATTTGATAATTTAAACAGAAATAATTTGCGAAAAATGTAGGTTCAACATGATCAAAGTATTGACTCGCCTGGCGCGGTTTACTGCGGTCTTGAGCTCACTCAGAGCTTTCTCTTGAGCTTCTGATCTTTTATCTTCCCTTCGCTCTTGATCGCGCTTGATCCCTTGATTCTTCAGTGTCCCCATTTCTAATTACGTGCTAAATGACTGAATACAAATAAAGACGAATAACTCAAAAGAACCACATAAATCCAAATAAACTCAATTTAGTTTTATTAAAATCTCTTTTATTATTTTTGTATTTATCAAGGAAGTTCCATAAGTTAGGATGGACCTATGAATTAGGATACAGGTCTAACTGAGTATTATTTTCCCGAGCGTTACTTTTCAGGGCATTTTAGCTTACCGAATTATTTTTAGAATTTAGGTGCATAACATTTTATGGGTGTCATTTTATGTAGCTTCAGTTTCCATTAAGCCTATTTCAACTGGAATTAGGATTCAGTTGTATGGGCCATATATTGTTATTTCATGCTCATCATTATTATTTATTAAATCTAGTATTAGGATTTAATTATTGGTATTATTATTTTATCTATGCTTTAGTTACTTTTAGGTTTAGCCTTATTTCTAATTTAGTTATCGGACAACATTTGTTAAATTTCATTTTATGTGACCCTAATATTCGTGTTAATAGTTAAACGTTTACTTTAGAGTGTTTACATATATTGGTTAGGTCATTTTAATGTATGATGGTGTAGGGCTCTTATATTTTAGTAACTGTATATTATATGACATTTTGATCTGGAGGTGTTGTGAAATTTGTCTGGTATTAATATTTTATCCCTACTTTAGTTACTATTATGCGTAACTTTATTTTTAAATTTTATTTATCTAGGCTAAGTTTATCACATAGGGTCTTATTTTCAGTACTGCTCTTTGATTAAACCCACCTCTGGGATTTATTCATTAGCGGCCTGTTAAGTGCTAGGGTATATATTTTAGTTACAATAAGTGATAATCTTCAACTTAAAACCTTGTTTTTATATCTAACTTACCCCCTTTAGTTTTAGCTTGGATGTCTATTTACTTGGGGACTTCATTTTATCTAGGCATATAACCTGTGTCAGGTAATAGCCGAAGAAGGATTTCCATAATTTTTCAAACATAGCATTAATAACTATGGTTTACACCATGTAGTGGTTAGTACTATAATCCTACCGATGTGCAAGGCTTTAGAATTTATTTTGTAGGCAATGTACTAAATCATCATTCCATGAGGGCTTGAATCTAACTACATCTTCCCTGCATTTCTCACTATGCCTTGATTTGAGCTCTTAAAATAAAAATTAAAGGCACGTTAGTTACTAACATCTAACAATTAATCCATGATTAGAGTGTGTGTGTATATATATATATATTTAGCTCATGTATATCCTAATAAAGCTTTGTACCTTGTATGCTTTATTTTCATATTGTTTCTCTCAATCCTTCCCTACTGGACTCGGCTAGAATAAGGAAAATAACAAAAACCTAAATATTATAAATACTGCGGCTGGGGAAATCTGTTCGGTTAGCTAGCCGAGTACGTGTTGTCTACTGACTTACCGAAAGGAAGAAACGCAGATGAGCAGGGGTTCCAGCGCCCAGAACAGAGAAGCTTGGGGCGGCGCTTGGCCAACGGCGTCGCCGGTGAGGTGTGGCCAGGGAGGCGCCGGAGAGCCACAAAACGGGTTCCCCTGCGGATGATGAAAAGGTTGGTGGGGTCACCAGGGGCTGCGGCGGCGCCGAGGGTGGCCGGCGTCGGCGTGTGCGGTCGGAAGTGGGGGCGGATCGGGGCACCGTCGGACGGGAGGAAGAAGGGCAAAATTAGAGCATGGCCGAGCATGTGGGAGAGGGTGGGATGCTCACCGTGCGGTTGCCCATACCGGGGAGGGTCCGGGGATGGCCGGCGACGGGAGCCGAGGGCGGCGCGGCCAGGCCACCGTGGCCGAGGTTGCTCGGGCGACGAGAGGCCCGGGTGGCTGTTGGAGAAGCTTCACGGCGCCGAGGGCTTGCTTCCAACGTGAGGAATCGGAGGGAGCTCGGCTGTGGAGGGGGCGGCGGTGGTGGAGGCGCGGTTGGCCGGCGGTGGGGAAGATGACCACGGCGGTAAGCTGGGCGCACCTTAGTCCAATTAACTGGGAGGGAAGGTACTCGGGGGGCAGAGGGACGTCGGGATGCGGCCGGAGCGATGGAGATTTGCCGGAGCGGCCGGGCGGCGTGGAGGCGCGGTGGGTGGTGCGGGTTCTGGTGGGCTTCGGCTCGGGGAGGAGAGATGGAGGGCAAGCATTTGGGCGTCGGGCTCCTTATAGCCGAATGAGGTATGGCGGAGCTGGCTGAGGACCGGACGGCTTGTTAGGTCATGTCGGCGAGCGATAGAGCAGAGGCAGGCGCAGGCGGCGGGCAGAGCAGGGGATCCCGCGGCGATTTGGTATGATGCCCTGGCGCCGCGCGGAGGGGACGGGACGAGCGGCGCTGCGCAGAGGGCAGAGGAGGGCAGCGAGAGGGAGCAGCGACGCAGAGCAGTGAGCAACAGAAAAAGAGGGGAAAGAAAGATGAGGAGGAAGGAGAGGCGCGGGCGCTGCCACGCGAGGAAGGAGGCGGCGTGGAGCAAGCACAGCCAAGAGGCAGGGGAAAAGAAAAGGGAGGAGGAAGAAAAGATGGGAGGGCGTCGGGCTCGTGCGCAGGGAGAGGAAAAATGGAGAGGGGAGAGAGAAAGGGGTTAGGGCCCACCTGTAAATGAGAGAATAATAGAGAAGGGGAGAATGAGTAGTTTTAGCAGTTTCTTTTTAGACTATTAAACGAGAGTTTCTATTACTATTGTTATTTACGTTTTGTGTGTATATGTATATGTGTGTGTATATATATATATGCATTCCTACATATTATTTTTGCTGGCTTCCTTTAAATTTGCATATATGTATATATATACTTATTTCTTGTCTTGCTAAACTATTTCTTGCGCAATTTGTATATACACATAGGCATGTGTATATATACGTGTGTGTAATTCATCCCTTCACTTTTATTGCTATTCGTATCATTACATCCAAAATAAGTTTTCATATTTTAACTCAGGTTCCTCCCTCCTTACACTGGATCATATTTTCATATTCATATTTGAAATTTTATCTTCCTATTATTTGCACATTTCCTTTTAGGTTATTTCTAATGTTTGTTTCTTTTTTTTTGAGCTTCTTAAATTTTTGGAACCTCAACAAAATTCCAGAAAAATGCCATAAAAATCCTCACTCAAATAGAATATATTACGAAACCATTAAAAAAATTCATATTTTAAATTTCTGATTTTTCAGGATGTTACATCCGTCCAGCCCGCTGGCGCTTTCCTCGGTCTTCGCTCGCCGGTTGCGCTTGTCCTCTCCATTCGAGAGCTGCTAGCTGGTTGCCCCCTTGTCAGCAGTGCTCGCCGGAGCTGTATGGCACGTCGGCGCTTTCTTCAGTCTCCACTCACTAGTTGCCATTTTGTTTTTGTAGATCGATGTTGCTTTCTGTTGGAAATAATCTTGTTTTTGAAGTCATTTACAAAGTTTGGAAGTGATCAAAGTTGAGATGGAGACGAAATCGGAAGTTGTAGCCAAAATAGAGTTTTTAGCCGGACCGGTCAGACCGGAAACGTAGTTGTAAATTGAAGTCGAAAACTAGTAGAAGTCGTAGTCGAAAATTAGACCCGAAGTCAGAGTCGGAGTTGTAAATCGTAGTCGAACCCGAGTTAAAGTCGAATAACTGGGTATAAAAGGGGGTGGAGTCTTGTAACCAATGTGTGCTGAAAAAGTACCAAGCAGTGCGCCGCGTACGCCAAAGTATTGTAAGGAGTTGAGAAGTAAAGAAGAGAAGAAAAGAAAAGCCCTGTGTATCGAATACATTGTGTGATCTCGCAGACGTGGTCGGAAGCCATTACGACCACGGCAAAGTGGTCGGAGGGGCTTACGACCATGGCAAATTGTCAGCAGGCGTGGTCGGAAGGCGTTCTACCACGGCAACCCTAAAGAAGGCATGGTCGGGAAGAGACACGACCACGGCGAAGAGACACAACCACGGCGGAGAAAGTCTAAGCATGATCGGAAGACATACGACCGCAACAAAGAAGTTAGAACGTGGTCGTAAGGGTGCTCGACCACGTTGAAGAAGTTGAACGTGGTCGTGGAGGCGTTCGACCATGTTGAAGGAGCGTTGTATGTGGTCGTAAAGGCTATCGACCATGTTATAAAGTGTTCGACCACATTGTGCAGGTTTCGACCATGGTGAACAGTGATCGCCAGCATCATTGCGTGATCGGGGAGAGTTGCGATCACGGTAACTCAAGCGCAGTCGAAGAAAGTGCAGCGCAGCGACAAAGAGGAGCGGTCGAAACCTCAACATTAGGTTTCCGACCACGAAGACAAAGCCATCGGTAGAGCGACGGGTGGTCGTACGGCAACTGAAAGCGGTCAGAACCGGTCGTAAGCACTCAGAATCGGTTGTAAGCACTCAGAATCGGTCGTAAACGATCCTAACCGGTCGTAAAGATCCTGGAGAGTCATAAGACTTCCAACAGTTAGGATCAGAGCAATTCCAATTTACAACACTTTCGTCCAGGGCTCGGCGGTTGCGCTACTATTGCCGCACATCGTTCTTGCTTGCCTCCAGGCAACCGATTTAGTACGCTCAGGAATAGTTATTGCTCAGTATGATGTTCCAGTTACCTGTATACGTATTTTAGATCCTGGTTAGCTACGCATCCGGTTGCCGTGCTCCCGAGCAAGACGACCAGTGCCGCGGTGCGGCCTTCGCTCGAAGAATTTCAGAAAATACTGGTTGCCTGTGGTGCTTCATTGTCATACGTATCTAAAGAGTAAGTATCGTTCTTGATTGTCATATTTCCAGTATTTCATACAGATGATGCAAGAACAAGATAGACCTTCGTAGGTCGGAATACACCCTTTTGCTACCTTTTTCTTAACAAGTGATCTAAAAATGTCTGACCATTACCTTTCCTATTTCATGTGTTTCTTGTGAACTGCATAATTCATGAAAAACTTTTTTCATGGTTCTCTCAGTATTCAATTGTGTCCCATTCTTTTCTGCTTCATTTCCATCACTACAACATAGTACAATTATTGGTTTACATGCTCTGCGCGCGTGATGCCAATAAAAACCATCATAGTGTATTCCTCAGATGTAGCAGTAGATTGTAGATTGGAGAGACTTCACATAACAAGTACATCCCGAACATCAAATGACTTGAATGTTCCTGTTTTAGATGGGTCAGCAACCACTATAAATGGATTGTGTGGAAACTTGCTTCGCTTGAGGGATGCTATCCAGCTAGAGCAGCTGGCAACTTGATAGTTGCTAATGTTTTTGAAGAGCTGAGGTATAGGTGAGATAATGGGCATACCTTTTCTGCCGTTTCAGCTGTATTGATGCATGTGAATAGATTTCATGCATGCTAGGTATGACAGAGAAGTGAACAATGGCCACCGATCAGCAATAAAGAAAATTTTAGAGGGGAATGCTTTGCCATCTTTGATGATGTTGCTATGCATTTCAGCTATTTACCCTTGTCCTGACCAAAAGAACTCTAGGTTGCAGCCTCACAGAGCAGATAAAGATGAAGACAACAATGATAATAAAAGCTTGTTAGCTGCTAAAAGAAATATGTCTGCAAAAAATGAATTAACTGATGGATGGTATGTGGCTGCATTCTCCTTATTGCATTGAGTTGAGACTGAAATATTTCAACAGCTTCCAGTGTTTGTCTTATCACAGTTATTCACTAGATGTGTCATTAGATGTGGCACTTCCAAAACAGCTAGAGAAAAGAAAGCTTTTTATAGGACAGAAGCTTCAGGTACTACTACTACAAAAAGAGATTAAACCAGACGCTTACATCACAGATGGTTTATACGAATAACCGTCTGTGATATTTTCATAGACGGTTATTTATATGAACCGTCTGTGATAATGGCAAACATCACAGACGGTTTTTTTTTACTTAAACCATCTGTGATATATCACAGACGGTTTGTATTAAAAACTATCTGTGATATGTTTCCCACCTCGTAATCTCTCAAAATTTCATAATCTCCCGCCTAAGTCCGAGTAGGATTCAGTTTTGAGACACCTTTAGTAAAACGGGCATAACTTTTGCATACGGTGTCCGTTTTTGACATTCTTGTACTCATTGGAAAGCTAACGACGAGCCAGTCGCCCTCGAAGACCCTCAAAATTGGTCATTTTTAGCCTCAAATTTGGGTTTTAAGTTTTCAGTTTCTGTTTTTGCCAAAAATTTTAATCTTCCCTTTGGAATTTGGGTTTCGCCTCAACTGCAGAGTTGTAGATATAAGTATATATAAGCCATATAAAATTTTGCTATTTTATCTTTTGAGACTACCTATTTATATTGTACCGATATATTGTCTTTGTGACACCATTATCACCGACTGTTTTTGTTATGAACCATCTGCGATATCTCCTATTATCATAGATGATTTTTGTTATGAACCGTTTGTGATGTCTCTATTATAGACGGTTTGTAATTCGAACTGTTTGTGATGTTTTGCCACGTCACCGATCCGCGGCATATCCCTCAAGATCCCGATCTCACCCGTCCATTCTCTTCGCATCGAACAGCAGAGCACCGTTCTCCTTCCCACCTCTCACCTTTATTAACCCCATCTCCCTACTCGAAGAACCAATACCACCAATACTACTCCAACTCGTTTGTGCGCGGCAAGGGTGGGAAGGGGTTCGGCAAGGGTGACTGAAATTTCACTTGAAGCATGATGGAAAGGAATAAGGCAATGGCAAATCTGCACTATTCTAAGTCGCCGGTATAGAAGCTATTGATTTTGTCATAGAAGCTGAAAATGATGTCTGTTGCCTTTTTATTTCTACTACTTCAAAATTTTCCCGCACCACTTATTTTAGATTGTAGTTTAATGAAGGATGTGTAAGTCTAGCTTGCATTAACCTGAAGTTTTTTTTGTAGTGTAAGCATTTTTTCTGAATTTGTAGCCGTGAAGCTTATCTTTGTAAAATTGTAAGTGTCTTCTTGTGTATGCAGTGCTATGGGTAACCTACTCAATATCTTGTGATGTTATAATGGTGGATTCTAATCTTAATAGAAATAGAATGTGTTACTGTGTTTGTTACTGTATTTGCTTGTTTTCAGATGATATAGTTAACATTTCCTGAGGCTAGCCGAAAAATAGAAAAAATTTAGGTATAGAATGAACTATCATCAGACGTTTTGTGGTATAAACCGTTTGCGAAGAATTATCACAGACGGCTCGAAACAGAAACCGTCTTTGATGGGGAAGTATCACAGACAGTTCTATATACCAACTATCTATGATACTCATATAAATGGGACGATACTTTGGGATTTTGTATGCAGTTTTAGTACAAAGTTAGAAATAATCTTGACTTAGAGTCCAAGACGCAGTAGAGTTCATCTCTGTGTGTAACTCAAGTTGAAATTGTGCCCAACTTGAAGTTCGAATACGTATGCTAGTAGAAGAGTATTAGCCTATATATTGAGAAGACTTGTAACCAGTTTAATTAGGGGAGCAAGTAAGATAATAGAGAAATTCAAAAATTCTCCTGTGTTCTATCAGTTAATTTACGATGTGTGCGTTTTCTCCTGAAACAAAGTTAACAAGTGGTATCAGAGCATAGGCGAGATCCTTGAAAAAAATCATCTCAGCGATTTCCGTTTCGTGCTTGTCAACAAGTGGCGAGTGTTCCCTCTGTTTCGTCCCCGAGGCAGACCTGATCAAGACGCAGCCAAATCAAAGCAAGTGCCAAAGCTTTGCTTTCTCTCGATCAAAATTCAGAAGGAAGGGGAGAGAGAGACAAGAACAATGTAGCAGAAGCAGGCAGCAGGCCCTTGTCTCCCGTCGGAAGCGCATGCAGCGACAAGACATAGGAGAGAGAAGATATGCCCTTTCTCCAAAGGCAACAATTGATAGCGAGGCTATTAATTTTTCTTCGGCAATTCTGAGCAGCGCCAGGCATTCTGTTCTTTTCTGCACAGCAGCAAGTCACGTGTTTTTGCTCTCTTCCTCATTCCCTGTGCGTGAGAAAGCAGCAGTACATGCGCAGGAAAAAGATTGCAGCCACAAGGCAATTCTCGGTCCGTGTCAGAGCTGGGCGAGCAAATCGTGACTAGGTCAGCTGTAGTGTCTGGCTCCGAGACGGAGTCTAAGCCGCATAGTGTCTCCGACTCGGTTCCTCGCTCTAGCAATAAAAGTGTGCAGTGCAAGTCCAAGCAGCAATCACGGCAATAAAACGCGTGAGGCAAAGTGGCTTCAGGTTCTTTCGTCACTTCGCGAAGAAAACGCCGACGAGCAGCTCTTCGGTTCTTGTTTTGCACAAGGCGAAGCGCAGTAGCACAGAGTTGCGAAACATATTTTTCTTAGGTTCCCTCGGTCCAAGAGCCACTTCAAAGTAGCCCAAATTCTTGATCTGTACTCAAGATCATATCGCGTTCTCCAGGAAGCGATGTCATTGGTGACGAAGCATCATCCAATATGATGGCAAAGGAGAGTTCCGCTGTCTCGCTGCATTATCCGATGCTCACAATGAGCAATTATGCAACTTGGTCAATCAAGATAAAGGTGTACATGAGGGCTTAAGGAGTGTGGGATGCGATCGGGAACAACAACATCAATGTGGGCAAAGATCAGATGGCATTGGCGGCCATCTATCAGCTAACCGGCTCTGATACCAATTGTAGGATCAGAAATGGCAACAGGGGGTGAATGGTGCCTTTAAAAATCGCCCCAAGTATCCACAAACTTCTTCTCCAATAGCTATAGAAGCTATGAAGAAGACATGTTCATGCTTACTGGCATCCAGAGAAAAATCGGCAAACAAAGCAACAACTTGAAGCTGGCAGCAGAAAGCAGATCAGAGGAACCAACCCAGGCCGGTCAGACTGCATAAGCTAGGCCGGTCAGACCGCCGGTTCATAACCGGTCTGACCGCTGGCTCGAAGCCGGTCTGACCGCTGCATTGCCTCCGGTCTGACCGCTAGGGTTAGCGATCAGACCGCCCCTTGCCATCCGATCTGACCGCCGGTATGAAACCGGTCAGACCGGCCCTTGGTTCAGGCAGGAGCAAAAATCACCGAGTAGCCGACTGAAAAACTATAAATACTGAAACTAGCTGATCTCAAGGAAATTTGTGAAATGCTGCTGTTCTTCTCAGGCCAAAAGAGCAAGACCTTGTTCTAAACAGCAGTGAGACCTCAGGAATCAAGAGAATACATCAAAAGAGCAAGGAACCAAGATTTGAGCAGAAATATGAAATTTGAATAGAAGATGAGACTGATTTGCAAATTAATCACTATTCTCGAATCTTTTGCTCATGAACCTTTGAATTCAGCTAAGCAATGACCTCAGGGCTTGAAAACACAAATCATACCACAAGCTTTTAAAGGGAAAACAAAAGACACCACAGTGCCCTGCCTTCAAACCCTAGGCACTTTGAAACAAAGGAAATCTTGGGCAAGCAAACACTTGACAGAATGCAGCTAAAAGAGGGTTTGCTCTCAGGAATGGCTAGCCAAAGGGCTTTGAGGTATTTCCCAGTTCAGAGCAACTCATTTTGCAGCTTCTCAATCAAGGTTTACTCAAAAACAAAAAGAAGCAGAGAGACAACTGAGAGTAACAAACTGAAACAGAAATCCATCACACAGAGAAAAATAGCTAGAACAGCTCAAATACAATCCTTCTCATATTGATACAGAGAGATGAATGATTACAGAGAGTGTTTCTACAGCCAACACACTACAGCCCCATACGCAATTGAAAAGAAGTGTCAGTCATCTCACTACATGGTTCTTCACTGAGATGGACTCACACCAGTAGTGACCACAAGAACACACTCCTATTGCTTTGCTTGAGCTCTCCTGCACTGCCAACTCCCCATCTTAAGGCTCCAGGCTCAGCCACAAGAAGAGAATCAAGAAGTGTCAGCTAGCTTCCACTCCATGCCTCACACCCAAATGAGGCAAAAAGTCAACAGTCTCTACATGAAAAAGGAGGGAACCAGGATTTCAACTCCAAACCCTAAACCCTCTCTTTTAGCCTCCACTGCCGGGTCTCCAACCCATTTTCTTCAACCGAACCCGCTTCCTCAGGCTTGAGTCAATTTTACCGAATTGCCCCTCAAGCACCTTCCCGGAAGCTTCCTGTCCTCGCACGATCGCACCTGGCATCCTGACCGTCTGGACCTCAGCTCCTCCCTGAGCCTAGTCCCGGTCCTCCTCGCCGTTGCCCGTAGTGTTCACCTCCGGTAGCTCCGGCTCCAGTTCCTCTTCTCCCGGCTTTCAACCACCTCAGCAGCCTCAATCATCTTCGACGTTTCCGACCGTCTGGATCTCAACACCTCCTGTGCCTAGTCCAGGTCCTCCCACGCCTCACCATAACCTAGCTTCGAAGTCCTGCAGTCACACAGACAAGTAAACCGTCACATAGCACCACCCGAAACAATATAATCATACTCAAACACGAAAATGCTCGAACAACCGATCAAGAAAACGAACAAGCATCCTAAGCACGTTCGACCGCGTTTGACTAAGTCCAACCGAACTCAACTGCGCCATGCACCGACATGGCACGAACTAACCAAATCAAACTCAAACTTTTCAAAACACACGTCAATTACTTATCACAAACATAGGACACCTCAATATGACCTCTCAATAACACCAAGTGCTTCTATGATCTTGCAGAAGAAGATACATGAGGAGCGAGGGCCTGTGCCATGATTGACCAGACAAAACAAAAAGTAGGTGTACTTTGCCCCTATTTAATCATCAACGCTACCATTTTTTAATTGGCCCATTAATCCATGGCTTAGATTATCAACTGAACTTATTTCCTAAGAGCAAGTACAATAATGCTGACTAGATCGCCTCTAGCGAAATCCACGTCAACATAATCCTAAGTGGAAGAGAGAGAAAAGAGGAGAGAGAGGCAAACTGCCCCTCATGCAAGAAGTGACCTCTAGCACATCATACTAGGAGAGAGAGACAAGCTGTCCCTCATGCAAGAGGTGACCCCTGATAAATTTATGCAAGTATTAAATGTTTGAGTGCTTTAGTAGAGGTAACCTCTACTCAACTTATTGTATTAGCCACCTCCACCATGAGCCACTTGAATTCTTTTTGCTTATTTGGCTAGTTCTAGAGGTGACAGCCATCTCTTCTATTAAACTTGCTCTAAGGCACTATTGACTATTAACTGTTTTATGTATGCCGCACTCTTAGTTAATACTACCATTTATTTCTTAGTCAGCTTAGTTGACTATCAGCAAAAAATTGTCCGCAGCCAATGTTATCGTTTCTTAGTTGTCTATTGATCCATGTCTTATATTATTAATCGAGGACATTTTCTTTGCCCCTGTTTAATCATCAGCGTTGTCGTTTTTTGGTTGGCCTATTGACACAAGTTTCCCTTTTTCCAATTGATTTTGTTTATACCATAAAAAAAGGTTTAGGAAGCTACGGTGTGTAGCGTAGACCGAAAATGTTGCCTCTTCAGCCCACTATTATAATGCTTTCAGAATCACAACATCTCGATGTTTATATCTATTTATGAATGATGTGAAGTGGATTTAGACATACCAAAATGTTTTCACGTTGTTAAATGTAGTTTGCCTTCTAACCACACGCTCAAAAACGACGGGCGCAACGCAGTCTGTGATCCTATCTAGTTACATGTGATTATGTGAACTTACGTAATCAACAATAAAGGTAGTTGTCATCTTTACAAAAAGAAAGAAGAGAAAAGACCTAGTAATTTTGATCACGAAAGGCAATAATAACCAAGCAAGAGCCAATTTTAGGGATTTAGATATGGTGTATTTTTTAGGTTACGGTTTATGATTTTTGGCTACGACTTATTAGTCTAATATATAGTGATCATTGAGAAAAACCAAAAACTAAAAATCGTTGAAAAACAAAAAAACGGACAGTAAGTGTTAAGAGTTTGTAATCTTGTTTTTAGTTTAAAAGTCAAAGTCGTAGTCGAGTCGGAAGTCATGGTCGTAACAGAGTCGAAAGTCATAGTCGTATTCGAGTTCGAGTACGAGTACGAGTACAAATCTTTCGAGTTCGAGTCCGCTACATAGTTGTAGTCGAACCTGAGACATAATCATAGAGCAGGGTATAAAGGGCAGAGCATTGTAACCGAGAGAGCAAGGGATTGCAGACCAATGCGATCGATGTGATCAAAAGGCAAAGCAACAAAGAGAGTGATCAGGGTGATCGTAGCGATCGGTGTGATCGAGAGAGAGAGAAAGAAGAGAAGAGAAGAGCGGTTTGGCTCTAGAAAGTCTATTGAGTTTATTATGTTCACAGACGTGGTCGTAATTAGAGTTATGACAATGGTGACGAGCGAAGGTGTCCGCAGGTGCTGAAGACTTGGTCATAAAGGAGTTACGACCATGGTCATAGAGCAAGAAGACATGATCGTAAAGGAGTTACGACCACGGTCGTGAAGCAGCAGGAAGGTGTGGTCGTAAAGCGTTATGACCACAGCGGTCAACAGAGCCTTCAACGTGGTTGACAGAATCACAGCGTGGTAGTAACTGAGTTACGACTATAGTGATCGACCATGGTCGGAGGTGGTGAACATGGTCGTAACTTCAGCTGAAGTTACGACTACATGATCGGAGCAGCGAGGAGTGATTGAAGAGGTCATAACGACTGTCAGCGTGGTCAGAGAACCAGCAGAGTGGTCGTAACGACTCAGGAGGTGGTCGTAGCCTCTTGAACGTGGTCGTACGAATGTAGTGAGAGGTTGTACCGACTACAAGCTGGTCGTATAGGTCCTGGGAGTGGTCGGTAGGACTACAACAAGTGGTATCAAAGCTAGTTGACTTTGGTTTTGAAGATCACTGGAGACAAGGCGAAGGCTCAGGGTGAGCTAATCTCCCTCCAGTACCCTCTCCTGACAACCGACAATTACCCGGTGTGGACAATGAAGATGAAGGCAAACATGCGCACCCAGAGAGTCCGGGGTGCAGTCGATCCGAAGGGGAAGGACAAGGAGGTAGACGGCAAGGTGGATCAAGCAGCTTTGGCCCTCATCTACCAGGCGGTGCCAGATGCAATGATGCATCAGCTCATCAGCAAGGAGACGACACGGGAGGTGTATGAGACGCTTCAGACGATGCACAAGGGCATTGATCGTGTCAAGGAGGTGCGGCTCCAGAATTTGTAGAGCAAGTTCGAGAACCTGAAGATGGGAGAGACCCAGTCGGTGGATGAGTTCACCGACAAGCTGAGTTCATTGTACAATCAGATTAACTCTCTTGGAGACAAGATGGAGGAATCTATAACGGTGGAGAAGTACCTACGCGTGCTTCTGGAGAAGTGCATATCTGTTGTCACAAGACTTATGTATTCCCCTGATCTGGACAAGAAGAGGATAGAGGAGATCACAGGCTCTCTCAAGGCCATGAGGAGTTACTGAAGAGGTTTCAGTCACATAATGAGTAGGGATCTCATAACGAGCAGGCGTTGCTAGTAAAGGGAGATTCGAGAGACGGTCGTGTCTCATCAAACAACCACGGGAGGTGGCGCAGTCGAGGTGGCCAGAGTGGCCGAGGCAGCAGGGGTGGCCACAGAGACAAGGCTGGGCAAGGCGGTGGTGAGAGATCCCGAGATAAGTCACATGTCAAATACTTTGAATGTGGTGAATACAAGCACTACGCGTTAGGATGTCGCAGCCATATAAAATGTTTCAACTGTAATGAGTTTGGGCACTATGCTTTGGATTGCAAAAGTAAGAAGAATGATAGGGAGGTGAACCTCGCCAAAGACGAAGAAGAAGATGACGAAGTGCTAGTACTTCTCTCCTCATATGTTGAAAAGAAGCCGACCATAGTGATACTGAATGAGGAGAATGTAGTTCTAAAACTACGCACAAAGGAAGGTAGCCATGATCATATGGATCAATGGTACTTGGATAATGGAGCAAGCAACCATATGACGAGAGATCGCTCCATGTTTTATAAGCTCGATGAGAAGGTTGGGGCAAGGTCAAGTTTGGCGACGGCTCCACAGTGGAGATAAAGGGCAAATGGACAATGATATTGCAATGCAAGAACGGAGATAAGAAGTTGTTGACAGGAATTTATTATATACCAAGTCTATGCAACAACATAATTAATCTCGGGCAGATGACGGAAAGAGGGTGCAGGGTGGTGCTGCAGGATGAGTTCTTGCGAGTGTATGACAAAAACAGAGATTTGTTGATGAATATGAAGAGATCTCAAAATCGGTTATACAAGATTTCTTTGAAAACTTGTAAACATGTTTGTATGGGGAGAGGCATAGATGGACTAGGTGCAGAGGCAGTAGGAGGCAAGCCTGGCGTGCATGCAGATGCAGCAGCATGCAGCGGCTCCGAAGGCATGCAGGGGCGCACATCACGTGCACATGCAGTCGACGCGAGTAGGGAGCCCGAGTCTGCGGAGAAGCAAGATGGGGTAGAAGTAAGGCGGGCAGACACTGGCAGCGTTGGCTCGGGTGGTCGGCATAGACCACATGCAGAAGACATAAGAGTGCATGCAGTCATAGCGAGCAGGGGCTCAGGAGGCCAAGGTGATGGGACACACAAGGAGATGGGCGCATCCCTGAAGTAGAGGCAAGACGTGCAAGAAGGCAAGGGCAGCAGAGTGCAGCAGGAGCGGTTGTTGAATGCAAGGTCACGAGCCAGAGAGACAAGAGACGACTGTAGGAGCTGGTGCCCTAGCTCAGGCAAGGACGCAAGGAAGAAGCGGAAGCAAGAGAGAAGATCGGCGTGACCAAGATGGAAAAGCAATATTAAGGAGGTGATTGTTAGAGTTTGTAATCTTGTTTTTAGTTTAGAAGTCAAAGTCGTAAGTCGTAGTCGAGTCGGAAGTCATGGTCATAACAGAGTCAAAAGCCATGGTCGTATTTGAGTTCGAGTTTGAGTACGAGTACAATTCTATCGAGTTCGAGTCTGCTACATAGTCGTAGTCGAACCCGAAATGTAGTTGTAGAGCAAGGTATAAAGGGCAGAGCATTGTAACCGAGAGAGCACGGGAGTTGAGGCCAATGTGATTGGTGTGATCGAAAGGCAAGGCAACAGAGAGAGCAATCAGGGTGATCGTAGCGATCGGTGTGATCGAGAGAGAAAGAAATAAAGAAGAGAAGAGCGGTTTGGCTTTAGGAAGTCTATTGAGTTCATTGTATTCACAGACGTGGTCGTAACTAAAGTTACGACCACGGTGACGAGCGGAGGTGTCGTAAAGGAGTTACGACCACGATCACAGAGCAAGAAGATGTGATCGTAAAGGAGTTACGACCACGGTCATGAAGCAGCAGGAAGGCGTGGGATAAAGCGTTACAACCACAGCAGTCAATAGAGCCTTCAACGTGGTCGACAGAATCACAGCGTGGTCGTAACCGAGTTATGACTATGGTAATCGACCGTGGTCAGAGGAAGTGCAGCACAGAGGCAATGAACGTGGTCGTAACTTCAGCTGAAGTTACAACTACATGGTCGGAGCAACGAGGAGTGATCGGAGAAGTCACAACGTGGTCGTAACGACTGTCAGCGTGGTCGAAGAACCAGCAGAGTGGTCGTAACGACTCAGGAGGTGGTCGTAGCCTCTTGAACGTGGTCATACGGCTGCAGTGAGTGGTCATACCGACTACAAGTTGGTCGTATGGATCTTGGGAGTGGTCGGTAGGACTGCAATAATAAGTAATCTCAAAAGAGGAGGGCCATAAGTAATCACAAAAAGAGGAGTGAATTATGTCCTGTATTTGGGTTCTTTTAAGCTGTGCTGATGACTTAAAATTTTAAATTCTGGTTGTTCGCGAGAGACAGTACGCAGCGGTAACGATCTATCTTTGTCTAGCACGAATTCACAAGGGATCGATAAGTGGTCTACCAAGCATGTCCTTGCCGGACACCTAAACGTACGTACATTCTTAATTCAGCTTCATGCAGACACCAAACAGGCGGAAAATCATCGAACTTAAGCTTACAACATCGACACAAATTTCTAGTTGTCGACGTTCGTGATGGGCCCCTCGAACCAGAACCGAGCATGGAACACCCACGCGCCGACGCTGAGCAGCAGAACGCCCCCGACGGCGACCGGCGTGTAGTTGAAGTTGTCCTTCGCGACCGGGTACGCCACCGGCAGCGAGAAGAGCACCGTGATGGTCGCCACCCAGAGGACGGCTGCCCAGCCGACGACAATCCCGTACCGGCCGAGGTGGAACGGGCCCGGAACGAACGACTTGCGTGCCGTCGTCACACGGAAGAAGATGGGCAGCGCGTAGGCGATGTACAGCCCTAGAGTCGCGATGGACACCATTGCTTGGAACGCCACCTGGCTCCCCAGCGACTGGCAATGCAAGAAGCACGGAAAGATGTGACGACTCATCACGGCATGAAACATGTCGCCGCTAGCTGGTTAGGGGTATGTGTCAGAGGAACATGACATGCACGTACCGTAAGGGCCATTACGAAGGCCACGACCACAGAGAGCCAGACGACGTTCAAGGGAACCTCGTGCTTGTTCACCCGGTACCATACACGCGAAAACGGCATCGCCCCGTCCCTTGAGAAGGCATACCCCATCCTGTAGTACAGTACCAGGCACATGATGGTTTGTCTTAATTATCAAATCAGAGAAAAGGCAATGTATGTGACTTGATTATTCCTTGATAAATTGTTTGAGACCTTGAATTGCTGGTGACGCACGCGACCCCGCAGAGGAAGATGGCAACCGCGACGAGTCCCAAGCAGACGAGCCCTCCAACCCCGCTGCCGTATCTCTGATGGAAGGTGGTGTACAGAGCTTGAGCAATGGCGTATCCGCCGGCGTCGTTGCCAGGGCTCAGGAGGTACGGTATGTCCGTCACTACTGATGTCAGGGCCACTAGGTAAATCCATCCGAATATGGTCGAAAGGGCAACGGAAGTGATGATCCCAATTGGGCCACTCCGATCTGCGTTCTTTGTTTCTTCAGTCTGCATAGTGCATTTCAAGGACGTCTGATTAATTCTATTGTCGATATTTACACGAACTAGCGAAATTTTCCACATAATTGCGTTGCCAAATATTACAATATATTATATTTGTTATATAATTCTATTGCCTTTCAAAAATCCACTATTATATGTTACATAATTATAATAGTTCAGATATCTATATATGATTAATTTGTAATGTTATGATCTGGGTCCACAAAATAAGTGGTGTAGATATTATCTTTTTCTCTCGATTAACGAGAGAATTTATTATTTATATATGATTAATCTGCACCGTTATAATGTGACTTTACTAAAATAAGTGAAGTAGATTTTCTCTTTTTCTATGTATTAATGAGAGAATTTCCAGGAACTTTGCTTTTATCTAATTTGAGAATTATTATGCTATTTTCTAGACATTCGAAGCAAAGAAAATACGTTAAATATCACCGGTTGTTTATAGATATATAGATATTAGTTATTTCCAATTGCAAGGATGATCCATGAAGATGCATGTATTGTGTAAATTGTATCCGTCACGCAAATATCAGTTACTAACACACAAATGTGAGAACATGAGCACCAGATTAATTTACCATGTGAGCAGACGTATCATAGCCGACCAAAGAGTACTGGCTCATCAACAAACCCACAGCTAGAATATAAGGCTTGCTGTGGATCCCCATACCATTGTTTGTGTTGAAGTGGGTAAAGATGAACTCGACGCTGGCCCTCTCCTTGGCAACAGCCGGAATCAAGATCACCAGCACAAAGACACCTACCATTGTTCAGACAGGACAAGTTAAAGAACAATCAAGTGATGAACGTATGGACTACGTAGTATGGATCGATCAATACTACGATTTGCAGATGTTCAAAGAACAAAATAATGAAACCACACCTGCAGCATTCCAGAAAGCCCCAAGTTGGCCAAACCAGGACAGCCACCGGATAGGTAGGCTGTTGATTAGCCCATGCAGGATCAGGATGGAACCATGGATGGCCAAGACGACGTACTTGGATGCTGTGTAGCCACCGCCATTGGCTCCTCCCGTGCTAAGCAAGATGATCACTTGGATAAGCTGCGCCAACGAGAAGTCTACGCTCGTGGTAGCAGCCCACTAGAACAGTTCAAACAAGAGACTGGAGTGTCAGGAATGTGCCAAGTAGTTTACTGCATTTTTTAAGCTTTAGTTCACTGCATCATCGATCAGTACAAGTGCCACGGACAATCTGAGTTCTGAACACGTCGTTATTTTACAGTACTAAAAAATCTAAATGAAACCGGGAACAGCGCCTGGCGGGCGTATCGAAAGAATTCCACAAGCCAGGGCTGCTAGCCGCCATGCAGACTGCCAGATCGACAGTCCAAGTTGACTGCTAGCTAGCCAAGATTGATATTAAAAGATACCCTCCTTCAAATTTATAAATCATATTTCCTCTTATCACATAAATTAAAAAATAGTAAAAAAATTAGCTATATTACTTCTAATTATTACCTTTACACACTATATTTAATACATATATATATATATATATATATATATATATATATATATATATATATATATATATATATATATATATATATATATATATATATATATAAATAGTAAATAAAGCTACATATTTTTAGAAATATAAAGAAAACAACATACTAATTTCAAATTAGAATATGAAAGGCGCCATATATTTATAAATAAAATTATTAAAAATATAATTTATAAATTTAGAGTCATATAAAATTAGAAGGGGGACTACTAGCATACTTAAGCGGCAGCCAAATCGCCCATACCCACGGAGGAGCCTATGAGGTTCGAGCGTACCTGTCCCACGATGTTGAACCTGAAAAAAGGAACATAAAGAGATGAACTTAACCCACAAGACGATTGGAAAACACATCCTTTGCTTCATGAAAGTGCGTGCAGAAAGTACGTTTTTATGTATTATTTTCTTACAAAAGATAATGGTCGCGTTTGGAGAGACTGTTGAGCAAACTACCAAAATGACAAATCATAAACAGTCCATACCGATCAATGATCAGAAAATTCCAAACAGAGCAACACATCCAAATCACTGATCTGATGGCATGAAACTAGGCATGAACGCTAATAGCTAGCCAAGAGAGATTATGGGTACAAGCAGGGAAAAATTTTTCGTTTTGAAATTTATTTGGAGGGTAACGAAAGAGGCGAAATGACCGAAATTTCGGTATTTCGGTAAAAATTTCGGTCAAACAATTCAAATTAAATTTGAATTTAAGATTTGGAAACTAAGGTTTAAAGGAAAGTGAAGTGCATCTGTTTCGGAAGTTGTCTTCTGGTCTGGTGGGTTCGATTCCAGTCTACCACACTAATTTTATTTCTGGTTGTTTGTCTTTATGTGGGACCCACATGTCAGGAATTATACAGTAAAATCACGAAAAAATGGGTGTGGGAGGTGGGATTCGACCCCGGATCAGCTGGGCGCGCGTGGAGAAGACTGGCCATTGGGCTAGAGGGGGATTTATATATACTGAGGAGGTGTTGCATCCTTTATTAACTCTTTGCAATCCAAACTTACACGAAATATTTGACCGAAATGAATTTTTTTCGTTTGGTAGCAAAAGTAACGAATTTTCCGAAAAATTGTGAACCCTGGGTACAAGTACATACCAGCCAGTGACCCAGGAAGCAAGGGAAGCCCATTTTTTGCCGGCCAGTTTGGCGCTCCAGTAGTAGAGTCCGCCGGAGGTCGGGTACGCCGAGCAGATCTCGGCCATGGACAAGGCGACGCAGCCGTTGAACGCCGCCACCACCAGCCACCCGAGCGTCATGGACGCCGGCCCGCCGTACCGCAGACCCGTGTTGTACGTCGACGTCACGCCCGTCAGCACGGAGATGATGGAGAACGAGAAGGCAAAGTTCGACAGAACACTGCAGCGCAAAAAAAAAAAAACCACCACAGTCAAACGCTCAAGAGAGGGAAAGGAACAAATGAAGAGACTGCATGCAAATTAAGGCTAGCTGATGATGAAACCAAAGTACGTACGAGAGCCCGCGCTTGAGCTCCTGCTTGTAGCCCAGCTGGTGCAGCCGGACTTGGTCTGAATCGGCCGGATCGCCGGTCACGGCCACCACGACGGAGCGAGACACGGCCATCGCGCGGTACGTCTCCACGTTACCTCCTCCTTTAGACCTCTACCTTGGCTGCAGGTTACGACTTCCTTCGTCCTCTCCGGTTTACAGGTTACAGGGTCAGTGGCGCTTAGTACTGGTATGCTTCTTATTAAAAGTAGTCCTTGATGCACCAGGAGTCAAGGGAGGGAGTGGAAACTACACACGGTTGAAGCAGTCCGGCATGTCAAGTACTCAGGATTCCCTTTCGTGGGTTCGGCATTTTTGACTCGAGGGAAAATATTGTATTTTTGCGATTGACATGTAGCGTACAGTGATGCAACACATCAATAGCCAAGCGTTTTTGCTTAAAATAAGGAAGATGTAGGCCCAGTTTGGCACAACTCTAACTCCGAGATCTATGCTGGATCTGTAGTTTGTTAACTAAATTAAAGTGATTTAAATATTTTTATTTAATATATAATATAAATGAAATGAGTCATGTAAATGCACTTAACATGCCTACAACTCTAGATCCAGAATTTTCTAAAGGTACAAATGATCAACTTTAAAAATCTACAGAGCTAGAGCTCTGCCAAACAGAGCGTAACATCAACCAACAGCGAACTGATCGCGCGAAGAATTATTCTCGGTGTAACAGTCTCTTACGGCTCTGATTCGCACGGTGGCTGAGGGAGAGACACGTTTTCAGTTGACCATATATTTCCTCTCTGCTGTACAGTATACTACTACTTTACTACCAAATTGCATTTCTCTTAAACTAAGCACAGTACTTTGTATAATTTCCCTTCAGGAAACCGACTCATGTGATAATGTCTAAAATTATATTGAATGAATCATTACTATTTTAGAGTGTGTAAATTTAAATTTGCAATTTTATTGAATTTCCTGGGCTGCCTACAAACTAGACGGTCTAACCGGCCAAAGGTGGTGGTCAGACCACCCCCTGGCGGTTTGATTGGCCACCATCAGCAGTCAGACCGGCCAGAGCTAGCTGTCTGACTGGCTGTGCTGTTGTGGTTCAACTGGTTTTGGAATTTGGGAATTTTGGTTATGGGGTAAGTTGGATTAACCTAGGTCAATGCATATGAGTTGCATGATGCATGTTACAGTTAACGTGGCTCAAGTTGTGAAGAACTTGTGCCTAAAAATAATTTCCTTGTCTTTAGAAATGTAGGGTCGCTTAAAATCAATCATGGTCAATGATAGATATCAAGGCTATACTCATGAAAGAGCCGAGACCTAGAACGATCAATAATGTCATGTGAAATGGCTAAGCTCAAGCATGGCAGGAGAAAAATGGAAAATATTGAAGGAAGTTCGAACAATGAGTTGCACCATGTGGCTTGGTCTTTCTAAGTGAGGCGTGGTCCGATGGAATCAGAACAAGAGAAACTTACCGATGCATGGCAAGCCAGTGGTTTATCTACACGTGGTAAGCATGGTGATTGCTTGCAATGAAAGGTAAAGATCAGGTCAAGAAAGGGTATTTTGGTAAGTTGATCAAAATACTAGAAGTTACTTTGGATTAAAACCACACCGCTTGAGAGGGTGGTTTAGGTCAAGGAGAAGATGAGAAAATCAAATTGCATCAAGGTTAAGGACTTAGTGAGTTCAAACTTATGTGCTTTAAAAAGTGTGCATAAGTGTAGTGTGTGAGTAAAACCCATGTTGTGTGGGGTTAGCAAGTTTTTCCTATTTGTGCTAAGTGGATAGTATCCGGTAGGGTTAGATGGGTGCTGGTTGTCTATCTATTTAATGGGTTGGGATATATACTTACTAGTAAATCATCCAGCTATCTAACTTTGCTCATGGAAGCTAAGTGTTCTAAGGTGAACGTTTGAGAAGTGTGAGTATTGTGGTATGCTCTCTTGTCCTCTAGGTGGAGTGGCTGTAAAATCTTCATCCTCAAGTAGCAGTATATCAATTTTGTTCATCTCCCATGGACCACTCTTGTTTTGGTTGATTTGCTCTTAATTTGGCTGGTTTTGATTTTCTCTTCCCTTTCTTGATCTTACTATATACCAAAGATGAGTTAGTGATGGTGATGTTCCATGAAAATCAACCCCATCCATCTAGACATTAGGTTTGGCAAGTTTTTAAAATTGCCCTTTTTTGTTGGATTTGACCCTTTTGAGTGATTTCTTGATTCAATCATTTTTGCCTCGATTCTTTTGGTGTTTTTTTCTTTCTGTGACACGTGAAAATACATCTAGAGTCATCTTGACCATCATCCACCCATGAGCAAGTAATATTCGTTGTTTTCTGTTTTTGCCTAGTTTTAATGCAACCTTCTTTCAAATTAAAAAATATAACTTCAACAATGATTTTCTTGATCATTGGTTGGAATAGGTTCATGACACCGTAGAAAAGGTGTATATCAAGTTTCATATCATTTGGATCTACAGATCAAAAATTCCTTGGATTTTTTGTTTTAAAATAATATTGTTTTTACTATTCCTGTGCCAAAATTACTATATTGGTCTGACTAGGTACTGTTCATCCAGTCTAATCTCTGAGCACGTTGAGGGTTGTTTGCTCCATTTCATTTGGAGTTTTCATATAGTGATTGGTCTCTGATCTTCATAACTTCTCATAGCTATTGGAGTGAAGGTCAACGAATACTTGTGGGAAACATTCGAAGACACCATTCACCCCTCTGTTGCCAGTCCTACAGTAGTAGCCATGTTACATACAGTGGTGCAACACATCAATACCAAGCGTTTTTGCTTAAAATAAGGAAGATGTAACATCAAGCAACACCAAACTGACTGTGTGAAGAATTATTCTAGGGTGTAATAGAGTTTTATGGCTCTGATTCGCATAGTGGCTAAGGGAGAGATACATTTTTAGTTGACCAGATATTTCCTCTCTATTATATAGTATACTGCTACTTTACTACCAAATTGCAGATTCTGCTAAAACTAAGCACAATACTTTGTATAATTTCCCTTCAGGAAACTGACTCATGTGAGAAGGTCTAAAATTATGTTGTAATGAATTATTACCATTTTGAAGAGTGTAAATTTAAATTTGCAATTTTGTCAGATTTTCTGGACTGTCTGTAGACTAGGTGTCTGATTGGCCACCATTGGCAACCAGACGAGCCGAGGCTGTGTGTCGCCCGCTGTGTGTTCTCGTTTCAGCTAGTTTTTGGAATTTTGGAATTTTGGTTATGGGGTGAGTTGGGTTGACCTAGGTCAGTGCATAGAAGTTGCATGATGCATGTTACGGCTAATGTGGATCAAGTTGTAAAGAACTTATACCCAGAAATAATTTCTTTATCTTTGGATGTATATGGTCACTTGATGTCAACCATAGTTAATGGAGGAGATGCCGCTCTGGCGTTGACAACTTGGCCAACGAGTCATCGGCCTCATAGAGAAACGTTGTTGCTCTCCCCTCCCTCTTTCATCCCTGTCGTGCCATCCTTTGGCATCCCTGGGGTCGTCGCCCCAACCTACCGCTGGCCAAATCCGTCCATTGCAATGGTGGATCTCATCACGGGCCACCAGGTGCGAGAGGGTGGCTGATTGCTAGCATGGCTAGTGCTACCATGAACTCACTTGGGTATGTTCTACTCCCTCTAGTCCCTTCATTCCTTACTCTCGTTGTAAATCCTACTTGGCCCTACTGGGTAAATGTGGGTTGGGACTTCCTAATTGTGGTCCTACAATCATGATAAAGTGATGGAAATGGAGTGTAGGGTACATTTGTTGAGTCGGTCGAATTTGATTAGGTGCTAGCCTTGTGTTTTCCTTTCCTCAAGTGCTATCCCGTTTGCATGATCACCTTTTCCTCGGATCCTTCCCCTAGTTCCAACTCTTTTTTGGATTTGGTCGTGGCAAGGTTCATATTCCCATCTTCTCGATCCCTTGCTTTGATTGGTTGGATTTAGGGGGGAAATATGGGCGGACTAAGGGATGGCAATGTGTATTCTTGATTCAGTGAGCTGTGGTTCTGGTAGCTATCTCTCTCTCATACACACACTCTCTCGCAGAGTCTCTCATTGGTCCTTATCCCTTCTACTTTTCCTCTATGTGGTTTGGGCTAGTGAAGCTTATAGCTACCGGTGGCCCACTGTGCTTTCCAGTAACTTGCATTCATTGTGCATGGCTGGTGTTGGGAAATAAGGTTATGTGCTTCACTCAAGGTTGGTTCAGGTTTGTATTAAGCCAGATGATGGAACTCGATAGTTATGAGACGTGTCGATTGGTTCCGGACAGTTTGGTATCTCGATGAGCTAAATTACCCAATGTTATTCCCACAAGGGTTATGATGGCACTACTTATTTACTTAATTCGTTTATTATACTACTACTGTTTGTGCCAATGCTACTGGTCTTAGTGATATGTATCACTTGCAATTGTGTTGCAATGTATTCCTTTATATGTATGGACATGGATGTATAATTTATTGTTTACACTTGTACTATATGATTTTTAATGTATGAGGTGACTTGAATTATTAAACGGTCTTGCACTTTTGAATGTATTTTTTAATTCAGTGTTTTGACATTTTATCTTTGTCTGTTATGCATGTAAGGAATTGATTGTCTTATAATTAATTTGTTTAGTTGTTTAATTACATACCATTAATCTTTAAATTGCCGGTTAAAGCTAATTAGATTTGCGAGGTGTTACAGTTCCTCGCTCCCGTAGTAGCGTCGCAGGTCAGCGGAGTACTGGTCCATCTGTGGCCCAAGGGTGTCGAGGTGAGGGAGCTCAGCGATGTCACTTATAAAGGGGTGGAGGAGGCGGATGGCGGTGTCGTGGTCATGGTGCGGGAGGAGGAGGTCGTCTTCTGAGTTGAGGACGACGTGGTCGCCGAAGATCGGGAGGCGGACGTGGGCAAAGGCAACGGTGGAGAGGTTGAGGAAGCAGCGTTGACGAGAGGGTTTTAACATAAATATGAGGAGATGAGAGGGTTTCTTTCTTTATTTTCTTTTGGGCTGTTGAATGATGCACGTTTTGAAGTAGCGGTAATGATCCATCTTCATCTAGCACGAATTCACAAGGGATCGATAAGTGGACTACTAAGCATGTCCTTGCCGGACAGTTGAACGTATGTGCATTCTTAATTCAGCTTCATGTAGACACCAAACAGGCGAAAATCATCCAACTTAAGCTCTGGTGTTGTTTACTAAGAAAAAGAATGGAGAGTTGAGTATGTGTGTCGACTACCCGGGATTGAATGCTGTCACCATCAAGAATAAGTACCCATTGCCAAGAATTGATGATCTATTCGATCAGTTCAAGAGAGCCAAAGGTGTTCTCTAAGATCGATCTGCGCTCGGGTTATCATCAACTTAAGATCCGGGAGCAAGATCGAGAGAAGACAGCTTTCATCACAAGATATGGATTATATGAGTTCACAGTCGTGCCCTTTGGTCTGACCAATGTGCCAGCGTATTTCATGAATCTTATGAATCTGGTGCATATGGACCAACTGGACCGGTTTGTGATAGTCTTTGTGGATGATATCCCGATTTACTCCAAAAGCGAAGAAGAACACAAGCAGCATCTGCATATGGCATTGTCAAGACTAAGAGAGCATCAATTGTATGCCAAGTTCGACAAGTGTAGTTTCTGATTGAAGGAAGTTGCATTCTTGGGTCACATCATTTTAGAAGGAGTCAAAGTAGATCCTGAAAATGTCAAAGAAGTCATGGAGTGGAAGCAACCTGAGACGGTGACTAAAGTGAGAAGTTTTCTTGCATTGGCGGATTATTATCGCCGATTCATAGAAGGGTTCTCAAAAATATCCCGTCCGCTCACCTAGTTGCTCAAGAAAGACAAGCCTTTCACCTGGACAGATGCTTGCGAAGAGAGTTTTTAGTAGTTGAAGACCAGGCTAACAACAACACCTATCTTGATTTTACCAGACCCGGAGAAAGAGTTTCAGATCTATTGTGATGCTTCAAAGTAGGGTTGGGATGTGTGTTAATGCAAGATAGGAAAGTTGTTGCCTATGCATCAAGATAACTGAAGCCGCATGAAGAGAATTATCCGATGCATGATTTAGAGCTAGCAGCTGTGGTGCATTCACTCAAAATTTGGAGGCACTACCTGCTAGGAAATCGTTGCGAGATATTCTCTGATTACAAAAGCCTAAAGTACATTTTCATTCAACTAGAGTTGAATATGAGGCAACGAAGATGGTTAGAGTCAATCAAGGACTATGATGTGGAACTTCAATACCATCCGGACAAAGTAAATGTTGTTGCAGATGCACTTAGCCGGAAGGCTCATCAAAATAAAGCCAGTACAACGGAGTACCCGCCTGAATTGCAGAAGGACATACAACAACTGAATCTAATAATTGCAGGGCAGGGGTGTGTGGCAGCACTAGAAATTCAACCTCTGCTAACAGACCAAATCAAAGCAGCTTAAGACAAAGATGAAGAAATTTAGAAGCTCAAGAACAAGATTCAAGAGGAAGGTTCAACAGAATATGCGATAGACGAACATGGAATCCTCACCTTCCATGGTCGCTATTGCATACCCAACAAGAAAGAATTAAAAGAGTTGATCCTAGCTGAAGCTCACTCTCAATTCTCAATCCATCCAGGAGGTACCAAGATGTATCAAGATTTGAAAAAGTACTGGTGGAATGCAATGAAGAAAGAAGTGGCTGAATATGTGGCAAAATGTGATGTCTGCCAGAAGATCAAGATAGATCATCAGAAACCATCGGGATTGTTGCAACCTTTGCCTATTCCCGAATGGAAATGGGACAGCATCGGCATCGACCTTATCACCGGACTTCCAAAGACTCGTGAAGGCTATGATGCTATATGGGTCATTGTCGATAGATTGACCAAGGTAGCTCATTTTCTTCCAATCAAACAGACCTACGGAAAGGATAAGCTAGCCGAGTTATACCTGACAAGAATTGTGACGCTTTACGGAGTCCCTAAGAAGATTGTCTCAGATAGAGGAGCACGATTCACATCCAAATTCTGGGAGAAACTACATGAAACCATGGGCACTGACCTGAATTTTAGTATAGCCTACCATCCACAAACAGATGGTCAAACAGAAAGAACAAATCAAATCCTGTAAGATATGTTGAGAGCTTGCGCTATTGTGTATGGAGCAGCTTAGAATACATGTCTGCCTTTTGGTCAGTTTTCATATAACAACAGCTACCAAGCTAGTATTAAAATGGTCCCATTCGAAGCATTGTATGGCAGAAAGTGTAGAACACCATTGAACTGGTCAGAGGCAAGAGAACGCCAACTTCTCGGTCCTCAGATCGCCCAAGATTCAGAAGCTCATGTCAAGATCATCAGAGACAGATTAAAGATTGCACAAGATCGTCAGAAGAGCTACACCGACAACTGCAAAAAAGACTTGAGCTTTGAAGTTGGAGATTTTGTGTACATTAAGGTTACCCCATTCAAGGTCGTCAAGAGGTTTCAAGTCAAGGGTAAATTAGCTCCGAGATATGTGGGACCGTTTCAAATAACCGGAAGAGTTGGGGAGGTAGCTTACAAAGTTCAGCTACCACCCAACTTGGCGAGAATACATAACGTGTTCCACGTATCACAACTTCAGAAATGTCCGCGACAGCCTTTAGATGAGGTACCAATGTCAGACATTGATTTTCAAGACGATTTGACCTATCCTGAAGAGCCAATGTAGATACTCGAGACATCAGAGAGGCAGCTCAGGAACAAGAACATCAGGTTTTACAGAGTCCAATGGAGGAATCACACGGTAGTCGAGTCCACTTGGGAGAGAGTCAGACTTGCAGCGGGAATTTCCCATTACTCCCTGGACCAAACTAATCTCGAGGTCAAGATTCTTTTAAGGGGGATGGGTTGAAATGCCCTAGAAAATTTCAAAATTTTTTGTGAATTTACCTGAATTTTGAGTGATTTTTTAGCCATTTCCCTTTTCGGAAATTCCCAAGCGGATTACGCTTTCCCTTCTCGGCTTTTCTGCTTTCCCTTCTCCTTGGCGCCTCCTCCCCTTTTTCCGCCTCCTCCTTCTGCTAGCGCCTGCGCATGAGAGCGCCCCGCCCCTGGTTTTGCCTCACGGCTTCGCCGCGTTATCGCCGCCAGGTTGAAGCCATGCGGCGTCGCCGTTGACCGCGTTGTCTCATCCCCTCGCGGCCCCACCCGTCAGCCTTGGCTCTATCTCCCTCCCCGCACTTTGCGCCGCCGCCCATTACGGTTGCTCGCCTGCTCCCGTGCGCCATCTCTCGCCGTAGCGCTACGTCATCGCCCCTTCACTCGGATGCAACTCCCTAGCGACTCCTTGTCCCGTCTGCTGATCGCCCGTGCCGCGCCCCATCCCCTCTTCTCATCTTTTTCCTTTCTCCGCCGAAGCTTAAATGCGCCATCAACCGCCCCAGCTCTCCCGTGCCTTACAAGTTTCGTCCACCTCTCAGCTAGCTTCATGTGGCTCTCAATCGCCTCCATGAGCTACCGATCGAAGCTCCCCCGCTCCTCAGCTCTATCGCCGCCTTCCCCTGAGCCGGCGACCGCCGTAAGCCAATCCCCTCCCTCCCTCTTCTAAACTTCAATTCCTCCCGCCCAGAGCACCTCTTCTGCCCCTGATCACTTTGATGAACTTTCCCGGCCAGGTGCAAGCCCGTGGAGCCCTAGCATCGAAGCTCGCCGCCGGCCAAGAGACTCTTCCGTGGAGAGCCTCGGTAGAAGCTTTCTGCTGATCTCGTCACCACCATTGTGAGCCCCAATCCCTGTAGGCCATCAAATCACCTTCGACCTAGCTAAAGGACCGCCAGTGAGCCGTTGAGCCGCCGTGAAGCCAAAGTCCTTCCTTCTGCCACCAGCCACCATCACTGATCCTCACGCCTCCCAAGACCCCAAAATGAAAAACCCTTGCCGAGAGCCACCTACTGGTACCCTTCATCGCCGTCGGGGATCCCCGCGGTCGCCGTGGGGCGGAGCCACTCTCGCCTCTGTCTCTCCGCAATGCGAGTGGCAGGAGGTTGAAGACGACCCCCCGGTGACGTGGACGCATCTCCACCCTCCTCGCCTCTATTGCCATCTAACGTCGGCCCGAACCTCATCCGAAGCGCTCACCCTCACTTCATCGATGTCGCCAGATCGCCACGCATCGGCCATCCGATCTTTGGGAGGCGCGCGCTGGCCGAGGCGCATGCGCCGCTTCGACCGCGCAGGCCGAATTTGTGCTCGGGCCGCACTGTAGCAACAAGCCGGCCCGACACTGTTCATAAGGAATTTTCTGGATTTTTCCATTTTCCAAAAATCCAGAAAATCAAATAAAATCCTAGAAAATTCTAGAAAATCTCAAAAATTCTCAAATTACACAATTTTGTTCATTTTGATGCCCTGAACCCATTTTTGACCTCCAATCCACCAAATTCATCCCAAAAAATTTAAAAATACCTCATTTGAAATTTTTAAGCATTTTACTCTTTTTCATAGATTTATTTTTTCCTCGCTTGATTAGGCTCAAGCCGGACTTATGTTATTTTTGTGTGTTTGCGCTAGCTTCGGAGTTTTCGGAGGCGATGGTTCAAGGGCAAGATCAAGGAAGCACGGTTTACGAGGTTACCAAGCTAGTCGAGTATCAAGGCAAGTTGCAAATACTTGATCATTTTGAATCTTATGCCATGTAAATTAAGTATTTATGGTATTTGCATTATTGTTAATTGTGAAATGTTAATTTGCGTAAAATAAAATGTTTAGAATGACCTGATATTTAGTTAATACCTGCTACCGACAAATGTCACATTGAATTGCAGCCCTACCTTTGTCAACGCTAGAATTACTTTAATTATGGTATGAGTACTTGTAGTATTTACATTTCATGTAAAATTTCACACTACTAAGGTTGTTACCGTGGGTCGGTAGATTTGGAAAATTGGGATTTAGGGTAAAAGTTGTTGTGGGACACCGTGAGACGGTCTTCGCCGCCACTTTGTCCGGAGGTGAAAGTTGGTCATCCGGTGAAAATGTAAGGACTAGACCTTTACGCCGAGCAAATGACATATTGGCCGCTCAACCACAGGTGTTGACTTTTCAACCCTGGTTTAGTAGCTGCTCAACTCAAGTGCAACCCTACATTGGGAGTTGGTGTGGATCAACAGATGCAGACTGGACAACGATAGGTCTCCACAACTCGGGTCTGGCGTTCTGTGCTGGCTAACGGATACCCAAGGTTGTGCAAACTCCTAACCTATCGGGTAGAGTGTATACCAAGGATTGAGCAGTGAAACGACACGGTTCCTTAACTCAATCATGAGGGTTAAGAATGCTTGTGGGTAAAGTTGGGCAACTCTGCAGAGTCAACAAAAAGGTATTCGAATACACCGTGCTCCCGGTTAATGTAGCTGTGTCTTTTGGGTGATTCCAGCAGCGAGGCATAAGTAGTTTTCGCAAGTGTTTTAAAGTGATTAGTTGGATAATCAGCTTTGAAAGAAACCCCTTAATCCTAAGGAGTAGTCGTACGTTTTAGGTTTCCAAAAAGTTTACAAATAAAAGTGCATCCACCGCAATTAATAAAACAAGTATACTTCCATCCTTTGTTGATTCTTGCAATTTAGCTAAGATAGGGTTTTCCTTTGTAACTTGCTAAGCTGGATAGCTCACGGTTTGCTAAACCCTTCAGAGTGTCAAAAAGCCGGTGAAGGTCTCCCAGTCGAGGAAGCTCCAGAAGAGCCGTTCTACGACGAGGATCCCTGGTTTTAGGTCTCAGTCGCGCTCAGGCTTCCTGGTGGTTTTTGTGTACTGTAATATACTTTGGGCTTACACGCCCGTTGCAGTAAAACTTGGTTGTTAAACCTCATATTGTAACCTAAGTTGGCTCTTTTGTTGTAAGCATGTGCTGTGATGATATTCTCTTGCTCGACGCTCCGTAACTAGCCAAGCTTGGGGTAGTTGCGGAATGTCGGGTCCTAGCGCCCTTGGAAACGGGGGCATTACAAAGTTGTCCTTCGCGACTGGGTACGCCACTGGCAGCGAATAGAGCAAAAAATTGTTCGCGGTCAATGTTAGCGAGAAGAGAAAAGACCTAGTTTATTTGGTCACGAAAGGCAATAATAACCAAGCAAGAGCCCATTTTAGGGATTTAGATATGGTCTATTTTTGTAGGTTGCGGCTTATGATTTTTTACTGCGATTTATTAGTCTAATATATAGTGATTGTCGAGAAAAACCAAAAACTAAAAATCGTTGAAAAACAAAAAACGGACCATAAGTAATCCCAAAAAGGAGGGCCACAAGTAATCCTAAAAGAGAAGCGAATTATGTCCTGTATTTGGGTTATTTTAAGCTATGCCTTATTATTTAAATTTTTGAATTTTAGTTGCTCGTGAGACAATATACAGAGAAAAATAATTACATGTGATTTTAGTCGATACAGCTAAAGTCAGTATATTTTTACTATAATATTTCTATTAACCTATTTAAAAAATATATGATTTAAAAGTTAGTTGTTGAAACCATTACGAGCAATCTGGCTGGCAGTCTACTCGAACCCGGCGCCTTCGTGTCTGCAGCGGGTGGGAAACACAATACAACACAATTCGAGGTCTTCGATGCAAAACATCTTCTCGGCCTACCGCCAGCCTGATCTAGGTTGTGTATTTTTTATCAGTCGGTTCACGTCGGGGAGCCCAATTAGGATTGCCCAAGTTTTAACAGAAATACGAGGAGATGAGAGGGTTTCTCTCTTTCTTTCTCTTTTGGGCTGTTGATGAATGATGCACGTTTTGAAGCAGCTGTAACGATCCATCTTCGTCTAGCACAAATTCACAAGGGATCGATAAGTGGACTACTAACTCCTACTTATTTTGACTTAAGTTTCTGATTTCTAACTTATTTTTTATTATTTATAAATTTTACTTTTTCTGAACTTTTAGCTTTTTAAAAGCTTTTTTGCCGGTTCTTTCTTCTCGTATTCGTTTACGTTGTCCGTAATGAGCTAACATATTTTTTTCTATTTTTAAATTTTTTAAATTTAATTACACCAAATAAGCCACTTTCAATTACAGTGCAATTTCAGCTATAAGCCACTATTTTTCAGCACAATCAAGCGTTATATGTTGAATTAATTTGTAGCACGAGCCATAGCAAGAGAGTATGCCATCATCAAGATGTGATCCCCATTAGAATCAAGCGAGAGTGCCATTGTTCTCGCCAAAATCATTGGATGAAAATTGGTAACGCAAGACCTGGAGCTAGGGATGAAACTGGATCGGATACGAGTGGATATTGCTCATCCTATGTTCTAACCTATATTTTTTCTCAGATTCGGAGCTGGATACAAGTAGGCTACTTCGAATACAAATTCGAAGTATTTGGGATATAGACACGAGACAGATACATGACAGATTCAGATAAAAACAAATAAAATAGTTAGATAGTACGCACTTGTGCACACATAGGAAAGAGTGTATGCTGAGCCATATCATCATAGCTTCAACTTTTCAACACAAGTACATATATGTCTCAAATGTATACACATCAATACATATAATGGCATAGTGCTCTTCAATATAAGTTCATACATAAATTTGACACGATCACACCGACATAGGGTGTAACAACCTCAAATTTCAAATTCCATCTTAAAATAATTATTTTGTATATTATTGAATTTTTTGATCCATTTCTTGAAATTTCTAGAATTTATAAAAGCTTTTTTTTCTATTTCAACGAGTAAAAGCCTTACCTCTGTGAATTTTTTAGTGTCTTGCTGTTTTTCAAAGTCCAAAAACCTTTTCTAAATTTATTTCTTTTTTCTAAAATATAGAAATTGTCCGGATTATAATATGGAAAACTATCCATTATATTCGTTTTGTATTCGACTCTACATCCCTTGCAGGGCTGTAATCGGGTAATAAGGATAGGGAGGTTCCCCCGATAGGGACTACTATCTCCCGTCAGCACCCTCGTGGGGAAAATACTTCCTAGGGAAATTTCCCAGCAGAAACAGGAAATGAGGGCATTGCCATCCCTAATCACGGAGGACGTGCCCAGCTATGGCACGACCTCGTTTGCTTCAGGGCACCACGGCAACAGCGACAAGAGGCTGTGCACGGTGGACAAAGTGGAGCAGCTCAAATCGTTCATCCGCATCGTGCCGATCTAGGAGTCACCATCTTCCTCGCCCCTCTGCCATGTTCCAGAATAAAGGGAAGGGGTACGGCCCTAAGGCTGTAAAAAAATCTCGAATCTCGTGAGCTACTTAAATTCAGCTCGTTCTAGACTCGATTTGAGCTCGGTTCGAACTTTAAATGAGCTGAACTTGAGCTTGATCTCGAGCTCGCGAGCTTCACCGAGCCGAACTCGAATAATTCGCGAGCCCCGATTCAAGCTTAAATAGTAATACATATTAATTCTTACCGGGCTTACTCGAGCTCGAACTTTTCTTATTGTTGAAAATTAGTGTATATTTGAATTATTTTAACCGTTATCAAGTTTACTAGAGCCAAACTCGAACTTAAAATTTTCTTATTATTGAAAAATAATGTATAATAAATTATTTTAATTGTTAACGAGCTTCAACGAGCCGAGCTCGAGCCCAGATCCAAGCTCGGATCCCAACTTAAGCTCAGCTCGAGTTTCCACCGAGCTCGAGCCTAGAAATCCAAGATCGCTCAAACTCGACTCGTTTACAGCCCTAACGCCCATTTGGTCCTCATGAACCTCCGCCTTTGGCTAGATCACCCTGATAGCATTGATGTACATTACACGTGATTATGTGAATTTACGTAATCAACAATAAAGGTAGTTGCCTTCTTTACGAAAAAGAAAGAAGAGAAAAAACCTAGTAATTTTGATCACGAAATGCAATAATAACCAAGTAAGAGCCAATTTTAGGGATTTATATAGTCTATTTTTTAAGCTACAGCTTATAATTTTTAGCTACGATTTATTAGTTTAATACATAGTAATTACTGAGAAAAATCAAAAACTAAAAATCGTTGAAAAATAAAGAAATGGATCATAAGTAATCCCAAAAGAGGGAGCCATAAGTAATCCTAAAAGAGGAACGAATTATGTCATGTATCTCGGTTCTTTTAAGTTATGGCTTATGATTTAAATTTTTTAATTCTAGTTGTTTGCGAGAGGCAGTATGCAGAGAAAAATAGTTGTATACGATTTTGATCGGTACAGCTAAACTCAGTATATTTTTTATAATAATTTTTTATTAATTTTATCTTTAAAATACAACATTTAAAAGTTAATTACTTTGACCCCATACAAACATAAGCCGGCTGGCCGTCCATCCGAATCCGGCGCCTTCGTGTCTGCAGCGGGTGGGCAACACAATACGAGGCTATGTATTTTTTGTCAGTCGGTTCACATCGGGGAGCCCAATTTGGATTGCCCAATTCCATGCTGGGTTTTAAGGGAAATACGAGGAGGTGAGAGGGTTTCTTTCTCTCGTTCGTTCTTTTGGGCTGTTGAATGATGCATGTTTTGAAGCAGCGGTAACCATCCATCTTCATCTAGCACGAATTCACAAGGGATCGATAAGTGGACTACTAAGACTGTTCTTTTGAGCTTCTAAAAATTATTTTTCGATTTTTCTATAGTAACTAGCTTTTAAATGAAATATCTTTCTAAAATAGAGTCTACTAGTTAATTGTAATACATACTGTACTGACTTCATTTATATCGGCAAAAACCGCATGTGAGTTTTGTTACTCCGTAATCCCTCGCACGAACAGTCCAAAATCACAAGCTACAGCCAAAATCTACAAACTATAGCTAAAAAGAATAGACCCTAAGCATATCCTTACCGGACACTGAACGTACGTACATTCTTAATTCAGCTTCATGCAGACACCAAGCAGGTGGGAAAACTTAAGCTTACAACATCGACACAAATTTCTAGTTGTCGACGTTCGTGATGGGCCCCTCGAACCAGAACCGAGCATGGAACACCCACGCGCCGACGCTGAGCAGCAGAACGCCCCCGACGGCGACCGGCGTGTAGTTGAAGTTGTCCTTCGTGATCGGGTACGCCACCGGCAGCGAGAAGAGCACCGTGACAGTCGCCACCCAGAGGACGGCTGCCCAGCGGACGACAATCCCGTACCGGCCGAGGTGGAACGGGCCCGGAACGAACGATTTGCGTGCTGTCGTCACACGGAAGAAGATGGGCAGCGCGTAGGCGATGTACAGCCCTAGGGTCGCGATGGACACCATTGCTTGGAACGCCACCTGGCTCCCCAGCGACTGGCAATGCAAGAAGCACCGAAAGATGTGATGACTCATCAGCTTAACAGGTTATCACATACGATTTTTAATAAAAATCATCTGTGATATTCCAGTATCAACAGACAGTTTATCAGTAAGAACCGTCTGTAATACTCGTTTTTTCCGACACCTACAACACATACGGTCTCCAAACTAAAACCATTTGTAATAGTGTATGTCACAGACAATTTTGTCAAATTGTCTATGATTTAGCGTCTACTAATAGTATTTTTATAATAGTGGATATGTATCAGAGGAACAACACACGCACGTACCGTAAGGGCCATTACGAAGGCCACGACCACGGAGAGCCAGACGACGTTCAAGGGAACCTCGTGCTTGTTCACCCGGTACCATACACGCGAAAACGGCATCGCCCCGTCCCTTGAGAAGGCATACCCCATCCTGTAGTACAGTACCAGACACATGACGGTTTATCTTAATTATCAAATCAGAGAAAAGGCAATGTATGTGACTTGATTATTCCTTGATAAATTGTTTGAGACCTTGAATTGCTGGTGACGCACGCGACCCCGCAGAGGAAGATGGCAACCGCGACGAGTCCCAAGCAGACGAGCCCTCCAACCCCGCTGCCGTATCTCTGATGGAAGGTGGTGTACAGAGCTTGAGCAATGGCGTATCCGCCGGCGTCGTTGCCAGGGCTCAGGAGGTACGGTATGTCCGTCACTACTGATGTCAGGGCCACTAGGTAAATCCATCCGAATATGGTTGAAAGAGCAACGGAAGTGATGATCCCGATTGGGCCACTCCGATCTGCGTTCTTTGTTTCTTCAGTCTGCATAGTGCATTGCAAGGACGTCTGATTAATTCTATTGTCGATATTTACCCGAGCTAGCAAAATTTTTTATGTAATTATGTTGCTAGATATTACAGTATATTATATTTGTTATATAAATCTACTGACTTTCAAAAATACACTATTATATGTTATATCTTTACTATTATAAAAATATGAGTTGGTGGTCGTCGATCTGTTTTCTCTCTTCTCAGTCGTCCGATCAAAGATCAACCGTCCAAATCCATATGTAGATAGTTTTTCCGCTCTTCGTAGAAAAGGTCGGACCGACGCGTGGGCTGCGCTCCTCCTTTTCTCTTCCCCCACATCCTCCGCCTCCCGCAACCACTCCACCTCCCGCAACCGCTGCCTCCTTCTTTTCCCCGAACTCTCGTGCCATGCCTCCTCCTCCTTAGCACCGCCATCAATTCTTTCCCTATACGACAGCATCTGGTCGCAATTCCCCAACTTCCCCAGCAGCGTCGCATCCCCTCGTCGTCGCCTCCCCAACACATTTGCCCACCGCCTCCTCTCCCCCATTTGCCCACCGCCGCCTTCCCCCACCACCTCCTGCAAACGCCACCTCCTTCTCCCCCGACCCCTCGTGCAGCGCCTCCTCCTCGACGCCATGGTCAAAGAGGGTTGTGGTCGAGGGGGAAGTGGTCAACGTCGAAGGGTTGTGGTCGAAAGGGATAGTGGTTGAAGGGGGCAGTGGTCAAAGTCGAAAAGGGCAGTGGTCGAAGTCGAAGGGGGCAGTAGTCGAAATCTAGGCCGTGGTCGAAGTCGGGGCCGAGCAAGCTGGCGCCGATAGTCGGTGACAGGGCACAAGCACACCGGAGGCTTGCCAACGTATGACCACCAGCGATGGTCGACCGCTCCCGACCTACGATCACACATGATGGTCGATGGCTTCTAACTTACGACCACAAGGTGTAATCGACGGCTTCGAATTTACGACCATGAGCATTGGTTGATGTGTTTCGACTTACGACCACAAGGTGTGGTCGATGTCTTCTGACTTACGACTACGAGCGTTGGTCGATGTGTTTCGACTTACAACCACGAGGTATCCTCGATGGCTTTCGACTTACGACAACGAACGATAGTTGTCGGCTTTCGATGTATGACCATGAACCATTGTCAAAGGCTCTCGATTTAGGACCATGATCGATCGTCGACCGCAGCCAACTTACGACCACTAGCGATGGTCGACCGCTCCCGACCTACGATCACACGTGATGGTCGATGGCTTCCGATTTAGGACGACGCGGTATGCTCGAGGGCTCCCAACTTATGACCACGAGGTGTGGTCGATGTCTTTCGACTTATGACCACGAGGTGTGATCGACGGCTTCTGACTTACTTGACGGATTTAAAAACTTTTAGAATATGTTTGTATGTGTGTTCTAAAAACTTTTACCACACGTGAGTTTTAAAACATGTAGTATGATAAATTTTAAAAATCCGTAGCAACGTACGGGCATTCAACTAGTAATTGTAATAGTTCAAATGTCTATATATGATTAATTTGTAACGTTATAATCTGGGTCTACAAAATAAGTGGTGTAGATATTATCTTTTTCTCTCGATTAATGAGAGAATTTATTATGTATATATGATTAATCTACACCGTTATAATCTAACCTCACTAAAATAACTGAAATAGATTTTCTCTTTTTCTTTGTATTAATGAGAGAATTTCTAGGAACTTTGCTTTTACCTGATTTAAGAATTATTATGGGATTTTCTAGACATTTCAAGCAAAGAAAGTACATTGAATATCACCGGTTATTTATAGATATATAGATATTAGTTATTTCCAATTGCAAGGATGATCCATGAAGATGCATGTGTTGTGTAAATTGTATCCATCATGCAAATATCAGTTCCTAACACACAAATGTGAGAACATGAGCACCAGATTAATTTACCATGTGAGCAGACGTATCATAGCCGATCAGAGAGTACTGGCTCATCAACAACCCCACAGCTAGAATATAAGCCTTGCTGTGGATCCCCATACCATTGTCTGTGTTGAAGTGGGTAAAGATGAACTCGACGCTGGCCCTTTCCTTGGCAACAGTTGGAATCAAGATCACCAGCACAAAGACACCTACCATTGTTCAGACAGGACAAGTAGTATGGATCGATCAATACTACGATTTGCAGATGTTCAAAGAACAAAATAATGAAACCACACCTGCAGCATTCCAGAAAGCCCCAAGTTGGCCAAACCAGGACAGATACTGGATAGGTAGGCTGTTGATTAGCCCATGCAGGATCAGGATGAAACCATAGATGGCCAAGAGGATGTACTTGGATGCTATGTAGCCACCGCCATTGACTCCTCCCGTGCTAAGCAAGATGATCACTTGGATAAGCTGCGCCAACGAGAAGTCTACGCTCGTGGTAGTAGCCCACTAGGACAGTTCAAACAAGAGACTGGAGTGTCAGAAATGTGCCACGTAGTTTACTGCATTTTTTTAAGCATTAGTTCACTGCATCATCCATCAGCACAAGTGCGACGGACAATCTAAGTTCTGAACACGTCATTATGTTACAGTACTAAAAAATCTAAGTGAAACCAGGAACAGCGCCTGCGAGCGTATCGAAAGAATTCCACATGCCAGGGCTGCTAGCCGCCATGCAGACTGCCAGATCGAGGACAGTCCAAGATACCCTCCTTTAAATTTATAAATCATATTTTCTTTTATCATATCTCTACTATAATTGACCAATTGAAATTACACTCAGTCCACCCAAGAATACGTCCCCCGCTGAGAGCACCAACCTTCGTGCACCCACAAAAATGCACCCAGCAAATTGTCTTCATTAAAATCAAGGGCTAAACAAAAACTCTCCCTGGCTTCAATCCAATCGTGCGGTCTGGATGGAACGTAGGCTTCAACGCGAGGCTTCAACACGAGGCGCCTCCCCCTAAACCTAAACCTAAACCCCGCCTCCCCCGAATCGGCCGCCCCACCCGCGCGCGCCTCCTCCTTCCTTCTCCTTCCTCCTCTTCCTCCCCCGCGCGCCTCCTTCTCCTTCCCTCCCCACCCCGCACGCCCCTCCTCCCCTCCCGCCCTGCCCCCATCCTCCGCTCGCCCGCCTCCTCCCCGCACCTCCACTCCCGCCGCTCCCCATCTCCGCCTCTCCCTGCGCCTCCACTCCCGCCGCTCCCCGTCCTCCACCGCGCGCCTCCTCCCTGTGATGTCGCTGGATCTGCAGGCCGAGCGGGCACGGCGCCGCCGCCACGGGCGACGCGGACGTGAAGCCGCCGCGCGATGAGGTACGCGTTGTTTTATTGGTACCGCGCCTCCCCTCCGCTTCCCCATCCTCCACCGCGCCGCCGCTCCCCATCTCCGTCTCTCCCGGCGCCTCCACTCCCGCCGCTCCCCCATCTCCGCCTCTCCCCAGCGCCTCCACTCCCGCCGCTCCCCCGCGCCTCCACTCCCGCACGCCTCCCCCCGCCGGCGACACCTAGGGTTAGGGTTCCGGCGATCGCGGGAGAGATCCATGTCCACCGACCCGCCCCCGCCGGCGTCGCTGCCCGGCGCGGCGGATCCCAAACCACGCCGCCGACCGAGCCCCGAGGTGATGCACAAGACGAGCCTCGGCATTCCCTCCGTCCTCCATTCTCTCCTTCCCACCTCGCCGCTCCTTCCTCCCCGACGCCTCCGCTCTCCAACGCCTCTTCGAGATCTCTCGGCCTCATACGCGAAGAGAAAATATTGCGTTGATCTATGAGGAGAAGGCTGCTGGAAGGGCCGTTGATGTCGGTGAGGATGGTGGTGGCGACAGCGCCGCAGACGATGGAGGCGCTCACATGGCGGCGACCATGCTCGCGACTTCGCCGCAGAAGAGCCATGGTAACATGGAGGGAATGGTCACCATCCGGGATCCTTCGACCACCGCCTCACCGCCCTCGAGGCCGCCATGCACCCCACCCAGTCCCCATCCCGTCCTTCCTATTTGGATTATTTTCGTTTGATTCGCAAAATTTGAGAGAGGCCGATTTGTATAGCCTGCACGATTCTGAATTTGGGCTGCGGTGAGGACGACGCAATCCGGTGGCGCATGAGAACATAGACAAGACGCTCAAGGCTGCGGACCGGCATCCTTCGAAGTTTGACCTTGCCGCGGTGCGTGTACTAATTCACCATGAAATTGCCAACATTTTAGCTGAATTTGGTGGTGAATTTTGTATGTTTGGGTTGGAAGAGGTTGTGGCATTGTGTGGATCTCGAGAGGATTGCATGTGTGCGTGTGCTTGCATTGATTTCTTGTTAGATTGTCAATTTTTTTGCTGGATCGGATGATGGAATTAATGAGTTTGGGTTAAAATGTGTTGCGATATATTATAAGTTTGGTGTGGACTTAAGTCTGTATATATCTGTTAATTAGGTTCAACGCCGTCATTAAAACAAATATGGTTTTTTCATCGGCAACAATATTACCATCAAGAAAGCTGTGCTTCTAGGTATTCTCTTTTTTAATATTATCACCGATAAGCTTCGTTTTAGGAGATAATTGGTCCCCATGAGGATTGAGAGTTACCGAGGCGGTGGATCGCCTAAAGGCATCGTCGCTTCTTCTCCTCAAATAAGAACTTCAAGAGCAGTGAAGGAGTTCTCATTCACGTCAACAATCTGTTAGCTATGTCCGCTCAAGATCGAAGAGGAATTTAGGCAGGTGATGAGTACGTGCATGGTGAGATTGTCAATTCTTAGTGCACACCCACACCTGAACTATTTTCATGTTTATTGATCCTATATCAGTAAAACAACAGTTAGTTTATGTTGTTTCATCTGTTCTTTCAGCAAACCTATTAAGCCCGATCGCCTCTTTGATTTTCTTCCCAAGTCTCTGCGGCCACCAAAGGACAGCCCTGAGGCTGATCAAGGGAATGCTAGCCACTCAGCATCCATCCAAAAGCTTGGATACTGCTATATACAGGACCCCAACACTAATTCCTCCAAGAATATTGCCACTCATGAATGACATAGCTCAGCAGCTTGGTTTGATCGAAATCAGCAGTCATGCTATAAAATTTACAGATAGGTTTGGATAATGGTTCCACATCTATTCTGAGTTTTCTTCTTTCCTTATCAATTCTTGTTCCCACCTTTATTTACTATGAATCTAAGATCTTTTGTCATGGTCTCTCATTTTGAGAAAAGTCCTTTGGGAGCAGTTGTGTAGTTCAGTCTTAGGTTGATTGTTGGTTACAAAAATTCGCCGTTTCTCACGATAATCGGCAATAAACCAATTAGGTTTTGGGGGAGAATTTTTTAAATCATATGTGTTAGTGCATCAAACACACTGCAGTTGCCTAAATAAGGCGTATCAGAGCTAAAATATAAGTTTAGTATATTGAACCATGGAAATGCTTGATTTCTCTTTATTTTTGGCAATCCATGTACTAGCAAGATCAAATTGTTGCATAGATTCTCGTAAGGCTAGATATGGGTAAATGGTAGGTGGATGGACCTTGAACCTCTTCTATAATTCTATTTGTTGCATCATATAATTGATTCAAACATATTGTATCAGACCTAAAATATCTATTGTCCTACTTGAACCAGTGTTATTTGCTGGCAAATACTGGGCATTCATTGGAACACCTCACTGGACACTATGAGCATGATTGTGCATGCACAACAGTCTTTTCATGCTGATTTTTTTATTGAAATCTTCAATATTGCTTCTTGGCACATTTGGAAGCAACGAAACATCAAAATTTTTTGACACATTGATCCATCTTTTGGGAGGTGGAAGAGTAGTTTTATGCAGGTGGTCACCCAGCATTTGTACAGAGTGAAGGCTGAGCGTCGATCTGTTGTTGATGGCTAGAATCTTTATAACTCATTTACTATCAAAAAACACTAGAGCGATAATTAATAAGTAAATTATCCCAATTTTGCGTGACCTACAGTTGATCAACTGTAAAGAAGATTCCATGCTGCTAGAGAGAAATAATAGAAAGCAACTTAGATGATATATTGCCTGATAATAAGTCAGTCATGCTGATAAGTACCAACTTTGTTGGCACCAAAGCTGTTTGGTTTTGATGTATCTATTCGACACATGTACGGCATTTTTATTTATTCCATCTATTCTGAAATACATATTTAAGTCACTTATTTGTGCAAACCAAGTAATATCATTTATTATCTTAAGAACATGATATTATGGGTATTGATCTGTGATGTAAGAGTCAAGAAAGATGATTGGGCATGGCTCATCAACCATTGGAGAAGCCGTGATGTTTGGTCCTAACCCACCGAGGTAATACAAGTGTATAAATAATCGTATGTAATTTTTATGGTTTGAACAGAGTAAATTTTAACTTGAGAGCTCTCGTTACTATGTAAAATTTTAGCTCTCATTACTATGTAAAATTTGGACTTGACATTGTTCCTAGCTATGATAAATACTTCTTTTGTTGAGAATCTAGGGCTTGACTAAGTGATATGTTTCACCGATATATTTCCATCGATATATAGTATATGCATGGCATATATACAAGAATATAACCACTTTTAGATCAGTTTCAGAAAGTTAACAAGTGTAAATTAGCATTCTTAAATTTATTATGTCATTTGTGCCATGTATAAATTACTATAAAATAGTAAAAAATTAGCTATATTACTTCTAATTATTATATCTAAATACTATATTTAATGCATATATATAAATAGTAACTAAAATTACATATTTAATAAGGATATAAAGGAAATAACATGCTAATTTTGAATTAGAATATGAAATGTGTTCTATATTTATAAATAAAATTATTAAAAAATATTTTATAAACTTGGAGTTCTATAAACTTAGAGGGGGCCTACTAGCATACTTAAGCGGCAGCCAAATTGCCCATACCCACGGAGGAGCCTAAGAAGTTCGAGCGTACCTGTCCCACGATGTTGAACCTGAAAAAAAGAACATAAGAGATGAACTTAACCCACAAGGCGATTGGAAAGCACGTCCTTTGCTTCAGGAAAGTGCGTGCAGAAAGTACGTGTTTTATGTATTATTTTCTTACAAAAGATAATGGTCGCGTTTGGAGAGACTGTTGTGCAAACTACCAAAATGACAAATCATAAACAGTCCATGCCGACCAATGATGAGAAAATTCCAAACAGAGCAACACGTCCAAATCACTGATCCGATGGCATGAAACTAGGCATGAACGCTAATAGCTAGCCAAGAGAGATTATGGGCAAGGTTGTCACGGCGCTCTAGTAAGTTACGGCGAGGCTGGGACGTCTGGACTAGGGCTGGACAAAAAACTTGAGACTCGCGAGCCACTCGGACTCGAAATCGGCTCGGCTCGAGCTTGGCTAATATACAAGCAAGCCAAGCTTCAATCCTAGCTCGTTAAATTTTCGAGCCGAGCCCGAGCGGGCTCGCGAGCCGCTCGTTGGCTCGCTCATTTCATTTCTCCACGAGTCATACCCCACCCACCAGACGTCCAGAGTCCATCCAGTCTCCCTATTTTGTTGGCGAGCTATTTTGGCTCGTGCCCCGGTCAATACGGTCACGAGCTATTTTGGCTCCCGTCTCCCTCTCACGAGCTATTTTGGCTCATGCCCCGACCACGCCACCACCGGCACCGACCACGCCGCTCCAGTCGCCGCCGCCGCAACCTCCGCTCGCTCCCACCACGCCGCCCCGTCGCGCCTGCGCAGCCTCCGCGCCCCGCCACCCCGCCCCGCGCGCCGGCCACGCCGCCGCCCGCGCCACCACCCCGCCCCATCGCCACCCAACATGCCGCCTCAGCCACGCCTCCTCCCGGCCACCCCGCCACCGCTGTTCATGGCGCCACGCCTTCCCGAGCACCGCCCCGGTTTCCCCCGCGACGCCGTCGCTGTCTCCGACCAGCCCCTAGATGACCGGCCCGCGACGTCCCTCGCATCTCGCTCGCCACGGCCACGACGGCGCCGAGAACGGGCGACGAGCCGCGCGCATCCGGCGTCGCCCTCGCCGCGCTCGTGGCATTGGCGGGCGCGGGCCTCGCCGTCTTGCTTTGAGTAGTACATCACTCATCGTGTCGCTGTTGTTCCCACCCGTCCCGTACCTGCAAGGCTGCAAATTGCTACTTTCTTTTCTCCTCGCTCCTTTTCTTTCATTTCGTCTTGTTTTTTTTAATTTTTACCGGTGGTATGATCGATCAATTCTTGATGTACGATGCATTGGTTGTCCGTCGCATTTCATTAGATGGTCCGGGGGTGGTTGTTTGTGTATATTTTTGGTGGTCATGGCGGGAGCGGGAGCGGCGGGGATGGAGAGGGAGGAGGAGAAGACGGGGGCATGGGGGGAGGAAGTAGCAAGGGATTTGATGCCTGTTTTTTGTGAGGATGCACGGGGAGTTTGTGTAGCTCGCGAGCTCATTCGAGCCGGCTCGAGCCAGAAAATGAGCCAAGCCGAGCTAGGCTTTTATCTCGTTTTCTAAACGAGCCGAGCCGAGCCAAGCCGCAACTCTAGACGAGCTCGGCCGAGCCTGGCTCGAGCCGGCTCGGCTCGGCTCATTTCCAGCCCTAGTCTGGACGCCTAGTCGATTAGGCGTCCACCATAACGACAGTTAGACGATAGTAGTTAGACAACAAATAATACCTTATATGATCGAAAATTAAAAAACCATACAATATAATAGCATAAATTATGCAAATAACCATGTCTCAGGGGGACTTGAAGAAATTTATTAAGGGAGGGTCTGTTTGTAATTTTCAGAAGCTCTAAGGACTTCATCGCAAAAAACTAAAACTTCAGTCCTTACCCTACCCACTAGTGCCCAACTCCTCGCCCTCTCTCTCTCCCCCCCCCATCTTCTCTGTCCCGCTCTCCTCGCGCCTCGGCCCCGCCGTGCCTCCTCCCCACCGCCGCCTCGCCCGCCCCGCCCCGCCCGCCTCCCCTCTCCGCGCGCCTCCTCCTGCCGCTACCATGGGAGGAGGCTGCAGATCGGCGCCGGTGGTAAGAGGAGTGTTACAGCCTCTATAACTGCACCTAGAATCTTTACGACCATCACCTAGCCTCCACGACCACCTCCTGTAGCTGTACGATCACGTTGTAGTGGCTACGACCACCTTCTGTGTCGCTACGACCGCTCTGTTGGTCCTCCAACCACGTTGACAGTCGTTACGACCACACTGTGACCCCTCTGATCACTCCTCGCTGATCCGACCACATGATCGTAAACTTCAGCTGAAGTTATGACCACGCTCATCGCTTCTCGCTGCGCTTCCTTCAACAACAGTCGATCACTGTAGTCGTAACGCCTTACGATCACCCGGTGATTCTGTCGACCGCTCGCTCTTCCTGCGAGACTGTGGTCGTAACTCCTTTACGACCACGTCTCCAGCACCTGCGGACACCTCCGCTCTCGTCACCATCCTCGGCTCTATGACTGTGGTTGTAACTCCTTACGACCACAGCTTCTGCTCCAGCGGACACCTCCACTCGTCACCCTGGTCGTAACTCCTTTATGACCAGGTCTACTGCTCCTGCGAATGCCTTCCTCCGCCCGATCACCATGGCCGTAACTCATTTACGACCATGTCTGCGATCACCTTCTCGCCGTGGTCGTAACTCCTTTACGACCACGCTTGCGAGCTTCTGTTCACCATGGTCGTAACCCCTTTACGACCACGTCTGCAAACCTTCACGATCTCATTGACCTCCTACGACCATACTAGCCATCCACACCGATCGCCTACGACCATGCCAGTCGCCCAGGCCGATCTCCTACAACCACGTCAGTCACCTCCTCCGACCACATTGGTCACCTCTTTCCTCTGCGATCATGCTGATCGCCCACGACCACGCTGGTCGCTCCATGCTCCGCAGTCACGCCAACCACCTATGACCACGCCGGTCGCTCCAAGCTCTGCACCTCTCATCTGCGACTAAATCGCCTCAATCTGGTGCTCTTCTCCCCACCTCTTGGTACAATGGCCTGCCCTTTTATACCCTACTTTTCGGCCACGAAGCGAACTCGACTGCGACTCAAACATCGACTACAACTATGACACCAACTCCGATTACGACAAAGTGTACTCGTACACGACCACAAACTCTGACTCCAATAGACGCGTACTCATATACGACCACCAAGTCATACACGACTACGACTTCTGAACTTTGCTACGACCACGATTTCTGAAAACAAGATTACAAACTCTAACAAGGGGGCTGCAGATCGCCTCCTTTGAAGTCCTCATCCCCCCAGGCCATAGTCGGCCTGCTGCTTCAACCCGCCGCTCCCGTTGGCTGCCCCGACCGCCTCCTCCGCCCTCCTCCGGCTACAGATCGGCCCCCCTCTCCCTCAGGTGGCCGCCACAATGCCCTTGACGATGCCCTGAACGTTTAGGCGTCACCTAGTACCGCCTAACTCCTCGTGGGCTGGGTGATCATCAACGGCATCCCTCTTAGACCGTCAGGATGTCTTGGTGTCACCTAGGTGTCGCGACGCCTTGATAACCATGATTATAGGTACAAGTACATACCAGCCAGTGACCCAGGAAGCAAGGGAGGCCCATTTTTTGCCGGCCAGCTTGGCGCTCCAGTAGTAGAGTCCGCCGGAGGTCGGGTACGCCGAGCAGATCTCTGCCATGGACAAGGCGACGCAGCCGTTGAACGCCGCCACCACCAGCCACCCGAGCGTCATGGACGCCGGCCCGCCGTACCGCAGACCCGTGTTGTACGTCGACGTCACGCCCGTCAGCACGGAGATGATGGAGAACGAGAAGGCAAAGTTCGACAGAACACTGCAGCGCAAAAAAAAAAAACAAAAGAAAAAAGAAAGAAAGGAACTAAGAAAGAGACTGCATGCAAATTAAGGCTAGCTGATGATGAAACCAAAGCACGTACGAGAGCCCGCGCTTGAGCTCCTGCTTGTAGCCCAGCTGGTGCAGCCGGAATTGGTCTGGATCAGCCGGATCGCCGGTCACGGCCACCACGACGGAGCGAGACACGGCCATCGCGCGGTACGTCTCCACGTTACCTCCTCCTCTAGACCTCTACCTTGGCTGCAGGTTACTACTTCCTTCCTCCTCTCCGGTTTACAGGTTACAGGGTCAGTGGCGCTAAAAGTAGTCCTTGATGCACCAGGAGTCAAGGGAGGGAGTGGAAACTACACACGGCTGCAGCAGTCCGGCATGTGCAGTACTCAGGATTCCCTTTCGTGTGGTTCGGCATTTTTGACTCGAGGGAAAATATTGTATTATTGCGATTGACATGTAGCGTAGCCATGTTACGTACAGTGATGCAACACATCAATAGCCAAGCGTTTTTGCTTAAAATAAGACGTAACATCAACCAACAGCGAACTGATCGCGCGAACAATTATTCTTGGGTGTAACAGAGTCTTATGGCTCTGATTCGCACGGTGGTTGAGGGAGAGATACGTTTTCAGTTGACCAGATATTTCCTCTTCGCTGTACAGTATACTACTACTATACTACCAAATTGCATTTCTCTCAAACTAAGCACAGTACTTTGTATAATTTCCCTTCAGGAAACCGACTCATGTGAGAATGTCTAAAATTATATTGAATGAATCATTATTATTTTGAAATGTGTAAATTTAAATTTGCAATTTTGTTGGATTTTCTAGGCTGCCTGCAAACTAAACGGTCTAACCGGCTAGAGGTGGCGGTCAGACCACCCCCTGGCGGTTTGATTGGCCACCGTCAGCAGTCAGACCAGCCAGAGCTAGCTGTTTGACTGGCTGTGTTGTTGTGGTTTCAACTGGTTTTGGAATTTGGGAATTTTGGTTATGGGTGAGTTGGATTGACCTAGGTGAATGCATATGAGCTGCATGATGCATGTTACAGTTAATGTGGCTCAAGTTGTGAAGAACTTGTGCCAAAAATGATTTTCTTGTCTTTAGATATATATGGTCGCTTAAAATCAACCATGGTCAATGGTAGAGATCGGGGCTATACTTATGAAAGAGCCGAGGCCTAGAACGATCAATAATGTCATGTGAAATGGCTAAGCTCAAACATGACAAGAGATGGTTTGGTCATTCCAAGTGAGGCGTGGTCCAGTGGAATCAGAACGGGAGAGACTTACCGATGCGTGGCAAGTCAGTGGTTTATCAATACGTGGTAAGCATGATGATTGCTTGCAATGAAAGGTAAAGACCAGGTCAAGAAAGGGTATTTTGGTAAGTTGATCAAAATACTAGAAACTACTTTGGATCAAAACCGCAGCGCTTGAAAGAGTGGTTTAGGTCAAGGAGAAGCTGAGAAAATCAAGTTGCATCATGGCTAAGGACTTAATGGATTCAAACTTATGTGCTTTAAAAAGTGTGCATAAGTGTAGTGTGTGAGTAAAACTCATGTTGTGTGGGGTTAACGAGTTTTTCCTATTTGTACTAAGTGGATAGTATCCGCTAGGGTTAGATGGGTGCTGGTTGTCTATCTATTTAACGGGTTGGGATGAGCTAGTTGTCTATCTATTTAACGGGTTGAGATGTATACTTACTAGTAAATCATCCAGCTATCTAACTTTGCTCATGGAAGCTAAGTGTTCTAGGGTGAACGTTTGAGAAGTGTGAGTATTGTGGTATGCTCTCTTGTCCTCTAGGTGGAGTGGCTGTAAAATCTTCATCCTCAAGTAGCAGTATATCAATTTTGTTCATCTCCCATGGACCACTCTTTTTTTGGTTGATTTGCTCTTAATTTGGCTGGTTTTGATTTTCTCTCCCCCCTTCTTGATCTTACTGGATATCAAAGATGATTTAGTGATGGTGATGTTCCATGAAAATCAATCCCCATCCATCTAGACATTAGGTTTGGCAAGTTTTTAAAATTGCCCGTTTTTTGTTGGATTTGACCCTTTTGAGTGATTTCTTGATTCAATCATTTTTGCCTCGATTTTTTTGGTGTTTTTTTTTGCTTTCTATGACACGTGAAAACACATTTAGAGTCATCGTAACCATCATCCACCCACGAGCAAGTGATATTCGTTGTTTTTTGTTTTTGCCTAGTTTTAATGCAACATTCCTTCAAATTAAAAAAATCATAACTTCAACAATGATTTTCTTGATCATTGGTTGGAATAGGTTCATGACACCGTAGAAAAGGTGTATACCAAGTTTCATATCATTTGGATCTACAGATCAAAAATTCCTTGGATTTTTTGTTTTGAAATAATGTTGTTTTTACTATTCCTATGCCAAAATTACTATAGTGGTCTGACTAGGTATTGTTCATCCAGTCTAACCTGTGAGCACGTTGAGGGTTGTTTGCTCCATTTCGTTTGGATTTTTCATATAGTGATTGGTCTATGATCTTCATAGCTTCTCATAGCTATTGGAGTGAAGATCGACGAATACTTGTGAGAAACATTCGAAGACACTTTTCACCCCTCTGTTGCCAGTCCTACAGTAGTAGCCATGTTATATACAGTGGTGCAAGTGCAACACATCAATACCAAGCGTTTTTGCTTAAAATAAGGAAGATGTAACATCAAGCAACATCGAACTGACTGTGTGAAGAATTATTCTTGGGTGTAATACAGTCTTATGGCTCTGATTCGTGTAGTGGCTAAGGGAGAGATACATTTTTAGTTGACTAGATATTTCCTCTTTGTTACATAGTATACTGCTACTTTACTACCAAATTGCTTATTCTGCTAAAATTAAGCATAGTACTTAGTATAATTTCCCTTCAGAAAGCTGACTCATGTGAGAAGGTCTAAAATTGTGTTATAATGAATCATTGCCATTTTGAAGAGTGTAAATTTAAATTTGCAATTTTGTCAGGTTTTCTGGACTGTCTGTAGACTAGGTGTCTGATTGGCCACCGTTGGCAACTAGACGAGCTGAGGCTGGCTGTCTGACCGGCTGTGTTGTTCTTGTTTCAACTGGTTTTTGGAATTTCAAAATTCTGGTTATGGGGTGAGTTGGGTTGACCTAGGTCAGTGCATATAAGTTGCATGATGTATGTTACAGCTAATGTGGGTCAAGTTGTAAAGAACTTATACCTAAAATGATTTCTTTGTCTTTGAATGTATAGGGTCACTTAATGTCAACCATAGTTAATGGCGGAGATGTCGCTCTGTCGTTGACACCCTGGCCAACGAGTCGCCGGCCTCATAGAGAAACGTTGTTGCTCTCCCATGCTCTCCCCTCCCTCTTTTGTCCCTGTTGTGCCATCCTTTGGCATCCCTGGGGTCGTCGCCCCAACCTACCGCCGGCCAAATCCGTCCATTGCAACAGTGGATCTCATCATGGGCCACCGAGTGCGAGCGGGTGGCTGATTGCGAACATGGCTAGTGCTACCATGAACTCACTTGGGTATGTTCTACTCCCTCTAGTCCCTTCATCCCTTACTCTCGTTGTGAATCCTACTTGGCCCTACTGGGTAAATGTGGGTTGGGACTTCCTGATTGTGGTCCTACAATCATGATAAAGTGATGGAAATGGAGTGTAGGGTACATCTGTCGAGTCGGTCGAATTCGATTAGGTGCTAGCCTTGTGTTTTCCTTTCCTCAAGTGCTATCCCACTTGCATGGTCACCTTCTCCTCCTCGGATCCTTCCCCTAGTTCCAACTCCTTTCTGGATTTTTTCGTGGCAAGGTTCATGTTCCCATCTTCTCGATCCCTTGCTTTGATTGGTTGGATTTAGGGGGGAAATATGGGTGGACTAAGGGATGGCAATGTGTATTCTTGATTCAGTGAGATGTGGTTCTGGTAGCTATCTCTCTCTCACTCTCTCGTAGAGTCTCTCATTAGTCCTTATCCCTTCTACTTTTCCTCTATGTGGTTTGGGCTAGTGAAACTTATAGCTACCGGTGGCCAACTGTGCTTTCCAGTGACTTGCATTCATTGTGCATGGCTGGTGCTGGGAAATAAGGTTATGTGCTTCACTCAGGGTTGGTTCAGGTTTGTATTAAGCCAGATGATGGAACCCGATAGCTGTGAGAGGTGTCGATTGGTTCCAGATAATTTGGTATCTCGATGAGCTAAATTACCCAATGCTATTCCCCAAGGGTTATGATGGCACTACTTATTTACTTAATTCGCTTATTCTATTTTTGCTACTACTGTTTATGTCAATGCTACTGGTCTCGGTGATATGTATCACTTGTAATTGTGTTGCAATGTATTCCTTTATATGTATGGACATGGATGTATAATTTATTGTTTACACTTGTACTATATGATTTGTAATGTATGAGGTGACTTGAATTATTAAACGATCTTGCGCTTTTGAATGTATTTTTTAATTCAGTGTTTTGACATTTTATCTTTGTCTGTTATGCATGTAAGGAATTGACTGTCTTATAATTAATTTGTTTAGTTGTTTAATTACATACCATTAATCTTTAAATTGCCGGTTAAAGCTAATTAGATTTGCGGGGTGTTATAGTTCCTCGCTCCCGTAGTAGCGCCGCAGGTCAACGGAGTACTGGTCCATCTGTGGCCCAAGGGTGTCGAGGTGAGGGAGCTCAGCGATGTCACTTATAAAGGGGTGGAGGAGGCGGATGGTGGTGTCGTGGTCATGGTGCGGGAGGTGGAGGCCGTCTTCTGAGTTGAGGACGACGTGGTCGCCGAAGATCAGGAGGCGGACGTGGGCAAAGGCAACGGTGGAGAGGTTGAGGAAGCGGCATACCCGCGGAGGTTGGGTGGATGGGGTAGAGGCCATGGCCCTCGGGAAACATCATCCAGCGCTTTGGGTGGAAGAACGGGTCAACAGCACCGCGGCTGTGCTGGAGAACTAGTGGGAGCAGACAGAGCAGAAGCGGACTAGTCCTGCAGGTCACCGGCCATCACCTGCCACCCGATCGGTTGTACAAGATCTAGGTTCAGCGACGCCCATGACTTTTTTCGCCAGCATCTACAATGGCATAGGGCACGAGGCGACAATGCTTTCTGCTACATGAAATTATGGAATAGGACCGCCACATCCAGGGCGTTTTGGCCACGTCAACGGTGACATCCTGAATCACCGAATAGCAAGCATACCGTTTATTTCTTTATTGGGAATTGCTATGAAATACTTGAGTATTTCTTTATCTTGGGAGTGCTTGAATTTTTCATCCATCTGATTTGCCTAAGATTCATGCTCCAACTTTGTCTCTGACGACATCAACGGCATTCCAGTGACTACTCCAGTAAGTTAGGGTTTGGGTTCATCGAAACCCCTGATTTAGAGGGAGGGAGAGGGCCAGTATATCAGCGGTGGCAACGGGGTGGCGAGATGACGGGGGAACAGCTGGCCGCAAGCACAGAGGAGGGTAGTGGGCGATAGTTGGCGGGCAGAACAATGCTTGGACAAAGACTTAGGTTGGGCAGGGGTGCCCGTTGACGGAAGAGACGGTGGGTGGCACCGGTGGCACCCTCGGGACCGGCAGCCGTGTTGGGAGGCGGAAGCGATGGGAGGTGGCGCTTGCTGGCGGCCTGCGGTGGTGCTTGCTGGCGGCCTTCAGTGGCAACGGCGTGGCAGAGGGAGACGACGCGCTGGTGGGGGTGAGGGCCAGAGATGAGGAAGAGGCGCGGTATAGCAGTGGCTCATCGGAGATGAGAAAAATAACAGTCTGGTGGGTGTCTTGGGTGAAGGGAGAGACGGAAGTGGTGGCGGCGGCTTAAGTATGGTTGTCATCCATTGGATCCAAATCTGATGATTGAAAATTTGAGTACTTTTGAACAAAATAACACACATCCTCCCTAGACAGCACCTTATTTATTTTTTACATACAGATCCTCGTCGGTTCATGAATCGAAAAATACATATCCTCATCAGTTCATTATATAGGCGGTGCCATCTGCTGGTGGCCAAGGCTTGAGCATCCTCGTGGGACTGGACGCACAGTATGCACCATGTACATAGCTGCTGCGGCCGTGGAGGCCGCATTTTTTCTATTTTAGCTCTTTTTTTGAAAAATATTCACATTTAGACCCCTGGACATCTTAATTCCATTTTTGGACCCTAGGCTCGGCGCCGTAAGTCACGGCGCCGAGCTGCGTGGGCCGCGTATGCGTGGCGGCAGACGTGGCGGTGACATGGCACACCTCGGCACCACTGGTCACGGTGCCGAGGTTGGCGCCAGGATCCACGGCGCCGAGCTCGGCGCCGTGACCAGTGGCATGTGGCATGTTTGCTTGTTACAAATGATAAAATGCGGGACCACTTGTTTCAACTGCTTGGCACTAGTTTTTTCCCCAGATGGAAAGGAAAGCATCAGGTTTGTTTCTCATCTGCAGAACTGAACCATGAAGTCTGTACATTCTAGAATATTGAACAACCCATTAAACGAGGTTTCTTGCTCCGAAGTTGTCTCTTAATTGCTGCTCCATTTTAACGAGACGATGCAAAGCTTGGCATGTGGCACAAACTTGCTCTGAATGAGTTTTGCTCTTGTGGCATGTGGCAATTTTTAAAGAAACAAGAGCTGGCATGGTGGCATGTGTGGAACTCTGTACTTCTAATGTTCAGAACTCCACCACTAGTCCTAACATGCCTTAGGGAATATAACTTGCTGAGTCTATTATATTTTGTCTACTGGGTGTAGCGTGGTTATTTCCCCTTTTTCTCGCTCCCTGAAGATGGCTCCGCTGCATCCTTCTTCTTGTCATTCTTGGTCTTGAGAGCTGCCTCACGAGCTTGAAGCTCTTCCTCCTGACGCTTGATGGCTGCTTCATGCAGACTTAACTGCTCCGCCTCCTTTGCAGCTCATCCTCCTTGCCCTTCAGACGGATTTGGTCCACCCTCACGCGGCGCTCTTGCTCAAGCCGCATCTGTCGTTCTACCTCGCGAGCCTCAGTCATCTTGATAAAGTATTGTCCTTTGTTTTCCACCTCCATTGGCCGGTTCCGTGGCCATGCCGGCGGCACCCGATCCACCCATTCGATGAACTCGCAAGGCTATGTGTGGCATGGTAGATGTCATGGATCAAGTTGAAAAACGATAACGAGAAACAAAGGATTTAGTTGTCGTCGTTACCATGAAGTCATCATCCAGGTCTGGACACTTGAAGAACCTACGGCCGTAGTTGGCTTGTTGTACTCGATCTGTCCAGACGCACAACATCGTCCTAAAGCTGCAATGGCACTTCGGGCGCTCATGCCACTCTGGCACTCCAAATGGGTCGGACCTCCAGGAAGACATTGTTGTGTAGTAGTGTTGTGATGGCTTGATGAGGAGGTGTGTTATGGAAGACATAGGAGGTCTTTATGTAGGCAGGTTATCTGGTGCAGTGGGCATAGTCCATGGAGAGGACGACATGGGAATCTTTTCGCTTTTTCAGGATTCCAGTGTAGCAATAAATGTCCCTATGAAGGCTTTTCAGAGCCTGTAGTCTCGTAATAAATTCAGAGCTTGGACTATTCAATGTATTTGGTACAACATAGCCTTTTCAGTCGTTTGCAGGAAACAGTACGTTCCACGAAATAAGTACTACAATGTTCCACGAAAAAGGTGCTTTATCTTGTCAATTTGTTACTTAGGTCGGAAAGTGACATTTGTGCAGATGGTTGAAGCAAGCTGACGAATATAGATTCCTTAAGTTTTGTGTTCAGTGATTTAGCAATTCTTTTAAGCGAAAGGAGTTCAAGAAAAAAATAAGAATGTGATGGGAGTGAAGTGCAAGGGTGAGAAATAATTGAAATCTAACAAAATTTGCGATGCTTTATTTTTCTGTGAGGTTTTGTAATCTTTTCTTGTCTTATGCGGTATTGGGTTCTAAGAAAAGAAAAACCTTTGAAAAGAAAAATGAACAATGAAAAAATCGACGGAAAGACGAAAAAAACAATAATCAAGAAAGTTGCAAATGAGGGACGAATTTGGGGGGACGAAAGACAAGTACTGATTGAGAAGTGGGAGGCTGGAAGCCAACGATTTTGGGTAGGTTAGCTAAACTGCCGTTACCTCCTAGTACTTCCTTCAGTTTAGGATGTTATTGAATGAGGGGAAGGAAATTTTGTCCTGTTTATATGGTTTAGTTGGGTGATTTACTCGAAATTTTTATGCCTTTTGAACTTGATCTATTTCATTTCTAAGGATAAAAATTTGAGTTGCACATTGCCCTCCATTATATGAAATGCTGATATAGAGTTTCACATAAAATTTAGGGCCTGTTTGTTTGACCACAGCGTTGCAGCTACTCCCGAATCTGCGGCTCCCCCAAGCAGTCAGATTTTCATCCAGATTCTAAGTAGCGAAGCTATAGAATCCAGAAAATGAACTAGTAGCCAAAAGCTGGGGTTATCCAGCTTCTCCAGATTCTAACTAGCTGGATACTCACCAGCTACTTCTCAGAATCTACAGCTGAAACAAACAGGCCCTTAGTGACACTTCATTCTCCATCTTGGAATTGATCTCTAATACTTTACTATCTTGCGTATATTGTCGATGGTGTGACTGTGCTGTGTATAAATAAAGAAAATAAAATCGAGAAAGTTAGCAGGTTTCTTCTTCAAATCAATTTGACTTCGCTTTGCTTGTGTTGATAGAAAGGAAAACTGAGGCAGCTTCGAGTTGATACTTGAGGAAAAATAATGGAACATTTTTTCGGTTAAGGGTGGAATTACATGATTATCTCAATAGCAAATATACAAAGGTTGGACATGATTATGTCAATAATTACCTGAGGACGTGAGGTAGCTTTTTATTGCATATGAGCCTATAATTTCTGAAACAACAAGCTGCGGTCATTGCAAATGTGTCGGCATATCAACTACTTTTATCATGGATGTCAGAAAATTTCGGCAGAGTTTCCCCTGTTTTTGGAGCCACTCTAAACACAAATATCACATGAATATAACATATACACATATATACAACAAGTAGCTCATTACAAACCCATCTCAATCCATATACACATATATATCACATGAAGCACGACTTGTAAGCCCAACCATAGTCCATAAGCATAGTAATAGTCCATACATCCATACGAACAAAGTTCAAATAGTCCATAACGTTCAAACAGTCCATAGAGGTTAAACTACCACAAGTCTACCATGGTCCACAATGTCCAAACAGTCCATACAGGTGAAACTACCACAAGTCTACCATGGTCCAAAAGAACAAGTCTCCGTCACTGCCTCCTAGTCTTACCCTTACCCTTACCAAGTGCGTCGGTGCCTGGAGTGTAACGGCTAGGCTCGCGGCGGCGTCTGCGTGGTAGAGGCTGTGAAGGCTGAGTCGAAGGAGCGTCTACGAGCTGAGACGGGCCTATCTCATCATAAGTCTGCTCCACCTCGTCGTCGTCCTCACCACCCTGGGCCGGGAAAGTGTCGCTTCTCGTGGGGGACGAGCTCTGTCCTGTGGACCCTGCAGCTGCGTGGGAAGTCCGATTACTGGACGGTCGTGAATGGCGACACCAAGCATCTTCTGAGTGTCCTCGAGCGTAATTTTCATCTCCCCGAAAGGGAGGTGGAAGCTGTGAGTCTCCGGCCTCCACCTACATGATACAAAAAAGAGGACTACATGTCAGAGAATTTGAGGCGCACATAGCCGATACACAATGAACATTCAAGTGGAGCAATGGTTTCGGAGAATACCTGTCAACCAGTGCAGTGATGGCCGGGGGGTTGAGGGTGGGTAACCCACGGCGAATCTGGTAAGAGATGGCGTCTAGGCCAGCCCTCTCCAGGAAGGGAGTGTACCTCTCGTCGTACTGCATGTCCAGGAACCCGTCATGGGTTCAAGGACGAAGAATGGGCAGCTCCTGTATAGAATAGACCAATTTTTTTAGTTAATGCATCAACATAAACGCAAATTGCATAGGAAGTGATGAAGGCAGTACCCTCCCCTCCGCAATGAGCTGTCCTCGGTGGTTCTCCTCGTAGTGTGGGTCTAGCAGGTGGAATTGCGCCATCCTACAAAAAAATTGAATTTCTCAGTCTAACATAGAAGAATAAGAAATTAAAATATGGAAAGAATAAGAAATTAAATAAGAAACAAAGCAAATTGCATATGGGAAAACAACTAGACAAACTATGAAACATAACGAACAACAAGCACTCGCACCTGACTAAGTGGCCAATTGCATGTGCGTGAATTGTGGCCAAGTCTACCACATCTACTACATTGGTTCTGCTCGGGGTCAGTAAGAAAGGGGGTTGCTCTCCCTCGCGTCATTCTTCCTGGAAGCTGATCCATAACCATCTTGTGTCTCGTCCTCTTCCTGGTTCCACGTTTGTTCCAACGGCTACCCGGATCCGCAATGTATTTGGGCCCGGTGTATGGTGGCCACTCTCCCTCATCCCGGTAAGGCTCGAAACGGGGAGACCACGTAAGCACAAGGTTGTCAACACTGAACTCCCGAGGTATCTTGCTCTTGTAGTCAAAGTTGCGATGCCTTGCTGCTGCCACATAATGAGAACATGGAAAGTGGTATTGCCTCGGTTTACCACATGTGCATGAGAAAGCAATAAGGACAACCTTATGCCTCCTCGTCGGCTGGAGCTCTCCATCGGTCGTTGTACCACCCCTTTCTACAACCTCGTAAGTGTCTGTGGCGTTGTCAAAACAATGTACCTCAGCCCTCGCCTTTGCCTTTTCAAGGTGGCGCTTCGGTTTTGGAGCCCATCTCTCTTGTTTACTCTGTAGCGCCATTGCATGTGCGTGTCTTTCGTTGAACCAGGCAACAAGCTTGTAAAAGGTGAAGGATACGATAGCATTGACGGGCATACCACGTATACCCTTAAGCAAATTATTGAAGGATTCGGCCATGTTACTTGTCTGAAACTCGTACCTCCATCCACCATCGTCATGAGCCCTTGTCCATTTGTCGACATCTCTCATCAATCCCGTCAACCACTGTCTACCTTATGCGTTTGTTGCAGTTTTAAGCTGCTCCAACTTCTCCTGGAAGAACTTGACCTCAAGCATTCGAGCGACCTCCTCGAAAAGAGGAAAGTTATCCTTCGTACCATCCTTACGAAGTAGATTCTCGGCAAGATGCCGAGTGCACCAACGGTGGTGCAAAGCTGGATACCCCGGTATATGCTCCTGTATGGCAGCAAGTATGCCCTGGTGTCTATCAGATATGACACCAAACGCCCTACCAGGGCCGACCACGTGCCTCCGAACGAGCCGCAAGAACCATCCCCAGCTGTCTTTGTTCTCCCTCTCAACCAAAGCAAACGCCAAAGGAACCAAGAAGAAACGTCACAGGAAATGGCTATTAGAAGTGTGCCCTGGTACTGGTACTTGTCAAGAAGAAACATATCGTCAATGGAGAATACGGGACGACAATGCCGAAAGGCCTCGATGGACTGAGCAAAGCACCAGAAAGCACAGAAGAATATCTGCCTCCCATCTTGTGTCCATTCATTTGCTTTCGGGACGTACTCATAATGCATGCCTGGATTAACCGCTTTCATTGCATTGAAGAGTGCTGGCAACTGCTCTACCCATCTTCCCAGTCCCCATATATCATCTTCCAGATGCGTTGCTTTGCCCTCCATGCTTTTCCATACCTTATCTCGTATCCAAATTTCTCCTTAACAAACCCAGCAAGTGTCTTCACCTTCATATTGGGTTCTCTCTTTACTATGTGCCACAGTAACTTGGCAATAATGGTAGAGGTCAACTGCCGATGCTTCTGTTTGAGCTCTGCTTCGGCACAAGTGTGTGGGCCAACGATTCTTGTGATCTTGAACTTTCCCGTGTCCTTCTATTTCCTAGCACAAACCCTCCATTCACATGTTTCCTTCTCGCACACAACGGTGTACCTCTGCTCCACATAAGAATGTCTCACCTTGAATGGCCTTTTACGAATCACTGAATACTCCTGTAGCCACCTTTTCAATGCAGGCAAGTCCTCAAACACCATGCCCTTCTCAATTGTCAAGCTTAGCCCGGCCTCAGGAGCATCTAGCAGCTCGTCATCCCTTCCTTCTGCATAAGCCTTATGAGAATGCCTAAGATCGCTGAATTCATGAACTGATGGATCCCGGCCAGGGCAATAACGCCTGATCAGCTCAATATCACTTTCGGTCAGCTCTCCAAAAGGGCGGTCATCATCAGAATCAACGGCCCTTGCGATCTCGTAAGGCTCCAGATCATCCACAATTTGAACATCCACACTGTTGGAGTCCCTGCAGTCTGCAGACTTCTTCAACATTGCTAGATGGAGTAACGGGAGGAACACCCACATTATCAGGAATGTCTCCTGCATCATAAGCACGAAAACGATAGGATTGAGACAAAAGAATGGAATGACGGAAAAAAAGCTAAAGTGTTGCTCGACACTTACTGGGATGATTCTGGGTCAAAGGGATCTCCTGAGGGGCCGCCACGACATCATCGATCCGACATTCAACTCGGATGGTTGAGAAATCGAACCTCGTTAGGCGATAGAGCATCGGGCACCTCGGGCACTTCTTCCACATCCACCGCAAGGTCCGTGAGAGGGTCAAAGGGTGCCTGATGACCTAGTTCTGGTGAATAACCATGAGGGGTGGGATCAATGGACACCTTCCGCACAACAAGGTCCAAACATTGGAACTCATTCCTTATAACCAATTTGACATATTTGTCTCACTGATCCTCACAACCAATTAAGATCAACCGCCTTAGAATTGTGTCTTTCGAACCGAAGTGAAGTAACCCCTCAACTGTGATACTCTCCTCGTTTGCATGACAATGTAGCTCCTCCCGGGCCCTAGCAACCAACTCACTAAACGACGGCCGATCACTGAATATCAGAGGCACCATTTGCATTTCAACAAATTGAACATTTCCATAATCATCACTAGTCACACTGCCTCCATGATATAGGGTGACTAGGTTGTCCATCTAGTTCATACAGAAAACTAAACTTAATACCTTTAATCGAAATTGGATACTAGATAGTAATTAATAAGTACCTAGTCACTAACTAAATGCTACCTAACTAACTGGCTGACTACCTAAGTACCTAAATTAACTAACTACTACACTATAATTGATGCTAATTAACTAACTAAATTGCATAGTCAATTTTACCTGTCCGACGATGGTAGTGGACAAACCGGGCAATCCAAGAAGGTATCGTCACACAGTAATTCCAGCCTGTTTGAGGATTATGTGGCCATATGGTGTTCCTTCCCTCCTGCATACAATCAATAAGTATGAGCTCATAACAAGCATCAGCAAATGAATATCTTCACAGCATCGTATTGGTATGCCCTGATCGTGCAAAAATAGCACACCCGCAAGTGCACGGGTTGCCACTGAAATAGCGGCGAGTGTCGTGTTCTCCACAGGGACTAGACTGAGGCTACCGATGTTCAGCTAAAGCTAGGGAAATCAAAACAGGGGAGAACTAAACCTAAAATGACTACCAAATTAACCGAATAAACAAACTACCGAATGAATTGTAACTCGCACAGACGAAACGATGAACGAACTAAACAAATGATCAAACAAAGGACGACGGGACGAACGACCGTACGAATGAACGTCGTACGACCGAACGATCTACACGACGACGACTACACGAACAAACGCGGCTACCAATCAACGATCTAACTAACTATCGACCGCGAGACAGCAGGAGGAAGTCGAGAAGCACAGGGGGAGTCGAGAGGGAAAGAGGGAGAAGACGGTCGATGGCTAACTAGACGACGACGGCAGGACAAACAAATAACTACGACGAACACACGCACGACTTAACTACCGACTGATCGCGAGATAGAAGAAAAGAGGGAGGATCTAGAAGCATAGAGGAGGATCTAGACAACAGTGGGAAGGGAGACGGTCGCTGGCTAGCTAATTCGCGCAACACAAACACACATACGGCACAAAACAATATGCCTAACAAGAATAACTGACAGGGATACTAACAAGCTACACAACAAACAAAACCGAAACCACAAACACTAGCCATACTCACTGACCAACTCAGATCACACACAACTTCTAAAATTAAACTACTGGCAACATGAACATATAGCAATTCCGAAACAAATTAACAGAGCACAATCTAATGCATCCATCACAGTTCACATACATCACAGTAAGACATTAACCACACATATCAACCACATTCACAGTTCAGTAGATCAAAATCCACATTTCACCAGCACATTGCAAATGAGTTAACAGAGTAATAATAAGCATTTATCGTGAACAGTAATTAAGAACTTGAAGAACTAAAGGGGAAGAAATTGGGCAGAACCGAGGAGGAAGAAGGTGAAGCAGACGGGAGGGCTGAGGTCGATGAAGATGTCGCCGGAGTGGTGGCGGTGAAGTGAATGCAGGCGGCGGCCAATGGGGAAGAAGCCGGCCTCGGTGGGATGATGCAGCCGTGCAGGGATTCGATGGTGGCCGTAGAGCAGCGTCGCCAATGTAGGCCGTGGAAGAAGTGGTGGCCGGTGGTGGTGGTGGTGAAGAGAAGATGCGACCCTCGCCGGCACCGGAGCATAAGAATAGGGGAGGAAAAGCAAGGGGGGCAAAGGAAGAGGAGAAGGTGGTGGCGCACGGGTGAAGAGGAGAGCTGGAGATGTGAGGAGCGGCAGGGCACTGGTGGATTGCGGCGCCCCGGTCTCGGTTTTGGATCTAGGGCGGCGAGTGATGAGGAGCGGCGGCCGGATGCGGAGGGATGCGGACGGGGTGGAAGGAGAAGTGGAGCAATCGGGGGCATGCTGGCAGGAGCAAGTGAAGGCGGCCGTCGGCGGCGCTGAAGGCGCGGAGGAGAAGGGAGCTGCGGCGGTGGAAAGTGGAGGCGTTTGGCCGGTGAGGGGAGGTGGCGCACGGGAGGATTTGGGCGGAGGCGCTGAGGGTGAGTTGTGGCGGGGTGATGGTGGCGCGGTGGAGACGTGACCGCCGGCGAGGTATGGCCCGGCCTCGCCGGCGCCGTGGGTGGAGAAGAAGAGGGGGGTGAGAGGAGCAAGAAGGCTGAGAGAGGAACCGGGCTCAAGTCTTCCCACAGGCGGCGGCGTGGTTTTGGGGAGATGGGAGTTTTCAGCACTTTGCAGATTAGTCCTCCAAGAAGCTAGGGTTTACAAATGAGTCCTTCTCTCATTTCATTTCTTCTGTTCAGGCCTTGGAAATTCCGATTTCATCGCGGAAAGATCCTACGTGTTCGTGTCGATGCGTACATCTGTATGGAGCAGTCCAGATTTGTATTCATGCGCCTAGATCGCGCCGGCCTGCGGAAAATTGCAAAAAATGTAAAATGGTCCATTTTGAGCAATTAAGTATGGAAAAACGTGTAAATGATGATAAATGATCCCAAAATACGAAAAATAATGGGGTAAAATGACACGTAAACATATGTAAAAATGACGCATGTCATGCCCTTGTCTTTCCAAAGAAACCTGGTCTCAAAATAATTATGCACTCTTAATGGAACTTCCTCAGCTATCTATGCATAACTAAATTTTTGTTAATAAGACATGCAATCTACTTGGAGGTGCAAACTGCAAAGCAGTTGATTAACCATTATGTTTTTCCATACTAAGTTATTATCCAGTTTCTTGTGTAAGATCATTTCAGGTGAAATCACAGTAAAGATGTCGCAAATCGAACCAATTACAAAGCGTGATCATTGACACAATATAGACATGTCTAAAAGATCAATTTAATCACAAATATGGGATAATAATGAAAGAATAAAATCGTCAACCAGCCTACATCTGCACATGAAATCAATTAACCTACTTACGCACCCAAATACAACCGTCAACTATACACCCAGTAAGCAAAGTTACACCCTTCGATCGATGAACTCCACAAAACCAACTTACGTTATCAATGAGCAGCACATGCTAGTATACAACCAAGGAAATCTACCTATCATTTCAAGCTGAAATGCAATAGATTCTCCCAAACCCACGGGCTTGGAGGCGGCTGGTGGCGTGGATGGGGCGGGCGGCCACGGCGGGGAGGCGGGCTTGGAGGCGGCCGGTCTTGGAGCGGCCGCGGGAGGAAGGCTTGAGGCGGCCGGCGGCGTGGATGGGGCGGGAGGCGGCGCCGGGAGGCGGTGGGGATCTGCCGCCGCGGACGCAGTCGGGCGGGGAGGGAGGCAGCAGCACCACGGGGGCGGCGGGAGCGGGCGGCCGAGGAGGCGGTCAAGAGAAAAGAGAAGGAGAGAGAACGACAGAAACAGAGGGAGTAAGGAGAAGGCCACGTGGGGTCCGATGGCCAGACCTCGGCGCCAAGATCCACGGCGCCGAGCTACCCGCCACGTCGGCGCCACGCAGGCCGCCACGGTGACACGGGCCTGGGACCTCGGCGCCATGTACCACGGCGCCGAGACGTATTACCTCGGCGCCGTGGGTCACAGCACCGACCACCTGGGTCCAAAAACGGAATTAAGACGTCCAGGGGTTTAAATGTGAATTTTTTTCAAAAAAAAAAGGGCTAAAATAGAAAAAAAAAATGCGGCCGTGGAGGCAACCTGAAGGCCTCAAGGAAGTTTTGCTGTGATTGGCGCTGGCTATGGAGTACCATACTTCGTCGTTCTCTCTTCTTTACAAGACCTCGCCTTACCTTGTCCTCGGCAACGGGTTATGTTGCCTTTAAATACATACCGAGAATACTGAATTCGTACATACCAAAATATACTGAACTATGTTACCCTCCGCATGCAGTGATGCAACGAACGAGTTGCACGCAACCTGTTCCAGCGCCGATTCTTCTCGTTGACATTGTAAACTACTCGCAGGGTTTAATGACTGAGACCATTACAAACCTCTGCGCTAGCTGATGGCTACGAGCTTCAGCACTCATTTGCCTGCAAACCATCAGCAGGCACAAACAAAGCCCTCTCAATTCGCCACATTTCCCAGGTCCCTCGACAGCCCAACTTCTCTCCACTACAAGGTATTTCGACAAGAACTAGGCTTGTTCAGCAATAGCGGAGCCTGGACTTGTGGACTCTAATGTACAGTTAGAATTGCCAGATGGTGTGGCGGGTCCCACTTACGAGCTGGAATAACACAACCTACATAATCACATTAGTAGGTATAAATCAAGAGTAGATGAATACACACCTAACGCACGATCAGGCATAAGGAGGCATTCACGCGCAGAACAATCGTTTACAGGTTTTGTAAAAGATTGTTATTACATATAGTACTTCCACAACTACACAGCTGCCTCGATCCCTTAGCGTCAATGTGAATTTCGGCACAGAAACTGCATGAAATGCATCTCAATGGCAAAAACTACATGCATAAATATGCCACACACCCCGCTTAAGATTAACATATCACTTGCGGTGCAACTTAGCATTCTGAAACAAGTATTTCTTTCCCCACTTCCACAATTTCCCTAGAGGTAAACTAAAACAGCATTTAACAGTAACAAAGACGCAGCAGGCTGCAGGCTCAGTAAGGTCGGTATCGCCAATCTGTTCTTGATCTGCTACTTCCGCTCGGACCATAACCATACTGGAAGATGACAAGCATTTGTTAAGAGGACGTGCCACATACGATTTTAAGGAAAAAAGGTGACGGACACAAAAACCAAAATTTAAGCCTGGACCTCTGTTTTCAAGCAAGTTATATAAGCCTACTATGCACCATGAGCACACAAACAGATTTGTGTACTTACATCATAATCTAGGCTGCCACAAAACCTGCCATAAGATCGCATCGAACCATAAGCTCCATAAAGATCCATCGGTTCCATGTAACCACCACTTGAATCACCCTCAAGTGGTGCAGCTGTGTCTATTGCAACCTGAAATATTGAAACAATATTATTAGCAACTATTTTGCGAAAAATAAAAGCTAAGGTTAATACTATCATTTTGGCAGTAGATGCAAGTGGAGCAATGACAAGGAAACAGTGAAACATCCACAGACTTACCTCATGTCCCAGAATCTCATGGCTTCTGCGAGCTACCCGATCTGCCACGCCCTCATCAGCGAAGGTGACGAAACCAAATCCTCGGTGGCCACTTCTTTTAGGGTCCTATAAGGGAACTAGAAGAGTTGAGACAACGTAAAATGTAATTGCATTACAGGCAATGGTGGTCATAACCTTACCTTTGGAATATATGCATCTACAATTCGGCCAAATCTGCCGAAGTAATGCCTTAGGTCATCCGTGTTTGCTTCTTGTGGAAGCCTGCCAACAAATATCTTTTTGCCCATTCCTTGGGAGGATCCATAATATCCTCCTAGCCAATGCAAATCAAATAGAAAACTACTTAATCCACCAAAGTTGCTTTTATGTCAAACCTGAGACACATTTTTATAACAGAAGACTTACTTCCATAAGCTGATCCTGGATGGTCGTATAGTGTTGGTGCACCCAAAGCCGCATACCTGGTAGCAGCTGAAATGTATGCATTATATGCACCATAGCCACCCTGAGATGTCCTGCTTGGAGGGTATCTGACATCTTCATCCTGACGCAGACAGATTTTCAGGTTGTAACAAATACTTAAAACTAAATACGAGATATGCCACAAGAGATAGCCTAGTAGTAGTAATGCGATTCAACCACCACTGAGCTCTGTTCCAGAATAGAGTAAGATACCTTTGGAGTTGCACGGTCAACAACTACAGTTGTCCCATCCAGCTCATGTGCCTCTTGCATGATGCTGTCCACAGATTCTGTTAAATTACAGTTAAGATGATAATAAGGTACTTATACAAATTCAGATTGAGCTCACTATAAGAAGATAATTTATGAATAATTAAGACAAAACATTGATCATGCAGAGGAAAGAACACAAACATAAGAGCAAAACGATTAGCTAGGAGGACGAGCAGTAGATTAGCTAGTAACTACTATGTTAAAGAGTGAGCAAAAGACAACTATAATAATATAACATGGTGTAAGAACTCTTACAATTAGATATCCTATCCCAAATCCTAATCCATCAAAATGTCAAGCACTGAAGCACGCAAAAGAAACAGTTGGAAAAATAGAAGGACAGACCAACAGCTGTCTACTTGTCTACAAGTGCATTTGGCTAACTATATCACTATCACAATGGATTCTTTGCTATAAGAACAAACTGTGACAAGAGAAATGAAAGCATTGTGAATCACTCATTGGCATTGCTAATTAGTCAGATGGGTTGACACCTAAATGTTAGATGACCCTCCTTTGACATCCGCATGGGTTTATTACTTTATCATTGCTACTAGTACATATGCATGTGTCTTGGATGCCAAACATAAATATATGACTCAAGAAAATATTTAATGAAGATCTCATAGCATTATTTAACAAGTATCTGAATAATTTTTTAACAAAGAAGATTTTGGTTAAAATTTGGAAACAAATAAATTATATTTGCTGCCTTTCTGATTTCAAGCATATAAATAGGTGAACTGAGCGTAAGCCAACATATCAAGACAGATATGCATTTATGACTGTGTACTAGAAGTGAATACTGTGTCCTTGATTGCATATAATTTCACATTTCCAATATGCATTCATGACTGCAGAATGCGGTATCATGGAGGTCATCACTCATCAGAATGATAGCGCACTGACATATCTCTGTCTACCACAACCACAACTAAAATGGTGAACACAAATGGGCATGAACATCAGACTTAAGTGAAGCATACACGTGAAAATGATTTCATGTTTATTTGCCAGTATTGTAAAGGACATATTTTACTGTATCGTGCCAAATACAAGGTGGCTACATCATAATTTATGTTAAAATAGATGCCCCCCCCCCCCACCAAATAAACTTCATGCCTAAACTTCATGCTGGAAGATGTCTGTAAACGTACCTGCACTCTGAAAAGTGATAAACCCAATTCCACGATGACCTTTTGAACCATGTTCCTACACATGACATAGGAGCGTGGAATGCTCATCTTAGTAAAATCTTATCATCTCAAGCCGTAGTTTATTTCCACTTGCAATAGCACATCACCATTGAATGTGACAAATTACAATGCTTTAGTAGCACCAGAGCAAATACTCATGCAAAATGAACTTGTCTGCAACTCTGCTGTATGAACTTTATGCTGATTTTAATTATAAGGACTATCCTATTCAAAATGCTGAGAATGTTCCGATATAAATTCAATCCTCATCTTCCCCTGCACTGTCTAGACTAATATAAGACATGACTCACCAGTAAGGCTATAGGGGATCAAAGAATCCTAAAAGTTACTTATATGTCAGCAACCAATTAACTTCGTTCAGTGTCATACTGTCATCTCAAGCACTAGTTTAGGCTATCACTCCTATACACGATATATTTGTGGTTAAGATTGCTTTTCAAATCTTCTAAGAACAGAAGCAAATCTAACTTATACAGATAGGGTGTCCCTCACTTGTATAGCCCATAAATTACAACACTACAGAAGATACCCTCAGTCATAGTTTCAAGAAATTCATCAATAGAGCAGGGAACAACTAGCATGGATGCCTTGTGAAACAATACTTCACTACATGTAGGATACTAATCGCAATGTAAAATCAGTTCCAGCTTTTCTGACCTTTGGCATGTACAGATCGGTAATTTCCCCAAAGGCTTCAAAGTGTCTGTTAAGAAAACATACTAGTTTAGACAAGCTTGGATATTAATCAACTAGTAAATAAATCGGCAATGAAGAAAAAGCAGTGAAGCTATAGCTCACCTACGAAACATTGACTCATCCACAGATTGTGGAATTCGAGCAACGAATATTCTAGTAGCTTTTTTTGTTCCCTGTGATTTCATTTCTTCCTGTGTTAAGAGAAAATTACACCATAATCAATTACAGCTTGACACCAATCAACTGCAGAGCATATGGATATTAGCTGAAAAAAAGTATTTGTATGGTATTTACCTTGGGAGTTGCTATCTTCACTTCTAGAGTTCGGTTCCCAAGAACATGCTCACAGTCAAGAACATTCTGAAACAGTGTCATAGAATGATTTAGAAGCAACAAATTGCAAATATACCAAATAAGATTAGAGATGAGAAAAGGTGTTATTAAATCACTTCCTAATCGAACAAGCAGCGAGCACCTACTCAACATTCGGATGTTGGAAAATTGAAAATGAAACTATATCACAGCTGACACATATGGACTTCAGTAAAAAATGGCTATGTACAAGACCTATGCAATATCATGCATGAAGCAAATGGCAGCTGCCCACGAGTAAGATGCCACTTTGCCAATGGTTTGAGAGACAAGGTACAGTCACTGAAGTCAGAACAGGAAAGCATGGGTCTTTTTCTTATTTTACTACCTTTGCATCATCAGCTGATGAGAATGTTACGTAACCAAACCCACGAGATCGACCAGACGAGCGCTCCTGTTATTTTCAACAAGCAAGAAACAAGGCGGTAAATCAGTACAGCAATCAGCATACAAATGACCAAATCATGCAATGAGCTGATGAACACAGCGCAACGATAAATTGTTAAAAAAGATGTGCTGACTATGTTGCGGGGAAGAATCACCCGGGCATTGCTTTAAGAAGGTCTTCTCAAGAATAAAATGTGTTAGAGACCGAGAACACCCCAAAACCCTGCTCCACCGTGTACACAGCGGCACCATCGCCCGACCTTGTGAGACTACCGGCGGATCCTTTGGATCAACGCCTAAATGGCGGGGACCTTAGACATACGTGCTTTGGTGTGGTAGCGCCTATCCTAACCCTAACCATAAGCGAGGCATCATTTTTCCCAAGCCTGAAATTCGCTCCCACTCGGGAGTCGAACTCCTCGACTTCAGGAGGTGCTACTCAAGCCTCTAACCATTGGGCTAGAGACCCTTCGCACAACGATAAATTGTTGTGAAACATAATCATCTTTAAATTGACAAGATGTGTTGTACATCTATGTTAGAAAAGTAGGACTCTATTTTCCTTGAAAAAGCACAAAACATTAAAAAAAACTAAATCTCAAAGAAACTATGTGAAAGAAAATTAGCACATAGCCATATCTATTCCAAAGAAAACGCATTCTTGAGAAGAATAAAATGTGTTAGAAATTGTCAACAAGACAAAACATAAGTGGTTATGGCTTTCCATACAACTTAAAAGAGAATGAACATATGCTTCTAAAATCCCAATACTGTAAAATTAAGGAAAAGAAAACACAAAGAATGGCATGTGATATTTAATCTGAAAGTGAAATTATTCCAAACCTTCATTACAACACAATCATCTAGGGGTCCAAACTTGGTCATGTACTCTCTTAATCCTTCGGTATCCACATCCCAGGGGATTCCAAGAACCTAGCACATTAATGACACATCCTCAGCATTCATCAGCAGAGGCATTCATGTAAAGGGTCTTAAACAAGAAAGGTTAGTCACTCACCACAAGCTTTGTGGCCATTATACCACTGGCTCCAGATCAAAACCACACAAACTCTTCAGCTCTCAAGTCCTTCTGAAGGTTCCCAAGAATCACCAAGGTATTGCCTTACAAAGAGGTATGATGAAGTGGCAGGTACACAACTTTAAGATTCTTGGACACGGTTGATGTCTAGTTGGCAACCTTGGGTTTGATGGTTGATATGATTTGGTAAAAGTGGCTCTGACCAAAAAAACATTCATATTCAAACTCTTAGAAATAGTATTTTACTATCCAAGATGTAACCAATGGCAAAGTAGCATTTTAAATAATATCTGCATAAATGGAATCCCTCTATCTATACTAAACGGTGAAAGCAAAATAAAACTACCCCAAGCTCCAACAGGACCTCATAGAATAGCAAAATTGATGGTTTGGATATCGTAGAAAGGTATGTTACAACAGCTGCCAAGTCATTCAAAAGTTAAAGGGCACAGGATCATACAGAAACTTAGTATGTTGAACCGAAACTACTTCAATGCATTGGTCAAGAAAAAATAATATGGATTTTGAACCAGGGCGCATTGGTCTATCCACTGAGATGAGAAAGCTAGTTATATAGTTCAGTGTTCCCCTCTGTCCCACTCGGCTCAAGCCAAATTCCAAATTTACATATCCCTATGTAGCACGTTCCTACGGCCTACCAGGGTTCTCTTCAAAGTTCAAATAGTATGTTTCTCTCATCGTCACCAAGTTAATTCCGAGGTTACAATTACAAAATCAGCAACGAATTACCCAAAAAAAAATCGCCTTTACCCCTCAAAATTAACAGAAAAAATAATTCCAAACAACCGGAAACGGATGCGAGCTCGTAAGCCCGCAAATAAACCTTGGCAACCAAAATTCCCCAAACCCCGACGGGAAGGAATCGCCTTTCCGGATCTAATGCCGGCGACCCTTCGTACCCATATCTAGTCAACGAGAGCGCGCCCCCCCCCGGGGGGGGGGATGAGAGGGGAAGGGAGGGAGGGGTGCGTACCACGCAGAAGACGATGGGGGTAGCGGCGGACGTCGTCGTGGAGGTGGAGTCGCCGGGGAGGAAGGAGGAGGAGAGGATTTGGGGGGAGGTTAGGGTTCGTCCTGAGGCACGGGTCGTAATTTTCCCAAGCAAATTGGTTTTCCTTGTTTGCAGAATTTTTCTTGTACGGGTTGGAGACGTACGGATACATGTTGTGCTATATTTGCAGTCTAGCCCTTGTAGGTTAATTGTTTTCCCTGTGTGCCCAGATAAAACAGGGGGCTTGTCTGGTTGGTTGCTCGTGCTCCTCCAAAATTGACGAAAATTAAATGGCTGATGACGAGCGCGCGCCTACTGGGCTCGCAGGATGGATTTCATATGGGTGTGTTTGGTTTGTGGATGGAGGTTGCATCGTATATCCTACTGGATGCAGGCTGAGTGGAATCGTATTTGAAAAAGAAGATGTTTGGTGAGTGTATGAGCGGATACAAAAAGCGAGATCTTGTTTGGTTGCTCGTATGAGCGGATGCATCTACCAAACTGAGAAGCGACACGTGGGACCGCATAAGATACATCGCATCCACTCATCCGGGATGGCTAGTGAAGCTCATTTGAGTGTATCCACCCATCCAGGATGAGCGTATTTTGCATCTGCTCATACAGGTGTATCCGCTCATCTGAGCAACCAAAGCAGCTCTTTCTCAGATTATACGGATCCACCCATCCAGGACGAAGGAGATTCAGGCAACCAAACACACCCTGTGGGAACCGCTGGATAGCATACGTTCCGTACTATCTGACGCTTTCAAGGAACGCTACGGCCCAAGAGTTTAAGAGTTTAATGAAGTGTTTTGCTTGGCCCATTCGAACTAGATCCTTCCTTCTCTCGTGAGATTAACTCCAGTAAGATTGTTGAATGTATTTTTTTTTATTTTATTGCATCCCTTTGTCTATTTATTGTAAGATCTATCACATGGGTCGTGATTGTTATATCCTTGGTTGCACAATGTTGCAACTATTATTTTTGAATGTTGCAGCATTGTAGCATTCTAAATTTGTTTGTCGAGAAACTTTGGATATAAATTAGGGAAATCTTGTGTGATTTTTTTGATTTGTCACAAACTATGCCTCACGTTGTTGCATGAGTAATTATAAAATATTGCAACTGGTGTTTTCAGATGTTGCAGTGTTGTAGATCAACAGTGTAGATCTTTCTCTTTTCTTTGATTAACGTGGGAATTTCTAGCTCTAGAAAGTGAACGTGGTGGCTTCCTTTGTGTTTGCTCTAATAAAATAATAATAGACAGATAGATTCATGGTCGTTAGATATGGTTGAAGATTTCTCTATAGCTCACCTCTAGTGGGCACCACCGACTTCAACGAAGTCGACTCACCATCATCCTAGTTAGTGGCAGTGGCGACGGCTCGAGAAGCAACAGACACGACAAGGGCAGCAAAGGGAGGAGGCATGAGGGAGAAGGGAAGCAGAGCTCTGGCAAGCCTCACAAGCATTAATGGATCCACACCAGCTGCGCAACATGTGCACGTGCAAGCCCTTGATTTTGACCTTTGCCAGTGGCTCAATTACAGTTCGGAGAGGGGAAAAAATTACAGGAGGTGCTTTTATACTTTTTTTAATAGTATTTTGCATGATTTTTAAAGCATGATAAATAGTGGATAGATATTACTTATCTTTTTTATTTACTTTGAGATTAGTACCGCTTTTGTTACAGAGAAAAATATAGAAACACTGCTTGAAATTAGAACACATTTGTAACTTTTGAGAATGGTTGGCCTACCTTAAATTGGGACACGAGAGAAATTGACATAATTCGACTCTAGTTTAACGTGGGCCTTTTACCTCCATTGCAGCCGCCTTGTAGCTCCCTCTTAAGTACATAGGATCAGATTGCGGTTGTTGCGCTGCTCGTAGAAATCTAGTTGATCACACGAATCTTTACAAAGTGCAATAAGACGTAGCATAGAACAATAACAAATTGGATGCTTGTCTATCAACGAACCAGCTGTCTGGTTGTGGTGTTTCTTTCTCTTCTTCTTTCCCTCTTTAAAATAGAAGATCAGTGTTCCTAATGATCAATAGATTAATTCCATTCCACTAAATCTATGACATCGTTGATAACTTCATATGTGAATCGAGAGACGTGAATAGTGGAAGCTAACCTGCCACTTGCCACCGGCCCGTCGACGTTGTCGTTAAACGGCCCTATGGATATGATCCCCTCACAGCATCGCTTTCTTGAGCTTCTAGCTACTACAATCTTCTTTAATTATTTGACGATGTCAATTATTTGCTTTTGTCATCATGGAACATGCCCAACCATTCTGTCTGTCAATTCGAACACCGTTGTTTCTTTCATAATTTGCAAAGCCCTACCCTCTAGGCTGCTCCATGAGTGAATGCCTTAGTATAATAAATCAGCCTACTAAGTTGAGAATTACGTGGAGCCTATTTGGAAAATTGGAACACGTGAATTTTATAGAGAAGTACATCTCCCATGAAACTCTCGTAAAATTCCAGCGTTCCAAACAATTATATTTCCTTGTTACCAGTGTAGCCCTGCTCAAAAGGATTGATTTTGAGTGACTTTGGCTGAAAATCATTGTAGCTGACTGAAAAAACACTGTAGTTGACGGTGACTTATTTAGCGTAATTAAATTTAAAAAATTAAAAATAGACAAAACAGGTTAGCCCGTCACGGACAGTACAAATAAATACGGGAAAAATAGAACCAACAAAAAAGCTAAAAAAAACTAAAAACCAGAAAAAGATAAAATAAGTCAGAAGCCAGAAGCCCAAACTGGAACGAGCTCTGTCCAAATTGACTCCATAGGAACCGCCCTAAACAACGCAACAATCACATGCTACTATACAAGTTAACAAAGGTATAGTGGATTAGTTGCTGAAACAACTGAAGCTTGATTAATGTACACTCCTATGAAACATGGACTGCCTTTTCGGACTCAAAAGGTGCTCTCCATCCAAAGGGCGGCAATTGCTTTCTGCGTGAGCCTGCTCCAAAATCAAATACTAGTCTAGTCTTTCGTGCTGCGACTTTTGCTTGGAACATATAAAAATGTTTGAAAACTTTCGAAACCTACCGCATTAGCGTAAACAGCATGCAGGCCGATTCTCCCATTATTTATCGCACGCGTGCGTCAAACCAAGTTAGACTCTAATGATAATACGCGATTATGAGAAGCTTTTTTGACGAACTATGCATGTAGACCGTACTGTCTGTTGAACATCTAGTCAATATTCGGCATATTTTAATCCAGAAATTCAGCATATAAAACATGACATAAACAAGCATGAGTGATCTATCATCGACGTATTTAAATTCGCTAACGAATAAGCTAACAGAAACATCTATTAGCATATTCATAGCGCACAGAAACAAATACACCAGAAAAGGTTTGGGATTATACCCTCGGCGGGGCCAGTGCCGGAGACACCGGAGGCGCCGTTACCATCAGTCGTCATGATGGCCTATTCGATGTAGTCGATCAAGGCGTGATGCAGGAAGAAGCTTGATGCGGGAAGATGTTCGCATGCGTCCCGCGAACGATTCACCACCGTGAAGAAGACGTCGCGAGAATGAGTAGTCGCACTGATGCGCCCCGAAAACTTGATCGTCCGCCTACCCGTGCGGTACACAAGCGGACGGTTCCGAGGCCTACTAGCCCGAAACTTGTGCGCGCAAGGTTCGGACCGAGATTGCAGAGAGCGGCAAAAGCAGAGAGAGTTACGTCCTTTGTATCCCATTGGAATGGAGAGGAGAGCCCTCTTTTGTAACAGCAAAACGAAGAGACGGTAATGGCGGTCATTACTCAAAGTAACCACGACCATAATCGTGCACCGTTATCGCCGACCATCGGTGCGTTTTGTTTTTCGAATAGATAAAGAAAACGCGCCGCACTCGACACGCTGCGCTGACACGCACGCACGCGCTACGGCGAGGCGGCGGCGAGTGAGCAGCGCGTGTAATGGCTCTCTCCAATTCCACAAGGGGGTTACCACATTCCACCTTTTAAAGTGGTGTAACTCCCATTCAACTCTCCATATGGGACTAAACAATTTTCTACCTAGCATTAGTTGTGGGCCTAGGAATTTCATTTGATTAATTGCTAAATTAAAATGGGCCAATCCCAATTAATCCAACACTGTCAACGCACCAAGCAAGCTAGAGGTCAGGCAAATGTATTTTTTTCCTCAACCATTAGCTGTTTTACACGTGAAATATATGAGTTGCTTTTGTGATAGATTTTAAAGAACAAGTCTCCTGATTTGTTCTTTAAGACGGGAAAAAGATTGCAAGTAACCTAGTCTGAAAAACAAAAGATCGTAAGTAACATAGCTAGCTTCCTCTTGGTATGAGATACGACTGACACGTATGGGTTACATGTATGTTCTCTTCAAGTCAAGCTACCAATTCACAATGTAGTATTCCATATTGCATGTGTACTGGTAGTAGCTACTAGCTAACATTTTGTAGTACATGCATGCTGTCTGCTTACTTTGGTCGGTGGATAAATAGTAGTCGTAGCATGGTTAGGTTGGTGCATCAGTGTTCAGTAGACAAGTACTAGTCTTTGAAGGGAACTCTAGCTACAAAGATACATAGATGCATGTCAGTTGTGTAAACTGTAAGTGAAACAGGTTCATGCGGAAATGACGGCATGCATGCAGTTAATAAGTCTGTGCTCCCTCAGCCATTGGATGTGCCTGCTTCAAGGTCATTGCATACAAAGAGGAAGAGTCCATCTAATTATCTGTCTAAACAGAACATTCAGATTTCTCGTCAGATTTTCACTAGTAGTTGTGACGATAATTCGTGCTGGAACAGACCAAAAATTGAAGTAGCTAGTCTGAAGAATGATTCCGTCTGATCGAACGTACGCCAATTAATACGAGCGACCATGCAGGGTTTGAGCAGCAAAAAGTTCAGAATGGAGCATGTACTAACAGGTCAAATGAGTCTTCTTCTTTTTTTAAAAAAAAAATGCTCGATCGTCAGTAATAGCCGAGACTTGAGACATTTGGCTTCCTGATGAATGGTTAATTCTTCCAGAAGAACATCACCAACATTTTTTTTTTGAGATGGTCACCAACAACTCGTGTGTATGTGTGTTTTATACTCCTATATGCAAAGGTGAATCCAACGAAAGTTATTGCTTGCTTGTTCCAAGTGCCTGATGATGATCCTGGATCGAAAAAGGTTATTTAGCTGGCCAAATGTCCGAACGAGAGGGGAAGAAGAAACAAAAGGCATTATATAGTGCGTGCATGTGACCTCAAACTTCTATTGTGCTTGTACGGAGGCTCCAATTGCACGCATATTTTCCATCGTGGTTTCATAGTGCAACGAATAAACTAATCACAATCTTACACAACCGGCAACACACCCACATCTAGCTTCGAAAAATTGCGGTGAATTACCGTCGATTTAGCCGAGTTTATATATAAGTGCAGGCAACACATAATAAACGAGAAGACGGCAAACGTTTAAGCGAGAAACAGGTATGCCCTAATAAACGAGGATCTAGCATAAGCGCATCTTGTGTTTGATTTAGGGACAAGGTGGGATGGGATGATCCTGTCCTTGGTTTTGGGATGGGATGATCCCATTTTTTGTTTGGTTGGGGGATAGAGTCATCCCTGTTTTTTGTTTGGTTGGAAGGATAAAGTGGGATAGAATGGTCCCATCCTTTGTTTGGATGGAAGGATGAAGGTGGGACATGTGTGGTATTTGAGTTTTTTTTAAAAAAAATTGAAGGCTATTGTTGATATGTTTCTACACATAAGCCTTTGAGTTTTTTTAAAAACAATTTAAACAAAGCAGTACTTAAAAAAACAAAGAGGTGGGATGACTCTATCCCATGTGGGATGACTCCGTCCCATGAAAAAAAGAGGATTGCCTGGTCCCGGATCTACAAAGAATATTCCTAGTGGGATATCCTTGACTTTGCTTGTCTCCTATTCAAACACCTACAAAAACAGATCTATCCCGTCTCACCTAGTCTTTACAATCAAACATGTGTTTATGAGCAAGCGAATGGAGGTTTCCGTTTTGCTGAATAGAAAACGGAAGCCCTTTCGACGAAGCCGCCCAGCTCCGCGCCGCCCGCTCCTAGTAGCCGTTGAACCGCCCCTTCGTCCCCACCCGCCTTTAACTTTTCTTTTTTTGAGAAAAGAGAAAAAACAGCACCCGAGTCGTCGTCTTAAACCGCCCGCCTCTCTGTCTCCAGCGCCTCCTCTGCCCCGCGACCTCTGCTATTATAGCCTCCTCAACGTCTGTCTCTGTGCCGGCCCGCCTCAAGAAACCCCAACCCCAGCCATGGCAATGCCAGATCAAGACCGCGCCTCCATGTCCGCGCCCCTCCTCCCGCGCCCCGCCTTCCTCTCCTCCTCCTCCTCCTCCTTCTCCTCCACCTCGTCCTCCTTCTCGGACGCCGTCCAGGAGGATGTGGCTGTGGCGGGGTTGTCCTCGCCGATGCTGCGGGACGCGTGCAAGGCGCTCGCCGTGCTGAGGGACCACCCGGGCTCCGTCTCCTGCCTCTCGCTGTGCGGGGAGTTCCTGCTCAGCGCGTCCACCGGCGCCGACATCGTCGCGTGGCAGCAGCCGGACCTCCGCCGCTTCGCGTGGTTCGGCCACGGGGAGGGGTCCGTCAAGGCGCTCGCCGCGGCCGGGGGGAGGGTGTTCTCCGCGCACCAGGACGGCCGCGTCCGCGTCTGGCGCGTGTCGCGCCGGTCCGAGAACGCGTTCAAGCTCGTCGCCGCGCTCCCCACCACCAGGGACTACCTGGGCAGGATCTTCCGCAAGGGGAGCTACGTCCAGACCCGCCGCAACCACCGCCGCCTCTGGATCGAGCACGCCGACAGCATCTCCTGCCTCGCCGTGCACGACGGCGTCGTCTACTCTGGATCCTGGGACAAGACCCTCAAGGTCTGGCGCATGTCCGACCTCAAGTGCCTCGAGTCCATACGCGCCCACGACGACGCCATCAATGCCGTCGCCGCCGACGGCGGCATCATCTACTCGGCCTCCGCCGACGGCCGCGTCAAGGCCTGGGAGAAAGGCAAGGCCTCGCATTTCCTCCAGGGCATCCTCATCTCCCGCGACGGCGTGTCGTGGAACGCCCTCGTGGTGAGCACCGACGCTGGCGGGCGGCGCGTGTACGCCGCCGGGTCGGACGGGCACTTGGTCAGGTGGGACCGGCACGGCAGGGGTGGCCGGTGGAGCCTAGCGTGCGACGTCAAGGCGCACGACATGGCCGTCCTATGCCTGTGCGCGGCCGGCGACCTGGTGTGCACGGGCTCCGCCGACAAGACCATCGGCCTGTGGCGCCGGCAGGCCAGCGGCGGCCTTGCCAGGGTGGGCATTATCAGAGGCCACGAAGGCCCTGTCAAATGCATCCAGGCTTCCTGGTGCAGGGTGAGCAATGGCTGCATGGTTTACAGTGGAGGGCTCGACAAGAGCATCAGAGTTTGGTGGGTGCCGAATGGTTGGAATGGCAGTGGGCAGCAGCAGCAGCAAGAAAAGGACACGAAGGATCAGAAGAATTGTGTGTTCCTGAGGTGAAGTGTGTTTTGGTCAAAATGGTTGTGTACTGGACTGGAGGAATGGTTCGTTTGAGACTGTTGTGATCTAGCTTGTAGTTTGGATTGTTTGGCAGCACTACCTGAGTCGGTGATCACTACAGAGGAGAAGATAATTTAAGGAGACATAAAAGTAGTCATAAATGGGGTGTAAATGGCTGTATAATATGGTAATATACTCTGATTTGCCAGATAGGTTTTGACAGAATGGCAAAGGTTAATAGCACTTACTGTGATCTTTTTCTTCGAATGAATCCTTATTACACGATGTATCTATGGTTCATGTTGATACTTCTAAGGTTAATGGGCGAAATGGATGATTGTGCAATTGCAATTACTGATTTAATTCGAACAGCACTGTTGCTGCTGTTCCACCGCGATTGCTGTTTCCCTGTTTGAACTCTTCCATCTTAATCAATCTTTGTCATCTTTTTTAGGGGTTTAAGGAAGACACACACAACGCACGCACACCACTTATACCGTACACACACATACACGCCTTCAACGCACACTAGAAAATTAATTGGAGATCACAAAACCTTTGAACGCTTTCATTTTAATCAATCTTTGCCATTTTTTACTATAGGTACAAGGAAGATGCACACAACATACGTACATCACATCTATATCGTACACACACACACATCTTCAGCAAACTAGGAAATTAATGGGAGATCGCAAAATCTAATGGTTCTTCGATCCGTGCTAATTCGTGCCGTGTCGTATAAGGCCCTGTTTGGATCAGTTTTAGATTCTTAAAAACCAGCTATTACTTCTAGTTTTTAAAACCTGGTTTCTAAGCAAAAACTGATGGGGTGTTTGGATCCCCTAGTTTTTAAAAGCTGATTTCATTTATGATTGGTGCTAATAGACTACTATACCCTTACATTTATTGCTCTTGAATAGCCTGCGCGTGGTCTTTAATGAGGGTAAATAGGTATTTGTGCAAAAAACTGCAAAGTCGGGTATCAATGACTTCTTGGTTTTAAGAATCTGGTAGGTAGATTTTAAAACTACCCCAAAATCAGTCTGCATTTGGATCCCACCGGTTTCCAAAGCGATTCTTAAAATCAGGTGGATCCAAACAGGCCTAACATAGGAAACTACTATTAATTGGAAGAGGCAGTTGATGACTAATTAGAGCCTTGCCTGTTTGGGCTCAGAAAATTGCTAATTTGGCGGGCTGAACTGGAGAATCCTGTGTTGGGCTCAAGTGACATGAGCAGGACATATAAATAGCGGAGCCGACCCATCTACTGATCTACAGATGTAGGGTCTGTTTGGGAGAGCTCCACCAGCTCCAGATCCACCTAAATCCACCAGATTCACCTGGATCCACCGTGGAGCAGCTCCATCGTGGATGCGGGATTCGTCAAAGTGTTTGGTACAGCTCCACCTCCTCTCTATCTCACTTCCACCAGCCCCACGCGTCGGGGCAAAATGAAAAAAGGATCCACGGGCTTCCTTCTTCTTCTCCGGCTCGGCGCGAGGAAAAAAAGAATCCTGGCGTGCGAGTGCGGCCCCGGCGCGGCGCCGCGCAGCAGACGGCGCGCAGATGCGCGGGACGAAGTGAGCGTGGTGGCGAGTTGCCGGGCTGGCTCCGCGAGGCGGCGCCGTCGGGCAGGCGCACGGCGGCAGCCATGGCCATGGCCGGGCGTGGGCGCGGCCATGGCAGGGGCCCATCTCGCGGCGGCGGCATGCGGCGAGGGCTAGCCGGCCATGGTGTGGGCGGTGGCGGAGAAGCCGCGCGCAGCGAGGGAAGGCTCTGGTCGGCGACGGGAAGAAGAAAGAAAAAATTAGAACGAACCGGTATCTTGTGTAACCAGTGGCAGTGGGTAATTTTCCCCAACTCCACTAACTTGAGTTTGGTGGAGCACCCCTTGAGGTACTCCACCAATTTGGTGGATCTGGAGCTAGATCCATAGTTTTGGTGGAGCAGATCCACGGTGGAGCTGCTGAAGCTAGAACTGTTTGGCTAGCAAAATTGAGGGCCTGTTTGGCAGAGCTCCACCACTGAAAAAATGAATCTGGAGCAGCAGATCCACCAAAAACAGCTCCACCGTGAATCTGGGATCCCACCATGGAGCTGGACAAAAGCTGTTTGGCTTGCACAGCAGACTCGGATCCACTTAAACCGAGTTTTTGGTGGAATGGCCTGTTTTGCCCATGGGTTTTATGATGGTATCGGATGGGATGTGTAACCAGTGGCAAAAGGTGGGTAATTACCACCCAACTCCACGAGTAGATACGAAACAAGGTTTCGTGGAGCACCCCTCGAGGTGCTCCATAGATTTCATGAATCTGGAGCTAGATTCAGTATTTTGGTGGATCCAGATTTCGTGGAGCTGGAGCGTTTGGGTAAAAATTCGTGGAGTAGAGCTATTTTTGGTGGATCTGGAGTTGGTGGAGCTCTACCAAACAGGCCCTGAATCTGGATCTATTTTTCGTGGATCTGGAGCCGGTGGAGCTCTCCCAAACAGGCCCGTACTGTGCCTCTCCACCCTGAATCTGCGTGTCTCTGGCCCTCCCCCGCATCTTGTCCCAGTGTTGACCTCTAACCGAGTGCTCGAGATGGAGGACGAACCACGCCGGCGACGGGTTTGATCCGACGGAGGACGAGCTTGTGCCCCACTTCCTCCGCCTGCAGCTCGCGGGTTCGCGCGCGCGCGGCGGCGCCGTGGTGGAGGCCGAGCCTGCGGCGCGCGCGCGCGCGCGCGGAACTCCTCGCGTGGCGCGATCGGCGCGACAGGGCTGCCGTCGCGGCCGCGGCGCAGAAGCCTTCGCCCGGCGCTCCGTGGCGGCGGGCGCTGGATGCACAACTCGACCAAGAACGGCAGGTCCGTCACCGACCTCGGCGTCGTGGTGCGGTGGTGCAGGGTCAAGTTATGCTTCTAACTGCGCGGCGAGATGGGGCAGAGGACCACCGGCTGGATCGTGTTGGTATTGCTTGAGGATCGGACGCCCAGGTCACATCTCACGAGATCTTTGTTTCGACCACGCTCAACGCTCGTATCTTCCACCAATAAGTTACGATCACATTTTGCACTCGTAGCTTCGACCACTCAGAGGTTATGACCATATTTAGCCTTCTTCTTCGACTAAATAGTACGTACGCGAAGACCACCAGCACGCTCTTCTTTGAGCCTTACTTCCTCTGCTTCCCTGTAATTCAGATTACAACAAAACAAAGCTTGGCAAAAACGACAATAAGCAATCTCAAGATAACGAAGTTTGTGGTGCAAATCAGCGCACATTTCTGGGTTTTCTCTTCTCTATTTACACTAAAGTTTATAATTTGAAAATTGAAAAACTAACACCATATCCGAACTGACTTCAGACAAAAAAAACTAAAACTAACTCTTCTAACTAGACTCGAAAATGAACTGGACTCTGCACAGAGTTTGTGCAGGACACGGACAAACACCAAGTTTGGATTATGTCTTGCACAAAGTCTAGATTAATTCCAACAAACTCCTCCCTAATCTAGACCTGGTTCTGCAAAATCTTTGACACCAATCAGCATCCTCATCTCTGAAAACTTCAGTTTAGCAAGGAATTTGGTGAGAATATCTGCACGCTGTTCTTCTCCAAGAATGTATTGAACTTCAATATCTCCTCTCTCAACACATTCTCGGATAAAGTGGAACCTCGTGTTTATATGCTTGCTTCTTCGATGGAACACCGGATTTTTGATCAACTCTATTGCTGACTTTTTGATCAATTCATTACTTAAATGATTAACTCCATAATCTATTATCGCATGTGATTATTTATGGTAACACAACAACACACGTCAACCATTTAATTACATGCTTTAAAATTTTTAACATAACCGTGTACAACAAAGGAGAATCGTGGTACAAGCATCTCTGGACATGTCTATTGGTAGAACGTGCTTGGTGGTACCCACATGGAGTGTTGCTGAGGGGGCACCTCAGACATGGCTGGCCGTCGTTGTAGTGGCACACATAGATGCAGCTAGGGTTCGCACAGCAGCATGTGGGATCATAGAAATTTTCTATGTTAACGACCTCCTCGTTGCCCCTCTCGCGCTGCATCTGTTGGTGGATGTCATTGTTCTATTCATTGAGATCATCAATCCTCACCTCCAATTCTTGGATTCGATCCCACAATGCATCGATGTACGTCACAATATGGCATTCATGCGAACAATCGATCCATCGAACAAAGTTGCATTTCGCCATCTATTGCAAAGGAGGGTTAATATGGAAGCTCTATTAGCACTAACAGAAAAAACTATTGGCTAATTGTACCCTAGAGTGTGAGCATCGGAAGAAATATTGCCCACCATCAAATTGGCATCCAAGACCTGCACGACTGCATCCTCCCTGTGTTTACATTTCGACCATACCGGTTGAGCTCGCTTGTTTGGCATCAAGCGGTAGTTGGGGCCGAAGTCCTCCCTCCATTCAAGAGGAAGGTCCTGCGCCGGCGACCCCAGTTGGACTAGATTCTCTGTGCTGCTCGATCGCTTTCCGTCCAAGAGCGACGCACGTACATACGTACGTACCTATATTTTTTTTGTCTCTGACAAAGTAGCAGTAGCCTTTATGTACGTACACCAGTGACGAAACCAAGAATGAAATTGAGGGTGGGCTGAACTATTATAGGTCTAAACTAAGTTGACACAAAATTAGTCTTTTACTTTTATAAATATTCAAATTTATATAGAAATTATAAATTGGATATAGACAAACAATGAAAAATAGAGAAATAGAAAGTAGGTACCTCAATAATAGAAAACACTATGAGTACGGAGTAGCGATAAGTCACCTATGTATAAAACATATCAAAATTAGAGATATAATAGAAAATTATGAATGATAATGAAAATTTAGATCATATGAAACATACCAGAATTAAGCTAATTTGAATCATGAGACAATAGAAACAAAATACGACATCTTTTTTCTACACTCTATCCAATGTTCTTATCATTTTCACAGTGGGCGGCTCGGCGGTGCGGTGCCTTCGGGGCATGTGCAGGACCACATCATCGCGGAGCGGCGGCGGAGGGAGAAGATCAACCAGAGGTTCATCGAGCTCTCCACCATCATCCCTGGACTCAAGAAGGTTCATATATATTTCGCTTTCTTTCTTCTTCTTTTTCTTTGATTGGTTATCTCTTTTTTAATTTTATGATTTTCACTACTCCTTCTCTTCCTCTTTAATTTTATGATTTACATATATTGTTTCACTTTCTTTCTTTCTTTGATTGATTGATTAGCTCTTCTTTAATTTTATGATTTTCACTTCTTCTTCTCCTCCTCCTCATCGTCGTCATCTTCTTTAATTTCATGCTTGTTATTAACCTTCCCATCAATAAGAGCTAGTTTCTCTTTGGATTTGATAATCTCTCTCTTTCTCCATTTTTACTATGTATAAAATTGCCACCGGGGAAGGGCCGTGTTTGGGACCGCGTTTGTCGACCGCGCGGTGCGGTATTGGTACCGCGGGAGCGGAGCCGCGATACGAGGAATCAGCGGTGCAGTTCATTCTCGCGGTGGCTGAGTCTGTTGCGGTGAGCAAAATCGAATCTACCGCAAAGCGTTTGGGGATATTTTGCGGGATTCTCCGATTCTCTCGACCGCACCGCAAAAAAAAGCGGTCCCAAACACGGCCAAGGTAAGACTCAAGCCTCACTAAGGGCCTATTTGGTTGCCTGCATCCGGTTGAACCAGGCTGGCCGGATGCAGGGTCTCCTTGTTTAGTTGTCTGGTCGCTGGGTTCAGCCTGGGTCTGCTCATGCAAGATTCCCCCCGCAGCCAGGCTCTGGAGAAACGTGGGAATCGGACGTTTCGGGAGCGAGCTCGCGGGATGCTGAGTGATTAGTCGATTGATGATGTTATTAGTGTATATTAGTAAATATCAAGTATTATTAACGTGTTTTGAAGAAGTTTAAGATATAATAAGATACGAACATCTCATATAATATATCTTCATAATCATAATCTTATATTATTTTTATCTCATGCAACATATCTTCGTACAGACAACCAAACAATATCTCTTCTCAGCCAGACTCTACTCGTACGTGAACCAAATACGACAGCGTTGCATACGCTCAACCTGTCCCACGAGAGCCAGGCTCTACTCCTACGTGAATCAAACAGGCCCTAAACTTCTTCGGTGGCTACGCCCCTGACGTACACTGTACGTGTGCATGCAAGTGCACAGTTCAACTTGGAACAGGAATTGAAGCTGCAAGGAATAAAAGGTTTGTGCAGACGCCTGGGGCGATTCAAACGCATACAGTAACAGTACAGGGATCTATGTGAACGTATGTACGTACGTACTATATGGATTTCAAAATTGTATAGGTAGGAGTATATTAGAAAGGCCGGTGTAAATAGAAGCAGCGTGCACAACCAGGTGCACCATACAGTTAACTAGTGAGGAGGGAGTGCAGCCATAAGAACTACCGCCAACTTCATCCGCGCCATGCATATACGCAGCTAGCGTCGGGCAGATATGCCGGCGCGATGTACGTGTAACACTGCGGTCGGGAAGCTGGTTCGAGCTCGGCTTGTTTACCGCTCTACTTCTCGCGCGTTGTCCACCGGTACATTCATGCTCACATTTTTTGAGTTCAAAATTAATTTATATTTATACTATTTATAGTAACTAATTTTTAAATAGTGTATTTTTTTAAGACGGATCAATAGGATAATTATAGTAAAAAGTGTACTGAGTTCAGCTGTACTGACCAAAATCATATGTAACTATTTTTCTCTATATACTGTCTCTCACGAATAGTCAGAATTTAAATATTTAAACCATAAATTATAAATAAGCCTAAAAGAACCCACCCCATAATCAAAAAAAAAAACGTCCGTCCAGCATCATACTTGCAAAAAAAAAATCACCAAAGAGTCAAATAGGCAAAAAAAAATTCGGCTGCGGCAAGGCAACGTGTGGGCCTTCCTTTTTTTCTCTGTCCTTGCATTGAGCCCGACCAGACGGGCTGAACTCTCTTCTTTCGCATTGAGCCCTCTCAATATAACTTATACAAATGAGATGCGTGCGTAACATACGTGCTCAGGTGTGTTTGAATGCCATGATGGTTTGCCATCTTTATTCAATCTTTGTTCCTTTCTTTTGTTTTGCTCCTAGCTATAACAATTCGATCTCCTTTGTTTTTTGGTATGGCCTACACTAGTCTTGTGCTTGTATTGCGCTTTGTCCATTCGCTTTGCTTCCACATTGGGCATTCGCTGATGCGACATAGATGTCGGGAAGGGGCGCCTGTCGCAGGGTGTAGGAGCAATAGCGGAGATTAGAAGAGATGAATAATCTTTGTCACTTTCGATTTTAACAAATCAAATCCTTTGTCTTCTTCACTCAATTAAATACAAGAAGCTAATAAAATCAGATCCATAACTGAAACAGCTCAAAAAAGAAGCAACATGGCCAAGGGAACGATTGAAGCACAAAACGATCCAAATCAATCTGGGCTGGTTTGACCGTAGGGATTAAAGCCGAGCTGATCGGGGTGGTCGGTCTGATAGTCGATCTGGCTAGTCTGCTTGTAGGTCTGGGGCTGGTCTGATTGGTCCCATGCTTTCAGATTTAAAAACCTCTTAGAAAAAACTCAAATATCAAAATCTCTCTCAAATATCATCCAAGTATTCTCAAATTTTGCATGAAACTTGTTCAATGTCATTAAGAACATAAAACAATCAAGAATTACAAGATTTTTGGGTTCGGGTTAATTAATTTTGTCGTTGATATGTGACCAGGTAGTAAATTTAGAAGCACCACCAGTCGGATGCGAAGACCACTGAAGATACGAAGTGACTCAATGAGAAGTACACAAATGGACTAAGTGTATTTAATATGAGTGTCTAGGGTTACAAAATACCCACAAGACCTAGCTTACTCTTAGAGGTATCTACGTCATTTGCCCCGAGCGAGTCCCACCGCATCTGGCCCCAGACCCCTTTCGGGGTTAGCCCCGGAACCCTCTAGAGTTGGTCTCACAAACCTCGTCGAGGTTGGCCACATAGACCTCGTCGAGGTTGACTTGTGGGCTTGGCTCAGAGTAGACTTTCCAACGGGTGCCATTGTTACGAGGTGGTTGTGGGCCCGAGGTGGCGTGGGGACTCTCCCCCAACAGTAGCCCCTCGTCAATCCGGACGGTCATCATTCGCCCATTTGGGTTGGCGCACCAACCGGTAGAAGGGGTTGGAGTACGGCCTCGGGCAGGTGACCTCTTCGGTATCCTACAACGAGTTAACAAAACACTAAAATATCTTAGCCTTGGAGCAGGCTCGGGGTGGTAGGTCGCCGTCCGTCGGCCCTTGTGTGTAGATCTATTCGCTGGTGCCAGGTCGTCCGGTAGGTTTGGGTTGTGCCGAGGTCATGTCCTCATGGGCCACCAGAATTGGACCAAACTCAGAAGGGGCATGTAGACGAAGTTTGGGGAACCTCTGGGACGGCATGGACTTGCCCAACAACCTTCTGTGCCTTCATCTTCGTAGGCAACGTGGCTTCTCGCTCAAGTCCCCATGGATGGTGCCAACTGTCATCGATACATGACTGGACAGTAAACTTAGAATCACCCTTGGTCGGATGCAAAGACCACTAAGGATGCAGAGGGACTCAAGGAGAAGCACACAAATGACCCAGGTGTATTCAATATGAGTGTCTACAGTTACAAAATGGCCTCGAGGCCTAGCTTACTCCCAGACGTATCTATATCATTTGCCCCGTGTGGGTCCTGCTACATCCGGGACTCCAGGATTGGTTCATGGCTGACTTCAAAATTCATTTGGGAGGGCTGGCCCTGGACATCCTCTAGGGTTGGTCTCGTGTACCTCACCCGGGGTTGGCCTCGAACCACCTCTAGGGTTGGTCTTGCATATCTCACCCAGGGTTAGCCTTGGACCTCTTCGGGGTTGGTCTTGCGTACCTCACTTGGGGTTAGCCCAAACCCCTCTAATGTTGGTTTTGCATACCTTGCCCAGGGTTGCCCGAACACCTCTGAAGTTGGTCTCGCGAGCCTTGCCGAGGTTGACCATGCAGACCTTATCGAGGTTGGGCTTGTGAACCTTATCGAGGTTGACTTGTTGGCTTGGCTCTGGGTAGACCTTTCAACGAGTGCCATCGCTCTGAGGTGATCGTGGGCCTAAGGTGGTGTGGGGACCCTTCCCTAACAAATTTGAAGGAAATCAAATCTATGTCTTAAGATCACCTAATACCCTAAAAACCAAAGTAGTTCTTGCTCAAGGAGTTTCTACTCATGAGGATGATCCATGTCTACTTCTATATTTCATAGCAAGCTAATTAAGGTATGGATTTGGGATAATAGAATCTTGACCACGAAAACCCAAATGTGAGGCAAGAATAAGTAAAATTGGGATTGATTTCGAATCTTGCTATATGAGTGTTCTAGATGGGTGAAGATTGATTAACTAGACTTGACAAGAATTAAATAATCGATTAAATTTGACTTTAATACTCAATTAAGGCCTCAAGACCCATGCGATCGTAAGTTTCCAAAAGCAATTACCCAAGTACCCCTGGTCTAACCAACAGACCACTTGGAGATCTCATGAACTGGTATAAGAGCCCACCTCTAGGTAGTTCCTCCCGTGTGGAGAATAAAGCACGTGCTTTATTTTCTCTACTGATTCGACTCTACGTCTCTGACAACAATCGCCATATTGTTGTCTTCATGATTCTCTTGCACTGACAATAACTGAAGATTAATTATTGTCAGATCTCCCTCACTGGCAGCAATCATCCGCTTGACTAGATGGAATGATTCAGCAAGGTGCCTGCCCACATGGATAACTGATGCCCCTTCAGTGCTATTAAAGGGTTGAGAAGAAAGGACATGAAGGATAGATCAAATAATAATCACAATAAGCAAATACAACACAACATAGCAACATCAGAGACCTAATTTCGGAAGATAAATCAAGATCACCGACCAAATAGGAAACTATGAAGACTAGGGCTAGTAGCATCCTTCATGTGATCTCTTGTTGAGAGCATCTTGTAACCAGATTATAGTAATTAACATCATCCCTGTTCTCCTCCTGAATCCTTCCAAGGAATCCAATATTTTTTCACATTTTGTAATATCATCGACTCAATCATCAACAAGACTCATCTTCTATCTTTTACTCATCATGGATCACAACAAGATTAAAAGGGGAGAAGGAAATACAAAAAGTCAATATTTCAATACTTGAGCAAAGAGGATAAACACTTGGACAAATTTTGAATATCTATTAATATTTAGATATGAATATTTACAGCTACCCCCTAGGCACTTACAAAGCCTAAGGATAATAAAAACTCAAACACAAAAGCCACTACAAACCTCACAAGAGTTCTCTCCAAGAACCCTAATCTTCTCTCCTTGGCTTAGCCACTAAGCCATCTCAACTCCACCCTTTTATAGTGGAGGCACACAAAAAACCCTAGCCAACACCTTGAGTTGGATTTCATCCACTTACATGAGCTAACCTATTAATCCAATACCACACTGGGTTTTACAGTCACACAAGCATGCTTCTCAAAGCTCACACAGCCTGAGAGACCATGTGGGAAGGTCATGGCCATGTTGTGATGAACAATTGGCACTCTGATTTGAGTTGAAATTGGGCTTTGCAAAATTCCAGCAAATTTAGGCGTGCCTTCATGGGACCAGTCTGACCAATCTACAAGGCCAGTCAAATCGCTGGGCAAGGGTGGTCTAACTGCCCTATAGGGCCAGTCAAACCTGTCCATATCCCCTGTGTTGAAATTGCACAAGGCGGTCTGACCGTCAAGAGGTGAGTAGTCAAACTAGCCAAAAGGTTGTTGAGGGTTTTGCACCAAACACTTGCGTATGGTTGTTTGGGGATGAATTTGCACTTGGTCTCACTAGAATTGGAGCTATGGGGGAGCTAGATAGAGTTTGACCGAAATTTCTAGAGGAGTTAAGTGATCAAATTGGCCTCATCACAATGGTTAGACCATGGTGGTCTGACTGGCATGGTGGTGGTGGTCAAATCAGTCTGTGGTAGTGGTCAGACCGGCTATGGTCTGATTATCTGGAAAATTGGGAAATGTGAGAGACTTGATCATGGGATGATCTTGATACTTCGGTCATAGTTATATTATGTTGCATGTCTATGCTAACGTGGGTCAAGTTGTGAAGAATTTGTGCTCAAAAATGATTTCTTGGTCTTAAGATGTGCAGAAAAGCTGGGAGGCAACTATGGTCAATGACAGACAACTAGGACTAGGCTAGGGAACTTGAGGTCCAGAGCGGTCAAGGAGGTCATGTGGAATAGTTGAGCTCAAGCATGGAACAAGGTAAAGTTAGGGAACATGTTCATAGGAAGGTTCGAGCAATGGGTTGGTTCAAGTTATTTTGTCGATTCAAGTGAGGCATGGTCCAGAGAGAGCTAGAAACGGGAGACTTGTCGATAGGAGGGAAGCTATTGATCACCCTACACATCGTAGGCATGGTAGCTTACATGACAACAAGATGGAGCAAAGGGAAAGTGCCCTGAAGCTTCATTGGGGGCATTTCGAGAAAGTGCCTACAACCAGACTTGAGGCCTACCCCAATCGCGACACGGGGAGGCAAAAGACAACTAGTTAGGGTTAGGCTAGGACCATGTATCTGAAGTGAATTAAATGCTCGGGTGTGAGTGGGTTGAGCCTTGTATGCACTTTGAAAAGCATTTGTGTGAGTGAAAATCTGGTGTCAGTGGGGTTGACGGGGTTTTCTAAATCCTTAACGTGTCTAGACACACTAAGGGGGGCTGGTTTGCCTATAAGAAAAAGGGGAGAAGAGCTAGGGTTAGTAAGGAAATTGGAAGGATTTTGAGGCTTAGGTTAGTTCCTCCTCTCCTTTATGATGTGAGTAAGAGGGGGTTTGTGGAGTGCCATTTGTAACCAACAAGCTGTAAAGAATCATCCCTCTTCATGCAATAGATCAAGTTCTTACAATCTTCTATTATTGCCTTCTATTTGCTTGCATTCTTGATCTGCCTTTGGATGATTTGGTTCTTTCATGCTCTTAGTATTGTTGTGTCCATAATGTATAAGAGGATTAGAAGATCCAGGTCGATCAATCTTTGCCCATCTAAATCACTTCTATGGTAAGAATCAATATCTTACCTAATTCTTGCCCTTCTTGACCAAGATTTAGGTTTTTGTGATTATGGCCCATCTAGCGCAAATCCTTACTTGAATTACCTTACTATGATATGTGAGAGATGATTTGAAATTCCTCATGCCTTAGATCCTCATGAATAAGAAGTAATTTGAATTTTTAGGGTTTTATGTGTTCTTATGACCTAGATCATCTTTTCTTCAATTGGATGGAGCCAAGTTCAAGAAACCTAGGTTTCTTGAACTTGAATAGGTTCCTAACACCTTGAGGTAGGTCCATGCCAATTTTGGTTGCATTTGCACATGGTTTGCGTAAGATCCATCAATTTTGTTTTTTGGCCTGAAAGGTTTGTGCCTGTAATCAGGGGAGCAGTCAGACTAGCTCCACTTTGGCAGTCAGATCAGCTAGGCTTCGGTCAAATCGGCCTTGTACCGGCAGTCAGACTGGCCAAGGTGCCAAGTGGCAGGTTTTGCTCCTCTTTGGTCCCAGATCTTCGTAGGCTTTATTTAGGAGGTATAATCAGAGTTTGATGACTTCCATAGTCTTTTGAATGAAGATTTTGAATACTATGGGAAGAGAAAAGGCTTTTGCAATCATTCACCTCTTTTGATTGCCAGCGTCTGGCCAACACAACTATTAACCCACTAATGGATCAACACTAGGTACACACAACATTTTCATCATGTCCTTGACCTAAACCACTTATGCCATTTCCGCAGTTTTGTGCATCGCCACTTTTTCGGTATCGGATAATTTACCAAAATGCCCATCTACCATCCTTCCATGAAGCTTCGCGCTTCTTTGCCTTGAAGCAACCATGTGCTCTATCTTCAACTCCGTGTGGCTCTAATGACTTGCCACCAAGTTTCTCACGCGTTCGGATCGTATCGAACTGTCCTCGTTTACAAACAGGCCCATATCAATTAGCGTGTCACATACCTCTCTATACACCATGAATGCATATGGCTTTCCTGACTGTTCTAGACCTCAACTCCTCCTTAAACTTAGTCCCAATACACCTTGCTGTCTCAGTCATCTTCCAGTAACATATTGACCGTTCTGGACCTCAGCTCTCCTAGCCTAATTCAGATCCCTTGACCGCTCTGGACCTATGCTCTTATACCCTAGTGCTGGATTCGTTCGAATTTGCATGTCTGGCGCTCCCCCACATCTTGTCCTAGTGTTGACCTTTAACCAAGTGCTCGAGATGGAGGACGAGATAAATCTGGGCATCGAAGACCAAGACCTTGCCGGCAATGGGTTTGATCCGATGGAGGACAAGCTAGTGCTCCACTTCCTCCGCCCGCAGCTCCATGGGTTCGCGCCCGTGTGGTGGGCGCCATGGTGGAGGCCGACCCCTGTGGCGCTGCGCCATGGGAACCCCTCGAGCGGCACGGCCGACGCGGCCAGTGCTACTTCTTCACAGTGCACGGCCACACGAAGCCCTTTGTTCGGCGCTCTGTTGTGGGCAACACCTCCTGGACAGGGAAAACTTTTTTGTTTTGTAATTTATTTTGGAGGGTAACGAAATGGAAGAAATGACCGAAATTTCAGCATTTCAGCCAAATTTTTGGTCAAATAGTTTGAATCAAATTTGAATTTTAAACTTTAAACCAAAGGATAAAAGGAATATAAAGTTTCAACTCATCGCATGCGGTTGCTTGGCCTGGTCGGTTGAGCCATTCCCTTCAACCACCAGGTCTTGGGTTCGATTCACGGTTGGCCCACATTTATTATTCAATTAGGAGTTGATGTGGACCCACATGTCAGATAAAGGAAAAAACTCAAAAGGTTGGTGGAAGTGGCGGGATTCCATCCCTAGATCTCCTTCCTTTTAACCCTTTCATAATTCAAATTAAAACAAAATAATTTGACCAAACTGAATTTTTTTGTTGGGCAGCAAAAAGGACGAAATTTCAGAAATTTTGCCAAAATTATGAGCCCTGCCCTAGATGTACGCCTTGACCAAGAATGGCAGGTCCGTCATCGACCTCGGCGTCATGGTGCGGTGGTGTAGAGGCAAGTTCTGCTTCTAACTGCGCGGCGAGATGGGGCAGAGGAACACCGGGTGGATCGTGGCCTTGGATTCGATTACTACTACTTCGATTGTGGATCGAAGGTTAAACAAACAAACAAAGGCATTTGCGTTTCTTGTTTAATTTTCGTCACCCATCAATCAGTGTACAGGGCAGTGAAATAAAAGGGATATGGGAGTGATTATTGTATATGTGATTGAAATTTTTTTATCCCTTAGTCACCTGAAGTTGCACTCTCAATCACCTGAAGTTGCAGGTGATTTTTTGAAGGGGGAACTGTAACTTCAGATGATTGAGAGTACAACTTTAGATGATTGAAAGATTAAAAAATTTCAATCACCTGCGAAATAGCAAAACCGAAGGAATATTTAAGATAGAGATACGCACTGTAACTTAGTACAGTGAGGGAGTGCGTTGCCTCTTTCTGACAAGTTGCAGCTGCAGTTCGTTGGTGTATTTCTTTCATGTCCTTAATCGTCAGTTTCTCCATTGTCGTTCGACAACTCCCTGTTTCGCTACCGATGTCACCTCCTTATCACGTGAAAAAAAATGACCCCGCATTTACTACGCATGTTGCAGAAGAGATAAATTCTTTACATAAAATTTAAAAAAAAGCAGAAGGAAACAACTATAAATAAATTTTTTTATGTTTATTTATTCTTGACCTTGATAGTATACATATGAGAAGAGAAAGGAACAACAACAAACTTTATGTTGTAAAAAAACATTTATGTTACGCATGGAGAATTTTATTTGAAAATGTTGGTAATCACTCTAATGCTGCTTAATGCCATAATTATTTCGTTCTATAATAAATGGCAGATGTAGTACTAGCATTTCCAGCTTTAATCCCAAACAGATGATGACAACCCAAGGCAAGAAATGTGAAGCCGCCTAGTTCTCAACGATGAGCTTGGCCCTGGCGTGGCCGGCCTCCACCCTGTACTGATCCCCCATGCCGAAGTGCGCCATGAGCAGCCACACCACCGTGAGCAGCTCGCCGCCTTGGCTCAGCTGCTTTGCGTGGAAGTTGCCCCTGCACTTGCCCGCCGCGTAGCACAGCGTCTCCACCCACACCCCGGCCACCAGCCTCCACCGCTTCCCCTCGTCCAGCCCCCGCAGCTTGTCCGCCAGCCGACACGCTTGGAACAGCACAGACTTGCTGCGGTCTCCCTTGACCTGCCGCGGGTCGATGTCCGTCTTCACGGCCTTGAGCGCTTCCGCGCCCTTCTTCTCGGCGCTGATCTTGTTGTCCCGGCGGAAGAAGTTCTTGGTCTCCGCACACGTGTCGCCGAACCGGATCTGCCCGATGCTCGCCGTCAGCATGAACGGCCGCATCACCAGGAGGAACAGCATGTAGTTGGAGATCTCCCTGCTCGCCTTCCGTAGCTTGTCGGTGTCCAAGTCGACAACGACGGTAGCACCGGGGTCGGCGCTGGTGCAGAAGAAGAAGTCTCTGAGCTTTTTCTTGATCTTTACTGCAGCATTGTTATTGTCGGGAGCGTTGCCGGAGTTGGTCGTGAAACATCTGCCAATGCCGCCACCGCAGGAAGCGCAGCATTTGCTGTCCTTGTTGCCTTCATCCTTGTGGGCGTCGTACTCGTACTCGTAGAAGCAGAGGTCGGTGGCGATGTGCCAGAGGAGGATGCTCTCGTCGAACTCGACCTCCACGCTCCACCCAAGATCTTTGTAGTGCCCCATGCGCTGGAGGATCCATTGCCCGCGGTGATCCCCGAACTGCCGGAAGCTCGCCTGATCCTTGGTGCTGTTCGCCTTTTCCTTGATCTGCCGGAAGATGAGCTCCTTGAGCTCCACGGACACGTCGATATGCTTGGTGTACCAGAAGCAGTCCCAGATAGTCTTTACACGGACGTTGTATACCCACTCCAGCTTCTCGAGCGCTCTGGTGAGCCGTGTGGATTTGTCCTCGATGCAGTAGCTGATCAGATTGTACTGCGCCATCTTGTTCGACCACCGTGGCCTCACCTCCGGCAGGAAGTACTTGACGGCCCAGAAGACTCCCTTCGCCACCGAGCCGCACCTGTCTTGCATTCGCAGCGCCGCGTAGCTCCATGGCGAGATGATCATCAGCAGGATGGCGTAGACCTCCAAGAAGATGGCGCCGATGAGAAGCACGTAGGACACGGCGATGTCGACCGGCCTGTATCGCCCCTTGTCAAGCAGCAGAAAGACGGCGAGCGACACGACCGGCGCGGACAAGGTATAGATGCGGATGTAGCGGCCGGTGGGGCCGTGGATGACGGATGCCTTGGAGTGGAGCGACTCGTACATGAGCTGCAGCTCGATCTCGACGACCTTGTACGCCTGGTCGCGCTTGAGCCGGCGAAAGAAGGCGAGGCTGTCGGTGCGGTCCTGGAAGCTGAGGATGAGGTCGACGAAGAGGCGGCGGTATGTTGCGAAGAACTTGTGCGCCTTGGCGACGAGATCGCCGTACTCCATCTTCTCCTCCGCCACGTGGATGTCGTCGTCGGGAGGGCGCTCCGGCACGATGACGATCTCAGCGCGCAGGCCAGCCTCCTGTCTGGAGTGGTACTCCTCCATGAACTTGGCGTAGTTGGGCCCCGCATCGGGGCGCGTGAGCATGGCGCTGCGCAGGCCGCTCATGCTCGCGCACTTGAGCGCCCAGGTGCGCTCGGCGTACTTGACGACGCCGGAGATGAACATGAGGACGGCCGGGATGAGGAGGCCGATGGCGGTGGTGCGGGACTTCCAGTAGACGTAGAGCGCGAGCGTGACCTGGGAGCCGAGGCTGAGGAGGTGGCGGAGCCAGAGCTCGTTGTCCTCGATGGCGAAGGCGGTGATGGTGTCCTGGCCGCCGAGGTGGAGGATGAGGAAGGGCGCCCAGAAGACGCGGAGGTGCATGTCGTGGATGGGGAAGCCGTTGGGAAACCTCTGGTTCTGGGAGAGGTTGCCGAGCGCGTAGATGGCGACAAAGTCGGCGAGGAGGTAGGCGAGCCAGAGCAGGAGCTGGAGCCAGGCGGCGACGTTACGCTTGCGCACGCCGCCGGCGAAGAGGAGGAAGACCTGCAGGGAGAGGCTGCTCATGAGCAGAGCGCGGATCTCCCACTCCCCCCACAGCTGCCTCAGGTTCTTCATCGGTCTTGGTTTCGATCACAATGCGATGCGGCGCAATGAGAGATGCGCACGTGACGTGCGCGCTCAGGTGCCTCTAAATGCCACGAGGGTTTGCGATCTTTGTTCAATCTTTGTTCCTTTCTTTTTGCTTTGCTTCTAGCTATAACAGTTCCTTCTCCTTTGTTAATTTTTTGTATGGCCTACACTTGTGCCTGTATTGCGCTTTGTTCTTTCGCTTTGCTTCCACAGTAGGCATTCGCTCCGTATTTTTTTTCTATTTTAGCCCTTTTTTAAAAAAAATATTCCCATTTAGACTCCTGATAGTTTTAATTCCGTTTTTGGACCCAGGGGGTCGGCGCCGTGACCCACGGCGCCGAGGTAACACGTCTCGGCGCCGTGGTCCATGGCGCCTAGGTCCCAGGCCCGCGTCAGCGTGGCGGCCTGCGTGGCGCCGACGTGGCAGCTAGCTCGACGCCGTGGATCTTGGCGCCGAGGTCTGGCCAGCGGGCCCCACGCGGCCTTCTCCTTTCTCCCTCTGTTTCTTTTGTTCTCTCTTCTTCTCTTTTCTCTTGTTTGCGCTCAGTGCCCGCCCGCCTCCCGTCGCCGCCCGTGGTGCCGCGCCTCCCCTCGCTAGCTCGCGTCCCCCGGCGGCCGAGCCCCAGCGCCTCCCGCCCGCCCCATCCACGCCGCCGCCGCCTCAGCCCACCTCCCGCCGGCCGGCTCCAAGACCGCCGCCTCAAGCCCGCCTCCCCCCGCCCGCCCGCGTCCCGTGGCGGCCGAGCCCCACCGCCTCCCGCCCGCCCCATCCACGCCGCCGGCCGCCTCAAGCCCGCCTCCCCGCGCGGCCACCGCTGCGGCGCCCCCGCCGCCTCGCGCGCCCCATCAAGCCCGCCCCGCCGGCCGCCTCCAAGACCGGCCGGGGGCTGAGGGCCGGGGGCCTCACCGGGGGCAGGTTGCACGCAGCAGCAGCACCGGCCATGGCCCGGCTGCCTGGCTAGGGCCCGTCCTTGCCACCGCGCCGCCCGGTTTGTCCACTACCATCGTCGGACAGGTAAAATTGACTATGCAATTTAGTTAGTTAATTAGCATCAATTATAGTGTAGTAGTTAGTTAATTTAGGTACTTAGGTAGTCACCATTAGTTAGGTAGCATTTAGTTAGTGACTAGGTACTTATTAGTTACTATTTAGTATCCAATTTCGATTAAAGGTATTAAGTTTGGTTTTCTGTATGAACTAGATGGACAACCTAGTCACCCTATATCATGGAGGCAGTGTGACAAGTGATGATTATGGAAATGTTCGATTTGTTGAAATGCAAAGGGTGCCTCTGATATTCAGTGATCGGCCGTCGTTTAGTGAGTTGGTTGCTAGGGCCCGGGAGGAGCTACATTGTCATGCAAACGAGGAGAGCATCACAGTTGAGGGGTTACTTCACTTTGGTTCGAAAGACACAATTCTAAGGCGATTGATCTTAATTGGTTTTGAGGATCAGTGGGACAAATATGTCAAATTGATTATGAGGAATGAGTTCCAATGTTTGGACCTTGTTGTGCGGAAGGTGTCCATTGATCCCACCCCTCATGATTATTCACCAGAACTAGGTCATCAGGCATCCTTTGACCCTCCGTTACCGGACCTTGCGGTGGATGTGGAAGAAGTGCCTGAGGTGCCCGATGCTCTATCTGCCCCGAATGAGGTTCAGATTTCTCAACCAGTCCGAGTTGAATGTCGGACTGATGATGTCGTGGCGGCCCCTCAGGAGATCCCTTTGACCCAGAATCATCCCAGTAAGTGTCGAGCAACACTTTAGCTTTTCCCGTCATTCCATTCTTTTGTCTCAATCCCATCATTTTCGTGCTTATGATACAGGAGACATTCCTGATAATGTGGGTGTTCCTCCCGTTGCTCCATCTGGCAACGTTGAAGAAGTCTGCAGGGACTCCAACAGTGTGGATGTTCAAATTGTGGATGATCTGGAGCCTTACGAGATCGCAAGGGCCATTGATTCTGATGATGACCGCCCTTTTGGAGAGCTGACCAAAAGTGATATTGAGCTTATCAGGCGTTATTAACCTGGCCGGGATCCACCAGTTCATGAATTCAGCGATCTTAGGCATTCTCATAAGGCCTATGCAGAAGGAAGGGATGACGAGCTGCTAGATGCTCCTGAGGCCAGGCCAAGCATGACAATTGAGAAGGGCACGGTGTTTGAGGACTTGCCTGCATTGAAAAGGTGGCTGCAGGAGTATTCAGTGATTCGTAAAAGGCCATTCAAGGTGAGACATTCTTATGTGGAGCGGAGGTACACGGTTGTGTGTGAGAAGGAAACATGTGAATGGAGAGTTCTGCTAGGAAACAGAAGGACACGGGAAAGTTCAAGATCACAAGAATCGTTGGCCCACACACTTGTGCTGAAGCAGAGCTCAAACAGAAGCATCGACAGTTGACATCTACCATTATTGCCAAGTCACTGTGGCACATAGTAAAGGGAGAACCCAATATGAAGGTGAAGACACTTGCTGGGTTTGTTAAGGAGAAATTTGGATACGAGATAAGGTATGGAAAAGCATGGAGGGCAAAACAACGCATCTGGAAGATGATATATTGGGACTAGGAAGATGGGTACGAGCAGTTGTCAGCACTCTTCAATGCAATCAAAGCGGTTAATCCAGGCATGCATTATGAGACGTCCCGAAAGCAAATGAATGGACACAAGATGGGAGACAGATATTCTTCCGTGCTTTCTGGTGCTTTGCTCAGTCCATCGAGGCCTTTCGGCATTGTCGTCCCGTCTTCTCCATTGACGGTACGTTTCTTCTTGGCAAGTACCGGGCACACCGATAGCCATTTCCTGTGACGCAGACAATGCGTTGGTTCCTTTGGCGTTTGCTTTGGTTGAGAGGGAGAACAAAGACAGCTGGGGATGGTTCTTGCGGCTCGTTCGGAGGCACGTGGTCGGCCCTGGTAGGGCGGTTGGTATCATATCTGATAGACACCAGGGCATACTTGCTGCCGTACAGGAGCAGATACCGGGGTATCCAGCTTTGCACCACCGTTGGTGCACTCGGCATCTTGCCGAGAATCTACTCCGTAAGGATGGTACGAAGGATAACTTTCCTCTTTTCTAGGAGGTCGCTCGAATGCTTGAGGTCAAGTTCTTCCAGGAGAAGTTGTAGCAGCTTAAAACTGCAACAAACGCAGAAGGTAGACAGTGGTTGACGGGATTGATGAGAGATGTCGACAAATGGACAAGGGCTCATGACGATGGTGGCTAGAGGTACGAGTTTCAGACAAGCAACATGGCCGAATCCTTCAATAATTTGCTTAGGGGTATACGTGGTATGCCCGTCAATGCTATCGTATCCTTCACCTTTTACAAGCTTGTTGCCTGGTTCAACGAAAGACACGCACATGCAATGGCGCTACAGAGTAAACAAGAGAGATGGGCGCCAAAACCGAAGCGCCACCTTGAAAAGGCAAAGGCGAGGGCTGAGGCACATGAGGTACATTGTTTTGACAACGCCACGGGCACTTACGAGGTTGTAGAAAGGGGTGGTACAACAACCGATGGAGAGCTCCGGCCGACGAGGAGGCATAAGGTTGTCCTTATTGCTTTCTCATGCACATGTGGTAAACCGAGGCAGTACCACTTTCCATGTTCTCATTATGTGGCAGCAGCAAGGCATCGCAACTTTGACTACAAGAGCAAGATACCTCCGGAGTTTAGTGTTGACAACCTTGTGTTTACGTGGTCTCCCCGTTTCGAGCCTTACCGGGATGAGGGAGAGTGGCCACCATACACCGGGCCCAAATACATTGCGGATCCAGGTAGCCGTTGGAACAAACGTGGAACCAGGAAGAGAACGAGACACAAGATGGTTATGGATCAGCTTCCAGGAAGAATGAGGCGAGGGAGAGCAACCCCCTTTCTTACTGACCCCGAGCAGAACCAATGTAGCAGATGTGGTAGACTTGGCCGCAATTCACGCACATGCCATTGGCCACTTAGTCAGGTGCGAGTGCTTGTTGTTCGTTATGTTTCATAGTTCGTCTAGATGTTTTCCCATATGCAATTTGCTTTGTTTCTTGTTTAATTTCTTATTCTTTCCATATTTTATGCATGTTCAATTTTTTGCTTACTTCTATGTTGGACTGAGAAATTCAATTTATTTTGTAGGATGGCGCAATTCCACCTGCTAGACCCATACTACGAGGATAACCACCGAGGACGGCTCACCGCGGAGGGGAGGGTACTGCCTTCATCACTTCCTGTGCAATTTGCGTTTATGTTGATGCATTAACTAAAAAAATTGGTCTATTCTATACAGGAGCTGCCCATCCTTCGTCCTCAAACCCATGACGGGTTCCTGGACATGCGGTACGATGAGAGGTACACTCCCTTCCTGGAGAGGGCTGGCCTAGACGCCATCTCTTACCAGGTGACAGACTTCGAGCACCACCACCACGCGTACTTTGAAGAGTGGGGCACTTGCAAGACAACGTGGACGACAACGACGAGCCGCACACCAACGAGTACTTCCGGCGACTTGTTCTTTTGGACCATGGTAGACTTGTGGTAGTTTCACCTATATGGACTGTTTGGACATTGTGGACCATGGTAGACTTGTGGTAGTTTAACCTGTATGGACTATTTGAACGTTATGGACTATTTGAACTTTGTTCGTATGGATGTATGGACTATTACTATGCTTATGGACTATAGTTGGGCTTACAAGTCGTGCTTCATGTGATATATATGTGTATATGGACTGAGATGGGTTTGTAATGAGCTACTTGTTGTATATATGTGTATATGTTATATTCATGTGATATTTGTATTTAGAGTGGCTCCAAAAATAGGGGAAACTCTGCCGAAATTTTCTGACGTCCATGATAAAAGTAGTTGATATGCTGACACGTTTGCAATGACCGTAGCTTGTTGTTTCAGAAATTATGATTACTGGCCTCTGAGAAGGCAATGTTGTAGCACTTATTTCGTGGAACGTACTGTTTCCTGCAAATAACTGAAAAGGCTACGTTGTACCAAATACATTGAATGGTCCAAGCTCGAATTTATTACAAGACTACGTGCTCAAAAGCCTTCATAGGGACATTTATTGCTACACTGGAATCCTGAAAAAGCGAAAAGATTCCCATGTCGTCCTTTCCATGGACTATGCCCACTGCACCGATAACATGCCTACATAAAGGCCTCATATGTCTTCCATACCACATCTCCTCCTTAAGCCATCACAATACTACTACACAACAATGTCTTCCTGCAGGTCTGACCCATTTGGAGTGCCGGAGTGGCATGAGCGCCCGAAGTGCCATTGCGGCTTTAGGACGATGTTGTGCGTCTGGACGGATCGAGTACAACGAGCCAACTACGGCCGTAGGTTCTTCAAGTGTCCAGACCTGGATGATGACTTCATGGTAACGACGACAACTAAATTCTCTATTTCTTGTTATCGTTTTTCAACTTGATCCATGACATCTACCACGCCACACATAGCCTTGCAAGTTCATCGAATGGGTGGATCGGGTGCCGCCGGCATGGCCACGGAACCGGCCAATGGAGGTGGAAAACAAAGGACAATACTTTGTCAAGATGACTCAGGCTCGCGAGGTGGAACGACAGATGCGGCTTGAGCAAGAGCGCCGCGTGAGGGTGGACCAAATCCGTCTGAAGGGCAATTAGGATGAGCTGCAAAGGATGCGGGAGCAGTTAAGTCTGTGTGAAGCAGCCATCAAGCATCAGGAGGAAGAGCTTCAAGCTCGTGAGGCAGCTCTCAAGACCAAGAGTGACAGGAAGAAGGATGCAATGGAGCCATCTTCAGCACTGTTGTGAATCCAAAAAATCCATGTATCTTTTGATCTAAAAGTTGTGAAACATTGCACACACCCTGCTCAAGGCCTCAGGAATCTATTCTATCTATGGATCACAAAAATCCATGTTAAAGTTCAGCTCTTTTTTAGATTTGAGCAAGATTGCATCAAAACCGAGCAAAATACAAAAACGATAAATATGATTTGCTCGTATGCAGAGGATGGCCAAGATAGCTCTAGATGTATTTTCACATATCACAGCAAGTAAGAACACTGAAGAAATCGAGCCAAAAACCCTTGGATCATGAAATTACTCGTTGAAGCCAAAATCAAGCAAAACTGGGTTTCTTTATAAACTTGCCATTAAAGTGCCTAAATTGGTGGAGACTAATTTTTAGATGATATCTCTATTTTTTATACATCATTGGTACAATAAGATCAAGAAGAGAAAAGAGAGGAGAAAAAAACAATCAAGACAAGAGCAAATCAATCAACACAAGAGAGATTCATGGAGATGAGTAAAGATTGATGTATTGCTACTTTGAGATGACGGTTTTATAGCCACTCCACTTGGAGGACAAAAGAGTATACTATAGCAATCAACTTCTCTCAAATCCTAACCCTAACACTTGTGAACACTTGATCTTAATAGAGTAAGGTTGGATGGTTAATTACAAGTCTTCATCCCAACTCATTAAATAGATGGGCTAGCCAGCCACATTTAATTCTTAATAGATACTATCTACTTAACACAATAGTGGAACCCGATAACTCCACACACATAGATTTTAACTCACTACACTTATGCACGCTTTTCAAAGTGCATAAGCCCGAATCTGCTCATCTCCTTCTATTGCAACCAATCACCATGCTTACCGCTTATAGATGCACCACTAGCTTGCCACTCATTGCTAAGTCTCTTCCGTTCCAGTTTCACCAGACCACGCCTCACTTGGACTAACCAAGCCGTACGGTGCAACCCGCCGTTCAAACTTTCTTTCAACATTTTATTTCTTTCTTGTGCCATGCTTAAGCTCACCATCTCACCCAGCATCCTTGATCGTTCTGGGCCTTAGCTCCTTCATGAGTGTAGCTCTGATCCTCACCGTTGACCATGGTTAACTCCAAATGACTCTGCACATTCAAAGACAAAAAAATTATTTCTAGGTATAAGTTCTTCACAACTTAACCTATGTTAACAGTAACACATCTCATGCAACATATATCCACTGGCCTGAATCAACAAAAATCATCGTGAAGCTCAAAATCACCAAGAACCAAAAACTGGACAAAGGAGCATTGCTCAGCTGGTCTAACCGCACCCCTATAGCGGTCAGTCCGTTGGCATGCACCGGTCAAACCGGTAGTCAAGTTCGATTCAACCGCTGATCAGGTTGCTGGTCAATTCTGTATTGAACAACCTCTTCAATGCGTATGCATACTAGCCTCATCATTTCTATAGCAATACTGACCTTATCAATGCAAATCAAGTGCATGCATGGCATCACGTGCATGCATGACCTTCATTTGACTTAACTGCATGCATGACTTCCTGTTCAAAGATAACAGAGGGCTATATGAATACAATAGCTCTGCTAAAACTAACATTTAATTGCAATAGTTCATCACAATATAATCCAGAACCCTCTAACATGGTCCTTCAACATGTACTCATGGATGAATGCCCACCACTATATACTTCTGGTTACAAACATTTCAAATGCATATCCCGAGTTAATTTATATATATGTGCTTTCGATTCATGTGATGATTGATCGATTGAGTTGTTGAGTTGATCAACAAGGCATATCTTGTGGGAATATTGCCATGTTCCACATTCACACATAAATTAATATAATCCACCTTCGATATGTAGATTGGAATTTCAAGGATCATATGAGAAGGTCCAAGATATTGTGTGATGAATCATTGCCAAGTTTGTGGGGCTGGAATTTAAGTTCTACATAGTTTGCATTCTTTAGTGTTTTTTGTCAGGAAAACTGGTTTGATCGATAGCTATTTCAGGTCTGGCCACTGGCTATTGCCGATCCAACCGATGGGCTTTGCCAGTTAGACTACTGGGCAGTATGACAGGTGGTTCAATGCTGGTTACATTTTTCCAAAGGGGTTTTTACACTGTGATCAACCGGTCTGACTGCCAATCGGTCAGACCAGCCCCTGGTTGGCAGTCTAACCGGTCCTAAAGTTCGTCTCACAGATTGCTTTGTGTTTTTGAGTAATAGGTTTTTGGATGAATTCAATTAAGTTTGGTCAATGCATTTATGTTGCATGAAGCATGTTTTGGCTAAAATAGGTCAAGTTATGATGAACATGTGTAAGAAAATGATTTCTTTATCTTTGGATATGCAATGAAGCTTGAAGTCAACTATGATCAACGGTGAGAATCGGGGCTATACTCATGAAGGAGCTAAGGCTTAGAACTGTCAAGGATACTGAGTGAGATGGTTGAGCTCAAGAATGGTACAAGGAAGGTGGGAAATGTTGAGGGGAATGTTTGAGCGACGGGTTGCACCAAGTGTCTTGGTCAGTCCAAGTGAGAAGTGGTCTGGTGGAACCAGGATGAGAGACTTATCGATGCATGGCAATCCATTGGTGCACCTGCTTGTGACAAGCATGGTGATTGTTTGCAAGCTACAGAAGTGACTAGGTTAAGGAAGGGTATTTTAGTAAGAAGGTCAAATACCGAGAACCATGTAGATGTTGGGCTGGTACAGATGTTGGGCTTTTAACGTGTACTACATTTAACTTGTAGACCCCGTTTTGAGAAAATACTCCGTTTAAAAGTTAGGTACTGTAGCGACTGCGAAAAGCCGACCGGCTTGTGGCCAGCCGAACAGGCCCTATATGGAGTAGCTGTAAAACCTTAATCTTCAAGTAACAATAGATCAATTTTATTCATCGCTCATGGTGTCTTTTTGTTTTGATTAATTTTCTCTTGTTCTTATTGATTTTGATCTCTTATCTCCCCTTCTTGATCTTGTTGTGTGCCAAAGATGTATAAGTGATGGAGATGACTCATAAAGATCAAATCTATCCATCTAGGCACCAAGTCTTGTAAGATTCTGAAGTTGCCTGGTTTTGCTTGGATTTGACCTCGTCTTGAGATTTCTTGTTTCTAGTGTTTTTGCTTGGAATCTTTGGGAGAAATTGCATGTTGTGATATGTGAGTATTCATATAGAGTCATCTTGGCTATCCTCTACCTACGAGCAAGTCATATCCTAATATTTTAGAGTTTGCCCAGTTTTGGTGCAATCTTGTTTATCTTTAAGAAAGGTTGGAACTTCGACAAGGTTTCATGCGGTCCTTAAATGGAATATGTTCCTAAAACCCTAATCAAAGTGTGTGTAAAGTTTTATCTCTTTTGATTAAGGATTTTGGAAGTTGCACCATTTTAGTCTTAGTGCGAGCTAATTTTCTATTATGAAAACAGGGAAATGATCAAACCGCTCCTAGGCCTGGTCGAACCGGCTACCGGTCAAATTGCTGTGGTCAAGCTAGTCAGATTAGCCACCAGTCAGACCATTAGGTGCACACCGGTCAGACCGCACCCTAGGCTTTCAATGTTGATCTACATAGCTTTGTAGCTACTGGAGTAAAGAATTTGTGAATACTCGAGGAAAAAATTATGTGGCACCATTCACTCTCCCCCTCCCCCCATTACAATTGCCAGTCCTACAAGTGGTATCATAGCCTGATTAGCTCTTTTTGATATATCTTAACTGGTCTTAGAGACATTTCATTAGATAAGTATTCTACCAAGCCACCCGTCTTTGATTGGGTTGACTTCTCTTATTGCAAGGCTCAAATGTCTACTTACATCTAAACCCAAGGGCTCTCAATTTGGGAAAATTTAAGAATCCTTATGTTGTGCTTACCGATGATCATGTCACTCGGGTAAGTACTCCCGATGTGGAGGCAAACTGCAAGGCATGAAACTTTTTGATTGAAGGGTTTAGTCGATCTAAGTTTGAGCAAGTAGCTTATTTGGCATCTGCTAATGAGATCTGGAAGACTCTTGCTAACTAACATAAAAGATCTACCACGATGAAGAAAGTGAGACAGAACGAACTCAAGAAAGAATACTTCAAAATCGAGCAAAAGTCCAGTTAATCTTTGGATGAGTTGTTTGGAAGATTTAACAAGATTATCCATGACTTACGTACTGTTGGCCTGACTTATTCTGATTATGAGAGTGCATGCCAACTGTTGAGTGCACTTGATGTAAAAGTTTGGGGGATGAAGATTACTTCCATCAATGACAACACTGTTATGAGTGAGCTTACCCTGGATAAACTCTACTCGAGGTTGAAGATGCTTGGGATCGACTTCATCTCATATCTCTCCAAGACAGAGTCGATGGCTCTTGTAGTCGACCCTACTTAGAGTAGCTCTTCTAATGCTTTGGACTTTGATTCTCTTAGATTTCCAATGTATGCTTTGTATTCTTTGAGTGATTAGCAGCTAGAGAGCCTTCTTGGGGATGATCTATCACTCCTATTCACTAAATTCACTCGAGGCTATCATAAGATAAGGAACAGAAAGAGGAGTGGTCCTTTCACTTGTTTTGAGTGTGGTGAGCTAAACCATATTCGGGCCAAATGCCCCAAGCTGAAGAGTAAGGAGGAGGACTCTCGAAGGTGTCCTCAAGCCCATGAGGTGGAGACCAAGAAAACTATGAATCTTACTTGTCCTTGCATGATCAGTTGGTTATGCTTAAAATTGCACATTCTTCTGTTATCAATTAACTCAAAGATATTCAGGATGAACTAGTAACACTCAAGTCTAGTAATGATCATGATCACATGGATGCTATTGCTTTAGATGTTGTTGCTTCATCATGCTCAAATAGTGCATTACTTAAACTAAAACTTGATAGTGCCACTAAAAATTTGCTTGAGCTTAATCATAATTATACTTGCTCTCATTGTGATGATAGTAAACATAAGTTAAAAGCGATGACTAAAATGATTCTTCATTCTACGACTGAATCTTATGAAAATTGTTTTAAGCTCACAACTAAAATTAACGCTCCTAACGAGACACTTGAGGATAAATATAACGAATCATTATCCATTTTTGCATCTAAGAAATAATTGATTCTATTTTTTGTACATTTTGTGATGAGATTGGAACCGATTTAGATAAGATGTGTGAGGCTTTTAGAGTCAAATTCAAGGAGCAGTCGGATAGGATTAGAGAAACTCTTGTGTATCTTGTGAGGCTTTGAGACTTGAGGTAGCTGTTCATATGCTAGGGCAACCAAAACCAATGAGTGTGTCACATGTAAGAACCTAGCCCAAGAGAATGACTACCTCAAAAAGACCCAAAGAGATTTTCTAGTGAGAAGAACCTCAATATGATCCATGACCAATCTAAGGTGACTGCTAAAAAGAGAGACCTAGGATTTAATTATCTAGAGTATTCAAAGAACCACCCACCTAAGATTGTAAGAGTAGTTGAGAGTGGCAAGTTTGAGATAAAACCCCCTGAGCCATCCAAGTCAGGTGCTTCTACTTCGGTAGGTCAGACCACTTAAAAGGTCAAGTTCCTTTACACCTTCTACAAGAAGGATGGCTATATTGTTGAGTTCTGCTTCCGTAGGGTCAAGTATGAGTGAAAAGAGAGGATGCATGCTTTGAGGTTCATTAGAAGAATTCCTTCACCTATGAGTGTCTCTAGAGTCAGACCACCGGTCTTGAGTGTTTCTAGATATAGGCTATGTTTGTGGATGATTTCTTTGACTCTTTGGTGACTTTGAGTTAGGATATCGTGAGGATAGACCACGAATAGCATCTAGACAAGGAAAGCACCAGTCTTTTGGTAGGTCGATTTGAAGAGGTCTAGGCGTTTCTTATATGCATTCTAATGATTTTTCTTGCTAACCAGTCTATTCCTGCTTCTATTGTTGTTCATAGATGTCATGTGGCTCAGTACTAGATTCTTAAGTCTTTTATTTGTAACCTCAGTATTAAGGCATCGATGTCTTTTGCTTATGCCCTGTAGGTTTGACGAGTGAGTAAGCAAGACATGTGGCTTGTTGACTCTGGATGTTCTCGACACATGATCGGAGATTCTTGTTGGTTCTCAACTCTCACTCGTGTATCTAGTGATGAGTAAATCACATTCGGAGATGCTTCTACTAGGACCATGATGGCTAGGGGCACTATGTGCACTAACAACAAGTTCATGCTGAAGGATATTACTTTGGTAAGTAAGCTAAGATATAGTCTACTATCTGTTTTCCAGTTTTTTGATGAGGGTCTAGAAGTGAGGTTCAAGTGTATAGTTTTAGACTCCTCTAGTGATCTTGTGTAGGATCATATGGTGCAATCAGAGGGGATGAATGATTGTCTCCACTTTTTGAAATATCTACATAGTCGATGAAGAATTTAACCGCTCGAACGAACACTTGATGCTCAGCTTTGCTCGTAGTCGTACGCTTTGCCCAAACAGCAATCCCCAGAAATCACGAACCAGATTGATTCAAGATGTTCTTTATCGCTGGATTTCTGTGGATTTACAAAGCGCCCTCATGGCACTCCTAAAATCCTTCTCAACGAAAACCCTAAAACAAGCCTCTCAAAACCTGCACAAGACTCTCTAAAAACTGCACGCTAACCCATAGTCTCTCCCTGCTTTTATAGGTTAACGTTACAAATCGTGTCTACTTCAAACACTGACTCAAAATCTTATCTCTTTCGAAACCAAGGAACCCAAAACCCTTCGGAATATGGGTTTTATTCAAACTCTCAATCTTCTCAATTATAGACTCCATCCACAACTCCTAACCTAATACATGATGAAGCCTCTAAGAATGCACCTCCTGTATCTTCATCACGCCTTATCAACGTCCGTGTCAAAGCCTCCAAGAACACACCACCCGTAGCTTCTCCACACATCACCACCTTTGATCTCCACGTGCTCTAGTGTTAGCCCGACCACCTCGCATAACAGCCTCAACCGTCTGGATCTTAGATCTCCCCATCCTAATCCCGGTCCTCCTCATCCCAAGCCATGATCATCTCTACGCACACCTGCACATGCAAAGACCAAAGAAATATTTTCCTGGCACAAGTCCTTCCCAACTTGAATGTCATCAGCACACACACATATAACCACAATCTCAACTGACCATCAACACCAACCAGGTTATCCACGACCATAAATCTCATCGCTACCCAAAAATTAGCCTTAGATCACTTAATACAACTACTAGCTCAACGAGTACTCGAAAACAATAAGTACTCAGGAATTACCATCACTCTGCTCAAAACACTCAGGAATACCAAGCATCGCTACCGACCAAAACCATAAAGTACCGACTACCAAGTACCGATCACTATGACTAAGGCACCCAATCAGCAAGTCTATGACTACTGATCATCAACCAATCACTGCACCATCAATCACCGTGTACTGAGTGTCATCGACAACCGATATGGTCACATCAGTCAACCACTGACCCAACACGAGTACTTGAGGTACTCAAATATCATAAGAATTAAAGCACTCATACCAACCATGAAGTCTACGAGTACTGATTGTGAAGCCTACAACAACCGATCACAAAACCTTCGACTACCTATTGAGAACTAATCAAAAAGCCCAAGACAACAACAGCATACCACAAAGTCTATGACTATGACAGCAGTCCATGAAATCTACGACCATCGACCACAAAGTCTTCGACTATCGAGTACTAACAAGTAAAGTTTATGACTATCGAGTATCAATCAGGTACTGTAGCTACGGCCATGGAAAAGTACTGTAGCTACAACTATCGACCAGTTACTATAGCCTATGACCTTACTACCTCCGACCGACTCACTGCAGCTATGACCGGTTCACTATCGCTTACAACTAGTTAAATGTTGCTTACGACTGGTTCACTATTGAGGTTCAAATCTATGTTTACCTACCGTGATCGAAATACCTTGGTTGAAGTCTGCCATTCGGACCTGCCGATCGGACCATCCATCACAAGGTCGATCAGACTACCGTCTGAACCTCTAATGCCACTCAATCACCGGTCGATACTTCTATGGCACTCGAATGCTGTCCGATATAACAATGGTACTCAAATGCCATCCAATACTCTGATAGCAATCAAAACCACTCGGACTCGAAATCTTCAACTATGATCAACTGAAACTTTCACAAATGTGAATTCCAAAGCAAATCAAATGTCAATTATTCATCATCACTGAATTCACCAGCATCCACTTGGTCCAACAACTTGTGTTTGGGATCTCTAGATTTGAGAATGTCTTCAATGCTGATTTTCTTGTCTCCTCCAGGTGTAGCCCTAGGTGTCTTGTAGCTTCTGACTCTGTTGATCTAGTTTTGTGGCATCGTAGGCTAGCTCACATAGGTTTTGACCACTTTTCTAGGGTTAGCAATTTATATGTCATTAGAGATTTGTCTAAGTTTAAGAGTAGCAAAGACCTAGTTTGCTCACGTTGTAGATATGGTAAGATGGTTATTGCTTCTTACCCACCTCTTACCATTGTGATGACTAATGCACCTAGATAGCTCTTGCACTTAGACACAGTTGGCCCTTCTAGAGTTCAGTCTATAGGAGGAAAGAGGGGTATCCTTAACATCGTAGATGACTTCTCTAGGTATTCTTGAGTGTATTTTCTTACTTCTAAGGATAAGGCATTTGGTTGCTTTAGGAAGTTAGTCTTGAGATTAGCAGTTGATCTCTCAGATGCCTTGAGGGTTATTAGGAGTGACAGCAGGACTAAATTCAAGAACTCATCATTTGCCACCTTCTGCACTGAGCAAGGTCTAGAGCACCAATTCTCTTCTCTTAGAGTTTCCCCATGTAGAATGAGTAGTAGAAAGGAAGAACAGGACCCTTGTAGAGATGGCTAGAATGTTGTTAGGTGAGCACAATACTCATGGGAGGTATTAGGCGGAGGCGGTCTCCACCACTTGTTATGTGTCTAACATGGTGTTGTTAATATCGTCCACGCACAAGAATTCCTATGAGTTGAGGATTGGTCATAAGCCTAGTATCTCTTATTTCAAGAATTTGGTTATAAATTCTTATTCTTAAATATGGTAACTTAGATAAATTTGAATTTAGTTGTTCTGATGGTATTTTTCTCGTATATCCTACTCATTATCGTGGCTTTTGTTTTTTAAGTTTGGATACTAACAAAATCATTAAGACTTATGAAGTCACTTTTGATGAGGCTAATCCTGGTACTAGACCTAATAGTGTAGGTACACAGGTATATGGTGATCAGGAGAGCATCTTTGTCGATGACAACTCTGACTTGGACGATGAGGATTCAATCCCTCCTCTTGTGCCTCCTAAGTTAGTTGGAGAGCCTGCTTCAACTATTCCAACATCACTTGACCTGCATCCTCTCATCTTCACTAGCACAACAAGTGGCTCTACTTCTATCTTCACATCCCATGAGGTAGAGGCCATGTCTGTATTAGGACACCGGTTCATATTCAGTGACGACACCCCTAGGAGCAGATGATTGGGAATCTCCATGAGTGAGTTACTCCCTCCAAGTTTATCTCTCTATATTACTATACTCATTTTACTTTTGTTGCGTCTTTTGATCCCCGAGATGTCGTCCATACTTTATATGATCCTCCTCCTAATCACAGGGTCATTGTTCAAAATGGATATTTAAAAATAAACAAAGTGAGGATATGTTGGTAGTTCATAACAAAGCTAGGCTTGTAGCTCAATATTTTCTAGGTAGAGGACTTAGACTTTGAGGAGACATTTACACCTATAACTAGATTAGAAGCCATTCACTGTTAGCATTTACTGCATCTAAGGGCTTTTAGTTGTTTTAAATGGATGTCAAGAGTGCTTTGTTAAATGGTTTCATAGAGGAAGTGGTCAGTTTCAAGTAGCCTTCTGGTTTAAAAATTTTCAAGTTCCTAAACCATGTGTATAAATTATCTAAAGCCTTAATGGATTAAAGTAAGCCCTCAGAACTTAGTATGATAGGCTTAAGAGTTTCTTTCTTAAAAATAACTTTAAAATATGAATGGTAGATAAAACATTGTTAACTCTCAGACATAGCAATATTTTCCTTCTTGTTTAGATTTATGTGGATGACATAATTTTTATGGCTCTTATCATATTTTGGTGTCCAGATTTTTAGATTCAATGAGCAGGAAATTTGAAATGCGTATGATGGGTGAGCTAACTTTCTTCCTTTGCCTTTAAATCAAGCAACTGAAGAATGAGTCCTTCATCCATCAAGCTGCAAGCCTATGTCTATTCTAATTGTCACTTCTACCATACTGAATCCTAATAAGGATGGAGAGCTTGTGAACCAGAAGGAGTACCGCAGCATAATCGGATCCCTCCTCTAACTCATAGCTTCCAGGCCAGACACACACTTTATTGTGTGTCTGTGCACTTGATTCCAGGCTCCTCCTCATGCCTTTCATTGTCAAGCAGTACGTCATATTTTCAGGTATCTTTAGGACACTCTTGACTTTAGATTCTGATATTCTTATGATTATGCACTCACTCTTCATGTTTTCTCTGATGCTGATTTTGCTGCGTGTAGGATAGATAGAAAGAGTACCTCATGCACTTGTCTTTTCTTAGGCATATCTTTTGTTTCGTGGTCATCTAGGAAGCATCCTTTATTGCACAGTCCACTACAGAAGCGGGGTATGTAGCTGCTACTAGTAGTTGCTCTCAAATTCTCTGGATCTTATTTACTCTATAGGACTATAGGTTAGCCTTAGGTAGTGTTCCATTCCTATGTGACAATACTAGTGCCATTAATATTGCCAAAAACCCAATGCAACACTCCAAGATTAAGCACGTCAATATTAGATATCATTTCCTTAGAGACCATGTAGAGAAGGGGATATTCTTCATTTTGTGTAGTGAGAGCACCGGATCGCCAATGCTTTCACTAAGGCTTTCGATTCTTTTCGTTTTGCTTCTTTGCGGGGGAGTTGTGGGTCATTTGTCCTTTCGGTCTACTTTGAGGGGAAGTTTGACTCTTTTATATTTATTGTATCATATTGCATATTTAAATTTTAGTAACTTGCTTTATAAAATTTAAATGAAGCTTTGACTATTATCCACATATGATATGACATCTTGCTATTTCTTGTATTAGTTTTGCTAGATTCATCATGTTTTTCTATGTGTAGGTTAGCTTTTGCCATGATAGCTTGCTTGAAAATGAAAAAATTAAACAAAAACATGTCACTGTTGAATCTTATGACTAGTTTTTGCCTCACTAATCCTCTTATGATTTATATCATGTCAAATAGCTAAGTTGAGTCTAAAATCTAATTTGAGTTTTAGATTGAGCCATACTGGTTCTTTATTGAAGCACAAGTTTACTTCTCCTAGGCTTTTACTGCTCAAGTCGGGTATTGCTTACGAACTTGGGAGTAGCTTATTGTTCTTGAATTAGAAAATAAAATGAAACATGATCTCTTTTATGTGCAAAAAAGCTGATATTACCAATTCTTTCTAATGAGACGGCTTGCCATTACACTAGGCATGAACTCAAGTGGAGTTTTAGATGACTATGACCATACTTTTAACCTTATCGCTAGGAGTGGTCGACAAAGCCTTGAAATCTAGCACATGGCTTATTCAAATAATGGTGAGAAATAGCTAAAGTTTAAAAGATAGTTGTGGATAGTTTCTAGTTTAGAACTTGTTTTACTAAGATAAAAATAAAAAATGTGTGTCAGAAAGTCTAAAATGTGCTATTTGTGCTCAATTCCATGTACCTGAACAAAATAATTCAATATTAAACTTGTAGCACTCTAAAATAACTGAACTGTAGCTTCTTGGTTTTACTTAATTTATTGACATGGATTGGCTCATTTTTGGATACCTTGACTAAACTATAACTTTGAGTGACTTGACATGCCAAGAAATCTATTTAATTTCAATGTCTTGCTCTTTTGATTTAGCTCTGGTATAGATGGATTGTCAAGATCTAGATAGCTCATTCGTATAATATAGCTTAGAGTAATACTTATAGAATCACTATAATTTCTATAGCTCCTTATCAAGCTAAAAATGAATAAAATATAGACACTTTATGTCATTCATGCTTTATCTTCTTTTATTCGTTTTGATAATTCTAATGTGAAAGGGGAAGAAAGATTGATAAAAAAAATACACATCTAGAGCATTATTTGGTGTTTTTTTGTGAATTCTTACTAAGTTGAGATTTTGTTCTCTGGTGTGATTCTCTTGATCTTTTGATCTCTTCTTGCTTGTTCTTTCATATAGACCTAGAGTAAGATTTTCCAATTTCTTTGGTGGAGTTTAAGCCATTTATGGAAAACCTACTCTTTTCAGTGGCTTCACTCTATTTTTGGCTCATATGGTCATTTTTAGTTATTCCAATCCTTTTGTGACCATTTGAGTTTCTCTTTGCAACCACCTTCTATTTGTATTTTTGAAGAATCAATGAGGAGATTGAGGGACTATGTGAGAAGGTTCAAGGTATTGTGTGATGAACCATTGTCAAATTTGTGGAGTTGGAATTTGAATTTTGCATAGTTTGCATTCTTTGATGTTTTGTGTTAGGAAAACTGGTATGACCACTGGCTTTTTCTTGTCTGATCACTGGCTATTAGTAGTTAGATCACTAGATGGTATGAGCGCGGTAGTCAGACCGCCGAGTGGTATAATCGATGCTTCAATGTTGGTTGTATTTTTCATAAGGGTTGTTTTGCACTATGATCAACCAATCTGACCGACCCTTGGTTGATGGTCAGATCGACCCTAAGGTGAAGAGGAGGAAGACTTGTGCGGAGAAGCTACCCATGAGCAGCGCGTGGATCTCCCACTCCCTGCACAGCTGCCTCAGATTCATCATCGGTCTTGATTTGGATGACGTGGTGAGCAAATGTACGTGTTTTGATCACAATGCGTTGCGGCTGCGCTGCGCGGCACAATGTAAGATGCGCTCAGTGTGTTTTAGGCTCTATTCCAAATAGTTTCTGGCTTCAAAAGTTAAGGCTTTGTTCTTTTTACTACGACTTATGGATTTTGAGTGTGGCTTATGGCTTTGGGCTATTCGTGAGAAAGAGTACGGAGTAACAGAAACTCGCATGCGGTTTTAACCGATATAAATGAAGTCACTATAATGTGTATTACAATTAATTTGTAGATCCCATCTTGAAAAGACAACCTATTTGAAAACCAATTACTGTAGAAAAGCCAAAAACAACCTTTAGAAGCTGAAAAAAGAGACCCTAAAAGCCCTTTGAACACATTGATTTCTTAATGCGTTTTTTCTCTCTTTTTTTCTCCTTTATCTTTTTTTCCTTATTCATTTGCATTATCTACGAGATATAATAGTGGTTTTTTATTTTATTTTTTCCTTTATTTATTTATTTTTATTGAATGCATCAGAAAAGGCTAGCAGCTGCTATAGTGCCATTTCAGGAAAAAAAAAAACCACAGCAATCTTGAGCGGGCCTCAATGCCACGATGGTTTGCCATCTTGGTTCAATCTCTATTCCTTTCTTTTGCTCTGCTCCTCGCGCTCCTTATTGTCTTCCGCCTGTATTGCGCTTTGTTCTTTCGCTTTGCTTCCACAGTAGGCATTCGCTGATGCAACACAACGTTGCGGGAGGGTGCGCCTGTCACAAGGGGATGCCAACGTATATAGGCGATATCTTTTTTTTTCTTTTAAGAGAAACATAGGGGATAGCTGAGCAGTGCCGTACGTTGCCACGGTCGAGAAGACAGGCTGCGGCACGGCAACGAGTTGAGGAGTAGAGAAGGCGCACGCGTGCCAGACGGGCGCGTGACGTTGGGTCACTGATGTGTGGGCCCACCGCTCGTAGGGTCCACACGTCAATGACCCAATGTCACCTGACTTACGTTAGAGAATCCGAGCGGGTGCCAGACAGGCTAAACTATTCTCTTTTGGATTGAGCCCACTTAATACAATTTACACAAATCTTCAAATAAAAAAGATAAATAATCATCATTCATTATTCATTCATACTTTAATATTTATGTAACTTTAAAATAGTTATGCATATAACCACATCTCTTCACTTTTTTTGTGAGGATAACAAGCTAAACTCCCCCAAAAAAGCCTTCCTCAGTCAATGCACGAGTGGTTAAGGGAGATAGACTGTAAATTCGTTGACGATATGTCTATACACCAAGTTCAGCCATGTTGCCCAGCCATATGTCACCAGCATGAGGGTCTGGTCTTTTTGACTTCGGTTTATAGCTGTGACTTATGTTTTTTGGCTGTTTGTGAGAGAGAGTACGGAATAACATAAACTTGTGTGCGGTATTAGTCGATAAATATAAAGTCGTTACAGTGTATATTGTAATCAACTCTTAAAAAGATATATTGTTTAAAAGCTAGTTACTATAAAAAAATTAAAAATAATTTTTAAAAGCTGAAAAAAAAAGCAGGCACTTTACAAACGCATACACGCAAGGACATGTACTCCTGGCCGAATGCCAATGGTTGTGTACTTCTGGTTACAAACCTTCCAATGCATCTCTGTCTTGGAGAGAGTTGACGTAATTTTTTATATATGTGCTTGCTGTTCTTGTGATGATTGATCAATCGGGTCGTTGAGGTTGATCAACTTGACATATCTCGAGGGAATATTGCCATGTTCCACGCCCATATGGTCTATATTTTTCTCAACAGTAATTTATATAATTTTTAAAACATAATTAATGGTGGGTAAATATTACTTATCTATTTGCGTATTTTGAAATTAATGTTACTTTTGTTAGAGAAGAAAACTTAGAATCACTTTTTTAATTTAATCCACCCTCGATATGTAGATTGCAATTCCTGGTACTAATTTTGTCAATAGGCAATAATTAACCTAGCTAGCTTTGGATGTTGAGTTTTTTTTCTCTGAACTCTAAGCATCTGTTCCATGTGAATGTGAGTATTGACTTGGTAGTTCAACTTATATGTCGTCATTTTAGGCACTGATCAACTCGGCTTCGGCTTCTGGCTTCTGGTTTATTTTTCACTATTCATAAGTTTCGTCTTTTTCTGAATTTTTGGCTTTTTGTTGAGCTTTTTTGCCGGTTCTTTTTTTCCCATATTTGTTTGTATTATACGTAATGGGCTAACATATTTTTTATTTTTTTAAATTTTTTTAAATTTAATTATGCTAAATAAGGCTCTGTCACCACAAATGCTTTTTCACAACTACAAGTGTTTTCAGCTATAAGCCATGAGCTTTTCAGCCGAACCGATCACCACCTTAAAGTTAAGTAAGCATTGTTCTTTTTTTATGAGAGGAAGTAAGCATTGTTCTGCGTTAGCTTTAATACGCTACATGTCTTCTTTTTTAAAAAAAAATGAAGGCAAGTAGGAGTGCAGTGCAGAAATATTTCTCGAGGCCACGGTGTGACCAAAATAGATCCCTTTTAAGTCAATGTTCCAGCCAAAGCAAGATAGCTTGTTAGCTATTATTTTTTACCTCCGGCTTCGTTGACAGGGAGATGGATATTGATCAAGCTAAACTTTTGTTCATAGATAATATTGACAATGACATTTTGCCGAGTTGTTGAAGATAACAACTAGCGTACCCACATATAAATATAAAAATACTTCTCGATCGATCTAATAATATCCATGGCTCCGTGTTCATCATTCCGACACGTAACAATAAAATAACGTTTTTCCTTCAACAAATCATCGTGGGAAAGCACGAATCGATCGACGGCGGCCAATGCGCGCATGCAGCTCTAATTTCCCTGCTTATTGCTATGTCTATTTTTGTTTACTTGTCATTTTATACATTGATACGATTTTCAATACATAACTTTGATTATTATTTTGTTTATTGTATAATAATTAAAATTATTAAAAACATAGTGATATGAAAGTATTTTTATAACAAATCTATTGATATCGTTTTCACATGAAAAATCTAAGTAATTTTATGTATATTTGTAATCAAAATTTAAAAAAGTTAACTGTACGTATTCTAAGACGACAACTACAAGAGAACATGGGAGTATATGAGTATATATTATAGATGACGATGGCGATTAATTTGTGAAGCTATTGATGTCGCGCACGATCGATCGTTACATAGCCACGAAGAATTTGACGCGGGCAAGCAAGACAATTTTGAGTTTCAACGCACACACTACTACTGCTTCCAATCATCCAAGCTTGATGGCCCAGCCTCCCGTGTCAGTATCTACCATGTACTACTTTGACCTGACCAGGCCGATCGCGACTCATTCAAGATCGATCCACATCATCTTATCTAACTTAGCTTTGATATCACTGAACAGACTTGACATTGCACATGATGAATGGACTTAGGTGGCCATGCTGAGGCCACAACAAGCTAGGTTCCAAGTGCCTATCCAAGGTGTCATGCCTGCTTAACGCCATCCGTGTCAAAGTCTACGATCAATCCTACTTGTCGACGGTAAGTCCAACAAGTTAACCAAAGTTTGTATATAAAGAGAAAAAAATTGCACAATAGCAGTATACTTGTTTATCTCTACTATTATATAAAGAGAAATTAGTGATCGTCGGTGCGTTTTTCTCTTCCCTCTTTACAACCATCCGATTTGATCTGGATCATTTATCTCTCTCATCCTCTCTCTCATGATACAACCGCCCACCCTTCCACTTTCTCCATCTCCTCGTGCATTCTGGCCACCCTTCTATCTCTGTCGCTTGTTCTTCAATATTTAATGTGTAAAGTTGATCAGGCAGTAAGTTCCGTCTCATTATTTTTTATGACTCAACCATAACGTATGGATTTTTAACTAGTTGGATAGGAAAACGAAGTGCCCCGTTGACAAAAGAAAGACGAGCTGGCCGTCTAATAGAACTAGTCAGAAATCTGACACTATGTAAGGCTGGCTAATGGCTATATATTCTTTTCCTGGGGATCACAGGCTGCAGGGAGCAAAGCATACAATACAAGGCACCTAGATATTTTAGCAAGCACAGACCGAGTTAACACCTTTGAGCAAATGGGAGGTATAGATTTCTTTTCCTTCCTTTTTCCTCTGCATCGATCTCTTCGTTTAATTTCTTTCAAGCATTTCGCGTCTTCATTAACGGTGTACTTAGTAAAGACACAGGATCAAAGTATTGCTTAAGCTCACCTAGATAGTTCTTCTCAGGGTTCACAATTTTGACAAAATTTCGCCAAAATTTTGCTCATTTCATTCTTTCATTACCCTCCGAAACATACGATTTGGTAAAATTTTGGCCGAATTTGTCCCATTTAAGTTTTGTTCAATTTTTAGTTAAATTTCATCAAAATGCAAATGACATTTGAAAATTTCGTTCAAAATTTTGAATGAAAGAATGAAATTTCGTCCAATTCATTCATCTCGCTGCTCTCTGATTCATCTCGCTGCTCTCTGAGATTTTTGCAAAACGAGATTGTGAACCCTGGTTCTTCCTTGTTGCCAAATAATTCTCATTTGATCTGAGGTTTGACTTACGTTACCGCAGCCGTGCACGGTGTCTGCTACGGCGTGAACGGCGGCGACCTCCCCTCGCGGAGCGACGTGGTGCAGCTGTACAAGTCCCACAACATCCACGGCATGCGCATCTACTACCCGGACAAGGAGGCCCTCAGCGCCCTCCGCGGCAGCGGCATCGTCCTCATCCTCGACGTCGGCGGCAACGACGCGGTCCGCGACCTCGCCAACAACCCCTCCTCCGCCGCCGCATGGGTCCAAAACAACGTCCAGCCCTACTACCGGGACGTCCCCATCTTGTACATCGCGGTCGGCAACGAGGTGACCGGCGGCGACACGCAGAACATCCTCCCGGCCATGCAGAACCTCAACAACGCGCTCTCCGCTGCCGGCCATGGCAACATCAAGGTGTCCACGGCGGTCAGGTTCGACGTGATCACCAACTCCTTCCCGCCCTCCAAAGGCGTGTTCAGGTACTCCTACATGACGCCCATCGCTCAGTTTCTGGCGAGCACCGGCGCACCGCTCCTGGCCAACGTGTACCCCTACTTTGCCTACAAGGACAACCCGCGGGACATCAATCTCAACTACGCCACCTTCCAGCCGGGCACGACCGTGAGGGATGACGGCAACGGGCTGACCTACACGTGCCTCTTCGACGCGATGGTCGACTCCATCTACGCCGCGCTGGAGAAGGCCGGCACGCCGGACGTCAAGGTCGTCGTGTCGGAGAGCGGGTGGCCCTCGGCCGGCGGGTTTGCGGCAACCGTGGATAACGCGAGGACGTATAACCAGGGCCTGATTGACCACGTCCCGAACGGGACGCCGAAGCGGTCAGGGCCGATCCAGACTTACATATTCGCCATGTTCAACGAGAACCAGAAGTCGGGGCCTGAGACCGAGAGGAACTTCGGCCTCTTCTACCCTAACAAGCAGCCTGTCTACCCGATCACCTTCCCGAACAATTCACAACTGCCAAAACATGGAGCTGCAGATGAATGATTCAACGATGCTGGATGAAGGTCACTCTACGCGCAGTCTGGCATATCATGGATGCTATGCCACGTGAATAAATCTATGCTTAAAACAATGTACCGTATGAGTGTTTGCTTCGTTTTTAATAAAGTAAAATGAAGTGTGGCTTGCCCTCTGTTTCTTGAAAAAAAATGTTGGTGGTTACCATTTAATTGTTACGAAAGTGTTATACAACATTCGACTGCTTTTTAACGAGAAATTAGTCGAATTTCACACCGTTCGATTTGCACCAAGATTCATACTACTGCCCACCTCCATCTTAATCTCCGATGAAGATCTGGGGAGGCTCCCCGTCATCTTCTTCTCTGGCAACCGCTGTTGTCGGCGTCTTCAACAGAAGCGCCGAGCTAGGATTAGGGTTCATCGATTAGGGTTGGGTTCACCGATAACCACTAGGCTTAGAGGGATACCACGGTGGCAGCGGACCAATGGTGGGCGGCGGTATGTTGAGGCGGTGGTGATGCCACCTCGGCCGCAGGATTGGAGGCGGTGGGCAGTGCAGGCTGCAGGGGCTACTTGAGCCGATGAGCAATTAGGAGGCGGCGATGGCACTGGTGAATCCGACGGCGGTAACCACTAGAGACAAGGAAGAATGACGGCGATGGTGGTGGCGGGAGGTTGAGATGCGGCAATGGAGGAGAGGAGGCAGGCGGCATCAGTGCCACCTTCAGCGCTGATGGCCACGTTGGGAGACGGATGTGATGGCAGGCAGTGGTAGCTGGCAGGCATCGCCCGCATCGAAATGACACTAACGAGGTAGGGGGTGGCAGTGCGCAGGTGTAGCACCTCACATACCCAACATGAGATACTACTATGGAACACCATCGCTAAAGTAAGGTATAAACAAAAACAATAATAGAAAGCACAAAGAAATAAAACTTTATTAGCTCTTTATTCAAGAACCAGTAGAAGCTAAAAGTAAATGTTTGAAACGTGGGACCGGTCCACTGCTAACCAAATAAAGAGTAAGTGGAATAACATAAATAGTGGCAAGTCACAGTACTGAAAACTCAAGTGCTCCCACCATTCATGTTGCAACTACTCCACTGGCCTTTTACCTAAGAATAGAAAGTGTAAGCGTGAGATTTAAAAATCTCAATAAGTACCCAACAACGATCGCAATAAGGCGAGTAAAGGTCAAGTAATTCTAACAAGCAATTGACGCAAATTAAGAGCAATGAAACTAGATTATCGAAAACACTAATGAAGATCGAAGATAGAAGTAACAGAAATAGTGGATTAAAGATAATTGTTATTTAGCAAGTTATGGCAAAAACACCAGTGATTACTTCCCACATACCCAATTATACGACAGTAGTTAGGCACGTCACTATTCTCGATTGTATAACTACAAACAGGGCGTAATATCCTAAGTAACGAGAGTGTACGGCCCTCGTATGTTATTAGGTGGGTGGAAATCTTCCCTATATATGGGAAACCTTAGGCGAGACAACTATTATTTTATTAGCATATTATATGGTAAGAATTTAAGGGAACTAACGAAAGGCTAAGATAAGTTTATGAGAAGTGGAAGGATTTACCAAGATTGAAAATAGAAAAACCTAATTTCTGACATGAGGCGATGAGGAATGATAATATAGTGATAAAAGATCTAGGAATTATTCAAAAGGGGTATTATAACATAGCTCATACATGGATTGTTAACCATCCAAGTTTTATTACGTGGTGGGTGATTATTAGCTAGATTAATAAGATATATATATATATATATATATATATATATATATATATATATATATATATATATATATATATATATATATATATATATATATATATATATATATATATATATATATATATCAATTCATGACTCATATACTAAATCATGCAGGTAATGGAACAAGAAGAATAAACATAGCGACCCTAATGTTAAAAGACTGCTAGTAGTTTAAACCTAAATCTAAAACATGTTCATATACTACCCTCATTATGATTTAAGCATGAATTCTAAAACACTAATTAAAATCATGAATTCAAGAATATTATCAACTGGGTATACTAATAACCTAACAGCATATAAAACAAGATAACTTAGAACATCATGGCATGATTACAATATTAAAAATCTATAACCAGACAAGTATTAGTAATATGATAATTGTTCTAGCGATAGCGGTGACAAATAATCATGAAAGATATGGTTTGCAGAATGGAGAAGTTAACAACCGCGAGGTACTTGCCTTGAGCATATTCGGCGGTCTCGCTACCTGAAGGGTCTGGAATGCGCAACTACCCAAACGATCCCTTAAAAGCTACGTGTAAACCTACATGATGGAATGGAAGTGAATCATATACAGCCTAGTTGGAATTGATGAGAGACGACACAAGATTCGCTTGATCGAAAAAATGGGTTCACTAGCCCCTTTTGCCGTGTGAATTGCTATTCGGCTGAGCGAACCACTTTTCACAGCCCATGCTAACGGAACCATGCGCGAAACGTGATCCGGCCATGCCCTTGGCCGGCCGAACCATGACGGCAAGTGCAACAGCCTCCCGTGCGTGAAATGTGGTTCGACCAAGCCGCGCCCGACCACGTCACCACCCAATCGCGCCATGCCCAGCTCGTCATCGCCCGACGCTCAGCCTGCACCGGGCCGCTCTGGCCTTGCTACTGCCCAGCCACATCGCCTCTGGCCAAGTCGCACCCGATCACATCGCTGCCTGGCCGTGCCGCCCCTAGCCACGCCGCGTTGGCCATGCCGCTGCCCGACACCGCTGCCCCAGTCACGGATCCGAGAGAGAGAGGGGGGAGAAAGAGGTAGATTGGTTTTACCTGTTTAAGGGAGAAGGGAAATATGTGTACGGTGAAAGGGTTAAGCTCCTAAATAGCCCCCTCTAACCCAGGGTAGGAAGGTAATTAAATGAGTTTTAAATATTAATTAGGGTTTTGTCGGTTTTTGGAATATCTTAGCCTTTTCCAAATTGCAGGGCACTACAGCAGGGGAGAGTGTGGCAGCGGCGGTGGCGTTTGAGAGAGGGAGGGATTAAGTTAGGGTTAGGGATAGGGGATATATATGATTTGGTGGGTTGATTTGGAGCGTTGGATCTCTATCCAACAGTTAAAATTTTGACTGTTTTGAAAATAATCACATGTTGTATAGACAAACCCAACATAATATGTTTTTTAAATGTGGAGTGTGAATTACTCCGACGAGCATGGGTGATACTCCCTTCATCGCTAAATATAAGTCGTCGTGATGGAATCTGTGTGCGGTCGTTTTTTTATATAACTTTGACGAAGGGAGTATATTTGAATGCACCTTTCCACTTTTCTGTATCTATTGTTCTATACACTTTTAATACGCGTGGAAAGCTATAATTAGATTTTCATATATAAATACCATTCACCATTGTCGATGTGACATCATAAGCATTGTTTCACACCATCATAACCGGTACTTAGCAGCCATTTGTCCTGGGTGTGGGTATGTTGGAGACGAGGACATCAAGTTTTTTAAGGGTGAGCGTATGTGACATCTCAACCCATACAACAATGATGAATCTTGGCCATGTGAGGACCATGAGTGCAAGTGTTGTAATTTAGTCCCAAATTACTAGTTGTATGAGAGTCCCTCGACATGTCCACGTTAGGGCCAAATGCAATTCAACAAACTTGACCTTTTTTATGCGAGATAAGGATGAAAATAAATACGTGTAAGTAGATTGGTGTGTGTTTATCCGATGCCGTGGACGTACGATGGATGCCTTTTTTTTCTCTGCTCTGCTCTGCTCCTGTTCTCCTCCTTTTGTTTATTCTTGTGCTTGCGTGGGACTAGCGCTTGGTAGCATATCACAATTCCACGAGAGGTCTCCACCGGCGAGCTGCGGTGGGCGATGGCAGCCGCCGTGTTTCGATGGCTGGAAGACGGTCGAGAATGCGCCGGAGACGGGCCGCGTAGCCCGCAGAGAGGCAACCAGATAAGAAATAGAGAAGGTGTGTACCTCTCTCGGATTTCTTAACAACCCAACGAACCAGAGAAGTCGTTGGGCCTTGGGGCTACGAGAGGTTTTTCCCCCCCATGTGCTTTCATGCTTTCAGACCAAAACAAGGCCCTTACATACTATTCTACACACAACCACTGGGTAGGTTTTTTATGCGGTTTATTGTTTATGATTTAAATTTTTAAATTCTGACTATTCACGAGAGGTAGTACGTAAAGGAAAATAGTCGCATGTGATTTTAGCTGATACAGCTGAATTCAATATACTTTTACTACAATCTTTCTATTGACCTCGTCTTAAAAAATGTATCGCTTAAAAATTAGTTACTGTAGTATAAATTATAAGTCACAAGTCATAAGTGGAAAAAAAAGTATCCTCTCAAAAAAAAAGCCCCCACGAATTTCTTCCATGTTGCCCACATGCCATCAACGTGGAGCTTGGCAAGCGCTTAATAGACACGCCATAAGAGCATCTCCAAGAGAGGCTCAATATTTTGTCCTCTAAAATCTCATATTGGGAGTCTTCCTAAAAAAATTATCCTCTAAATATTTCCCCTCCTTCAGCAGCTCCTCTAAACTTGGATCCCTAAAATTACTATTTAGGCACTGTATATTTGATGGTGATCCACCTCAATTTTAGAGTACCAAAATTATTGGGTGTGTTTTAGAGTATCTGTTGGAGCTTGTTTTTAGCTTTCATACCCAATATTTTAAGATAGAGGGTGAGAAAGAGTATCTCTTGGAGATGCTCTTTCTCACCCTCTATCTTAAAATATTGGGTATGAAAGCTAAAAACAAGCTCCAACAGATAATGTTATGGCGTTGACATATTCATGTTATGTATAACACATGCCATAACATGAAATGCTTGCCCATATGCCAACACGGTGTTAGGACGTGAATATGGTATATTTCGAGGGTATATAATATATTGCCATGTTCCATGTTCACTTGATAAACGATACAAAATTTCTCGTACTAATCTCATCTCTAGACTTGGCCCCGATCGGTTGGGCTTCAGCTTCTGACTTCCGGTTTATTTTTCACTATTCATAAATTTCGTCTTTTTCTGAACTTTTAGCTTTTTTACCGGTTCTTTTTTCCCGTATGTGTTTGTATTATACGTAATAGGTTAACATATTTTTTTAATTTTTTTAAATTTAATTATGCTAAATAAGCCTCTGTCAGTTACAGTGTTTTTTTCAACCAGCTACAGTGTTTTCAGCCATAAACCATCAAAAAAAAGCCCAAATGATCACCATGGTGAGATTTGACTGAACTCCTAAGCATGTGTTCCGTTATAATTGTTGATTTTTTTGCTTGGTGTTTAAACATTGTATACTGTCATTTGTCAGCTAAGTTAGCATTATTCTTTTCTTTTGAGAGGTCTAGGTCCTCCTTGAAAAGTTCAAACGTTAGTAGCAGTGAGGGCAAAAATAATTCTCTAGGCCATGTGGTCAAGCTAGTAGAAGATCCCTATATGGCTCTGTTTAGCACTGCGGTGGATCAGGATAATCTAGGCTGGGTTGGTTTCAACTTATTTATGGTTTATGTTTATACTGTCTATAGTATTTAGTTTTTAAACGATGCATTTTTTAAAAACAAGTTCAATAGAAAATTATAGTAAAGAGTGTATTGAGTTTAGCTGTATCGGTCAAAATCACATGTGACTATTTCTCTCTGCGTCTTGTCTCGCGAATAGCCAGAATTTAAATATTTAAGTCATAAGACATCAGTCCAAAAGAACCCAAATTTGGTAGAACCACTTCAAAATATGTTGGTTTTTAGCTCACTAGTATATTCTAAACAAGTTGGAACCGTAGATGATGTTGCGTTCCAAATAACGAAACAAATAAGAGGAAATATGAGAAGATCACTCGTTGGATAACAGAATTTGTTCAGCGTTAATCTGATTTGCCAAACAAGGTGCTAGATTTTTCACGACTACTTTTTCACATTAGCTTTGGAAAATAAATACCGCACAGCAACCGCCGACTGGGTCTAAGAGCAACTCCAGCAGGGCCCCTACTTGAGCCCTCATCCTACTTTTGAGGGCCGAGGGGCAAAAAACTCACTCCAGCAGGGCCCCTACTTGAGCCCTCAAAAGTAGGGGGCCCTCAAATCTCCCCCTCGAGCCCTCATTCCTGGGGGTCTGGACTCTGGAGGGAGCCCCTACTTTTGAGGGCTCAAGTAGGGGCCTTGCTGGAGTGAGTTTTTTGCCCCTCGGCCTCTCAAAAGTAGGATGAGAATGAGGGTGGGTCCTATGTGTCATCCCCTCTAAGAATGAATTTGAGGGTCCTGTTTTGAGGGCTCCTGCTGGAGTGTAGCTCAAAAAACAGAGCCCTCAAAAGTAGGGAGAACCCTCAAATAAAAAGTAGGGACCCTGTTTTGAGGGCTACTACTGGAGTTGCTCTAAGTCATTTCCAACCAAAGCAAAACAGCTTGCTTGCTATAATTGTTGACCCCCGGTTTCTTTCATGAAAATGGATATAGATAAATCTATTCATGCTTACCTGCGTGATAAATCAGCATTTTCACCTTCATAATTGATTATCATTGGAAAGCAGTCCACGGGGGCGGCCAATGCACGCATAAACTCAACTCCGCTTGGTGGCGATTAATTTGTGGTGTGAATAAGGCCCTGTTTGTTTCCACTTAAAATTATTATAATCCAGCTTATAGGTGGGGGATTATATAAGCTAGATTATAATAAGCTGGTGGGAAATAAGTTGTCAGGTGTTTGGCAGTCTGGATTATCAGAGTTATGGATTATTGTATTCGAATGTTTAAAGACTATAATATCCTTATCTTTTTTGGTGACCGGCCCTCATTTATGTATCTCTCAATCAGATGAGGAGACAAAACCGATAAGTAGAGCATTAATAATTCTGCAGCTCCTCACCAACTACTGGAACGACCTCCTTTTCCCAAACTCTGTTCTTATGGAGCTAGCTTAGCTTTGATTGGTGCCCGTCACAGTTTCCTGATCACGGCGCCCATCCATCCATCAAGTAGGCCACAGGAAGCGAATGCGACGAAGACGGCACGAGCACCGAGCGACAGCAGAGGTGACGAAGGAGCGCACGCGCATCGGGAGAGGCGCGGGAGGAGATGGGATGAATGGCAAAGGTGGGTAAATTTTCTAAAGTCTTATGGCATTAAGATAAAAGGTAGATCTATAAGCTGAAATAAGCTCCTTTTTTGAGCTTATTGGATTACAATAATCTGTGCTATTAGATTATAATAAGTTACCTTATAATCTGGGCTATTTGTTTCCACTTATGATTTTAAGCTGGATTATAATAATCTTAAGTGGAAACAAACAGGACCTAAGTCCACTTTTACTCTCTCAACTTATGTTCCGAATTCGATTTACACTCTCAACTATGAAACCGTTCACTTTATACCTCATCAACTATTGAAATCGGATCAAATCATTCCCCTCACCTAAGCCACCCTGGTTTTGGATAATATGGCACTCATGTGGTGGCGGTTTTGATAGATAAGCTCGTTTTAGATGATATGGTAGCCACGTGTCCTTAAATGAATGACCTGTCGACGTTTTGGTTAGACTCGGGTCGGGCTCGGTGGGTGGCTTGACTCAACCGAGTGCACACAATGGTAGGCTCGCCGCTGTGTTTCTTCCCTTTGATGTGTGGTGAGGGACAAAACAGGGGAGGTGGCTAGGGCATGTCAGCGGCGGCGCTATGGTGATAGGGCTCCAAATATGATGCATGCGTGACAGTTCCGAATTATATGGTCCCATTTTTTGGTACGGTAGGCGATGGTGGTGGTTACAACGATCAGAACGGTCCCATATCGTGCCCACGGTCAGACAACTTAACTCAAACAAACACACGTTCAAACAACTTCTTGACCGATCAAATCGCCAACCAAAAGCCGGTCTGACCGTTGCCTCCCATAGCCAGTTTGACCGTCAACCCTAGGCTAGTCAAACCACTGGCAACACAAAGCAACTAAAAATTGCAAACTCTTAAAAACCAAACTCAAACTCCACAAACCTTCTTTACTAAAAGTCAATTACTCACCATAACCAAGTCTCACAATTTTTAAGATAAATATCCTCTTCATACTATTTTTATGTGGCTGATCTAGCTATTAATTCATGGAGATATTTGAATGCACGCATTCTAAAATGACACTTATTTTTTAGTGGATGGAGTGATCAACAACACGGTATAAAATTACGTATTGCTTAAGCTGGCTGGCTATAGCTAGCATATATAGATTAATTCTTGTGTGTGCCATGCATGCATTTTATTCTCATGTGATCTAACTCAGTAGTACACGTGCTGCAGCTGTGCATGGAGTCTGCTACGGCGTGGTCGGCGACAGCCTCCCCTCGCGGATGGACGCCGTGCAGCTGTACAAGTCCCACAACATCCGGGCCATGCGCATCTACTACCCAGACCAGGAGGCCCTCACCGCCCTCCGCGGCAAAGCCATCAGCCTCATCGTCGACGTGGGCGGCGTCGATGAAGTCCGCCGCCTCGCCAACGACCCCTCCTATGCCACCGGCTGGGTCCAGAACAACGTCCAGGCCTACTACCCAGACGTCCTCATCCGGTACATCGCGGTCGGCAACGAGGTCCCTACAGGCGACATGGGTCTCATCCTCCCGGGCATGCAGAACGTGTACAACGCCCTGGTGTCCGCCGGCCTCGCGAGCAGCATCAAGGAATCGACGGCGGTCAGGTTCGACGTGATCACCGGCTCGTTCCCTCCGTCGCGCGGCGTGTTCCACCCCGACGTGCAGCTCTACATGGTGCACATCGCGCAGTTTCTGACCAACACCATGTCGCCGCTGTTAGAAGTAATCTTGTTTTAGAGATCGTATACAAGTTGTGTCATGGTCGGATACGAGTTCGTTTCATAGTCAAACTCGAGTATGAGTTGTAATCGTAGTCGTAACCCGAGTAGAAGTCGTAGAATTGAGTATAAAAAGGTGGATCATGTAACCAAGAAGTACCGAGAAACAGAGGAGGAAAATAATAAAGAGGAGAGAAGGAAAAGCTATCAAGCTCATATGTGCTCGCAGACGTGGTCGTAAATGATTTACGACCACGGCAAAGTACTCGCAGACGTGGTCATAATCAACTTACGACCACGACAAGAGAAGATTGCAGACGTGATCGTAAAGCATTACGATCACGACCACACAGCGGGAAGGCATGGCCGTAAGGTGCTACGAACACGACAGAGAAAGACTGAGCGTGGTCGTAAGGTGCTATGACCATGATAGTGCAAGAGTGAACGTGGCCGTAGGATGTTATGACCACATTGTGAAGAAGTGAACGTGATCGTAGGGTGTTACGACCACGATATGAAGAAGTGAACGTGGTCGTAGAGTGCTACGACCACGTTGTGAAGAAGTAAACGTGATCGTAAAGGTGTTACGACCACAGTGAACAGTGATCGATAGAATCACTGCGTGGTCGTAAGGATCTACGACTACGGTGATTGAACGTGGTCGAAGGAAGGTCAGCGCAGCAGCGGTGAACGTGGTCGTAATTTCAGCTAAAGTTTATGACTACGTAGTCGGAGCAGCGAGGAGTGATCGGAGGGGCTACAACGTGGTCGTAACGAATGTCAACGTGGTCGTAAACCCGACAGAACGATCGTAGCGACGTACGAGGTGGTTGTAGCCTTTTGTACGTGATTGTACGACTACGGAAAATGGTCGTAGCGGTCGTAAAAATCCTGGAGCAGTCGTAAAAGCTGCAACAGCCGCTGCTCGCCAACGTGTACCCCTACTTCGCCTACAGGGGCAACCCACGGGACATCAAGCTCGGCTATGCCACCTTCCAGTCGGGCACGATGGTGAGGGACGACGGCAACGGGCTAACCTACACAAACCTCTTCGACGCGATGGTGGATGCCATCCACGCTACGCTGGAGAATGCAGGCACGCCGAACGTCAGGATCGTCGTGTCGGAGAGCGTTGCGACGCTGTGGCTGGTTGTTTGATGGTTGGCGTGCAATGTGCTTGTATAAACACTCCAGCCTAAACTTTCTGCGTTGTGTGTTTATCTGCCTGTTGAATTTCGTCCGTGAGGTTTCCATTAAGGGAGTGTCTAAATATCACCCAAATATTTTCTTTTAACTATCATCTAAATTTGTGATATTTGAATTAGAGATCAAGGGGCTCTTGTTTTTGAAGAGGAGAGATTTTTTTCAAAGGGGAGGGAGTGGAATTCAAGGGGGAGAGGGAGAATTCATGGCCATTAGATCTCTAATCCAACAGCCCTAAATTTAGATGATAGTTAGAAAGAAAACATCCGAATGATATTTAACAAAACCCTTCGATAAAACTGTAGCTGGGTGGTTTCCCCTCCAAGCCTTGGAAAAGTACAAAACTGGATTTGCGAGCATGCTGTGTACATATGCATTGATTCCTCACCTCTATATCAAATCTCAACCTCTTCAAAATTCGTGTTCAGTCTAAAGTCTAAACAGGAGCAAGTGTATTTTTCCTTTCCCTTTTCTTTTCTTTTGAGCGTAAGGAGCAAGTGTAAATGAAAGGTGGCGTTGTAATGGTACGGATTACTATCAGCCCATGAACTTCCGACCATGAACGTCCGTCCCAGGAACGTAATACCCACGAAGTTGGACTGGGCCAGAGTGGGATCAAGCTTAGCTTGGGCTGAACTAGGGTCATGTTGGGTCGCATGCAAAGATTGACAAGTTGGGCTTAGGTTGGTTCGGCCCAAGTCAAGTTACACTACACATTATTCATTGCTAAACCTTTTTTTAGACGGTGCAGAAGCTATTGAGGTTTTCGTGGGGAATGTTTAGGGTGTGTTTGGATGGAGGCTGGATGGTATGATCCCATCTAATTTTTGTGTTTGTCCTTGTGTTTGGTTCATAGGATTGGATGAAGGTCCCGTTTGGCAGAGCTCTAACTCTAGGAAATCTGTAGATTTCCTAGAGCTGGTCATCTGTTGCTCTAGGAAATCCTGGATCTAGAGTTGCAAGCATGTTAAGTGCATTTACATGACTCATTTTATTTATATTATATATTAAATAAAAATATTTAAATCACTTTCATTTAATCAACAAACTACAGATCCAGCATAGATCTCGGAGCTAGAGCTGTGCCAAACGGGGCCGAAATCATCCCGGATCGACTCATCCATCCGAAGCGAATATTCCACCCTGATCCTGGATGGCGCAATGCGGGCAAAATCGCCGAATGAGGCCATCCATTCTACTCAGGTGTGCTCATGTGACCCCTTCCATTCCACTAACCTACCTCCTAACCCTATCTCCCCTCCAGATCTGCATGTGACAGAGGCAACGGCAAGGGTGAGCGAACTTCAGGTGACGGTGTTGGCGAGTAGAGGCTCTCTTCGTAGTGTCTAGAGTTTGGATCCCTTCATTCATTGGAGGTCTTCGTCCATGAGGCAAAGAAGAGGCGACGTGGGGTGCTAGACTTGGAGGCGCAGTTCGCCTTCTTCCGTTTGCAACACCGCCACCTGGTGAATGCCTCCGCACATGCGCTACTCACCTCGGCTTCGCGCTCTGCTGGAAGGTCATGCTGGCCACACAGCTCTTCTGCTGGACCTGGCACTGGCAATTCCTCGGCCATGGCCTCTTTGAGGCAAGCTTCGATTCACCTTCCTCATCGAGTTCTTGGTAACCTAGCTATGATGCCTGTCGTGGCTACAGGCCAAACAGTAGAGAAGGGGACTAGTAGAAGGAGAAGAGGAGAGCTAGATCTGTAGGAGAGTTGGTGAGAATGAGAGGATGTCCCTCCTCCTGCCCCTCCTGGGGGTTTATATACATGAGTGGGGTAGAATGGGAAATCCCCATTCTACCCCTTAGTACTTACAAAGGATGATGGTACATTGGTATATTTACACTGGTATATTCCTCTACACTATTGGGCCTATTACATGTTGGACTAGTTGCACGGCCCGGTCACGGGGGGTTGGACCACCCCCACAACAATGCCATTGCTGAATATTTGCTTAATCTGCTTGTTCTTGCAGAAGAGAGGGCCAACTCTAAGTGACCTTCCTGAGGTGTTCTTGATGGACCCAAATGTGGACAAGAAGATGGAGGTTGATCTCAGGGAGAGCAGAGAGCTCAAGTAGGGGAAGATCACCTCATTGAATCTATTCATGTCGATTGGAGCGATGCACGAAATCATATCATATATTTGTAGCATGTCGTTGCCTACCATCTGTGTTGTTCGAACATTGCAATTCGTTACAAATTGATTATGGAATTACATTTCTATTGGGAAGTGGAATTTAGTCCTCCAAGTATAACTGCGGAAGAAGCAACCCCCAAAAAAGAAGACGTCAATACGAATAAAATTTGAGATACCATATTTCACTGTTTCTTGTATTCAGATTATCAGATTTCTCTATGTTGCAAATTTGTAAGCTATGGTTGTATTATGTTTCTATTGTACTTTCTCTGGTATGAAGGATTAATTGAATTTCTCAGATTTGATGCCATATGTCTAACTACATTAGCTCTTTCTCAAATAGCTTGACCACAAATTATGAAGAATGTAAAGCTGAGATGTATGTGTACTATTAGTATTGTTGCAATTACTCAGCTATATGAACTACTATGAAAGTTTCTTTTCCTTTATGTTTTAGAGTTGGCATGATGCACAGAAAGCACTCACCAAACATGGTCAGCAGTTAAAACAACATCTTTGTTTGTTTGAATTCGAATTGACTTTTGTGTTTGACATGATGAATGTTGTGTTTGTTCTAGAGGGTAAGGTATCCATATGATAGGAAGGAGAGTTGTTCTCTAATGGTGGAATAGTTTCAATGGCTTTGAACACTCCTTACATGGAAGGTAATCTCACTAGGGTTACACTAACCCATCTCATCCACCTTTGCCCACCCAACTAAACACAATTGGCTCATCCCATTCACCCTCATCCTACTAACCAAACAATAACATGTACCATCCTATCCACCCAACCAAACAGTCACTTGATTATCCCATCCCATCCTACTAAAACCTAGATCATCCCATCCCATTCACTCTCATCCACCCAACCAAAACACCTTTAGTTCATGACCATAGTTATGCGTGTGCTACTTTCATGCCTCGTCTATCATACTCATTTCTTAGCTAAAATTTGCTTGGGTGGGTTCTTTTATGTTGTAGTTGTTGGTTTAAAATTTATAGTTCTGACTGTTTGCGCGAGAGAGTATAGAGAGAGATATCGCGCACGATTTTGATCGATATAGATGAAGTCGGGATAATGTTTATTACAATTGACTTGTAGACCTCGTTTTAAAAAACACTTCGTTTAAAATTTAGTTACTATAAAAAAGCTAAATCATAAATTCAAAAGAACTCACCCAAGATCGTGGTAAAAACATAGCAATCAACCAAATATCCTTAAGCTCAAATCGAATAAAGAAGCCAAGATTAACCACTTTGAGGGGCTTCCGTGTAAATTCGGTAAAATAGCGTCTATGGGAGGGAACTATACAATTCCAAGGCATCGGACTGAAAAGTTCGAACGCTCAAAGCCTTAAACCACCTCCGATGGCGGTCTCTTCCTCCGCACCCTCAAAACCCAAGCCCTAACACCCAATCCGGCCATCCCCCCTCCATCCCAAGTCGCAACCCTTGCAGATGGCTCCGGCGGTGCCGAAGCAGCTCGCGGTGCGTCTCCCGGAGAACGAGGATGTCGCGCGATGTCTCCTGGAGAAGTGGCGTTCGATGGCGGAGCAGCCGGGAAGTGTCAAGGAGAACCTGCACCTCACGCTTGCCACCGCCTACCGCCACGTCTGCGCCGCCAAGGAGCCCATCCGAACCCTCAAGGACCTGTCCCTGATCAAGTACTCATGTTTCCGTACATCTCCACTGCTCTTTTCCGTTGTTGGGGGTGAATGTTGCAGTAAGGCTAGGGTTTGCTTTGGATTAGGTATTTGGGTGGCTATGTTGCACTTTCGAGCCGTAGTTAGACAAAAATCAGTAGTCGTAGCCTCGTAGGTTTGTTTCGGCGCCTTACTACTGTGGATTGCTGTAAGGCGAATGGATTGGTGTGTAATTTTAGCACGTAAATAGTTTGCTTGCCTTCAACATCAGGGATTTGAATTTGGTTTGGTGGATATTATTTAGTTAGGGGATTTGAGTTGTGGCGAACTGATCTGATCATCCGTGCCCACATCGGTTAATTTCACATCTCGGGCTGTAAAATCATAAATTTATGTTTGCATATGTTCAGTCACTCTATTGCAAGCATTAATTTGCTGCAATGTGTATCGTGAAACCGATTTTAGATCATAACTTTTTTGATACATAGCTGTAAGGTCATAGATAGTTTTTTTTGTGATACATAGCTGGATATGGTTTATGTAGCTACAGCACTTTGGGTTGCAATTCAGCTTGGAATTTTCTTGTAAGTAAATAATTAGACAATTGCTGTAACAGTATGGCTTTAGTTCGGATTCACGTGGAACTTTACACTTTTGGTGGAAATCTCCAGAACTTTTCACTACTAGATAAACGTATTTCTTTTCAACTTTCAGCTGGTTTATGCTTGTATTGTCTATAGTAATTAGCTTTTAAACAGTGCGTTTTTTAAAGTGGGGTTAACAGGAAGATTGTAGTAAAAAGTGTACTGAGTTCAGCTGTATCGGTCAAAATCACATGCAACTATTTTTCTGTGCGTACTACCTCTTGCGAATAAACAGAATTCAAATATTTAAGTCATAAGGTATAAGCCATCAGTCCAAAAGAACCCACACTATACTAGTCCCAAATGTCCGTTTGTTTGCAGCAAATTGTTCAGAAACTTTACATTATTTGAATTGGTTTGATCACCGCCATTGCTTCTTCTTCTTTCATCTTTGCTATTACATAGTGATAATACATTGGGAAATCCACTAATTCTTTTGGTGAGTTAATTTTGGCAAGTAAAGTTATCTGGCAAATCTAGGTCCAAAATGCTCTAATTTACTCTATGCTGCAGCGACACTATAAATTCGCTTTGTTTGTTGTATAATCAAGCAGTGTAAAATGCAGCACTGCATCTTAAAGTGTTAATTTATTTCCTAGTCTATTATTGTTGTCAGGGGTGTTGGACCATGGGTCATACGTCTCATGAAAGGGTCGTTTCCGGAGTCCAGCCCAGATTTGTCTTTTCCAGAAAGTAATGCAGCAGGACAAAAGGGTAACTGTTTCATGCTTGACCTCACGTCCTTCGAAATTATTTTCTTCTTTTTTAGGGCCATCCTTTTTTCACGCCCCGGGAGGGGGGGGGGGTCAGTTAATCAGTTTTAGTACCTGTGAAGTTAATGGCCAAAAGTTTCCTTCTATTCAATCTTAAAGAGTAATGTTCTTTTCTGTAGGGAAGAAACCAAAAGGACCCAAGTGTTATGTGCCACAGAAGAATTCTGCTGCTTACGCACTACTGATCACGCTCTATAGGTATGACTTTCTTGGGGGTCTATTTTACCTTATTTTTTGTTGTTCATCAAAGAGAAGCATTAGCTATCTTGGGCAAAGAACAATGTCTAATCATAGGAATTAGGAAAAGATATCTGAATTTGTAAGAGAAGACAATAACAGTTGATTTTCCCCTATAGGGAAACAATGAGTGGGAAGAAGAACTTTATGATGAAGCAAGAGCTTATTGATGCTGCTGAAGCCAGTGGTCTTTCACAAAGTGCAATTGGGTACAGTTTCACAGTGAATTTCACACTGTTGCTTATGTAAGCTGCTATTTTTAGTGCATTACTAAGTAGGTACTTTGCATTGTGACTTGTGAGCAGTCCAGACAAAAGTAAAGCGAAACCAGGGTCTTTTGGGAGTTCTCAGAAGGACTGGTACACTGGATGGAGCTGCATGAAGACATTGATATCTAAAGTACTGGTTGTGAAGTCCAGTAACCCTGCAAAGTACTGTACTACAAGCTCATCTTCTACGTCTACGTTAACCTTTCCACCCTTGTTTCTTTAAAGAAATTTGTTTGGTTTGAATGCTTATAATTCCAAAGGTTAGCTGTTGCCAGTGGCGCCAGTGGTGGAGCTACGTTGTAGGAATGTAGGGTGTGGGGGTCTATAAACCCACTCTAAGCTGGCCAGCTATTGGCAAAAAGGTCCCTACCTACACAAGAAATCACATATAAACTTAAGATATAAGAAATTTTAGGAGAATAGACCCCACAGATTTTTGTAAACATGTATTGGACTCCATAGGTATTAATTCTGGCTCTGCCACTGGCTGTTATGTTATCATGCATTAGAGCATCTCTACTAGCTATTGATTGTGAAACTTCATTTGGGAAGAGCTTTCTTAAATGATAATGCGACTGTTAGACAGCCTTATATGGCTTGCGTGTGTGTGGGTCCTGCGCCTGGCATCATCCGCCGGCCGGCCCGGAGTTGATTTGGTTAGAGAGATTTGAGGAGATCTGTTTTGGTGTTGTTTCTATAAACCACAGATCTCCTCACCCCTATATATGTACACTAGGTCTCCCAAATCAATCTATTAATCCTTTTCCACGCAATCTCATCTGCTTTCAGCGACGATTGAACTGAATGAACAATTGAGGATATCGCCATATCAGTGCTATTGCACTTGTATTCATGAACTTGACTGCTTTCATCAGGATGCTCACAGGGTTGTTATCTATGTAAGCATAATTGCATTTGCACAAGTTATTTGATTTATGTTCACGGAATAAGTTCAGCGTCACCATACACAAGGGCCTTTCACCTGTTTTGAGGAAATTTGATATGGTACCACGGTGAGGTTCTATTGGATGCCAGCAAATAATTGGCAGTTTGTTATTTGATGCTTGTATGGACATTAGGGAATACAACATTTTCTAATCTTTTGATAGAATTAAGAAAAGATAACATTCAAGGATGCAGCTATGCTGTGATATATTGTCAACTCTCCGTTGATGGGATAGAGTCAGACATGTCCAATTTTGTAGCCCCTTTGCACCTGTTGAGTCCACAATGTGACCCTGTGACACTTGTCTTAATGATCTTCTGCATGCGATCATGATCTAGCGACCTATCAATTGTTTTGCACACAAACCGATCCTGTTCTCCAGTGTTTTGGTCTTATATCCCTTTCTTTTGTTTTCATCCTGAGTGACAGCAGGAGTGACTCTGTTCGATTTACATTTCATGTATCTAGTTGTGATTTTATTATCAAGCATAAATATTCTTTTGAGATGCTAAGCATAGGTTGGGTCTTAATAGATGAGTTTGTGTAGGTATATGCTGACCGAAGATGGGAAGGCCACTGCCCGTGATTGTCTCTCACGGTCTGGGTTATGTGAATCTGCAGGACCTTTAGTGATAACAAGTACTCCCAACACATCTACTGCAAGTCATAATTCAGAGCATCTTTGCATGGGTTCTTCTCTTGCTGGGACACCGTTGGGAATGGGACCTTTTATGACCATTGATAGACCCAGCACATCTGTTGCTAGGCATTGTCCTGAGCTTGTTTGCAGCAATCCTGCTACTAAGATTAATTACAATTTGACCTGTCAAGAGCAGCTCAATTACAATTCTGAAGTTCGAATTACTGTAAGTCCTACCTTTTACTAACATTGCTTCGACAGTTTAGTTTTTTCCAAGCTGAGTATGTTAAAATAGCTATACAAACTATTTTACAGATTCTTGTATGTGTTTAGTTATGATAAAAAACACAATGGTCTGGTTCTGTTGTCTTATTCAGTTATTCTCCTGATGAAGTCTATCAATTTTATGTTCAGTCTTTAATCTTGTCTCCTGGTTGAACATAAAAAAGAACTGGTTTCATTTTCCAAATTTCAATAGCAGAGCAAGCTTTACTAACTTTGTGCATTTGTACAAAGTTCGAAGTTGTTGATATAGCATCTGTCAGAGTTATTATGTAGCCCACCAAAAAATTGCAGCTTGACCATATTGATAGTGTTTAATAATGTGATAAAATTTGGAGAAGTTAAGTTCAATTTGGCATTGTCATGACCCGGGGTAAACACCACCAAGAAGGTAGCCGGATGGCGTCGGCGTAGAACGAGAGGGAGATGGACTAGAGATTTAGACGGGAAAGACTTGATATTACTCTGCTTGATTACAATGGGCCCTCTTATATAGACGGCTCCCCCTAACAGATGGAATCTAATCCCAATCATAACTCTAACAGATATATTAACTAATATCATATCTCTAACTATATCTCTAATACAAGGAAATCAATCTCTAACTCAAATAGAAACCAATCTCTAATTCCTAATAATAACCCGACTGGGCCTTGAGCCCAAGGCCCACACCCCTGACACTACACCCCTCTCGGACATGCAGCTCGTCCTCGAGCTGCTAGACGGCGGCCAATGGAAGACCTTCGACGCCGATGTAGAAGACGAACGATCGCGGGGGTGCTGCAGCGGATGAGACGACCGTGTAGCGTCTTTGGAATATGATGCCTGCAAAATCAGCTTCTCTTTTTTTTTTCCTTTTTTTTTTTTTTTTTTGAATTTTTTTGATTCTTTTTTTTGATTTTTTTGATGTTTTTTTAATACGTAACCGGTCGGCTTTAAAACCGACCAAAACCCATCCGCACTCCACACCTCACACAACCCAAACCGGAGGAAATTGAAGGAGCGCGGCGGTGGCGGTTCCGGGCGAACCCCGGCGGCGGCGGCCGGTGTGGGCCGGCGGCGGCGGCTTTGGGAAGCGGCGGGCGGAACGCGCAGCCAACGAGCGGCGGCGCGGCGGCGGCGCGGCGAACCCCACGGCGGCGGCGGATGCGATGAGGCGAGCGGCGGCGCGGAGAGCAGGCAGCATGGCGGCGACTTCAGACGGAGGGCATTGCGCATGTCCGGAGGGACGTCGGCGGCGGCGGCGATCGGCAGCAGCAAAGGCGCATGGCGGCGCGTGGCGGAACAGCGCGCGCATGGCGAGGCGGTGGCGGCGGAGGCGGATCTAGATCGGCGGCGGAGGAGGTAGCGGCGAGTGGCGGGCGGCGCGGCGGCGGCTTGTGCGGCGGCGGCGGAGGCGAACCTGCGGCGGCGGATTCGAGCGGCGGCGTCGGGCGTCCGCGTAGATCCGGCAGCGGCGGTGGTTCCGGCGGTGGCGGCCGCGGAGCGGCAAGCGAGCGGCGGCGAGCGGAGCGGCGAGGTGATCCGGCGGCGGCCGTGCAGCGGAGTCGGCCCGGTGGTGGCGACTCGCAACCAGGGCGGCGACGGTGACCCCCGAGCGAGGTCGGCGACTCCGGCAGCGACCTGCGTGAATCCGGCCCGTGGACGGCGCAGTGCTGACGAAGAAGAGCCGGCGGCTGACGCTGCAGAGGGGGTGCGGTGGAGTTGCCGTCGGTGGAGAGGTTGCAACGTCGGTGGAGCAGGGTAGATACGAGCTAGGTGCTGGAGGGATCTTGGTGGAGGAGTCTTCGGGTGGACGATCTGGTGATGGTTGCTAGGATGGTTCTTGTTGTTGTTGTTGAGGATTTGGTGATGTGGTGATCTGGGAATCTGGTGTAGAATGATGACGTGCCTTCATTATCTCTTGTAGCTTCTTCATCGTATTCTCATTCGATTCCTTGATTTCCTTCAACTGCTCGCGGATCTCCTTGCAGAGCACGAGCGCGTCGCTCCAGCCGTTAGCTATCTCATTAGCGGTAGCTCTTATTGCGCCAACGACTCGGCAACAGGAATCATGGTAGCAGAAGTCGTGGGAAGGGATCGACTGCTCTGATACCAAGTTGTCATGAACCGGGATAAACACCACCAAGAAGATGGCCGGATGGCGTCGGCGTAGAACGAGAGGGAGAGGGACTAGAGATTTAGACGGGAAAGACTTGATATTACTCTGCTTGATTACAATGGCATGCGGTAGCCCTCTTATATAGACGGCTCCCCCTAACAGATGGAATCTAATCCCAATCATAACTCTAACAGATATATTAACTAATATCATATCTCTAACTATATCTCTAATACAAGGAAACCAATCTCTAACTCAAATAGAAACCAATCTCTAATTCCTAATAATAACCCGACTGGGCCTTGAGCCCAAGGCCCACACCCCTGACAGGCATCTAGTCCTTTTTATCCACACAAGCTTTACCTATACCTTGATTTAACATTCTCCAATTTACTGAGCCTTTTCAACTTTCTTTTCGTGAACCACATCTTCTTCACTACTTTATGATAGAAAATTTAGTGATGTCCACTCATTGAAAATTTGAAATATCTGATCGGAGATTTCATTATACTTGTACTTTGCCATTTACTAATAATTGATATATTTTTTAGGTTTGGGCTGTAATTGCTTATTCCTGTTAGACACAATACCGAATTACAGTCTACATTTTACTGTCATATTTTTCAGTCATGCTATGTTGTAATAAGTTCATAATTCATGGATTCTCTTATCATAATTAGAACAACTGTGCTGAAGAAATCATTCTCAGTGATTCAGATTTTGTAGAATCAGATGAAGGGAACAGTCCTCTAATAGGTATAGACTGTTTTTCTGTTCATATAGTTTGAGTTCACAAATAACCTATATTTATGTTTGTTTTTCTCTGCGCTACAACCTATAATCAATTCTGGTTACTACATTGCAGGCTCTGAAGAATTTATGGAAAGGGGCAGTCCTCCAATATTGAAAGCAAGCAGCTCCAGTTTTCTTGATACCAGTATGCTTTCTATTCGGATAATATATTATCCAAATAAAGTATTATTCTCTACTGACCTTTTCAATTAATTCCAATATCTTTTTGCAGGCAAGAGGCCCTCTTCTAATTTTGGATCATCAAACTGTTCAGTTTCTATTTCTCATCTTTCATCTCAAGGAACATTCGAGCTGCAGTCTTCTAGTACAATGGTGTGTTTGACTTTTGGTGGAGAAACCCCTGTGCTGTACTTTTTTTCCCTTTTCAAATTGAAAATAATGTTACTATTTCTTTTCAACTAACAGGGTACTGCTGAAATCAATATGCTAGACAATGATACTGTGTATATGGACAATTCTGTACTAGCTATGCCACCTCGTCAATCCAGTGAAAAATTTCACGAAGCTTATGAAGTTGTGTTAATATTGGATGATCGTGAGAATTTTGGGTTTGTATGATCATATCCTACCCTTAGGTCCCTTACAAGAATTAGTATATGGTATTGTATTTATGTCTGATCTTTTAGTGGGATCATAAGCTTATCGTACCCAATGTATAATACTCCAAACTACATGGCCATTTGCTGTACATTTTCCAAAATTTATTCAAATTTGTACAATATGGTAGGTTACTGTACAATGTTTATATTATGTGGATGAGTGGATGCATGTTTCAAGGGTTTGGCTAATATGAATTCCCCCATTCTTTTAGGCATGCTCTATTATGGTAATTGAATGTTTGCAGCATACGCCTTTGTTCTACCGTTTCCAATGATTTGCAAGATGAGCCAATGGCATCATGTTTAATAAATGTTCTGTTAAAACAAGGGAAATAATGGTCCATATATTTAACCAGTTTCTGCTGGAGCCTGTTGTGATGCTTAACTAATTTTCTTTTCCTGAACCTGAACACACTTTGACCATATTATCTTTGATTACTTAAATTTTATCTTTTACGTTGATGTTTGGTGCATTTCAATGTCTATCCTTCAACTTTAAATCTCATATAAAAATATCCAATTTATCTTCAAGGAAACAAATTGATTATCATTTTACTCAAATCATTCTAGAAATGTCGAACTGCTGAAATTAATGGAACTAATGCTTTCTCTCGAGAAGTTCTTTGCCTTTTTTTTTTGAAGGCAGAACCTTTTGGTTTCATTGGCTTTTCATAAATGGTTATATGCTACATAGTTAGGAACTATGAGAACTATGCTTTTGTCATGTTCCCTCATCTGCCAATATTGTTATGAGTTATGACAGCTCGATATTTTTCTATTGGACTTCTCATTAATGATATTCTGTGGATTGGATATGCATGGAATTGCTTTTTTTTTTGTTGGTTTTGCATTTTTTTTGCTGGTAGCCTACTTTCCCCTATAATTACATGTTTTATTTTGCCATTATTCAGTTGTAGTGTGTAGAGTGTAGACACATCAGAATTTCGTTCTCATAATTGTTACTGTTTTGCACAGGCCTCGTTCAAAAAGAAAGGTTGTGGATAACATAAGTTCACAGTTCCATGTACCTGTAGAGGTACATATCCTCATATCACCAAAATTCAATTCTCAAAGTTGATGTCATTTCATCAGCATGACTCTAAATTAAATACCTGACTATTTTCATGGGATATGTTATGTTACAGTCTGCCACACTGTTAATTAGATAATTCTCTGGTAGTAAAGAATTGACCATCCTTTTGTTCTATGAGCAAGAACAAGACATCTGGTCTAGACAATGTAATGCACCAACTAGTTTCTTCTGTTAGCTCAAGCTAATTCACTGGTACAATTTAGATGGCTTGTATGCTTAATTTGTATTGCATGTAAAATATTGAGCACTCACAAAGAGTTGGCAGAATCAACGCATCATCACTTAATCATTTAAGCTGCTTCATTTCTGAAATGATGGGTATATGATCGAACATTTCCACTGATCCTAGCCATTTGAGCCAGCCTTTGATAATTGTTGTGGGGGTGTCTAGCCCCTCGGGCCATTAGGATTAGCTAGTGGGCCTTGGAGCAAGCCCAATAGTATAGTGTGGTGTGGCCTGTCTAAAGGAATGTATTGATATACCGTTACCCTTTGCAATTATTGAGAGGTAGGATAGAAAATTCTTATCCTGCCCTATTCATGCATATAAATCCCCAAAGGGGTATGAGGCAGAAGGGACCGACCCATTTTACTCACTAGCTCTCTCTCTCTCTCTCTCTCTCACTAGCTCTCTCTCTCTCTCTCTCTCTCTCTCTCTCAACTCTCTCTAACTTTCTTGATTCCATATCCCCAAGGGGGAAATGGTAGAATCTACTCACTGTTGTGGCCAATGCCACAACAACAACCTTTATAATCTTATTAGGTTTTACAAATATGTTACGATGCGTTTTGGTGTTAAAATTTTCACCTTGAAGACCTTGCCGGTGTTCCAAACATAATCAGCTGCTATTTACTTGGCTCATATGCTTTGCCTCTGCCCCCATTGTCCTGATGCTTGCCACATCCAGTGTGCTTGCTTGTGTGCAGGGGAGCATATACGTCATTAGAGTAATGTCAAATTGTGGACAACCTTGCAACTTGTTGGATTGTACGTATACACTTTCAGCATGTAAACCTGTTGGATATAGTCCAATGTAACAAATATGTTCCTTTTTTCTAACATAAATAGTTAGGGGAGACACCTATCTTGTATTTATTGCAAATGAAAAAAAAATGACGTAACAGATATGTTATGCATAGATTGAACTGTTTATGTAGTGTATGCCAGAGGAAGTGGTGTTGATTAATCCTTCTGTTTGAACCATGTCGTCCAGGTGAAACGCTTGCCTGTTGGAGATGGTATTTGGATTGCTCGTCATAGGGAACTTCACACAGAGTATGTTCTTGATTTCATTGTTGAAAGGAAAAATGTCTCGGATTTAGCTAGCTCAATTAGAGACAACAGATACAGAGATCAGAAATTAAGACTGAAGGTACCATCTGAACTAGCTTTGACTACTGTTGTTATTATTATAAACTTTTCATGTCCACTTCCCCTTTTCTTCTCTTTATACTTTCAGTTTGGGACTGATAAGAAATTCTATGTCTTAGACTCTTAGTATGTTTGTTGTGATAATCACAATCAGTAGTTGTGGCAACCCAAAATATTGTTTCATTCATGAGACAGTGAACTATGTAGCAATTAAATTGTTGGCTAAATCATGAGTGTGTTTGGCAGCATAGTCATAAGGCATCTGTAATAGTCAAAGGCTGCAGTTAACTTGTTTTTGGATGTTATGGTACCATTAGTGTTTAAAATATGTTTCTTTTAGATGTTTTGTAATTCTATCCTACAGTTGATGTTGAATTGTCTTCAGAATTCAGAAATGCTTCATATGACGAGGAGTGTTCCACTTCAAGGAGTTGCACTTTCAACCTTTCTTGTGTTACGCCCACATGCTATGCCCATAGTGATCCGATGTGGCTGGAGTCTAATATTAACCGAGGAGATTTTTTTTATATTGTTTCGTTGTCCTGAATTAAAAGGTGTAAAGTATCTCACCCCATATTGGCAATGTGATGATGAAGGGCATGGTTGGAAGACTGAATCTTGAGCAGTTGAGCCTGTAGATTGGGTTCTCTTCCCAGACCAATTGTATTTGTCCATATTTATGCATTCACTGGGCTTGATATAAGTTCCACTAGCAGATTTTGTTTATTATAGCAACAATATGCTTTGATACTTGCCTTTGTTTACCTTTGTAGAAATGTGGGCTAAGGAAGCTGATATATCTGGTTGAAGGTGATCCAAACCCTTTGGATGCATCAGAGAGCATTAAAACAGCGTATGCACACTGCCCATGTCACCTGTGTGATCATGTTATCCCTGAATTGTAGTACCTTTTCTTGTTTTACTTTTTACTGTTCCCTTCCTTAATAATGTATAATGTCTAGGTTTGCCAGTTAATAAACTGGATATTTAGGACGTCAGTTGCACGCCCTTTGAACTGCTCCATGCATTTTATTTTCAGCTGCTTCACCACTGAGATTCTTGAAGGATTTGATGTTCAGAGAACCACTGGATATGCTGATACTGAAAGGACATATGGCTTCCTCACACATTCCATAACTGAATACTACAGCACAAACTTCTCGATTGGTGCTAACACTTCTCGAGTTTGCCCGACCTATGATGAGTTTGCGAAAAAATGTTGTGAGCTTGAGAAGATGACTGTGAGCGATGTTTTTGCCCTTCAACTTATGCAGGTAACTAATCACTAAAAGGCACCTTCACCGAAGTTAAATGGCTAGTTCATTTCATGCCATAGTTTGATGCAAGAATCATCCTTATTGATCACGCATTCAATGCAGGTACCACAAGTGACAGAAGAAGTTGCACTTGCTGTTGTAGAGCTCTACCCAACTCTTTTCTCACTTGCTCGGGCATACTCCATGCTTGTCAGTCTTCTTTACCTTCCAACTTTTACGATGTTCATTACCTTTATGCTTTTAATGTTCTTTTCGTTTACAACACTTAATCGTACTCAGAAGTCGGAACAAATTTTAGTAGTGCATGCCATATCCCTTGCTGCTCTAGTACTATTATGCCTCTCTCAAAACGCTTTAACATTTATGTGAACTACGCTTATATTCTTATAATGTTAAGGATGGCGATACCCGTGCCCAAGAGGAGATGTTGAAGAACAAGAGCAAGATGGTAAACGCAGGGGCTAGCAGAAACATCTTCAAGCTTGTCTGGGGTGAATGATGAAATCTTCATGCATGGTTTCTGACTAACTGGTTTAACTGGCCTTTTTCACCATCTTAATGGTTTTTGTGCCACCTCTTTTGAAGCTCCCTTATTCTCAGAGATTTCGGGTGGGTTTGTTTCGGTTGCGGCTAATGTTTTTTAGCCCTAGCGTGAGCTTTGTGCAAGTACATCAAATACTGATAAACTGATAAGTCGTTTCAAAAATGATATCCTGATAAGTTGTCTCGTTTGTTTGTTAGGTGAAAACTATAAGCTAAAAAGAAGAAGCCTTTATTGCAAGACTTTTATGTTTTGAAGGCAGAAAAAAGGGGGTCATTTCTTTTTTGTGTGCCATGGTGCCTTCGAACACTGAAAGTTTCAGAATATGTAATACAGTTTTGCTATTGCACATGCGACTGAAATTTTTTTATGTTTTAGTCACCTAAAATTGCACTCTTAATGAACTAAACTTGCATTCCTCTAAAAAAACAGCTGCAACTTTAGGTGATTCAGAGTGCAACTTCAGGTGACCTGAAATTGCACTCTCAATCAACTAAAATTGCAGCTCCCCTCCAAAAAAACATGTGCAACTTCAGGTGATTCAAAGTGCAACTTTAGGTGACTAAAAGATTAAAAAATTTCAGTCGTCTGTGCAATAGTCTATCCCTATGTAATAACTACTTAAAAAAAGGTCTTAGCATAGGTTCGCCTCCCATTTAGATTACTTCTCCAGGCTGTACAAGATGGAATTATCGTGGAATGAGGTGGTTTAGCGTTTCATATATATATGTCTCTTTACTCAGTTGCTTGGATTATGCGTTGTCTCGTGTTATCTCGGCCTTGTTTGCATGGAAGTCGACAGGATAATATGAGATTTGCACCTACGGACCATACGTACCTGCCTACAGACTCATGGTTTCATCCATGTGCCGAGAGCAATCCTTGGTCGGCATCATGTCTGGTCGGTGTTTGAAGCTTGTTTCTCCCTCCTATCATGTTCAGTTCACTTTGGATGACTTGATTTAAGGGAACTCGCATGGATTCGGGTGCGGACGGGACATAACATCATCGCCTGTCGCTGTGACGGCCACTCGTGCATCGGAATCAGGTTTCATTCTCTCGCTCTCAGCAAATCGTCAGCAGCGCGTAAGCACATTCTCTGACCTCCTTTCTGTTCCAGCATACAGCACTATTCTTGTTCAGTCCAACCAGCGGTAGTAGTTAATTAGAAATAAGAATGGACAATAAGTTAACACGCCATCTCCTATTGTAGCGCATTTACGGGAGTTATAATTATATTAGAGCGGTTAGTAGAGCAAAACGGCAGAGGTATGGACACGGGAGGGCGCCATACCGCTTTGGCGACTGCCACGGACGAACGGATCGATCCATGCCATGCGGTGGCAGCACACCAGAAGTCCAACGCAAGACAAAATAAGCTTGGCTTTGGCGCGCGGTGCAGTGCAGCGGCAGGACGGGTCCAAGCAAACAATGGCCATGTTCCTTTTGAGCTGTTACTGACCCTTTTTTTCCCATGTGGCCGATGTTTTCGGATGTGCCTCTTAAGATGGTAACGGATAATAGAGATATTAACGTAGATGATGTATACAGTTTTAGACTTGAGAAACTGTTTAGAGAATTTGTTTTAAAATACCGCATCATTTGATTCGATTTTTAGGGAAATCAAAAGTTAAAAAAAACAGAGCGTCTATCCAGCCCACTCTACGCTTTAGCTTTTCTTTCCCTTGTCGCTCCTGGCCGCGCTGCACCGAAAAGTCCCCCGAGACAAAGCAGCACCCTCCTCTCAGCTGGTGTTTTCCCACGCACGCACGCACGCACGCACGGGGGCCAGGCATCGAAGGCCAGGCCAGGCCAAGCCAAGCCCCCCCGGCTTTCGGTTGGGCGCTTGCCTTGCGTTCATATCCTTTTGTTGCATCGTTTCGTCGCGCATTTGCCCGCGTCGCGTTAGCGTCCAAACCGGGTGGGAACAACCGAGAGCTGCCCGCGTCGCGTTGGGTTCGAAGACCAACCGAGAGCCGGGTGGAGGTGGGTGGCATGCGGGAAGGGGTCCAAACCAAAAGGGCCTTTGATGGCGAGCGTGCTTGCGGTGTGGCTGGCTGACGATGGCTCGTGATGGAAGGAAGCTCAGCTGGGGCTGGGAGCTAAAGGCGCGGTTAGCCGCTTGTGATGCGTCCAAAGAATCGGGTTTGGGGACACGGGGAAGACGACGCCGCCCGGTGCGGTGGGGTGGCGCCTAAAAGCGCGCTGCGCGACAAGACGCAAGTGCTCGCTCCGTCCCCGCACGCCCCCACCACTATCATCCCGCTCTTCCTCTTCCGCTACTCGCTCGCCTCCTCCTCCTCCTCCTCCTCCTCCTGTTCCTATCATTCTATCTATCTTTCTTTCTATACCACGGGGAGCACGCTACCTTTCTTTCCTCTCTCCTTGTTTTTGTCTAGGATTCTAATAATCTTATTTTTTTTAAAAAAAGGGTATAAAGCAAACATACGCATAACTCGCACCACCAGACGACCACACTCACGGACATATTCTCTAACACATGCTTATAAATTTCACAAAGATACTAAGGTCTCACCAAGCATATAGACACAAGTTTTTCTACTAAACGCACATGTACATCCTATTCTTATTATTTAGGTTTATTATTTAGGTGAGACGCTAGGTTCATTCCCAGATCCAATCCGTATGGACCGCGTGCACTAGAGCAGCACTAGCTCTCTTGGTTATAATAATCTTTTTGCGTAGCTCTTGTTCTTTTCTTTCCTTTCTTTCATACGGGCTTCGTCCTCTTCTTCACCTGTCGATGGAAATGTGGACCCAGTGATAAGTTCAAATTTATTAGTTTTGGACCTTTCGGGGTGTTCCTTACAAGTTAAGGTCCCCCTATGCACGTCTTCCAAACCGCCAAAATAAGGAAAAAACCAATTATGCATGAATGAATTTATCTTCATCTATCTATCTATGGGCCTGTTCGGCAGTGAGGAAACCGGTCGGCTTTTCGCAGCCGCTACAGTACCTAATTTTTTAAACGAAGTATTTTCTCAAGACGGTGTCTACAAGTTAAACGTAGTACACGTTAAAAGCCCAACATCTGTACCAGCCAAAATCGCAAGTGAGTATCGATCTCTCCGTAATCTGCATGCAGTAAACACCAAAATTGATAAATTTACCTAAAAGCCATGCATGACCAAAACAACATGCCCTATATATAGTATACATAACAAAGGCACTATGATGCCCAAGCTCTATGATTAAGGTGGTGATCATTTGGGCTTATTTTTGGTGGCTTATGGCTGAAAAGCATCAGTAATTGGTGAAAATATCAGAATGACAGAGGCTTATTTAGCATAATTAAATTTAAAAAATATGTTAGCCCATTACGTATAATACAAACAAATACGGGAAAAAAGAACCGGCAAAAAAGCTCAACAAAAATCCAAAAGGTCAGAAAAAGACAAAATTTATAAATAGTAAAAAATAAGCCGGAAGCTAAAAGCTGAAGTCAAAACGATCACAGCCTAAAACTTTCCGTCCATGATTGAGACTTTTCATCTGTAATTAAGACCTTCCATCCTAATATATTATATATCATTGTTCTTGCACGTATCTAAAAGCAATCCAAAGACAGGGAGACTTGGTGGCCAGACACCATGTTACCTATTTTAGCTTCATATATATATATATATATATATATATATATATATATATATATATATATATATATATATATATATATATATATATATATATATATATATATATATATATATATATATATATATATATATATATATATATATATATATATATATATATATATATATATAGGACGAGTGTTTCATGCACCTTGGTGCCTAGGCACCCATATCAATACGTTGATTTGCTTTGAGATTATAACGTTTGATGTGGGTATCTTCATATACCCATAAAAAGTATATTTGAGATGTCAAACTCAGAAAAAAATTAAATTCAACTTCAGTTTAATTAGTTTGAACTATTTTTATGGTATATACTCATCGTAGTCGCATTGAACTCAAAAGTAGTTCAAACTAGTTTGAACTGAGTTCAAAACTTACTTACCATAAATATATCAAGGGTATAAAATATTTCCATACCCAAACTCAAAAATTATCAATCATACACGTGTATCGGACGGTTCTTGATGTGGTGCCTAGCACCAATGTGCCTATGTAATTTTCCTATATATATATATATATATATATATATATATATATATATATATAGACGAGTGTTTCATGCACCATGGTGCCTAGGCACCAATATCAATACCGTTGATTTGCTTGAGATTCATAGCGTTTGATGTGGGTATCTTCATATACCCATAAAAAGTATATTTGAGATGTCAAACTCAAAAAAATTAAATTCAACTTCAGTTTAATTAGTTTGAACTATTTTTATGGTATATACTCACTGTAGTTGCATTGAACTCAAAAGTAGTTCAAACTAATTTGAACTGAGTTCAAAACTTACTTACCATAAATATATCAAGGGTATAAAACATTTTCATACCCAAACTCAAAAAAATTATCAATCATACACGTGTATCGGATGTTGGTGCCTAGGCACCATGGTGCCTTATGTAATTTTCCTATATATATATATATATATATATACACACTAGCCCCTTCTACTGCCAGTAGGCTAGGTGCTCCGTCAAAACTAAGTGGCTGTGATTGTTTCGACTTCAGTTTTTACTTATTTTTTTATTATTTATAAATTTCATCTTTTTTTGAATTTTTGACTTTTTTTGTTTTTGGCCGGTTCTTTTTTCCCGTATTTGTTTGTATTATACGTAATGGGCTAACATATTTTTTAAATTTAATTATGCTAAATAAGCCTCTGTCAGCTACAGTGTTTTTTCATCCAGTTACAATGCTTTCCAGCCATAAGCCACCAAAAAAAGCCCAAATGATCACAACCTAACACTATTGTGACTAGGTAAGTATAACTTCACTACTTGGAAGTCTCATGGGTCATTGCCGTCGCTGTGTCATTCAGTTTAAAATGACCATTCCACATCCTCTTTGTTAGTCTTTGTAGCTATTGCTGGTACTGCCAGAAATAAAACTCTAGTATAAAATGCATATGTATTCTCATTGAGTACTGAGAAGTAACTAGTTAGCAAATAGAAAGGTCACAGTGATATCTTGGAGGTAAATGAACCTCAATCATACATTCACTATTGAGCATAGAGATTCATCTTCTAGCAGGAAATTCGGAGAAATTGTTGCAGAAATGAGTGTGTGGTATGTACCAAGATATTTGTAATAATATACACTACATTTTGTATTTTAATAGTAGTCTCCGACCATTAAACTGAGTTTTTTTATTATGCTAAGATCGGTCAATCTTCTATTGGTTTTTTGACACAAAATTCTTCATTTTTAAGTTTGCTTCACATATTTTTTTCGACCAACTTACGTCCTCTGTTTCGTTATCTTTTTGTGAACACTAGTACACGATGAAATAAAAAGATCGTCCTCTGTCACTCATGAACCACATTACCTACTTAGCCAGACTCTTAATGCCAGTTCGTACAATGCATATTTGTTGGTTTCCTGAGTCTCAAAAGAATCACAATTGGAACGGTAGCTTCATACCTTGTCTTTCCTGAAAGAAGAATCCAAGGACTTGGTTTCAACGAAACGAATAGTAGACCCTGCATGCCACCCGCACAAGGACAAGTTTTGCTTCCAAAATTCAAGTCGATATTCATTAAGCCCATGTCGTCAAAATCAGACACCTCACTTGAACACGACTTCCCTGACGAACTAACAGCTGAAAGTTCAAGGGAACGATTCATTGTACAGTTTGGCGCATGGAGAAACTAGAAGATAGTCGCTAATTGCACGGTCAGAATTACAATCAGTACACGCAAAAAAACTTAAACCGCGTGTGAAAAATATTTGCAGTTGGTAGTCATTCATGCAGTTAATTCGCCCCTTCATACCGAGGGAACCAACACACTAAATTTCGGTTTGAGTTTTGTCTTCTGGCTTATTTTGTTCTATTCATAAATTTCGTTTTTTCTATACTTTTGGTTTTTTGAGCTTTTTTGCCGGTTCTTTTTTCTCGTATTTGTTTGCATTATACGTGACGGGATAATATGTTTTTCCTATTTTTATTTTTTTTAAAATTTAATTATACTAAATAAGCCTATATCAGGTATAATATTTTTTCAGCCGCGCTTTTGAGTCATAAACCACGAAAAAAAAAACTATTTTGAGCAGGGGCTAGTCTGTTTGTACCTTCCAAGACGAAGTGGCCTGGCCAACTCTTCTTGCGTTCAATTTGAATGGAGGTTGCCACTAGCTAGCTCCTTGCATTGCTACCTTGCTTTTGATCACATTAACCTATCTCATCTGTCGGTTTGCAGGTGCAGCAATGCACTTGCTCCATGTACTCAAAATCTTTTTCTGGTTTCCTAGTACGTAAGATCTTGATACCAACACGACGCCTTTCGAGTTGGCCTATTCAAGAGCTGACACGTACGTCGGTCCGTTTGATAACGTTAAATAGCGTGCGTGGCAGGCTGGACTTGGGGGTGGTTGACCGGCCCAGCAGAACCCATCCAGGCCACACACGTGTCCCCCCTCTGTCACGTTTACGTCTCACATGGGAGCGACAAAAAAAAATCCACGCGTGTAGACACGAGGTCCGGGCGCGTGACACGCCACACGTACGTCTGAAGCCATCGCACACTCTACTCGCTGGCCGGTGACTAGGTAGAGATTAGGACCGCTTATTTCGGTTTGAATTTTTAATTTTTAATTTATTTTTTACTACTTAATAATTTTTATCTTTTTTTAGTTTTTTTTATTTTTTTAGATTTTTTGTCAGTTCTTTTTTCCCGTATTCGTTTGTGCTGTCCGTGATAGGCTAGCCTATTTTTTTATTTTTAAATTTTTAAATTTAATTATGTCAAATAAGCCACCGTTAGCTATAGTGTTTTTTCAATTAGTTATAGTGCTTTTTAGCTATAAGCTATTCAAAATAAGCCCTTTTGAGCAGGGCAGTTGGCTACTCACATGGCCAAATTGCAGTTCTGCGTCCACACTAATACCGTAGACCAAGATCTCATACGTTCGACATTACGTCGATCAACAGCAGAGAGCTGAGTGTCAGTAATAACGAATACGGTGATCATTCAAATCGTACAAATTATCACAGGTGTGTTTTGTACACTAGCACTCATACGATACGATCGTGCGCTGTTTCTTTGCTTGTGCAGTTGCACTTTTGAAGAGAACATTGAACAACCCAGCGGAGAAACAGGCCTGACAGATGTATTGGCCGGTACAGATGTGCCGTATTTATACATGAGTAGTGCCTGTTGTTCCCATACGTTTCATGCGTGCTAAACCACTGTGCTGATTGTGCAACAACTTTTTGGTCGCGCGATCGATCCATGATCTAGTTTTACATCTAGAATCCTATTGCGTGCTTAAATGCAAGAAGAAGAGGAGGAAATGCTAAGGTGCTTGCTAAATGTACGTGCCCTCCTTTTTCAACTTATAGTTTCTAATTTTCTCTAAATAAATAAATAAAATAATTTTTCAATCGTCTTTTCAAAACAACTTATCAATATATTTTTTGAAATGGTTTATCAGTATTTAATTCGTTCATACAAACACTCATGTTAGAGTCAAAAGCCATCCAATAAGACTAGAAAAAACCCATATATAATACTGCTTGGTAAAAGCGTGCTAACCCAAGGTGGCGTGAAGGAGACTAAAGAAAAGACAAACTGAGTTTGCTTGAACATATGTGTAAACATTCTGATAGCCAATTGTTGAACGCAGCGAAAATATGATGAACCACTCTCGTTCTCCTCCAGAAGTATTTCACGTGATTTAATTCCTATTGGTTCTGACTTTTTCCTCCGTCTGACTTTTGTGATGACTTTGGTGTGATCTCTTCTGCGCGCAGTCTGGTACGGCTCCAAAAAAAATCTCCTCCCGTGTTTTGTCTCCGTGGAACCAGACATGGCAATTCACATTTTTTTAATCAATTGAATACGTACGTATGCAAACATTTTGTGTTGAAAATGCATCGACAGAGACGAAATTGAATTATTCGGTCCAAGACATGAGATTTGCTGGGAATAGTTATTTTCTTTTGGTTGCTGTGGACAAGCTGTACGTATAGTATTTATGTAAGTGACATTTTGACCTGTCACATGGATTATATATGGAGGTTACAAGCTGGGAAAATGGCCATAATATCCTCGATGTTTCCTCAAAAATGAATCCCGGGGTTAATGTATCAGGAATAAGAAACATAACAGTAGCTAGCTACTGTAAATGTTTACTCTTAAAAGTAAAAACACGGAAGTAATCTTAAAGTAAATACATAAATATGATTAATTCGTCTACATGCCTTATACTTCGGAAAAAAATAGCAAAAACTGTACACCTTATATTTTTACGTTTCAGTCCAAAGAAAACAGCAGCACCGCATGAATCACCGGTGTGCCGGGATGTGTTGAGCGTTGACGGTGGTAATCCTACTCTTAGTCAGTGGTGAAGCCATGAATAAAATTGAGTGTGGACAAAATTATTTATACAACTAAAATTAGTTGATACAAATATAATCTTTTACTATTGTAGAATTTCAAATTCATATAGAAATTACACAATATAAGATAAATAACGAAAAAGAGAAATACAAAGTAGTTACCTCTGCAATACAAAGCGCATTCCCAAAAATATATAATTATTCTTTCCATGAGTGAGGAGTAGCAATAAGACATCTTGTAAGAAACATATGAAAATTAGTGATATGATATTAAATTGTGACTAGCAATGAAATTTTAGATAACATGGAACATACCACAAATAAGCAAAGAAAAAGAGTAAATTTCAATACACATGTACACAATACTCACGAAAGGGCCTTGCCCTGTTGGTTGTTGCGGTCATCCCCTCTCCCCACGGTGACTCGGTCAGCGGTCAGCTTTTCTCCCAAAGACAAATCCCAATCTAGTGATCCACCAACCCAGGCATGTTGGCACCGATGCTCCCAATTCATTCGGCTTTTCTCCAATTCTCCCCAATCCCCGCGTGTGCGTCGCCTCCTAGTGGCTGGTGCCCAACGGCCAACTCTCGAGCGCACCACCTAGAGGATGGATCCTAGCCCAAGCTCCCGAGTGCGCCACCGCCCTCTGGTGCGTGCGCTGGTCCGTGGCGGAACCAGGGATTTTGATTAAGGGGGTCGGGTAAATATGATAACACCTTATAAGTGTGATAAATATATATATCAAGTGTATGTCTCAACGGTTTTTTCAATATTTTTATATATGTAGTTAGTATTCATAACGAAAAATCACAATATTATGATCAGAAATAAATGAATTGATGATTTACTGTGCTGTGCACTGAAATATTTAAAGGATATTAATTTTTTTTTTTGTGTTGGGGTGCCACGGCCCCTGCTAGCCCCGGTTCCGCCACTGGCGCTGGTCGCTTGGTGCCCTGGTTTGTGGTCTCATCTATGCTGCCCCTGTATTGTGAGTTTGTGACTAGGTTTTGTGATTTGTGGGCTATGTGGATTGGGTTGTAATTGAGATGGATTTGGTGATGGGATGAGTTGCTATTTGCTTGTTGGGACTCTTAGAGACAATAGGCCAAGGAAAGAAACAACATCTCTCTTTATTTCAATTCTATTTTTCTCCACCGTCGGTCATGACTTCAGTGCTCTGCTCTGTTCTCATGGCCTCATGGGGTACTCCGGTCACCCAGGGGGAGAGGGAGGGTAGGCTCGAGCCTAACCAAACCCCTAGTGGCTTCACCCTGTCTTGAGTGATAAATAAAATTCTCTCTTCTCTCGGAAAAAGCAGCACGCTAACGAATTAAAAGGAATTGATACGATAATTTACACCCTACAGTCCACACCACAGATATTGGGCCTGTTCTTTTTTGCTGAAGTTTATGGTTTTTGGCTGCGGCTTGTAACTTTTGGGTTGTTTCGTTTAAAAAGCTAATTTTTATAGAAAAGATAAAAGCTGAGAAAGAACACGACCGCTATCTTGCTCCTTAATTTGTGCAGCATCTTATAACTTCGCCGAATATCTCACATGCATGGCGGTCGATATCCTTAATTTGTGCAGCTTCTTGTAACTTCGCTGAATATCTCACATGCACGGCGATCGATCCGCTTAATTACTTGCACCACCTATTCTTTGGATAAAAAAAGTTTTGTTTTGCTGAAGAGAAGCAACACAACATGACATCACATGGAGTAGCCTGCAAGGCAGCGCTATAAATTAGCTGGACCACCCTCCACGGCTTCATTAATGCAAGTACTAGTAGAAGTATACATCATAGATAGATACAATGAGATAGGACCAGTAGTCAAACCATTGAAAAATCGACCGCTGGGCGGGGGCATATGCAGATCAAGCCGACTGCATCCTCCCAAATCTCAAAACAGACAAGCAAAAACACTTATCAGAATCCTACAGCTGTTGCCGCCACTGTGCGTACATGCCTAGTGTGAAAACTGCGACTTCTCGATCGCCCGTATGAACTACACGGCGAGGTATGCAGGCACAAAACCGCGTGCAGGGGCAGAGCAAACCGTCCATGGTTGCATCTGCTTGCTTGCTTTAAACTTCAAACGAACGCGCTGCATGCACGCAGCAATCCGATATCCTCATTTAAAGCTTTGGCTGATGGTAAATATCTCATTACTAAGCTATCGATAGAGAGTACTATTAGCTATTTTATATACGAAATCAGAAAGAAAGTAATAAAGAAAGACAAAGAATTTTCTCTACCTCTCTGTATTTTCAATCTACTATTTTCTGTCTTCTGTAATTGATCTGTTTTTGTATTAGCAGAGGAATCGATCGGACTAGTCGCCAGTGACGGTTCCTCAACACGTTATCAGCACGAATCGCTCCGGTGAATTGAAAAGAAATCATCGAGGCATTAGTAAATTGAATTGTCTGCATCTAGATCGCTCTAAATTCACAGATTTCGCTTTCTAGATTATTTTCTACGGTGCAAATCCGCTCTAATATACCGCGAGCCAACTTGAAGTTGCCGGCACAATGTCGATCGATAGATTACAAGAAAAGAGTAGATATTGATTGCACTGTAGATTGAAAAAAGAAAAATCCACGCACGGCTGGCCCCGTACCAGATCTGAACATTTCCATGGAAGAAGAAATCGGCATGGATGTGTGCGCACTCATCAGAGCCGAAAAACTAAAGGGACTTGCCACCGCAGCTGGAATAAGCGATGAGCAAGAAGAAGCACTAGAAGAAGCAACTCATGAAGAAATAGCTATAAATTATATGCATACGGGAGAGTCCATAAATAGGACAGTAGCCAATGTTGATATCTACTTTATAAAGAAAATTGCCACAATCATCGATCTTGATCCAGAGTCTGCACCGCTTGTTGAATGTAAGGAGAGATCAGATTGGAAGAAGAAAATAGAAAATGAATTATTATCTCTGAACAAAAGAGATGTGTTTGGTCCCGTAAGCCGCACACCTCCCCATGTGCACCCTGTAGGGCATAAGTGGATATTTGTTCAAAAGAGAAATGAAAGAAATGAAGTTGTAAGATATAAAATAAGGCTACTAGCACAAGGTTTCACTCAGCGTTCAGAAGTTGATTATGAAGAAACTTACTCTCCAGTCATGAGTGCAATTACATTTAGATATTTAAATCTTAATGGAAGTAAACTTGAATCTAGAAATGAAATTGATGGATGTAGTAATTGCATACCTTTATGGAAACCTAGATTCAGAAATTTATATGAAGGTACCTGAAGGTATCTCTGTCCCGAACCAAGATAGAGCAAATAGAAATATGTACAGTGTGAAGTTCAGGAAATCACTGTACGGACTCAAGTAATCAGGCAAGATGTGGTATAATTGCTTAAGCGACTTTCTATGCAAGAAATGTTACACGAACAATGAAGATTGTCCCTATATATTTATACGACGATCCCATAATGGATTCTGTATAATCTCAGTGTATGTAAATGATTTGGATTTCATCGGGACAATGGAAGACATAAAAAAAGCAAGTTCTTACCTGGAGTCAGAATTTGAAATGAAAGATTTGGGTAAAACAAAATACTGCTTAGGCTTGCATCTCGAGCATACCCCTGAAGAAATATTAGTATATCAGTCAGCCTACACCCAGAAGGTGTTAGAAAGATTCGGTTTTGAGAAGTCATACCCATCGAAAGTACCGATGATCGGGAGGTCTTTACAGCAATAAAAAGATCCATACCGATCTAGGGAAGAGGAGGAGGAAGTCATAGGACTGGAATTCCCATACTTAAGTGCAGTAGTAGCACTTATGTATTTAGCAAACTGCACTAGACCAGATATTGTATTTGCTATAAACCTATTAGCAAGTCATAGTGTAGAACCTACCAAAAGGCATTGGCAGAGAATAAAGGACATCTTTCGGTACATCCAAGAAAACAAGAACCTTGTATTATTCTATAAAGAGAATCAAGATTTGAACTTGGCTGGTTATGCAGATACTGGGTACCTGTCGGACCCGCATACCGCAAAGTCACAAACGGGCTATGTATTCCTGTGTGGTAGAACTACAATTTCATGAAAATCGTTTAAGCAAAATCTTGTAACGACTTCGACAAACCACTCAGAAATCATAGCACTGTATGAAGCTGCACGAGAATGTGCTTGCCTCCGACGAATGATTCATCACATCCAGCAGTCATGTGGTATGAATATTATACAAGCTCTCACAATTATCTATGAAGATAATGCAGTTTATGTTGCACAAGTGCAAACGGGCTATGTGAAGAGTCATCTCACAAAACATATCAACCTCAAGTTCTTCTATGCTCATGAATTGCAAAAGATGGACGAAATTAAGGTACTGCATACTAGTCATGTGAAAATCTTGTAGATTTATTCATTTAGTAACTTACAGCATCTAGTTTTGAAAGATGCATACGATGAATTGGAATGATGAGACTTAGAGAAGTGCAGAATTCAGAGGGGATTTTCTTAAGCACGTTATTAAATCTTGATCATGAAGATTGAGTACCTAAAGAATAAGTCTTGAAGACTGAACGAAATTGGGTGGATTGTACTCTTTTTCCCTTAACGAGTTTTTCTGAAGTTTCTCGACTAAGGTTTTTAACGAGGCAATTCGTGCAACGCAGCATAACATGTATTATGTACTCTTTCTCTAAATTTTTTCCACTAGGTTTTTATGGAGTTTTGACGAGGCATGAACATGTCGGATGAGTGCCCAAGTGGGAGTGTTAGGAAACCTGGATCTGAGTTTAAAGCCTTAGCCCATGGTGGGCACCTCACTACTAGGCTATAAATAGAGAGTACTATTGCCTATTTTGTATACGAAATAAAAAGAAAGCAATAAAGAAAGACCAGAAGGTCTCTTTACCTTTCTATGTTTTCAATCTACTATTTTCTATTTTCTGTAATTGATCTGTTTTGTATTAGCAATGAAATTGATTAGACTGATCGCTAGCGACGGTTCTGTGTTCGCGTGAGGAAATTAGAGGAAACCGGCAAGTGTCTACTGGTCTTGCGCGTCGCGTTGCACGCATATATGACGCGCGCCATCCGCAAGGACGGACAGCGTGCGGTACACCATGCATTCACGGCGTGCGTGTACTACATGCAGCTTTGCTTGCGCTGTACGCGTTGATGTACATTGGATATTTCAGTCACAACCGGTCTCTGTGTCTTCGACGGATTTACGTTCGCTCGTCAGTTTTGTCTGTCTAATTTGCTTTTTTTTAGTAGTACTAATTCGTACTGGCAACTTTTTCTAACAGAGTGGAAGACAATATTACCATTTTTAAAAAACCTGCCAACCGAGCGGCACCATATGTCGTCATACACTGCATGCAACAGCTGGTTTTGTAGAAACCGCTCCATAAAGCAAGGATGAACAACCACAGTCGTCGAAACTGGCAGTACCATCAAATTACAATGCAGGGCAGAGATATGTACGCACTAGCCATATACTGATGTTTTTATCAAAAGATTCAAATTCAATCGCTAGCCAGCAGATGGTGAGCAGACAATTACTAGAATACTTGCATGATCGAACAAGGCAGCGGGTGAGCAGACAGAGCAGTGGGTGAGCATGGCAGCTCCCTCCAAAGTCGAAAGGGAGAAAAAGCTCCTCGATCCACAGCTGCGACGTCGTCCAGGCGCACGCACAGAATCTGAGGCGGCCGAAAAGGATTTGCTCGCGCGGTCACGGCCGGCGTGAACGCGTCATCATCATGGGTTCGTTCCGCGCAGCCGCGCAGCGAAGAGACGAGACGCACGAAAACGCTCGGCTCGCGTACCACCCAACGTGCCGAGTGCGAGACTTCACTTGACAATTCAGGGAGAGCAAGATGGGGGTTGCCGCCGCGCGCGCGCGGGAACACATCACAGGTTATGTCCGCTTCTCAAAACCTCCCTTGTCGTCTCGTCTTTTAATACCGTCGCTGATGAGTTCAATCTAATCAATTCTTTCTATACAAAAAAATAAATTAAAATACAGAATAATACAATACAATAATAGATTAAACATAAGACATAAGAGGAAAGCTCCTTTCTTTATTGCCTTTTCTCTTACACAAAGGTACAAGAGATGACAATGGGAATATTCCTATTTATAGACTAAGTAGAGGATGTGCACCAATGGACTGGTCTTGCAGGGCTAGGACCAGGTTTCCTAACAGAGATAACACGTACATCACCGGACGTCACCTAATCGATCAGTTATCGGTTGTATCCGGTAAATTTTAAATTGGTTTTGAAAAATTTATTTCACAGGAATTTTATCAAATGTAGGAGAATTTTTTGCCAAAATTTATTTTAAAAATTTTCAGCAAATATTTTCAATCGATTTTTAACTATTCTTTAGATTTAAATTTAAATCTGCAAACTTCGGTCTAAAATTCCGTGATTTTTTTTTCAATTGTCGGTCACATGGCGTCTATCGGGACGGATAACATTTTAAAACCGACGCGCCACGGCAACGCGCTACGCGACGAGCCGGGCTTACCCTGCCTTGACGGGGCGCACTGCCTTGCCCTGCGATTGCATGCGCCTCTTTGGATTTGGGTTTTGGACGCAGCCGCAGATTGGATGGCGCCTAGCTTGGACGCACTCGCACATGCATCCATCCATGCATGCACACTCCCGCTGTCTTCGCGTTGCGCTGCCTATACTCTCCTCCAATGTTTCAAACGCATCGCCAAATCGTTCACTGTTATGACCGGGCGGGCCCAAATCCTGCCGCAGATAGATGTATTGTTACGCTCATTTTTCAGTCAAACAAAACAATCTTTGAGCTGAGCTTTCATTCGGCTTTTCACTGGAGACAAACAAGAAGCTGGATCACTACTTGCTCGATCAGCGACCTCGTTTCCCGTATAAAAAAAGATTTATCACACATACGGAGCTTGATGCCGTGCAAGATATATATTACTTGGTTTTTTTCTCTTTTTTTTTCCTTTTAGCAGCTAGCGAGTGGGTTTTAGATTTGTTTTCTGAAGCCACCAAGAGAAAGAGGAGAGAGAGAGAGAAAAGGCGGCAAGAAAGAACAAGGGGATCGAGTGCGAGGAAGAAGTGGGCGTTTTTGTTTTGTTATGGCGTCGTCGTCGCGTTGCGGAGTTGGAGGAATAACGAGGCCGCCGAACACGCCATGCTCCTTATTCTTCCTCTCGCCACGTCACGACAAGAGTCGTGGGGTTTACTTTTTTTTCGCCAAAAAGCTATGTACGGCACAATGGAGTAGCACCTTTGCACATCCATCCCTATCCTCTCCTAAAATTAGCTACAAGGCACTGCACTCTCAAGTACCGGAACACAATGTAAAGGCCCGGTCTTTTTTGACCGAAACTAGCGGTTTTTGGCTTTTGTTAGAGTACCTAACTTTTAAACAGGGTATTTTTTCAAGACAGGGTTTACAAATTAATTGTAGTACACGTTAAAAGCCTAACATCTGTATTAACTAAAATCGTAAGCGAGTATCTCTCTCTTCGTAATCTCAATCATAAACAACTAAAATTCAAAAATTTCAACCAAAAGCCACAGTCGCGCCAAATAGGCCCAAAATTGAGTTGCAACGGGCACCGCCGAGTGAGCATGAATACCTATTAGCATGAATGGCCCTGATCAACTCGGCTTCGGCTTCTGGCTTATTTTTCACTATTCATAAGTTTCGTCTTTTTCTGAACTTTTGGCTTTTTCTTGAGCTTTTTTGCCGGTTCTTTTTTCCTGTATTTGTTTGTATTATACGTAATGGGCTAACATATTTTTTATATTTTTAATTTTTTTAAATTTAATTATACTAAATAAGCCTCTGTCAGCTACAGTACTTTTTTCAACCAGCTACAGTGTTTTAAACATAAGTCATAAGCTTTCCAGCCGAACCGATCACCACTATAATGTGTTTTGAGGCAACAAAAAGTGTCCGTCAGCAAACGGGCATAGCTTTTTATGTTGTGTTGAGGCAACGAAAAGCGCTTGTGAGCAAATGAGTACGATTTTGTAGCGTGTTTTGGCAATGAGATGATTTCGCGGTGTCTTTGAGAAAATGACAACTAAGAACATTTTGCCTTTTATCTATAATAGTCTGACATCGTAATAGAATAAACCAACTGATAAACCAGAATTGTAAAATTAACCCATAGTAATAAGTAATCATTGCGAGGAAAGCGAGGGTTCAAGTGCAAAGGAAACGGCTAACGAGCGGTCACCGTACGGCAGCTAGTGTCCGTCCGCGTAGATTAAGGGAGAATAGAAGGGAGAGGGTGCGCAGACACAACACATGCCACTGTTCTTTTTTCAGTTTTTAACTTTTCTACGGTAACTAATTTTTAAATAGAGTATCTTTTTAAGATAAGATTTACTAGTTAATTATAGTACACACTATGTCGATTTCATTTATATCAGTAAAAACTGTATATAAATTTTTGTTACTCTATAATCTCTTATATAAATAAAATAAAAGTCACAATCGCAATCGAAAGTTATAAGCTGAATGAAAAAAAAACAGGCCCACAAATTCCCTCCATTTCTGCATTGGCAGGCAGTGCTCTCGTCCAGGGCACGCCGGTGTGGGCTTGCGCGAGTGGAGACAAGCGCGATGGAGACAAAAGCCTCCGCCTTTTGTCGACACCGCACACGCCCCCAAAAGTCCAAAACACACGGCCCCTGCCTGCCTTTGCCTTGCTCGGCTGCTCTGCTACGCACCACAAGCCACGTCCCCCGGCCTTGATGCCTTCCTCCCTCCTCCCCAATTTCTTCCAACTCCTCTCCTCTCTATATCTTGTGCATCACCTCCGCTCGTCTCTCTCGTCGCCTCTCCGTCGTATCTGTCTCAAACCTCTATCTGCTACTGTATTTGCATCCCTTGCACGAGGAAATAGGCGAAGGTGACACAGCGCTGCTCCTGGCTCCTTGAGGTGAGCATTTCTTTCTTCTGTTTTGTTCTTTTCTGGCTTCGAGCGAGGGTGCTCATTTTCGTTCTCTCTCTCTCTCTCCTGTCGAGTCTCTCTATGATGGTCTGATGACCATTTGTAAATACTCCTACTACATACAATAAAGTTCACTGGTGTATGCCTGATGAGTGCAGAAATATATGGTAGTGATTTCCTTTTGTCCTTCCTCCCCCCTCCCTGCTCTGAGAAAACCTGACCGAGGAATTGTATTTTTGTTTCTTGAGCTCTTGCTGCTTGTTGCAATCTCCTTGGCCTTTTGGCCCTTGTTCTTCTCTGCTTGTTCGTTACTGTGTCAATATGTGATCATGCATCATCGTTTCGTTTCATCTAAAGCTGATTAGCACTATATTAATGGATTTCTTGCTCAGCCTCCGCTTCCTCTCTTTGCACGCAGGCGCAGCCTTTTGCAGGTCTCCTCCTCCTCCTCCTACTCCCACTTTACTGCTCGGCGCTGCGGTGGTGTCGCACAGGAAGACCTCAAGAACCTCAAATGCGCCTCTGCCTGTGCCATACAATTTCGGTCGTATAAATCATCCACACGACGAGAGAGAGAGAAAGCTGCTTGCTTTAGTAGTATATCAAGAAGAAGCGGCAGCGCTGGCGAGGCTGATGGTCCAGGACGAAGGCTCCTCGTCATCGGTGACATCATCCCCGCTGCAGAACTTCTCTAACATGCCGCTCAACCCGGTCACCGCCGTGGCCTCCCAGACGCCGCCCTGGATGCTGCGGGAGCTGCGCTCCGACGAGCGCGGCCTCTGCCTCATCCACCTCCTCCTCAACTGCGCCGCGGCGGCGGCGGCAGGGCGGCTCGACGCCGCCAACGCCGCGCTCGAGCACATCGCCTCGCTCGCGTCGCCCGACGGCGACGCCATGCAGCGCGTGGCGGCCGCCTTCGCGGAGGCGCTGGCGCGGCGCGCGCTCCGGGCGTGGCCGGGGCTGTGCCGGGCGCTGCTCCTGCCTCGCGCGGCGCCCACGCCGGCGGAGGTCGCCGCTGCGCGGCGACACTTCATCGACCTCTGCCCCTTCCTCCGCCTCGCCGGCGCCGCCGCCAACCAGTCCATCCTGGAGGCCATGGAGTCCGAGAAGATCGTGCACGTCATTGACCTCGGCGGCGCTGACGCCACCCAATGGCTCGAGCTCCTCCACCTCCTCGCCGCGCGCCCGGAGGGCCCGCCCCACCTCCGCCTCACCGCCGTCCACGAGCACAAGGACCTCCTCTCCCAGACGGCCATGGTCCTCACGAAGGAAGCCGAGCGCCTGGACGTGCCCTTCCAGTTCAACCCCATGGTGTCCCGCCTCGACGCCCTCGACGTGGAGTCCCTCCGCGTGAAGACCGGCGAGGCCCTGGCCATCAGTTCCAGCCTCCAGCTGCACTGCCTCCTGGCCTCCGACGACGAATCTCCCGTGGCCGCCGGCGGCGGTGACAAGGACAAGCGGAGCCCGGAGTCCGGGCTGTCCCCGTCGACGACCCGCGCGGACGCATTCCTGGGCGCGCTGTGGGGGCTTTCGCCGAAGGTGATGGTGGTGACGGAGCAGGAGGCGAGCCACAACGCGCCCGAGCTGACGGAGCGGTTCGTGGAGGCGCTCAACCACTACGCGGCGCTGTTCGACTGTCTGGAGGTGGGCGCGGCGCGCGGGTCGGTGGAGCGCGCGCGCGTGGAGCGGTGGCTGCTCGGCGAGGAGATCAAGAACATCGTGGCGTGCGATGGCGCCGAGCGGCGGGAGCGGCACGAGCGACTGGAGCGGTGGGCGCGGCGGATGGAGGGCGCTGGGTTCGGGCGCGTCCCCCTCAGCTACTACGCGCTGCTGCAGGCGCGGCGGGTGGCGCAGGGCCTCGGCTGCGACGGCTTCAAGGTCCGCGAGGAGAAGGGCACCTTCTTCCTCTGCTGGCAAGACCGCGCCCTCTTTTCCGTCTCCACCTGGCGGGGCCGCAGGTTCGACTGACCGCCGGCAGGTCGGCGCCGTCCTTTAGCCTTCCCGTATTTGTGCGAAGGAGACGTAGATTTACTACCCTAGGATGCACGGCGGTAAGTTAGGTGTTTCACCTCGCGTTGCGTTGGTTTTTGTACTGTTCAGTTCGTGCTTGTTTAGATTTGTTTCAGGGTGAACTTGGATGTACTGTTTTGTTCATAGGGTCTCTCTCCGTTTTGGTTGAAACGCATAAATTTTCCTAGGAATGAAGTGGGGGTGAAGTGAAGGAACTCTGTCCTTTTCCGTATGTATGATCATCGACTGATTGGATTGTTTGGTGTCTTTCTTTCGCTTCAGCCATCAGGATGGCAGGTTGCATCTGGTAAAACAGTTCGCTAACCCTAAACGTGAGTTTCTTCTGAGTTACGTAAAGCTGGACGAGAGAGCCTGATGAGTGGAGGGGCATCTCGTCTCGTCTCTGACTTCGGGTGTTGGATTTTCATGTCATGGAAAGCATGGGCCGCCTCCCTTTCCCCCCATGTCACGACGCTTTGAAAATCTCCATCGAATTCAACCATTTCAACCAAAGTTCACCTTGTCGGAACTTTCACGGGATCGCAGCCGTGGCGGTTCCACCGAATTTCCGCTCTGTTTCCAACCCCAAAAGCATCACACACCATTCGCATCATGCGTTAAGAGAAAACAACCGGTAGAACGGAGAGGTAATTGTAAGTGGGTAGTGTTTTCGAGAAAACATGCAATGAATTAGTTAATGAATCAAAGGCTATATATAGGTATCTTTCTTCTATATCTGAACAACCGGTTTATAGAAAAACAATATCGAGAGATAAGGAAGAAAGAGACTTGAAAAGATACGCGTGATCTGTGGCACGTAACGACCACAACAGATCGACCCTACTACCGGTTCGCTATAGCTACGACCGATTTACTGTACATCTACCGTGGTCGATGGTTGTATAAAGATATCTAACACTCCCACGCAGTCGGAACGGCAGAAGAACGAACATTCAGACTGGATCGAAACTCGGTGAAGACGGATGTGGGCAGACCTTTGGTGAAGATATCTGTGTACTGCGATGAGGTTGGGACATGAAGAACACACCTGTCACCGAGAGCAACATGCTCCTGAATGAAATGCAGATCAATCTCTACATGTTTGGTACGCTGATGTTGAACCGGGTTGGGGGAGAGGTAGACCGCGTTGACATTGTCGCACTAGACTAGAGAGGCGCGGCGAAGTGGACTACGTAACTCCACAAGCAATTGGCGCAACCAACAGGCTTTAGCGACACTGTTTGCCATGGCGTGGTATGTTACAACTTTTGGACCCTGGCCGCATGCCTAGGTCAACCGGTGCGCGAGTTTAAATGGGCTGAACACACTAAGCCCACGAACAACGAGCAACAACCTTATAAGTGGTATTGGGTCTTCTCCCCAAAAGACTAGTCCAATGGGTGGGGCTCCTCACACTTATAAGTTGTGCTTGCTCTCTCCCACAATCCATGTGGGACTATTCTAACAATCTCCCCTCACACATGGATTGGACATACGCAACCATGAGGTCCAAGGAGATGTTAGACACACAGGCTCGATACCAATTGTTACACTTTTGGACCCTAGCCGCATGTCTAGGTCCAGCCGAGTCCACTGAGTTTAAATGGGCTAAACACAACTAAACCCACGGAGCAACGGAGCACCAGACTTATAAGTGGTATTGGGCCTTCTCCCCCCAAAAGACTAGTCCAATGGGTGGGGGCTCCCTCACACTTATAAGTTGTGCTTGCTCCTCTCCCACAATCCATGTGGGACTATTCTAACATGGTATTCGGTCTCTGCACTTGACCGGGAGACGGTGTGCTGCCTCTTTGACGACTAAGAGACGAGGTTATCACCGAGGAAGACGTCGTAGCCCAAGGTGAACTTGCGTGTGCAGCCCGCCCAATTAGCATCGGAGTATACAACTAGTTCAACAGGTGAAGTGCGGTGAATGAACAGACCATGCTCAAGAGTCCCCTGAAGGTACCGCAGGATGCGCTTCACCAAAGCAAGATGTGGCTCACGTGGATCATGCATGTAAAGACATACGGCCAGTGGCTAGCGAGGGCCGGCCGATGCTTGGAGGAATCCACCTCTATATAGTCCTACAACAACTTGTGATCCAACTAGCAAAGGTGAAGTGCCACACTCGGATAAAAAATCAAGGTTAGAGGGAGGCACAGGAGAGGCTTTGGTAAAGGGGAAGGAGGACTCATCAAGAGAGACATGACGGGAGATGATGATTCTATTGGATGAAAAATCAAGACACCGATAATCTTTATGGTTGGATGGATAGCCAAGGAAGACACACAAGGTAGAACACAGTGAAAACTTGTGTGGGGCCGTGGAGGTTAGGTTGGGGTATCATTTGCATTTGAAAAGCGAAGATGCAAGTAGAAGGGGGCAACACTGTAGAGGGCAAAGAAGGGAATAAAAAAATTAAGAGCTTTGGTGGGGTGGCGATTAAAGAGATAGGTGGTAGCATGGAGGGCTTCCACCCAAAAAGTGGGAGGGGCTAGCCTAAAACATGAGCGATCGCATGATGTCATTAATGGTGTGAATGATGTGTTCGGCTCTCCTATTTTGTTAAGAAGTATAGGGACACGACATGCGGAGGGCAATGTCGTGGGAAAGAAAGTGCAAGCAGTGGAATTGTTGAACTCACGATTGTTTTCACACTAGACATTCTTTATGGTGGTGTCGAACTAGATGCGAACATAAGTGAAAAAAAATGAGAAATATGAGTGAAGGTGCCATACTTAAGATGTAAACAAAAAGTCCAAAGAAAATATGAGCAGTCATTAAGAATAATAAGATAATATTTGTAATCGGACACACTGGCGATAGGAGAGGTCCAAAGATCACAATGTATTAAATAAAAAATATGATTAGCCCTAGAGGAGGAAGTGCTGAACGACAAACGCACATAACATCCAAGCTGACACGCATGACAGAGGGGTTCGGATGCAGTTTTATTATATGGAAAAACACTAGAACTAACAAGCTTACACAAAGCTTCATGATCAAGGTGCCTAAGATGACGGTGCCACAACATGGAGGAGGAGGTGGTGGCAAGAGCATGAGGGCTAGCGGAGGACTCGTGAAACGTATATAAGTCCTCAGAACTATTGCACCTGGCGATCACGCTCTTGGTACGAAAATCCTTCACAGAAAAACCATAGGGATCAAATTCGACAGAACAATTATTAATTGTGAATTGATGAATGACAATAAGATTTTTGATTATCTGTGGAGTGACAAGAACATGACGCAAAGAGATGGGGTATGGGTGGTGGGGAACGACAACGAGCTGGTGGAGGTAACAGGTAGCATTGACCCATTACCGACAATGATGCTAGAAGGAGTAGAAGTGAAGGGGGGTGAAGAGCAGAGAGAGTACCGGTTTATGAAGTCATGTGCGAAGACGCACCCGAATCCATATACAACTCAGTGGTGGAGGGAGGCGGTGTAAGCGTCATTGTACTAGAAGCGCTGGCGAGGTGCTGTTGGTCCCAGGAGCCGATACCGGACATAGGGGTCCATGTGTCGACTAGGGTGGCTGTGGAGGGCCGCCAAAACTGTCAATGTTTCCACGAGGGGTGGGCGCACTAAATTGGACGCCGGGATGGGTGGGTGGGCGTGTGACGGTGAGAGCATGGGGGGCCAGACGGGATGGTGGAGTTGGTGCATTGGGCCGGGCACCGAGGATGCCATCGGCACGGTGTTGGCACACCTGAACAGTCCCAGTCCATGAGTTAGAAAAGGAGGGCCACCCCATCTACCTAGCTTGGCCTACCGCATGGCCGCATCCATCGGCGCCGATGGCGGGTGCCCTGTTGGTCCCACTCAAGCCACCGTTCCCATCGTTGCCATCGGTACCCTTGTTACGGTAGTGGTTGCGGCTGTTGTTCTTTCCATAGCCGTCGTTCCTGCCGCCATCCCCGCCTAGGCTCGGAGGGTGGGAACCCTGTTGTCTAGCAGCGAGGAAACAGAGGGTGACGCAGCTAGTCTAGATTTCTTGGTGATCTCTTTGAGGACATGATGCGAGCGAGTCTCTACGAACGTAGGAAACAGTCGTTGCATCTTGAGGATTGGCGCCATATGAGTGAACTTGTCATTGAGGCCATGAAAGATGGACAACTCGAGTGTTCGGTTGAAGATAGGTTCACCAAGATCGCCGAGACCATCTGCATACTCTTGAGTTTGTGGCAAAAATCAAAAATTGATAAATCACTTTGAACAAAGTTGCGGAATTCCGCCTCCATGTACAGAGCACGGAAATTGGTGCTCGAGATTAGTCCACACGATGCAGACAGTAGTGGTAGGGGACATGCCGATCTCTAAGAGGTCTGCAACAATGGTGATGTAAAGCCAAGACAAGACCACACAGTCCATGCGTGCCCAATCCGCCCGATCGGGAAGGGGGCATCGTCGGAGAAGACGTAGTCTGTTAAGGCGTACTCGCCGAAGGTGAAGTTGAGGGTGACCGGGATAAGGGCCTTGATGTTGAGGACGCCAATAGCTTGGGCGTGAAGGATGGCGATGGCGTAGTTTGGATGGTTGGTGATGCCGTGGGCGAGATCAGCCATAAGAGAGAGATAGATCGGCCGGAAGATGGAGGCCGACGGCTGTGGTTTGCAGAAACGTGCAGTCGCAAAAGTGATTCGCGTCTAACATCATGAAAGCATGTAGTACTTTATAGAAATCACGCAATGAATTAATTAATGAATCAAGGGTTACATATATAGGTCTCTTCCTTCTATATCTGAATAACCGGTTTTATAGAAACAATACCTAGGAGATAGGAAAGGAAGAGATCTGAAAAGATACAATCCATGACACGTAACAATGACGGCAGGTCGATCCTATGACTGGTTTACTGTACATCTACTATGATCGATGGTCTTATGCAGTTACTTTGTCAGTCTAGTCTTACGATTGCAAGCACGTCACATAAAAATTTCTGGTGTCTAGTGTCCAAACTTCATGAATTATTCTCGGGGCTACAATGCTACATCCATCAAACTCTTTCGAGCTTATCTGGTACAATTATCACTTCCATTTCAAAGTCTAGTTACAAATTCCAAGCATTGCCCTGCAGGTCGGCAAGTGTACACTTATCACATTCCTGCTTCGCATCATCTCGTCAAAGCAGCTTTCGAGTTGGACACTGCCACACTACCACCACTCGAATATCTATCAAGAACACAGCAGTAAGCATCTATTCTTGACTCCCGGCATTGGCTAACAACTGAAGCAAAAAAAACCGGCTGAAAAGCCGAAAGAATAGTTGCATTGCCACTTTTTTTGAAGACAGGATGCAGTGACGCCTTCCTTTTTTGACATATGGCGATGATTCCCTCCGCAAAATTCCCACTCGGACAATTCTTGTCCTCGACTTGTTTTCTTCCTGTAACTGCAGCCACTGTACCTGCGACTGCTATTACTTATGCTTCATACTGTGATAGTGTACGTAATTGATTCGATAGTGGACAACTTGCGCTGCATGCTAGGATCCAGGTGGCACGAGTTTGATTAGTACCTTGCAGGATCTTTGCTAGTGTTCAACCAAGTTGAGACAACAAGTTCGTCCTCCTTCACATTAATTTTTTTGCCTTTTCGATTTGGCCTTGCAGCGCAATTACGTGCAATAGGAGCAGATGGTTGCACCTCGAGCGCCTTTGCCCATCGGTAGGATTCACCTCGAATGCTGTGTCTCTTGTGTTTGTGGGATCACGAGGTCATCCAAAGAAATGTCGTGCTCCATACCGATCACCATGTTTGTCCAATACTCACATCCGGACATTGCAAACGACACGCAAATAATGGGAAAAAATCGGTGTCATCGATTTTGAAGAAGAACGTTAAAAATCGGTGGCATAATATAGCAAATGATGCCTATAAAAGGCTTGTACCACCCCATATAATCTGTGTGTGCGAGAGGGTTCTCTAAGAAGTCGCCATTTGAAACCAAGAGTTAACATATGTAGAACAAAAGCGAGATGGAGATAATTCTTAAGAACGGTCATCTTTGTCTAGCGAATAAGAACGTAAAGAAAATTCCAACTTTCGTTATGAAGTGATCTGTGCAACAACACGATGAGAATGCCCTGCTTTTGCTTCTGAGAGGAATCATCCAATCCAGTAAGGTTGCAAACTAAACACTACCCATTAGTACAACAGTAAGTATTACTTCACCATATTGCAAACTTTGGACTTTGGAGTTTATACCATGTTACAAATAATTAGTCCTGATCGAAACAATTTCTGTCGATCTAACGCCTATTCTAAAAAGACCTAAAAAAACCTATTGCACAAAGCCCAAACATCTCCATGGTGAATTACCAACATATCATGCGATTCTAGTTGGGTTTCATGCGAAGCAACTAATCGAACAAGTGAGAATAGCGTGTCGAGACCATGCTACATTTGAGCTCAATCCACGAGAGAGAGTAAATGAGTTCATCCTAAAGCGCCCGACCATAACTCAAAACTAGCCACAAACAATTGAAATTTGCAACGGGCATGTAACCAATTATTTTTTAGGAGCTCCTTTTCTGTTCATCATTTGTGTATGTACAATCATATTGCTCGTGTAGGTATAACAGAAGAGGAGAGAGTTTTTTTTGTTTAAATACGAAAAGAGAATGTATAGTGTCCAGGGCAAGTGCTATGGGCTTTTGAAAGCTGTATATGAAAAGAGTAACAAATACTGTAGTGAAAGAAGAGGCTAAGCCCAAGAGCAAGCCCACAGAACGGCCCAGAGGAATTCATGTGTCGGATGGGCCGTCCGGACAGAACCGTGGGCCGCTCGTGTGGTGCCAACCCTATAACGGCAGTCGGTGTCTCCTGCGCCTGGCGGTGGCCATGGCGCTCGCATCAGGCTCCGGCGGTGGCGGGAGCGACTTCTCCGTGGTGGTGCTGGGGTCAGACTTCGCGGTGGATGCCGGTGCGGCGCTCCTCTCCCCCGCCGACCGCGTGGAGTGGCACGACTGCCTCCCCGACCTCCCCGCGCACGCTGCCGAGGGCGACGACTTCTCCGACCTCGACGAGCTCCAGGTCGTCCGCATCCAGGGCACCGACAGGGCTGGTCGGTGCGTCGTCCGCGTCGTCGGCAAGTTCTTCCCTGGTACGCAAAACGCCTCCCTTTATCGCCCCTCTTTACTTCCTGTCCTCGTCTCTGGGGCTTTCTCGATTGGAAATTGGGGATTCTTGATGCGCGTCTGTGGTTTGGTGTGATGCAATCCATAAAGATCTCTGCGGGTAGTTCGTAGCTGCACTTAATGAATAAATATGTAGGAAGTGGAAATATTTGCTATACTTGGCAGTTGGGATTTGCGTATATCCACAAAGATCTGAGGGAGAATTGTGTTACAATTTCCGTACGCACGAGCTTATTTTTTTCTCGAATAATTAGCCTTTCTCGTGTGAATTAAGTGGGAAAATTGAAAAGATTGGATTGGAGATGAACAGTTCGTGATCCTTCGTTTGGATGGTAATTTTCGATGCTAATTTGTTTGTAGTAGTAGCTCTTGACAAAGGTTCTGATTAAGCACTTGGCAGCTTTTGCTATGTTGGAACTTGGAGTAGTGCACATATTCGCTTTAAGGCTGGAACTTGGAGTAGTATATTCAGGCTCCGTTGCTGGTAGGGGATGATTTCTTACTATATTGCTCGAAAAGCCTCTAACTTTGGGTTGGATAATCGATTCGGTACAACAACTAGCTTTATTTCTCAATATCAGTAGTGCCAGGTACTGGTAGTTTGTCGGCAGGCTCGATCATCATTTTCAAACCTGTGCTATAACTAACAAGATGGTGTTTGTTCATTTGCCGAATATAGTGGGAGTCTCATAACCACTACTAATAAACTTGATGTTGTGATGCTACTAGCTTTATGCAACATTATTTCATACCTCTTTCCTTTCATTGTCAACACCAACATGGCATTTGCTTTTGGAGATCCAGCTCCAGTTATAGGTGCTGAACGTCTGAAGGGGTATGTGGTTCACAAGCTCCGCACCGAGTTGCCAGAAGGTCCATTCTGCATTTTGTACATACACAGCACTGCACAATCGGATGTTAACAACCCTGGGATGTCAATCTTGAGGGGGATTTATGAAGAGCTTCCACCTGAATACAAGGAAAGGCTGCAAATATTGTACTTCTTGCATCCTGGGCTTCGATCGAGGTTGGCCATCGCCACACTTGGCAGGCTCTTCTTAAGTGGAGGGTCAGTATTCTCTCTTATAGTTCTTGAACATAACAAATGTAGAAACATGTTGTGTTGTTTTTTTAATAATGATATTGGAGAGACCATAGGTAGCTAGAAAACCAGCATACCGTGATTCATAGGCTATGTAGTTTAGGGTCCTCCCACAGTGTACAGGAAGTTCATGTTATCTCAGTCTGTTAGGGTGTGTTTGGTTCCAGGGATAATAGGGGATGGGACAGGGCGATCCCAGATTTGGACCTGTTTGGATTGGAGTCAGCAGGGACAGAGTCCATCCCCTTTGGGGAATATCCCGGGAATATTCCCTTAAATTGAGGATGCACCCATCCCTCAAAAATGAGGGGATGGACTTGTCCTTCTTCCTCGCTACCTGCCTCCAATAGTGTGTTTGGTTCCAGGACAATAGGGGATGGGGACGGTTCCATCCTTAAAAATAGGGATGGATTCATTCCATCCTTACCTGACTTCAAACCAAACACACCATTAGTTCACTTGGATGGACCAGCCTTTTGACTTCTCATTCCTATGGCAGCTTAAAATGCACTCAGTTTTTAGTAAACAATTTCCTGACTTTTGTTAATTATTTCTTGTAGGTTGTATTGGAAAATCAAGTATGTTAGTCGACTGGAGTATCTCTGGGGGGATATAAAAAAGGGGGAAGTTGAAATTCCAGATTTTGTTATTGATCATGATAAGGTTCTTGAGCACCGACCATTGACAGACTATGGCATAGAACCTGATCCTCTACATCTTGCCGATGTACCCGCTGTGGGGTATTCGCTTGGAAGGTATGAAGACAAATGGTCTCCTGAAGATCGGTGGTATTCTCGCAATTACATGTGATATTTTCAGTAGCCAAAGGCTTGTAAGTTCAGTGTATATATAACAAGACTCTGGTAATGTATGTCATGTTGCCGTGAAAACCTTGTCCACAAGGTCCTGCCTCAAACATTGCAGGCATGTAGTACACTACATATATTTGTAACCCAACTTTGAACTCATTTCAAGGCTACTGAGCAGATGCTAAATGCTGTGATTAAAATATGTACTGCCAAGCACGATGGCTTTATGCTGTTTTGACTCTCAGGTCTCAACATAGATGAATGTGCAGCTTGGTTTCTGTGTTTGGCTACAATTTTTGCCAATCTTGGGCTGTTAAGAGGTTACTCCCATATTCCAGACAGATTGCAACTTAGAGGGTGTTTGAGACTGCTCCACAAACTCTGCTCCACAAACTCTACCGTGGAGCAGCTCCACAAAAAACCTGGAGTTTGGGGAGTACCCCTTTAGGTGCTCTCACAACACCTTTTTTTCCTCGAACAAAGTGCGTGGAGCTGAACCTGTTTGGCTAAAAAACGTGAAGCGGAGCTGAAAAACGTGGAGTGGAGCAGTCCCAAACACCCCCTTAACATCATACTCCAAACACAGATATCCCAACAAAATGCAACTGCTACTGAATCCAAAACCAGCCAGAATAAGTATAATCTAACATCGTATGGATCTGCAACCAGTTATTTAGAGATGTTACAAATAATCAAAACTTGTTGAGATTCAAATCTCATTAACCGTGTCTTCACCTTTTGCTTAGGGGAATTGTGGGTACACCTAACGGCCAACAGAGTAACAACTAACAAGAGGATTAACTTTGTGACAGTTCACGGCATCTCTTTGTGGCGGCAACAACAGCATTTATTAGTGTCCCACGAAACGCACCCTTCTCGAGCTCCTGTATCCCAGCTATGGTAGTTCCTGCCGGGGAAGTGACCTGATCCTTCAGTTGACCTGGATGTTTTCCCGTCTGGCTTACCATGGTTGAAGCACCTAGAACCTAATAGCAGATAACATGGCAAAAGGGTCGTGAGGAAGTGTAGACGATAAATGAATTGCATCATTACACACAAAAAAAAAACAAGAAATAATTGTTCAGATGGCAGATTGCAATGAATCATAATGTATAAAGGAACCATACAAGATATTCCAGCTTAATAAATCAAAATAAATATGAACTTAATTTCCCACATTTGTTTTCTACACGTCTGCTGGGAGACAATGACCTAAAGAATAGATCAACAGCATCTGTAAACAGAATGTATCACATTATAACTTAGTGGATCGAACACTCACTGTCTGAGATGCAAGACCAAGAGCAAGATCCCGAGGAAGCCCAGCAGCAACTCCACCATCAGCCATGGCCTCTATTGCTAAGAAAATGTAGGCTGGACCACTACCACTGTATTCGAATAGATGGAAATTCATGTTCATCCTCAAAATGAACACACCCTATTTTCGGTACAGCTTTCTTAAAATTTCTTATAGAATTGGTTACATACCTCAAGCCAGTTACAGCGTCAAAATATTTCTCTTCAGCCGTCCAAACTTTTCCAATGGCACTAAATAAACTTCTTACACGGTTTTCATCATTCTCAGTAGCCATCTCTCCCAAACACATCACTAAGCAGATGCAACAACATCAGCAATTGATACTCCCTCTTCTTGGAGCAGTGAAATACACAGTTTCACTTATGTAAAACATGGCATGGAAGTGTCTAGTTGTACTACCTCCATTTAGTTAATTTTACTAGTATTACAAAATGTCTACCATGAATTAAAAATCAAAATATCACAGAATGAATGGTAGTCCTTTTTCTGAAAGGAACCAAAGTAGAGAAGAGTCCATTACAATAAGTAGATAGCCAAGAGTCAACAAAGCAGAGCAACCTTACAAGAATTTTAAAATAACATCTTTCAACTTATAAAAGAAAGTGAGATTAGGGATCTTGTTAGGTGACCCTTGGTATTTCATTACAAACACTAAAAATTGAAGAGAGTCAAAAATTTCCTGAGTGAGAATGTTGCTAGCCAAATTTGTTATAACCATAGACATTAAGCATAACAGTGGAGCTACCTCATGATATATACTGCCTATCATTTATTTAGACTCATTAAACAAGCAAACAAAATTACGAATTATTTAAAAACGTTATCATTAAAGAGAGATCACGGCATAATTCTAGTTGACTGCTAACTTGATAAGAAAGACTAGTTGATTATATCAATAATTTCTGTGTGTTATGGTTGATGGATTAAAATTCATATAGCAAAGTATACAGGAAAAGTGTTAGCAAATGTTACCTGATGCTGCTTGTCCAACAGCTGAAGGGGTGTTTGGCATTACTCTAATAATTCGTCGCTGACCAGACCAATCCTGGAATTAAAAGAGCAAAAAAGATATATAGGGAATAGTACTCCAACATAACATGAAATATGTTGATATAGAGAAAATAATATTGCTGTTAGTGGTAGTCTTATGGAGACAAAATGGTGCATAGCTCAACTTTAAGATTTTGATGTATGGTAATTTTACCATTATCTACAGTTTTAGAAACTGTGGTTATTTTTGCATACCAAATGATCCGATGAAGAGAAAAGGTGAATTATTATAAATTTATTCAGAGCTACTGGAAAAGTATCTGGCCACAATTAATCTAAAATGAACCTAAAAAATAGTTGTATCATGTATGTATCTTATCTTTGTAGTATTTACTTGGAAAATTCCGATCTTAGTTTTGTTAGGACCAGCAAAGGCGGCAAAATCCATCTCTGGATTTAAAACTGTAGACAGCAGAGCCTCACAAATTTAAAGACAGAAAGGAGTTGGCATGAAGCAATATGCTTTTTCCCTGAGCTATCCATACAACAAAACATGGCATCAGTTGGCTTCTTCTACATTGGAATATAGATAAGGCAATATTATATATCACACAGTACATACCCTACTAGGTCTTAAGTCATGAGTTACGAAAGTAAAGTATGATATAAATGCACACTGACCTGTAAATCTTTCATTTTGATGCCAGCAGCAATGGACACTAAAAGCTTTTCTTCTGACAACAAGGGCTTCAGCTCAACCAGAACCTGCTTTACTGCAATTTGATGTGTGCATAATCACAAAAGCATGCAGAACAGAAGCCCCAAATGTTACCTCTATATCATTCTATCGCCTAGCAAATATCTCGAAAACAAACGTTTGCGAGAAACATCACTGAATGTTTTCTAGAGCCTTTAACTCCCCAATAAAAAAGTCATCTTTTGTAAAAGGAGGTAAAAGCAGGGCTGGGATGCTACTTACCAATCTGAGGCTTCACAGAGATGACGATCACATCACTGTCATCCACTACCTACCACAAGAAAAACATCATATAGGATTTATAGTGTGATGGATGATGGATAAAAAGACTTGAGCCAAGGGAGAAGAAGATGAGAGACCTGAGTGTTGGAGTCGAAGATGTGAGCGCCGAGAGAGGCGAAGGCCGCACCGCGCTCAGGGCGGCGGTGGGGCGCGGTGCGGATGGCTGAGGCAGGGAGGACGCCCGACGCCGCCACGCCGCGGGCGATGCTCTCAGCCAGGTTTCCTGCGCCGATGAACCCCAGCCGAAACACCTCCACCGTCGCCGCCGCAGGGGCTGGCATGGGTTGAGGCGGCGCCGCCATTGCGAGGAAGCCGAGAGGCCGGAGAATGGCACAGCCGGCCGTGAAGAGGAAAAAGAACTGCAAGGTGATGGGGCGGTGGCCAAGGAGAAACGGCGGCCGGCGAACTAGTGTTAGGAGGGAGGCGGAACTTAGGGTTAGGGCCCGCGGCGGCTTACCTTAGCTGCAAGGGGAACTGTAATTCTAATTCTTCACGGAATAATTGATCTTTTGCCCCATCTTTCATTGTATTTGATAGTTTATCTCATAATATCACATATAATATCTCATTGATATGTGGATCTAAGACTCACATATCAATAAGACAAACAGGACAAATCATTAAATTCCATATTTATGTATGAGGCAAATCCTCCAATCTCCCATTCGTACCATATCCATATGGCAGGGGCTTTATGGGTAAAAACGGTTTTGGAATTTGGATGGCCAAGCCATGGCAACTGAATTTTGTTGTCATACCATAACCGTAATTTTGTAGGGTAAATTTCATCATAAAAAAACTGCATCTCAAAAAAAAGAAGAAGAAGAAGAAGAAGATCATAACAGATCTCAACCTTGTACTAGATTTCTACTCCACGAGCAGTTTTTTTAGCTTCAAATCATCAGTCACAACCATCGACGAGATAAACAATTTGCACATTACTATGTCGAACAAATCTCTCATCTTTATACAAAATAATGGTAATGCATATATCTATCATCACTTTATACACAAAGAAGGAGCGACATATAACTAACTATACAACCCGCGCCTCTGTTTGTTTAATGTGACGGAATAAGACATATTTCCCTACACTTCAAATTCTCTGTTTTTAAACAACACTCCTTGAACTAACAAAAATGAAGAGCAAACACTGAACAACTGTTCATAGTGCACAAAAAGAAATAACTTCTTGCCGAAGTAGGAAGATGTCACACTCGAAAACTTCTTCAAATTTGCTCAATGTGTCATTTGGTGCAAAGGATAACTGCCTGAAGATCAAACATCCTTCAAGAGCATGGTCAACAGGCCTTGCTCTGCATAGCTGCAAGCCTGCAAACGACTGTTTACCAATGTCATTTCACTAGTATCACTGAATTAACACCTAGCATGCTTAGAAGTAGCTCGATTGTGTTTGCAGTAGCTCAAGGTGAGCAAGTATCTTGCCAATCATTGGTTTCAGGACAGGATCTCCTTTCTGAGCAAGATCAATGAGCAAAGCCTGCGCAATTTCGCCATACCGCTCTCTGTGGGCTTCAAGCCGAAATATCCTCTCCAGCATCCATATCGCCTTATCCTGGGAAGTCAAGTCACCCGCTTCGGCAACTCTCAGCAGAGCGTGAACACCTGACACCTTTTCTATCACCTTGCTCCCATGTTCCCAAATCTCATCCTGCATAAGGGTAGCCAGTGCTTCCAGTACTGCTGCATCTGCTTCACGCTCTTCGCCTTCTAATATTTGGACCAGAGGACTGACAGCACCAGCTTTTACTAAGCAGAAAGTGCTTTTGACAGTGCACTGGTAATTGTGTGCTATACAGTAAGATTCAACTGATGGGGGAACACAAAGCCACCTTGGCAATTTTGTCTTGCTTAATGCTACTGAATTCTGTGACAGTTGAGCCAAGGATGTTGCTGCTTTAGACTTGGCCTCTACTGATCCTTCCGAAAGCAACTTAACAAGGCAAGGAACTACGCCATGTCCAACTGCTAAACTTTGTAGTTTCTTATCCCAAGGAACTGTGAACCGCATTAATACACCAGCAATGCCCTCAAGTAACCACATTCTTTGGGGTGTCAAAGATGTTCGGATGTTTGCCTCCAGTAAGGAGATCAGAAGAGGAAGCAAATTTGCTTGCGTGAGAAACCCAGTTATCTTCTTGTCTGTCACCGGGAGGTTGCTTAGCACACCAACAGCTGCAGCCTTCTCATTTCCAGACGTAGGTGAAGAAATAACCTTTACCAAAATGTCAAGATGGGTCTCCCTGACCTGTTCAGTCAATTCTTGCGAAGCATCTTTTGATAGATGGAACATTAAATTCAAAGCAGCAATTTTGATATCAACATTCTTTTCTGTCAGGAATGGCAGGAGGAGTTGCACTCCACCATTTTGTCTAATTTTAGCTCTAGCCCTTTTCGCGTTTGTGTGCCCGCAAATACTATTGAGGGCCCTTAAAAGATGAAATTGAATCGCTGGAATCGATAAGTTAAGAAGTGAGAGAATCTGAGGAGCTACATCCTTATATAGTAGGATACGATCAGATTGAGCTATAGTTGCGAGTATAGCTGAGGCTGGCTCTCTAAGGGTCATGAGCACTGATGTGACAGAGAAAAGGAGTTGGAGCAGTGGTCCTGTTATGCCTGAATTTATCAAAAGTTCTGCATTTTGTTGAGAGCTAGAGAGATTACGTAAGGCACCTAGGGCCGAGTGCTTGGCTTCAAGATTTCCAGATTTAAACATTTCCACAAGGGGCTCAACTGCTCCATCCTCTCCAAGAGAAGATTTCATCTGTTCAGAGAGGAACATTTTTGAAATAGCGGTTGCCATTAGGATCTTGTTCATATCAGAACCTGCAAAGTAAACAGGAGAATAAAGCTTAGAAGATCGTATGGTTATAGATGACAGCTGAGTTAGAGTGGGACGGTTTGTATTCGACATCCAGATTCCAATTTATTAGGTCGAGTTGATTTTGGAAGTTTGCATCAGTGCTTGTTTTCTTTTTCTCAACAGTTCTGGATTGCACTTTATCATTACTTCTTTCAGGTAATGTATCAATGGTCGAAAATAACCTTCTTTCAGGTAATGTATCAATGCTGAAAAATGTCAGAATGAAGCACAGTATGGCAGATTAAAATACCTTCTTTCAGGTAATGTATCAATGGTCGAAAATAACCAGCCTCTGCCATCAGAAGCACATTTTGTGGGTTGGACGACAAAATGTGCAGCAACTTCTCTGTGTCATCATGGGTGCCTGATTCATGCGCATTCCTCAATGTGACTAACATTACTATACTTCCTTTGATCCTGCCAATCCTCTGCCGAACTTGTGGGATGTCTGACAAATCCAACAGCACTGCAATTGCTTCCCTTCTCTCGTCGACATCTCTAGACAAGGAACGAACAATGCTTGAAAGTGCCTCAATGCTTGCCATCCTCTCCTGCAAAGACATGGACAAATTCAACTACAGTAAGGCAAGTGTGACGGGGAAGAATCATCGAGCTAATTAAACTATGATGATAAACTATAAATTTTTGAATAATCATATTTTTTGGTCAAAAGGAAAAAACGTGAATAATCAGATGTCCGTATCATTGTAGTCAGCAAAAAAAAAGATCCTGTCAGGGTGTAGGCAATTGACAGAATAAAAGGTGTACGGTTGAGGACCATCCCGATAACCAAAATTTATCAATTACCAAATGATCTCTGAAAATAACCTTTTAATGCACTAGAAGCTTTGTTCTGCAACAAAAGAACTATCAATTGCAAGCCTTACAATTCCACCGCACTTTGCACCAAATGGTTGAGCACAACTGCACAAGTCGAACGTCCTACAACTATCTACTATGCACACACACTCCGTGTCATTGCAAGATCCAAAACAGCACTAAATGCAGCTTGGTAATCCTCCCAAATGCAGCTAGAGCTACGGTCTATCCAAAACTACTCCCACACGAGCGAACCATCGAACACAAAGCGTGCGCAACCAGAGCAGTCAAAGAGCACAACTCCTTCCAGGCCAGCCCTCACCTTGCTGTCGCCGCCAGCGCAGCCCGCGAGCCGCCGCAGCGCGGCCATGACCCGGACCCTGACCTCGGCGTTGCCTGCGCCGGCGAGCCGCGCGAGCAGTGCCGGCACCAGGAGCCCATCCTCGTCGTCGTCCTCCCCGAGCCTCCCCTCCTCGGCCAGCGCCGCCACCTCCCGCGCCACCTCGCCGAGCTCGGCCTCGGTGCCGTTCTTGACGCGGACCAGGAGGTCCTCCGCATCCACCGCCGGGCCGCCCCCACGAGCCGTTCTTGGCATCGCGGCCGGTACCAACAGACCAAGAAGCGAACAGCACTGGCTGTAAGTGCGAAGGTCGTAGCTTTGCGAGTGGCTGGGGGGGGGAGGGGGGTTGGGGGCGGTGGAAGAGGTCAAGTCGTCCATGGGGAAGGTCGAGTACGAAATATTTTAATTCTAAATTTTATTAGAAAATAAAATACAGTAAAAAATTAGTGATATCAAATATAAAACTAACATCAGTTACTTATTGTATTTCAGAAAATACGTAAAAAAATACAATATCAAAATCGATCAAACACATGAATAACTTATTATTGGGCTTGATGAAGAACAGAAAGCAGTGTAGACTTATGCAGTACAAGACGTAGATGAAGTATAGCAGCGAGCGGTTGCGTTGTTGTGTGCTGCCTAGAAACCTTATTACTGTCTCCGTGCAGACTTCACAGCAGCAACGGTTCGGAGATACCGCTCCTCTTTTTCATAGTGCACGCCGGGAAGAAGAGTCAACGAGGTTCAAATGGCGCAGCACAACAGTACAAGTTCACAAAAGTGAGAAATAGAGGTAGTAAGATTCTCAACTATATACTTTGGACGTCTCTAGGTATATATAGACAGACTATGAGCTGACAAAATTAAACAACCATTTACCCACTGGTAACTGCTTGTCATCAAAACCCAATAAAGTCTCATATTCAAATGTTTGAATTTCATTCAAACATAGAGAGTGTGGTGCATGATTCAACAAAAATAAAGATGAACTTGATCTGTAAAATGGTGTGCCACGTCATGTCATAAGTTATGCAATTTTCATGTGAAAATAAACGAATACAAGTGTGTGCGTGTTTGATTAGCCAAAACTCTTCTCATGTCATCTTTATTTATATTCAAAAAAGAGTGGTAAAGACTTTACCTTATAAATTAGTCTCCTTTATCTTATCTTATTAATATAGTATTAAATCATACATAGTTTAAAATTAAAAAATAGATCCCGCTAGTATGGACCAATTTCTAACACGACCGGTCCGAGGCCGAGGAAGCGCCGGGGTCGCTGTCCCAGCTTCCAATTGGGGCGACGGGCAGCGAGTGAAATGAGCACGATGGATAACTTCACTCCGTGTCTTCCCAGTTACAGCAAGTCAGCGACCGAGTCGGGCGCGCGTCAGGACATTGCCTTGATTTGCACCGCACGGCCGGTTACTACAGCTATCGAATGGATTGGATTCCATGTGTTAGTTTGTGTCTTTGTGTATATTACTATATCTTAGGTTAATTTGATGGTAAATCTTTGAGATCGTAGGTTAATTCGATGGTAAATCAAAGTGTGCACATTGAACTGGCATCTCTGACTAGTACGTCACTAAGATACCGCGGATTTGGCGATGGGTTTATTGATGTGAGAGAAGTTGCTCTCGTTTTCCATGGCACGTCAGGCGTTTATTAGTTTTGACCCGTTCCTTGAGAAAAAGAATGGCGTGTGACCAAGTCAGCTCGTCCGTGCTGACCAACGAGAACCTGAAAGATCCATTTGTCGGCTGCGCCCCGTCCTCCCACGACCGGCTTTTCCCCTCGATTCCACTCTCCCGCTCGGGAGAGACCCTCTGGTCCGGAGACCAAGGCGGATTACCAGCTACTCTGTTATAACTTTTTTTTTAACACAACGACGGGGACATGCACGTCTTCAATCATAGCCGAGTGTAAAATAAGGTTGTTTATAGTTTTTATTACTTTTTAATATAATAGTAAATGGCGGCTAGGCGAAATCCCGGCCGGGCTATATCAGAGACCGGCCGGCCCGACATTGTTAAGATTTAGTTAATTCCAAATCCAATTCCAAATAAAATCCTAGAAAATCACAGAAAATCCCAAAAATTTCCAAATTTCACCACCTTGCTCAGAAAAATGTCCTGAACCCATTTTTGGCCTCCATTTCCACAAATACATCCTAGATAAATTCCTAAAATTCCATTTGAAGGATTTATGCATTTTACTCCTTTTTAAATAGTTTATTTTTCCTCGCTTGATTAGGCTCAAGCTGGATTTAATTATTTTATGTGTTTGCGCTAGTGTCGGAGATCCCGGAGGTTCAAGTGCAAGCTCGGGATCCAGACGTTTCTTCGTTCAAGATTGAGATCATCCGGATTGTGGCAAGTCCCAAATCCTTTGATCATGTTGTATCCATGCCATTTAATTACGTTATTATGCTATTTGCATTATGCTATTTGTGAAATGTTAATTCAAAGTAAAATAAAATGTTAGAATGACATGTTATATAGTTAAACCTACCATAGATAAATGCCTGTTGAATTTGTTGCCATGCCCTTGTAACCCTAGAAATAATTATCCGTTAATCTATATAGCGTAGATTATTACTATCACTCAAAAGTCTTATCTTGATAAGGTCGTGGGCGAGCCAACAAAATTTGTAAAACCAGACTCTAAGGTAGGGTGGTATGGGACACCGTATCTTAGAGCGGAGAGTGCTTGGCGTGCACAAGGTAGGGTAAGGGGGTTTGTGGTGCATCGCAAGATGATTATTCACCCATCTCTTACCCTAGGATTGAAGGAAGGGGAGTTTGTGGTGCATCGCAAGATGAATATTCACCCAACTCTTACCCTAGGTTGGGTCGCGAACTGGTAAGGTTGCGGGCCATGTGAAAATATAAGGATGAAACCCTACATTTGAGCAAATGTCATAGCAACCGCTCAACCACGGTGTTGACTTGTCAACCCTGGTTTAGTACTGCTCAACTTAAGTGAAACCCGCATTGGGAGTCGAGCAAGACAACGATAGGTCTCCACAACTCGGTCGGCGTTCGCGAGGGCAGCGGATACAGAGGATGTGCGGGTTTCTCGCCTATCGGGTGGAGTGTATACCAAGGGTTGGCGGCGAAAGACTGGTTCCTTAACTCGGTCATGAGGGTTAAGGATGCGTGTGGGTAAAGTTGGGCAACTCTGCGAGTCAAATAAATGGTATTCGAATACGCCGTGCTCCGGTTATTGAGTGTGTCACTTGGGTGATTCCGGTAGCGAAGCTTAAGTAGTTTTGTACATATTTTAACTTGATTAGTTGGTTAATGAACTCTTCATGAAAAACCCACGAGATCTTAAGAAGTAGTTTTGAGTCCATTTTATAAAATGATTGCAAATAAAGCGCATCCACCAAATGTAATAAACCAAGTATACTCCTTTCCTTTGATGTTACGTGCATGTAGTAAGTTAGGGTCCCTTTGGGACTTGCTGAGCCGGTTGTTTGGCTCACGGCTTGCTTAATCTATTCTTTAGAGGATCAAGGCGAAGGTGGAAGTCTCCCGTTGAGGAAGTCGGAGGATCTCTTCTTGACGAGGATCCGTGGCTTTAGGTCTTCGCGCGCTCAGCGGATTCTGGAAGTCTTCGTAATGTAATTATACTTTGGGCGTTGTCAGTGGATGTTAATCCTTATGGACCTTTGTTGTAAGCATGCAATGGTATACTTGCGACATTCCATATGTTCATGCGTGAGTTTCGACATCTTCACGGGGCGTTACATGGGGTATGACTGGATTCGACATCTTCATCGCGCTCTCGGCGCACATATTCTAGAAGTCTTTGGTTTTAGCTAGTGTTGTGTTGTGACCAAGCTATAGGGATTGTGTACTTTTTTGAGTGATTTGTGATGAGAAGGTGCAGGAAAAATCCACTGGACTGCAGCAAAATTCTTCATATAATCTGCTCAGCGTTTTATATTTTTTTTGTTGATGATTGAAACAAAATGTTATTAGAACCATGAGTATTTCAGACAATTCAATAAAAAGTCACATCTCAAAAGCCAAAAAAAGCCAAGTTAACAAACACGCTTAAAAGATGCTTAAGTCAAAAGGTTGGTTTTAAATTATATGCCAAAAATATAGACCTAAATAAATAGTCTTAGGCTATAACTAATAGTTTTAGACTATGTGTTTCGAGACCGTGATGAGCAACGGAGAAGCAGCAGCTAAAAGCAACGTGTAAGCCACTCGACTGGGACGTCCAATTTGGTTTGCGTCCCGTCGTACGGCGCATCCAACCGTTGGGCCGTACTCTCCTCACATGCGCGCATATCGGAAGAGCCAGCGTGGGCCGAAGCCAACCCAACCCGCCCATGCGTGTGGAACCTCCCGCCAGCGCGCGGGGGGCGGGGCGCTCTCGCCGCTCGACACCTCCCACGTCCGCGCCGGGCAGGCCCGGCCCGCTTTCCGAGCCCAGTACGCGCCCATTGGCCGCCCGCTCCCCAGCCAGCCCCCACGCCTCCAGCCCACTCCACCCCGCGCCCGCGGAAGCGGGCGGAGTCGTAGCGTGTGCCCGCGCACGCGCTGCGCCCACCGCCCACGGCATATGCCGCGCCATCTTCCACCGCGGCAGCCCGCATGAGCGCACAGCCTACCGGGCCGCAATGGAAGTTCCGAAACGGGACACGGCTGGTGAATGATCTGCGTCGACCAGCGCGGGTTACAACAGCGGCGTGTACCGACGAGAGTTCAAACTGCTGACGCCAATGTTATTAGGCACCAATACGCATGTGTTCACGGGACCTTCAATACGTACACCACATGAAGTACATACCACCAAGCACACATGAATATCACACGACGCAGGTAGTGGTGATTTCAGTGATTACATGTGAAAGTCCGCAACCAAAGAAGCTGTCTGTATACGTGCATCCAGACAAAGCACGACGCCCCATACATGCATCTGGAAGCAGACGTTCGTGTCTTTATATGCATATATGGGCCTGATTATGTTAGCTTCAACTGATGGCTTTTGATTGCGGTTAATAAATAGTAGTGGTTGATAGAAGTGGATAATAAATAGTAGTGGTGATGAATAATAATGCATTTGGTAAGAAAGACGGTGTCACGAAAGGCACCACAACATTTTAACCGCAATATGAATTATGATATAATAAAATATAAAACATGTTACAATATGTGGAAGCGTATATTGTAGTGGCTAATGAATATTAGTGACTGATAAAAACGGTTTATAGAAACTAGAACATTCATATTGGCTTTAGCTTCTAGAAGCAGAAACCAAAAACACAAACCAATATGAATAAGCCCACATGCGCAGCTAAAGAAGCTGGCTAGTCGCAGCACATCTCACAGATCCAGCAGCAGCACAGTGCAGCAATACTGAAACGCATAAAAATGGCAAGATCAAATCACGATTTGAGAAAATTAACAACGACCTAGCAAGGTGTATGGAGACTTATGTGATGGTGGATGGATGGATAGATAGACAGACAGATGTGAGTATATCGTGTAGAGTGCGTACCATCCTTCAATGAAGCCTTTCTCTCCCCTTGAGGTTGAGCTTCCCCGGCGCGACTTCTTCCCACCTTGCTCTGCACCCGCAGTCGTCGGGTAGCCTATATACCACCCACGAGCAAAGCAGACATGAACTTCAGATATGAATCTATCTGAAGACAGAGCTAACTGAACCCAGAAAAGCGTGTGTGTTGGACATAAATATGGAGAAACTAATACCTGGAGGAGGCTGGTTGTTCCTGTTGTTCTCCATCATGTGTACGCACGCACCAACTTCGTGTGGAGAATGAAGTAGCGAGCGATGGATTCAACTGATGCTGTCTTGGTTAGGATCTCTTGACACGCCAGTGCCCTATATATATAGACCAGCTGCAAGCCTGCACTGCAATACTAATACCTTCCTTGCTAGCTTAGGTTTCAAGCCTAACCTTTAACACATGGAAAGTGAATAGACAAAAGTTGCTATGACCGTTTTTTAACACACAGTCAGAGATGGACAACTCGCTGATTCGCTGTTTGGACTTTGTTGTACAGTATCTAGCAAACAACCAAATTTTGACAAAACAGAAGTGTCTTCGAATAGATCACCGAGGTTGTCGAACAAATAGATACAGACACGCAGTGAAAAGTTAGCCTTACCCGTGAGTTGGTGGTTTTGGTTGCACCGTCCGCCGCCGAAGGAACGCAAAGCTTCAGATCAGATACAGAGCCCCATATGAAACGTTTCTGGTTCTTTACCCAAAGTTCGACGTGTGTGAGATCGTTGCGAATCAGGTTCGCTTCAACTAGGAAGATAACATCAGTTGCAAGAAAGGCCGGTTTACATGTTCACACTAGCATACCATCGAGCTGATCGATCGAGCTCTTCGATTAATTCCCACCTTCCCCATCCTGTTCGAAGTTTTCAAACGATTCCCGCAGTTTGAGACATTGATTTCCCTATCCTACTTACTTTCTTCCTAACTATCATCTAAATTTATGATCCTTAGATTAGAGATTAAGAGGCTTTTTGTTTTTTAAGGGAGAGATTTTTTTCAAGAGGAAAGGTAGAATTCAAGGGGAGGGAAAATAATTCATAAATTTCCCAAATATACGTAGTGTGAGGCATATATATGGAGATGGCCACGGATCGTGGACGATCACTGGATTGGACTTCGGAAGGGAATTAGGCAAGGTGTGAAGTGAACTTATGCTGGAGATAAGAGATGATATACATCGAGTTGCGTTGGCGTATATTACTGGCTAGTGGTTTCGTGGATTGATGGCCGACGCCAGCAACTTTCATGGTGGTTAACTTTAACTTTAAAATCTGCATTATCATCTGTACGATAGTGTCCAAAACAAAACTTTATATGACTAGACACATATGGCATATTATATGGGGGCTAGTACAACAACAAACTCGATGTTTCTGGGAGATGCCGAGGAAGAACAATGGGACAAAACTCTTCTTCAGTTGTTCCTGCACCGAAAGCTGACTGTCGTAGAGCGACTGGCATAATTATATGTCCATTATTTCGAGAATAACGATGCGAAAATGACGTGCTCCTCCTACAGACATTGCTACATTATTCTGGAACAGAAAGAACTTCAGTTGCATGGTGGTGAAAAGCCTGGGGTTTGTAAGCTGTCGTGGAGACTATGGGCTTGTTTGATTGGTACCTTAACTAAAATGCCTGGCTAGAGATTATACTTGTAGCTTGCCGGATGTGTGTTTGGTTGGCTATCTGGAGATACCGGCCTTGTTAGAGCTGCCTGGGTTTAGCTGTCAGGCGTCAGGCCTAGCAAATTGGACGCTTGGGCTTCTAAGAGCAACTCCAGTAGTAGCTCTCAAAACATGGCCTTATTTTTATTTGAGGGCTCTCCCTACTTTTGAGGGCTCTGTTTTTTGAGCTATACTCCAGCAGGAGCCCTCAAAACAGGACCCTCAAATTCATTCTTAGAGGGGATGACACATAGGACCCACCCTCATCCTCATCCTACTTTTGAGGGCCGAGGGGCAAAAAAACTCACTCCAGCAGGGCTCCTACTTGAGCTCTCAAAAGTAGGGGCTCCCTCCAGACCCCCAGGAATGAGGGCTTGAGGGGGAGATTTGAGGGCCCCCTACTTTTGAGGGCTCAAGTAGGGGCTCTGTTGGAGTGAGTTTTTTGCCTCTCGACCCTCAAAAGTAGGATGAGGGCTCAAATAGGGGTCCTGCTGGAGTTGCTCTAACCAAGTTGCCTAGGTATGGTAAAAAGAAAGCACTTCCCCTGCTCATCACCTTTCCTTCCTCATTCCTGGCTTAGGGTTCTCCGTGGAGTGAAAAAAACTCACGAATCGATCCATGGGGACAGTGGCTACCGCAGGATACTACTCCATCGTGTAGATCTGGTGGTTAGCGGCTTCTCTACCTGTTGAATCTTGCGGTAACTACTCATTAGATCCTGTTCTAGCTAGTTGGCTAGAGGTTTCTTTTCCTCATCAGCTCTCAGCCATCTTCTGGTTCAACATATCGGGCTTCAGCAAGGTGCTCTTTGCTACAATCTGGTACAACAAAGGTCAGAGCACAATCCCCTTTTTCTATTGTCCCCACCTCGCTTGTGGTTGTAATACGCTTCATAAGGGGTTTTGCCGATAACGCTTTTCGTTGGCGCTCGATTTAGGAGATAAATGGCAGTTGAAACTGCTTCCCCCCAAAATTCTCCTAGGACACCCGTACTCTTCAACAAACTCCTCACCATACCAACCACTGTCTGGTTCCTCCTTTTGACCACACCGTTCTGTTGGGGAGAATAAGGCACTGTTAGGTACCGCCTAATTCCCAACAGCTCACATTAGTCTTCGAACTCATTTGAGGTAAACTCGCTACCGCGTTCGGTACACAGAGCTTTTAGCCATAGATTCTTCTCTACCTCAGCTATAGTCTTGATCTTCATGAACTCCTCGAATGCTTCATCTTTGCTTTGGAGTAACGCCAGCCACATGTACCTTGTACAATCATCTACCAACAACAGGATATAACGATTTCCTCCATGCGTGGTCGGAGTGATTGGTCCGCAGGTGTCGTCATGCCACAACTCGAAGGGCATATCTACTTGGTATAGAGACGTGGTCAGAAACGGGTTCCGATGTTGTTTTCGATCAGACAACCATCGTAGATGCGATCCACGTGCTCGATCATGGGCATGTCTTGTACAATCTTCTTGTGAGTAAAATCCTTCAGAGCATGAAAATTCACATGCTTGTACCTGGCATGCCATCTCCATGCCTCTTCAGTGCCTCTTGTTCGAAGACACTCTGGGAGTGTTAGATTGATGTGTAACACATACATCAGATTTCTTGATTTGCTCACTTTAGCCAATTGCCTCTGAGTTTTGTCTAAGATTGACATTACTCCTCCTTCAACCACAATCTTGCAGCCATTCTCGTCTAGTTGACCAAGACTGATAATATTACTTTTTAGCTTCGGGATGTAGTAAACATTTGTGAGAATATGATGCTCACCTGCGGAACACTCCAATAGTATCAAGCCCCTTCCTTGTATCTCCACAGCTGAACCATCTCTAAATTTGACTAAGACTTTTACCTTTGTGTTAATCTCAACAAACTTCTCTATGCATCTAGTCATGCGGTTACTTGCACAAGTATTTAGATACCAAGTCTTGTTTTGGGTGCCATTAAGCTTCGGTGTCACCTTTTCTTCAAGCAGGAATACCTCTTCTTCAGGTGTTGGGACTGTATGGATGAGTTCACATACTTCGATCATCAGCAGCTGAGGATTATCGTCGTTCTGCTTCGCTACAAGATTTGCCCTTGCTCTTCGGTTCGGCTTTGGACACTTTTTCGCACAGTGCCCTTACTCGTTATAGTTGAAGCACTTGACCTTGGTCTTATCGAAGTCTGCCAGCAATCATTCATTGAGAATGCGTTTGCTTTCTCCCTGGCTACCGCCTTGTCCACAGTCACGTCCCTGATCTCTTTCATTTCGACCTCCTCTCTAAGCACTGCTCGAGCCCTCATTCTTCTTAGTCTTCAAGCTTCTTTCTTCTCACTTACCTTTGGTAAAGATTAGCTTGTCTCCTCTATCCTTTGAGTGAGTCCTTCCTCGAAAATTCTGAGATGACCGATCGCCTCCGAGACTGACATCGTTTCAACATCATTGAACTGCTCGATCGTTTCGATGGTCTAGAGGAATCTATCAGGAACCGAACTGAACAACTTTTTGACAATGTCGCTTTCTTCCAGCTTCACGCCAAGCGAGTGGATTTCACCCACCAGAGTGGTGAGTGTCATGGAGTACTCGATGATTGTCTCCGAGTCTCCCATTTGCAATTTGCTCAGTTGCCGTTTGAGCACTTGAGCGTGTGCTTTCTTGACGCGTTCTTCTCCTTCCCGCATCTCCCTGAGTGCGATCCAGGCTTCTTTCGCCATCTCCTTCTGGACAACCGACATTATCACATCGTCAGGCACCGCTTATGAGATGGCTACCGTCGCGTCATGATCCTTATCGCCATCATCATCTTCACCTTCGATCGTCGACCATACCCCTAGTGAACACAAGATTAACTTCATTTTGACGGCACATATGCCGTAATTCGTTTCGCTCAACATCGAGTATTGAATCGGATTTGTGGCGCTTCTTGTCGTCAGCTTGACGAGCACACCTATCTTCGATGGATCGAGCTCATTGCTCGTGACCTTGATGAGCACTCCAGATTTTTACGGATCAACCTCTTTGCCGGCCATCGCTTTGCCCCTTAGGCTCTGATACCAATTGTTGGGAAAATCACCCATGACCTAGACGAGCGATGAACGACAACCTTCAAGATCACACACACGAATATGAGTAAACTCAGATTGATTTGTTTCTTTGTGACGCGATGAAGTGTGATGCGTCTGTGTCCTTTTCTTTTTTCTTATATAAAAAAGCAACATATAAGACTTTGAAACTAACGTGGCATACTACGTTGAGAATCTGACACGGAAACATCCTGACTTTCCATTTACGACCACACTAAATCCTAAACAGACTCTGACTCCTGACCCCTTACGACTATGACTACCACAATATCTTTATGACTTATGACCGCTATAGTACCTTCATGACTTACGACTTATAACTGCTACAGTACTCGAACGTGGTTGAGACTGCCGTGGTCTTAGAACGTGGTCGTAGACTACCATGGTCATAGAATGTGGTTGTGATACGATCAGACTTGAAGACAATTAGATTGGGCTCACCTCTCACGCGGCCACGCTCACGTTCTTCGCCGCTGGTGCCATCGCCTTGTCGCACTCCCTGTGCTACGCCTGCACCACTGCCGTGCCCGCAATATCGGCCGTGCTCGCTGTGTCGGGCCGATTTTCTAGGCCCGGTCCTCTTTCATGCCATGCCAGTCTAGCCCGCCATGTGTCAGGTCTATGCTATGCTTGAGCCGTGTCGGACTAGCCGGACCTTGGGTTGGCTTGGAAAGTCCTGGCCCGACTCCCAGGCCTAGGCTAGACACATCGAGCCCAACATGTTTGCTCACCGTCAAGGCTACACAACCTGCTGACCGTGGAGACGTGCCGGAATTACTTGTTGGCCTAGCTCTCAGAGAGAACTCACTCATCATTTCTTCTCTGGAACACACGCACTCACTGGTTTTACCCGCGTTGGAAATCACTCACTCAGAGACACTAACTTGTGGCGTTCTACCGTTCTCTCTTTTATTCCAACTTCTACTCGACTGGTACTTGTACACTAGAAAAACATGCACACTACTTCTTTGCTATGCACACACACACACACACACACACACACACTATCACCACGAACTATCTCACTCATGCATTTCCTGCATGCACGTCATGACACATACTCGGCATAAGACTTGGTCACGTCCAACCGATTCTTCCCAAGCCCATTTCTCCGGTGCCTGGTGCGGTAGAACTGCATGTACTAGACTCGGTACGAGTGGATCATCACCATGCAATGTGCAGACTTCGTCCTATGCACTAGACCCGACACTACACTTCCTAGTATAGCGCTACACACAACTAATAAATGCACTTCCAATACTACATGCTGCTGCTACTACCAACTAAATACAAAAGTCAAGATTAATTTTCAACAATCTCATCCTAATCTTGACTTGATTACTCTGCATATGTAAGATACACACACATACATACATACATACATACATACATACATACATACATACATACATACATACATACATACATACATACATACATACATACATACATACATACATACATACATACATACATACATACATACATACATACATACATACATACATACATACATACATACATACATACATATACATACACACACACACACACACATACATACATACATACATACATACATACATACATACATACATACATACATACATACATACATACATACATACATACATACATACATACGTACGTACGTACGTACGTACTAAAAATTGCCAAAAACAATTCCAAACTCTAGTTTTTGCATATGTTATTCTCATGAGTTTTGTTAAGTTTTCGTCTATTAGAATTTTTGTTTAGATATTGATCATTGTGTTTCCTTCGCATCGCTTAATCATTGTATCATTTTTGTTGTTTCATCTGATAGCAGTAATCACAGTGAGCCTCACTCATAGTATTTATTTTCATCTTTGTGACTAGTTGTTGACATTGCATCAAGGACTGCTCTTGGTAGTAATCACACTTATTGAAATATGAGTTTTTGCACCAAGAAGGCCGTCGATGTACAGAAAGAGCCACGTTTTAAACAAAAAATATATATACAGAAAAGAAGTGAAAAAAGAGAGAGAAAGAACTTTATGGTTGATGTCTACGCTAAAAAATAGATTGTGTGTTCAGATCATTTTTTAGCAATCTTGTGCCCTTAAATCCTTAATATTGCAATTGGCTAGCGTCTCTCCTAGTACTTGATACAAAACGAGCTATCTATTCCTCAAATATCATATTACCTCTATTTAGCTCATTCCTTTGTTTGCACTGAGTCACATTGATTTTTGCATGTGCGTTCATACACTTCACTTACATCTTTTGGATCAACACTTAGGTAAAGTATTCTAACTTGGATTATTACTTAACTTTACAATATCTAGGATTTCAGATTGCATAGGTAAACACTATCCATCCAAGCTCCATAAATAAGCTATTGTTATAATAATGCTTGTGCAATTGAATTCGCTTGATCTATCACCTTGTGTTGTCTACCATCATCAAAGTGCGTGTAACTCCTCACTTCCATCAAGGATGCATAAGAACTTCGGTTGGTAAGAGAATGTGAGGTTGAGTGAATTTCACAAATAAAATCTTCCACATACATAGTTTTTCTTATTATTTGCACTAATCATGGCAGTAAAAGAAGGAGAACCAGCATATGTTACACAAGTTGACCTTGAGAAGCCCATGAATGATTTCAACATTCAGTTGAATGACAACTTGAGCGTCTTGAGGAGGGAGATACTAGAGGAGTTTCGCAAAGAGCGGGGCCCCGTTGGGGTCCTTGAAGGAGATGTTGAGTTTGACGAGACCGATGAGGAGAAGGTTGCACAGTTCACTAGAGAAACTCCAGCCGATCGAACCGCTGCTAATGTGGTTTGACCACCCTTTCCCAGGCGTGGGGGAGGTGTTTTAGGCACTAACCATGGCCAAGGGAGAGGCTGTGGGCGTGGACATGGCCGTGGGCGCAGCGGTGCTGCCCATATTGAGGACTTCGACGATGATTTTTGGCTACATTGCAATGACAATTATCAACGTCATGGCTGTCGTCATGATGACCTGCATGTGAAGGAGAAATTTGGGAAACTCAAATTCACTATTCCCAAATTTGAAAGTGCTTCCGATCCAGATGCGTATCTCACATGAAAGCTCAAGGTAGATAAGATCTCCCGGATGCACAATTATTCAGAGGAGAAGAAGTCACACATGGCATCACTTGAGTTTGATGGGTATGGATTGATTTGGTGGGAGCAAGTGTTAAACCAAAGAGAAGATAATGGAGAACCTCCAATTGCGACATGGGCTGAAATGAAGCAAGAGCTCAGAACACATTTTGTTCCTGACACTTATAAATGTGATCTTTTTGATAAACTACAGAATTTGAGGCAGGGAAACCATTTGGTGGAGGAATACTACAAGGATATGGAGCAAGCTATGATTAGGGCACGTGTGCATGAAGATGAAGAGTAAACACTTGCACGTTTCCTATTTGGTATGAATAAAAACATCAAGCGTATTGTGCAATATCAGTGCTACAACACTGCTGTCGAGTTGATACATCAAGCAACAAAGGCAGAAAAACAGCTACTGGAGGATGGAAAACCAGCACCAAGGACAACTTCTTTTAATTTGAAGGCACCATCATCCTCAACCAATGTGACCAAATCACGATTCAATTTGGGACAAGGTACATTTACAGCTAGTACTACTTCCAACGCTAATGCTCATCCTTTTTCAATTGCAAAAGCAACACCTACATCAAGTGAGAAAGAGGCTACTCCATCCCCTATACTCTCAATTGGCGCTACAATAAAAAGTAGAGAAATTAAATGCTTCAAGTGTTTGGGACATAGCCATATTTCTAGAGAGTGTCCCAACAACCGAGTTATTCTTGTGACAGAAGATATAAAATATGAATCAGCAAGTGAAGACAAGGTTGAGCCTAGTCATGAAAAGGAGAGATATGAAGATGCATTGGATGACAGTAAAGAGGTTGATGTATTGAATTATGAAATGGGAGTGACGTTAGTAGTCATCAAAAATTTAAGTATGCTTGCACAAGATGGAGGTGCACATTAGCAACAATTCAACTTGTTTCAAACACAAGTCAAGGTAAACAACAAGGTAATCAACTTATTATTGATGGTGGTAGTTGTCATAACTTGGCTAGTGTTGAATTATGTGAGAACCTTGGTTTAAAGATGATGAAACATCCACGTCCATATCATGTGCATTGGTTTAGCGAATGTGGCGATGTGAAGGTTCAGATTGTGGTGCATGTTATCTTCAAGATTGGTGATTATGAGGACACCGCTGAGTGTAATGTGGTGCCTATGACCGTGTGCCATTTACTGTTAGGAAAGGCATGTCAATATGATAGAAGTATGCAACATGATGCCCGTACCAACCGATATGCTTTTAAGTGGGAGGGAAAGACAAAAGAGCTTAATCCAATGACTCCTAGTTAGATACATGCTGAATTACAACAAAAGAAGTTTGCTAAAAATGAGGGTAAAAAGAAAGAAAAGAGCGACTACCACACATCGGTGAGTGATAGCCACAAGCCAAATATGAGAGTAAAAAGTAAAAGTGAGGGAGTGAAGGTTATATTAGCCACAATCAGAATTGAGAGATGTGAGCAATGATTCATCTAAGATGCACTTTGTGCTTGTGTACGAAGATGCAACTGTGTTGCTTTGTACTAATGACTTGACCTCTCTTCCTAGTGTTGTTTTCTCTCTTTTGCAGACCTTTGAAGACGTGTTTTCGGAGGAAATTCCAGCGGAACTTCCATTATTGCACGGAATAGAGCATCAAATTGATCTAGATCCTGACGCGTCACTTCCAACATACTGTACCAATCTGGAGGAAACCAAAGAAATTCAATGCCAAGTGCAAGCACTAGTTGAGAACGGGTATATACGCGAAAATCTTAATTCTTGTGTTGTTGTCGTAATTTTTGTTCCTAAGAAAGGCGGTACATGGAGAATGTGTGTTAATTGTTGTACCATTAACAACATCACTGTTAGATATCGTCATCCTATTCCTAGGATAAATGACATGCTAGATGAACTTAGTGGTGCTGTCATATTCACTAAAATTGATTTGAGAAGTGCATACCATCAGATTAGGATAAAACTTGGTGATGAATGGAAGACTGCTTTTAAAACAAAATTTAGATTGTATGAGTAGTTAGTAATGCCATTTGGTTTAACTAATGCACATAGTATATTTATGTAATTGATGAATCATGTTTTAAGAACATTCATTGGTAAATTTGTTGTGGTATACTTTGATGACATATTGATCTATAGCAAAATGATGGATGAACACACTGAGCATATTAGGCAAGTGCTAGAAATGCTTAGAAGTGAGAAATTGTACGTTAATATTGACAAATGCACTTTTTGCACCAATAACGTTATGTTCTTAGGCTATGTTGTTTCTATACAAGGCATTGAAATAGATGAATCTAAAACTGAAGCGATTAAGAATTAGCCTATACCTGTGAATGTTAGTCAAATAAGAATTTTCATAATCTTGATAGTTTTTATCAGCGTTTTGTTAAAAATTTTAGCACCATTGCTGCACCCTTGAATGAGTTAATTAAAAAAAGTGTTGTGTTTGAATGGGGTGCATCACAAGAAAAAGCTTTTCAAGAACTAAAGAAACGATTAATTGAAGCACCATTGCTCACTTTACATGCCTGTACAACGATGTGTGATATGCCATGAAGCGAAATCTAAGCTTAATCCACGTGGTTTATACACTTCACTTCCAGTTCCTAGTGCTCTTTAGGAAGATATTAGTATGGACTTTATTTTAGGATTGCCTAAAACTAAAAGGGGAAGGGATTTAGTTTTTGTAGTGGTGGATAGATTCTATAAAATGGCATATTTCATTCCCTGTCATAAAAGCGACGATGCATCGCGTGTAGCTGACTTGTTTTTCAGGGAAATTGTGAGATTTCATGGCATGCCAAGGGCAATTATTTCAGACCGAGACGTCAAATTTATGAGCTACTATTGAAAGACTTTGTGGACCAAACTTGGGATAAAATTGCTCTTTTTGACAACTTGTCACCTACAAACGGATGGGCAAATGGAGGTGGTGAACCGTACACTCTCAATGCTGCTGTGGACAGTGATAAAAAAGAATTTAAAAGAGTGAGAAGATTGTCTATCGCATGTTGAATTTGCATATAATAGGGCAGTGCATTCTACTACTCAATTGTGTCCATTTGAGGTGGTGTATAGTTTCAAGCTGATCACGCCACTTGATTTGCTGCCACTGCTGTTGCATAAATATGTCAACATGGAAGCATCAAAACGAGCTAAATATGTAAAGAAAATTCATGTCAAGACTAAAGAAGAAATTGAAAAGAAGTCATGATACTTTGCCGAGAAGGCAAACAAGTTCAGAAAGAAGATGCTATTTGAACCAGGTGATTTAGTTTAGGTACATCTACGCAAAGAACATTTTTCAGACAAGCGCAATTCCAAGTTAATGCCTCAAGGAGATGATCCATTCAGAGTGCTTGAGAAGATCAATGACAATGTATACAAGATTGAGCTTCCGGGTAATGATTGTGCTATGAGTTCTACATTCAATGTTGTTGATTTATCACCATTCTTAGGTCTCGAAGATTCAGAGTCAAGGATGACTCCTTTCCAAGAGGGGGAGGATGATGATGAGGACATCCCGAAAACACCAACTGGACCGATTACATGAGCACGAGCTAAAAAGATTAATCAAAAGGTGAACTCACTCCTAATTGAATCTAGTTTTAATTTATGAGAGAAATGGATATTGCCTCATGCAAATGTTGTGTGCATACTCAGGTTTGAACGATTTGAAGCTTTTGAAATTGAAAACATGGAGGCGAAGCTAACGGAGAAGAAGTACATGGAGCCAAGCAAGGGAAGAAACGTTCAAGTCCTCATTACCACGTTGGATCATCCACAAGTTTAATTGAACTCACAGAGATGCTTTGGACATTCAAATGATTTCAACTGGTATTAAGAACTACCTTTGGATTTGTCTGATCGACCTCAAATGTGTTTAGGACTGTCCGATCCACATTAGGTGCTCGCAAGACCTTTAGAACATTCAGACCAGTCCGAATGGTTTCGACTGTCCAAACCATCTGATTAGCGTTGGACGCTCAGATGCTTCGGAGATGTTCGGACTGCTCTGAACGATCGCGCTGTCCGATCTTCTACGGACTACCCGATCTCCTTGGAAACGTTCAGGCCACTCCAAATGAGTTATACTATTCGATCTTCAACAGACCACCCGATCACCTTAGAGACATTCGAACCGCTTTGAATGTTCATTTATTCCGCGATGTTCGATCGGTTTTGGATGGTCGATATTGACGGTGACGTTCAGACCGCTCCAAACGTTCACCCTTTTGCGTCGTTCAATCAACTTTGGACGGTCAATATTGATGGTAACGTTAGACCAGGCCGAACGATCCCACTGTTGGATTGGCTGGAGACACTTGTAGCCATTCGATTGACTTGGAGGTGTTCGGAATAGTATGACCGTATCTCTGACTATATACCTAACGTATAAAGGCAATAACTTTGACATACGAGGTCCGATTGAGGTGATCTTGGATTTATTTGAAAGCTTATTTTAAAAGATACATAATGGAGGAGGATTTATCTTCAAAAGTGTCATGGATTTTTATTTCCTTTTTGTGAGAGTCAGAGTTTAAAATACTTAGGAATTGTGTAGGAGACCTTGTGGCCTCCCAAGGGTTATATAAGCATTGTAATACGTAATTTTTTGGTAGATCACGATTGAATCTATTATTTTTAAGAGAGAGCTTTACGCTTATTCTTCGTAGAGTTTGCTATCTGATCGCAACCTAAAGAGGAATTGGGCGTTTCTCTACATCGTTGTTCTTGTGATTCCTTGTGATTCTCAGGAGCTGTGACGTATCTGCTTTGTGGTCATGTAGACGGGATCACGAGCGTGTGGTTGAACGAATTCTTTTGTCGTAGGTTGCTGTTCTGACTGTGGTTGTTGGCATTGGTTCGTCGGGTTGCACGGATCTAAGTTATCATTATCGATCCTACATCGTGAAGATTGGACACCTCATATCTTATATCGTATATACTATAGAGACATGTTGCATAGCTGGATATGAAGAAATGCATCAACCCCAACGAGGGAGACCCGGACAGTTCAAACTTCATGAAAAGGAAAAGAAAACAGAGGTCTCAATCAAAAAGACAGGAAGATGAAACTTGGCCCATCAGTAAATGGACGGAAGGGGCGAAGGGTTAGAACAAAAATTGATCGGCCTTTCGGGTCGATGGCCGGCCCATATTCGTATGCAAGCCAGTCCATACTAAACTTGCCCAACAATTCGGCCGACCTCCGGCTTGACAGAAGTCAAGTACTAGCTGAGAAGACGGGCTTTTACGATAGTCGACTGAATGGCCCGGTTAGAAGCCCACCGAGTTAGTGCTGATGCCGATGATCTATCGCAATCCGTAAGCTTCCATACTAATTGCAAACAAATGCCGCATATAGGTGTTGAACTCGTCTTACTGGTGAGCAATGCAGGTAACTTCCAGGCATAATACAGGAGAGATCGCACGACGAAAAACCATATAGAGTGGGTCTCTGTGTACATATAGGCCGTGTCGCGGATTGAAACAGGTCGGTTTATGCCGTAGCTATTGAGATGCCGCTATCATGCAATCGAAGCCAGCAACCCTCGAACGAGTGGATAAAGCCAGTGGCAAAGTCAGAAATAAAACTAAGGGTGAGCTAAATTATTTATAGGACTTAACTAAGTTAACATAAACATAGTCTTTTACTCCTATAGAATTTTAAATTCATACAAAGATTACACAATTGGAGAGAAACAACAAAAAATAGAGAAATACAAAGCATATACCTCAAAAATAGAAAGCGCATATCCAAAGATATATAATTATTTTGCCATGAGTGCGGAGTAGTGATAAGTCACCTGTGTATGAAATATATAAAAATTAGTGATAAAATAGAAAATTATGAATGACAATGAAAATTTTGATCATATAAAACATACCACAAATAAGTTAATTGGAATCATGAGACAACTTTGAATCACGAGGCAAATGCATTATACGCGACTTTTTATACCATGATTCTTGAAAGGATCGTGACTCTTTGCCATCCAAAGTCTGTGGAAATGAATGTCCAATTACTCGAGTAGGACCATTCAATAAATATGCCTTTCTCACTTGATCTCCAATTGCGTTAGCATAATCTTCAATTGGTATGTGAAGCGTCGGATCGGTAATAATTTCATTTGAATAAAATTCCAGTTGAAGTTTCTTTGGTTGATTTGTACTCTCATCAGTTGGACGAGAACTACTTGAATTGCTTGCAAAATAGTTACACAAAGTTTGTTTCTCCATTATAGCAAAATCTATAAATAAATTATTAATTTTTGTCAATACAAAGCTACAAATCTATGAATAAATTATAAGGACTAAACTATAATAACTATCTATATACACTAAAAGTCTAAACTCTAGACTCAAATACTAAATTAAGTAAGAAGTAAAGAACTAATGAAAAATATTACTCACTTGATGTCTTAATTTATCAGTTGAACTATTAAAACTTGAAACCAGCCGGCCTGACCACACTCAAGTCCTCGCTTCGGAATTCCCAATCAGCACTTCCTTAGTTCCTCTCTTTAAACTATTTTCACTCTCTCTCTCCTCTCACTCTCAGCTCTTTGCCTCTCTCTCGTCTCTGCGGTGCGACTGACTTGCGACTGGCGCTCTCTGCCCTTGGCCCCGTCACGGTGCTCCTACCGACGGTGGCTCAGCCCTCGCCACCGCGTGTCGCGGTCAAGCTCCCCCCGCCAGCCTGCTCGACTCCAGCTCCCCTCTCCCCCTCGCCACTGCACGCCGCGGTCAATCTCCCCCCACCGGCCTACCTGACTCCGGCTCCCCTCGCCTGCCCCGCCTCGGCAGAGCTTCGCCTCATTGCCCCATGCCTCAGTCTGGCTCCCACCGCCCCGGATGGCCAGATCTACCTCCCCTCGGTGGCTCAGCCAGCAGGCCAACCCTCTGTGAGGCTGCGATGTGCGCCGTCAGCTCTCTTTGGAAATCAATGGCTTCTTTCGATTGCTAATTTGGTACTTGGTGGTAGGGTTTGTGAGTAGGGTCGGTGAGATGGATTTGTTGGGTCTCTTTATGGTAGTGGGCTATTTGCTCTTGATACCAAATGTTTTTTTATTTTTGCTTTCCTTCTTTGCAGCTTGGCACCAGGGCATCGGTCTCCCTGCTTTGATGCGGTGATGCTTGATGTGCTCATCGGTCGGCACCCGGCGGGGTGTGCCATGTGCCGGGGGGTGTTCCTTGCCAACAGGGAGGGTAGGCTCAAGCCTTACCAAGCCTACCCCTTGGCTTCGCCCCTGGAAAAGGCCGAGGGGAGCACTGACACTTCGCTCGCTCTTCCCCACTGCTGTCTCTCACGCTTGCTCGCACTGACCACCACTCCCAATCCGTCACCCCCTGGTGTCGTCCCATCCACTGTCAGTCCTACCACCCCCCTTTGACCTGGCCACCTCTATTGGATCCGGTGAGGGAGCTCTCATTCGTGGCCTGTACGATGCACTCCATTGTCGCTAACGCCATCCCTGCCTCTGGCTCCCCACTGCTTCGGCTATAGGTCCTGCCATCCCTGCCTCCGCCTTTGTTCTAGCCGTCGCTCCTCTTCTACGGCCTCAACCTTCACCGCTCTCGCCGTCCTTGCCTTCGGCTGCCACACTAAGGTGCATCGATGTTGCTTTCAAGTTCTTGATTTTGATTTTTCGTACATGTTGTTTATTTCCTCTGATTTGTTGCTTGTTACTGTCAGCATGGGTTGCTGCTTCTGATTTGTTTCTTGCTACTATCGACAATGCCATTTCTTGGTCTAATTTGTTGATGATCCTTTTTGTTGCTCGTCTTTGTTGAACATGTCATGTGGTCTCGATTTCTTGATTTCTTGGTTGGAATTGCTTCTTTCGCATCGGCGTAGATGGACAAGGTCGTGGCTACATGGGGGTATGGTATGCACATGTATTTTCTTGGAGATATGTGTGGAGGAGGTCATTTCACACAACTGGCCTTTTGGATGTCTCAACACAAAGGGTTATGACAACCTTTGCCGGAAATTCGCCGAGCGCACGGACCAGACTTACCTTCGAAAGTAAACGAAGAACAAGTAGGATAGTCTCAAATGGGATTATACCAGATGGAAGACCTTGAAGTAGCGCACTACCAACCTTGGAGTCAATGTGGAGATTGGCTCGATCGTCACCGACGACCGGTGGTGGGCGCAGGCAGCTATGGTGTGTGATCTTTGCAACCTGCGTGTGTTCTTATATTCATTTTCTCCGCTCTAGAATTCATCGCTTGTTTCTTGTATGCCCAATTTTCTAATTTTTGTAGGGCAAGTCCTTCATGCTCAAGTTTAATAAAGACCCTCTTGAAAATGAAGACCTTATGGAAGTCATGTTCGACACCACGATGTGCATGAAAGAGCACGTGTTTGTGCCCAGAGCGGACACACTGCCGTCAGTGAACAAGGAGGACGTCCTTGGGACCAGCCTGCACGGTAGCAGTGCAGGCCCAACCTGAGGCAAGCATCCATGGCTGTTGTCGTCCTCATGCAGTGATAGTAAAAAGGGGACAACCATTGACTGTGATGTCGAGCTAGAGCACCTCATCGACCTGTACGAGAAGACACGCACCATAACAACTCATGCGTTCAGTGTGTGCGTGACTTCCCCAATGCGTGACTCGATGAGGGAGGAGATGTCTTGGCTGATGGAAATTGTCAAGGAGGCCATGGCTAGAGAGGACACCGAAGAGCATTACTATGCTAGTCAACTCTTCATGAAGAAAGAATGCCTCGTCACCATGAAAACGAATGAGGGACGACTTCGGTAGATCAGGAGAACATGGGATTAGGGATGGAAATGGATCAAATACGAATCAAAAAGTCTTGAATATGAATATGAATCTATATTTTTAAAATGACTACGAATATGAATTCATATTTTAAAATGATATGAATATGAATTTGAACATTCTTGAATATGAATACGAATTGAATGTCGTAATGAATATGAATTTGAATAGAATATGTACTTAATTTGGTTGAATGTGAATATCCTAAAACTTTTGTAACAAATCTCGGTATAACAAATTTATGTAACATGATTGCACATCTACATGAGCTAGCTATGTAGTGCATAGAGTTGAAAATTATGCAAAGTAATTTTCACTTCTTACTTGTGGATCTTGGTTCATTAGAAAATTGCTTCCTACAATCATCCCTAGATAGCTCACCAGGGATGGAAACGGATCGAATACGAATTGAATAGTCTCGAATACGAATATGAATATGAACATTCTCAAATATGAATACAATATGAATCTATATTTTTAAAATGAATATGAATACAAACATTCTTGAATATAGATTTTGCTTACCACATTTGTGATTTCTCATATACGAATATGGATAAAACGGATTATCCTTTACTGTTTCCCATCCCTACATGTGACCATCCGAAGAAAATGCCTTAAGAAATGTCGTCCATGTTTGTGTGGTCAATATTTCCATTGCCATGCCATGTTGCACATTTGATTTTCGATGTTAATTTGAGTTGTTTCTCGCATTGCATACACCACACATTTTGTTCTTGTGTCATGCGCTGTAATGTTATGCACTATTGTCCCAAACTATTAAAGTTTGCTCGTAATTGTTTCACATGCTATCATTTGAGTCTGTAGTTGGTGTTATGTTTGGGTTGCTCAACTACTGTTATGTTTTGGATATTTATTTTGTCAGCCATTAAACATCCCTCGGTTATTCATTTCGTGTAGAGATGAGAGTGACAAGACCGGGCGATGGAGGTGGCAACGACAAAGATGTCTCCATTGGCTCCTTTGCGCTGCTAGCCTATGTCACCTTCACGTGCATAGATGACGATGCAACTTCATTGTCTAGGTCCTTACTGAGAATTCCTTTCATGACCAGGATGCAATGGGTACAACAGCAACTTGCTGACAATCAACGATGCTATGATATGTTCTGGATGCGAAGGTCAGTGTTTGATAGGCTGCATAACACTCTGGTTGCCAACTACGGCCTAAAATCAACTATACAAGTTTGCTCCAAAGAATCACTTCATTGTTCCTTGGACCTTTGGAGTGCCTCAGTCTAACAAGCAGGTTGTTAACTGGCTCGAGCACTCATTAGGAACTATAAATAGCAAGTTCACACACATCCAGAAGTGTGTGAATAGATTAGCTACTGCGAACATTGCACTCGCTGATCCAACTTTCCAGAGTGTGCATCCCAGGTTGCTGCAGCAAAGGTTCCATCTGCACTTCTGCAACTGCATCGAGGTGATTGATGTGACCTATGTGCAAGTTACGATTCCATTCGAGGAGCGAGCTAGGCATTTCCACAGGGATGGGTACACCAGTCAAAATGTGCTTGGGGGTATGTGACTTCAATGCCCACTTCACTTTTGCGTGTGCTAGATGGCCCGGATCTGTGCACGACACACGCGTATTGTAGGAAACACTTATAAAATAGGGAACTGGTTCCCTATTCCACCTACAGGTACAACCTTGTAGTGCATAATTTGTCATGTCCTCCTTTTTTTTACGTAACAACAAATTTTGACACCTCCATATGGTTCATATAGGGAAGTACTACATCTTGGACTCAGGGTATCCAAATAGGCCGGGGTATATACCTAGCTCTGTATCGAAACCATATGTATCATATTTCAGAGTTTCAAAATAGCAGTCAACCCGATGGGATGCAGGAGGTCTTCAACTTCCATCACTCCTCCCTGTGCAACATCGTCGAGCGGGCATTTGGCATGTGCAAGATAAAGTTGTGTATTTTGGATAATATTCTTAGTTATGATGCACAAAAGCAGAAGGCAATAAATGTCGCAATTAATGCTGGTATTAGCAACTTCATTTTGGACTGCGAATTGCCTGCTACAGATTTTCCTAATCTAGCAGGGCAAGATGGAGGGAATGTAGCTCTAGCACAATGCGCTGTAAACCAGGTTGCACATGGTGTGGATGCTGTCGATATAGACATGGTATGTGATGCGATTGCAGCGTTGTTGGTGGCTTGATGTATGACTCATTGCAGATTATGCTTTTATGTACATTACAAATGTCCATATGCCACATGCATTTTTTGTAAGTCCTTCTATATGTGCACATGGCCTCAGTGTTCATCGATGATTTTGTTACGTACAACCTCTTGAAATGTCTAATACAATCTTTCAAAAATCAGCTTAGCAAAAAGCCAAAACTAATAGTCGAATTGAACACCTCAAGCTTTAGCCACAGCTTTTCGCAGCTGCTATAATGCTATTTCAGTAAGAAGCCAAAAACCATAGCCGAATTGAACAGGGTCATATAGTCTATTTGAAGATATGCACAATTTTAAAGTTTATCATTAGAAAAAAAATTAGTTTCCCAAAATTTCAATCATTTGTTTTTTCAGAGAGAAAGAGAGGAGCCTTACAACATAAATTGAGTGTATACTCATTTAGTTTGTATATATGCCTATGAAACTAAAATACGTAAGTTCGAATCAAATCTGCCAAGTCATCACGCTATCCTCATTGCATGCTATATAAAGCCCTATCAAGAGATCAGTGGTACAACATATCTATAGCTAAAACAGATTATTAAAGAAGCACGGCAGATGCGAGTATGGGACACGTGTATAGTTCATACGTGTGCATGTGATCTACGACAAATTTACTAAGGATATCGTAAAATTTACTCATCCTTTGTTTGTATATTGCCTAGCCTATCATTATGATAAAACTGATGATGTGTGCTTAAAAGCTCTCAAGAAAAAGAAAAACTCTGTCCGTTCTTTTTCTCTTGATGTTTTTAATTTTTTTTACGGTTTTTAAGATATGACTTTAACCACTACTTTTTATTACTTTACACTAAGATATACTAATAAAATTATAATATTATGAAAGTATTTTATACTTTAATGACAAATCTAATGATACAATTTTTATATAGCTAATCTAGATAGTTTTAAATCTATTGATGGTCAAATTTTAGAAAGTTTGATGGCACGGATTCTATGAAGTCAAATAAAAAAGAACGGAGGAAATATAGTAGAAGTTCTAACAAATAAGAGCAAAATCAAGCCTTAATTTGGTGGATCCTAATTACGGCTAATCCATGACACTTTGGATGTTAAATGTAACATTTCTAACTCAAAATAATAAATAATTTTAAACCATTAAAACAACTTAGTAAGATATGTAGGATCGGATATGGCGAGTCAAAGGGGTGAATGACTATTTAAAATCTTCCCATAGGTATTAGCAACACGATGTAGTGGAAAACACAAATCACAAGCTACACCAGAGTCAAGAACCAAAGGACACAAACCACCTAAGATTTCCAGTCTCATTGGTCTAACCGCTCGATCGGTCTAGCCACAATGGCCACTCGTCTGACCAAGTCCAGGCAGTTTGACTGCTCGGGCCACAATGGTATGACCGCTCACCAAACAGAGGCAAAAATCAACAAGGCACACGACCAAGAAAATAACTAATTCTTAAACTAGAGATCTAAACATGATGAAACTTGGTACAAATCATCTCTACAATGTCAAGAACTTATTCCAATCATGAATCATGAAGACCAAGGCCAAAATTCTGACCTTTATCCAAAACATGTAAGGTTACACCAAAACCGGGCTAAAAAGAGAAATCTTGATCTGTTCTTGCTCATGAGTCTTTGATGATCTATATAACCTTGGATGGGTTTTTACATATCAAAGCATGCTAGATCACAACATGAAGTCAAACCAAAATGCCCTCAAGCTCAAAACCCCAAACCACCCCTCTTGAGCAAAACATGGCAATCACAAGAACTTTCCATAGAAACTGCGTAGATAGATTAGATCTGATCTTCAAAAGACATCTCCACCTCTTACATATTCTTGGCACCAAGAGAGATCGAGAGAAGATGAAATCGAAATAAGACAACCAAGCAAATCAAAAGCATAAGGAGAAATCTATGACTCAACTAGCTTGGATGAAATTTTGGATATTCTTTTCACTTAAGAGGAATGTTTTATAGCCATTTCCTTATAGAGGATAGAGCTCTAAGCCTAGAGGACACACACAAAACTTCTACCACAAAAACCCTAACCTTTCTCACTAGCACAAGAGATCTCTTTCAATATACACAAGAGCTTATATAGCGGAGGCTCCTCAACTAACCCTAACAACCAGCACACTTGTAGTGGATACAATCACTTATAATTGAGAAAACCCGGTAACCCACACACAAATGGATTTCACACTTGCACACACTTGCACATTTTTCAAAGCGTGACTTCCACATGGCTCCAATAGCCCGATAAGACGCTTCATCCTCCAAGATGTGACCTAAACCATTTAGGCCACCACTGTAGTTTTGCAAACCACCTCTCCACCTAGTATCAGATAATTTTCTCAATTCCCATCCATCAGCCTTCACGGTGTGTCTCCTTGAAGAAACCAACATAGCGAAGTCCATGATGCCCAGAAATGGTATTCAAGACAGCTTAATTTCATTACAACCACACCAATCTTCCCTCTGATCTGAAAATGCAGATGTCTAATGAAACAAAAGGCCTTTGTTTGGCTACTTTTAGTGGACAGGCTCAACACCAAAGACGTGCTAAGAAGGAGGAAGAACTTCATTCTTAATGCTAATGACCACTGTGTCAAAGTGTAGAAACCATTAGTCATCTTTTCTTTGATCGCCCTTTCTCTGCTCAATGCTAGAATGAGATTGGCATTCACTGGTCTTTGGATGCAAATACTCCAGCAGGAGTATATAATGGGAAGTGAGCCTTCACTGGTCACCTCTTCACGGAGAAATTCATCCTCGTCGCCTGGATCATATGGAAAATAAGAAATGAACTCATCTTCTAGCACCAGCTGCATAGTATTACTATTTGCAAATCAAGGCTTAGGCTAGAGGCTTCCCTTCGGTTGCATAGGGTCAAGCTGGACTCTCGAGAATTGCTTTCTTCTTGGATTCATTATATCTGATTCCTCTTTGTATTCTCTCTGTTTTCCTCTCCCTTTCTTTCTTTCGCTTTGTACTCTTTGTTTATTAATACAGTGCAGTAGGAACCTCTCCTACTGTTTTCCATCAAAAAAGTCTATGATGCCCAATGACTTGCCGTCAAGATCACACGTCTACTCCTGAGGACCATCACCATTTGGAACGCCTAAGTCTAATGGCACACCACATGCATGTACTTGGCTCATCACGATCTTTGTTTTTCTCCCGTGCTTCTCTGCTTGAAATGATGCTCCACCCGAACTTACGCGACTCTCCATGGCCTTAGGGCACCTCCCCTAGTCTCAGTCTTGCCATTGATTGCAACAAACACCAATCGTCCTGTATACCCAAGAACAAGCAATTGTCCCGAGCATAAGTGATATGCACTTGACTCTCATCAATATAATCATGCAAATATGCACCACTTGACACTCACGTCATGATTTCCACATGCATGGACTCCCTCCATGACTAACACTTGTATGGACTCGTGCCATGACTAACATAACTGAAACTAACTCAACTCACTCAATTTCCTAGAGACCGGTTTGACCACCAACCAATGGCCGGTTTAATCACTGAGAACCGACTTAAAACCTACAGGTAACAGGGGACCGGTCTAACCATGGCAACCATGCTGGTCAGACCACCTGACGACCTCTAGTTGGACCTTCGCCATTACATGGCTGATCATACCGCTCTCAAAAACTCCGCACAATGCAAAAAGCACATATCCGGAATAAAGCTACTACCAACTAAAAATCAGTCACACTGTATTTCTAGTCGAACCGCTGCCCACAGCCAATCACAACAGACCCCAGTTAGACTGCCGCCAACTGCTGATCAGACTGCTTAGCACAGCGGTTAGACCGGCTCTGTAGGTCGGTTAGACTACTGCCCACCCGACAGCAAAAACCAGAGAGCAAATAATACAAAATCAAACTTAAACTTCGACAACAAAATACAAACAAAGTCAAATATCTATCACACAACATGGACTGATCTTTATATGATCACTCTAGATATAATCTAAGTCAAATATTGATTGACCTCCACGTGGTCTTTGTACTAAGTCAAATATTGAGTTGCTAAACATTTGGAATCTATATGTGCCGTAGGGGTACTAGGCCACGTACACCGTGCAATTTCGGTGGCCAAATAAGATGATACGTAAAATTGGATCACGGTGGCTGATAAGATCAGATTGCTCATTTCAAGTATCAACGCATGTGACATTTCAGTAAGTTATAACACTGTCATATATAGGCGGGCATATGAGTGGCTTTATTAATTAATTAGTCAAAGGTGCTACTGTATACGTAATAGGCGAGCTAGCACAAGCCTCCAAATATAGTTCCATCGACCACGCACATCTAGAGATGAATTATTCTTTCTCCCAAGAGAATAAAGGAGACTAACATTTCACAGAACATGCATGCACTATCAATTTGATATCAGTTCGTTATCAATGAATAGATAATTAGGATTCCAGTCACACATTGGTTTTAATGAAATAACAAGCATTTTCGAAAGTTAACATGATATGTTCTCTTTTGGTGCATGATAGAGGAAAGATCCCTACTAGTAAAGCTAGCTAGCTAGCTAGAAATACACATTACAAACACGTACGTACGTCAGATTCAGTTGCAAATATGCATAAATGCTGCATGATTTGAGTTCCACTTACACATAAGATCACACGTTTAAAATACAAAATAATGCACCTACCGACCTAAAATGATTTAGTACCAATTATATATGCATGATTTCTTTGGTTATCCACTAGCCACGATATGCTAGGCAACTTAATTTTCTGGGAAAATACCTTGATGTCAAACCATATAACTGAAGCAGATACGTAGAAGTAAAATCCATCAAAATATTAGCTTAGTAATTGCATTGGCCTAGCTATTTAAAACTAAGTAGTAAAGGAGACATAAACACTAGTGACATGATCTTGCCATTATTGAGCAGCTGGTCACATGCATTTGTTTCTTTAGGAGAACCATTTCATTATATCAATTTACAACCGCATGCATGCAGATCAAATCAAATCATATATAGTGCCTTCTCGAAATCCGCATATATGCAAAAACATTCCTGTCAATTGTGCAATGCAAATGCTACATGTTAGCTACAATAATATATAGTTACTAGGAGCTGAAGACAGCAGGACCGGAATACCTGCTCCAAATAATTTTAGTTTCTGGCTTTTGTTGGTTTTCAGCTTATTTAAGCTAGAAGCCACTTCAAACGTATCGGTTTCTAATTTCGGTTTATTTTGTCTTTTTTATTTTTTCGGTTTTATAGCCTTTTTTCTCTTTATTCTTTTGTATTGTCCGTAACGATATAATATTTTTCTTTTTTCCTTAAATTTTTCCTATTTTTTTTTTCAAAAAACTAACAACCGCTACAGTACAATTTTAACTAAAAGCCAAAAGACACAGCCAGAAACTTAAATCAAAGACTAGTTGGAGCACCACCACCCGTTCAAGAAATTACGCTGTGCCGAACGCAGACAGATCACCAAATGAGACAGTAGAAAGTCCAAAGTATTAATAAGTACAACATAAGTTAAGAAGATAATAAAACCAAGATAATCCTTTTCTCATAGATGCTTCATCACACTATCTTAGTTGGCACAGATAACCCTCTTGTGCCATTTTAATATAACTAATCAAAAACATCCAACTACATATAGTATTAGAATGCATGCATATATCTGATTACTGTGTTGATTCTGTCCAATCCACATGCCTATATGAACTTATTTATTCTGTATGCACCCAAAACACCCGTACGAGAATAAACCATTTGCTTTAGACAAATCTTAATCTCTCTCTCTAGCTAGCTAGGCTCTATAGTCTAATCTACAAGGGGGTATATATATAGTATAAATAACAGGGGCATCATGGTGTCCAGACTCCATGAGTAAGACTTTTCATCTATGAGTGAGATTTTCCATCCATGATTAAGACTTTCCATCCATATTAATGACTTCCTTTCTATACTATTGTACTAGCACGCATCTAAAAGTAATATAAAGACAGAGAGGCTTCGTGCCTGGGCACCATGGTGCATATATATATATATATATA